>CM055658.1:23966210-26366210 GCA_029378335.1 Agrilus mali | reverse complement strand
AAAGTCGCTGTTTTTAGTCCGATTTTGATAAACTTTTTTCCAGATTATTGCTCATGGAAAGCTGCATTTTGTGGCAAATTGATAGATTTCTATCGCAAAAATCAAGGCCTACTGTGCAATTTCTTTGAAGCGAAAATGCGAAAAGTACTATAAGCCATTTTTTTACGTGAAAACTAATTACACCACTGTATTCAGTGACCCCTAAAATGGGTCTGTAACAAATTTCATCCGAAAATACCGCAAATTAATAATTTTAATTATTAATTTTAAAAATTAATTTATACACGAAAAAGCATTGTGAAGATCAAGTAACTCATAAAATAAGTGAATAAAAGCAACTCATACAAAAAATTAGTTTATTGAACAAAATATTTTAGCAAAAGAACGTAAAATAATAGGACTAAATTTGATTTTCGTGGCTTCTTCTTCTTCTTTTTTGTATGAATTGCGTTTATTCACTTATTTTATGAGTTACTTGATCTTCACACTACATTTTCGTGTATAAATTAATTTTTACAATTAATAATTGAAATTATTAATTTGCGGTATTTTCGGATGAAATTTGGTACAGACCCATTTTAGGGGTCACTGAATACAGTGATGTAATTAGTTTTCACGTAAAACAATCCCTAATAGTACTTTTCGCATTTTCGCTTCAAAGAAATTGCACAGTAGGCCTTGATTTTCGCCATAGCAATCTATCAATTTGCCACAAAATGCAGTTTTCCATGAGCAATAATCTGGGAAAAAGTTTATCAAAATCGGACTAAAAACAGCGACTTTACAGAGGTGTCCTAATTCCAAATGGGCCACACTGTGTATATATTTCTATGACAGATTATATTTTATATTTCAAACTATTTTTCTAATATCGTAAAGATCCCAAATATGCAGAGAAGCAGTGAAGTTACGTTATCGTGTTTTCATTGGTATGAAAAGTTCATGTTGATTCCTCTTTGCAGTTCTATTATTAACTATTGTTTACAGTTTTTAATATCAGAAGCGTGAATTCTCATAAAATGGGAGACGAGGATGGAATAATGAAAAGAGACGGCAACCTTACAGGATACATTCAGTCTTTCGGTCTTTAGTTATTAGTTAAAAAGTTATTCTGCGATAACATATTACTAAGTTTATGATACAAACAACATAGGTAACATGCTTGCACTTACAACATTTACGTATTCATATAACTAGGAATAAAATTTTACCCCTATTCCTACGACGAACAGCAAACCGAAGGCCGTGCTGGAGGTTAAAACATTTAATGTGATCAATGGCTTTAAAATCGTGGTAACTCTTCGAGAAAGCTTTATAAGCCTGTTGTGTTCCTCAATGCAATCGTAAAGCTCATTGATGATATTCTCATCAGGATAATCTTCGTTTTGATTCCTTGAAAAAGGAAAAAAGAATGACAAGTCAATCATCAAAACTCTTCGATAAATAGAAAAATAACTAAAAAAACAGGGTAAAAAAAATAGTAAATTTCTTTTTGAAGGTTGGTAATACTATTAGCTGTACTTAGTATTTTTGTTTCTATACATATTTTACAATAATAATAATTCTCATACTGTATTTATAGTCTTTCATTACCTTTTTCTGATAAATGTGTAAACAACCCCCCAAATTACATATATTGCAAAACACTATATACTACCACGTTTCTACTGTTGTACCAAATTAACTCTACATAGGTAGCTAGAATTTATTAAAAAAGGCTCTGATTACCTTGTTCCAATTTGTCTAGAATTACGAGTACGGTATAGGAAATTACTTTCGTGCTTTTTAGCTATATTACGTAAACTCTCAGAAAAACGCTTTTCTGAAACAATTATAAACATAAATATAAGTACATACATTATATGTATATATATCTGGTAAACCAAGGTCAGGATTTTGAATATCTAAACTAAAAATGCAATTTTTTGTTTTCTTCAATTATTATACGAAAAGCAGCAAGGTCAAAAACTTAATACTCACGTAATATATCAAACTGATAAGATGTAGTCGTGAATATATAGAAAATGCAAAGGTCTGTAGAAGAAAGTACAACTGCTGTAATCCAAACTTCTAACATATGAAAAGTTAATGTTAGTTCATAGTAAGGAGAAGTTTTCAAGTCTATAAAAGACCAGCTATTGAATGGAAGTATTCTAAAAAACAAAGAACACAAGACTTTTTAAAACTAAAATTGGTTGTATTTTTTGATACTTAAATACTTCAGTAAGTGATTAAATAAATTTTGGGGGAAATTTAACCACATTTGGTTTAAAAATTGTATTCTTCCTGTTTAGTGATAATAACTACAACCACAATGTAGTGCAGTAATTAAATTTGTAGACGATGTACCTATAGGTCCTTTTGTAACAAATAAACTAACCGTTTTTTGTAATCTCCCCTTAAGAGTGGTAATAAAATATATGAGCCATTAAGAACTGCAATGTGATTAACGACGCAAGATGCAGAAATATAGAAAAATAATTTTAAATACAGACAGATCTTATTATCAAATTTCATTTGTAAATCCACTTCCCAATCATCACGTAATTCTTTTATTAACTCTTGAATTTCATTGCCCCGGAAAATGAAGAAAATCATGTTGCCCAAAACGTAAATCGGTACCACTACAAATAACACAAAATTGCAGTAAAATTTAAACATTAGTTTGTCTGTGCTTCATTCCGTTTTATGTGCAATATTAATAGAGACTGAAGTTTAGTATAAAATAATAAATAAAGGGAAATTTTAAATAGTACATTGGTAAAAATGTGCAAATGTACTTGTAAAAAATTCTAATAATAAAAGGAAGTGTAATAGACACACAATTGCATACTTACGCATAAAGAATAGAGATGTTACTATTTTTTCAAGTTCATTACTATCAAAAATACACATTACTGTGTTTATTAAAAAAAGAGCTTGAACGGAAAATGCAATAATTTTGTAAACAAGATACAGTTTTGTCCTAATTGTTTGGTATATTTCGTAGTTACAATGGGATCCTACTTTCATATACTTTTCGAGTAAACTGCACCACATAGTCACCAATCTTTTACAATTTGAATTTTTCTGATTATGCATATTTTTTGATATTAAAGAACAATTCACTCCGAAACTTCGTTGTATGAATCTTTACTACATAAGCTTTCAAATAGCCATTACGTACCTAACTGTTGAACATAATTACAATATAACTATATAAGTACTTGGTAATAAGTCAAACTAACTTTTGGGTTACCTACTATATAATTATTAGGTACTTATAATAACAGTAGGCACATAATTTGGTTATTTATATTTATGCATCATTATAATTCCCAATTAATAGTTGCTACGAGCAAATGATCTTATTGCTATGACAAAAAAAGTTTGATGTATCTGTAGGGCACCTTTTCTCAAAAAAAAAAAATATATTTGTGAAGTCCAAGTGTACAACATTTATTTCTTTTATGCTTTAAATACTATCATAAACGATATTAGGAGATAATATTATCCTATTGACAATTTCATTTTTAACAGAATATGTTTTCTTATGTAGTAATTTGCAAAGAAAAATGCGTTCTATTTTGTATTCGTAATTGCAAAAAAATCAATGCGAGTAACGAATACTTTTTTGCTTAGAAATTTCATTAAGGAAAAATTTGTTCGGCTTCCTCGAATATGTACATAGGTACAAACTTGGAGTATTTCATTATTAAGCTTGGAATTAATCAAAATCTTCTTCACCTAAATCCTTCACAACGAAGGTTTAACCCTTTGTACTACAAAAAGCTGCCTACGTATATACTCAAAAAAAATTTGAGAACAGTTGAAGTATTAAATAAATCGATTTATTACGAAACTCTTTTGGAATTAATCATAATTAAACAAACCTTGTCTCAGAGAAGTTGGAAAGAAGAATTGGTCCAATGAGTTCTATTTCAACAAAAGAACAATTCCCTGTGATTTGACTTCTATACAAAATTTGTAATATTTAATTTTGATAAACTTTAGAAACTAAAGCCTTTGATAATGACGTAAAACTTTTAAGCAGAATAAAAACTCAGTTTTGGAAAATAATCTACCCATTTTCTATCTTGGAAGCTAGATAATAAAAGTTGTTATAGTTGGTATTGTGCTTTCTATTTCCATCCTTGATTTAAAACTTTTTCATGTCAACATACACGTATAAAAAACTGTTTGGTGTCAGAAGTATACAAAAAAACCATTAAAATATGTAATCGAACCAATCGATGGCGAAATCTACAAAAATTGTGCATTACCTGAATACAATTCATGCATTTTAATTTAAAATTTAAAAGAAAGGAAACAAAATCGACAATACTTTTTTGTTTCAGAATCTGCTTAGTTCTACTCCTGCTCCTTTACCAGAGTACAAAACTTCAGCGGTAAAAAAGAGCAAATTTATAATAGCACATTATGGAATGTTCAAAAGTTGTTGGGATTGGCTAATACTAATCGCAACTTTTTATGTTGCCGTGGTAGTTCCGTATAATGCAAGTTTCATCAACGACGAAAGGCCATCTGTTATAATGGACGTCGTAGTAGAGGCACTTTTCTTTATAGGCAAGTATAACGTCAACAAAAACAATTTTTCTTATTGTTAGTATCCGTTGTTACTGCTGCTTTTATTTTACAAAACAAAGACAAACGTAAAACTTTAAAAATAAAATAATATTTAGAACCACGCACGTACATATGTGACCTTAGAGTAAGTAATTTGAACAACCCTAAAACCAACGCAATACATGTTTTTACGAGATGAAAAACGTCAAGGATTTTTGTCGCGGACAGCATACGGATTAGGGTGGCAGGTGTCCCTTTTAAGAAGGTTTTAAGCACTTATTCCTCTCTGCCGGTTTTTTTTCTGAAGGGTGGCTTTTAAAACAAACCCACCGGGCTGTTTTTAAACCCTTTTAACGTGTGCTTAATTATAAAAGCAACAGAAAGAAACGTCAAACACAATACACAAGCTACCGGTTACTGACATTCATTCCACTTGTCTTTAAAGAAACGTTAGTAAGTTGGAATGTATGTGATTCAAATTTTACCCCCTAGTAACGCCTTTAAAAGCATAAGTAGTTGTTTGTGTAACTTTAAAATTTTCTTATCCGTTTTTCTTTAATTTTGCAGATATAATTTTAAACTTCCGTACTTCCTATGTGAATAAGAAAGGCGAAGTGGTATCTGATTGGAAATCAATTTCCATTAATTACCTTCGCACTTGGTTCTTAGTGGACCTACTTGCAGCCCTTCCCTTCGATCTTTTATACGCTCTTTACGGTGGAGAGGTAAGAAAACAGAATTTCTTTTTATTTACTTAATTAACAGCTTTGTTTTGTAAAACTTTCCCATTAAATTGAATCATAGAATATTGTATCAAATAGAAACATATAATGAGTGAGTAACAATAACAATTAGGATATTTTAGGCTGTATCTGATCCTAATGTTATTTTTAAGGCCATCTGGAAAAGAATTTCCAAAAAAAAGTAGCTAATTAGAGAAAATCCATTGTGAAAAATTGGGATTGAAAAGTATTTTCGCCATCATTAAATGTCTTATTAACAATAGAGGTATTAGAGTGTATTATATGTCTTAGTCTTCAGTTATATACACCACCTGCAGTGCAATAAACGATATAATCGAAAATAAGATTTACTTTACGTTATCGACCCCATTCGAAGCTCAATTTCGCGAAATGTTCTCTTGAAAACTTTTCCAAGTCTAGTGCCATTAAATGGAATTTCCCGGTCAGTTAGACGTACCTATAACTGTTTCAGATCTGGATCGAAATGAATCTTATGTTATATATAGGTATAGGTTGTAGATATCTATAAAACGTTGAGCTTTCCAGAGGATGTAATCTGTATCGATCAGAGGAAAGGAGTACGCATACGGGAAGAAATTGATGTCAGCTACTTCGAATAAATAAATAATGAATTGCAGGATTTGCATGTTACAAAGTTGAAACAAATACCTAAACTAATTCTAGAAAGAGAAACAAGTTTCCGAACAACTCAACGTTAAATTTGCAAACTCACCACAAAACGTTCCCTTATAAAATAAATTCCGATTTATCCAAATGTATGGGGGAACTGTTCTGTGCTGAAATAGTTCAATCTTCTTTGAAACAAACGTATTTACTAGTTTGGGTAATATTAAATTTTTTGTTCATCTTGACTTATGACTTAAAAAAATAATTTAGTTTCATTTGTTAGGATCACAGGGTTACGGTATGTAAATGCAACACGAACAAAGTGTCATTCCCTTAGACATAAAGTTGATTGATAATGTTATTACGTACACTGGTGCACGAACGAAATCAGATGAAATAATACAATTCATTTCATATTAATGAACTAAGTTTGTAATTATATAATACACACACTGTACAGTATTACTACTACCTACATAGGTAAATAGAACGAAAATGAATTTTCATCGTTAGTACATCTACACAAAACTGCATTCACAAAGTTCACAGTTCATTCAAATAGAAACTATATATGATAAGGTGACAAATGACGTGTTTATTGTGTAGTAGAATGTGTTTTAGGTAGGTCGGCGTTTAAATCGAATAAAGAAGTTTAAACAAGTTTGGATTAAAACCTGAAAGTAAATAACAGCTTTTGATTAATGTTATCGTGAATATTCCTAGAATTTATAATAATTAAGTCACGTTTTTATAGTTAATGCCTGCACCTACATGAAATTATTTCCGTTAAGTTTAAAAGCTTTCTTAAATTATTTTAGAAGCGGGCCGACAGCACTTTTTATTTTTAAATTTTAAAAAGGAAGATATTACCTATCAAACCAGTAAAAATCGAACCTAAGCCAATATTTCTACAAACACAGGGATGGATTTCGTTCATGCTGTGTTTCCCTACCGTAACCTTTTGTCATATTATACAATTCTCCTGTCCTCGTACCTACACTAACATTCAATTTATTTCATATAACAACAAAAGTTTATTATCATCGTTAGCATTAACTTGAAAAAAGTGTGATACTCCATTATCTTACAATAGGCTGCTAACGTTAACGTTATCCTTTGGTCGTAAGCTATTTACAAGCTTCAATTCATTTTCATCCTTTACTTGACCCGCTGCTTTATGACATCAAATCGGCCATTATGCCTGCCATATTATAAAGCTAAAGCTCTATTATTTCTCAGATGGATACCAAGTGGAACCATTTGCTACATTTTATCCCTTTAATAAGACGCTGTGTTCTGATGCTAAAGTAAAAGGGTCACTTTCGTTACTTTCACATTTTTCACAAAGAACTGAGTAACTCAAGGCAATGTCCTCAAAGATAATTTATTAAAAATAACCAAGCTTATTATGAATGTAAATTGACTTAACGTTACTTACTGTTATAAATTCTACATCTTATTGAAACTTTTTACTTATTAAATTAGTAGTTACTAGTATTTTCTTTTTTATTCAACCCTTGGATAATAATTTACTTTAAAGGCTTTTCTAGAAATTTTATTGATTCATCCAACCATGCCGACCAAAACAATAAGTAAAATGTATTTATTTTATAGATCTAAATGTCACGAAAACGAGCACGACAGGGAGAAGAAAAGTAACAATACCTTAGCGGTTTCAGAACTTGCTGCTAATTATATTTACTTTTTTCACTTTACCCGTTAAGGCAGAAAGGTTTGTTGAGGCGACTAAGTAAAATTTAATTTTCTTTTCACAAAGTCTACGTATATAGATACTCTAAAACTTCAGAAGCATTGCTGAAAGTTAAGAACAAAAAAAGAAAAAACTGTTTATGTGTACACAGAAAGGTAAAAAATATTATATTTATAAAACGAATGTACCTACCTGTAGTGTGAGTCTTGTAAAATGGCGTTCTATGCAATAAATGCCAACGAGGAGGTTCAAGCATTAAATCTTTCTACATAAAGCTTAGGACCTAATTTTTTTATTTTCTTTTCAGAAAGTGGGTCCATCACACACCCATTTAGTTAAATTAACTAGATTACTAAGGTTAGCGAGGCTACTTCAAAAAATGGATCGATATTCCCAATATAGTGCAATGATTTTAACCTTGCTCATGCTATCTTTCACCCTCGTCGCTCATTGGTTGGCGTGTATATGGTACGTCATAGCTGATAAAGAAATTGAAAGAAACGATTACACATGGGACTTGGGTGAGTTGTTTTCTTAAATCCATTTATTTCTCGTTTGAAATCCCATTTAAAGAGGGGGGATCGTTGAAAATCTCCCATCAACTTGTTAATTTAAAGAATTGCTATAATTTCCGTTCATATTTTAACGAAAAACTCATTGAATAGGACAGAAAGGGTTGAAAATTACAACAAAAACACTTCATGTAATTAATGAACGTTATTTCCAAATTAAAAATTTACCACCCCCAAATCAAAATTTTTTGCCACGACCAAGATGAAAGAATTATGTAGCAATTCAGAAAAATACGTCAGTCATAAATAAAAAGGTTCCTGTACCTAGCAATATTTTATTTTCTAAATCAAGAGAATATTTCACTTTCGTGATTGCTCATTTAGCATTCTGAACAGGTGAAACAAAATAATAGCGTTGTAGGCAGTTTCTCACCCTCTCAACTCAAACAAATCTACCACAAGTAACTTCCAAATAACGAAGGGATATACCAAAAGAAAATTAAATAATCTAATACGATCAAAAAAAGTATCGCTTCTGATAAAATATTAAACTGTAAAGCTGACAGCAGCCTAATAATTTCGATTGCTTTCCAAATAATTTATTATATATAATGATAAGAGTCTAATCAGCCCTCAAATTACAGATATTAATGAAGCTGCTTCAATTATTTTGTCAGTTTTGTACTATAAATGGGCACTCAAAAATTCATCATCATGCTCGTAATTTAACTATGTATGTTCTATTATTGATTAGAATATATGTAATATGGGTAATAAAAATGCTCCAATTGACTGTTATTAAGTTTTTATTCGATTTCCCGCTTTATAGGTAACACTACTAAACGGTTCACACTTATACAAAGTAACCTGAGGGGGTACTTATTGCTCATCGAATGTAACAATGAGGGGAAGGGTTTCAAAAAACTTTACCTTGCAATTTACAACTAACTAACTTTTGGGACGTAATATTCATTAGAGGGGTTGCAACAAAAAAAACTGATGCATGCAACGTAAAAAAGGAGCGGGGTCCAAATGGCGAAACTTTGAGTAGTATCTGCTATGAATAATAAGTTAGTGAAAAATAATTACATATACGTACTTATAAATAAATAATAAATGAGAAAATGTAATGACGAACTTAAAAGATGTCAAAGTAAGAAGAATAAAAATATTTTGTATCACACTTTCAGCTTTAAGTATATCTGGGTCAAAATATCTTAAGGAAGCTTTCCATTTCCAGTTTTATTAAGAATCTGTAGGTGGTTAATATAATTTTGTCTTTTCCTTTTCCAGGTTGGATTCACACTTTAGCCGAACGCTTAAAGGTTTCAATTGAAAATGTTTCTCACGTAGATTCGTACGTCACGGCCCTTTACTTCACATGTTCGAGTTTAACAAGCGTAGGTTTCGGTAACGTGAGTGCTAACACCACAAACGAAAAAATTTTCAGTATTTGCACGATGCTCATTGGAGGTAAGATCCTTTATTACTAAATAAAAAACTATTTGGAAATGTTATATTGAACAATAGTTCTCTCGAGCTTTTTTTGATAGTCGTTATTAGATACGACTTTTTCTCATCAACGTTTTGTCGACTTGCTGACTGTGAAAAATTTCTGAAAATATCGTCAATTAAAATCGACAAAGCGTTGAGAAGAGTCACCAATGACCATAATGTCCCAGAATCAATTTTTTAAACGATGGCTTCAAACGCTTGATCCCATTCTCGTTTAGAATTATTTTATAGTAGAACTAGCAGTGAAACCCGGCGTTGTTCGGGTTAAAATACATCACATGTTTAATGGTATAAAAACTGTGTAAGGATCTTTTTTTTAAAACGTAGATATTATAGATTTATATCATAGATAACGTAGATATTTAGAGACTTATTCGGCCATTAAACATTTCAATTTTTTTGGTCACTGTTCGCTCTTGTTTCCAATTTTGATCTTCACTCGACTGCAAACACAATTTAACTGACAAAAAGTCACTGAATGTTGATTTATATATCATCGAACATCGAAATTACTAGTACCAGAACACTCTAGAATATTTAGATGTACATACATCACTTTGAAACGTAGATGTACACTTTTTGAAACTTTCTAGATCATTCAAGAAATTTTTAGAACTTTCTCGAACATTCTAAATCGATAATAACAGTTTGCGCTCATTTTAGAATTTTTTAGATCATTTCAGAAATTTTGAGATCTTTCCGGAAGTCCTTATGACTTAAAAAAGGACAGAAATATTTCTTTTCACTTTTCTGCCACCTACAACCACCCACTTCCACCCACCGCGACCAAACTCCCTTACTCCCACCTGGAGACCAAGGGGTATTTACCACCCCAACAGGAAGTCGAATGGAGTGGGTAGAGATAGAGAAAACCCTGTCTTTACGTACGAACATTAGCATTTTATATTTGTATTTAGATTATTATCATCTGACAAACCTTTCTAATCAGGAAAATACTTTTTGGCCTCACTGGATATAATCTTGAGGAAACTTAATTTTTAACTGCATGTATCGATTTAATTTCCTATCAAACTTAAATACTTTTTGCGAGAAAAATATACTATTACTTTGTTTTCAAATCCTCCCCCCCCTCTAACTACACCCGTATGTATAGAACAAGATAAATGAAATTGTGGAGGAAAAACAACAGTTTATTATTAATATCTTTTCTTTTTTTTATTTAATGATTGTATATTCTGTATTTCTATTATAAACTAATTAATAATTATACTTTTGTTGTAAAGTACAGTTCTTTTATCATTTTCAAATAGTAAAAAATACTTTTGTTTTCCCTCAGTGCGTTCTGTTTACATAATAAATTGAGCGTAATACAGGATTGCATTGAACAATGAACAATTATCCATTGAATTTACAAAACTGCTCCATGTAAACAGCACTTAAATCGATGACACTTTGGCTACAAAAATCGTACTTTACACTAGTGTGATGTCAGTTTTGTTGGCAAAATTTTCTGAAAATACTTCACTGCAATTTTAGGTTCAATAAACATTCACGTTAATTGTGTAGATTAGATTGCAATTCAATGTACCAAAATCGTTTATATAGGTGGGTAATTTTTTTCTTGATTGATTCTTATAAAACTTAAAGTTACTAGAAAGGACAAGACGATTTATCAGGAACAAAATGCCCAAATGAGATACAGTAATCTAAAATCTTATCCTAGCAAGATTGCTTGTCTGAGATCTTGAGTATATTTGGTAATCCATACGTACATTCGTCTTATTATTGCTTTGTTAAGAGGGTGTATTTTGGTTTTGCATAAATGAATGAAAAATAATTTTCAAGACAGGAATCCCAAATTATTGCAAAGTTATGATGCTCTAATTTCTTATAACTCCATGTATTGACTGAATTAAATTAAATGCGTTATTAAACACGACGACAAACAGAATTTCTATTTATAAAATGTTGTTGTAAAGAAACCACAACGTTTGCTTCGTCACCCAACGGCTTCTTCAGATGGAACAATAATAATATAATCAGCCTGATTATCAATATTTTTTATATTTTCTGTGATGTTTGTGTCAGGATCAAGATTTGATGCAAAATTGAAATTAATAAATCAATACAATATCAAGACCATGTACGAAAACTACGGAAACAAGACAATATCTAATTTCCTATTAGGTATTTTTATTTATTTGTCTTATCTTGCAGAAGACCTAATAAAATTTCCATCAAAAATTTTGCTGCATCAATATTTGTCTTCCTATTCTACTTCTTTATTGTAAATTAGTACCTAAACAAACCAGTTCAATTTTTGCTTCTTTACATAGGCACATACCTACCTACCTGGGTAAATATAATTAAAAGAAATACGAAATTCGTTGCTCATGTTAGGTTCGTTTTATGGTATCTTGAGCTCGACAGGGTGTATCGTCGGACATGAGAGGCACTCCAGTGTACAGGATTCCTGGATTAAAGCCCCATTAATTTCACTCGTTAATATCCTGTGCAATTCAGCCTTCGTCTTCCACACTCGTTCGTCGTTCGAGCTCCGACTTTTATACGAGTTCACTTCAGTTCAGTTCAGCTCTCGTTAAGCCACTGCGAATTTTCAAAATTTCAACTTTTTGTTTCGTTATTATTTTACGATGAATGCACCGAATGCATACCAAGTTAATTTAACTTCGTTATCGTTATACTTCTATTCATATACAAATCGACCACCTTTTTATTCAACTTTCTACTACACCAACAATTAATAGATAATAATAAAAAGATGCGGTTGTATAATTAGTCATAACATTCATTTCTAATAAATTTAAGCAATTTAATATTGAAATAAAAATAGTAGTAAAAATCTCTCAATTTTTTTGCAGCCTGTAAGCCGTAATTGAATTTTAAACGGTCCGATGATGCTCTTTATTGATTGTTTAATTTAACGATTTTTTTAAACTTAAATATTTCCAATTGGATTTGACAATTTTAACTATAGTCTAAAAGTAAAGCAAAAATACAGCCTGTTGGGCTCAACGTAATTAAAGTGGCACCATTATGTGCTCCAAAAAGCAAACGAATAACATTAGTACGTTTTCAAATTGCAATTTCCTACGTATAAACGTGTACAGCTTAAAAACATGAACTTTTGCTGGAAACGACGAAATAGAGACACATTTACAAACGCGCATTTTTACCTCTTTCACATGAGTACTCTGCAAGCACTTTTACTGATATCTATGGGACGACTCAAATATCATTTTTATGGCACAAGAAGTTTTGCAATAAGATATCTAACGGTATGAAAATGTTTCATCGTTGAGCAAAACAACATGTTTACCTATCTAAAGAATGGATTGCAAACATTTGGATCGATTGTAATACCCTCAAGTATACTGCAATAGCAACGAAAATGGATATGTATGTATTCTAAAATGTCATTCACGAATTCAAAACTTGGATAGGTCATTGAAAAAACGAAATCCTCAGATGGGCAAATTGTTGCTACACACCATAATAAAAAGAAACTTGCTTCTTGGATTTTCAAATGTACCTACTTGCAGTTTGTACATCTAACATTGACAATAAAATGTAAGGATAGAAAAAAGGCGAGAGAATTTATACTTTTTTGGAATATCCAAAATAATCAAAATTATTTTAAGGAAATCGTTTTTCGTAACTGTCACTAAACTAGCTTTAATACCTAAGCCCAAAGCGCTTATTATTGGGTCTTAAAGCCTCAAATACATTTTAAAATTCAAGGATTTCGAATGACCACTTTTTCATCGAAAAGTAATTAAATTTAAAGCTCGAAGCACTTTTGGGCCATAAGGACTTGAAATAGGTAATCAAACGGCTTAAAACATTTGCGGAAAAATTTTTGAGCACAATATCAGAGCCTTACAGAGATTTACATTAAAAAGTTTAAAGCCCTTTAATGGGTTTGCCTTGTTTTCATGCAATTTTTAAAGGGACTTTTAGCACTTGAAGCTCATTGGAAGAATTTCAAATACTTTAAAAGCACCTTTAAAAAGTTTTAAGCACCTTAATTGTGTTTGAAGCCCATTTTCAATTACAAATCACTTTCATAAAGTACCTAATTCGATTACCACGTCCCAACAACTTGTTTCAAAAGGCACTGCTTGTAAGCTCTCAAAGGGGGTGAAGCACATTTTCAAGCACAAACTGCTAAAGCTCTGCTGCAGTTTACTTAGGATCATAAGGTTACGACGAGAAATGATAACGTAAACGAACTGCAGAATGTATTTGTTTAATAATTTATCTATGGTCGTAAATGTAAAAGTAAACAATCTAATCTTACTTTTTTTAATGTTGCTTAATGTCTCTTAACACTTTTTTTTCTTTCCTTCTGTGAATATTTATTAGTACCTATTAATAACGCCTAAAAAATTGAGAAGACCTATATTTTGGTTGACCTGAATTAAATAATAGATATATACTCGTAAATCCATACCAAACTTCATGAACTAATTATTTATTTGCAGCAATAACGTAGTAAATCAACTTAATAAACACGTCATTAAATTGTTATGAAACCTTTCGGTACGACGACTAAATTGATACATAGTTTGTAACATTCTGATACATACTAGACAATGACTATCTACATAATTATAAAATTTAATAACAAAGTTATTCTCTGATGTGCCATTTAAATGAAGCTCAACGTGCAGGAGAACACTAAACATAAATGCGGTATGAATTCAAAAGTATATAATCCAATGTAAATCCAGAGTGAATGTGCAAATGTAGATTTATGGAGCAAAAGCAAACTCAATTGTTACTGTGATTCAATGCATAACTAACCAAATAAACTTCATATAGGGTTGCAGTAGTTTCCAGAGCGGAAAAAGAGGAAACATGAAAATTGTCGCTATTCGAAATTTTGGTTTGGATTTTATCCTGAATATGGATGTAAACCTAGGCGTATAACATAAGGTATCTACAGCCAATATGGTCATGCTAAGCTGTAACAGATATTTCTCCAAAATGGAAAAAATTGAGTTTTATTTTATTATCTCAAAAACAAAATTTATTAAACGATTAATACAAATATTATGGTGATGGCAATATAACCATTGAAGAAAATTGCTATTTTTTTTAATAGATAAGAACACGTAAATAAGGAAAACGATACATACAGATAATCATACATAACAAAGAATTGGCAAATAAAAAATTTGGTATTCACATATTTAATTAAATTAGGTTTGCTTTTTAACAATGTTCTACTATTTATTAAAATTTACTGTATGGGGAATTTTTAGATAAACATTGGAGGGTTGTTCGTATACTTTATACATTTTTAGCAATATGACCATGGCCATATTTCATGGCCATATTTTTAATCAGAATTTTACCCATATTGCTCAACACTGCTGATATTTCGAACTTTCTTTTATTTTTTCTTTTGGTTATAAAGAAATTGAAAAACTAATATCATCACGCTAATTTAGAGCTAGACACAACCAATTCTCCACTAATCTTGTATCATCTTCACCCCCACTTTTCCTCCCCATTCACAAATTATTATAAAATGGTACTTTCAAATTTTATACTTTACACGAAGAAATCAATCTTAAAAATATTGCTAGAATTCTAGCAAACATGACTAAAAAATCTGTCAATTATATGGACGACCAGACGCTCAAGGAGATTTTACTAGAAATGTCTACGTAGTCAATCTACGTTCGGTGTTGAGACTGAATTCTAGTAAAATTGACTTGATTAGAAAACATTTTTTACACTTCTTATCACTAATTTTACTAAACTATTCTCATTCTAGTATTTTTTTCTTTACGACCGACACGATAAAATAATCGAGAGGTAGAGAAAAAAAGTCTAGACTTATTTAGCTTGATTATTCTAATATCTACTAATTATTAGAAAGAATGAAAAATTGTTTTATACCACCAAGTACATTTTATGAGAATTCTAGTATTATTTACTAGAAAAATTTTGCTTGGCTCATCAAGTAATAAAATCATGATTATTTTTCTCCGTGTAGTAATCACCCTTTTTTGTAAATGTGGTAATAGTTACAAAAATGAAAGGTAGATAATGTAGGTAAGTATAAATCAAGTTTGTTTGTTGTAACGAATTTCACGCTCAGATCTCCTAAAAACCGGCAAAACCAATTCTAGTTGAAATGTAAATCCTCCTTCGATCGCATCGCGTCACGAACATGCTTGTTAGAGAAATGGGTGAAAAGAATACCCTGTTTGTTTCATTTTAGCGCTAATGCACGCCGTCGTGTTCGGTAACGTTACAGCCATCATACAAAGGATGTACTCGAGAAGATCGCTGTACCACACCAAATGGAGAGATCTGAAAGACTTTCTAACGCTTCATCAAATCCCGAAGGAACTGAAGCAAAGAATGCAAGACTATTTTCAGACCATGTGGTCTCTCAACCACGGCTTAGATATTCAGGAGGTAGGTAAATAAATACCATTCAACATTACACCTTTGTATATATGTGTACCTACAAGTTTACAGGAAACGAACTGTCAATAGCCGAATAAGACGTGATTTTCAGGAATATAAAGAGATAAACTTCAGAATTTCAAAAGAATTGGTCGTTGAAGGGTATCAGTAAATAGAGAAAAAATAAACTGAAATAGGAATTGAGAATTAAAATACTATGTCTACAACCACCAATATTTAATGTATTCCAAGTACTTAAGGTCACAGACGGATTTCATTTTATATTTGGGGTTACTTTCAGTTTTTTTACTGGGGTAGAAGATCTTTCAAGGGTTTGGATATATACAATACCTCCATCTGCTACAAAAAGAACCCAGAAAAATTTAAAAATAAGTCCGAAAATTTCTTTTTTTTTTGTTAGCTATGATAAAAATAAAAAATCGGTTATTTTATTTTCATGCGTGTTTTTAAACTACCATACATAGGTAGAAACATATCATGAAAGTTGACAAAATATACAGAGTTTTTCAAGTTGATGGGCTATTAGAAGTATATGAATTAGTAGAAGGAATTCAATTCTGAAACTTGGGCTCATTTGGTTATTGTTTATGCCGCTTCTTTTAAAAATATTTTCAAGTTCGATTTACATCCGGTTATACCGGAAGTCGATACCAACTTTGTTATTTTAAATGGAATGGTATATTTTTCACGCTGAATTCGAATAAAACGTGTAATTCTAAGGTAAGTTTGATAACCAACTTGTACACCTATGACGATCGGTTTCTGAGTTAATTTAATTTATAGAAAAAAAATCGCTACCGCAACCCAAATTATAAAAAATCATAACTTCCACAAAATACGACTTAGAGTGTTGAAATTTTTACTAGTAATAGCTGAATATTAGTGCTAACGCCTTGACAAAATTGAATTAAATAATTTATACAGGACGTTCAAAATAAAATTCTAATTTCCATATGGATCGAAAGAGAATAAAAAAAGGAATCGATTGAAAAAATAAAAAATAGTGGGTGCCATTTGAAAAAACGAAGTAATTCGTGTTTGAAGTTTTTCAATTTTAGAATTTTATTTTGAACGTCCTGTATAAATTATTTAATTCAATTTTGTCAAGGCGTTAGCACTAATATTCAGCTATTACTAGTAAAAATTTCAACACTCTAAGTCGTATTTTGTGGAAGTTATGATCTTTTATAATTTGGGTTGCGGTAGCGATTTTTTTTCTATAAATTAAATTAACTCAGAAACCGATCGTCATAGGTGTACAAGTTGGTTATCAAACTTACCTTAGAATTACACGTTTTATTCGAATTCAGCGTGAAAAATATTCCATTCCATTTAAAATAACAAAGTTGGTATCGACTTCCGGTATAACCGGATGTAAATCGAACTTGAAAATATTTTTAAAAGAAGCAGCATAAACAATAACCAAATGAGCCCAAGTTTCAGAATTGAATTCCTTCTACTAATTCATATACTTCTAATAGCCCATCAACTTGAAAAACCCTGTATACAGTATATTTCGTTAATAACGACCATGAAAGGAACATTAAATTCCGTCGCTATATCCGAAAGTCGCTATATAAAAAGAAAGGGTGAAAGAACGAAAGAAGGAAATTAGGTAAGAAAAGAACCCAGTACTTTATCAACCTTAACATTTATAAAAAAATTACTAAGTACAACTGCTGACTATAGCTATCTGTGAATGTAAACAAAAAATAAAAGTTTTGTGTTTAGACTCGGTCGCAATATCAGTCAGTATGAGATTTCCAGCATCTTGTAATAAATAGTTCATTAAAATTAGTCGCTAAAACCGAAATCGACGGACGTTACATCCGAAGTCGTTACGTTACAGCCAAAATTTCTTCTTAAATTAAATTCAAGGGACTTACGTGTTATGTCGTTATAACCAAAAGGTCGTTACAACCGACGTCGTTATAAATGAAATCCGCTGTAGGTACTATGTATTTACAATCCCAATGCAAATTTACTTGGAAGTTTTCAAGTCATTATCCTACGATAGTAAACCTTTCTGCCCGGCAAATTGTAGAAAGCAATGCGCACAGGAATACGTGGAATGTATGAGGTAACTTTGAATGTTGTGTTTCCTTTTGTTTTTGATGGTATCAAAGGAGGAAACTATGCGAGTTTCATTTTGTGGCTTTATGTACGTAATAACCTGACCAAATGTATAAAAGAGGATTTGTACAAAACAATCCATTCTACGAAATAAAGGTGACTTCAAGTTAAATATTAAATATATATCTACGTAAGTCCGGTTTTTCGTAATTTTAACTATTTGCAAGTCTCAAGTAACGTTTAATTAAACCTACAAAACGCCCGCGTAAAATACTTAATAATAACAATTCCACTTACCACTTCTTGTAAATACGTGGATAGGTACCTGAAAGAAATAAAACAATTATTACGTATTTTTAATAGTAAAGTAAGAAATAAACGCTGTTGAATGTTACAAAATTTTGATAAGAGGAACTCTACATACGCTTGAGGTGGTTAACCTTTTCTAAAGCGTAATTAATTGATTACTCGCATTAAACCGTAGAAATTAATATAAAAAAGCGTTTTCCATCTTTGTTTATTATATCAAAAATATTTCATAAAAGTGTCACTGAAAATTTTATTTAAGTTATAAATTATTATCTTTCTTATTAATCTGTTTTAAAACAAATTTTATATGGGTACTAGCTACAATGCACACCCATGATTCTGGAACGTTCTCATCAAACATTCCAGAATCTGAGCGAAAATCGGGAACATTCTAGAATATATCGTAATGATTCAAAACATTCAGTAACATTCCAAATCATTCTCGAAAAATGTTGAACATTAAACTCGGGTTCCTTCTAAAAACTTGTTTTTAGAGTTCCACAAAGTTATCCTTAAACTTTCCCTCTCGACCTTCTACCTTTCTATAGATAACTGACGGTCATTTTATGTTATCACAATTACCATTTGCCCCATTTGTAATTTTCTTTATAGGACTCAAAATTTATTCAGTGTTTTAAAGACGTAAAAGGATAATAATTATTAGTCACTCCTTATTCATCCCATTACTATTAGATTCGATAAATGATTCAGTCAGAATATAAATAAAATATACAGTATAGGAAAAGAAATAAGTTCCTACATTGACGCAAATATTTTCTAATTTTTGGCAACCCTTTAACATCCCCTTACATATGCCTATTATTAAATACAAATACATATTAAACATGCCGTTCCAATTTGAATTAACCCGAACAAACTTTTTGTGTTGGGGGTTACTTTGTCAGCTGAACCGGTTTAGAGTTAATTACTTTCTGATACTAAAGCTTTTACCAGCACAAACAAAACCACATAACAAAAGATGTACATTTCCAATTATGAGTGTCATTGGCAAACTTATTTCCCAATTAAAATACGATCGAAACAAACGAAGATATAGAGCAGATGCCCAAATTACTCTACTTCTTAAAATGTATTGACGAAGATAAATAGATGTATTTGCTAAAAAAAAGATCAAAAGATAAATAAAAACTAATATAAATCAATAGAAAAGGTTTTTCACGAATAAGACCCCACTTTTCTGTGCAGATTCTAAAAATTGGATCGATAATCAATAGGTAGATAAAAAATAATATTAAATTTTTGGGTGGTCAATGAGTTATACCTAAGTAACTAAAATTCATGCAATCAATAAGTATCATATTATGAGGAATTATCCTGGATTAAGGTCCTGGAAAATGTCCGGACTTATCATAATAAATACCTAATAAGAAGATCTTGTAAAGGAATTTAAATAACAAATACTGATACTAATTTTTATTGAATTCTATATAACATTTTCAATTTCACTTGACATTTTAAGACACACCCCCGTATTATGTTACGATAAAAGTAATATATGAGCAATGAACTGAAGTGCGCAGCAACCAGAAGAAACTCAGATACAGTAGAATTATTTTATTTTAACCACACGTCACCTAAATGAATAAAATCCTAATACTTCATACACATATGTCAAATGTTGACAGATGGTTGACAGTATAAAATTATAGGTTATTTTATGTACCTATCTGCAGAATGAGTAACAAAAAGAATGTAAAAACAAAATTTTTGCTGGCAATTGTATGGCAATAATGTTTTACAATTTAACAATATTTGTAACATTTTTAAATGAACAATTAACTCACAAGAAAAAAGTTATTATTAGATTAGATAACATGACAATGACAGAACTTCCTAACTTAACCCCTTTTCGTTTCTAATATCACTAATATTTCTCATGGTTTTGCATGGTTACAACAAAGAAAAATATATTACATTCTCTTTCGCCTAACACCAAGGATAGATTACGTAATGGGAATGTTAAAATAATTCTACTATATCTGTATGTATGTAGTGTGTAGTCTCTTAATATGCTAAGCTGAACGATTTAGATAAGACTTAAAATATAAAGAAAAATTATATAAGTTGCACTTACTTCGCTGTGAAGAATTGGGGAACTGCCTTAAATATCTTTATCAAAATAACACACAAACCGACAAAAACTGACAGATGTAATACGCATTAAATTGAGTTTGGTACGAGTACGAGCATGACAAGAGTCTCGTTCGTACGTGAACGACTGGAACTCGTCGGTCGAGCCGAAAGCGAGTACAACTGTACAACTACAGAGTTTCTATACGAATAAATTCTACATAAAATCAGCAAATGTAGCTTGACTCCTGTCAAAGACATTTACAAGATTTAGATAAGTCGTCTACAAATTAACAACTAAATTATTGGCTTTAATTCGAAAGAATCATAAAAACAATAATTAGTTTCTACCGGTATTTCCAAAGAGATTATAGATTTGTAACGATAAAAGTTTAAAAGTTATATTCGATTACGAAGCCCTTTAATCAGCAACTATGGTAACTTGATAGATCTGAATATGTATTTGAAAAGTCCATTTTTACAAAAACGAATCTTTTATGCGAGACCAGCAACTTCATTAAGGCTCCGAATTCGACGGAAAAGAAGAGCAAACAGAAATTCCATAAATGTTTAAAATCAAGCTGATTCTTTATGGAAAATGCTTCATTTAAAAAGGACAGCATTGTACGAAGGATTTTACAAATCATGAATAACAGAATTATGGCAATAAAATGATTGGAAAAGTTTAAAGGTCATCTCATGAAAAGAATTTTAATCTTCTTCGTTCTCCCATAAATGTAATGTTTCGAAACTACTTCTCATTGAAACTTTTTAGGGAGGTGAACAAATAAAAATACAGTTCGTGTTATAATTAATTTCTAAATTACCTATTTTTTCTTTGGTGAATTATGTTTTTTAACGTTGCCATAATAAGAGTCCTGATTTTGTATAGATTCTTCGAGAATTTCCGGAGGAACTGCGAGGTGACGTGTCTATGCATCTTCACAGGGAAATCCTGCAACTTCCGATATTCGAAGGCGCCTCTCAAGGCTGTCTGAAACTTCTATCCTTACACATTAAGGCCAACTTTTGCGCACCCGGGGAGTACTTGATTCATAAAGGAGACGCACTGACATACATCTACTACATTTGTAACGGCTCCATGGAAGTGATTCAAAACAATATGGTCGTTGCCATTTTAGGTAGGTAATTATCGCAAATCAATTAATATCTACATCAATCATTTTATTTAACTCGTCTGTGTTAAACATTGAAACGCTGATGTGATAAGGTAATTCCTCTTAATCGAATGGATTTAGGCATGTGTTTAACAGTAAAATGGTAACAGAAGTAAAGCATCTGTAGCCAATATGGCAATGTTAAGCAGTTGCAGATATCTTTGCTAAATGGAACAATTAAGTTTCATTTTATTAGAACCACTGAAAAGTCATGTTGATTGAACATGCTCTCAAGAAAAAACAAAAAAAGAACTACCCCAACACAAAGACGAATCGCAAGAAAATTTTTACTAGAAGGCTTACAAACTGGACAAGTACATTAACAATCTGCCCGTAAAACTTCAAGTGAAAATTTTCTTGCGTTTCGTTTTCCAATTTGTTCGTGGAAGTTTCACTTCTACTATGTATCCAAGCACACATTCTTTTTTTTATAAAAGCCCGTTTGATTTGCAAAATTTTAGTTAAAACCGCATTTAAATCGATTATAAAATAACCGAGTTACCTCTATTTTTTAATTTGTATCTTTGAGTGGCGTCTAATTTTATTTAAAGATATCCCCTTTAATAACACATGCTCTGAACTTGACCTAATGGTATATAATTATAAGAAATCATTTTCATGAACAGATTTTTGTACTTGTCATAAGAGGCCTCTTAATTTGCAAAATTTTTGTGAAAACCGCAATTAAATCGGTTAAACAATAATTGAGTTACGCCTAATTGTTTAACTCGCGGCTTTAAGTGGCGCTTAACGTCTTTAAGGATATCCCCTTTAAGAACACGTGCTCTTTAAATTTGACCCAGTTTCTGCGAGACGCCAAGATGGTCGCTGCCGCAACCAGCCAATCAGGTGCGTCTAACGCGTCGATTCCCTTTATAATAATTGATCGCGCATACCTGAGTCAGTAACCCGCGATGCTTCAAGGGGTTGTACTTCGCTGCTTAAAATTGTAGGTTATTATTACGTAAAAGCTTTTAATTATCATTTTGTTTATTACAATTAGGTACTTCTATTAATAATAAATGTTTTTAAAGATATAAAAATAAGTTTAAAAATTATTTTAACTTGCCTTTATTATTTTATTTTTATTTATTACATTTTTTTGGCGCAATTTTTGTGATTTAGTTATCTGATTTCCTCTTTTATTTTTTTCCGGTTTCAAACTGTTTAGAAGAATTTGCAATAATATTATCTAATATTCAATAGAAAATAATTGTAATTTATAGGCCAACAAAACCATCTTTGAAGGTACCTACAATAAAAATAAAATTCTAATCAATTATGTTTCAGTCATGAGTGTAACAACAATCATTATTGTGTCATTTTAATTAAAAAATAAAACAATTATTTGTTGATGTCTCAAAACATTTACTAAGTTGAACGAAAAATGTAATTCTTTACGTAACTATAATGCAACATTTGGTGCAACGACGTACATCCTATGAAGCACCGAGGGTGACTAACTTACGCATGCAAGTTGCATTGTTATAAACGAGCGCGATACAGTTAGACGCATTTGATTGGCTCTTACGATGGCGGCCATCTTCTTTGTCTGCAAAAACTAGGCCAAGGTCAATACCCCTGCATTTAATGGGAATCTCCTTAACAATGTTATTTAGGCGCCACTTACAAATTAGAAAAAGCTAAGAATTAAATTAGAAAAAAGTACGAATTTAATTAAGATAAATGAATATTTATTTAAACTAGAAAAAAACTATTAATTCAATTATTAGAGATAGGTACTTTAAGTCTACATATTATAGAAGTTTCACTTCAATAATTAATAAACACATTAAAATGACAACACACTGTATTTAAATAAAATAATATATAAATTAATAATTAAAAACAACATGACTACAAAACGAAACGTCTGAGACGGTTTTAGATTAATAAACATATTAGCCCCTTAAAGAGCTTTAAGTTTTGATTTATGAACCATTGTAGTTTTATAGTTTTAAATTTCAAGTTAATATTTACTTAATAATTAAAATCTAAAAGTATACCACTTACATTCAATCTGTTTACGTAACATTTTTTGTAAAAGTTTGGCGTCGTTAATTAAAAGTTAACAAACAGTCCAATTACAGTAGACTTCCGATTATCCGGATCCCGATTAACCGGAACGCTGCATTATCCGGAATGATATCGATTTTTAAATCCGCCGTTTTATCCGGAACTGGAGTGATGCGGCTCCCGTTTATCCGGAATTTTTCTAAACTAAACTGTCTTCTAGTACATTTGGTTAGTCCAAATGGTCAAAAGAATGTGCCTCAGTATACAACACCCTCTGAAGGACATCTTTCAGATGGTGTTGCTCGGAGCCGCCCTACTGGACCGCACCCGACCCGTTATTAGTTGATAACGGCATATTTTATGTCTGTTTATGTTAGGCACAAGTGCAACACATGCGGCTGAAATCTTTTATCTTTTTATTTGACCATAGAAAGTATGTCTTCTGCTTATTTTGCTGTTGCTAGAAAGCTAGTGGCTAGGTAAAAAGCTTAGTGCAGGGCTGCAAGTTGCACAGATTATTTACATATGTAATAATAAATGTTCTTCAATAAGGTCTCATAGTTTCCGTCTTCCGATTCCGATTATCCGGAAAATTCGGTCATCCGGAATAGGTCCGGTCCACATTATTCCGGATAATCGGGAGTCCACTGTACAGTTCACTTCTTCTCAGTTACATGCATCAAACTTATGACTAAGCCTCACCTATATTTCATTAATTACATTTAGAAGCAAAAAAAAACATAAATAAAAGAAAAAGCTTTCAAATTTTCATTAAATATGCAGCAGAGTGATGGGCACTTTTTTTTACTTTAATTCGCCTGTTTCTTTGAACCTTGAGGTTACGGTAAGAAAAGACAACACAAACTGAAAATATGTTGTAGTAGTATTCATGTCGTTCATTATACAACTATTTATTTTGGATATAAAGGCACGACTTTGCTTGATTAATGCCTATATTATTTATTAGACAAAATTTTGCAATATAATGACACACCTATAGGTACTCAGATCATATCGTAGAACGTAGAGTTATGTATTCTTTTATCTATAGTTTTTCACTTATATATGTCTTTAAATTAGAATGCAATTACAATTTTCAATGGGAATATTCAAGCGCAGATTACTCCCTACAATAGTTCGAATATTATGAAAATTTAACTTGTACCTATTAATGACTAGATTTACATCAATGAATATTCCAATTACATTTGCAATGCAAGGCGATAATTTCGTTCATTAGTTGCAAATTATATGCAATAGGAACTCAATAAAACAGGGAGGGTCATTAAAATCCCTGTCGCTAACCAAATAATAATTACTTACCACATAACAAGTCATGCACATGTATCTATAATTATCTTATTAGAATGGTTTTGAAAATGCCCTCTGATGGACACTACCACTCATTTCAAAAACGATTTTAATTTTATTATTTATATTATATTCATTACCCTTGTGACCTATAAATAAACTTTGGAATTACGACTCTAAACAAAATAGAACGTAGGTATGCATTTTTTTTTAATTTATTAATTTTCAAAGGATTGACTTCATTAGCAATTCGTGATTGAAATTATCGATGTCAAGGGAGGGCGATTCAATACATTCAAGTTATAATTTTCATATATTCCTTATAAATAAGTGCACAGGGTGATTGGATAGCATTTTTGGGATATTTTTGAATGTTATTTTTGATTTTGCTACTCATATACCTGACCTCTTACAAAATATCTGCAAAGTCGTTCGAAAAGTAACCATATTGTTCATTTCAACTTAAAGCTGCAGAAACTCCCCTGAAAATTCGTATTTTCTTTGCGGATTATGGTTGTTCCGAATCCACTCGTTCTGCTCTAAAGACCGAAGTCATTTTCCGACTGATTTCGATCGCAAACGGATTTGAGAGCTTTAAAAATCGTATTGTTATGTGTTATTCGTTTAGGAAAGGGTGACTTGGTGGGCAGCGATATCAGTCTACACCTTCAGCACTTTGCTAGCAATCCAAGCGGGGGCGGTCCCACTAATTCCATTGATATGATCGTGAAATCAAGCAGCGACGTAAGAGCACTAACCTACTGCGATTTGAAGTGCATTAATATGCAGGGGCTTATCGAGGTGTTGAGATTATATCCGGAATATCAGCAGGAATTCGCTAACGATATTCAACACGACCTTACATTCAATGTACGTGAAGGATATGAAGCAGAGGTAAGCTGATACGTTGATGTTAAAAACTCACCCTCAAATATGTACAACTGAATATGTTTACCTAATACAATATTATTCAACATATGCCTGATTTTATTGCTTTGTGGTAGCAGCATAAATTACCAATTTAAAGTAGAAGGTGGATACTATAATAAAAATAAACTGTACAGAATTTTTTTAACGCTACTTTTGAACAACCCTATAAATGTATATAAAGATAAGTAATTTGCATTGTTTTTTATTTTTCGAAAATTATTTTAACTTTAATTGCAATTATTAATAGGTATGGCAATTCGTTTATGTCACTAGAATTATTAAAACGAATTCGGTTTAGTTTTGTAGATGACTTTAAAGAGAGCAAATTGCTACTCCGGCGTAATTTGGCAAAAAAGCTCGATATTACGATTCCGCCAATACCGATTTCCACTTATACATTGCCGTCCTATTGTTTTCGCTACCGCATAAAAGCGTTGAGGGAAATCCCACAATGTCGTGCATTTACGCGTTTTATTTAGTTCAGGGGACAGACAGTTCATTGTCTAAAACACATAATTGAACGCTCAACTCCGAGATTATTAGATAGTTCCTCTGCTTTTAATTACTATCGATCCCCGAATATAACAGGCAATGAGACAAAAGAGACACCGGGCATTATAATGCAGTCAATAGATATTATAGAAGAACAGTTTTTCTGTATTGTGAAATAAAAATATGTAGTCCTTTTTTACGGTAAATTATAACAATAATGATTCAAAGTAATTATTTGTTGAACTGTTTTTAATTTTAATTGTGAATAATTAACAGCAAGAATCCGAACTGAACGGAGTTCCTTCATTAATTCTTCCATCGATTAGTGAAGATGACGAAAACATGCACGAAGACGAAACGTCACTTCTATCTCCAAAAGTATCGCCTGTCCACACTTTTAATACAAGTCCTCGACATGCAAAATTCAATTTTAGGTAAGTACCTGCTTGGAAATTTCTTGTTATAAGTAGAACTACATATTTTGAAAAAGCGATTTAAATGGTTTTCCATTTAATAAGAAAAACCATGTTTTAAATGCACCGGGGAAATTATGAAAGAAATTGCAATAGTGAATGTAACGATGTACGAAATTTGTTTCTTTGCAGAAGTCAGGACAGTTACGAAAGTTCATTAAAAAGTCGTAGAACGGGTGGTACGTTTAATAACAACCTCGCTTTACTTCGAGAAAGAGTCGAGAGGCAGAGAAGTGTAATTTTCAATAGTAATAGGATTTCCAGGACCGGCTCCTTAGAGGAACTTGATGCAAATGTTCGTCATAATGTCGAAAATACTCGAAACAGTGTAGAGAGGTTAGACATCCAGGTATCTTCTCTCCATCAAGATGTAGCAGCATTGAGTATAGAGGCAAGTAAACTAATAACCAACCCTCATAACTTGAAACTTAATTTACCTATCTATATTCTATATGAAACTCGTTAAAGTTTGCTACCCGTTATTACTTCGTAAAGTTTGCAACTTTCAAAAGTATTTGCAATGCGCACGTGCTTTTTCATTCTCAATTATCACAAAGAAAAGCTTAATAAATAGTGTTTTAACTTTTCATGAAATATAAACTTGATGGATAAATGCATCAAAGGCGTCTGTCTGACTAATCCATTATAATCAAAAATTCAAAAATCGTTTAACTTTCGAAACATAATTTTTAACTAAAGTATTAAAAAAAGTTTTCACTCTGTTAATCAAATTTTTCGTTTCGTAATAAAATTTCTGAACAAGAGCTTTCACAACAGGTGCGGAATGCCATCCAAGCCCTCCAAGAGATGACAACACCCTCGTCGATTGGAAGCATGCATTTTCCAGCTCGTTCAAATCCTAACATTAACCAATTTCCAATAACCAGTAAAGTAGAAAGTGGTATTCTCGCTAGAAGTACGTCCCAACCACCGGAAATGTTCTACTGGGAAGAAGATGGTGTGAAAACCCGACTGTTACCAATAAGTTCGTTCAAAGACGAAAGCACCCAGACTAACTGTGAAGAATTAATTTTACAATATATTCTACAAAATCCTCGACGTGTTCTGTCCATTTTAGGCTTAGATCCTGACAAAGTTAGTTCCGATTTTTACAAAGCCACAACGATAGGCAAAAGTAAAACGTTCCCTGACAACATTTTCGCAAGAGGTTTGATGAATGGAGGAAGTGACAATGGAAAATCAACGAATAATGATGAATTTCCCATGATAACATGGGACGAGAGGGAAGACGGTAAAAGTAGCAGTAATACTACGAAAAATTGTCCATTTTTTTGGGATCCAGTAAATATAAGAGACTGTAAAGCAACCGGGGAAGTAATTGAGTCTAACAAACTTAGTCGATCTTCATCTTTACAAACAAACAATAATTTTTAAAGATTTTCTCTTAAATTTTTATTTCTTATCGTTTCAAAATGTATTAAATTATTGTCAATTAATAGAAAAAGAAACTAAATAATTAATCGGTTAACTAACAGTTATTTGAAATTAAAAATTGAAGTACTTATTAATTCTTAAATTGAATCGAAGAAGCTGATAATTCTTGTAACTCCATAATCACGACGAAATTAAACACAAAGTTTAAGTTACAAAATATTTTATTGAATGCCACAATGACCATTTCGCCACACTGTGGCTTCTTCAGGTGGAAGAAAATAACTAAACTTAAAAATTTTTTTTTTTTTTTTTATGTTTTCGTGGAAGAGGGGAAATCTTCATAGACACCCAGCCGTCCGTACGACTGGGTAGTGTCGGATTCCGAGGAAGGTGTCCTCGGACCTACCGACTAAAACCCCTCTACCTCAGGCCGTTATAGGACCTAGCGGTCCTCTTCAGCCAACCTTAAAAATAAATACAACATACTTATATACTAGATTTGAGGCTGAATAATGGGAGGGGTAGCTAATACAAGTTACAACTAACTAGTAAGAAGTACCTCTCCCATTATATAGCCTCAAATCTAGTATATAAGTATGTTGTATTTACTTTTAAGTTTAGTTATGTTCTTCCACCTGAAGAAGCCACAGTGTGGCGAAATGGTCATTGTGGCATTCAATAAAATGTTTTGTAACTTAAACTTTGTGTTTAATTTCGTCGGTATTAATCCTTAAATTTGATCATTTTTAAGCAAAAGTTTGTAATAAAATTAATCAAACTTGCAGGGACATCAAAATATCTTAACAAAAAGTAAAAACCGAAGGATGTTTTGCTTAAGGCTTAAGTAAATTATTATTCAGATTGGCGGTAAATTTTTCTAAAAGGGCCCACTGAGTTATTGTTTATAACAAAAGATACAGAAGTTTCTTTGCTTGACTTTTTATTACATTCGATAAAAATCAATCAGTCTAGAACTACTGGATACTAATTGTGAAAAGTGGTTCCTTTTGTTTTTCTTATTCTAAAAATTCATAAATAAAAATCACAGTGAGTATATTCCAAACATCCGTAAATTTAAATCAATAAAACATTGTTTTTTACTTTTCATGCTCGAATTATAAAAAAATTAGTTCAACTTCATACTTTCCAAATTTCCGAATAATCTAACCTTTCGTTACACTTCTTTGTAACACTTTTTTGCCACAAATTTTTACCCTTTTCAATTGAGAGACCCATTCACTATTTTCAATGATAAAAGAAATCTGTTCTAGAATGTTCAATATATTGACCGACAGACCAATACTATTAACCAGAATTTAACCACATATCAAAGGTAAACCTAGACCGATCACAACAACTAATGTCTTGTCATCTATCAAGACCATACTATGTTATAAATACCTACGTATATAAATATATGCTGTACATAATAATACAAATGAATAAAAAAACAGCAGGAATTAATTCTGTTACCAATTAAGGGGTTGAAAATTGTTTTTGGGAAATTTTATTGTCCTGAAGTTTTGTTCAATTAATTTTTGAGATACTTCTATCTTTATGTATTCATTCATATATTAAAAAGTGTAGTAGACCATACAAAAATGTGAATATACCAATTAATTTTGTTAAGGTGAAAATGCTTGGTCTAAGTCTCTAAGTTGCTAAAACCACAAAATTAAGACATCGTTCTCTAGATATCGAACACGAATCTGATTATAGATTTTTTAAATTTAGTTAGACTTGTTAAATTACATTTCGATAAATAAAATTTCCCAAAAATGTTCAATCCGTTTAGAAACTAATTACCCAGAAACCTATGTGAATTCTTGTAAATTTTTCTTCCCAGTGCAATACATTTACACATAATAGTACGAACTAAATATTAAATTACGTAGTGTTTTAATAATAACGTCTAAAAAAGGTCAAATTTTCTTACATATCCTTTGTCCTTTGAGCCTTTTATAAAATTTTTTTTGGCAATTTTTTATGGTATAAATCTATTCTATCAAAGGATATTGTAAAGACTTCAAGATAAACTTATTTAAAATAAATTTAAAAACCTACAAGTAGGTGGGTTGTATAAAAATCATTAGACAGGCCATTTACTTCTTTAGATTTTCAAAAATCAAAACTTCTACCTCTCAAATTTCTGCTATTTGTTATGTTATGTTTACTACTTTAAGTATCGTCTTTACCAGATCTTTACACTTCTTAAAGCATATCATTGTGATTTGGCGAGAATGCAGTGCCTCTGTGATGTATATTTTATAATACAATCATTCTGTTTTGTACCTATTCACTTGATGTAATGATGCTTAAAATTGTAAGATAGTTTAGAGGAAGAGAAATAAATAACTGTACATTTATATATAAATAATACCAAAAACGCATTCCATATTTTGTAATTAAAATGTTAAATTTCTTGTGTAAAGTTAGAACACGTTTTGAAATAAAATTTAAAATTTTAAATTGTTTTAATAAGAATATTTCAATTTTTATTTTTAAACGTAATTATAGTAATAATAGCAACTTTTTTTTAACAAGGGTAGTCACATATAAAGTTTTTTGGATTCACAGAGAAATTTTTCTCTTGTTAAACAATCAGAGAATAGCAAATTATATTACAAGTTGTCTATGAGCATCAATTGAAGAACATTATAGGTAGAAACCACCAGAAAACACCTTCTTCAACCCTAAATTAAAAAAAAACATATTTTTTGATAAATTACTTAATTTCTCCTTTATTAGATAAACGGAAAGTATCAAAATGTATTAAAATTATCTAAGACCATCAGTTGAAAGCCTTTCTTGTTATATATTACCGAAGACCACTTTCAACCCCTAGTTTAAATGAATAATTTTATTCTTTTTCATAAATCTAATTTTAAATATTCGCGCGCGTCTGGCGCCTAGGGCGCACTCTTCCGTCAATTACAGTAACTTTCAGATAGCCTCGGTTAGGGAGTCTATGGTTTAGGGCCTCGTTATGGTTGCACTTTTTGACAATTATTTAAATTCAAAAATGCATTGCTTCTTCTAATTATCGTGATAATAACTTGCAGTATATGTATTTTTAAATTTATTTTATAAATAACTGTTTTTAAATCGGCAATCAAAAAGAAGAGTGTGATAAATATTGTATTTATTATAATCTCGTCAATGACGTAGTTCCTTCCTGTTCGTTGTCTCAGTTGCTTGTTAATTGTGAAGTGTGGTTGCGATATTTGTCTTCGTTTTTAATAAAAATGAAAAAGAAAATTTGCAATACATGTGTAATGTATATTACAATAGATCCCGGAATTTAGCTTAATATGTGGTACGTATTTTATTATTCGATTATACGATTTTTATGAATTAAGTAAATGTATGTTAGGTAGTTGAGGCGTCCATGTTTGATATTTACTTTATGAAAAATAATAGTTAACGATTTATTGTAGATAAATTGATTGTGACGAACTAATTTATTATTTCATACGTTATTTACTTTATTTTTCTACAAGGTTGAGTAGTATTTTTGATGTTTTGGTTTTTATATAGTAAATAATGGATTGTTTTTGGTGTAATTTGTTTGATACAGCAGTTTTATTCATGTGTTTCTTTTTTACAGATGCATTTGGGAATGCACTTATTTTCCTGCCTTTACCATGTGAGATAATTCTCTCTCCAACAGTTCCATTTACAGAGAGTATTTCCTACTTAACTGTTAAAGGGGTTTTTAAACATTAGAAGGTAAGATACTTTCGAAAATAAATGTATGAATATGGGAAGTTATTTGTGTCTTTCAAACTGTGATAAGTGCATCTTAGACTGCTTCATAAAGTTACATGTTTGATGAAAGGTAATTAAAGTACTTATTTTTAAAGGCCTTGGGATAAGACTACAGTGTTTTGTGTAGAACAGCATGAGGAAGTTGCCTTAGCTGACTATGAATACTTCCTTTTTGACGGGGCACACTTTGGAGACTTGGAATTTTTTGGGTAAGTTTTATTTTAAAACTGGCTTTCAATTATAAATTAATACTTAATATAAAAACATAGTACATTATATTAAAAACAAGGAATTATGGTTGTTAATTTTTCATCTGTATTTAGTTTCAGTGAAGAGTGATAAAGGCGACTTTTTCTCCCCTGAAAAGAAGGGATGACGATCACAACAAGAAATTACTGCTAAAGCAATTTTTTGCATGAAATTGATGAATTTTTGGTTATGTTTGTCATTTCCAGAATATTATAAATGGTAAGAAATATTATTTAAGAATGCTTTTGTGGCTTTAAATTTGTTCTTTAAACAATTCTCATTAGTTATTAGTTTCAGTGTTTATATTCATATTTGCTTGTTTATAATTAGCTAAAACCTAAAAATATTATAATTATTAATTTTTACAGTAGTCTAAATAAAAACAATTGTTTGCAATTAATTTGTTCGTTCAAAATAAACAGGTTTAATTAGAAAAGTTTTTTCATATGCAGTTAGTTTCAATGAAGAGGGATATGGATGACTTATTCTCTACTGAAAAAGAGATGATGATCACAACAACAAGTCTACTGCTGAAGAGATTTGATGCATGGAATTGATCGTTATTTGGATACATTGGGAGTTTGCTGGAAAGTATAGACGGTAAGAAAAATCATTTATGAATATTATTGTGTTAAAAGATAAATTCTGTTTATTTATTTTTAGAAAGACTATGTTAGAGAATTTGTCACAAAAAGATTAATCAATATTACAAAAAATGTAAATAATTGATAGAATTTGTGACTAATTTATTCCTTTAAATTAAACAATTATAATTGTAAAGAAATGAACATTAAACAGAATTTTTCAATTTTATTTAGATTCAATGAAGAGCCATAAGATTGATATTTCTCTCCTGAAAAGAAAAAGGATGACGATCACAACATCAAGTCTACTGTCAAAGGAGCTTTCTGCGTTGAACTAATTATTGTGTGGATGCACTGGGAGTTTACTGGACAATATAAATGGTAAGAAAAATAATTTTAAAATATTTTTGTAGCCTTATGTTTGTGTCCTAAATGGTAGTAATTCAATCATAAACAAACCACGAAATATTAATCTTTGCCATTCATTAGAAAAGGATCAATTATTAATATAGATAAGTATTTAGTTGCAATAACCTAATTTGTTGTTCAATAATTGCTGCCTAAAGTTAATTAAAGAGCGTTCTTCATTATTGTTTAATTTTAAAATTTGTCATATAAATTACAAAATAATTTATATGTACCTGATCCTGACTTTACCTTTATTATCTTAATTAAGTTTTCGTAAATTACCGTCTTAAATAAAACAATAATATTGAGGTTTTTTAACACCCACCTGGAACTTCTAACATTTTAGCGCCGAATATTATGTATAGAATAAGTTTAGTTATAACTTATACTACGAACGGGAAATAATAGACAGTAATAAATGAACATAGTGAAGGAGTGTTACAGATAGCGCAACGTGAGGGGGTGAAAAATTCAGTAGCGGTTCGTAAAATTGAACAAAAAATAAAATAAATAAATTAATAAATAAAAATTGTTTTTGTATTTGAATCTATACATGTAAGATGCGATATTAAATTTTGATAGTACACATTTAAGTACCTACCCGATTAGCACCTCTTGTTTGTTTAAATTACTCGGATTTCTAATATCAATCTAACTAGCATGCATTTTGTTATACATTAATACTTCCATTCGTTATTTCTTAATTACTGTCTTGCAATTATAATAACAGTAATATATTCTTTGCTTCTGCAACCCTCTATTTACTACGATTTGTGGTTAGTATAAAGCGGCACTAGTAGGTACAGTGAAAACTATGTACCTGCATATGAATAGATGTAGAATGACTTGCACGTTTCGTAGTGATAATAGTTTGATACTATTTATTGATTACTCTCTATTATTTCCCGTTCGTATTATAGGAAAAAATCACAGGTCTGTTAATAAATGGTGAATTCCAAAAGTGCCCTTTTTATTAATGTTTATTTATTTGATAGAAAGGTATACATATATTGTGGAAAACAAAAATATATATTGTACATGCCATTAATATGTCATAAATCTGTGATGTCATCTTTATGTATATGTCGGAGATGGTGCCTGAAGACAATTATTTCTTATTTATGGTGCCATGTGTTGGCATGATCCCTGCCGCAGGGGGCGGTTGATGAGGACACTTTAGTATTGACTGCGAAATAGAAGGGACAGCCCGTGTATTCTTTTTCGACTTGTTATTTTATAGTTCTATTAAACTGAGAGTTTATTATCAGGTCTAGTTCTTCTTATATTTTAATTATTATGGATAATAATCAACTTATCTGTTCCGACATATAAATACTGAAATGTTTTGAATATAAGAGAATTGTTAATTTGAATAACACTGTCGTTACTGTTTGTAATTTTCCTAAGCCATTTTATATATTTAAGAATGAATGGTAACTGTTAAAACAGAAAATTCTCCTCTCACTTTAAAATGAAGAAGGATAATAATTCTTTCCATAGAAATAGATGGCTACTTGAAATAAATAAATGAAAAATATGAAAAGTAAGCTACGAACAGACAAGTTTTGCTATTAAATGTTTTGAAACGTCGAATGTATATGCCAAATCATAGACTACTCAAATAGATGTGTGCCAAATTGGCAACTGCAAGTTCAGAAAAATCATGAAATAAAATTAACACTTCTCAAGAAAGATTGTGTGTTTATTTATTTAAATAAAACTTCGAAGACAATTTTTTCACTATTTATTAATTTCACTTTACAGCTGTTTCGCCTAGTGGTAACGCTTAAAACAAGACAACAATAATTATGAAGTAAACTTAATTACATTTATTTAAATAAACTGATACTCTCCATACTTTTATGAAACATTCAAACTTTTTTAAAGAATTGAATAAAACAGGAATGTAGTTCATTATCAAGAAGAACAATTATACAAGTACATTTGTTACTCTTGATAATGATCGAAACAAGATTATCGAGTTTTCGAAATAAATAATTCAATTTTTTAAATGATTATTTAAATAATTCGAAATGAACTTCCATCAAGGAATTGTAGAAACAATTAATGATGTATTTATTTGCTTCTGTAACAGTTGTTTCGGTTATTAAATAATTTTAAAGAATAAGTTGATACTATCAAAATGGTGTAATAATTGAAGCAATTGTTGGAGAATCAAGCAAATATATTGTTAAAATTTAGCAAGTGTTTTTAATTTAACTTAACAGTTCTTATTACTCGCTTATGTTTTAGTTAAAAAGATAATCGTTTCTTTTTAAATAAAGCATAGGTAATTATAATCCTTTTTAAAAAAACGAAACTTTATGTACTAAACATTTAAAATATATTAGTATATATTATATTGTACATGTCATTAACATTTTATTCTTCTATTACCAAAACAGATTGTACCTGCATTTAATGAAAGCAGTTCCAACGATAATTGCTCTTCAACACCATGACGTCATCCTCCAACTTATCGACGAGGGAGGCTCTCTAATCCTGACGGTGTTTATGCCGACGAGTTCTACCTTCTATCAACAACAATTTCAAGCCGGGGATCCAAGTGATTGGCTGAGCAGAGGTGGTCTATATTATAGAAAGTTTACTACTGTGACACTTCGTTGGACAAAGTTGTTGGTAGTCATACTGAATTAATTTACTCGTATTGTTGTACTTGTCGGAATATTAAAATAACTCATTTTAATATACCTACAAATACAATAATATAAGAAAATCAATTAAGTCCACAAACAACAATTTGGTGTCTTTTTTTTCGTTTTTATTACAACACGAACGACATAAACTGTTATAATGATGTATTTGAATTTAATTTCTTGTGTATTTTCTCCTTCAGGTATTTTATCTTATTGTTGTTAAATAGTAATTTACTAATATTAACTTAATTTCAATCAACATTAACAAAAGTTCGTAATTGTAATTTGTTTATTTACAGTTTTGTACGTCCATGAGAATACTAAAACATTTTTGTAACTGTAACTAAATGTGTTGGGGATAATTATTCACCCTTCATTTTGAATTTGAAATTTTGTCATTTTTAATTGTCAAAGTTTAGTTCTGTAGCACCTTCATTTTTTAAGATCAATTTACCAAATCTTCAAAATTTTGTCTGTAGATGCTGGAAACAAAATCTACTTAGTAAAATGTGTTGGATATAATTATCACCCTTCATTTTTAACTTGAAATTTTATCATTTTTAATTGTCAAAGTTTAGAGTTCTGTAGCACCTTCATTTTTTAAGATCCATTTACCAAATCTTCAAAATTTTGTCTGTAGATGCTACGAACAAAATCGACTTAGTAAAATTTGTTGGAGATAATTTTTCAACCCTCATTTTGAACTAGAAATTTTGTCATTTTTAATTGTCAAAGTTTAGAGTTGTGTGGCACCTTCATTTTTTAAGATCCATTTACCAAATTTTCGAAATTTTTTCTGTAGATGCTAGGAACAAAATCTACATAGTAAAATTTGTTGGGGATAATTTTTCAACCCTCATTTTGAACTTGAAATTTTGATATTTCTAATTGTCAAAGTTTAGTTCTGTAGCATCTTCATTTTTTAAGATCCATTATGGAATCTTCAAAATTCTGTCTGTAGATGCTGGAAACAAAATCTACTTAGTAAAATGTGTTGGGTATAATTTTTCAACCCTCATTTGAACTTGAAATTTTGTCATTTTTAATTGTCAAAGTTTAGAGTTCTGTAGCACCTTCATTTTTTAAGATTTATTTACCAAATCTTCAAAATTTTGTCTGTAGACGCTAGAAAGAAAATCTACTTAGTAAAATTTGTTGGGGATAATTTTTCAACCCTCATTTTGAACTTGAAATTTTGTCATTTTTGATTGTCAAAGTTTAGAGTTGTGTGGCACCTTCATTTTTTAAGTCATGTTCAAAATTTTGTTTGTAGATGTTAGGAAGAAAATCTGCATAGTCAAATTTATTGGGGGTGATGATTCAACCCCTTATTTTATGCTTGAATGTTTATCAATTTTAATTGTCTAATCTAAGAGTGCCATGATATTAACAGTTCTTAAAATTTTACTATTAGATTTTAGTAATTTTGGCTACAGACGATAGGAAAAAAATTGTTGGGGGTGATTATTGTTTGGACATAATTTTTTTTTTCTCAGCATCAAAATTACATATGTAACTCTTATCTTTCTCATATTTAATAAAAATTTAGTTGCATTTTCTTATAGGGGTTATTTTACAACCCCTTCTGTACTTAATAATAATAATTTTCAATTATCAAAATTCATTCCAGATATTAATTATTTTGTCTAGAGGAACGGAAAGAAAGTCATATTTTTAATTGCTATTTTATTAACTAAATGTTTGTGTACATCAATAACAAAAAATATAATACTTAGTACTTATATTTAAGTATCTAGGATAAAATAATTTTGTAAATAATGTTAACATAAATTATAGGACATCTTTGAACACATAGTATAAAATATACTCGAGACTACTAAAACATTTTTGTAACTTAGTATAATTTTCAATTTGAACCTAGTTTACTTCCTATCCATAGATGGCCCCTGTGGAAATTGTTTGAAGCAGTTTGATAATCGTGATATTATGGACTAGTCGCAAAATTACTATAGGGTTGGAGGTCGGGGACGGTGGGGGTCTACCAACATAGCTCAGGATGAGTGTTTTAAATATGAAAGGCGCCGAAGGCGCCTTTCATATTGCAAGGCGCCTTCGGCGCCTTGCATAATTAAACTACTCATCCTGAGCTATTTTGGTAGACCCCCACCGTCCCCGACCTCCAACCCTATAGTAATTTTGCGACTAGTCCATAATATCACGATTATGAAACTGCTTCAAACAATTTCCACAGCGCCATCTATGGATAGGAAGTAAACTAGGTTCAAATTGAAAATTCTACCAAGTTTAAAAATTATTATGAAGTTAATATTATAGTGTATATGTCTAAGTGTTTTATGTCTTGTAATGTTTTTCTATTTGTATACAAATATTAATTTGTTTGAAATAAATGGCTGAAATAAATACATATTTGTTTTTGTAATAAGTGACCAAATGAAGTGCTTCTGAAATAATTGAGTAATATAAATAAGTCATTAGGAAATTATAAGAAAAAATATAAAATTAGTATTACATAGTGTTCTTCTAGAAAAGTGACGAAGTGAAAAGTTTCTGAAACAGCTGCATGTGGAGTAAGTTAATTTAATCTATTTGAGAATAAACAAAAGTTTTAAGAAATTAATTTATTGAATGCGTAAATGATACAAAAATTTTCTAAAACAAATACTGTGAAAAAAGATATAATTTAATTTAGAAAGTCTATCAACTGAAACTTTTATATTAATATTCAAACGCTATTATTTGGAGCAAAAAAGCTCATCTGATACTCCGTGGCCTCCACAATCACCCCTTATAGCCAACCCTTATCCGCCAATATATTTTTAATGATTAAAATTTAATTTAACTAATAATTTTACCAAAAAGACAATTTAGAAAAGTTTTGAGTATCAGAGGAACTTTTTTTGTTACAAATGTATCGTTTAAATATTAACATAATAGTTTATAAATACAAATAAATACCTGTAAGAGAAAAATATAAGAAAACAAATGAAAACAAATTAAGTATGATGTCTTCAGTCTTCGATCGATGTCCTTTACCTGTAAGCGAATAGTGCAGTGCATTAACCAACTAAACTACAAAGGACTAACGACAAAAACTAATAGAATTGGTAGAAAAGATCGGACAGATGTCGTCTGAGAGAGCTGGGCAGTCGCCTATTGCTTCTATTCCAGATAACCCACACCAATCAGTCTGAAAGGAAGTGACGTTCGAGTAGACCGCGAGGAGTGTATAAGACACTTCAAAGAACAACTAAAAAGCTAAGTCTATGGCAAGTCACTCGGGGAGGCCTCCGTTTCGAACCATAGATGAGAAGGAACAAGCAAGATAACGAAACGTTGAATCCTGCGGATCTTGTAGGGTAAATGCGAAGCGTGATAGTAAGAATTGCAGTAAGCAAAGCGAAGAGGTAAGCAAGAGAACATGCAAAATAAAATATTAATTCCAAAAAACAACAAACAAATGAATGAATTGAATGATAAGCATGCAAAGTAAAAAATGAATGAACAAATGAAATCTAATAAACAAAAATAAAAAAGTTCTAACTACGGAATCTTCTTTTCTTCTCCCGCGACGACCTGAAACAAATACGGTAGCAACTAATTAATAACGAGCAATATTTAATTATCTTTTAAGTTATTCTCACCTCAATAATGTGCAGAATATGATGTTCCAAAGAAATTGTCCAACGAAGTGTCACAGTAGTAGTAGTAAACTTTCAATAATCTAGATCACCTCTCCTCAGCCAATCACTTGGATCTCCGCTTGAAATTGTTGTTAACAGAAGGTAGAACTCGTCGATATAAGCGGTGTCAGCATTAGAGAGCCTCCCTCGTCGATAAGTTGTAGGAAGACGTCATGGTGTTGAAGAGCAATAATCGTTGGAACTGCTTTCATTAAATGCAGGTACAATCTGTTTTGGTAATAGAAGAATAAAATGTTAATGACGTGTACATACAATATTATCTACTAATATATTTTAAATTAATTTTTATTTTAAATGTTCAGTACATAGTTTCGTTTTTTTAAAAAAGGATTATAATTACCTATGTTTTATCTAAAAAGAAACGATTGTCTTTTTAACCAAAACATAAGCGAGTAATAAGAACTGTTAAGTTAAATTAAAAATACTTTAGAAATCAATTTACACAATACATTTCATTTTACTTCACAATTGTTTTGCCCTGTTTAAGGCTTTATCACGAGGCGAAACAATTGTAAAGTGAAATTAATAAATACTGAAACAATTGTCTTCGAAGTTTTATTAAAATAAATAAATACACAATGTATCTTCACAAGTGTTAATTTTCGTTCTATTCATGATTTTTCTAATGAAAAAATGTTGCATATAATTTATTTGCAAAATTTACCCGAAATTTACAACGTATTTTTTTTATCTCTTGCAGTTGCCAATTTGGCATATACATTCGGCGTTTCAAAACATTTAATAACAAAAATTGTCTGTTCGTATCTTACTTTTCATATTTTTCATTTATTTATTTCAAATAGCCATCTATTTCTATGGAAAGAATTATTATCCTTCTTCATTTTAAAGTGAGAGGAGAATTTTCTGTTTTAACAATTACCATTCATTCTTAAATATATAAAATGGCGTAGGAAAATTACAAACAGTAACGACAGTGTTATCCAAAGGAATAGCAATTCTCTTGTAATTAATATATATAATTTCCCGGACGGTAGTATTTATTTGATTATTATCCATAATAATTAAAATATAAGAAGAACTAGACCTGATAATAAACTCTCAGTTTAATAGAACTATAAAATAACAAGTCGAAAAAGAATACACGGGCTGTCCCTTCTATTTCGCAGTCAATACTAAAGTGTCCTCATCAACCGCCCCCTGCGGCAGGGATCATGCCAACACATGGCACCATAAATAAGAAATAATTGTCTTCAGGCACCATCTCCGACATATACATAAAGATGACATCACAGATTTATGACATATTAATGGCATGTACAATATATTTTTGTTTTCTACAATATATGTATACCTTTCTATCAAATAAATAAACATTAATGAAAAGGGCACTTTTGGAATTCACCATTTATTAACAGACCTGTGATTTTTTCCTATAGTACGAACGGGAAATAATAGAGAGTAATCAATAAATAGTATCAAACTATTATCACTACGAAACGTGCAAGTCATTCTACATCTATTCATATGCAGGTACATAGTTTTCATTGTACCTACTGGTGCCGCTTTATACTAACCACAAATCGTAGTAATTAGAGGGTTGTAAACGAATTAAAACGGCAAACCATTGTCAGATGCAGGATCTTTTTGGTATTAACAGGCTAATATTATTTGGAAATACTATTAAATGACAATACAAACGAAATTGTTCACATAAGTTATCGTTTAAAATTGACAACAGAGCTTGCTGCACAATTTGCAATTTAATTCTAAGCTGTATTCGCTCTGTGGCGTGTAAATTACTATTTGCAGAAGCAAAGAATATATTACTGTTATTATAATTGCAAGACAGTAATTAAGAAATAACGAATGGAAGTATTAATGTGTAACAAAATGCATGCTAGTTAGATTAATATTAGAAATCCGAGTAATTTAAACAAACAAAAGGTGCTAATCGGGTAGGTACTTAAATGTGTACTATCAAAATTTGATATCGCATCTTACATGTATAGATTCAAATACATAAACAATTTTTATTTATTAATTAATTTATTTTTTTTTGTTCAATTTTACGAACCGCTACTGAATTTTTCACCCCCTCGCGTTGCGCTATCTGTAACACTCCTTCACTATGTTCATTTATTACTGTCTATTATTTCGCGTTCGTAGTATAAGTTATAACTAAACTTATTCTATACATAATATTTGGCGCTAAAATGTTAGAAGTGCCAGGTGGGTGTTAAAAAACCTCAATATTATTGTTTTATTTAAGACGGTAATTTAGGAAAACTTAATTAAGATAATAAAGGTAAAGTCAGGATCAGGTACATATAAATGCAGTTATGCCAAGAATTTAAATGTAAACACAGCATATATCTGTCAAAATTTTCTTAATAAATGTGAAAACTAAAAGTGCCTTTTTTATTATTGTGTATTAGTCTTTCTACAATCACAGATTACATACAGAGTAAACACAAAAAAGACAGTAGTTTGTTTATAAATTTAAACATTAACAAAGAAGCTTTGTATACGTTTTCTAAATAAAATGTCAGAATTTTCAAGTATTTATGAACAAACAAACTACATCTAGAAATGTTTTATTTGCAAATAAGTATTTAAAAAACAGTAATAACAAAATAAAAAATGTGATATTCAATTCAATTTACGTTAATTTCAAAAATTAAGCACATTACTTAATAATATTTAAAATGCGAATTGTTAATAACAAATCAGATAAATAGTTTTTTGAAATAATAATGAAGAACGCTCTTTAATTAACTTTAGGCAGCAATTATTGAACAACAAATTAGGTTATTGCAACTGAATACAATAATTGTTCTTTTTCTAAGGAATTGCAAAGATTAATATTTCGTGGTTTGTTTATTATTGATTTACTGCCGTTTAGGGTACAAACATAAGGCTACTAAAATATTTTTAAATTATTTTTCTTACCATTTATATTGTCCAGCAAACTCCTAGTGCATCCACACAATAATTACTTCAACGCAGAAAACTCCTTTGGCAGTAGACTTGATGTTGTGATCGTCATCCTTTTTCTTTTCAGGAGAGAAATATCAATCATATGACTTCATTGAACCTAAATAAAATTGAAAAATTCTTTTTAATGTTCATTTCTTTACAATTATAATTGTTTAATTTAAAGGAACAAATTAGTCACAAATTCTATCAATTATTTACATTTTTTGTAATATTGATTAATCTTTTTATGACAAATTCCCTAACATAGTCTTTCTAAAAATAAATAAACAGAATTTATCTTTTAACACAATAATATTAATTTAACTGTAGTTTCGTTAGTTTCTTGGTTAAAAATTTTAATAATAAAATGAATTAGTAAAATACTTGGTTTTTTTGTTTCACTTATTTATTTAAAACGGACATATATGTTTCGAGCTTTTCAGCTCATTATCAACGACATAATGTAAAGGAAGTTCTAAATACAATGTTTTTATAACTAATTTTCTGTATGGGGGGTTTCCAAATATTACACATGGTTGGTGATGGTTCTTAGTAAGGGTTCATACCAGGCTTAAAGAACATGAAAAATCAATACTAGATAAAAAGAACTGTACAGGCATAGCCCAACACTGTATTGAAAACAACCACAATATAAATGTAAGGGATTTCCAAGTATTACACACAGGTAATAAAGGTCAGCGTTTAAATTACCTGGAAATAATAGAAATCGAAAAGGCAAGAAACAAACAACTCAATATCACCAATGAACAATTGGACTTTCCGATTTCACCCTTACTAAGAACCATCACCAACCATGTGTAATATTTGGAAACCCCCCATACACAAAATTAGTTATAAAAGCATTGTATTTAGAGCTTCCTTTACATTATGTCGTTGATAATGAGCTGAAAAGCTCGAAACATATATGTCCGTTTTAAATAAATAAGTGAAACAAAAAAACCAAGTATTTTACTAATTCATTTTATTACAATAATATTCATAAATGATTTTTCTTACCGTCTATACTTTCCAGCAAACTCCCAATGTATCCAAATAACGATCAATTCCATGCTTCAAATCTCTTCAGCAGTGGACTTGTTGTTGTGATCATCATCCCTTTTTCAGTAGAGAATAAGTCATCCATATCCCTCTTCATTGAAACTAACTGCACATGAAAAAACTTTTCTAATTAAACCTGTTTATTTTGAACGAACAAATTAATTGCAAACAATTGTTTTTATTTAGACTACTGTAAAAATTAATAATTATATTATCATAAACAAGCAAATATGAATATAAATATTGAAACTAAAACTAATGAGAATTGTTTAGAGAACAAACTTAAAGCCACAAAACCATTCTTAAATAATTTTTCTTACCATTTATATTATTCTGGAAATGACCAACGTATCCAAAAATTCATCAATTTCATGCAGAAAATTGCTTTAGCAGTAATTTCTTGTTGTGATCGTCATCCCTTCTTTTCAGGGGAGAAAAAGTCGCCCTTATCACTCTTCACTGAAACTAAATACAGATGAAAAATTAACAACCATAATTCCTTGTTTTAATATAATGTACTATGATTTTATATTAAGTATTAGTTTATAATTGAAAGCCAGTTTTAAAATAAAACTTACCCAAAAAATTCCAAGTCCCCAAATTGTGCCCCATCAAAAAGGAAGTATTCATAGTCAGCTAAGACAACTTCCTCGTGATGTTCTATGCAAAACACTGTAGTGCCCTTGCCTTATCCTGAAGCCTTTAAAAAATAAATGTATACTTTAATTACCTTTCATCAAACATGTAACTTTATGAAGCAGTCTAAGATACACTTATCACAGTTTGAAAGACACAAATAACTTCCCATATTCATACATTTATTTTCGAAAGTATCTTACCTTCTAATGTTTAAAAAGCCCTTTAACATTTAAGTAGGAAATACTCTCTGTAAATGGAACTGTTGAAGAGAGAATTATCTCACATGGTAAAGGCAGGAAAATAAGTGCATTCCCAAATGCATCTGTAAAAAAGAAACACATGAATAAAACTGCTGTATCAAACAAATTACACCAAAAACGATCCCTTATTTACTAAAAACCAAAACAGCAAAGATACTACTCAACCTTGTAGAAAAATAAAGTAAATAACGTATGAAATAATAAATTAGTTCGTCACAATCAATTTATCTACAATAAATCATTAACTATTATTTTTCATAAAGTACATATCAAACATGGATGCCTCAACTACCTAACATACATTTACTTAGTTCATAAAAATCGTATAATCGAATAATAAAATACGTACCACATATTAAGCTAGAATTCCGGGATCTATTGTAATATACATTACACATGTATTGCAAATTTTCTTTTTCATTTTTATTAAAAACGAAGACAAATATCGCAACTTCGCAACCACACTTCACAATTAACAAGCAACTGAGACAACGAACAGGAAGGAACTACGTCATTGACGAGATTATAATAAATACAATATTTATCACACTCTTCTTTTTGATTGCCGATTTAAAAACAGTTTTTTATAAAAATAAATTTAAAAATGCATATACTGCAAGTTATTATCACGATAATTAGAAGAAGCAATGCATTTTTGAATTTAAATAATTGCCAAAAAGTGCAACCGTAACGAGGCCCTACACGAGGCTATCTGAAAGTTACTGCAATTGACGGAAGAGTGCGCCGTAGTCGCCAGACGCGCGCGAATATTTAAAATAGATTTATGAAAAATAATAAAATTATTCATTTAAACTAGGGGTTGAAAGTGGTCTTCGGTAATTTATAACAAGAAGGGCTTTCAACTGATGGTCCTAGATAATTTTAATACATTTTGATACTTTCCGTTTATCTAATAAAGGAGAAATTAAGTAATTATCAAAAAATAAAAAACACTTAAAAATTAGGGGTTGAAGGTGTTTTTTTGTATATTCTATCTATAAAGTTCATTCAACTGATGGCGCTAGATAATTTTAATATATTCTTATAGTTTCGGTTTATCTAATAAAGGAGAAATTAAATAATTCATTAACAATTAAAAAACATTTTAAAAATTAGGGGTTGAAGTTGTTTTTTAGTATTTCTTAACTATAAAGTTCTTTCAGCTAATGGCCCTAGATAATTTTAATACATTTTGATACTTTCTGTTTATATAATAAAGGAGAAAGTAGGTAATTTATAAAAAAATATACTTTTTAAATTATAGGTTGAATGTGTTTTCTGGTTGTTTCTAATTATAATCATTATAATTTTGTTTAATTGATGTTCTTAAGCAACTTGTAATATAATTTGATATTATTCTCTGATTGTTCACGATTTGTTTGGGTTCAGGTGTTATGCATACATCTCTTTATTCTATGCTATTATCTATGATGATGACTGACGCTAACTTCAAAGAAGCTACTGTTACAAACCAAAGCTGCTCACTTCACGCATTACGTCAGTCAAAAACAGTCGGTAGATGTGAAACGTTGATGTGCATAATTACAAATAAAAAATCATTTAAATTTTACTGAAAACTGTGTTCCCCTGTTACAAAAAACTATAGTACAAAATAATGGATGTTGTCGTGCCCCTAGGAAGCTTTAGGACCACATATTTTACGTTTATTTTGGTGAGTTCCGCTTGTGGTTTTGTGAATCATATTTATCCAATGCTTCTAAGAAAGTTATAAAGTTTTAAATGCATGTATTTTAAATCACTTCAGACAATATGAGTTTTTATGAAAATTGCCTGGAGAAGTTTTGTTATGCGATGTTTTTTTCTATTTGTAGGTTAGTTATGTACTCCACAACCCTACAGATAGTGAAGCAACACAATTGCATCAATCAAACATTGATATGACTTTAGGTAAGTAATGCTGAAATAAATATACGAAATCATTCCAAATATATTATTAATAACAATGTTTGTTTCAGCTTCTAATGAATTAGTGTTTATTAATTTTTACGCAGAGTGGTGTAGGTTTAGTAACATTCTGATGCCTGTATTTGATGAGGCAGCTGATAAAGTAAAAGAAGAGTTTCCTGAAGCAGGAAGAGTCATTTTAGGTAAAGTAGATTGTGATAAAGAAAATGAAGTGGCTACAAGGTTTCACATCACAAAATATCCAACTTTAAAAGTAATAAGAAATGGTCAGCCAGCTAAACGAGAGTATAGGGGTCAAAGATCTACAGAGGCATTTGTAACATTCATTAAAAAGCAACTAGAAGACCCTATTAAAGAATTTGCACATCTTAAGGAACTAACTTCTATAGATACTGATAAAAGATTAATTATAGGTATATTTTATTATTCTTGTCTGTTTAAACTTATTTATAGCATCTTTTTTTCACAGGATACTTTGATAGGAGAGATCAACCTGAATATAGCATATTCAGACGTGTTGCATCAAATTTAAAAGATGACTGCATATTTTATGTAGGATTTGGTGATGCCTCCATGAGTATGCATCCTCCAGGCCAACCTGTAATTGTTTTTAGACCTGATAAAAAAAGGTCTATTGACACAGATGAGACATATACAGGAAATATAAATGTTTTTGATGAACTACACATTTGGGCTCAAGATAAGTGTGTTCCATTAGTGAGAGAAATAACATTTGAGAATGCTGAAGAATTAACTGAAGAAGGGCTCCCCTTTCTGATTCTCTTCCACAAACCAGGAGATGATGAATCAGTTAAAAAGTACAATGAAGTGGTGCAGAAAGAACTTATAAGTGAAAAACGTGAGAATTCTGTTTTTATTTATTTAAAAATTATTTGAACATTTACTTTTGCCTTTTTATGTAGTATTTAATTAATGGTACATTGTAAGAATGCAATACATTAGAAAATTTAACCATGTTGATAATGAGAAATGAATGTATGTATATTAATTAGCAGGCTTAGATAAATTTAGAAAGTTTTCATCTTCAACAGAAAGTCATATGCATTATGCTTTAATTAACAAAATTTCACTTTTGCATGTAAAGAATAAATATAGCAAATTGCATTTAAATGTATTTACCTAACTATATATAGAAAATTTGGTTGGCATAATATTTTTAAAAGAAAATTGTAATTTTCATTGGTTTATGTTTTTTTCATACACAATTGGAAACAATAGGTTTTTTAAATCGTTTAAAGTTGGTTTTATGAAGTATAAAAAACTGAAAGCTTACAAAGCTTTCCTTATGCCGTGATTACAAATTGTTGAATGTGCTAGTCAATAGTCATTAAATAATTTTTAGTACTGTTGACGTACGATTATTTGTTAACAGTAAATTGGTTTTAAACGTTCTCGGTTTTTACCTTCATTTGTATAAAATGGTAATTCTTGTAAACAAAATTATAAATTTAAATTTAATCGTTATATTCAGACATGCAATACTAGTCTTACATTTAACGAATGTTTTTTCCTTATGCATCCGTAAAAAAATTGCTTTTATATGAAAAAGTCATAGTATGGTAAAATAATCTTTTGTGAAAACTAAAAGTTTTTGTATCTGTAAACTGGTGTTTTTTTTTAATACAATGTAAATGTTTTTGTTACAGAAAACATTAACTTCTTGACAGCTGACGGTCGCAAGTTTGCACACCCTTTACATCACCTAGGTAAAAGTGAAAGTGATTTACCCCTTATAGCTATCGATAGTTTTAGACATATGTATTTATTTCCAAAATTCGAGGACATGGCAGTGCCCGGTAAACTAAAAGCATTTATTCAGGACCTGTATTCGGGTAAATTACATCGCGAATTTCATTACGGACCTGATGAAGAAACAGAGTCAGGAAATGTGATAAAAAAAGTCACCACCCCACCCGAAAGTACGTTTAAAAAATTAGGACCTTCGAAAAACCGATACACGTTACTAAGGGATGAACTTTAATCAATTCAGAATTTGTTTTTCTACAGTAAATTTTATTTGGATTCCCTTAAAAACAGTTTCAATACATTATGGCGTGTCTCTAAAGCACGGTTGTAAAGAATAATGTAATTATACTATACACGAGTAATTTTGTTTAATTTATTTGTAGTTGTTTTAAAAATTTAATTGTGATTTATGTTAATTATTTGATTTCGAAGCTGTTATTTTAATTAATATATTATCGCATCATCTAATTTTTTATTGTTGTAATAGTGATTTTTTGGTTCTGTTTTGATGACAGTATTTATTTTTACAATATCTATGTATTGTATACTCCATATTACTACTCTAAGGTACCATTTTTGTACCTTTACCTAGAATTCTAATTTCATTTACAGAAGAATAAATGATTTCCGATTTACCTGCTGTATCATTTACCATTTCCCTGTTTTGTTGTTAATATGCTCATTGTATTCTAATAAAAAAAATTTTGAGTGAACGCAATATAAACAAGCAGTTTAATTAAATAAGTAATACAGTTGATAATTTCTTTAAGTACTACTTTAGTTTTTAAAATTAAAAGATTTTTTATTTTATTTTTAGCCTCTTCATTTCTTTTTTCGTCGCTTTTATTTGGTGTTAAAGTTTTTAATATTTTACGGTTACGGTTTACTAACTACATATTACCTGAATGATTTTTTAATTTTAAAATACTTGATTTTAAATAGATGTTATATAAATGAATACATACTTCAACTATTAATTATTGTATAGGGAATATAAATACTCGTTAAACTGCAATCTATGGGTAGGCCTGCACAAACTGATATTTAAAACAGTAACAATATAACTGAGGGGTGGAATTACTGCAAAAAGTTCACACAAAAAAATAGCGTCAATTGAGATTTTTTTTTCTTGTTGGTTAAGAGTAAAAAGCATATTAGAGCAAGACTATTCTTTAATTTGAGCTGCAACGAATGATCAAATACGTAACGTGTTTATTAATTTAATTAGTAAAAGCTCAATATTATCTTATATAGTAGTTAAAATGATGCGGGAATAAAAAAAATACTAAATTATTTCATCGATGCTGGAAGTTGCGTTTCCGATTAAATAACGAAACGAATTTCCCGGATGACATCAATGCCCGGAAAATTTACCTAGTGCGCTAGTCAGATGATGCTGCGCTGTAAACAGCGTCCTGAATGTAAAAAGAGGGATGCTCAGTAACGATATATGTAATATATTTACGTACAATGAATCGAGATGGTAGCTTTTTATTTGCAATAGTTATCACCAGTTTGTTATACCCCTCAAGTAAGTATGCAAAAAATTCAGTTATATCAAAAAAAATGAATGTAAGAAATAGTTTATAAATCGGGTAATATATATAGTTACGATTTTTTTTAATTGATACACTTTTTATCTATTAACATGTAGTGCAGCTACATTTGAACAATTGCATGCACTCAATTTTTATTTTATTTGCAATTACTTTTATTTTATTAATTTCACTAAATATGGAAATTTTCTTCTACGAGTGATTATTCTTATGTGGAAAATCTTCTATAGATAACGCTGAGAAAGCATTATCGTGCTATCAGTGTAACAGAACCCAAGAAAATGAAGAATGCTCCCCCCAAGATTTAAAACCTTGTACTACAGTATCTGATAGGTGTGTTACTTCAACATCGAAAACAGGTATTACTATATTAATAAGTGAAAATATTTAATACAAAAGGAGTGAAGTAAAATTTATATCTTCCAAAAAGCATGCTAAAAACACATGGAAAAATGTAATATACAATTAATCCTCGTTTGCTGCTTAGGGTGCTAGGGTTCCATTCACAGTCTATATAATTCCTTTTTTTTATAGTACATTAGTTAAAAAAAAAACATTAAATTCTGAGATGTGAAGTTTAAATGTTTAATGTGTAAACATAATAATTACTATTTTTGACGAATAATTGTAGTGAGGAACAGTAATACTCATATTTTAAATGCTGACTTTTTTAATTTTGCAGTAACAAATGGATTGCGTATTGAGAGAAAATGCGGCTTAGGACCTTGCAATTTTGAAGAAATTGGTATAAATACAAAAACCGTAAAACTCAATAAATGTGACAGGGATAAACCAGAATACTTTTGCATATACTGCTGTAAAGAAGACGGATGTAACAAAAATTCATCTTCATCAAATTTCCTTTCATTTACATCGATATTATTCACAATAATTTTACTTATAGTATCAATTTTTGAAAAATTTCAACCTCCTTATATTCCAGAATAAATGTGTAAAAAAAGTATTACTAAGTGAAAATTTTCAACAAAGAGCTAAAATAAACTAATTATAAAAAATGTATAAAATGGTTTATTATATTTGTACGATTTTTGCAGGCACAATATGTATAATAAAACAATTGGACGGAGTTTGCACTTAAAATAGTGTAGTAAAATAGAAACTATATGTATATATATACATAAATGGTTAACTATAATTTCTAACAAATAATCGTCTTTAATAAAAAGGAAATCAACATGCACAATTGTATAACTTCTACTATACAGGGTGGTATTTTAAATTGAGACAATTAAATATCTTGTTTGGGTCTCATTATTTCTGAAAAAGCTTATGCTAAAGTTGTTTTCTCATAATAATTAATTAAAGGTAAATCAACCTTAAATCCCTTTTACAGAATAAATAACTTATTTATTATTAAATAAAATTGACTCATTTCTTTCACTAATCATTTACATCTACATGTGAAATTATCAACCGATTTTCGTTTTCATGAGTTCTGATTTTATTTACTTATTTTCAGTTGATAGTATTGATAAAATATATAACTTTTATTTGAATAATTTCTGAAATGAGACCCAGTCAAGAAAATTTATTGTGTCAAGATAAAAATCTATATACCCTGTGCATTGCAAGAAATTCAATCTCATTTTGTCACAATTAAAAATTAAATACTCATATAAAATAATAAATAGAAGGGCACGAAGTGTGTGAAGTCCAAATTTGAAAAGTACTCCTACTTCAATTCTCACTTTAAAATTACATACAATTACGTACAGTTGGAAACATTCAAGTATTACATAGAATAAAATTTACATGAATAGACCAAGAACCTTACATAAACTAAGAATAACATTATTAAATAATTAATAATGACTTTAATATTTCAACTAAATCAACATATTCATGTCAAGACAAAATTAATATATAATAAATTAATAAGTAATTGGTTACCCAGCTAAAAGTTTTTTTTTGTCTTTAAAATAATGTTGTGCTGTATTTTAATATTTAATTTTAATAAAAATATTTAAAAGAACCGTTTGTCATATCATGCAGGTTTCATATAAGGAGAGCATTTAAAATTAATCAAATTTTGCTTATCTAATACTTGAATCTTTTAAATTTAAAATAGTGCAATGTTTGTGTGTAGTATAGTAAAAATAAAATTATATTAAAATAATACCTTTCCTCAGAGTATTTTGTTAAAAACGATTGTGCTCATTAACACAGTGAATATAGCTCTTAAAAACGTTACTGGAACACAATTGGCAGCTTTGGACTGAAAAAATACGTGAAATTAAAATTAAGATAAATCTTATTGAAGCAACGTAAATGAAAAAAGTACGTACAATTACATAGTAATTACACCTATCTCCTTTACAGCATTCAGAACATTTCCAATCCTCATACCAAATTCGGGTACAGTATTGCATGTTAGCTTTACGGATTTTTTCGCATTTAGCTTTTGTTGAACACCTTTTTGATACATAAAACTGTTTTAAAGCTCCTTGCTGCCAGTAGGGTGTACTGCCCCAACTAATCTCAGTTAAACATACATCTTCACCATATTCACAAGTTTTAATTGTATTCAAACATTTTTCATTATTTGCCTCTTGATTATGGCAAACATAACATTCTAGGGCTCCAGCTTAAAGAGATATTTTAAAATAGGGTTATGAATTTATTGTTTGTTTATACACTTACATAAACGTACTTGGAGCAAAACGGATAACGATGATAAAATAATTAAACTTCTCATTGTGATAAGATAACTATATGTTGTTAATTATTAGTCATAATATTTGGCTACATTAATTACACAAACCAACCACACCCACTAGGTTATGTTTCTATCATAGATAAGAGATATATATATACTACAGTAGATGTGAAAGTCACGGTTTTCATCACTTAAGAGCGGGGGCGCCAGGGGTTCTAGAAAGTAAAAAAACGAACGAGGTGAACGACAAGAGATGGCGCCAAGGGTTTTTAGAAATTTAAAAATTTAATAAGGAGAACGATGGGTTGCATAAGTAAAGAAGCTTTTCGTTTTAAAACAGATTTACAATTAAATAAGCTTTTGTTTACTAAAATTATGGTCATGTATATACTAATTGGTAGATAATGAAATTGAAACTATAATAATTTACCTACATGCTGTTGTCGAAGGGAAACCCCAAAATATATATATAATAATATATAATATGCATGTTTCGGTGGCGGCGAATGCCGGCAAATATTACATTTAAAATTGCTTGAAAGGATCACACTAATTATTGTTTCGGTTTATGAATAAAAGTTAATAAAATATGTGAAAAAGTGAAATCAAGTGTCATTAAAAAGAGGAAAGGAAAGGAAAGAGAAATTGAAAAGGTATGTATAAATAAACGGTACATTTTAAACAATTGTTTTTTAAAAGATTTCAATAAAAATGGTAGAAAGGACATTTCGAAAACGTAAATAAGAAGTACTGTGGGTACGTAAATACGTGTATTTACAATGAATATAAAATACTTGACGGAATTTTAGAATCAAATAACAGTGATTTTAAAGATTTGATTTGATACAATTTCATTAGTTTTAATTGGGTTTGTGTAAAATCGTTAAAAATATTAAAGGTATTAGGTACCATGACCCACAAATAGATACCATATAATAATTTTGGGTATTGTTTATACAATGAAAAAGTTATTCTATTTTTGGTTTCTTATTACAATTATTATGTTTTCTATTTGTTTTCATATTTTGCCGTTTTACCACTAAAATCTGTCAAGAAATAAAGAATGAATTCCAATTTTCCCCGTTATCATAGGGTAAGTACCCATATCTAGACATTTACGCCATTCGGTATATCGGAACATAACACATCGTTCCATTTAGAGTTTAATTTTATATCCGTTTATGCAAAAAAATACAGAATATTAATTTAAAATAGGAAAGTTATTGTAGATTGCAGTGAAAAGGTGTTGACTTGTAAAAACAGTTACTCAATATATACCCCCTAAAAACACTTAAATAGGCGCCTTTAATTTCTACTTTTCATCACTTAAGTGGGAGGGCGCTTAAATCGCCGCAAAAAAGTTTCCAATCTACAATAGTATCTATGGTTTTCTATTTTCTACTTTTCTGCGCGCTTGCCAAATGTTATTATTTTGTAATGATGCACAAAAATACTGAACAGATAAAAGGAACTTTGAAAATAAAATTACTAATAGTTACAAGTGTCAGCAATAGAATACAATTGCGCTAAGACAATATTTACGGATGTAACGTAAGAATTAACGCTCAAAGAAATTAAGTGTAAATTTTAAAATGCAATAAAAAATTGCAACATTGGGATCCAATGTTTACATTTTTCAAATCTGACGTTTAATTTTGACACGACAACGTATCGACGTGTTTTAACAAAACAATTACTTTCTAAAACTAACCCACTCAACATATTTTTAAACGTATGTTTTGTGTATGTACTAATAAAATAAACAACTATCCTATTTTGATTTTATCTTTTAAGTATTCCTTAATATTAATTTGTACTTCGATTTTTTTATTTCAGCTGTTCAGTGCAATTGTGATTACATTTAACTTTATATGAACTAAAACCTGAATTTAATGATTTAAAAATCTATTGAACTTCATGGAAGGAGTTTTGTGGAAATGGACAAACTATTGGAATGGTATGTTAAATTTTTTATGGTTAATTACAAAAGAAAGGAATGTGCTTTTTCTAGGATGGCAAACCCGATGGTTTGTGCTAGAAAATGGGATTTTGTCATATTATAAATCTCAGGAAGATTTAGACAAAGGATGTAAAGGTTCAATAAAAGTATCTGCCTGTGAAATTAATGGTATGTAATTTGGAAACAATCAAACATCAAAAATTACTAAAACTTTTTTTTTTTAGTTGATTCTTTAGATGCAACGCGGTTGGATCTAAATATTCCAGGTGAACAACATTTATATTTAAAAGCTGCCACATCTCAAGAACGACAACAGTGGCTTGTAGCCTTAGGGACTGCTAAAGCATGTGTACAAAGTAGAAATGGCAAAGAAAATGGTAACATAGTTATCTAGGTTTGAGGTTTTTTATTTTATCTTGCATATTTATCCCAGAAACAAGCCCTGATACTCTTAAAACAAAACGATCAGAACTTCGTCTCTATTGTGATTTACTAATGCAACAAGTTCATATGGTTAAAACTGCCGCTAATGCTAAGGAAGGTCCAGAAATAGAGGTAAATATGTGGTAGGCTAAATTTTTGTTATTTGCTATTTTATGATAAATTGTATAATAAGGGGTACAAGAATTTGAATAATTTCACATATTTTTGTAATAGAATTTCTGTTTTTAGACTATTAACAAATGATTTTGATAAAAAAATTTAAGTTTGTAAAATTATTCCAAAAGTATTTTAGTACTCCTGATTCATTAAATAAATATTTGACACTAAATCCCTTAGACTTAATTAATTTACAGAGAATTGATGAAGCAACCAGTCTTCTAACAGCTACTTGTGATACTTTTATAAAGACTTTAGAAGAATGCATGAAATTGTCCAATGCTAATTTGGTTTATGATATATCACCTTGTACAATGGTTAATTTACCTCCTGTTAATTCCAACCTACCTAACAAAAAGGTAAAATAAATTTAAACCTTTCTAGATTTGTACCAGGTAGTCAAATAGTTAAAAAAAAATATGTTAACTATAAATTTAATATTTAATTAAATGATCACTTCATGGTTATGCAATATCAAGTTAAATGGCTAATAATTCGTTTTATAATTGAAATTAAACCAACTGCTATGGGAGGGAGGGAGGGCATAATTTTTTTTACTTTTATTTACTTTACAAATTATTCTTGGGTTTTCATAAGAAAAATTAAACCTTTTGCCTATGTGTTATCAAAAATTACAGGGCAACAACTATTTTTCCTTTTTTACTAATTGTTTTCTTTTTTACAGGTTTTGAAACCGTCTCGCACAGTGTCTGCTGACACATGAAAATGTATTTCAAAACTTTTCTTGCCTTTTGTGAAGGGTGGTGAATTGTATCTCATAAGAATTTAATTATCAATTATTTGGTTTTTGCCTTTTTCTCAGTTAACTATTTAATTTTCCATAGTTTTTTATAGAACAGTCTGCGGGTTAATATTTCATTTTAAATGTAGCTTGTGTTAGTTACTCAGAAAAATTAATATATTCACCATCTGACGTGCCAACCAAAGATAATAAATTATAATATTTGAAGTTTGAATGTAATTAGTAAAAGCAAATGGTTTATTTTCACATTTATTTTATTGTTAGAAGTCTTTATGGGAATATATATTGTTTAACATTTATATGTGTACTTATGTATATTCTATACGTTTTTAATTTTAAAAAACTGACGGAAAATAATACAAAGTTGTTTATCCTTGGAAAATGCTGTTTTCTGGTTTGCCGATGTATGAATAATGTGATAAAGTTCGAAAATGTTATATATTTTCTATTTTTATGCCAAAATTTAACCAACAAACACAACTGTTTAATTTATAGTATTGTTATTATAGAAAATGAAGTATTTTTTGTGATATTAGCAATATTTTTGGTAATTTTATTGCCTAGATTAGGAACATTTATTTTACCATTTATAAAATTATTTAATACATAGTGTTTTCCTTCTTTAGATTATTATATAAAATATATATTATTGTATAATATTTAGTATTAAATTATTTGTGAATTCTTATATAAATAAAGATATGGCTATGCATTTTCGTTTTCTTTTAAATGTGTATTTTAATACAAAATAACCGGTATAGTGTGTAGTAAATACCTACAGGTGAATTTATTTTACCTAACATAAGAAATAGAAAAAGTATTGCATCTGATGGGAATAAAACTATTTGACGGGGTTTTTAAAAATATTGTGGTATAGTGGAGAAAATCTGTATATGTACATAAATATTATAAAAACGAAATCAACACAACAACAACAACAATCTTGTTTAGGTCTCATTATTTCTTAAAAAGTTTATGCAAAAGTTGTGTCTTCTCATAATAAACTAAAGACAAATCAACCTTAAACGCATTATCACATAAACTAATTTATTTATTATTAATTAAAATCCACTTATTTCTTTAATTAATAATTTAAACCTACATGTGAAAGGGTCAACTAATTTTCATTTTCATGAGTTCCGATTTTATTTACTTCTTTTCAATCAATACTATTGATAAAATAAAAAAAAATATTTAAATGATTTTCTGAAATGAAAGCCAATCAAGAAAATTTATTTTGTATCAAAATAAAAACCTTATCTACCCGGTGCATTACCAAAAATTGAACCTCATTTCCTCACTAATTACAATTAATTACTTTTATATTGGAAACATTCATGTTTTACATAAAGTGACTTTAATAAGAAAATAAACCCACAAAAAAAGTGGTGCTTATACTAATATAGTTTCTGGTAAATTATTTATAAATTGGCACCTTAAGGGTAAACAAAAATTAATATTTCATCTCCATAATTTTGAAAATGAGTATCAATAAATACTCTTTTAATTAAATGATTTTATCTCGTAAATACACGTTCCATTGGCTTAATTTCATTGTCATGAAAACCGCTTTCATTAATGTTTGTTTACAGCCAAAAATAATCAATATTATTTCTAACCAAGTGGTTGAGGTTGTTAGGGCCCTCAGTTTTCTTGAAGGTGTTCAAACAAATACATAAAAATGTCCCTTTTTCAGGCTATTGAATTTTGGACAACTTTTTGTGACAACGAAGAATCTTTCGATCAAAATTCTTTAAAAATTTCGCGATTAAATGAAGAATATGATTTGATAATAACAGGTAGCCACAATGGAATATTAAGAATTTTTAAACCTGGCAGAGATGTAGATGAAAGGGGTGTATTACAAGAATTTAAGCCAACCGATTTATTGTTAGAAAAGGACCTACAAAGTGCTGTGATACAAGTAGAAGTCGGAAAACTAGTGTCGTAGGTATAAATTTAATTATTTCAATAAACTAATTTAAAGCTGAATTTGTAATAGGGGATCCCAGAAAATTCAAATAGCTGCGCTACATTCTAAAGCAGTAAGAGTTTATAGTTTTATATCAAAAGCAGGTGAAACAGATCATGGTAAGTAAAAATGACGAATTGATAAATTAGGATTATTGTTATTAATAAAAGCTTTCAGGTAATAATCTGTTTCGATATTTTTTTAATATTTCGAAGTACTTCTTAGTTTTATGTTTATATTATAAGAAAAGATACTGTTATAGGGCATCAATATTTTTTAAAGCAAGTCTATGAACATAAATTAAAAAGGGCCCCTTCAAACTTTGTAATTGGCCCTTTTGGGAAATCAGCAAACAGGGACTTTATTTGCGTGCAATCATTAGATGGACTGCTTACATTTTATGAACAAGAATGTTTTTCGTTCTGCTGCTTTTTGCCAAAATTTTTGTTGCCAGGACCTTTGGTTTATCTGGATTACAGTGACTGTTTCGTAACTGCTGGTTCAACATGGATGCTACAATGTTTTACGTGAGTTAAAAATTTAAAACCTCTAAAAAGCGCGAACCAAGAGAAAAGTAAAATAATTTAAAGTACGAAAATTTTATAATACGTCTTATATAAAGAAATTTCTTGAATTTTATTTACTTAATGCAGTGTTGGCGTTGATTGTAAATTTTAACGGTCGTTATTAAATAAATTGATCTGATTTAATTTTCAAAATACTGATAAAAAGTGTTGTTTAATTACTTTTCTACACTACAGATATAAAGCTTTGTCAGACGCCGGTGAAGCATCAACTGAAGAGGATGTTTCAGGAAAAAAGATATCAGAAGAGTGGGCATATAACACAGGCGAAGAAATTTTTAACATGGTTGTATTACCAAATCATCAAAAGAGGGACAATTTTATTTTAGCATTAGGACATAAACATTTATACTGTTGCGATGGTAAGGGGAAATTACTGTTTATGAAAAGATTGGAATGTCCAACTTCATGTTTTAGTGCATATCTTTTAGGTAAGTTTAGAAATTAATGTTTAATTAATTCATTCGATAGATATATTAAAATGAAGAATACCATGATGCATTTTAGCATCTTATTAAATGGTTTAAAACTAAATTTAGGTATTGCCTATGTCTCTGTAAATTAATATATTATTTTGAGACTAGATGACTTAGTTATCACTTGAAAAAAATATCATATAGATAAATATTTAACACTAAATGATAAAACTCACCGAATCCAAAATTTGTAAGTAGGGTTCCTCCATACTATGGTCTGAAATGAAAAAGAAAATAAGTGTAATCAATGAAAAATAATTAAGTAGACACCTGACAAAATAAGTTCAATTTTTTTACTTTACTAATAAAAGAATCATTGTAGAATAAAAAGAAAAGAGTATTTAAATATATTTGCTTATGCTTTTCATCCGTTGGTGTTTCTCTTAAAATCAAATAGAAACATGTTCAGTTAATTTCAGTAATAGATGTCTTGTAAAATTTATTAAGTATATGAACTTTTTAATCCTATTATAGGTACACTTACTGCATTTAAATATCTTTTTATTTACTACTATTTGAATTTAATCAGAACATACAGTGAAATTGAACATAAAGCATTTAAAAATAAAAATCTTGTCCATTTGATTTATTAAGTTTTCATTTAGTTTTATTTATTTCTTTTTGAATGTGAAAGGATATGTGCCTATTGTTTTTTATTTTTCTAAACGAAGCGAATAAAGTCTTTGGGTTCTTCATTAGTTATTGTCCCTTGAAACTGTTACTACTACGACATGTAATTTATTGAATTAATTCAGGTTCATACAAATTACAAAGTGGTGTACATGTGCATTTTGCGGTTATTACGTTCCGTATTGCTTGCAAGGTAATTGTGGGTGTATATTCTCAGGGGATGACGCGAAAGTGATGTCGTTGATTGTATCCGAAACAAAGACGCTTCTTGTGTATGGAAACACAACGCTATTGTGGGCAGCCCAATTATCGTTCCTGCCCGTGGCTTTGACCAGGGCGTTCTTCCCTAATATAAAAGGAGCTTTGGTTGTGCTTAGCGAGGAAGGAAAACTCCATTGCGCATATCTCGGTACCGAACCACATCTGTTCGCTGCACCTCCGTTATCTAACCAACAACTGGACTTGGATAAGTCTGAGGAGGAATTGAACAGACTGTACAAAATTATTAGGAGCAGACTTAGCGACGGTATTAATAAATTCATTTTGCTTTTTTACAGTTACAGAACAAGTTATTTGCTTCAGTAGCTAGAATAGCAGAAGACCTAAGCCCATCAGGATGAGATTTTTTTCTTAATTTATTACTAATAAATTTCGGAACCTTTACATATTTTTTTGCATTACTAGTCATATATGCATGAGAGTAGCCAGGGAGAGGCAGGAGTGGGCCTTGCCACCCCACCCCCCAAGTTGCTCACTTTCTCAAAGTCGTTGAAGATTAACGTTATAACTTGTTCTTTTTAAGAATTTTTTAATTTTTCCTCGATAAAATATCGATTTAGCTTTTTATCAACCTAAAAAATTAGTGTTCTCTTGTTTTCAAATTCGCCCCTCCCCTCTCGACAAAATCCTATCTACACCCTTGCATTTATGTATATTTAAATTAATTATTGTTGATGGGTACTTAGACGCTTTTAAGAATGCAATAAAAAAATGTTTAGAGGCCAACAGAACATCTACATCGTTGGAAAAAGACCTGAAAGTAAATCTTGTCGTGGATCCTCACCTAAGACCCAACATCCACCCTCACAATTTAGAATCAATTGAAGAAAACGAAAAGGCAAATTTAATGTGTCACGTATCAGTCGAATTAATTCCGTACGTAACCTTTGAAGAACTACAGTTAGTAATTGAGGTGAAGAGTCCATTAAAAGCATCGAAAGAAGCCGAATTTTATACCGAGGTTCGAGAAACGATTTCTTTTGAATGCGATGTTTTCTTTGAAGAATCTTCGGAAGTAGTCAGTTTGGAAGTCATAGTCGTTATCACCTGCGTTTCCAACGTGACATTTCCGCGGGTTTTGAGAAAGACAGCGACATTACCTTTGAAAATGGCTGTTGAAAGTTGCGAGCCTCGGAAAAGTGGAGAGAACAGGATTATACTTGATTTGAATAAGGACGCTTTGCCATTAACTAGACTATTCCCAGGTGAGTCTATTAGGTAGGTGCCTGTGTATGTAGTATCTACATGAACTGTCGCATTAGCATATCTTTTTCTTTTTTGACGAGAAAAAAGAACACTTGCAAAATGGATAAAGCGTGTCATTAAACTCTATTTAAATACACATTTAGTTTGTAGCTGTAAATAATTTGCATATATTGCTTATTGTAGAAAGGATAAAAATTAGAATTGTGCCTATGTTACGACCGATAAAATAACAACACCTATAGAGATAATTTCGAAAACGCCCCGAGAAATGTAAATTATATATTCACTGTTAAGTACATATAAAATAAAACAGAGCAACGATGACCTCGCTCATCTTAACTGGGGAGACTGGCGAGTGCGCACGAAATATTGGTGGAATTAATGACGTTACATTCCCCTGCACCAATCATCTAATTTCATTTATTCACAATTATTATTTGTGTAAAACTAACCCTTAAATTCTCACACTATACTTTGCGAAACTTCTTAAGGATCGAATATGGAAAGGTGCACATAATTAGTCTGTTTCAATATACTTACAAAGGCTAATTTTCACTTATCAAACAGAAAATAATTTAAAAGGAAAACTACAACGAGATTGTGTTCAATATCGTCAAATATGTAGGTATAACAGCAGAATTTGTCATGGTTTATCATTTGCTGTACCCACAGTATTACCCAAACTACATAATTTTGTAAGCGGTTGTTCTCGTCAGTGAAGTAAATTAATAACATAATACCTCATACTCAAGTTAGTTTCAGTATCTTATTATAAATTCTCATTTAGTTATAACTTTAATCAGGGTAAGCCTTTAATTTACCTTACTTTAATAAAATTCATAAATAATTTGAGAAACCATAAAATTACTTAATTAATTCTTGTTTTTCTCGAGTGAAATCCATTTTGCGACTAAAAATAGAGTAGATTTCGTTTATAACGACTTCGGTTGGAATGACCTTTTGGTTATAACGACATAACATAAAATAAGTGCCTTGAATTTAAGGAGAAATTTTGGCTGCAACGTAACGACTTCGAATGTAACGTCGATTTCGGTTTTAGCGACTAATTTTAATGAACTATTAATTAATTACAAGATGCTAGAAATCTCATACTGACTGATATTGCGACCGAGTCTAAACACAAAACTTTTTTATCTTTTGTTTACATTCACAGATAGTCAGTCAGCAGTTGTACTTAGTAATTGTTTATAAATGTTAAGGTTGATAAAGTTAAATCTAAGAATCAGTTACTACTACTGGGTAGTACTTTTCTTGCTGCCTAATTTCCTTCTTTCATTCTTTTTCTCTTTCTTTTCATATAGCGACATCCGGATATAGCGACGGAATTTAATGGTCCTTTTATTGTAGTTATAAACGAAATATACTGTAAATGTTATTTATAGTAAAAGAACTTCACAATATTGTTTCTCCAATAACCCAGCAAGAAAACTTATCAACCAAAATGTTAATTATTCACAAGCTATTGCCAAGATTTTTGCAATATTCTCCATATAATCAAGTTGTACCTACCTCAACTTTGTTTATCAAATATTTAAAACAACATTTCTGTTTTGCAGATTTTCTCGGAGAGAACAAATTATCTTCATCTAGCAATGCAGTTGCATTTAAAAATGTAAACGGTTGTGGAGAGCCGGTAACAATTTTACTCGCGAAGTCGTCTCAAAGGTATCGTTTACAGTCGGATTCTCTTAGTTCGCTTAACATTTTCCTCAGTTATATGAAAGAACAGTTGAAACAATTCTACGATAATGATCCAGGTTTCGCTATTACATATTCGACAGCATTACCCGCTGAACCAATAGTGTCCTATACAAGGGAACATTTCGAAATTGTTCAGGAAATTAAACGATTACTGGTAAGTTACCTTTCGGAATGCTATGCAGCAGTATTAGGTACTACATACGAGAAAACGGTGATAGAATTTTGATGACAATCATGGGTGGAACGGTTGGGGATTACTTGATTACACATACACAACAATCGCGATAAAAGGTTTAAGAAAAGTAAAAAGTTTTTTGGAAACAATCTACAACTACACGGAGAAAACAATCATGAAAATATTGCTAGAATTTTAGCAAACATGACTAAATAATCTGTCAATTATATGGACGACCAGACGCTCGAGGAGATTTTACTAGAAATGTCTAGTCAATCTACGTTCGGTGTTGAGACTGAATTCTAGTAAAATTGACTTGATTAGAAAACATTTTTTAAGTACAGTTCTTATCACTAATTTTACTAAACTATTCTCATTCTAGATTTTTATTCTTTACGACACGATAAAATAATCAAGGATTAGAGAATAGTCCGGTCAAATTAGACCAAAAAATAAGAGTAAGGCTACATAAATTCCCACCAAGCTGAAAATCAGTGAGATTGTTTAAAATATGATTAAAAATAGAATTTGAAAGTTCCCCATCTTTCTCCTGTATGGAAAAAAATTTATTCAAGGTTGAAGGTCAAAAAAATGAGTTTTTAGCGATCTTCAGCAAAACGGTAAGTTTTATCATAAAAATACTTCAGACAAAAATTGTAGATCATAAAATTATCTATAAAATATGTATCTCTAAAATACCCCAAAATAAGCTATGTGACAAATAAATCCCCAAGAACTAGAAAATATTTAGTGCAAATAGAAAAAAGATTGTAGAGGAAAACTTTTCCCCAGAAGAATTCTCCTGAAAAATATATCCCCAAAAAATACCCCAAAGAAAAACAATCCCCTATTTTTGGGGGGAAAATCCCCTAATCTGGCAACTATGAGACTAACAGTATTTCATTTATTGGGCACACTGACATAAAGCAGGTATAAGACCCTAGCCACGCATACAATAATTGAACAGGAGACAGATGTTGTCTCGAGGTTACACTGGCGTATAAAATAAGGGACTGGGTTTCATTTTACCTGATATCTCAGAAACGGTGGCTCTTAGGAAAAAAAGTATTGATACATATTTTATAGATAATTTTATGATCTACAATTTTTGTCTGAAATATTTTTATGATAAAACTTACCGTTTTGCTGAAAATCGCGAAAAACTCATATTTTCGACCTTTGACCTTGAATAAATTTTTTTCCATACAGGGGAAAGATGGGGAACTTTAAAATTTTATTTTTAATCATATTTTAAACAATCTTACTGATTTTCAGCTTGGTGGGAGTTTATGTAGCTTCGAATGTCTAAATTGACCGGACTAGAAAAAAGTCTAGACTTATTTAGCTTGATTATTCTAATACTAATTATTAGAAATAATGACAAATTGTTTTATACCACCAAGTACATTTTATGAGAATTCTAGTATTATTTACTAGAAAAATTTTGCTTGACTAATCAAGTAATAAAATCATGATTATTTTTCTCCGTGTAGAGTTTGACCACGACGTCCAACTTTTGAAAATAAAGATCAACAAAATATTTCTTCTTGTCTTGATTGAAGACTTTCTATATCAGGAACATATCAGGCTTTAAAAGATACTTGGACAAGTCAAAATAAATTTTTTGATGTAAAACTTTTTAACAGTAATCCGAGTACCTATGACACTATGTATAACAGATTTCATAGAATAAAATATAATTACAAAATTGCCTAAAATAAACTGTTTTGATCCTTTTTATCAATGTTTAAACGTTGCAATTTGAAAAACTCGAAAATTATTATATTATTGTATTAATCGTAAACTCCACTCAGATAATAAGTAGAGAATTGCAAGAGCTTTAAAATAAAATTTTAATCGTCACGGTTCCGAGAAAAACACTTGGAAAAGGTATTTTTTTTGAAAAACCATAACTTGAGGGGTTCTATCGGACTTATTAGAGTTTTTGCACAAAAAAATCAGTTTTTAGGCTGTCATGATCACTGGACCGCAACATTAGCTAGTATTTATTACTCATAGGTTACCTTAGCTTTAAGTTCACTTCAGGTAATTTTGTTACTTCGCACGTTCAGTTTAGTGTTTTGGCATTGGGGTTAGAGCTATTTAATACGTTCTACAACCCGGCAAGGTTTCCAGTTCGTAGCATTTTCCCGGAAGACCGATTCTACTATTGATAAAGTTATGATTCTCTAAAAAATGACTTTTTTTCAGAAGTTTTTTACGTTTCTTTCGGTAAAAACAGCTCCGACGGTGACGATTCAATTTTTATTTTAAATCTCTTGCCTTTCTCTAAATATAATCTCATTGGAGAATTATGATATATCTAATAGTTTTCCAGATAAACTGCAATGTTTTAATATCGATAAAAAAAGAACGGATGAGTTTTGTTGTGGCCATTTTTGATATTTTATTCCTTGAAACCTACTTTACAGAGTTACCATTAAAATTTTTTACAAAAAATACGTACTTTTGAGCTATAACGACTGACCTAATTGCAAACGTTAATAATCACTGGTTGATGCCGACTTGGCATTGAAAACTTGTTTTTTCACTGACTGATGTAAAATTTTGTAAAATTAGGTCTTTTTGATAACGTAATACAAGTGTTAAACCTACTTTTTAAACGACCTACGTATATTACTTAAATTTTCGACGATTTTCTAAACTAAATATGCTAATAACCTTCTTTGAATTTTCTTTTTTGTAAAAATAGCTGCCCTTATATTTCTCATAAAACCTTTTTATTAACTAAATTGTGGGAGTGAGAAAATTTTAAAAATTTCACTCTCCGAAAAATATTGTCAGTTCCGCCCATGTGAAGATTATTTGCTTTAGTTTAACATTCAGTTATTCCTGTTCCTGTATTTTGCCAAGTTCGGTGTCTCTCATTATGTTAATGTGCAACGTGAATTAAATTATTAATTTTATTTTGCTCTCATACTAGTTTGTTGTTCATTGTTACGATTCTTCAATGAAAATATGTAGGTATAATTTTAACGTTTCTTGTGTAAATGGACCTTTTTGTTCATTCAGCACAGGTACTTCCTTATAATTTCAACAACTCTTTCATAAAATGAAAACGAAGCAAACTGAACTGTTCACATTACAAGAATTTATGAAGTGCCTTTTGCGCCACGATATCGCAGAACAAAGGAACTGCAGCCACTTTAAAGTTGTACTTTCTAGGATTTATTGACTCAGTTGTCGGCACAGTACAGAGCTATCGAGAAACGTTTGATTACAAAGTTTAAGGACAAAAACCCTACTCCGGTGTCACAGTTTGTGACACTGATAGACGACACTTATGAGGACATCAACGAGTCCCTAAAGAGATTAAAATACGAAAAAGGGAAGCTAAATGCAGCTCGTAACAAGCTCGAATGTGGCCTTAACCTTTTAATAAATTTATCACGGTCAATGGGTATCAGCCAAGATATTTTACAATCGATTGAAAGCGTTTTTGAACCTTATGTATGCGACATAGAAGGACAGGTAAGACTAATGATATATGTAAGGCCTATTGAAAATATTGTATGAATAACATTAAATTCGTCACAATTTCGTGCTTAAGCTACACTAGACAGATTTGATCACCCCCCCGTGATTCAGAAAATAAACAAAATTCAAATTAGCAAAAAATTAAATAGACAGAACTTATAAAAAGTTACATCAAATTTTGCATTAAGAAATTAAAAAGTAGATCAAACTCGTTACCCTTAAAAATATTTATTTTACGAAGAATCCTGGTACATATACGCGTAAAGTATATATACAAATCTACATCAAAATGTAAAAAGTGCTTTTAATTAAAGCAAAAAGCAGGAAACCATGTTAACCAAGTGACATAAATGAAAAAAGGAAACTTATTCCTTGTACAGGAATTATAACCACGAGTTTGTCGTAAAAATTGTTGGTGTACACTGAGAGGACGTTAATTCGTTCCCAATAGTTTTCTTAAATGGCAACGTCGCGCCTTTTCGGTCTGTATGTTGTCGATAATGTAGGAAACAATACATAATATTGCGAGCAGAATCGCATCTATTGCTCGCTAGTTTCGTGGCTGTTTCAATGTTTACATACTTAATTTCAAGTTGATGGGCTATTAGTATCTATATGAATTAGTAGAATGAATTCAATTCTGAAACTTGGGCTCATTTGGTTATTGTTTATGCCGCTTCTTTTAAAAATATTTTCAAGTTCGATTTACATCCGGTTATACCGAAAGTAGATGTTAACTTTCTTATTTTAAATGGAATGACATACTTTAAATTGTAGATTTTCTCAAAAAGTATAAGCAAAGTTTTACGATAATTCTATATCAAAAGACGCCAAATTCTCTGAGGAATTCGAATATGTAGTCAAAAATGGGCCATTCTATTTAAAAAGATTGACTTATGCCTCTTTGAAGTTGACCAACTTTGACCACAAAATTTGAACACCCTGTACATTTTAGTTAAAAACTACAATTTTTCTTCGATAATGTGAATAGTTATAAATAATTGTTACGAGTTATAAAGCAAAATCTCAAAAATTAATTGAATTACGGTTTTTTAAATGTTAACTTGCAGTTGTCAAAAATTTTGAAAAATATTAAATAACTCAAAATCCATCAATATTTTCGGAGTAGTGCCTCCTATAAAATATGCATGAATTCAGATTTTCTATACTACTTCATATACTAATATACTACTTCATATACTAATAGCCCATCAACTAGAAAAACCCTGTATATTAAGTATGTAAACATTGAAACAGCCACGAAACTAGCGAGCAATAGATGCGATTCTGCTCGCAATATTATTGTTTCCTACATTATCGACAACATACAGACCGAAAAGGCGGGACGTTGCCATTTAAGAAAACTATTGGGAACGAATTAACGTCCTCGAGTGTACATTGGGGTGAGTTTTTGTAAATTAAGATAACCCATTTTTTATTGGTATGAAACACTGCTTGGTGAACACTGTATCTTCATTTCTTAAGAGTAGTTATTAAACTTTAATCGATTATCAAAATGATCACTGATGCACCTAACAGTCAATTAAATGTAAAGGAGAGTATCAAATTGTACAGTTTTAAGTGCTTTAGAAGGCTTAAAAGTACTATATTGCGAACCTCCAAATCTAGTACGAATTACCCTGTAAAAGTGCTTTATAATTTTAATACCAGAAAAAGATTTCAAGTTAGTTTAAAGTTCTTTCAGTGTTCAAACCGTTTGAATGTATTTCAAGTTATTTGCGGGTGTGTGAAGCCTCTTTATGATAGAATGTATCAAGCTTTTTAAAAATGCTTGAAACTCTACTAAAATACAAAAATACTGGACTGGAATTTTCTGAGATTGAATTTGCAGATACTTTTAGAAACAATTACATTTACCTAAATTGTCTTGTAAACATTTGTATTATAATATATATTAATGACAAAAATGCTTAACAAATATTATTCTAATGAGGAAAATGTTATCGTACAGTGGCTTTGATCACCCAAAGCATAACTATGACAAATTGAAACCAATAACGAATGGAACTGCATGTGTAGTTCCTAATAAATTATTATTAATGTAACAGTATAAACTGGTTTATAGTAAATAATTAATTTAACAGCACAAAATATTTAATAAAATCTTAAAAATTAGATTATTTTAGAGTTGGGAAGATACTACCGACGCATCATTGTGTTATTTACTACGAACTGTCTTGTATAAATCAGAAAAAGATAAATTGCGAACAATACACATAAGCTTCGAAGAAATTAAAGATTTTTCGAAATTTGAAGAACACTTAATGCAAGTAATCGAACGCATTTCATCATTTGCTAACACTTCAGTAACAGAAAATAAAATCGAAGAAGCAGAAGAAGAATATGAAGAAATAAAAAATGGTATAAAATACAAAAAGTTGCAACCCTTTTTAACATATACATATATTATACTGTTTTTGAGTATTTTATTTCAGAACCCGAACAAACAAAAGAAGTAAGAAGCTTATCAGCGGGTTTGGAAACTATCGGTAGTCAATACGGAGAGGCCAGTTTGAGATCTATATCTGTTAGGAAAAGTTTGTTAAAAAGAAGGCACAAAGTTTCGGATGTGTAAAGCTCTTCGTACGAGACTGGAAATATTTAGATAAAAGTGCAGTCAATCTTTCCTTGCCAGTCTTTGGTTGGAGTTGATTTTTTTACAACCCCTTCCGATGTGCACTTTAACTTTTGAATTCAAACGAGCACAGAGGCAGAGAGAAATAATTGAGTACCTAAGGGCGGTGACTTTAGAGTATGTAATAATATAATTATAAGCTCCAAACTATGTTAATTAAATTAAATTTAAATAAATACTTATGTGGGTACAGTGTGTTTGTCTAAGCGTTAAGAAGTTTTGTCCATAAAATGTGATTCATATATTTCTAGTAGAATGTCATGCAGACCAACAAACTGCTAAAAATTTAAGTACATGGCTACTTTAAGATGTTACCTACTTGTGTATGTATCCTATGTATTTACGTATGTAAAAGTAAACTAATAATTCATGTAAGTTTCCTTTATTCTTTAAATAACGAAGAATTAAAAATAATATTTAAATATAACATTAAACAATTATTTATTTACCTTTTAATCATGTACTGTGACGAAGAAAATCAGGGCAGTAACACGTTCTATCACTAACAACATATACAAGTACTTGAAGAAGCAAACATGAAGGACGTTAAAAAGGAAAACATTTCCCAATGTGCGACATAAGGAATTTTTGTTTATTTTTATCTTGGAAAAACTACTACATAAAATTAATAGTGAAAAAATAATGTTACGCAAAAAAAAAATAACTACGCATACGTTGTTGTATAGTAAATATAACAAGACTTGTTATTAGATTTACGCAATTCTGAAATATTGCTGTGTACATTAAATAGAAATTGCTAACTAAGTACGATGATGACTGGCATAAGTATCTACGTTAAAAAATGAACTGCTGTCACAGAATAAAATTAGTTTTATGAATTTATTCTTTTACTCTTGTTTTTTTGAAAAAAAAAAAAAAATATGGCAAAATAAAAAAAAATTGTTTTTCACTTTACGAGGAGAAAGTGCGAGAACAGAATCAAAAGCAAATCTTTGATTATCACACTAATCACATCACACTAATATTATAAAGGCGAAAGTTTGTGAGTGTGAGTGTGTGAGTGTGTATGTTTGTTACTTCTTCACGTCTAAACGGCAGGAGTGATTTTAATAAAATTTGGTGTGGAGTTAGCTGACATCCTGGATTAACACATAGGCTACGTTTTACTGCGGGAAAATATCTTATTCCCATGGGAAAATCGATGAAAATGAATTCGCGGAATATAATAAATGCGAAAGTAACTTTGTCTGTATGCTACACAATCTCGTCTAAAATACTCAACCGATTTAAATGAAATTTGGTAGAGAGATAGTCTAGAGCCTGAAAAAGGACATAGGCTACTTTTAAATGCGAAAAAAGGGTTGTAAGGGGTTGAAATAGGAAAGTCTGTGCAGGGAAAATTTCCCTAATTTTTAAAGATTTTTTAGGCTTTTGATTAGATATAAATAAATACGACATTCAATGTTTGTAAAAATTTTATCCTAAAGGGAATAAAATTAGCCGATGAAAGCTTTTTGTGTAATGACGTCGTCCAAAAAGCTTACGGCCCAGAAAATTAAAATATTAAGTGTAAAAAGTTATAGAGGTTTTGTTTATTTGGATCAATAAAAGTAGTTTAATACTAAGCTATATAAACTATTTTAAACTATAATTAAACTATATTAATCTATAATATTATAAATGCGAAAGTAACTCTGTCTGTCTGTGTGTTACGCAATCACGCCCAAACTACTGAACCGATTTAAATGAGAATTTGGTACAGAGATAGATAAGTAGATATAAAGCTAGAGGCTTGAAACTTATTTTTTAGGCATTTGATTAGACATAAATACGACATTTAAAGTTTGTAAAAATTTTACCCTAAAGGGGGAAAAAATAAGGAATGAAAATTTTTGTGTAATGACGTCGGCAAAAAGGCTTACGGCCCAGAAAATAAAAATATGGGAGAATAAAATTTTAAATGCTGCCGAAAGTCACTATTCCACCCGGACGAAGTCGCGGGCATAGCTAGTAGTCCTATAAAGGCAAAAACAGCATATGGCAATTGGTTTGCAAAAAGTGGCTGAATATGTTCTAAGCAGATCCCTAATTAAAATTTATTTTTTATTTACTTCACAGATACCTCTAATATTACTGGGCTGTTTACTTGTTAAAACTTTCCGGCTTTTTACTCCTAAATGTTTACTACAGCCCCCATTATACTTTTATCTCTTTGTGGCGAGACCAAAAGGAGGGTAAATTATGAAGTGCATATGTTAATGTTCATTATGTACATTCATCCTAAAGCCCAAACAGATATATCATTTAAATAAAATTTATATTCATTGAGGAAACTCGTCATAATCAAGGTTCATAGCGAAAAAAATATTTTCTGGAACAGGGTTGTTCTAAGAAATGTAATTTTTCTACCAGCCAGTGCTTAGATGAGAATTTTATTTATCAGAATATTAGAAATGATACAGAAATAAAACAACTTTTAATTTTTGCAATGTCACCAAATTTTAATTTAAACCCTGTCATTTGTAATTTGGTGACAGTGCAAAAATTAAAAGTTGTTTTATTTCTATATTAATAGGGAATGTCACAAAGTGAAAACCAAATCTATAGATTTTCTAATAGAAATAAATTATTCTTGAATGTAATGGGTCAATAATCCTTCCAACACAATTTATTTCAAATGTATTTTATTAGAAATTTGTAAAAATTTTACAGCTCATCAAATTTTGACGGTCCCCATCAAATTATTTACAAAGTCACTTGAGTTGCCCTACACTACGTAACATATGATGAGAAAAAGAATAAATTAAGTTATAAAAATATTACCTAACACTATAAAAAGGCAAAACGGCCATAAGGACCTTATTACTATATAGATATTGAAAGTCTATTTGATTTAATTTAATTTTTTATCAAATTCACTGAAATTATTATAAAATAAACCACGTGTATACATAATTTAATGAAGAAAACGCTTAATAAATATAATTTATCTATTCGTTTGGTGACAACGTTTGAAATTTGAATATATTTCGTTTTAGATCTTGTTTTAGCAATTAATATGTAAATAGTAGAGTAACATAGAATTGGTGATTGTAATTCTAATGAGGAAAATGTTATCGTGCAGTAGCTTTGATCACCCAAAGCAAAACTATGACAAATTGAAATCAATAACGAATGGAACTGCATGTGTACTCGTAGTTCCTAATAAATTATTAATATAGCAGTAATTTATAGTAAATAAGTGTTTAAATAATTAATTTAATAGCACATAACATAAGTCCCTGCCATTATCAACGCCCCTAGTTTATTATATATATATATTTTTTTTAATTAGTTTTTTAAGTGCTATTTTATAATTCATAAAATCTTTAAAAACAACCATAAAAATTTCGCTTATTTGCATGTGGCGTCGAAATACCTTCACTCGAATCGACTTATTTATTGGTGACATTTTTGTACGTTTGGAGTAAAAAGTATTATTTCTGTGCCATAAGTCTGCATAATAACTTCCAACAATGTTAATTAATTACGAAACAACTATTTCTCATTCTATAAAAATATTGTTGTTTGTTCTTTATTGCAGTTGCACTATCTGCCTATTGTCTTAAATTCAGCATTCGCGAACAAAGTGGAATTTGTTACTTACCTACCGTACCTGTTGGCGTACTTTCACTGTAAATTTTACAGGTGGGGATAACAAGTAAAGTTTCAATAATTACAGAACACACATGAATCCAGTCGCGTCTTGACATAACAAAAACACGGCTGTTTGTTTTCACTTTCGGTAAAAAAAAAACAGTTGTTACTCTTAACATACGATGTGATGTTTCTGCCATACAAAATTTTTATTGCCTATATGGAAAACGACAAACAAAGAATGTATGAAGTCAAAAATGTGTATTATCGAATTGGAATAGTTCTTGGATTGATTGCCACAGTGATAACCATAGTATATTTTACTCCTATGCCAGGTATGACATAAAAATGTAAAGTTTAATAAAACATTATGTAATGAACCAACAATTTTCATTATTCTGTGTACTTCTTAAAAAATTAATAAAGCACCTAAATTACGTATTTAAAAAAAAGCTATAAATATTCCACCTCTGGCTACTTATCCAACAAAATGAAAGTCTAAAAAGAACGTGATATTTTTTGGTGTATCCGTTTTGGTGGCGAATAACGTTTCCATTTTTTTAATATAAGATATAAGAATAAAGGTATTTAATAATCTTTTTGTTGTACACAAAAATAGAAACGTAGGAATCGTACATGAAAGATAACGTATATGTTCATATAAAGACAATTCCTTATTTTTGGGATAAAAGTACGTTATATTACAATTTCAGAAAGTTTTAAATTTTGTTCAAAATTTTTTCTTAAAAAAATTTTTACGACGGATATTTACTTATTTATTTATTTATCAACACTTGACACGTGTTTAACCCCATTGTGGATTAAATGAGGAAATTGATAGCTAACTTTTTATTACTGAATCATAATAAGGAAATTTCATCTGGTAAAAGCAGAATTAATTAAATAAAGTCGAATTTCGATAACTTGAATCACCATTCGGTGCAGAAAACTTCCGAGTTAACAATATGTATCTACTTTTTTTTGTAAATAACCATTTGAAGGTATTTATTTCATGTTACAGATAGAAAGATAGATGGATAGATATATATTAGGTAATATCTTTTATCAATGCACCACTTCGAGTATTTAATAGTAGAAGTTCGAAAGTTACACGTACTTCTCATTTGTAGTTGGACTTATCAAAGATTTGACTTCATCAACGTTCGAGAAATCGAAATTTTACTGTTTACTTTATGTGTAATGCTTTCAGACAGACTTTTTGATAACTTTATGAAAATGATAATTTTTGATATTTGACTGACGAGAAAGAAGATGTGCTAAATCAAAGGCAAATTTAAAAATTTTCTAAAGAAATGTAACCCTTCATTCAAAAATCATAGATTGGTAATAAAATGGAGGAAATACACGGAGAAAACAATCATGAAAATATTGCTAGAATTCTAGCAAACATGACTAAAAAATCTGTCAATTATATGGACGACCAGACGCTCAAGGAGATTTTACTAGAAATTTACGTACAATCTACGTTCGGTGTTGAGACTGAATTCTAGTAAAATTGACTTGATTAGAAAACATTTTTACACTTCTTATCACTAATTTTACTAAACTATTCTCATTCTAGTATTTTTTTTTTACCACACGACACGATAAAATAATCGAGAGGTAAAGAAAAAAGTCTAGACTTATTTAGCTTGATTATTCTAATACTAATTATTAGAAAGAATGAAAAATTTTTTATACCACCAAGTACCTGTATTTTATGAGAATTCTAGTATTATTTACTGCTTGACTCAACAAGTAATTAAATCATGATTATTTTTCTCCGTGTAATTAATGATCACAATTACCACAACCTACGACTCAAATTTTGTTTTGTATAAAACAATTCTGCAGCAGAACAATTTAATAAAAAGTTTCTAACATAAGACCTACAAACGTTTTATTTATTATTCGTAATTTTAAACGTACAATGTGAATCGTTCATATCTATTCAATGGTAATTGTTGTTTAGGTAGAACGGATTAAATTTTAATATACAATACAAATCAGACATTCTCATAATAATTGTACTTTAAAACTTAAATCCTATCGAAAACAATATAAAAGTATAATTAATTTTTCTTGTAATTTTCGAATCAGAAAAATGAAAAATAAAAAGTGTTAAGAGAATCTTGGTTAAAAATTTGTTCAATTTTAAAGTCAAACATGATTAAAATTATTTCTACAGTTAATTCCTCTTTTTACGATAATAAGTACGTTATAAAAAAAGGATTTCGCAAGCCAACATAATTCCAGTAGGAGTTATTAACCTTTCGATTTCCATTTTGCTCGCAGTTTCACTGCTTTCGCTTCTTCCTTCCTTTTTACCTTCGTAAATGCTAAGATTATTACCAATGTATATTATAAGTGTGCGTGTGAAGAGAAAGTTGATTTTTTAAAACACTTTCGATGTTATTAAGGAACCTACAATGCTTACTAGCATAATTCGGATAACTACCTGCCTAAGTTTACTTTTACTAGAAAACTAATGGAGAAAAACCTTTAAAAAAACTCTTAAAGCATCATAGCTTTCTATACGAATTGTTGGATGTTTACATAAAGGAAAATCAAAAACGATTTCTATTTACCCAATGAAATATTGTAGGAACCTATTCATCTGCATGTAAATAATTAATTCTACAAGCTGCTTATGTACATTAAAAGTACTTGTACAGTAAAATTGTTAGAAGGATAAAAATGAAAATACCTACAGTTAAACTTCGATAACTCCAACGTATATGATTCGAATTTTTGATTTGATTTCGAACAAAATTGGTAACAAAAGTACACGGAGAAAAATAATCATGATTTTATTACCTACTTGATGAGTCAAGCAAAATTTTTCTAGTAAATAATACTAGAACTCTCATAAAATGTACTTGGTGGTATAAAAAAATTTTTCATTCTTTCTAATAATTAGTATTAGAACAATCAAGCTAAATAAGTCTAGACTTTTTTTCTCTAGCTCTCGATTATTTTATCGTGTCGTGTCGTAAAGAAAAAAATACTAGAATGAGAATAGTTTAGTAAAATTAGTGATAAGAAGTCTAAAAAATGTTTTCTAATCAAGTCAATTTTACGAGAATTCAGTCTCAACACCGAACGTAGATTGACTAAACGTTTCTAGTAAAATCTCCTTGAGCGTCTGGTCGTCCATATAATTGACAGATTTTTTAGTAATGTTTGCTAAAATTCTATCAATATTTTCATGATTGTTTTCTCCGTGTAGCGTTAACTATGAGAAGTACGTGTAATTTTTAGTTGATGACTCGAACTCTCGAATTTCTATCTTGATAACTGGCACCAACTTCTCTAAGTCCAATTTTCTATGTACTGTACGATTTTAAGGTCTCTTCTTAATGTCGATAGTATGTTAGACCCTGCCATCCAAAAACTACTCACTTTACATTTTATCAATAAAAACTTAATTGAAATATTTTTATCAATTGCTTTTGTGATTTTCTTAAAATCTTTGAAGATTGGTATTATAACTTCCCCTTTACGAGTTATCGAAATTAGACTGTAATTAGTAGAAGCTACTGATAAATAAACAATTCCGCACTAAAAAAAATAACTTCTATGACAATTTTAGTAACCAAATGTGACGATATTTTTCTCTTTGCAAATTGGAGGTGTTGCCACTAGTTACGCTTTCTTTACCTTTGTTATATAATTATAGATTGTAGAAAGAGTTACCTATATATTTTTTATATGCATCATTCACTTAAAGCTTTATGGGTTTGTCTTTTCTAAATTTATTTATAGACTTAACTGAGTTATGCACTTACAAAGAAATGTACAAATCTGTTTTTAATTACAACCCCTTTTTCTAAAAGATTTCTCGTCTCATGTTAAGAGAATGAGGTAATTTGTTTTATGCATTTTTTAAATCTAAAAATACTTAACATAAACTTAATAAGTGGAACATAATTGAAATTATTATTATTTATTAGTATTGTATTTAATTACGAAAAATATAATAGATTCTCCTTTTTTCATTATCTAAAAATGTGCTGAAGTTGAAGCTTCTTTGTGAATAAAAACCAATTGAAGCCTCAGTAAAGTCAGGGATGGATTAAAAGAAAATAAGAACAGGGCAAAATAAAAAACTGCAACGTGTAAAAAAGGAATTCATTGTCTTGCAACTAGAAGTATATAAATTTCTTCATTCCTCTCTCGCTCTCCCTTTTTTTATTATCATCCTGCACAAGAACTATTTGTTTATACAAGCATTAGTTGATTAATTTTGCTATACTGTATTACCGCCATAAATACTTTTATGTATTAAGTCCTGAATTATTAAGCATCCATAAATTATTGAAGTTATTTGGACCCTGGGGCTGTAGCCCATTTTATTTCAACTCTGATTAAGATATAAAAGTACACCACACAAATTTGTCCTTCATAAAAACAAACAGTCCAAAAGACTGGTTGGCACTTTTGTATTAGTTAAAATAAATAAACAAGAAGACAGATGTGGTGGGTCATCGACCAAAAGCATAACCAAAAACTGTCACTATTTATTATCTATTATTCTATTATAATATTAATTAATATTAATTATAATATAATAATAATTGTATTGGTAAAATATTGTGCCCCAACACTGATTCAATTTAATATTTTTTTTGTTTTTTAATTTTATAGAAGAGTATTTCCTAAGCTGTGATAGACCTTGCCATCATTTAGACTGGCCAATGATTTGCCGCGTCAAAATGAAAATCGAAATGCTTCAGTACCAAACCGAGTAAGTTAAACTAACAAAATTAGAATAGCTATTAAAATATTCAAGATTGTTAAGGTTGCTTATGATTTCAGTTTTTGTGAAAATTGTTCACAAAATTCAACTTCTTGCCGATCGACCTGTTTGAGAAATAGACTCCATTCTACCATAACGACAAATAATCGAATACCCGGACCTGCTCTTCACGTTTGTCAAAATGATATAATTGTAGTTGATGTTTTGAATGCAATTCCCGGTAGAAGTTTGACGCTTCATTGGAGAGGTCAACCTCAGAACGAAATGCCCCTCATGGACGGTGTGCCCATGATAACCCAGTGTTCAATACCAGGCTATACCACTTTTCAGTACAAATTCAGAGTAACATCTCCCGGAACACACATGTGGCATGCCCATTCTGGTAGTGATATTGCTGATGGAGTTTTTGGTGCCCTAGTAGTTAGACAACCCCATCAATTTGACTTCCACAAAAAGTTTTATGATTATGACTTAAAAGAGCACACTTTAGTTGTTTCCGAAGGAGGAGATGAAAATTCAATACAGAATAATTATTCTCCAAGGGCATTAATGATAAACGGTGAAGCTTCTAACTCGGGAAAGGAAGCTCATATTTTTATACTCAAGAAGGGTGAAAGGTACAGGTTCAGGGTTGCATATGTAGGAGGATTATTTAACTGCCCGGTACAAATATCTTTAGATAATCATATTCTTAAAGTTGTATCGTTGGACGGTAATCCTGTGTTACCCTTCGAAGCATCATCCATTGATCTGATGAAAGGCGAAAGGGTAGACTTTATTGTCAATGCGAAGGCGGATGAGGGTAGCTACCTCTTGAGAGTTACTTCGTCGCTCTGTTATGAGAGTGTTCGAGAGGTGAATGCTTTGGTGAGATACAATGGGGAAATGGCAAGCAACGAAAATAAGAAAATTAGTAATACGTCGTACATTCGCCCCTCGGCAACGATTTCTTTTGCTCAAGAACACAGGAATTTTTCGACAAGACCATGCGAAAGCAAAGTAGGTCACCTATGCGTCGAGACTGCAAAATCAGCCAGTAAAATGCCTGTGCCACTGAAGGAGGAAAAAGTGGACAGGAAAATTTATTTAGCGATAAACAGGAACACCGGCGCCGGAGGAAACCAGAGTGAGTGTATTTTCTTTTTAAAAAATTTACTATTAGATTAGGGAAACAAAAGAGCACAATATAAAAATATAAACTGGAAAATTCCGGAAATACGTTTAAGAAACTTAATTGACAAAAATTATATTTAATAATTTGAAATTTAACTAATTCATAACCAATATAAGGAAAGGGTTGAAATAAAACTTTAATAAAAGAAATCTCGGGCTGCGAAAAATATACATATGTATGTAATTGTAGGTATGAATAAAACAAGAGTTTAAGCTACCCAAGGATATTTATACGAGTTTATATTCAAGTTCAAGTTTTACGCATATGAGAATAAAGCAATACAATTTCGGAGAATAAATGTCCCTGTTCAGCTGAATATAGAATATATGCTCACATATATATATATCAGCGTTTTCTACTACCCCTTGTTTGGAATCTCGGATCTTCCACACACTTTAAAAATATTTTTATATCATTCGTCTCTCGAATATCGCACCTATATCCTTTTCAGAAAATCTGTATACAGATAAATATGGCTTTAAAATAACCATTGCATGCAGCTTTTTTTTAGAACGTGAATTGAACTTAAATTTTACCATAACCATATTTTAAAGCTCGAGATTTACAGTATCTTCCCCTATAACCCTAAATAAATAATCGTTTATTTATATGAAATTTTGAAACATTTATGCAAAATCGTTCGAATTCACATTTTTTATGCTCATTTTTATTCATACCATTCACTGTGTATTTGAAGCTGTACTGATTGCAAACATCTACACGAACTGTTGTGGGGACATCCATCAAATATTTAAATAAGTTCAAAATTTGGACTCAGCCATTGAAAGACTTATTATAGGACAAATTTCACCACGTGTTGCCATATTTCAATAAGGGAGAGAAAGAGATTCAAATTAAAAGAAAAGTATATCATGAAGTTAATGAATTAATAGAGTAAATATTTAGTCAGATTCCAAATTTTGAAATAAATAATACTGAAATAAATGAGCAGATCGCTAATTAAGTGAGCAGTTAGGTGCTAAATATATGTTATGATTATTTCCACGTCAGTTTAGGACGAAAACTTTAGGTAATCAACCCTGACTAGATCGTTGTCTTTTTAAATAGTTTTTTTAGATACCCAACTTCTTAATTATTTAATATTTTGCTAATTTTGAAAATTATGTTATGGGACCACGAAACCTTTGACCCTCATCACCCTCTTGACAGAAAAAGGAAGCAAAGCTTTTTACCCCTTTTCTTACGTTTACGTAAACCTTCATACATATTATTTTTTCAAATCTGTTCAGGTTTCTTTATTGTTGTTTATAAACAGTTCTATAAAGATAAGGAATTTATATGGTGCAAAGGAATTTATTCAACTAAATTATTAAAATAATATTTAAATATTAAACTACATGAAAATATTTGGTAAATTCAAATAATTATTTTAGGGGATCCCTGAAAATCTACAGTAAATAGGGTTTCCATATCATAATTTATTGATATTTGCAGAGAAATAAAAAAAGCAAATAAATAAATATTTAATATAATAAGAAATGAATACAAAAACACTTTTGGATAAGATTCACTAATATATTTTAAAATTTCCTAACAAATTTGTTTCGACAGTTACGTCATTTTCAAAAGATACATGAAATTGTAATAATAAAAATATAATTTCATGTATCTTTTGAAAATGACGTAACTGTCGAAACAAATTTGTTAAGAAATTTTAAAATATATTAGTGAATCTTATCCAAAAGTGTTTTTGTATTCATTTATTATTATATTAAATTAATTATGTTTCACAACGAATACAGCACCAACTCTCTTTCAGTTTTATTAAATAAATATTGTTGGTCTAATTACCATATTATACAGTCTCCCTCCGGGTCCCAAAAATAATCTAAGAAAAGACCTCCAACGCTCTTTGAGTGCTTACCTAATAGAATGGAATGGCACCTAAAGTTAGTTTTGGTTACCCTGAGACTTTCTAAACCAAAAAATAATTTTCAGAGCAAATTAGAAGGAATCAAATTAATTAGAATTGAAATGAAATTCATTTTGGGGATATTGTCATGCTTTTGAGGCCTTGTCGTTTAACGATGTCAGTTATTGCAAATAGAGATCAAACGCAACATAAAATGATCTTTAGGAGGTCAAATAATGAAAAATCGAGTTAGGTATATGATCAAATGCGATTTAAACAGACGGTAATTTTTTCAGTTTTCGTTGAACTGTCTACTAATTTATTTTGGCATATATACTTACAATTATATCTTTTTTTTACCTTGTATTAATGTATTTATTGGTATTAAATATACACTTGGGCCACTCTTACTCACACTCTAAACATCTATCGACCTCCTTAACTCTCACATTGATTTCTATTATTGACAGTTCTATGTTGCAACTAAACTTTTATTTCAACTAAAAAAGGGCATAAATTTACTTATGAATTATGCACCCCTTGTATGTGCTTTACATGAGATTTCTACAACTATCTACCTTACAAATTAATAGACACAAATTTTGATCCAGAACATGTTCTTGAATTTAAACATGAAATAAAACTGCTTTTTTGTTTCACATCGGAATTTATTAATTTCGGCTGGTTAAAGCCTTTTTAAGGAGACTACAATTTTACTTCTTGTTTGCATTATTCTAAAATGTTTCACAAAAAACCGACGGCAAACACTTTTCAAGTTATGTAATAGTTTGTTAAATATACATAGTGCCAGTTTCATTACATAAACCTGAACCCAATTACTTTTTATAGAGCAATTACTTTCGACCTCGCGGGTTTATAGCATGAACAATATTACGTTCGTTTACCCTTCATCTCCCTTGATAAGTCAATACGAAGATATCCCAGGAAACCTTAAGTGTAATTTGTACCGTAAGCCAAGCTCCTGTTTAAACGACACTACATGCCCGTGTGTACACATCGAGGAAATATCTACAGGATCATCTGTGGAAGTTACAATAATAGACCAAGGTTTGTACTTATATTACGTATGTTTAAGCTATTTACTATTTTAGAAACTATATAACAGGTATCTATATACAATAAGAATTTGTTAATATTTCGTAATTATTTGTTGAAATACCTATTTCACTTTACTGAGACATCCAGTACTTGATATATCTAATTCTAATTGAATTAAATGTAACAAATAATCTGCAGAATTTTTGTTGAGACAACTTCTGAAGTGAAGTTTCTGTACTGGGGAGTACAAGGGTCATCATTTCCTCAAACACACACAAATATCTTTTTTTTTCCCTGCAACTCTTTTTGAGGTCATTATTCTAAGCATTGAAACTTTTTTGTTTTATCTCTTATATTATTCTATTAAGTAAAAATAATTTGAAAGTCTCATAATAATTAAAATACCTTTTATGCATTTTTAAAAATTGCAGATCCTGCTATAAATAAAATTTATTTTTTCGATTCTGATTTTTCGGTTTCAGTTTTTGTTTTGATGAAAATCATAATCCGATTTCCCGACTTTATCCAATTCTGTTAGTTATAACTTTTTTAAATAAATGCACCAGTAGGCAGGCATTTGTATTTTAACTATGAATTTTTAATCTGTCAATAATAAAAATTGAAACGCGTGGGAACGAACGTAATTAGGATACATTGTATCAATGCTGTTAGCTAAAAAAAATATATATGTGAATGCAGCTATGAATCGGAATTATTTCTATAGATTTATTTATTTAAAAATAACCAGTAATTAATAAAATATTCAACAGAGAACAATATTTGCTATACGTATCCTTTTTTTTTGGAGCAATAAATAGAATTAGCATTGGTCTTGCGAACAAATAGATACATATAATAGATAAAAATTTAAGAAGCGTATCGTCTGTAAAATGAAAATACAAAATAGTGCTATATTACACTGTGCAAAACCAACATCGACGATATTTACACAAAATCTCAAACAAAAATATTCTTTCAAAAAAGATGGGTATTTCAATTATTGTGTTAGAATTTAAGAATAATGTTAAAAGAAACGTAATCGAGATTATTAATTTATACACACCAGCTTGAATTAATTCAGTCTCTTGTTAAGATTTACGAACGATTTTTGAGGTGGTATGAATACAAAAAAGCAAAATAAATTTCAAATGAATAAATGAAAAACTAGATTATGTTCGACTTACACTAAAAGAAAATTTATCTTAGTTGGAGATTCAAAGGAGAACGTATTCCATTTGCATGGCTATCACTTTTATGTGGTAGGATCTACTAACCTGGAAAAGTCGATGGAGCTTGAAAATATTAAAGAATTGGACACAAAGGGAAAGCTGTTCAAAAGGAATCTCGAAAGTCCGGTGTTAAAGGATACCATACGAATACCGAAATATGGAGCTGTATCGTTTAGATTTATAGCCGATAATCCAGGTATTAATAAATTAAGACCATTTAATTTGTTTATTTAGGTTTGTCAGTTGCTGTTGGCGAAGAATGAAGGAGCACAGACAGTGGCACGTGTATATTTCATTTTTTTTTTTGACAAATACAAAATTTTTATTAACACCTGACACGTGTTTCACCACTTTGTGGCTTCTTCGGAGGTTACAAAGTTTCTTAACCTATTGTGTACATTAGGTTAAGATACTTTGTAACCTCCCAAGAAGACACAAAGTGGTGAAACACGTGTCAGGTGTTAATAAAAATTTAGTAGAAATTATCAGTGTTTAATTTAATTCAAAATTGTTACAATGAATTTCCGCCAAGTAACAGTAGATTCAATTAATTATGTTTTATTTGTATTTGTAGACATGGAGTTACAACAATTAAAAGCTTCCTCAATTCAATAATCAATTTACAATCAACCCTGTATATGATTTTTAGAACTTATTTATTAATTTAGCTACATGTTTCGCCTTAACTTAGGCTTCTTCAGGTTATTGAGTATTTAATACTGTAGTAGTAGTAAATGCTGAATAGCCTGAAGAAGCCTAAGTTAAGGCGAAACATCTTGCTAAATTAATAAATAAGTTGTAAAAATCTTATACAAGTGTTTTTATTCTTTAACCCTGTAGTAGTCTAACACGAAATCCGACAATAAAAGAACATTCAATTCAATTTCAATTACCAGTTTTCTAAAATAATGTAATAAAGATAAGAATTAGAACTTTTAGTTACACAGTTGTACTTATTGTTTAAGGTTTTTGGATTTTACGTGACGAAATGTCGTTAGAATGGACAAGAGGAATGGATGTGGTTTTTCATATCGGCACATGCTGTGATATGCCTTCAGTACCCAGTAATTTTCCTAAATGTGGCAACTGGGTTGGCCCTGAATTTTTTTTACTGTGATCATTTGCAATTTGCAACTAAACTATTGTTTACAAGATGTAATTTAATTAGTTGTTAATAAACTTTTTTTATGTTAAGTTGTTAAATATTTCTCCGCTTATACCTATCGTCTATGGTCTATAGTTCATAGATACTACCACAAAGGATAACAGGTTGACTATCTTTTTGAAAAATATAAAATTTATGTGCACAAAGCACAATTACAGTTTTAATTTATTGCCCCATTAAATAAACTTTTAATATAACCCATAAATTTTTAAAACAAAACAAATGTTCCTGACGAAAAAAAATACAAAATGTTTTTAAGATGTTATTGTGTATGAATTAGATTTACAATAATTAAATAGGAATTTATTAGTGGCATTAGATAAATTTGCGTTAGCTGAGTTATTATTTTACACATCATCATGCGCAATAAATAATAAATATATGTCGGAGTATAAAGAGGGAACGATTTGTATATAAAGAGTAATACGGTTTACTGTTTGGTTTTGAACAGTTTCGCCATGGCTTTGTTTGTCACGGTAAGTCCAATGCAAATTTTAATACTAATTTTTCAAACAATTAAAATATGCCTTTAAATAATTATACTTTACCCTCCTAATAGGGCATATTCAATATGATTTTATACATGACGTAAGTTTAAAGTTTCACAATTTTAATAAATATCTAAACCTTAAATAATTTCAATCAATTTTAATTTTTTTATTTTTAATAAATGAGTCTTAAACTGTCTTTTTTTAATAATTAATAACTAAAAAATGATGCAACAGCAGAAATCGTATTTCAAATTTTAAAAATGAAACAAGTAAATAAAGAACAAATAGAATCTAACATTCAAAACTGTTCTGAACATTAAAAAAAATAATAAAAACACATAGGAAAAGGCGATGAAGTTTAAAAACTGACAGCTGTTTGTCTCCAATGCCGGCACTATCGACGTTAATAACTTCAATCAATAACAAATTACACTTCGTTAGGGTTCAATGAAAACGGTCAATAAAGGGTACCGTCATCAATTAACGTCGGTATTAATTAGCAACAATTGTTCATGAAGCACTCTGTACGATTTTCTTAGAATTCGACAAGGCTGCTGTTTATTTGTATGCTTAATTGAATTTACTTTTACTCGATAAAAATTCATTGTGATATTAAAATTGAAACACTTGACATGCTTCGCCCAGCCTCGGGTTTGAAATTTTTAAGAACTGGTATTGAGGCCTTCATTAAATACATGAGTATTAGTATTAGTAACAATCATTCAATATCAACCAATAGGTCCTTAAATTTTGTTGCTTCTAACTATGACGCACGCAGAGAAAAATTTGGGAAAAATTATATGTTGCGTTGGATAGGATCAAAAACGTACAAAAATATTTTGATAATTGTACAACTAACATAACCTCAAAAAAAAATTATTTCTAGACATTCTATTGCTTTTACTGTGACGCATCTGGAAAAAAAAATTAGAAAAAATTTTATATAACGTCAAATATATTTGGAAATCTACAAAAAAAAATACGTGACAGTACATAAAGCCTAACCTAAAAAAAATCATTTTGCAACATTTTATTTTTTTCAACTATGACGCACCCGGAAAAACTTTTGAAAAAATCATGTTGTGAAAAATAGTGTTAAAAAAATAAAAAAAAAATTGGTAATTGTACCAAGACCATAAGTTTATGAAAAAAATTTTTTTTAGGGGGGTTAAAATTTTCTTTTCATATTAATAATTTTTTCGTCTTTTTGTTATAAAAATATGCAAAACACACTAAAATTTCAGCCAAATCGATCGAACCGTTGAAAAGATGATTTTTTTCGATTTTTTTTCGATTAATCCTTACTTTCCAACGGTACAATATTGAGAGCTAAAACTTGGCAAATCTTAATCTTATGTTGGTAGTAATCACCAGAAAAAAAATCAGCACAATCCATTTGAAGGCATCCTACCTATTCTTATCCCCCTATAGCCAATTTAAAAATTTTTACTAATTAAATAACTAACACCTACATACTTTATTGAAAAACAGAAAATGAAAGTGAACGAGGTTTTATTTTTAAATTCTTAGATATATTTTAAAATTCTCATTAAAATTAAACGTTATTATTGAAGCAAAATTTAAATGGATATTGTTGGTCGATGGTGATGTTGCCAATTCGAACTTTCCAGTATTAGTGGGAGCATTTCGAGATGCAGTTGTAGTGTAAGTGTAGCATAGTTATGGTGCATAAATCAAGTTTCAAATTTAATACTAGGTACATATAAATAAATATGTCTATTTAAATACATTTGTTATATTAGAAATTTTTAAATTTTGTGTAAGCAAAGCAGTGATAGTCAATGTGTTTTGGAGTGCAATCAAAAAAATATATTAATTAAGCAACTTTGGGGACTTTTTATCTACATTATTGTTCTGACGAAAAGGCTATTTTAAGAAGAGGAGAGGGTACAAGGATTACTACATTTTAAAATATGTAGGTGGTAGCAATTTAAGGGTTTTAGAGTATACTGAAGTAGGGTTGGTTACAATTAGTGGAGGACGAGGGAGTTTTCTGTACAAAGTTCCTTGTGGTTATTTACTGTGTTAATGTTACATATTTTTTTTAATAAATAAAACAAAATATTAAAAAATGAAAATTATCGGTATCTGGTCCTTGTTTTGCCACTTTGTGATTTCTTTAAAAGTTACAAATAACTCACAACATAATGAAAGGTGTGTGAAATTGCGTAAAAAGAATTTGAGAATATAAATGTTCTAATTTTGAGGTTGTTGTCTAATTTACTTCTAGGTAATGTTTTATGAATTAAATTTTTAGTTTTCGTCAAATTATAAGTAATCAGTAATAAATACAGATACGTAGGAAATTAAAACCATTAAGAATTTATGCTGAGCAGTGTGAACTATTGGTTAGTTTGTTGTGATGAAACATGTTCTCGTGAAAAGCGTAAAGAAACGAATCTTTTTCCAAAAAGTGTATTCTTTTAATAAATTTCTCGATTTTTTACATTCCAAGCATTAATTTATTTTGGATTAAATATCCTTAACTAAGTGGTCTAAATATGTGTATGACTCTGTCGATTTTAAATTATTCACAATTTTTAGTAAGTACTTATCAATGAAATTGAACAAAAAAACTAACTATAAGATATTTTTAAATTATGGTAACATCACATAACAAGGTGACCTAAATGGGTTTAAAAAGGTGGAAATTAAATTTCTTTTAGGGCTAATTCTAAAAAGTGTTTTTTATTCCATTGTACCAAAATCAAACAATTACTTAAATACTATCGTTGCAATCTTTTTGGCTGCTTCAAAATGTTGAAATCCAGTTGGATTTAAAATAGAAGAACTTGTATATTGTACTTTGAATAATACAAAAATCAGACTATTTTTGTATGTACTAGATGTTGAATTACTGGTGTTACAAATATCACTTAAAGACTAGTGTTGATAAAAGGATATGTGACAAAGATTATTTACATCACTAATGTATATCGTGGTATAGGCGTCTGAATGTAAAATTTATTAAAATAAAAAAATAAATCTAAAACTATGAATCTTTGATCCTGGAATCAAATTCCACATTTTGGCCACTATCGTGCTAGTTTGAACTTTAAACTCCTTTTATTTTGGCATTTTCTAATTGAATATAAATTAGTTCATCGATTCAATGTAGTAACGGCCTTTCGCCCAAATACTTACTATAGTTAGTTTTATTGTTTTAATTATTTAGATATTATCTACATATTAAGTGGTGCTTGTAATTTGTAATAGATATTTGTATTTTTTTCTATATTAGTATACAATTTGTTTCGTGTTATATCACCACGATATGATGAACAACATACTTATGTAGAATCCGCATTTATCTAATTTGTTGTAATGTCGCGATGGTTTATTACAAACAGTACAGCAGTTTGTTACAACCTTTTTATTATTTTATTTCCGCAATGCATGCAGTTTGACAAGCGGACACAATATTCTGAAGTAAGTAAAAACACTCTTTATTATATAAACAATAATAAAAAAGAACTGCTTCATGTATTGACGATATAGGAACAAACTTTGTATAATAAGATTACTTTCCCAACTTATTGTATTCGGTAATTACAATTATCACTTTTTTAAAAGGTTTTCAAATTAAGTATCTAACTATATATTATTTGTTTATAAATTTTTAAAACATTAGTTAGACACAAAAAAATAAATTAAATAGATAAGTTATTGAACGAGACACACGAGTCTACAAAATATGACTTGCTGAAGTTGATAACAATGTCAAAAACAGCAAAATAATTAAACTATCGTTTGTGATTCAATTTTGATTATTTTTTAATTAATCGTTCCTCTCTCTAATGTACTGATTCATAAAATTAATTACCAATAAAAGAAACTTGGCACGTAAATATCAATTGAAATTTTTTGCGTAGGTGTACTAGGTAGATATACAATAATAATTTATTTCTTTTTGGTGATAACGATTTTTTTGTCTTCAAAATTGGTTTAATTGTTAATTCCATAATAATGCTATTATACGTATACAATAAATAAATTATTTATTTATTTATTTAAAAGAAAAAATGGTTAACCTACCCATTTAGCTTGTGTTAATGAAGTAGTTGTTTACTTCACTTTAATGGACAGTTACGAACTAACGACTAATACAAAACGAAAAGTAGACGGATAGTCATTTAGCCAAGTTTTTTATTTTTTCATTGCTAAAATATTTACACTTTTCCTGAGCTGACGCTTTATTAAAGCCTCGGTGATTGATTTAGTTTTTAGAAGCAGTTAAAGTTCTATACGTAAGCGTTTTTGTTTCTGATGTGAAAATTACGTTTTTCATGATATAATTAAGTAAACAATATCATACACACACAGCAGTGACACGTGAAAATCAAGAGCATAGACCTTATCTATGAATAAACGGAAGCTCATTAGAAATAATTTTATTTGTAAGCTGTCATTTCAACTACCTAATAGGTAAGTACAAGTAGGTGAAACTAAAAAGATAAGTGTTTCCAAGAAAAGAGACCCAATTACGATAACAAAATAATACTAACTTGAAATTTAAAAAATCAAATATTCATTTTTTACCACCACAAATAATTAATTAACCATTAATGTTAGAACATAATATTATATTCAAATATACGTGGGTAGGTATTGTATTCACAGTACATTAATTTTCACGTAGGTACAATTGCATTTGTTGATATACCATAAACATCCCACCTGCACTAAAATTTAAGTGCCAATTCTTTGTTATGTGGTTATAACTACATATTAAAATTTACTAGTTAATGCAAACGATGTTGCAGCAAAATAACTGAAACGTACTGAACAGCTCAAACCCCAATGCCAATGTTCGAAGTACTTTTCGGTTAATAAAGTTACCTTCTTCAGGGACTGAAGTGAACTAAAAGCTAAGGGAAGTTACGAATAATAAATACTACGTAATGTTACGGTCCAGTGATCATGACACCCTAAAAACTGAAATTTTCAGTGGACCTTAACAAAAACAAAAATAAAATAAATAAAACTATCTGGCAAATAATTGTTTCTGTTTTCCTTAACTAATTTAAGGTGGTCTAGCATTAATTTTATAAATTTTTGGTAAGACTATGTTGAACAACACTGAATTTTACTGTTCTACCGAACCTGGCATCATGAGCTACATGTTCTTTAAACCTAACGTGAACAGAGCGTTTAGTTTGTCCAACATATTTCTTACTATAGTCTTTACAGTCAATTTCACATATCCATCCCCGAATTTTCTAGCACAGGAAAATTGTTCTTTGGGCTACCGAGAAGACTTAAAAAGAACTGGAATTTGAACTAGTATAGGCAATACCAAAAACCAATTTTATTAAAAATATCTTCGAGTATTTGGGTAAATCTTGGCTCGTATGGCATAGGAATAGTAATAGTGTATTTTTGAAAAGTAGAGAATTCTGAGATGGGTTTCTTAAATTTAACCTAATTGACTAATTTATGAATTATATTACATTTCCTTATTATACCTATCTTTATTAAGCAGAACAAAATTATGTGGTGTATGTACAATAGTTTTGGTTTCTTTTTAGCATTTTATATAAAAAAATATTTCAAAAGCTTAAAATTAAATCAATTGAGATGTTGCGAAATCTGTAATTTTTTCAAAAAGTTTAAGCTAACTACGTTGACGTTAAAAATCATTATTTGTTAGTGACTGTTTAATTCTTTACTTTAAGACAGATATTAGCAGGCAAAAATTAATAAATCATCATGAAAATAATCTCTATTACGATATTAGTTGATTTATCATTGTTGTATAATCTAATTGTTAATCTGTTAATTAAACAATAACAATCAATTATAGTAAAAATTAAAGAAACGTCTAAAATATTAATATTCTTTGAGAAATTTTGATGGTTTTGTATTGTAAATAACGACTTTTTTATTTATTTGATTAAAACGCGAACCCAAAACCTTTTAATAATATTATGACGTCGACCTGGAATACTTATGGCAGTATTTTAGATTGAAAAGTATGAATCATATTGCCAATGCACTAGGATTATAATTATTTTGGCTCAAACAATATTTGCGATACAGTTTGTGAGAGTGTTTAGTATTTCTTAGAAAGATGTGAATATTTTTGATATGCAAGTTTCGGTTCCAATGTATTTTATTTTAAGTAAAGGTGAGTAGAAATATGAACCACGAGCCACCACTGATAGCTTAATAAATAAACGAATTATATTGTGACCCCTGTTTATCATTTTCACGTCAAATTTTAAATCATTAGTAATCAAAACCATTGATAACAAACGGATTACTGCGAAGTCAGGAGTTTTATAAGGGAAAAATTTTAGAATTCAGGACGCACATATTACATGTAGATAACGAAAATTAAATACAGTCAAACTTCCATAACTCGAACGTTGATAACTTGAACTATATCGGTTGCCAATAGTATCAACAATTAGAACTACCTACGTGTAATTTTTATTTGATGACTCGAACTCTCGAACTTCTATCACTCGAATATTTTGATAACTGGAGATAATAGTTCGCTCAACTTCGATAAGTCGAATTTTCTGGGGGTCTTTTTGTAATAGTACTATGCAAGAAGCAGCTAGGCAGTTCCATTTCTACGATTATTTGTCATGAAAACGTACTTTAAAAAGTTGTTCTTTTACTACCCTATTAATTAAAAAGAGACGCATTAGTTTTAATCAAATTATGTTTTATTATAAAATTACATATCCATTTTAATATTATTAATTATATTAATAATTACTTCCAGTTTTTCTCGCAAATGCTCGTCAACATTTCCTTATTAATATTAATTAAATAAGTAGTAACGCTTCCTGTTGTTTGTTAAAGAGTGAATTTTTATTTTCACTATTTATATTTTTATTTACACTCAATTTTTATTACTAAGGTGCCTAATATTTTAGTAAATCAATGCCGCTGATTAGATACAGGAAAAGCTTTGCCGCAGAATAATAAATCATTTTACTGATCTGTATCTTATCATTAATGTTAACCATAAATGATTGAAAATGATGTATTTTGGTTCATTATTTAGTAATTATACGGTTGCAAAACCTGTATATTATAAACGAGTGGTGGAAAATTTACAAATTTTATGTGTCATATATTCATCAAATTAATTTCTATTTATTGTGAAATTACCGTTTGGGGGATTCCCTGGAATGAAATATAAAGGTTTGTTAAGTAATTGTTATTTAAAAACATAATTGTACCCATTCAAAAGTTCAAACTGTAAGAATCTAAAGTGGTTGAATTATAATATTAAGAAAACCAACCATGAATCGAGTTCTTGTCCTTCTGTAGTCTAAAATGAAAAGTTGTTAAAAATTTATTTCTGAAATTTTCTACTTCGTTTGACGAATCAATTTAAATGATTTTAAAGCCTTCGCAGGGGAAAACAACCCTCAACGCAAAGCTGGCATTTTTTGTATGTTTTACCAATTAGTATCTATTAGGAATAAGTATTTCTGCAAAGTTGAGGATTTCTCACCCTATCAGCTTTGCCCTTTGTAATTTTTGAGGGAAGAACTGCAATATCTTATCAATTTTTATTATTGTTTAATATGAAGTCATTAAAGTTTTTATTTACCTACCCACATGGGCTACAACAATGGTCTAAATTGATCGTACGTGTTTTCTCGCCATTGAGAAGGAGTAAAAGTAAACGACAGCCGCGCATCAATAGCGTGAGCGACCCTATACTAAAAGTCGCTGGAAATAACTAATAATAATTAATATTTGAAATAAACATAAAAAGATATAATTTTTTTACATATCTGCATTTTAGCGACAAACAGTATCTACGTACTTTTGGTAAAAAATAATCTAAATCTGAATTTTAGATTGTACCGTCCAGATATGAGTGAAATGTCAACATTCCCATATCAGAATGTGGGTATTAGTTCTAAAAAGGGATGATTAAATAAGCCTACACATATAACTAAAACTATTTTCACGTAATTTCAAAATTTGTTGACGGTTCAAGGTTTTTATCTATCGAGGAATAGTAAATTTTGTCCACAACTATTTCTCGTGTTAGCACAGCAGCTGTACTTCCAATCGATAAATAAAATTAAATTTAAACACGTACTGCCAAAAATACCCGATGTACATCACGAGAATAGCACTGCAAATCGTGCTAAACTTTATTTTTGCCAGGGCAGTCTAACAATTAGGTTTGTTAAGTGAAATTTATGGGAAGTTCTGTACGCTGGTTAGTAAGTGATGCAATTTTTAATTAAATTATTACATACCGGATACGGTTTTTAAAAACAAAACAAAACATTCTAATAAAAGAATCGTATACCGTGTCTCCTTAGAGATTTCCTTTTTTTTTTGTTAAATAACTGACCTTTCAAAAACTATATTTAAAATGTCTACGTCTAACAATCGTAACTTTTTTAACTGGCAACAGATGCCACGAGATCATGTAGCTGTTTACTTTTTAACTTTAACATGATCATAATTTACGTTAATGTTTTTGGCAACGATTACTAAGGTACCTACCTATCTTGTTTTGAAAAACATGAAATTTAATCCTTAATCAATGAATTAATGTTTAATTAATCATTCGTATACTTCGAGAGCGTAAACACATAGAAAGTTCCCTTTCTTTAACTAAAAATAGTAAACGAAGAATATTTTTATTTTCAGTAAAAATGTCGTCTATAATGGACAGTTCACAGGCTTTGAAGGACGACGTATCGTGGAGTGCTGATGAGTGTGAGGAACCTCCTGAGTATGGACCGAAAAAAATGAAAAAATCGCACTTTTCAGAGGTTACCTATGTCTCCCAGGAGGAACCGGATAAGAAGGAGAGAGAGGGATGGACTAGTAAATGGGACTTTCTCTTTTGTTGCCTAAATGTGTCTGTTGGGCTTGGAAATGTATGGAGGTTTCCCTATTTATGTTACAAAAATGGCGGCGGTAAAAAAATCATTTTTTACCTTACTTTTTCCCTTTTTATACTCATTTAAGATAAGTTACAAGACGATAATTTTTTTTTATTGCTGCATTAAAGGAGGGAAAACATTACTCACGATAGGGACTTTATTGCAATCGTAGGTTTTATGAAAAGTACACGAATAGGTACTTATAATTCCATCGGTTTGGGTGACATGGGTCTTAATTTCTTATCTTATCACAGAATTAAATACTCATTACTTGTGGTTTAAATATAATCTTAAAAAAGTTCAAAGAAAATTTCAACAGGCATTGCAGATAAGAAATTATTTTTCTCTTTCTTCGAAATATGTATTACGAATTTTTTTTCATTTTTGATACAATGGAGTCGAATTTAACGGAGTTTGTAAAATTAATCTAAATTATATCCATAATCATTTAGTAAAATGTAATTTCTAAATCAAATAAACAAAATTTAAAATGTGATAGATGCTAGGATATATCAGATCAAAGGAATATTAAATATTAATTTATTTTACTTAATTTGACAATAATGAAAACCGTTACTTCCTGTTTCAGTCGGTTTAATATCTAATGTTATCAAAACTCCTTGTTTACTTCAGGGGCTTTCTTGGTCACGTATGGCGTCGCAATGATCACCTGCGGAATTCCACTATTTTTTCAAGAAATAGCTGTGGGACAATATTTGGGCTCTGGCGGTCTTACTTTCGTTGGACAACTCGCCCCTTTATTTAAGGGTGTAGGATTTGCAGCGATGACAATTGTGTTCTTCCTAGATATTTATTATTGCGTCATTATAGCATGGACTTTGTACTATATTCTAAGTGCCTTCGTAGCTATGCCAGATATTCCCTGGCGATATTGTGGTAAATATTTTTTAACTTTTTCGATATTAAACAAAAAAAGAAATATAATTGGCAGTTCAAGGGTTAATGGTGATGTTAAATGCAAATTTGTGATCTTCCTAATTGTCCAGATAAATCAGTCTATATTCAAAGCACGATTTTAATCTTACTCCACTATTATGTAAATTAATTAGACCAACGGAATTCTAGTAGACCAACTTCGAAAATCCTTTGTGTTTGGTTTATCTTTATGGTCAATTAAGTCACAATTTACGTAGACAAGCTGGAAGTTCACGGTTGGGTGCAATTATTATTTTAATTGAAACTTTATATACTAAAATTCGATATTTACACTAACATTAATAAAAATTTTTCAAAGTTATTAAAATGGCTTTCATAACTAAATAAGGGTTTTATAAGAGTTTATTGAATTTATTGAACATTAAAAGCGGCCATTAGACCAGATAATAAAGTAATATTTTATGAGATAATGGAAAATTTCTGTTCAAACGTAGATACACTTTATATCCCTTAAAATATGTATGGATTTATTTCAGGTAATACTTGGAATACCATGAATTGTTCCTCTATTGAAGGTTCTGCTGTTAATTTGACAAATAATACGAATACCCCGGTTGAAGAATTTTTTGAGTAAATATCAGGTATCAGACAAGGTAATTTTTTACTAATTAAGACTTTATTTTTTATTTAATAGTCGTAATGTGCTTGGTATAACGGGAGGGATTGAGGAAATTGGAGGAATACAGTGGAAATTATTGGTTTGCTTAATATTTGGATGGATCCTTATCTATTTCGTTATACGGAACGGTTTACATCAAAGTGGAAAGGTAAGCTCATTAAATAATTATGTATTAATCAATATTAAATTTTTTGTTCCTGAGAAACGGAGGCTCTGGAAACGAATAAAATTAATAGACGTTTCTCGTTGATTTGATAACATTTGCAGACAAGAAGATGTAAGTTAAGCGATTGCAGAAACATTATATTATGTCTATTTCAAATGAATGAAATTGTGGTAAGGTTTATTAGCCATAAATCAAGCGCTACACAGCGCGTCGAAGGTGCTGTATCTATTGATGTTATTGTTTATCGTTCGTTATATGAGCTACTTATCGGACAAAATAACGTAGTGCAAACATTTTCTCACTTGAGGGAAATTTAATCCTCAGATTTCTGTCGTCTGTTGAAAAAAGAGAAAGAACAAAATTTCGTTAACAAAATAAATAATAAAACTAGTAAACTAGGTTGTAAAAAAAATAGGGGGGGTAAGTAAGTTCTAACGAATTGCAATCGGGTTTAAAGCAGTATGAAACGCAAGAAAACTTATTCTTTTTATCTTTATGGTCGACATAAATAAAAATTATTAAAGTATTATGTGTGGATCAATTATTCAAAGACTTACGGCATGTGTTATCGTACTATCTCGTATTACAATGGGACGTATATTATGCAGTACCTACGTAAAGTTAGTTATGTTCACATTAACTAAACTGATGTAACCTAAATTTGTCGGGCGTAACTTATATGGTACGTACTAAAAACTAGTTCAATGTATCGTTGCAATTACTTTTTGAATTGATTCGTATAGTCTATTATACAATAGTTGGTACAATACAATTTTTTTATGTTATTTTTATAGATAATCTGGTTTACTGCACTTTTTCCATACGTCGTCCTTTTTATACTTTTAATACGTGCAATTACTCTGGACGGGGCTATGGATGGCATGTACCACTTTATTATTCCACGTTGGGAAGAATTACTTAAACCTGAACCATGGCTAGAGGGTGCTACACAGATTTTCTTCGCTTATAACATTGGCTGTGCTGCTCTTCCAGTTCTTGGCTCATACAACACCTTTCATCACAATTTTTACAAGTAAACATACAGAATTTTGTGAGTTTTCTCTGAAGAATACAATAAAAGGATTGACTATTAAACGATTAAGAAAAGAGATTAGTAAACTTCAGTATCAAATTGGTCTCAAGTTGAGAATGATTTAATCTATAGGCGAGCGAACTTTCATTTTTGATTGTATATGGTAAAAAATGATCTTCCCCTGCCAGAGATTTTGGGGGGATCCAATTTAACAACGTTTGATAGCTTTAATGATTTTAGTCCAAATGTATTGTAAATACATTTATTTATTCTAGGGATGCATTCATTACATGCATCGTCAACACTTTGACATCCATAGTAGCAGGATTGGTCACTTTCAGTATTCTTGGCTACCTCGCTTTAGAAAAAGGTACAACTGTACAGGAAGTAGTTACAAGTGGCCCAGGACTCGTATTCTTAACGTATCCGGAAGTTGTTTTAAAATTACCGTGGTCTATGATTTGGACATTACTGTTCTTCTTTATGTTACTGGTAAGCACTTACTTCGGTTATTTGCTCAGTTAAAACTTAGTTCTTTTTAATTTTTTTAGGTGTTGGGTTTGGATTGTGGTTTCTGTCTAGTGGAGGCCTTCATAGCCGGCATTCTTGACAATTGGTCCGAAACCCTGAGACCCCATAAAGAAATTTTTAGAGTTGTAGTTTGTTTCGTAATGTTTTTATTAGGCATTCCAATGATAATGGAGGTACTTGTTATACAAGTAATTTAAAAAATGAAATAATAAATACGAATCATTTTTATCTACTTTAGGGTGGCATTTATGTTTTCCAATTAATGGATTACTATTCTGCTAGCGGTATGTCACTTCTCTGGGTATGTTTCTTTCAAACAGTTGCAATATCCTGGGTTTTCGGAACCAATAGGCTGTCAGATTGCATCGAGCATATGTTAGGATTTCGACCAGGAAAATTTTGGACAATATGCTGGCAATATTTCGCCCCTTCAGTAATGATAGTAAGAAGACTGTTGCTGAATAAAGTTAGAATTTTATCTATCTAATATGAACATTCCGTTTCAGATCATTTTCATTGCCCAGTGTTTCCAGTTCCAACCTCTTACTTATGGTGACTCATATGAGTATCCATGGTGGGCGAAAATAATTGGTTTCGGATTAAGTTTTTCTTCGATGATGTGGATTCCCTTCTACGCAATTTATTATTTATTAAAAAGACCTGGAACAATCTGGGAGGTATGTAGGTGCTCACAAATGAACCCCTTTTTGGTATTTTTTTTGTATAATTACTTTATTATATTATTGTCTAGAATTTAAAGGAAGGACTCAAACCAGACATAAAGTTGAGAAGACTTTCGATGCGAACTAAAGACAAGATACTTATTTCGGAAAGTACGGTGGTCGATTTCTAATGCAGCATTCGATTTAAAATTTATTATGGCTGTTATTAATCAATATGTTAAACAGTGATAGACAATACACTTAGTATAATTTTTCATATTACATACAATTAGATATAGTATTGTGTGATACTACATTACTGTTAAGCTTATTAAATTATTTTACAATGTTCCAAAAGTAAATAAAGATTCTTATTATGCTTTCTTTTAAAATGCTACGAAACCTGATAAAAACCCCCTAAAAAGAATCGATCTTTAGATCACTTTTAAAAAGTTAAAATAAAATTTCTATTTTTTCTTCTTATATTCAAATGTAAATTTTTTTCTTCTGTAACTATAATACAAAAGAATTATTTCTTATTAATTCTTTTAGGTCTTTGAAAATTCAAAATTTTATCACTTAAAATTATTTTCAAATTTTAACAACGATGTTAACTTATCACTGAGTCAGCAAAAGAATTTCAAACGTAATGCCCCCACCACTCTACGTATTTAAATTTTAATTCCATAGATCTCAGATCTTCATCCCGGCAATGGACGATAGCGCGCTGCGGTCAGGAATAAATTCAGGTACCTAGTCAAATATTACAGGACAATTGCGCGCGGTCTGCCAAGACTTTGTAGGGTCGTTTTTAAAGAAAAGTCTCTGAAGATCTTAAAAATATGTTTATATACACAATTTGTTACAAAAACTCCAATACATGATGAATAAGAGGACGACAAGACCACGACAACACTCACTTCGTTCGTGTTGTCTTTACATACCGTAACCTTTTGATCCTACTGAATGAATCAAAATAATTCTTTAGTTACCTACCTACTAATTATAAGTCAAGGTGAATATAAAAACCCGAACTAAATACATTTATTTCAAATATTTGTTGGTTTCTAATATGATTGAACTATTTATTAATAAAAAAGGCCCAGGGGGCAGTAATTTAACTGTCCCATCACTATTAGGGTCAGTTTTGTCACAGCAGGGAGTAAACTGACCGCAGCGCGCTGTTGACTTACACCCCTTCATCCAGATCTTCCAGATAACTTATTCATCAAGTATTTTTGTTAATTGCAGTTGATGATGAGGCCTTTTATCAGTCTCATTAATAGAACTCAGATTAAAAAGTTCACATAATCTAATTCTTAACATTGAAAGTGCTCTATATACTATTTGATTGTTTAGTAGGTAATCTCTGATACCTAAGAAATATTTAGTATACTGTTACAATCTATTGTATAGGATATCAAATTATTTTACAAGCTCATCGTAGATACTTATTATACACATTATAAATTGTGTCTGTTCAGCAACGGTTCGTCAGCTATGGCCACAGTCTTTTTTCATCATCCACGTTGAACAATGGACTTCACAGAATAGTTCTTCGGCATTAAAATATACCCAGCGAATTCCATCATGCTATTCATGTATACTGGTTCTGAATATCCCATTGCAGAAATAGGCCTGTAGGTACCTACTTAATTCGATTCGGGCTCCGAAGTCGTTAAGTCGTCTTTAACATCGTGAGTGTTTTGCTGTGTATGTATGTCTGCTTTTTAAAGGTATTCGGTAAGTGTGAACTCTTGAAATACATTTACAAACTAAATTTAGATTTTGAACCGACATATTTCTGATGTCACTTTAATTAACTGCGAATGCTTTTTTGGGCTTCCACTTTAATTCATTTAATTGTGAACTACATAAACGATTGGCTGCTATTAAATGCATGAACTGTAACAGATGCTGTTTAGGATTTAATTAAACTTTTCATTTAAATAGAGTACGCTCATTCATTGTATTTATTTACAATACTAGGATATATAATTCATTGAATAAAATTACACGAGGGCTGTTCAAACAATAGTTAAACTGTAAAGCTGACGAAAAAATATTCAACTAATTTAAACTTTCAATAATATTTTTAAGGTAGACGATATTCATAAGTAACCTTTAATTTATTTAAGTTTCAAATTTTGTGAATACATGATGCAACACAGACAAGTGTTACAGAAGTGTTTTAAAGTTTCTGAAACCCCAATTTATTATTATATGATGCCAAAAAACTATAAATGTTTCATTTTCGATTACAACTTCTTTGTTTTTGAATTATAAAATCTAAATTATATTGCTAATTTGCAATTAGTAATGTAAAACAGTACAAGATTAAATTATTATTAGTCAACAGTTTGTTTGTGCTTGTACCTAATTGTTTGCATTGTGTATTAATGAATTAACGATGTATTGTTACCTACGTTGTTAGTGGATTCATCATCAACTTTGTACATTCTAAATTTTGTAATTCGCTAAATGAAAGTGATATGCATAAAAATATTATTATCTCTTACGAACCCGAAGTTTTGATTTTTAATTACTAAAAAAATTATGACAGTTTCGAAACAATTATGCTGAATAAAATCGAAAATATGTACCTATGTGGATATACGTATAAAGGAACAAAATTACCAAAATGCCTACTTACTATTTAACATTTATCTTTTCATTATTTTACAAGACGAAAGAAGAAACTGCGGCTAAAATCATTTGGATTTCAAACGTTTCAATTGTAGAAAAGAATGTCAAATATGTAAAGTATTAAATGAACCATAAACGTACGTAATGAATAAAATCTGTAAATAGCTTTTGAATTTTAAAACAGTAAAGTTATTTTATGTGCAGAGTAAATTAAAAACAAAAACATTCCTTGTCTGCCATTAAATAAAAGAAAACAAAGAACTATTTTGAAAAATGCCTGCAGGACGATTTATAAAAATACCTTGCTGAAAATACGTTTTTAATTCTAGCAATTCGCTGAGAATACGATTTCCTATCGTATAAAAAATATTACCTCTCAGATGCTACTTCATAAAAAGTATTAATAAAGAGTATGTTCCAAGTGATTTAAACGTCTAGGTCAGGAATTGTATATTTTAGGTTAGGGTTTTATTAAGATAAAAGTTTTTATATCAACGTCTTACCCTTGCCTTTACTGGAGTATTGAGATTAAGAAAGGAATTTTTCATGTCTTGTGGAATTTTTTGTTTTGAGAGGAACATATCTTAGACTTTTAAAGAACATTGCTTAAACAAAGAATAATTACTTATTCTCGCCCTTAATTGCCAATATGGAATCAAATTTAGAGCTGTTAAGAGGTTAAGAACCCTAAATTATTCAAAATCAACCTCCGACGTTTCGCTTTATGGTTTGTGGTGTAAAGTCTTTTAAAGGGTAGGTTTTTAAAAAAGTTGGATTAAGCTATAAAGAAACCTATCCTTGAAAAAACTTGACCACAAGGCGAAACGTCGGATATTGGTTTTGAATAATTCTTTAACAGCTTTGAATTTGATTTTATATTCAAGACAGGAACTGTTGAAAATGAAAAATCTTGAGAAACCTCACCTACAACAATTGCTTGTTTCTATTTTATTTAAAGTTTTGACGAGTTTCTTAACTGAATATGCTACCAACTTTCTTTAAATTTTATTATTTCTGCTTAGAAGTAGATACCCTGTAGGTATATTTCTAAAAGTTTCTACTAAATATTAGTCTTTCCAATATAATTTAATGTAGTGTCTATAAGGAAAACGAGTTTCTGAAAACTATATGTAAAATATCATAATATATTTACTTTATTATTTATACCTATATAATTATAGAATTGAAAAATTTATTAAAAGTAAACCAGAAATTTTGGTCATTCGAAATATCCTTGACTTATTGACCGTTTGGCACGTTTATAGTTTGAAATTTTATAACAATCATGTTAAGTATTCAAATTTGTTTATATTATTAATTAAATTATTGGTTTATTGCAAAACATAAAAAAGAACTGAGCTGATAAGGACAATTTTTCGTTCATGTTTATTATAAAACCAAACTGATTATTCTTTTACAATAAATAAATAAATCAAAATATTAATAATAAAATCATATACTTCTTTTTGAGTTCCTGATATTTTTTAAGACAGGTATGTAGGTTGAATTTATTTACTTTCTTAAAGAAAAGTTAAATTGCATGTGCTGAAATATTTTCAAAATTTTTGGATTTTGCCCAGTTGTATTGGAATATTTTCAGTCATGCAGGTAGGTATATCTACGTATTCGTTCCCTAAAATAATTTCGAAATTTTACCTGCAGATAAGATAACATCAGCTTGTAGCGCAACCCCTGTAATGTAAACCATAATTTATGACCCATCATCCGATAAGGTAACCTACCTCATCTCCTAATTATCCACGTAGGGCTATCAACTGTTTACCCTCGAAGTTAAGTAAACTGGCGCCATAAAAGGATAATAAATTTTAGAAAGCACGGGAATAAACAGGAACTTTCGATTTTGGCACTTCCGCCACTTGCAGTCAAAAAAAAAAATAAATATCAATCTTAAAATTATCAAGAGCAAAACTGAACTAAAAGTTCTATTGCCTACCATTTAATATTTAGTATGTATCAAGAATATCTTTAACATCTCTTTTCTTGATGCTAACAGATTGACATTTAAGAAAAATGTTTACAATGAATCAAACTGTAAAAAAAGTTTTTGTAGAGAAAATTGGTTTATTTGCATTTCAGATAAAATGTCGGAAAATGTATGCGAATACACGACCGAATCTGAAAATGGAATACTTGACGGACAAAGTGGAAAAGCAAGTTCACCTTTTTGCACGATTACATACGTTGCACCCCCTAAAGGCGACGACGATGACGACGACGAACTCGACAGAGGAGGTTGGGGAAGTAAATGGGATTTTCTTTTTTCCTGTATCAGTCTATCTGTGGGACTTGGAAACGTGTGGAGATTTCCGTATTTATGTTATAAAAACGGAGGAGGTACGTATATACTTTATATTCTCCTAATATAGGTAGGTACTTAAGTGTATCCCTGAAAAAAGACTGCACTGTCGACAACCCCTTAGGGATTTAGGAAAAAAGTTCCCCTGAAGGAAGATCTCCAGGAAAACTGTCCCCCTGGAAAAAGGTTTTCCGGAAAACTGGCCCAGGGAAAAAATCCCCTAATTCTAGATAAAATTCAGTTATCCAAACAATTAAGGAGTACATGAGACGTCAAATTATGCAAACGTACAATTATTGGGCAAATGAACCTTGGAAAATTTGCTTCTACTGTCTAAGAAATTTACTTATTCCCACTGGGAGCCCAAATTTATATTGGAAATCATATGTTTAATCACACTAATATTATAAAGGCGAAAGTTTGTGAGTATGTGAGTGTGTCAGTGTGCATGTTTGTTACTTCTTCACGTCCAAACGGCTGGAGCGACTTTAATAAAATTTGGTATGGAGTTAGCTGACACCCTGAATTAACACATAGGCTACGTTTTACTGCGCGAAAATATCTTATTCCCATGGGAATATCGATGAAAATGAATTCGCGGAATATTATAAATGCGAAAGTAACTCTGTCTGTATGCTACACAATCTCGCCTAAAATTTACTGAACCGATTTAAATGAAATTTGGTACAGAGATAGTCTAGAGCCTGAGAAAGGACAAAGGCTACTTTTTAATGTGAAAAAAGGGTTGTAAGGGGTTGAAATAGGAAAGTTTGTGCGGAAATTCCGTATTTTTTAAAGAATTTTTAGGCTTCTAATTAGATATAAATAAATACATTAAATGTTTGCAAAAATTTTACCCTAAAGGAGATAAAATTAGCCGATGAAAATTTTTGTGTAATGACGTCGTTCAAAAAGCTTACGGCCCAGAAAATTAAAATATTAAGTGTAAAAAGTTATAGAGGTGTTGTTTATTTGGATCAATAAAAGTAGTTGAATACTAAGCTATAAAAAAACTATTTAAAAAATATAATTTAACTATATTAATCTATAATATAATAAATGCGAAAGTAACTTTGTCTGTCTGTGTGTTACGCAATCACGCCCAAACTACTGAACCGATTTAAATGAGAATTTGGTACAGAGATAGATAAGTAGATATAAAGCTAGAGGCTTGAAACTTATTTTTTAGGCTTTTGATTAAATAGAAATACGACATTTAAAGTTTGTAAAACTTTTAACTTATATAGAGCAAAAATAAGGAATGAAAGTTTTTGTATAATGACGTCGGCAAAAAGGCCCTTACGGCCCAGAAAATAAAAATATAGAAGAAACTAATTTTAAATGCTGCCAAAAGTCACTATTCCACGCGGACGAAGTCATTAAATACTCACTAAGACTAATAATTTTTTTATATTATTTAAAAATAAATGTTACGTAAAAGCTTTTAAAAGATTCAGGAAACTAATAATAATTTTCTTCCAAGGGGATTTTCTTACGGAGGCTTTTTTTCCAGGGTTTTTTTTTAGGGGTATTTTTTCGGAGCTTTTTTTTTCGGTGGATTTTTGTCTTTGGATTCACAACCTTGATACAATTAAAGACAGTGGAAGTATGTCTGTCATCCATCATTCAATCAATACAATTATCTTTATTGACTTGTTTGTCAAATTTTTTGTCATTTTATTCTTTTTGTTTTAAATAAAGTACTTATTAAAATAATTATGTATGATGAGGTTTACAACAAGGAACATTTACGTTCTATAAATATATTTTTTTGCGACATGCCCGCAAATCAAAAAATAAAGGCGAACAAAAAAATTACTCGATAGTTAAATGACCATTCAATGAATGTTTAGTTTTACACTAATTTTAAACCAAAATATTGACGAAATTTGGATTTTTGCGTAACTTGAGGACTATCAATTCTTTAAGGTACTATCTGTTTTATGACCTACCAAATTCTTTTTAGCAACTTGAACACAATTAAATAAAAATATTAACATTTTACCTAAAGGAAATACAAAACTAGCGGTCATTAAAAATTAATTTGATTTATAAAGGAAAAGAAAATGAGCACCCAATATGCATTAATTAGTTTGTTAGAATTTGCTCACGGTATTGAAGTTTATTATAATACCACCAATTTCACAAGTTCTGAATTTCAACCCTTAGGCTTCCGCTGATTTGCTAAAAGTGATACAGGAGAATAATAATTAACGAAATTGTTTATCAATAAAATAGAGTGTGTGAGCACAACAATAATATTAACAGGCAATAGGCGGTCGGTAAAAGTATGAATGTTTGGAATGAACGCGTAACTGTTTGTGGCAACGCATAACGAGCAATTTAAAATGATTTGAATTCAAATTAAAGTTACTTATCGATTGATCTCGTTTAATTCCCAAAGCTGGATGAAACCAATTTCAATTAACCGCCAATAGCGAAAATTTTGTCTGCCATAACAAAAGTAAAAACCGTGGAGCCAATATTTTTTTTATAAAAGCAAAAAAAAGTTATTGAAATAAATCAAATAAAATTAGAAATATGTAAAATATAGTAAAAACAATTGGTACAATTTGGGGATGATAAAACCCAACTCACTATTTAACCACCCAAAAGTTTAGAAAAAGATTACATTACAAACTTAATCCTACATTTTTAAAACTGTCTCATTAGGAATCTTTACACACCGGGTCATCCCATAACCCCTTGCATAGCCACTTATGGTATATGTTCTGCCACACCCATTAAAAAGCTTGTAGAAGTAACATTTAATTATTTTTTTAGGTGCCTTTCTAGTAACCTACGGTATTGCAATGATCTTTTGTGGAATACCTTTATTTTTCCAAGAAGTCGCAGTAGGTCAATATTTAGGATCTGGAGGATTAACATTTGTTGGACAGTTATGCCCTCTACTGAAAGGGGTTGGATACGCTACAATGACTTTAGTATTCCTTTTGGATGTCTACTATTGTATTATTATTTCATGGACTTTGTATTACATAATGAGCACATTTGTTTACATGCCTAACCTGCCTTGGAGAACGTGTGGTAAGGTTTTTTTCATGAGTTGATAAACAAATTCAATCACAATGATTACAATGTAGCTTTATTCAATTAAATTTGATACTACTATCAAATCAATCAATTAACTGTTACATAAATTCAGTAAACTGAATTGAAAGATTTTGTTTTTAAACAAAAATCAATTCTATCTGATTGCTTCATTAGACTATTTGTCTGTTTCTGGAATTACAATTTAATATTTATACACTACCTCACAGAATTAAGAATTTGTGAGGGCTATCAACCTACTTAAACTTACTAAGACATCGATGGGGCAAGAAACTACCCCATCAATAAATAAACTTGATTACAATTTATTTATTTATAGGGTTAATATAATTTTCCTGTAAGGTTTTCTGAAAAGGTAGCTTTACTATAATGTACATTTTTTTTAATATTATTAGTCACGTAGAAAGCCGGCCATCTGCTTGGAATTTTAAGACACCCTGTAAATATATATCTAATATATTTTAACATGTCTAGTTTATGACCGTGTTCTATACAGGGTTTTTCAAGTTGATGGGCTATTAGAAGTATATTAATTAGTAGAAGGAATTCAATACTGAAACTTGGGCTCATTTGGTTATTGTTTATGCCGCTTCTTTTAAAAATATTTTCAAGTTCGATTTACATCCGGTTATACCGGAAGTCGATACCAACTTTCTTATTTTAAATGGAATGGTATATTTTTTACGCTGAATTCGAATAAAACGTGTAATTCTAAGGTAAGTTTTATAACCAACTTGCACACCTATGACGATCGGTTTCTGAGTTAATTTAATTTATAGAAGAAAAAATCGCTACTGCAACCCAAATGATAAAAAATCATAACATCCACAAAATACGACTCAGACTGTTGAAATTTTTACTAGTAATAGCTGAATATTAGTGCTAACGCCTTGACAAAATTAAAGTAAATAATTTATACAGGGCGTTCAAAATAAAATTCTAAAATTGAAAAACTTCAAACACGAATTACTTCGTTTTTACAAATGACACCTACTATTTTTTATTTTGTCAATCGATTTCTTTTTTTATCCTCTTCTGATCCATATGGATACTTCCTATTTTATTTGAAAATTTGGGAATAATTTTGAATTATTACTTAAAATAGGAAGTATCCATATAGATCGAGAGGATAAAAAAAGGAATCGATTGAAAAAATAAAAAATAGTAGGTGCCATTTGAAAAAACGAAGTAATTCGTGTTTGAAGTTTTTCAATTTTAGAATTTTATTTTGAACGCCCTGTATAAATAATTAAATTCAATTTTGTCAAGGCGTTAGCACTAATATTCAGCTATTACTAGTAAAAATTTCAACACTCTAAGTCGTATTTTGTGGAAGTTATGATTTTTTATAATTTGGGTTGCGGTAGCGATTTTTTTTCTATAAATGAAATTAACTCAGAAACCGATCGTCATAGGTGTACAAGTTGGTTATCAAACTTACCTTAGAATTACACGTTTTATTCGAATTCAGCGTAAAAAATATACCATTCCATTTAAAATAAGAAAGTTGGTATCGACTTCCGGTATAACCGGATGTAAATCGAACTTGAAAATATTTTTAAAAGAAGCGGCATAAACAATAACCAAATGAGCCCAAGTTTCAGAATTGAATTCCTACTACTAATTCATATACTTCTAATAGCCCATCAACTTGAAAAACCCTGTATAACGAACGGTAGGTTGTTTGTGTAATATTTTGCGCCAAACCTTTTCTCCCGTGAAACCAAATGCCCCAACAAAAGTAAAACGAGTTGCAGGTCTGAATTTCAGCATATCCTGGGAAACAACCGACGGTACCCCTAAATCTGTTCTCTTATAGGACCCTAGAGAACAATAATAGCAACTCCACTGTTTGCGAATAAAGTTATTTAGTTGCTGAGAAAACTCTCTCTTTGTAGATAATTCGTGGAATACCGAACGATGTTCTAATATTGATAATATAAAGAATGATAACGACACCGTAGTGTTCAATGATTTAAAAAATGTTTCCATAACGATGGGGAATGTATCCGAAATGATGATGTCGACTCCGGTTGAAGAATTTTTTGAGTAAGTTATTTCAAATTTCGACTGACTCTTGTGTTCAACTTTTTACAAAAAATGAAATTAAATCTAATCATTTCAAAATAAAACTAAATTATTCAGAATATTTTCAGGCGCAATGTGCTGAGCGTTACAAAAGGGATTTCAGAATTTGGTGGGATCCAATGGAAATTGTTGATCTGTTTAGGATTAGGATGGATTTTGATATATTTGGTGATCAGGAACGGCTTACATCAAAGTGGAAAAGTGAATATATTTTTTTCTAAACATAATTTAGTTAGAATATTAATACCTAAATAGACTGAATCTAGAAGAAAAAACCCTCGGAAGAAAAGTCTCCAGAAAAAAATCCCCATTGGAAGTTATTTTTAAATAATATTTTGTAAAATAATTCATTATTCATTAGCTGGTACATTTTTTATAATTATAATTTATCTAGAACTAGAAAATTTTAAAAATCGTAGGACAATTTTTCCAGGGGATTTTTTTCCTAAAGCCAAATAGATTTCAGTACGTATATTCAATTCATCGACTGTAATATGACAATCTATGACATACGTGATTACGTAAGTCTTTTTCTCTGAAAAGTAAAAATTTGCCACAGAAATTAGAACATTATGAGGGTGGTTATCAATTTTTTAAAGTTTCATTTTCTTGCCCTTATTATTAACAATTTTTTGTGTTATCGATGCTGATACTGAAGCCTTTTGAATGTTTAAATACAAATACTCTTATAATTAAATTAACTAATATCTTAATTCGCAGAATTTTTCTTCCCTGTTGGCATTTGTCATTTAATTATCACTACCGCCATTTACCTACCGAATATTTAACAATATTTCAATTTCAGATTATTTGGTTTACGGCTGTTTTCCCGTACGTTGTGCTGTTCGTACTTTTGTTTAGAGCATTAACCCTCGAGGGAGCAATTGATGGGTTGTGGTATTTTGTCGTACCCAGGTGGGAAGAATTGTTAACTCCCCAACCCTGGATGGAAGGCGCTACACAAATATTTTTCGCCTATAGCATAGGCTGTGGTGCTTTACCTGTCTTGGGCTCTTACAATAAATTTCACCACAACTGTTATAGGTAATTTTTATTCATTAGGGAATATTCTTTTATGAAACAGTATAGTTAAGTCAGTATTACAATAACGTAAACAAAAAAATTGAGTTTTGAATATCTTTTTATAATTTTCGAAAACCAACACTATAACACGACACTAATTGTGGGTATCAAAGTTGCCCTTTTCAGAGAAAATTGTGTTCTCTGCAGTCCCTGAAGAATGACACTTGTTTAAACTGGTTCACTTTAATAACTACGTTGTAAATTTTCTACAAAATAATTTAATTTACATTTTTAGTGCTTTAACTACTTTATTGGTGCCTATCCAGTTTATTGAAATGAAAACTCAGAAACTGTTTTTTTTAGAGATGCTGTAATTACTTGTGTTGTTAACACATTCACTTCCATAATTGCTGGTTGTGTGACATTTGCCATTTTGGGTTATTTAGCTTTTGAGAAGGATACTACTGTAGCTGAGGTTGTAACAAGTGGCCCTGGATTAGTTTTCTTGACCTATCCGGAAGTTGTACTGAAACTTCCTTGGGCTGCATTTTGGACTTTAATGTTCTTTTTTATGCTTTTGGTATGTTTTTAAACTTTTTAGCTTTTTTTTGCCTATCTATAATAAAGATAAACATTAAATATGCTATTCGAAATTTTTAATGAATTCAAAGTATCAACAAGAGATTAGCTTAAACGACTTCAATAAAATACTTCAATCCACAAAATTGTTTTTTTTTTTAATTGTTATAATTGTTTCAGTTATTAGGGACAGACAGTGCATTTTGTCTTGTGGAAGCCTTTATAACAGGAGTTTTAGATAATTGGCCTAAAAGGCTGCGACCGCACAAAGAAAAAATAAGACTTTTCATATGCTTAATAATGTTCGCACTAGGAATTCCAATGATCTCTGAGGTACTGCAAACTATAATATTTGTCAAAATATGTGTAAAAACGTTGGTGTCTTTTATAAATCATTAATCACTGATGATTACGTTTGTTAATTAATTATTGTTATAACCTGAATACGACTTATAACGATTATAGGGTGGGATGTACATCTTCCAACTGATGGACTACTACTCTGCAAGTGGTATTTCTTTATTGTGGGTCTGCTTTTTCCAAACCATTGCAATTTCTTGGATTTTTGGAACAAATAAGCTATGCGACTGCATTGAGCAAATGATGGGTTTCAGACCTAATAGGTTTTGGACAATTTGTTGGCAGTTTTGTGCCCCGATCGTTATGTTGGTAGGTGCAACAAATACTCTTTACCTTTTTTTTTTACCATGACGTTACAAATTTTCTCAATTATGTTACGATAAGATAATAGAAGTGTAATCAAAATATTGACGCACAATTTTTGTGACAAATTATTGGAAATTTTTAAATTTAAGGACAACATCAAATCAACATCTGCCAAATAAATTTTGGTTAAATTAAGTATAAATTTTTGTAGATAATAATGTAATAATTTAAACGTTTTACAATCAATTGAGTTTTCCTAATGAAAATTTTATTCTTCATTAATTTCATGATTGACAACTAAATAATTCTACCTATAATCTATATTTTCGTATACTCATTATAAATAACAGAGAGATAGTCTACCATTAAACAGCGATTATAATACGATTATTCTTTGTAAGTATTTGGTGGCCTGTAGACCCTAATAAACATTGCATGTGTTCATCAAAACTTCAGGAAAATAAAATAAGAAACTTACCATGTTCAGATGTTCACGTTAAGCCAAGTCAAGAGTTTGAACTGTTTGAAGTGCTTGGTTTGATTATCTGTAAAAACACAGTTGTATTATTTTTATTATACATGGTTGGCCAGTGAAACAAGAAGAGTTCGTAACTAAATTTATTGTTATTGTTTTTAATACATTGATGGGTAATAAAAGAATTGCCGATTGGTTTACAATGATGCGAGACTTGGATTTTGGCGAAGGAAATCTTTGGGGTTTTTTGACAATGTACGGAGAAAAATAATCATGATTTTATTACTTGATGAGTCAAGCAAAATTTTTCTAGTAAATAATACTAGAATTCTCATAAAATGTACTTGGTGGTATAAAACAATTTTTCATTCTTTCTAATAATTAGTATTAGAATAATCAAGCTAAATAAGTCGAGACTTTTTTTCTCTAGGTAGCTCTCGATTGGTCGTCCATATCATTGACAGATTTTTTAGTCATGTTTGCTACAATTCTAGCAATATTTTCATTATTGTTTTCTCCGTGCCTTTAGCGTTAATTTTGAGCGATATTTTGCAATGATTCAGAACATCCCCACACCAAAACTTTTTAGCCAAACTTCCAAATTCAGGCGTTGAAATAAACCTTTCAATTATCAAACTTGGGTAGGAATTAGCCACAAATACCCAAAATCCAATTGGTCATCTTTGGCCCCATCCGGTGAGAAAATCATCTATTGAACTGAAAAAAGTTCCCCCTTTATTTATATTTCTAATAATAGGGAGTGATTAATTTTCAGGTTTCGAAATATTTTAATTTTCGAACCATATCAATGTGAACTTTTTAGATAATGAAATTTGAAAGATGTGTCAGGGCAATATTCGCGTTCTGAGACCAGATTCGGACTCTGGATCTATTTAAACGCTACCAGAGGAAACAGGATTCTGGTGAATTGTTATTAAAAAATATTATAATCTAAAGCGTCACGAATATCGTACTTTGCATTCGTTCACGTCCTGTATTAAGGTGCATTCTTGCTTACAGGTAATCTTCATTTCGCAATGTATGGAGTACAAGCGGCTCACGTATGGAGGTTCATACGAGTATCCCTGGTGGGCTGAGATTATTGGACTCATACTGAGCTTCTCGTCTATGATATGGGTGCCCGTGTACGCGATTTATTACGTCTGCAAAGGATCCGGCAGTCTTTGGGAGGTACGACCAAAAACTTATGAAATATTTAACCGAATTATTAGCCTTTGCGAGAACAACTAGACTATCCTGTATCTCGGACATTTTTTCTCATTAACGCGAATTTTTTAAAACAATGTTTTCATATCTTTCAGTGACCGCTAAGTGTTAGAGAACGATTAAGGAGTAGCTTCTATGATACTGAGAAATTCATACTTTGATTTGATTAACAGTTTTATGAGCTTACTTATGCTGTTCTAAACAGGAAAGTAAACAAATAATGAAAAGGAACTTTTTACGAGCCATAAAATAAAATAAAGCGCCGTCATACTTCAACCAAGATTACTTTATTTTCAACCTCTAGATTTCCATTTAAAGCGCTTTAACTTAATTATAAGTAGGTATATGCACTCGAGCTGAGACTTTTTTGCAATTTTAATATTAAAAATTTTCTAACTAATAAAACTTTCCGTCAAATATTTACCCTGAAAAAAACGTACCTACATTCTCTGTTCGACTTTAAAAAAATATTGTATGTTAATATAAACAAAAACTGTTTACAATTCTCATTTTCCTTTTTATTTCCAGAACTTCAAAGAAGGTTTGGAACCCAACATCATTCAAAGAAAACTTTCGATAAAAGACAAACAAGCGGGGTATTTGATTTCTGATAGCAACGTTGCCGAAGAGACTGAACCTTAACAATTTCGATATTGCTACACGATTCAAGCACCTATTATTTTTTAGTAAAAGAGAGACTTACAGTATTATACAAAATAATTTTTATTTCCTTAGGAATTCCTTATTGTTCTCACATTATCATATATAACGTGTATTTATAAAACTAAATAAAAATAAAATGGTAAATGCTGATTTTGTTGTGTTCTTGGGAACTATTTATAAATACTTTCCTGATTTTTTTTTAATATTCAGTAGGGGTTCGTACCTAATTTTTTAAATTCATTGCAAAAATTAAATATGTAATTCAAAACGTATCCCTTCAGTGGTTAGGTTTTATTTCACTTATTGCTACAATGAATCACATTATGCATTTGTCTTCAATGCGGTTTGCAAACAAAAATCGTTTGACCCGATACTCAAATAAAAAATAAAGCATATATGTATAAGATGAAAATCAAGTATTACATTGTATTATTTAAAGCCAAACGGCCATTCCTCGTATATACAATAAAACACTGCTGCTAAAATTCAATAAAACCGCGTTTTTATGATGTCGTAAACTTTCCTGCGGATTCATAGTTCCTAGAATGCGTGTAACGAAGAAAATGGAAAAATGAAGTGCCCTTAAAGTAATAATGCCATTTACACGGATTCAAATGTAAAAACTATTCAATTTAAGTCAAATTGAATTATATTCGAAATATGAAACTAAACACGTTATTGTATCATTAGCTCAACGCAAAAAATCAGATAGGAACAAAAAAACATTTTTAATTTCAAACATGTGTTTGTTTATGGGCCAAGTACACTACATATACATAGTTCGCTAACGATCTTCTGTAGGAATTTGTATCAATTAACAGAACAGATTAATTGGATCAATAAAAACCTTCGTGACACCCTTATAATACCGTGTAACGTGAAATTCCCGTTACACGGTATGAATAAATTTGGGAGTGTAAAATATCGTCCAAATTTGTACGCTTTACTTATGCATCCCACTCGGTTTTGAAAAATTATACGTGGGTAGTTATTCTGTAATTTTATATCCACTTCAAAATCAGACTACCGTAGCTTAAGTACAAAAAGAAAAGAAAAGAAAAGCTAATTGACTTAAGGGGTGGCTTTGGCTCCAGTAGATTGTACGACTGCCCGAGGTTACACAAGTAGAAGGAAGAAAAATACAAAATTTGACAGTTATAAAATTTGTGGAATCGTTTAGAAGAAATGGTCCACAGAGGTATAGAAGACAATTCTGCTTAGGGCGTTACGATTACAAACTAAATTACGAACTAAACATAATATCTTTTGGAGAATAGTTTCATCTGAATTAATAATATTGATCTTAAGATAACCGTTTTTATAATAATCCTGTTAGGTACTTCATCACTTTTCAGCAAAGTCCAACCTGCAAATTTTAAATTTTCAGCGCAATTCCTTTCCAGGAATATTTAACTGCAAAAGCAGGTGTAACTTATATAATTATCTAATTATTTTAAGGAAATAAAGTTTTGTTTGTGTTTCCGTATTGTATTAAAAGGAAAATTGGATTTAGAACATACAATGTTGAACGTAATAAGTTTTTGCTCAATTATAAAATTATGCTTTTATAGCCAGCTACAAGCCCCCAAAAGGATTAAAATTTAAAGCCGCTGGGAGAGGGAAACAGACACGCGCACCCCGAATTAACGTAAACATGGTTCGAAAATTATATTATGAAATTCCGGATAAAATAGCAGTTGTTGTTGACTGAACTAATTTATCCTTCTGTTTGTTTTTTTATTGTTCCTTGCTATGCATAAGTATTCACGAATAAAATTACTACAAATTCATTCGATCATTTGATCAAGGGCGTAGCTACGATTTTGCATAGGGGAAGCAAAGTTTAAGAGCTTATTTTAATTTTTATTTACTAAAAACTGGACTATGATATATTCTATATGTTTGTTTTGTCCACCCTATTTTTTTACAAACGTTATTTCGATGTTTTCACACAGTATCTGCGCCTAATAATAAAACGTGTACGTGTTGGAGTGAAGTTAGACGGATTCTTGGTTCAAAAGTTTTTTAGACTTGATTAATTTTTTATCAGAACACTTGTATTAAATTTTAATTAATCAGTTGTACCTGCGCCTCGCCGCGTCGCCTTTTACGATAAAAAAAATCAATTTTGTCCGTATACACACATGAAATGGCTGCATTGATTACTCCGTTTATTTTATTTCGATATTATTTTTTCATTTGAGCTATTAAATGCGAGGCACCGTTGTTTTCTTTCCGTTACGAACGTTAGGTACACAGATTGGGAAATAATTACCTGTTCACGTGAGTAGGAACAGAATAGGTTGGTAGGTACCTAGTTACTCTCGGGTCACGCTGTAACAAAAGCGTATATTGATTGCCAGAGGGAAGCCTTAATGGCACGCCATTTCAACGCTGTACTCCTTCAACGTTTCTGTTTATTTATAAGTTGGTCATTTTCGAAAAAAATTACCAACAAAAATTCCAACGATCGGAAACAGAAGAAATTGATTGAACCTAATCTTTTGAAATTATTAACACAATGTTCCTTTTTGTTATCCAAATATATGTTTAAAGGATACAAGACGTATTGGAATGTACCTATATAAAACTTAAACTTTTCATGAAGAGAAATAAAATACACAGGTTTATTCGATATTTTCGACAATTGTATCGGAAAAAGCTACCATTTACGAATGAAATACAAGATTACTAAAGTTACAATCTGTGAGCGTCTATTTATGCAAAACTACAATTTAAATAAGACTAGGGGTGAGTAAGTTGACATTTCAATTCGATTATTAACTAATAGGTTTAAATTAGGTATTGATTAAAGTTTTTTCTATTTTTAATGTCTCTAGAAGGGACAGTTTTCTACTTTTGGGGGTGTTTGTTCCTTACGGTATATTTAGCTTGGAAATTAATTATATGAGCACGGAGAAAACAATTATGAAAATATTGCTGAAATTCTGGCAAACATTCGTTGTGGTTTTGGTCAATGACCCACCACATCTGTCTTCTTGTTTATTTATTTTAACTAATACAAAAGTGCCAACCAGTCTTTTGGACTGTTTGTTTTTATGAAGGACAAATTTGTGTGGTGTACTTTTATATCTTATTCAGAGTTGAAATAACATGGGCTACAGCCCCAGGCTCCAAATAACTTCAATAATTTATGGATGCTTAATAATTCAGGACTTAATACATAAAAGTATTTATGGCGGTAATACAGTATAGCAAAATTAATCAACTAATGCTTGTATAAACAAATAGTTCTTGTGCAGGATGAAAATAAAAAAAGGGAGAGCGAGAGAGGAATGAAGAAATTTATATACTTCTAGTTGCAAGACAATGAATTCCTTTTTTACACGTTTCAGTTTTTTATTTTGCACTGTTCTTTTAATCCATCCCTGACTTTACTGAGGCTTCAATTGGTTTTTATTCACAAAGAAGCTTCAACTTCAGCACATTTTTAGATAATGAAAAAATGAGAATCTGTTATCTCTTTCGTAATTAAATACAATACTAATAATTAATAATAATTTCAATTATGTACCACTTATTAAGTTTAAGTTAAGTATTTTTAAATTTAAAAAATGCATAAAACAAATTACCTCATTCTCTTAACATGAGACGAAAAAATCTTTTAGAAAAGGCGTTGTAATTAAAAACAGATTTGTACATTTCTTTGTAAGTGCATAACTCAGTTAAGTCTATAAATAAATTTAGAAAAGACAAACCCATAAAGCTTTTAGTGAATGATATATAAAAAATATATATTAGGTAACTCTTTCTACAATCTATAATTTTATAACAAAGGTAAGGAAAGCGTAACTAGTGGCAACACCCCCAATTTGCAAAGAGAAAAATATCGTCACATTTGATTACTAAAATTGTCATAGAAGTTATTTTTTTTAGTGCGGAATTATTTATTTATCAGTAGCTTCTACTAATTACAGTCTAATTTCGATAACTCGAAAAGGGGAAATTATAATACTAACCTTCAAAGATTTTAAGAAAACGACAAAAGCAACTGATAAAAATATTTCAATTAAGTTTCTTATTGATAAAATATAAAGTGAGTAGTTTTTGGATGGCAGGGTCTAACATACTATCGACATTAAGAAGAGACCTTAAAATCGTACATTATTAAAGGATTCTCCTAGAAAATTGGTGCCAATTATCAAGATATCGATTCGAGTAATAGAAATTCGAGAGTTCGAGTCATCAACTAAAAATTACACGTACTTCTCATAGTTAACGCTACACGGAGAAAACAATCATGAAAATATTGATAGAATTCTAGCAAACATTACTAAAAAATTTGTCAATTATATGGACGACCAGACGCTCAAGGAGATTTTACTACATAAAAATGTCTAGTCAATCTACGTTCGGTGTTGAGACTGAATTATAGTAAAATTGACTTGATTAGAAAACATTTTTTACACTTCTTATCACTAATTTTACTAAACTATTCTCATTCTAGTATTTTTTTCTTTACGATACGATAAAATAATCGAGAGACTGTAAAGAAAAAAAGTCTAGACTTATTTAGCTTGATTATTCTAATAGTAATTATTAGAAAGAATGAAAAATTGTTTTATACTACCAAGTACATTTTATGAGAATTCTACTATTATTTACTAGAAAAATTTTGCTTGACTCATCAAGTAATAAAATCGTGATTAATTTTTTCCGTAAGGTAATTAGTGCTAATTTAAGATTTACATAATCTCTACGCAGGGGCACCAATGTAGAATTTTTCGTATTAGTTACATAATGTAGGCACTATAGATTACAACACTTTTTTATGTATCTACCTATCGTAGGCCGAATGGGTTTGATATTAAACATGTCATACATGCTCCTATCGTAACCTATTTTATTTAACACGTTACGCGTCCCTTGTTGAGTGCTAACTTCCACATAAAGTAAATCGCAAATGGTTGTTTACGTATGTGCCAATGTCTCTCATATGACACTAGTTTTAGGGCCTAAAGTAATTTATAGACGCCAGTAATAAACGTTTTATTGCCACCATGGCACTATGCTTATTTTTATAGAAGCAAGAGCAACTGGAGTTACTGCAAAGGGTGACAAACAAATTTTGAAACTAAACTTTTACAACCTTAAATTATTGTCACTAATTTGTAGCAAAAAAAAAGAAAAGTTTGCTTGTTTATTTATTTTTTGCTGGATAAAAATTCTTTAGAATAAAATTCCTATTGTCAGATAATTACAGAACTTCCCCTTCAGTTTTTTAAAGAATTGAGATCGTGCAAATAAATTTTCTAACGCTAATCTATAATTTATATCTAGACGTTTAGAAGAATTTCAGTCTTATGTTAAGGGCTGTCATCCCCTTTGCATACTTTTTGTTATTCTTGCACTCTTTTTTGCATAGTTTACCACTTGGAAAATTATGTAGGAGCTAGGTCAGCTGGTAGTGGATTAGAGGCAAAGAGGGTATACGAGGGCGCTTTTTATGAGCTAATTTAGGAACAAATATGATTCACCGTGGAATCAGCTTAAAAGCTCCTGTAATTTACGTTCTCAAAAGCGAAAGCAGGATAGGATTTTATTACTTCTTTTATTACATGTTTCACGTGTACATTCTCTACAGGATTAAAAACCAAACTGCATTCTGTGGACTAGTGAAAACAAGTTTCAACTAAAAACCATTGTTTAAACTTCTTTAAAAAAATTGTTCCAACAACACAACTTCTGTTGCCTGTATGAATACTTAAGCTAATTACAAACAAATTGAGTGAGGGTTTCGCGGCTGGTGTCCATTGCCCGAAAATCAACGTTACAAAGGTAATTGTCACTTCAACAACATTATCTACTTAAGGTCTAGATTTTCATTGTAAAAATTTGAGAAAGGTCGAGCTAGTAAAAATTGCAATTTAGTTAAGGAAACTTTAAAACTGTAAGAATTTTTATCAAAATTCCATTTTCTTCGATGTCTTGTAGAGTTAGGTAAGCAGGTCACTTCTGGAATTAGGGGCGCATTATACGTAGTTCCCTTTCAAAGAAATGGCAATTAATGGAATAAAAGAATTTTATTTCAGATAACATGCACATTAATTATTGTAAATGTCAACTGAAAAGCTGCATGAATTCCATCATAAAACATATGGACCAGAGAATCGGGTGTTTGAAACAAAGAGAAGCGTCAGCAGTAAAATATGCGCGAGTCTGAATAGAATCCGCAGTGAATAAACAAGAACGATGTACCTACGTGTACAATCAATATGCAAAGTGAAACTAGAACAGAGTCTATTCACAGAAAATATTACCATTCAAAAAAGGATCAGTGCAAAACTCAACGTGGCTCAATAATAAAACGTACAATAGTTCTTTTTTGAACAATTTAATGAAATTAAAACGTTTAATTAGCACACAACTATAAATTGAATAATAACAATATTAACTTTACCGATTTAGTTTTATATTTGTTTTAAAATTCGTTTCGAATTATGAGTAGACACCTCCATACAATTCAGTATTCCGGATCTTTGAAATAAAAATGAAATGAACAGTTCAACATGAAAATTTATAACTTTAACTAGTAGTGAAACCCGGCGTTGCTCGGGTTAAAATACATCACATGTTTAATGGTATAAAAAATATGTAAGGATCTATTTTTGAACGTAGATATTATAGATTTATATCATAGATAACGTAGATATTGAGACACTTATTCGGCCATTAAACATTTCAATTTTTTTGTCACTGTTCGCTCTTGTTTCCAATTGATCTTCACTCGATTGCAAACACAATTTAACTGACAAAAAGTCACTGAATGTTCATTTATATATCATCGAACATCGAAATTCCTAGTACCAGAACACTCTAGAATATTTAATGTAATACATCACTTTGAAACGTAGATGTACACTTTTTGAAACTTTCTAGATCATTCAAGAAATTTTTAGAACTTTCTCGAACATTCTAAGTCGATAATAACAGTTTGCGCTCATTTTAGAATTTTTTAGATCATTTCAGAAATTTTGAGATCTTTCCGAAAGTCCTTATGACTTAAAAAAGGACAGAAATATTTCTTTTCACCTTTCTGCCACCTACAACCACCACTTCCACCCACCGCGACCAAACTCCCTTACTTCCACCTAGAGACCAAGGGGTATTTGCTACCCCAACAGGAAGTTGATTGGAGTAGGTAGAGATAGAGAAAACCCTGTCTTCACGTACGAACATTAGCATTTTATATATGTATTTAGATTTAGATTACATAAACAATAATCACAGACAACGCAGTAATAATGTTCAAATGTTAATGAATGAGTAACAAAAAACAAGTACAGATGGCGCTCATAACTTGGTGTAAGGCGTGCTGATGGGAGCCAATGGAGTACAATCACCAAGAACAAATTTTGTTACCATTTGTGTAAGTAGTTTCTCAATTTTCGTTATGTCTTATATTAGTTAGAGGAAGGAATCGTTTTATTTTAAAATTTTATATTTTTTTATTTATTTGAAAATTGTTATTTATTTCACTTGAAGACCGAAAAAGAATAATAATATTATATCTATATATATCGTAACATGTTTACAATTTAGCTCCTGATTAAAACGAATTGTAGCCTGTATATAATTATTTAATGAAGTCTATTTTTATCATTAAAATTCTTTCTCATTTAAATAACAGTTCACTTCAAAATTCTCTTGCGTAGACGTCGGCGTCGCGTGCCCTATTTAATAGAAAATTAATATTTCAAAAGTTGGTATTAAACGCACGCAAGCCAAGTAAGTAATGAACATTTAATGATTTAGCGGTCGAGATTGTATAAATCTGTCAGTAAATGGTAAGCACAATTTCCCTTCAAACGAACTGACTTGTACGCGAACTGGCGAACTTGTTATTGGAGCAATTATCGGGAGTTCCCCATGGACCGTTTCCGCTTTAAGGTTATCAACAATCAACCATGCTTACCGTCATGTGGCTACCTAGTATGATTACACTTCCGCTTCGAAAAGTTTCTAGTCCTACTACAGGGCACACAAGTTAGTTATTATATTTATGTTATCATTTACTTTAAATGTTTAATGACTTTGTATAGTAGAGTATGAGGTGGACACGTAGGTACTATTGTATAAAAAAAACTAATTTTAATTATTACGTATAAGTGCAATAGTGAGAAATGTTTGAGAAATAAAAATTGTTTTGGATTGAAACTTCCAACTTTGCAATTTGTTTTCGGGAAATACCCTGCCGACTAATTAATTCCTTCGATCCATTTTTCTCAACTTTTTTCATCAAAGTTAATCATTGTGTAATTTTAAAATATTCTATTTTGTGTACACCGCACGTAACATTAAAAATTCTGCTCGTTTACAAAATATATAACACTGGGCCAGCTTTTACGTTGTTCTCTCTCTGCTTTTTAATTAACCTCTGTTATTTAAGTATCTTTTACCGTACTTCTTAACTGATATTTAAAAATATATATAACAAAGGCGCCTTGTTGCTAATGGAATAAAGATGAATAGTTCCTATCTGAATTTAGAGCCCACCGAAACAATAAACCGAGAATTAAATGAGACGTTTGTGGCTGGAGTGGTTCACTGAAACGCATCATTTATTTAGATAACAATACGATAAGATCCATCTTCGTTAAATAATGTACTACAAGCTTTTTCTCCTCTTTCTGCAAAGTAAATATTCTGTTCTTAATATTCGTACAGAATATTTAAAATGAAATCTCAAATATCTGACAGTATTATTTTTAAGCAGCTTTAAAATATTTTGATTTAGAGGATTTAAATTCTATTAATGCTTAATTACAATTTAAAGGTTTTTGTTTTGCCTCAAAACGGGGAATTAATTTAATGCTACCGTATACAGGGTGGACTATTGAAATTCAAATTTCGGAAAATCCCTTGAACAAGTCCAACATAGGGGAACTTCTTTTACTACACAGTTAATCTATGTCTTTAGAATAATGTAAGGCATCTGCAGCCAATATAACAAGGTTTCTAGGTATGCAAGCAATATTTTATTAAATAATTAATCTGGAAAGTTCTGAATGAGATATGGTATTTTTACTGAGTTCAAAAATTGATATCTTATACCTAAGCCTTTTACCAACAAGGAGGAGAGAAAATAAATTATTATGGATAGTTAATAATAAACAAGAAATAAGAATTAAATTATTAACTTAAATTTGGAAAATTGTAAAAAAAAAATATATTTTCTTTTAAAAGAAATAAATAAATCTTCAAAAATTTCACACAAAATTTATTTAACAAATGCAGATGTACATTTCGTCATCATCAGTGTATAATCGTTACTAATAGAAAAGAAATTATGTTCTTACAAATATTTTTTCTTCTGCATTTGTTGAATAAATTCTGTGTGAAGTTTTCGACGATTTAACTATTTCTTTTATTATTAAATTTGGAGTTTACAAAACATAAAATGGGACAACTGTAGTTTTTTATGTTTGTTAAGCTTCTCAATGATAAGGTTATGAATTTAAAAACTTTAACACGACAAATAATTTGAATATACTCGTAATACAGCATAAAATGGTCAAAAACTGAATAATAATGAGAGCTTAATAATTAATTGTTATAAATTATCTTAAAATGTTAATGCAGTTGAATAAACAATAAATAATACTGCTCCTATTTGAACTTCCCACGGTACATTTGTATGATACACTATTTATGTTATATATTCACCTTTTCTTTACACATAAGTACTATGTACCTATACAGGGTTTTTCAAGTTGATGGGCTATTAGAAGTATATGAATTAGTAGAAGGAATTCAATTCTGAAACTTGGGCTCATTTGGTTATTGTTTATGCCGCTTCTTTTAAAAATATTTTCAAGTTCGATTTACATCCGGTTATACCGGAAGTCGATACCAACTTTCTTATTTTAAATGGAATGGTATATTTTTTACGCTGAATTCGAATAAAACGTGTAATTCTAAGGTAAGTTTGATAACCAACTTGTATACCTATGACGATCGGTTTCTGAGTTAATTTAACTTATAGAAAAAAAATCGCTACCGCAACCCAAATTATAAAAAATCATAACTTCCACAAAATACGACTTGAAATTTTTACTAGTAATAGCTGAATATTAGTGCTGACAAAATTGAATTAAATAATTTATACAGGGCGTTCAAAATAAAATTCTAAAATTGAAAAATTTCAAACACGAATAACCTCGTTTTTTCAAATGGCACCTACTATTTTTTATTTTTTCAATCGATTCCTTCTTTTATCCTCTTTCGATCTATATGGATACTTCCTATTTTATTAGAAAATTTTGGAATAATTTTGAATTATTACTTAAAATAGGAAGTATCCATATAGATCGAAAGAGGATAAAAAAAGGAATCGATTGAAAAAATAAAAAATAGTAGGTGCCATTTGAAAAAAAACGAGGTAATTCGTGTTTGAAGTTTTTAAACTTTAAAATTTTATTTTGAACGCCCTGTATAAATTATTTAATTCAATTTTGTCAAGGCGTTAGCACTAATATTCAGCTATTACTAATAAAAATTTCACCACTCTAAGTCGTATTTTGTGAAAGTTATGATTTTTTATAATTTGGATTGCGGTACCGATTTTTTTTTCTATAAATTAAATTAACTCGGAAACCGATCGTCATAGGTGTACAAGTTGGTTATCAAACTTACATTAGAATTACACGTTTTATTCGAATTCAGCGTAAAAAATATACCATTCCATTTGAAATAACAAAGTTGGTATCGACTTCCGGTATAACCGGATGTAAATCGAAATTGAAAATATTTTTAAAAGAAGCGGCATAAACAATAACCAAATGAGCCCAAGTTTCAGAATTGAATTCCTTCTACTAATTAATATACTTCTAATAGCCCATCAACTTGAAAAACCCTGTATACACGGAGAAAACAATCATGAAAATATTGCTAGAATTCTAGCAAACATGACTAAAAAAATCTGTCAATTATATGGACGACCAGACGCTCAAGGAGATTTTAGGTACTAGAAATCTCTAGTCAATCTACGTTCGGTGTTGAGACTGAATTCTAGTAAAATTGACTTGATTAGAAAACATTTTTTACACTTCTTATCACCAATTTTACTAAACTATTCTCATTCTAGTATTTTTTTCTTTACGACACGACATGATAAAATAATCGAGAGGTAGAGAAAAGAAGTCTAGACTTATTTAGCTTGATTATTCTAATACTAAATATTAGAAAGAATGACAAATTGTTTTATACCACCAAGTACATTTTATGAGAATTCTAGTACCTATTATTTACTAGAAAAATTTTGCTTGACTTATCAAGTAATAAAATCATGATTATTTTTCTGCGTGTAGTTATGTCTATTATATTTGATTGAGTCTACTGATACTTGATTGAAATTCATGTTCACTACTTTAAATAAAACGCTTATATTAAATTTCAATTGTTGTTTATTGCACTTGACAATTGTTTCGCCAAACTTTGGCTTCTTCGGAAGTTATTTGTTACTTAGCATAATTTACAGCAAAATAGACTTATATACTAGTTGTAAGGGTAGGAGATGGAAATAAATTTAAAAGTGGGGAGTTGCTTAAATCTGTTTGTTCATTTATTAAAGTTTTGGTATTTTTTGACTTATTAATTTCTAGTATTTCTAAAAATGTTAGTTTTTGTTTATTATTTTCTGTATGTAGGATTTTGAAATTTTCGTCGAAATCATGATTTTTAGTAATAAGATGGTTAGCATAATTAGAATCTGTTTTATTGTTGTTGTACGATCTTTTATGTTCATTAATCCTCGTTTCGAAATTTCTAGATGTTTTACCTATATAATACATTTCACAGGTATTGCAATTTAATTTATAAATACCGGATTTGTGCGACCTGTCTGTTTTATTTTTATTATTCTTAATGTACTTATTTAAATTATTGTTAGTTCTATAAGCTAATTTACAATTATTTTTGCGTAGTAAGGGTGAAATGTAATTTGTTGGCTGTCCTATGAATGTTATGGTTTTATATTTTTGATTGTCTCCTTTAATCTTGGGGTATACTAAATTTAAACTGTTCTGATAGTTTATTTTCTTTAATAGAGAATCTACGATGTTTGTGTTATAGTTATTTGCAATTGATATTTGCTTTATAATTGATAGTTCCTTGTTATAGTCTCCTTCTGACATTGGGATATCTATTGTAATTCATCTACCTGATTAAGTAACGGTGTAGACCGTAGACTGTATTGGATAATAAAAAGTGATATTGTTCATGGTGAAATTATTTTGTACGCGTATGGTGATGAACCTCACGCGACAAAAAGCGGGCCGAGAGAGGAGGCGATCGAGGTTAGGAAAATATTGACCCAGTTACGGCGTCCGTATGAGCGTCGGGATGCTCGTAACCCTCGTAGAGGGCTTTACGCCTGAAAGCTGCTTGTTGCATTCACAAAGCCGTCTACCGTCAACTCGATATTTATGTCAGTCTGACTTCAGGAAGTGTAAAAATCGACCTTACAGGCCCAGCATTCATAACTACCTACGTCAATGGTAAGTGATCTCCTACAACTACATATTTAAGCACGATTAGTAAATTGGAAACTAAATAATAATATAGTTGTGCACTTAAATGAGGTTTTATTCTAATTCCATCACTAAAAATAATCAACATGTTAACGATACTGAAAATAGACACCTAGGTACTTAATTAAAATCGGGAAGAAGATTGAAAAAATTATTAGAAAAATTAATTAATTACAAGTGAGGGAGAAGAGTTTTTATTAAAGGGACACATGTTTTGTGAGAGGAAGAAAAGGTTGAAGGGTGTAGAGATCATTTATAAAACCGGAAAAAGTACATTTGGGTGAAGGCGCTGGGGAGATAAGATGAAATATAGAAGAAAATAAAATAACCAAACCTAACCTAACCTTAACGTAACCCATGTTTATCTAACGCAGTAAGACAAATCGAATTATTAATACAATTGGTGTTACCCACCACTTTATTAAATTAAATCATTAATTAACACGATATCCCTTTCCCAAACTAAATTCACCTAGTAGTTTGGGAAAGGTTAGGGTTTCGTTCCTTCATATCCATTTAAGATAACAATTTAACTCTTCTTTTTTCTTATTTATTATTAACTACCCTTTATATTTGATTTTCTCATCCCAAACGAAAAACAATTGGGAGTTAAGGGCTTAGGTATCAGGTATCAATTAATCAATTTTTTTTCCAAAGGTGTAACATTAAAATAAATGTTTTTCCTCAGTACCCACAAAATTAATAAAATTATAAATATATCTAACCTTTAAAAAAATAGTGTAAAAAGATTTGTGGCAGACTCGCAGCCCTGCAGCACATAGCAGCCAACCAGCCTTGGCTGTACATGTTATGTAAAAGTTTAATCTGATTTGTTGGAAAGATGTATGTTGAACAAGACGTGCACGCGAAGCTCTATTCGTTTTATTTTACAAGGGAACGGGGTGATTTGCAGAGGAAGCAGATTTTAGCTGTGTATCTTTTTGTTTTGTTTCTTTTACTACATTCAGACAAAGGCGTAAATAAATAAGGAAATCTCCTGAGGTTAAAATAAACCAATTGACTTATGGCACGCAATAGTAACCGTAATTTCCTATAAATGGAAAGGCAGATAGATGGTCAGTTGGCAGGTTATTATTTAAAAATATTTAGTTTGTATTGTCATTTTAATTATTTCCTTCACTGCAGGCTCCTTTTGTATTTGAAAGTTGAGCATTGTATAATACTTGATCTTTAATGATTTTAATGATTTGATGTAGTAATAAAAATAATTTAATTGATTGCGATAATCTTGAGTAATGTGTTTTATTTGATTGTCTTTTTCGCTATCATACAAGTCACAAATCTTGTTCACTGAAGTAACTACAACTAAGTAAGTATCTGTGTATCTGTTTCGTAAAATGTTTAACGTGATGCAACAATTTCCAGCAGTTAATTTAAATTTGCAGCTTAACGTTCGCAAAGGGAGCTTGCACATTCAATTTTCTACCACTTGGAATAAATTGGACAAGGGATTATGGCAGCAAATGTTCCTACCTATTTTTACGGACATTGTTAAAGTATCTAAGTAAGATGTTATACCCATGTAGTTTTAATCATCATATAAAACTTGAACCGTTAAAAGATATCGTTTTTGAAGGAAGTTGGTTGGCTATGTTACAACTTTTATATGTACTTTCATGTATTTACAACAGACATTTGAAAGACATTTTTAGGTAGGTACATCGTATCCACTGTTATGCCTCGTTTTCTCTTAGGTTTTACCTTTATTGCGGCTATGTACTTTATTACATATTTTACTAGGTTCTGAATTCTCCATATGCGTCAAGAGAACCGAATATATACTTAGTACTTAGTAACAGAAGTTGTTCGAGAACAACGACTTCTTTGGGCCATTAAACTTAAGGAAGCAATCGCAAACAAGTTTACGTAATAAGACTTATTAGGTATCTATCTACAGGACACACAGGGGGAGATGAAATGTAACTAATGGGCTAAAAAATGATGTACTATCTACTTTAAAGCACTGTCAAAAAATAATTACCTGGTTCCTAGACATTTAGAAAGAGGAAGAGTGTAAGCATTGTGGCTAGTTTACAGGGAACAAATACAGAGGGTGGAAATTATGGTACAGGAGATGTACCTAGGTTGTGTTAAATTTGGGGGGATGTGAGGGACGAAGGTCGACAGAAGTATGTGTGGAATTGTTGAATAAGGAAGAACGTGGGTTAAGCGTATTGAGGGAAATATTGGGAAGAAGAGGAGTGAGGAAAAGAAGTGACAGACACAGGAAGTTTTAAGGGAGGGTGCAGTGAGTAATAAAGCCTTAAAAGAAGTTTCTAAATCATATTGGGGAGTTATGGAAAGGGATTAGCATTGGGGCGGGTCTAAAGTGAGGTGGGAATGACCTTATGTTTCTTTTTTTGATGTTATTTGTAATTTTTCTTTGTAAGGCAAGTATGAGAATTGGTGGTAACTTTTTTTTGCTTGTATATACACGGAGAGAAATAATCATGATTTTATTACTTGATGAGTCAAGCAAAATTTTTCTGCTAAATAATAGGTACTAGAATTCTCATAAAATGTACTTGGTGGTATAAAACAATTTTTCATTCTTTCTAATAATATAATTTGTATTAGAATAATCAAGCTAAATAAGTCTAGACTTTTTTTCTCTACCTCTCGATTATTTTATCGTGTCGGTCGTAAAGAAAAAAATACTAGAATGAGAATAGTTTAGTAAAATTAGTGATAAGAACTGTAAAAAATGTTTTCTAATCAAGTCAATTTTACTAGAATTCAGTCTCAACACCGAACGTAGATTGACTAAACATTTCTAGTACCTAAAATCTCCTTGAGCGTCTGGTCGTCCATATAATTGACAGATTTTTTAGTTATGTTTGCTAGAATTCTAGCAATATTTTCATGATTGTTTTCTCCGTGTATATATACATAGTACTTATGTGTAAAGAAGAGGTGAAGATATAACATAAATAGTGTATCATACAAATGTACCGTGGGAAGTTCAAATAGAAGCAGAATTATTTATTGTTTATTCAACTGCATTAACATTTTAAGAAAATTTATAACAATTAATTATTAAGCTTTCATTATTATTCAGTTTTTGACTATTTTATGCTGTATTACGAGTATATTATTCAAATTATTTGTCGTGTTACAGTTTTTAAATTCAGAACCTTATGATTGAGAAGCTTAACCAACATAAAAAATTACAGTTGTCCCATTTTATATTTTGTAAACTCCGAATTTAATAATAAAAGAAATAGATAAATCGTCGAAAACTTTACACAAAATTTATTCAACAAATGCAGAATACTTATACTTAGGTATAAGATATCAATTTTTGAACTCAGTAAAAATACCATATCTCATTCAGAACTTTCCAGATTAATTTTTAATTAAATATTGCTTGCATACCTAGAAACCTTGTTATATTGGCTGCAGATGCCTTACATTATTCTAAAGACGTAGATTAACTGTGTAGTAAAAGAAGTTCCCCTATGTTGGACTTGTTCAAGGGATTTTCCGAAATTTGAATTTCAATAGTCCACCCTGTATACGGTAGCATTAAATTAATTCCCCGTTTTGAGGCAAAACAGAAACCTTTAAATTGTAATTAACCATTAATAGAGTTTAAAACCTCTAAATCAAAATATTTTAAAGCTGTTGAAAAATAATACTGTCAGATATTTGAGATTTCATTTTAAATATTCTGTACGAATATTAAGAACAGAATATTTACTTTGCAGAAAGAAGAGAAAAAGCTTGTAGTACATAATTTAACGAAGATGGATCTTATCGTATTGTTATCTAAATAAATGATGCGTTTCAGTGAAACACTCCAGCCACAAACGTCTCATTTAATTCTCGGTTTATTGTTTCGGTGGGCTCTAAATTCAGATAGGAACTATTCATCTTTATTCCATTAGCAACAAGGCGCCTTTGTTATATATATTTTTAAATATCAGTTAAGAAGTACGGTAAAAGATACTTAAATAACAGAGGTTAATTAAAAAGCAGAGAGGGAACAACGTAAAATGCTGGGCCAGTGTTTTATATTTTGTAAACGAGCAGAATTTTTAATGTTACGTGCGGTGTACACAAAATAGAATATTTTAAAATTACACAATGGTTAACTTTGATGAAAAAAGTTGAGAAAAATGGACCGAAGGAATAATCATGATTTTATTACTTGATTAGTCAAGCAAAATTTTTCTAGTAAATAATTAGTATTAGAATTCTTATAAAATGTACTTGGTGGTAAAAAACAATTTTTTATTCTTTCTAATAATTAATACTTATTAGAATAATCAAGCTAAATAAGTCTGGACTTTTTTTCTCTACCTCTCGATTATTTTATCGTGTCGGTCGTAAAGAAAAAAATACTAGAATGAGAATAGTTTAGTAAAATTACTGTAAAAAATGTTTTCTAATCAAGTCAATTTTACTAGAAATCAGTCTCAACACCGAACGTAGATTGACTAGACATTTCTAGTACCTAAAATCTCCTTGAGCGTCTGGTCGTCCATATAATTGACAGATTTTTTATTCATGTTTGCTAGAATTCTAGCAATATTTTCATTATTGTTTTCTCCGTGTACTGTCTACTCAAAATTGTATTGAAACTCGAGAATAATTTGTTGTTGTTACTTGAATATATTTATATGTAACTTTCGAAGCAAACAACGAATTTTTATAGCGTTTCAAAAGAGAGTAATGTAAACTCAAAAGAGTAGATATCTTTTTGACGACAAACACGAACAACCCCCGATTAAATTACAATCTCGCTTTTGCTATTGCTGTTACAGTAATCTGTAAATTTATGCAAATCACGTTTACACAGCGGCATTTGATTAGTTCAAGACCCACGTTATTTTTTGGTTTATTTCTCGAAAAACGCTAATTGTTTTACGTCAACGTGTTATATACGAAGCGAACGTTTGTAACAGACTCGCGGTATGTGAGCGTTTCGAGATTAAAGCGCTTTTTGGAGCGGCATATGTTGGGCCCGTGGCCTTTTCCAAAGCCAAAACCAATTTCCACACAAAAAGACGCAACGTGCTGCATAACAGACGAAGCTATTAAATGAAACTGGAAGCTATCGGTCCTTAGATTTACATAACAAATTTAACGTTTGCCAAAAGAAATTGCTCCATTACCGCTGTTCCGCATTTCTAATAACGTCAGTTGGAATTGAAAGAAGGAAAAGCCACTCCGCATCTTCTAAGAAAGAAATGGAAACTATTATTATCTCAATTTTCCATCTAAAACTCATAATATATATGGTTTATTCAGGCACGTTATATCACATACAGGGTTTTTCAAGTTGATGGGCTATTAGAAGTATATGAATTAGTAGAAGGAATTCAATTCTGAAACTTGGGCTCATTTGGTTATTGTTTATGCCGCTTTTTTTAAAAATATTTTCAATTTCGATTTACATCCGGTTATACCGGAAGTCGATACCAACTTTGTTATTTTAAATGGAATGGTATATTTTTCACGCTGAATTCGAATGAAACGTGTAATTCTAAGGTAAGTTTGATAACCAACTTGTACACCTATGACGATCGGTTTCTGAGTTAATTTAATTTATAGAAAAAAAATCGCTACCGCAACCCAAATTATAAAAAACCATAACTTCCGCAAAATACGACTTGGAATGTTAAAATTTTTACTAGTAATAGCTGAATATTAGTGCTAACGCCTTGACAAAATTGAATTAAATAATTTATACAGGGCGTTCAAAATAAAATTCTAAAATTAAAAAACTTCAAACACGAATTTAGTCGTTTTTTCAAATGGCACCTACTATTTTTTATTTTTTCAATCGATTCCTTTTTTTATCCTCTTTTGATCCATATGGATACTTCCTATTTTATTTGAAAATTTTGGAATAATTTTGAATTATTACTTAGAAAAGGAATCGATTGAAAAAATAAAAAATAGTAGGTGCCATTTGAAAAAACGAAGTAATTCGTGTTTGAAGTTTTTCAATTTTAGAATTTTATTTAGAACGCCCTGTATAAATTATTTAATTCAATTTTGTCAAGGCGTTAGCACTAATATTCAGCTATTACTAGTAAAAATTTCAACACTCTATGTCGTATTTTGTGGAAGTTATGATTTTTTATAATTTGGGTTGCGGTAGCGATTTTTTTTCTATAAATTAAATTAACTGAGAAACCGATCGTCATAGGTGTACAAGTTGGTTATCAAACTTACCTTAGAATGACACGTTTTATTCGAATTCAGCGTAAAAAATATACCATTCCATTTAAAATAACAAAGTTGGTATCGACTTCCGGTATAACCGGATGTAAATCGAAATTGAAAATATTTTTAAAAAAAGCGGCATAAACAATAACCAAATGAGCCCAAGTTTCAGAATTGAATTCCTTCTACTAATTAATATACTTCTAATATCCCATCAACTTGAAAAACCCTGTATACACGGAGAAAACAATCATGAAAAAATTGCTAGAATTCTAGCAAACATGACTAAAAAATCTGTCAATTATATGGACGACCAGACGCTCAAGGAGATTTTAGGTACTAGAAATGTCTAGTCAATCTACGTTCGGTGTTGAGACTCAATTCTAGTAAAATTGACTTGATTAGAAAACATTTTTTACACTTATTATCACTAATTTTACTAAACTATTCTCATTCTAGTATTATTTTTCTTTACGACACGACGCGATAAAATAATCGATAGGTAGAGAAAAAAAGTCTAGACTTATTTAGCTTGATTATTCTAATACTAATTATTTATTAGAAAGAATGAATAATTGTTTTATACCACCAAGTACATTTTATGAGAATTCTAGTATTATTTACTAAAAAAAATTTGCTTGACTCATTAAGTAATAAAATCATGATTATTTTTCTCCTACGTTTTACTGATTCATTCATTCGTATTCAATCCAATTACCTATAAATATTTGTTTGTATAATTAAGAGCGTGAGTTATTCAGTTCTTCATCAACTTTTCGGCGTTTTATACGTTTGCACGCTAAACAGTTCGTAATGCACGTTTTCATTTGATTGCTATTAAAATTTGATTTGATATAAAGAGATACTGAAGTCTAGTCAGACACAAAGACAAAAAAAAGACAAAAATTGATGTCTTGTTGTGTCAACCGCTTTTGAAGTTGTTGCTTGTTAGGACGAAAGTGTTATCTTACCCGCTTCTGATGGCTTGAAAGCTATAACAAAGGCAGTAAAAAGTGTAGCTTTCTTTATCTCACGGGATCTACTGGCACCGCTGGTTTGGAAAGTACAACATTTCGTAAATTATGTATCATTTGCCTTATCTCTTTGTCTCTCGATTTAAATATGTGCAGAAACTTGGCTTGTCGATGCAACTGAAAACTTGGTATTCGAATTTACATGAGGATCTTAAAGTAAAATCTAGATGTAGTAGGTTAGGTACGTAGTTGAAAGTATTCTTTTACGTTTCTATTAGAATGCATTGTTAAATTAAATGATCATTACATTAAATTACTTATAATGTGCCAATTTATGATTTGCAACCTTGTTTCTTATTTTGTTCACTAGATACACTGCAGGCAATCGATACCGGCGGAATTTTTGGATTAACTAACAGGTCGGTAGCTGGTAACTTGTGGGATGTTTTGGAAAAAACGATATTTTTTCATTCCTGTTTAATTAATTAAGGGGGTGTCGATTATTGAATAATGAAGGACTTGATTTGAATGCGACCGGTAGAGAAAAAGGAAACTTCATTTACTGGTCACAGTGTTGTAACTTGTACCGCTAATGAATTTTGTAATTAATTACTTGTATTCACGCAACTTCCTCCCTCATTCATGTTTTACTCATAAGAGGCTTTCCTAGAACGGGGTATACGCGCCTAGCGGTAGGTACTTTGTCCTCTATACGTAATAAAGTTAAATAATCTCTTTAAAATCATACTTGGATTAGCGAATGAATAATAAATTACATTAAATTGCTTGTAATGCTAATAGATAACAGACGACATCACTACAAGAAAACTCGCATGAAAATACAAGAGATTTTCGCTGAGCTTGCAAAGGAAAATATGTCTGTTGATTTGACAAAACGAGAGTTCGTTGACAATCAGTGAATTCGCGAAGGAACGACACAAGACTAATGAGGAATTTCAAACATGAAATTTACATTTCAGAAAGTTAATGAATGGAAACAAATGTTAATTAATAAATTCAACCACTACATACATTTAAACCTTCAATGTCACATTATCATTATTAAAAAGAACAATTACAAGAGTTAAAGAAAAACAAATTGTAATATAAAAAACGAAACATAAGGTCATTTAACCTCTTCATTTAAACCCGCCCTAATACAAATCCCTTCCCAGAACTCCCAAAGTATAAATAAATATTAAAAATTCTCTTTTAAGGTTTTACAACCGACTGGGCCTTCCCTTAAACTCCTCATCTTTGTCACTTCATCTTCATCCCTCCCTCTTTCCCAACATTTCCCTTAAATGTCGACAAATATGTTTTGTGTAAAAGCTATATTTAAGTTCTATTTATACTACGTAAATAAAAGTCTGGTTGCTATTCAACTTTTTTCTGTATGCATAAAAAATGACCAGTTTTCCACTTTTTGCAGGGATTTTTTGCTATTTTGTGTAGATACATATCCTGGGAATTGAAATTAATAATACAATTTTAGTATGGTAGGTAATTAAACTTACGTTTCAGAATACAAACTAGCGAATATCGACCGCATTCTGCCCTTCTTGTTATCTCTCGATTAATTGCTAGCAATAACTTATGTTTCAAGAGCGATTCAAGAGCGTAAACACCAAACCACTTCAGAGTCGGCGGACTTTTTCAACGATCAAAGGGATTTTACACTAATGAAAAGTGATTTGCCGTTATGCGTTTCTACTACTGGACTAAAATAAAAATGGGAATAGAATTTCAAGGGGTATTAAAAAATTTGAATGTGCATGGTCAAATGAATTCTTAAATCAATTGCCATGTCTTTCATGAAACCTCCAATTTTTTACGAGAGGTTATTGATCAGTATGTGACAGAGATAACATTATGTACTACCTCTATGTAAAATGAATGAAGAAAATAAACCGAGTTGAAAAAATATGTATTTGGACAAAACTGAACGTGTTAAACTTTTTTCACAAAAAGAAATAAAAATAGACCAAACGATGCCTCTTGCAGTTCCATGTTATTTAATACAATTTGAATAAATTTCTGCTCCAGTTCACAGCTTTTTATAATTAAAAGTAAATTGGTAAAGGCTAGTAGAAATGAAAGAAGGAGAACATGTTTCTATAGATCAGTTTTATGACTAACCATCATTTTCTGTAATGCATACTGCGGCGTATCTTCAAAGCAACGTCTGTAACTCGTAACTCCTTGCATTACTGCAAGGCAGCGAAAAGTGAATTATATAACGAAAAGAAATGAAAATAAATTTAGAGAGCGGAAATGGAATTTCTTTGAGAAATACCTACCTGATTGCATTTACTAAGAATGGGAAATAGAAACAGACATTAAAGAAAAAAAAAAATACCGGCCAAGTGCGAGTCGAACTCGCGCACCGAGGGTTCCGTAAAAACCCTGTATATATGTGATGTAACTAAAAATTTAAGGTTTTCAGATTTTTTCCTTTATATGTGCTATAAAACATTGCTTAATGCCAAATTTCAAGATTCTAAATCGACTGGAAGTACCCTTTAGGTTTTGATTCCCTTGCGAGTGGGTTGCGAGTTTGAAAATATGCGGCTTAAATTGCTGTTTCTTTTGATTGCGTTGACATAGAAGTTTGATTTTGTTACAGCTTAAAGGTATTATAGACCTGAATATTTGATATGAATTTTCAATTTAATACCTCTACGCGTTCATGAGGAAAGGGGTAGTAACTTTAAAATTATTAAAAATATTTTTATTATATGATGTAACTAAAAATTGACGGTTTTCGCAATTTTTCCTTTATCTGTGCTATAAGACGTTGCTTCGTACCAAATTTCAAGATTCTGAGTTCACGGGAAGTACCCTGTAGGTTTTGATTCGAAAATTTGCGGAAATTTGCGGCATAAACGGCTGTATCTTTTGATTGCGTTGGCTTAGAAGTTTGATTTCTTCACAGCTCCAAGGGACAATAGACCTGAGTATTTGGTATAAATTTTAGCTTGATATCTCAACGCGTTCCTGAGAAAAGGGTCTTGACAGACGGACGGACAACGAAGTGATCCTATAGGGGTTCCGCTTTTTCCTTTTGAGGTGCGGAACCCTAAAAATTGTTTCACAATAAACGTAAAGAATGTTAAAACCGCCTACAATTTAAATTATTCAAACTATATTATTATGTTATTAAGCGAAGATAAAAAACTTGATACGATTCTATCAGTAAATGAATGGCCACCAGACATTACAAAGTTTTATTTCTTTCTATAGGGCGGGGGGGGGGGGTATTTGACTGCCCCTGACGTCACTGATTATATCATTCTCATGTAATCTTAAATTTTATATAATATAATTATTAGGTAAATGTCTGCCTGTCGACTCTAATTGTTTAAAGCTAATTTTTCAGATTTCCATTACTATAGGTAATTACATTATATACGTATAACAGCAGAAATGTCATGAATAAATTACAGGACAGTTTAGTTCGTTCCAAACTACCTGTTCTAGTTTAAGAAGTTAACTGTTTTTATCCGTACCTAATCTTTCTTGGAAATTGAAAGAAACTGCAGTTCCGCGCTTGATATACGAACTTTAAATGAGAGAAAGAGCAATTATGAAGAGTACTTACTAGAAAAGTAAGTTTAAATGAAAATGTCCCATTTGAAAAAGCACCTGATCAATAAGAGATTTCCGGATAACTACTCTCAAATTAAGCACTTGAATTATTTGAAAAACAAATTAATTCGTTTAAAAAACTAATAGTTGAATTATCATTTTTTTCCTTTCCCTTAGCGTAGGTGCCTCCCTGGTTAGGTAATAAGTATAAAACACGTTTATTATCAAATGAAACCGGAACAGTAACAGCTGACTAAGCCATGTGTTAACATCTTGAGTTTCGACTTTTTCTTAATCTTATTATATGTTGTAAGGCAAGTTCTCCATTATTCTTAGTCCACTTTTGTCAAATTCAACGCACGTTCCCTTTAGTCCAAGAATGTTTTCTCACTTGGCAGTTTTTATTTTGTCTTATCTTGAGCGTTTGTCATGGTCGTCTTCGTTTTACATAACGAAATTACGAAGGATAATGTAGTCCTTAGTTTAGTTGACTTTTTTATCTACAAGAAAGGCACAAATAGTTCTTTCGAATTATAACTGTCATGGAATGGTCACGCAAAGGTTAAACAACATCAATAGAAAGTTAAAAAATCGAGTTTTTACGCTAATGGGTTGTGTTGCACAAAGCTGTAGGGCAACATCCAACGTATATTTTCGTTTGCAAATATAAGATACAGGAGGAGAAAATGCGGTAGAAGAAATTATACTATAGATTAGATTAATATTCATGAATAGTTGTTCCAATTTTCGAAAAATGTGACGATTAGTTCAGGGCTTTTCTGGATCTCATGTACATATATACATTTGAGTTAATTCCGCAATCCTAACAGTAGCTTGATAATTAATTAAATAAAAAGACTGAATAAATAAGCCTTTCCCTGTTAATGAAAATTACAATATTAATTGTTATTCTCAGGACTACTTTTATTTTTAGGGAGAAGAAATCGTAAACGAAAAGTACAAATTAAATATATTATTATATATGCGTGGAAGTGGTTTGTTGAACATTAGTATACTATATTGATATTCGTTTAAAGTTACTTATTACTGAAATTTATGTCTTGTTTTTATTACCTACTATGAAGGCGTAGGTTGCAGATACTACCGTAGAATAATAAAATCCACCCCATTACACGTTCTAATAAAATAATCCAGTTTATATTTATTAAAAAGGCGAATTCTGAGAGGAATAAATATAGAAATTGTGCGTGAGTTACATTGTAAATTTTGTAGTTTCGAGCAAAATAACATTTCCACATTCTACGACTTGTAAAAAGTGTTCATCTACTTTGTAACGACTAATTCGCATTTTAAATTACCTACTTTCTATTTTCTTTTTAGATGGTTTTCTTCTGATTTTCTCGTATTGTTACCAAGTACCTAATAAATCACTATATTTTTTGTAAATTTCTCTATATTACTTATTTCTTTTGCGTTGATAATAACGGCCTTCATTAAATACCGTTCATTTAGCAAACACAGACAGCAAAGAAAACGCCATCTGTGTAATGGCAGCAAGAAGGCTGGTCAGTGTTTCGTTTGTTTAAGGCGTGCTGATGAGATACCAAATCTTATTATATCCAAAAAGGAGTCAAAACAAACCTAAAAGTCCATTTTAACAGACATAATAACGATGTACATTAATTAATAATTAACTTTTGCATATTTGGGAGATTATAAAATATAATTTATTTATATAAATTGTATATATATATAATACTGTATTAAATAAATGTCCCTTTTTAATTCCGGTGTTTTTAACAAAAATTGAGTTTCTACCCTAATAATTCAATAAATAGTTAATCAAATAAATCAAATTAAAATAAGTAGCAAAGTTTAAATGGAAGGAAAGGAAGAGAGCAAGCAGAAGCACGTTGCATGCTTTCAGAATCACGTTTATTGGCTACATTTCTATCAGTTGGCATTCATTTGAGCAATACACTTTGGTAACTTAATCTTCCTATTGATTTTCAATTGGTCTCCGCCGGTTAACTTATTCGATAGAATCAGTTTTACGATTTGGAACAACAACAGGTTGTTCTAACATAAAAGGAAATTTATACATTGTCCATTTGGACCATGTCCAGACTTTTTTTAGAAGTAATAAAGTAGAAATTACGTAAGTCTTCTGCTGAAAGTGTATAATTCAGAAGGTATATTGAGTAATTGAATAAATAATTTATTGAAATTGAAGGTAACCCTATTTATTATTATTTAAAATCAACTTGGACAAAAAATACATTATTAAAGCAAATGACTTTTTCAGCGTATTATATTATAGGTATGCAAAAACGTGTGTTGCTTATCACACTAATATTATAGAGGCGAAAGTTTGTGAGTGTGAGTGTGTATGTTTGTTACTTGTTCACGTCTAAACGGTTGGAGCGATTTTAATAAAATTTGGTATGGAGTTAGCTGACACCCTGGATTAACACATAGGCTAAGTTTTACTGCGGGAAAATATCTTATTCCCATGGGAAAATCGAAGAAAATGAATTCGCGGAATATTATAAATGCGAAAGTAACTCTGTCTGTATGCTACACAATCTCGCCTAAAATTTACTGAACCGATTTAAATAAAATTTGGTACAGAGATAGTCTAGAGGCTGAGAACGGTCATAGGCTACTTTTTAATGCGAAAAAAGGATTGTAAGGGGTTGTAATAGAAAAGTTTGTGCGGAAATTCCGTAATTTTTAAAGATAGAAGCTTGAAACTTATTTTTTAGGCTTTTGATTAGATATAAATAAATACGACATTCAATGTTTCTAAAAATTTTACCCTAAAGGGGATAAAATTAGCCGATGAAATTTTTTGTTTAATGACGTTGTCCAAAAAGCTTACGGCCCAGAAAATGAAAATATTAAGTGTAAAAAGTTATTGTTTATTTGGATCAATAAAAGTAGTTGAATACTAACAAAGATATATAAACTATTTTAAACTATAATTAAACTATATTAATCTATAATATTATAAATGCGAAAGTAACTATGTCTGTCTTTGTGTTACGCAATCACGCCCAAACTACTGAACCGATTTAAATGAGAATTTGGTACAGAGATAGATAAGTAGATATAAAGCTAGAGGCTTGAAACTTATTTTTTAGGCTTTTGATTAGATATACATACGACATTTAATGTTTGTAAAAATTTTACCCTAAAGGGGGCAAAAATAAGGAATGAAAGTTTTTGTGTAATGACGTCGGCAAAAAGGCTTACGGCCCAGAAAATAAAAATATAGAAAAAAAAAATTTTAATGCTGCCGAAAGTCACTATTCCACGCGGAGGAAGTCGCGGGCATAGCTAGTTAGATATAAATCTAAATGAGCTACTTCCTCCATTATCGGAGACTATTTTGGTAAAGAATCAGTAACACGAGTTGATCATGTAGGAGCTTTAAACCTTAAGAGTGCTGGCTTATATTTTTATATTATTAATAAAGGCAATGAAATGAATATTGAAATTATTTGGTTAATTTTTTTAACTGAGCGGTTTCTCGATCCCCATTTAAAGAAAAGTAAAGTAAAAATGTATAAATAACGGTTTGAAAAAAATTAGAACAGCTTTAAACTTTCCATTTCATTAGGAAACTGCCTTGCTTGACATCTAACATAAACGGTGTGAAATAATCCAAGATCTTTTTTTCTCTCGCAAAATAAAATAGAGGTCAACGGATATCATTAAATAAGGAAAGAAAATTGCTTTAAGGAAACAGTATAATTTCATAGCATTTCACGATGCCCTTGTCGTAGGCATTCACATATACAGATGGGGTAGGCAGTAAGCAGGCAGGCACCCACTGTCACGTTTCTCGATCTCAATTCCTTCGCGAATTATACCCGGAATATGAGAAGAAGTTCGTTCGGTCTTTTCATTTGAAAGAGTGCTGCTTTGCCCTAGTTCCCATTGGTACTCTATGTCCGTGCCTTCATCTTAGAGCAAGTTTTGCAGAAGCAGCGGAAATTGTTGGGGCGCGTATATTGGGAGCGAGTTGAATATTTTATAAGCATCCTGGCTTTACACCAATAAATAAATGAAATTTTTGACACAACATCAATATATTTCTACCATCGGAGCATATTTTATGTTGGAGTGATTACACTTATCGAAAGATTGTCTTCTAACGCTGACAAAGTTTTCTTGTGTATCAATAGATAAAATATATTGTCGGTGTTTTGAAAAAAAAAAAATAAATAAATAAAAATACAGTTGCCATATTTTATTATAAGTTAGCGACATACATAATAGAATTATCGCTTTAAACTTTGTCTGGAAGTTCTCTTTTCTTGTTTGTCTTGGTATTTGGGATTTCGTATAAGAATTACTACATTACAACATCCAATTAACTTTTAAACAAAGTTAATAGATAATAATTGATAATACACTCACGATTGAAATTTGAAGGAGTTATCAGTCAAAAGTAAATCAATTTAAGAAAACTAAATATACAATAAATAAGTAATTGGACTAACGTAAGAAAATTCTACTATGTCCCTTGTTCTGCATATTTCGTAATGTCATGACAAGACTCTTAAACTTATGTAGGTACTTGCACAGTTAACTAAAGGAACACGACTTCTGAGTGGATAGAATACATTCTTGGTTACTCTAAACCAATTTATCGTATATGCTTGTATGTTCAAAATATTTGTAAAGCCAATTGTACTGTTGTGGGAATATTTCAAGATATTAAGAAGTTTTGATATGGGTTTAATACAATTTTTCATTGTTAAAATCATCAATTTGTTCTTCAACCTTAAAGTTTGTCGGTTGTTGCTAAAAGGACAAGATGGAGCAAGAGTTCTTCCGACCTTTCTCCCTTAGTTATAAAGGTACCTAATGGAAGGATGATGACTGGGGAGAAAACGATGAAATGAACAAAATTAAGACACAAAAGTAGTAAATGATTATCTGTGGGAAATTTTTACTGTTTCAGTATTTGCCTAATAAGGGACTGAAGGAAACTATAGATAAACTTGAAAAAGGGCAGTTGGATCCGAAAGCGAGTTCGGAATTCTAATCTGCTATGTTAAAAATTAGAGCACTCTACATCTCAAAATCGTAGAATGCGAATAGTCATCTGATCTGACAATGAATATTTTTACTACTTATGATTCTAATATTTTAAAGTAGCCCTTCATGTCTAGGGTGTCCCAAAACCTAATTTTCACTTCTGTGTTTTTTATTTCGATTTCCGGAATTTACGGTGACGTACAATGCTAGTTTCATTGGAGAATATGATGTCTATTCAAATCTGACAAGCAAATATGTAGTATAAAATTCTGGTGGCGGCGAAAGGGAGGATTAATACCGAGATATAAATTTTACAAAAATGGCATATGTACTGTCTTAAATCAACAATAACATGACAATAAAAGTGCTATGAAAATTTTATTTCAAAAATGTTAAAGAAGCCACACTTTTCTAGGGAGGTTTAAGGATCAGATTTTAAGAATGGCAAAAATTCAAGAAATATGCCCAGTTTGATGTTTCTTTTTTACTAATTTAATGTAACTTCTATAAAGGTAAATACAGTCAAACTTCGATAACTCGCACGAAATTTCGGATAACTTGAACCAACAACTTGGAGAAATACGTGTAGTTTTTATTCGAACTCTCAAACTTCTATTACTCGAATCGATTATTTTGATAACTTGAAGATAATATTTGGCGTCAACTCCGATAAGTCGAAATTTATCCCTTAATATGGCTATAGTGGGCAAAAATTAGATACTGGGACACCTCCTTTTATAGAAATTGAAGAGAAACTTAATTGGACCCAAAGTGGTTGATTGATTGGTACCTACCTAGGTACATTTTAGAATTATGACAGCATTCAATGTTAAGTTTTGTAGGGTACAGATTGGTGGTATAAAAAAATCAAAACTTTTTTTTTTGCTTTACTTAGAAAAATGTTCGTTCCTTGATCAACTTCCTTCTAATTGACGTTTCATTCATTTTGCGCTATTTGGATTAGGTTACGGTATGTAAATGTTCTCACCAATTCAGCTCTGTAAGCCGGTGTTTTTTCTTTTTTTTAGAAAAAAAGTTTCACCTGTGGAATTGACGTCTATCTTTCAAAAAACATTTCTCTATCGTGTTGGGTTTAGACGGAGGGAAGGGGGGAAGAAAGGGGGAGGTGGAAACTTTGAATACTGTAACCTAAAATGTTGGTTAGTGAATGAAGCGCCAAATTCCTAATTAAAAATTGTTTACGTTTTCAAAATTGGGGAGGGGGGAATCAAATCTTTAGTTATTGTATGAAATAAACAGTACCACACGATTGTTCCTCATTACCTGCTCACTTGCATTAACGGGATGTGTGATGTAATGTAAAAAAAATTCCTTTGTATTGTGTATTGTGATTCGTAGTCCTCTGAATTTCTAATTGCGGGGACAGCTTACAGAAAGGCAAAAGAGGGGAGTAATACGGTGAAATATTTGTGGAGAGGCATTAATACTGAATCATGTTGCTTCGAGATTCTGAGTAAATGAAACATTTCCATATACCTAACATAGTCAACGTTGTAACAATCGCGACGCCTGACGGTGCGTCGTCATTCGCTCGTGTAAATTTTGCAGGTGTGCCCAGCGATCAGACGACGCCATGGAAGGAAAAGCGCCACGGTCGTCGTATCGACCGGGTGGTTGGTCGGGTCGCAGTTGGAAGCGTCTCCGTGTCAAGTTCGGGCGCTGGCGTCGTTCGGAGTGACTCGGCGCCCGGCGTCAGTTAGCGCTTATCGCGCGTAAAGAAATGATTCTGGTGGAAAGTGCGGCAAATTTCAACGGGAATTGGTAAGTTCTTTGTTGCTCAAACGCACACAAAAATACTCTTCTTCTTTTTCGCACCAGAGCAACTTTTATTTATTTATTTTTTTTTTCTTTAACCAAAATCACAAAAAACTATAAATAATCCAGTAGGGAACTTTACAAAAGTTGCAATTGAATACTTATAAAAGCAGAAAATAATGTAAAAGAAACTTTGGCAACAGTTATCTCAAAAATAAACCATCAGTCAAGTCTTACCTATTTTATAGCATTATTACGTATTTAAATGCTAAGAGAAATTGTAGCATTAGTTCTAATGAAATTCTTAATGAATGTTTCCCAAAAGATACAATTTAGCAAACGCTTTTAATTAAAATTGCTTTTCATCGCTGGAGTCGCCGTTAATTACGTTAATTACATAATTGTGAGAAATTAAAACCTAGTTAGTTAATTTATTAAAATGAAAAGAGACAATTGCATATACATACATATTTATAATGTGCTTGTTATATTTTTCAGTATACTAATTGTATAAAACTACTAAAAAGCATGAATGCACATATTCACTATTGTATTTATTGTATCTACTTGTATGGATTTATTTTAAACTTTTTTCAAAACGAGAGCACATAAAAATATCTTCAAGCCGTATTCCAATATTTAATAAAATTGTAATTTTCAATGATATACTTAATTATCCAGTAAGTACTTCACATAAAATTTAGTTGTGATCATTTTAAGAGTTTAACTTCTTCGTACGTCGAGGTTTAGGGTTTACTAAGAATGCCGTCGCTTCAATTTCAGAACGATAGGTATTTGTCGTTTGACGTAAATTTTTTTCTTTTTTCGATCACTTAACGACAAAAGCTTTAGATACTATTTTTACCGGTGGGTTTAACAAAGGAATTGCATATTATGTGAAAGAGACTTCGCACTTTCAGAATGAAGTACTCTTGACCCTTTTAATCCGATATCTGATAAAGTCAACTCTTCAGCTTCGACTTTAATATAAACTTACCAGAATAATGTAACTTACTTGGGAAATTTATTAAGATGTCGTAACAACGTCAAATTATATTAATAGCAAAGTTCGATTTTTCAGGGCTCATAATATTGTATAGGTACATACTGTACACAGGAACAATATAGGGAATTTAGTTTTATATTAAACAATAATACTGATTAGCAAAATTCAAAAAATTCTAATCAATAATACTTTCAACAATTTAATGCATTGTTTGATAATAAAAGAAAATACTAGAACTAAGTCTCTTTATACATGTAGGTACTTAATAGCTTTTCAATTTTCATGTTGAGAGAACTGACGAATTACACGATTTTGGGATAATTAAAAATTTATGATCATGTGTTTGACTGAATCAAAAATTGACTACAAAAGAGCTGGTGTAGGGGATTAATAAAGTTTGTCCTCTAAAAATTAGAAACCCTTAGTCGTTGTGAAAACTATTTTTCTGAGCACGACAGTGATCGTTCCTGAAGCATCCTTGCAATCTCTAGTTATGAAGACCGAAACGTTTCACTTAACAAATTACGACCGATTGCGGCAAAATAAATGTTAACGCTGCTAATAAAGCAACATAAGTAATTTAAAAAATTAAAAAAAAATTGCGTAAAATGGAAGGTTGGTTAAAGCAATTTTCTGCAGAAAAGAAAGCCGTTACCGCTCACGTCTGCGATTTTGTATCACTTTGACAATGATTGAACAACTCCATCTAAAATTACACAATCCATTTTATTGCTTTCCTTTTATATGGGTGTATATGTATATATATCAACATCCAGTAAGGTACTACATACGTTTGAATTTCAGTATTGGCTTTGTGTTTGTATATAAATATATGTCAGAATTGGAAAAACTGATTCGACTAAAAATCAGACAGATATAAAATTGCGTGAGGTAAGTGAGAGAGGAGTTATGACAGGGTGAATTTTTTAAGAGAAAGCATAAATCGCGAATAAAATTGGCCGACTACCACTACCGGTTTGGATTAGCAGTACAAGATCCAACATTGTATTGTAAAGTGAAATGACAACTACGACACATTTTTGTATCTACTGAAAATGCTTGTGACAGTTATTGGCAGGGGATGGCGGTAGAACAGCAACAGACAACAGAATTTTGAGCTAGGAGAGTGAGTGGTACTAAAAGAAAATGTGTGGGTACATAAAGAAGGACTATTATCAGGACGAAGGAAATTTAAATATAAAGTAAATATGAGAGGGCATAAAAAAAATGAGTAAATTCGCTACCTACCGAAAAAATAATTAAATTCTTTATTTCTATCAAATTAACTAATTAGTTACACATAAACTGTCTTTAAGAAACATCTAGATGAGTAGTAGTAGTAGTAGAAGTAAAATTTATCTGAAGAATTTTTTTTTGCATTTTTCTTATTAGTTATGTCGTAACTTCGTTCAGAAAAACTTTCAAAATTCTTAAAGAATTGTACAGTAATATCAACAATCTACACACAGAAATTGACGAGTCAAGCAAAATTTTCTGTAGTAAATAATACTAGAATTCTCATAAAATGTACTTGGTGGTATAAAACAATTTTTCATTATTTCTAATAATTAATTAGTATTAGAATAATCAAGCTAAATAACTCTAGACTTTTTTCTCTACCTCTCGATTATTTTATCGTGTCGTGTCGTAAAGAATAAAATACTAGAATGAGAATAGTTTAGTAAAATTAGTGATAAAAAGTGTAAAAAATGTTTTCTAATCAAGTTAATTTTACTAGAATTCAGTCTCAACACCGAACGTAGATTGACTAGACATTTCTAGTACCTAAAATTTCCTTGAGCGCCTGGTCGTCCATATAATTGACAGATTTTTTAGTCATGTTTGCTAGAATTCTAGCAATATTTTCATGATTATTTTCTTCGTGTACAATGACTTTTGAAATGTATCAATGAAAGAGAATTCAGTTACCAATGAAAGTTTTATGAATCACTATATAAACTTAAATGTTACATTTCTCCCTATAAACGAATAGGTAAAAAAACCGGCAACTGTATCACTGAACTCCCTCCTTCCAAGTTTTCTTTAGTATGTTATTTAGTTCAGAGTTCTTTTCACATATTCTAAACAGAAGGAAGAACATAATCAGGACAATCCTCATTTCGCTCACATTGTCTTTACCTACCGTAACCCTATCATTCTAGGCAAATAAATAAAGGCACTGCTGAATTAAATAGGTATAATTATCAAAGTAACATATACCCTTTTTATGACAATATAATAAAAATGTTACTTGTTTATGGCAAATTAAATCATGTTAGGATTGAGTTCCTTTTTGACGTGTTGAACTACAATACAATTACCAAAATATGCATTATATTCATTTTAGAAAAATAAGAAGTATACAAACGTTAAAATTTTTCTGAAAGCAGAAATCTGAAAAATCATACTTTCTTTGTTTATAGGGACGCAGGATTTCAAATGTTGAACTAAAAGTAAATCGGTATATTACTTTTCCAACTCATTTAAATTTAATTGAATTATGTAAATAATTTTCAGTAGTTTAACATGTTTATTTACTTGCAAAAAGGATAACTAATTGAGCACGTTCTGTACGAACATTTTCATCATTCCTTGGTTTATGCCTTTTCAAAAGTTCCTTTAACGGTCAAAACTTATTAATAAAATAACACGCTGGTGACTGGATTATGAAGAACATGTCGTTGTTGTGCTCGGCGAAAATTCGTCACATGTCAACACATTAATGTTAGTCCTCCATTGTCGCAAAGTTAAGCGAGATTTCAAATTGGATGTCGACCCTGCCTACGAAATACAATTTTTGCCGCATTTAGCAACTGTTAGAAAATCGAACAATAAAACACGTTTGCAATTTCGAACGACTTTTCTGATCACATTTCAACTTGAGGCATGTAGGTACATTAAATGATCCATGTTCCTGTTCTTGAAATTGATTTCGTCAGTAAGTAGGCATTTCGTCTGGTGCCGAAATTTAAAGACGTTTTGAATAGTTTACGTTTTTGGAATCTTGTACGATATCTTAATTCATGAATGAATCGTGTAATGTTTTAACCAAAGAAATAAAATGATTCATTTGTCCTACCTATATTGGCAAGAAAACTGATCGATTTTTGAAAATACGTATTCTTTATCTAGCCTATCTACTTTCTGACCTTAGTCTTGGTTTTACATTGATTTCTCCACTCGTATTTTAGTTCTCAAAATGATCATCCGAATTGGGCATAAAATTTTAATCCCCACTAACACGCCTTTTGTGAATAAATGAAATGCAGTAGATTCAATAATTTGTTAAAAAACAATAAGAATAATTTTATACGTCTGAACTGTAAATAAATTCTAGAAATACTAAATAAAGACGAGTCAGAAGGTGATTAAAGAGCCAAGAGGGTAAACATCCTCGCTTAGCTAATGATCTTGGACCTCAACTACATTAAATAAATGGGAAAATATTACCTACATTATTTTTGTAATGTTAAATTGTTGTTGTAAGCTAAATATATTTTAATAATTTTACTACCGAAATTCCATCCATTCGTAACATCATATTATCATTTATTTTACATGTTGCATTTTTCCACAAATTCTAAATTATTGAATAGAATCGACGAGGCTTTAATTTCTTGTAACTCCATAATAATGAAAAAAACACACACGTTTAAGTTACAAAACTTTATTGTAAAACCACAATAATTATTTCGCCGACACAGCGGCTTCTTCAGGTGGAAGAATAATATAACTTAAAACTATGATACAAACAGACTTATATACTAAATAAATAGATTAAGAGTAGGGGTAAGTTTAAGGGAGGATACTAAAAATTAATGTTTAATAGGGGTGATTTATTTAATTCTAATTGGTCATTTAATATAGTGCCTTTTTTGTTTAATTTATTTATTTCTATGCTTTCTAAAAGGTTTAATTTCCGACCTTTATTTTCAACATGTAAGATTTTATAATCGTTGTTAAAATTATGGTTGTTAGTTATTAGAAATTCCGCATATGTTGAAGTTGTGTTTCGGTTTTCATAACTTTTCTTGTGTTCTTTTATTCTTTCCTGAAATGTTCTACCTGTCTGACCGATGTATGCCTTATCACAATCACCACATTGAAGTAAATAAACGCCAGATTTTAATTCTTTTTTAGTTGTAGCTACAACTTCAGGAAATAATTAAAGAACACAAGAAAAGTTATGAAAACCGAAACACAACTTCAACATATGCGGAATTTCTAATAACTAACAACCATAATTTTAACGACGATTATAAAATCTTACATGTTGAAAATAAAGGTCGGAAATTAAACCTTTTAGAAAGCATAGAAATAAATAAATTAAACAAAAAAGGCACTATATTAAATGACCAATTAGAATTAAATAAATCACCCCTATTAAACATTAATTTTTAGTATCCTCCCTTAAACTTACCCCTACTCTTAATCTATTTATTTAGTATATAAGTCTGTTTGTATCATAGTTTTAAGTTATATTATTCTTCCACCTGAAGAAGCCGCTGTGTCGGCGAAATAATTATTGTGGTTTTACAATAAAGTTTTGTAACTTAAACGTGTGTGTTTTTTTCAATTCTAAATTACTAAAACTTGCGGTTTCTTGAAATATCAGCAGGTAAGTACTTAAACTTTCTCAAATAGCTTCAGTTTTAACCATCTTGCGTTGCCGCACTGAGAATACCCTTGTCTCTCTAGAGTGATGAAAGATATAATCTGACACTGAGGAGCAGGTAGATTAATGTTGAAATGATTTAGTTATAAGGGATCGATTTAGTTTGCCTGCAATCAAACTCACTGAACAGAGTTTTATAATTCATACATGGGATACGTCAATTCCGGTTTAATTACACTATTAAATGAAGACTGACATAAAAGCCTGTGGATAGTTACGCTTCAATAGTTAGTCGACAGGCAAATGTAGAAAACTAACTCGCTTCTGTACGGTAGCATTAACTGATCCCTAGTTTTCCAAATTTAATTGATTCTTGTTACAGTGGTACCTAACGCTAATGAAGTTTTCATGGGTTCGATTTTCTGTGAGAGAGGATAGCGGATAGGAAAATATATAAAATTAGAAGTACTGAACTGCTGGGGTAATTAAATTTTATGCAGGGATATAAAGTAAAGCAAAACATACCTATGCTTCCAAGGGGGAGGGGGGATAAGAAGGGATGTATCATTATATAATCAATATTAATCCTTTGAAAGTCGAAAACAGTACGCGTCATTTTGTTTTATAGGTTAACAAAACATAATTAATTATCCACAATAATATAAATATAAATACTTTATGTTTTAATAAATAATATAACTAAAATTTGTTTTTAACCTGAAATTAATCAAACCCAAATGGGACATAAGTGTTTTTCTTTATTCGTTTATAAAGGAAAGCCCTTAAAATGTTTTGTTATATTCGACAACAATAATTTATTTTATATATATTTATTAAATTTATCTTTGTACCTAATAAATCAAAATCCGAAACAATTATCTATGCTGACCGATGTTGTTTCAGCCTGTAACGATTTTCTGCTCAAAGCCATGGAATGGATTCATTAATATATTGATTACATACACACATAATATAAGATAGCGTGTTTGTAGGTAGTTTCGACAAGCAATTTTATCCTATAGCCTCGACGATGATAAGGTATAGGGATGACACATAAGCTTGAGCGCGTAACCGATTGTTGTTATACTCAAAGGGTCAAGTAAAACAAAATGAATTAGGTTAGAAAGTTATCCCCATTCTTACATTCATTACAATTATTATAGTAAATGTATTTACCATAAATACGATTATAAAAAAACACGATTTAGTAAGTTCCCATTTTAATCAATTTAAACATAGAGCATGTTCGTGCTCACAAACAAGGTAATAAGTAAACAGTAATTTTAGAGACACGTACATACGTCCAGCATGAAGAATTATGTAAGTGTCGGATTGTCCTGATGTGACAATCGTGCTCAAGGAACGGTTTCAAACTTGATTCCGGAAAAACTTGGACAAACATTATTTCCACAGTACGAACACAAAAGATAAAATTTGTTTCAGTTTGTGCGATTAAATTAGAACGATTTAAATGACACCCACAACGAGGAGATTTTCTACGTCGACGGAAATATTCGTTTTACTAATCATCTTTTAATTATTTTCTTTCTGGTTGTCTTTTTTTGTGGGAAAAAGTCGATTCAGCAGAAACTTACCCCATTGTGACCGCTGTTAAATATTTATTAAAAGATTATCGTCCATCGTTCCTTTCTTTAAATCGTATTATCGGTTTAATAGACTCACCACTACCCACCTTTAAAATTTTTTATAATCTGAACCCAGTGAAAGTTTGATATATTTCGGAGTCAACTTCAGAGAGTGTCCCAAAATTGCACATCCGCTGAAATAGCTGTATGAGTGACACAATCTTCAAAAGAATATTTTAAAAGGCAGTTAATGAAAAAAAACGTGAGAACAGTTACGTGACAAGTGTTAGAAAAGCGCAGCAAAGGGAATAAAACAGAATTCTAGGAGAAATAAACTTTTGTTTTCAACTAGTAACCACATTTAGCTTTACGTTCTGAAATGAAACACAGTCTGTGCTGGTTTCTCTTTAAGTAAGAAAATACGTGTTAACTTGCTATGTTACAGAAGAACACTTAACTTCAACACATCTTAAATTACTTTAGCTCCACCGAGCCTACTCTGATTTGATTGCTTTACCTTTTGTTGCGTGGTAGGGTACTATAATAGTGTTTGTGTTCAGTGAAGGCAACAGAACAGAACATAAATATTTTAACTTCGAAAATTAAAAAAATTATTCGGTTTAACTAACTATGGAACAAGCGACGAATTATTTTGCAAATATTACCATGGTAAGAAAAGAGCACTGAAGCCAGTTGTTTTTGTGTAAATGTGAAAGGTTAAAAGATTATCTTCACAGCTACAAAAGTTCGCTCTACATTTTCATTGAAATAATTGTAGAAATGTCCTGCATCAAGTGATAAATGAATTAAGTCTAGTTTAAATGAGAACATTTATCTCTACGATAAACGAAGAAAGTCGGAGGAGATGCAAACTGCAGATACATTTTCTTAAGTGTAAGATGCAAAACTGGAGTGAATCATTCAACTTTCGCGCCTGGAAAAAGAACAAAGGAAGACATAGCCAGGAGTAATGCAACTGCCATTGTTATTCCTTTAATGAAATTTCGCCGATTCCCCGCAGGTATACTCTAATTAATCATCTCCTTAGTGGAGAGCAAGAAGTGTTAGTTGCACATTAACACAAAACAAAGTGGAGGTAAGTGCCGTAAAGATAAAGTACGGGTTTTATCTCAAAGATATCTTTTCGTTTTCCTTATAATAATGCAAATTACGTAATCTATAAAGTACAATTTAAAGCATTGGCTCGGATGTGGTACCTTAAAAAAAACTTTTGGGTGTTTCATTCCCAATAATGTTGGTGGGCGGGCTGTCCTTTCGGCCTACACTCTGGTGCAAAGTCGAAGGGTAGGGCGGAAGGTCCTCTTCAGTCTCCTTTAGAAATCGTGGGAATGGGTGGGTGGTGGTTTGGGAGAGAGAGATGAGACGGACGAAGTGAAGAGTTAATTTTAAAGAAATTGAGGTTAGAGAGATCCCTATGAACTGCCAAATAACTGAATACTTGTTAATACGTAATATGCAAATACAGGCAGTTTTTTTATGTTTCTAAGATTTTACATTTTTTTACAATTCACCCATTCTAAGAAGTTTCTTTTAAAATTTCTTTCGCTACCCTCTACAACAATAATATTTTACCCGATAAAGCCAGTTATTGAGGTAAGAGTATTACAAAGCTGAATATTATTTTCATGTCGGAGATAAAATTATTTCCTAACAATAATATACAATAACACAAAGAAATTTAAAACAGTGGAAAAAGATTTTAACTCTTCTTTCATAAAGCAGCCAAGAAAGCATCTAGTTCTTATACGAAGAATAAAGACATTTTTTGAACCTCCTTTCTTTTCTGGATTACCGCTCAACTTCTTTTGTCTAAAAACTTCACTAAAGGTAAAACTGCAAAACTCAAGACGGAATTTAAAGTAATTAAGATAATCACCCTAAATGTTCTGAACAGGAACTATATACCACACTATTACCTTAATTGTCTATCCTATTCTCTAACATCTACATATGTATGTATACAGCGGTGGTCTAATTATATTTATTGACCAGAGTTAGATATGGAAGGTTGTCTTCAGCCGAGTCGTAGGTACTGAGCGTAATGGATGCACTAGATGGATAATTTGTCCCTTCGGGGAAATTAATTTAACCACAGATCAAAATCAATTCAACACACCTATGTAATTAAAATTACCAATATACTGATAGATAGCTGGTTTAAATCTACAGGCTTGTAAATTATTTTAAATAAAACTAGGTAGGTAATAAAAAAGAATTGATATTGACAAAAATCGGTTGAAAATTTTTATTTTCATTAGATAATATCCTTTAACTGCGGATTGTTATAATAAAGAACAATTTTGGATCACTTTTAACCCTTTTCCATAAATGAAAAAGTTCTACACCACTAAGTCTTCTGAAACACCTACAATTTCAAATTAATGATGTCTCAACAAAAATGAGAATTTGAAAACAATTTTCAAAAAAGCAGGAGATATTTTCAAATGGACGTGATATTTACCAAATTATGAATATTAACACATGTTTTAAACATTTTGAACTGTTTGTTACTAATTTTTTGTATGAAAAACTGTTTTTTTTCCTACCCTGATTAAGTGTTATGAAAATATACGTCAACATAATATAACAGTGTTGATATGACAGCAGCGTCTGCACGCAAGGATACGCGTGTAAATTGCAACAGAAACTCCACGAACTTGTGTTCACGCATGTTGAAGTGGTATTGATTAATACAGATGAACCTCTCAGCAGAAGAACTGAGTACAACAAATTTACTTGTGGATGATCTACAGAGCAACGTTTTTTAGAGTGCAGGATCAGGCTGGATAAATCACAAAAAAATCAGACAGAAATTGCAAAACCTCTCTGCCAAATAGGTACTTTTTTTTTAATATAAGGAGCGTCGGTTCAGATGAGAACAGTTTTAGTGTGTACATCCCCAGATAAAGAAACGTATATCAAGATAGCACGACAAAGTTATTTTTCCGATTTCTGACTTGCACTATAATTTGTCGCTAATTTGTTACCAAATCCAAAAATTTGTCGCTCGTGCCGTTTAGCCATAATCAGCTGTAGTGCTAGCTTGATATCAAGCTAGCACTACACATAGCGTATCTCGAAAACGAAATGTCGTAGCATATTGTTGTAAAGGCTATAATTTGTCGCTAATTTGTTGCTGAAAGATGAAATATCAAAGAATTTGTCGCTAGTCTTATCTTCAACTGATAAGCGAAAAAGTGCTGGAAAACCATCAAACTGGCACTACATATGGCATATCTCGAAAAAGAAATATGTCGTAGGATATTACAGTAAAGCCTATAATTTGTCGCTCATTTGTCGCTGAAAGATGAAATATCAAAGAATTTGTCGCTAGTCTTATCTCCAACTGATAAGCAAAAAACTGCTGGAAAGCCATCAAACTCTCGGAAGGTAACGTGTTGTCCAACTTGGGGGAAATAGGGAAAACCTAATTTAAAAAATTTGGTAAATAAATCCGGTCTTGTAAAACAAATGTGACAAAGAACTCCTTGATTAATTGTTTGATGGTTTTTCAACATTTTTTCGCTTATCAGCTGGAGATAAGACTAGCGACAAATTCGTTGAATGTGTCATCTTTCAGCGACAAATTATAGCCTTTATAACAATATGCTACGACATTTCGTTTTCGAGATACGCTATGTGTAGTGCTACCTTGATATCAAGCTAGCACTACAGCTGATTATGGCTAAACGGCACGAGCGACAAATTTGCGACAAATTATAGTGCAAGTTAGAAATCGGAAAAATAACTTTGTCGTGCTAGTTTGATATACGTGATAAAGAACTAACATTCATAATTAGCAAAATAATAATCAGAGCCAAATAGCCTCAAAAAACAGGAGGCGAAACGCTGGGTTCGTTTTTAAAATAAAAAAACTTTTTGGTCGTTGATTCCAATCAGGAGAAGAATTATACAATATATACTTTTAATTTGATGATTATAGGTATATTAATATTCATTTACTCTATAAATGCATTTATTGGCAAATACAGTGGATTTCATTTATAACGACTTCGGTTGTAAGAACCTTTTGGTTATAACGACATAACACATAAGTCCCTTGAATTTAAGGAGTAATTTAAGAAGAAATTTTGGCTGTAACGTATCGACTTCGGATGTAACGTCCGTCGATTTCGGTTTTAGCTACTAATTTTAATGAACTATTAATTACAAAATGCTAGAAATCTCATACTGACTGATATTGCGACCGAGTTTAAACACAAAACTTTTTTATCTTTTGTTTACATTCACAGATAGTCAGTCAGCAGTTGTACTTAGTAATTGTTTAGAAATGTTAAGGTTGATAAAGTTAAATCTAAGAATCAGTTACTACTGGGTAGTAGGTACTTTTCTTGCTGCCTAATTTCCTTCTTTCATTCTTTCTCTCTTTCTTTATATATAGATACAGCGACCGAATTTAATGGCCCTTTCATCGTCGTTACAAACGAAATATACTGTATTTGAAATTTATTTCAAAATTTCAAAGATCAACCTACTCCATTGTAGGTATTAAATAATAAAATGTCTTTTTTAGTTCAAATATTTATATGCAATGACACGAACATTTTCACTGGACGCTCCCACTGAAGGCAATTGGTCACAGTGTGAAGTTTACTAATGCATGTCTCTCATATTTGTCATTTCCATTAAGCTGTTAATAAAGAGATTTGTATACTGTAGACTGTTGAGTAAATATGGGAAACATTCAAATATTAACGTTTAAAACGTTTACATTTACAGTTGGGAAGCATTTGCAATTAATCAAAATCTGAGAGTACCCCTACCCATCAGGTACCCACCAGAAAGACAGAAACTCTAAAAAACCCTCTGCTCTTCATACAGAAATCTGAAGCAGACACGAGATTGTCGATTATCTAAATTAGTAAGCTTTTGCTAAAGTTAAGTTCCCAAGAGGGTTGTTACAGACACAAATATTGTATATGTTGGAAATGTCAGGCAGAATTTTACTTGATTCAATATTTTATAAAGGATCTCATTCAAGCAAGGCATCCCTTATTACATATATACATACGTGCTATTAAGGTTACATGGTCTAATATTAACATGGCATAGTTGTGCCCGGTAAATTAATTTCTTGATTTTAGATTAATTTAATGACCATAACTTAGAAACGTTAGTATGCCACTACACAGAATTAAATTGCAAATAATAGTTTAACGTAATATAACTTAACCGAAGTTATCTGTTATGATTTTAAAAAGACAAACAAGAATAAAATGCTTTTGGAAAGTGCAAGACCAAAAAGAATATTGAAGATATGATGCTAAGACGACAATGGTCCAAATTTTTTCTTGGATGCATTTAGTTAATGTAAGGTTAGTTCTAATTAAAAGAAATGTAATAAATGTAATAAATAAAACACAAGTTTTTTAGGTGTTTCAACAATAATTTAATGTCCTCGACAATATTGTTTCGACCCACATGTGGTCATTATCAAGAGTAAACAATCACTAAAATTAAAATTGCAAAATTGCGTATATATATGTACATCAATGGTGGGGATACAAATTTGAAAATTGTTTTACAATTTTGTTAGTAGTAGCGGGGTGTTATTAGTGGCTAATTCTATTCGGTAATTTGTTATGTTTTTATTCAAATTTACAGCTTTCTTAATTTCTAGGGATTCCAAAAGGTTTAATTTTTTACTTTTTGAAGCTGGATGTAATAATTTGGCCTTATCTAATTTATGGTTATTGACAACACAATGTTCTGCCATTCCTGTGCTTAATATTTTATTATTTATAGAGTATAAATGTTCTTTTAGCCTAATCCCAATCGAGCGTCCACTTTGACCTATGTATATTGCATTGCAATCAACGCAATTTAACGAATAAACACCACTTTTTTGTAGTGGGTCTGATTTGGGTTTGTTATTTACAATAAAGGATTTAATGTTGTTTTTATTGGAGGAAACTGCTTGGACATTGGATTTTTTGAAGAATGAATCTATTTTGTGGTTAATTTTACTATTAATGAAATTAAAAGAACAATATATATGATCAGTCTTGGTGGTAGGCGTGTTATCACATGTACTAGATCTAGATAGCATGTTTTGTAACACGCCTACCACCAAGACTGATCATATATATTGTTCTTTTAATTTCATTAATAGTAAAATTAACCACAAAATAGATTCATTCTTCAAAAAATTCAATGTCCAAGCAGTTTCCTCCAATAAAAACAACATTAAATCCTTTATTGTAAATAACAAACCCAAATCAGACCCACTACAAAAAAGTGGTGTTTATTCGTTAAATTGCGTTGATTGCAATGCAATATACATAGGTCAAAGTGGACGCTCGATTGGGATTAGGCTAAAAGAACATTTATACTCTATAAATAATAAAATATTAAGCACAGGAATGGCAGAACATTGTGTTGTCAATAACCATAAATTAGATAAGGCCAAATTATTACATCCAGCTTCAAAAAGTAAAAAATTAAACCTTTTGGAATCCCTAGAAATTAAGAAAGCTGTAAATTTGAATAAAAACATAACAAATTACCGAATAGAATTAGCCACTAATAACACCCCGCTACTACTAACAAAATTGTAAAACAATTTTCAGATTTGTATCCCCACCATTGATGTACATATATATACGCAATTTTGCAATTTTAATTTTAGTGATTGTTTACTCTTGATAATGACCACATGTGGGTCGAAACAATATTGTCGAGGACATTAAATTATTGTTGAATAACCTAAAAAACTTGTGTTTTATTTATTACATTTATTAAATATGTTTCACCAAATGGTCACTATTGATAGTTTGAATTAACTAAAAGAAATTGAACACATCAACTAAAAATAAATTCTATTCTATAAAAGGACTACCAAGACTACGAGAGCAAAACAAACCTAAGTTGAATAGCAATTTTGGTATTACTATTGTTGAAAACATTTTTTGGATTTTTTTAACTCATCCAACGTGGCAATGAGCGATGGTTAATAAGAAAAGCCTAATTCGAAAATGAATGATGAATATATATTCAACAATGTCAATTTTTCGAGTTTTAGTTTAAATAACAGTCATACTTATTAAAATTAACAAAGTTTTTGGTTACACTATAACCATTCCGTCAAAATTTATAGAGTAAAATTGTCATCCTACACGAATACGGGTTTTTAGAGAAATATATACCCACCTACTTAAATCAGCCGGGAATTTCCAGACAACTTCATTTACTCAAAGTTACTGAAAATTGAGAAAGTTTTAATTCGCTTCCTATCTTTATATCATTATTCGTATCGGTCTTTCATATTAGAGACTCACCGACATAATAATTCTATCCGTGCCGGAGTGATAAAGTTAAGCCGAGAATATACGAAAACATAAATCGATGCAAAACGCAATACTTAAGTTATAACGCCTGCGTAAAATAGAAAATCGTAAACTGTTAAATCGCAAAAATTTTGTTTTGCAGGGAATGAATTATATAAATATACTATATAAAATTCTCGTGTCACGGTGTTTGTAATTAAACTCCTCCGAAATCGCTCGACCGATTTTCCGCCAGGCGTCTACTGATGTCACTACTCACCCAGCAAACAGCAGATTTTTTTAGAATGTTACAGGCAGTTCAAATATGTTCTAAGAAGTAAATGAATGTTTTATTATAACATTTCAAAATGATTTTGCAATGTTCAAGAATGTTCCAGAATCTTGAAGATCATTCAAGAATGTAGAGAACGTTTTGAATCTTTATGGGATGTTCTGGATAGTTCTAATTTCGCGAATATTCTAGAATGTTCCATCAAACGAGCAACATACACTATTCATAATTATGTTATATCCGTTGACTATTTTTTTTAATAGTTACTATCCCTTTTAACATTTTCCTCGAATTCAAGGCATCAAACTTTCTTATAACTTAGTTACTTTAGTCTCTACCCCGAAGTTTACTTTGAAAATCGAAGAAGCTACACGCCCAACCGTATTATGTTTTTGTGATGGAATAATCGGGCCCTTGCCAACAAGTGGGTACGTCTATCCGATTCCAATGTAGGTTATCTCAACATGAGCTTAAGAGGCGTGTTTTCTTTTTTGAAAGTGCTACCAAATTATTTGAAAACGATAGTTAAAGATCCGAAAAGATTTAAAATATTTTTTTATTCATTGCTTAAAAAAAAACACCTAAAGCTAAATGACAACTAATGATGCGAAAAAGAAAAGTGCTTTGGAGTTACTTCAATCTTTCTTGGGCATTCGCTTTGAATTACGCAGAGATAACTCCGCCCAATTCGTGAGCAATAGATGCGGAGAACAAAACTAATAATATTTGAGAACGAAGACGCCACCAATTCTTGCCGAAACATAGTTAATATCTAAACAAATAAATTAAGCTCTTGAAGTTTATTTCACAATTTTTTATTGATTTTCTCTAGGTACATTTCGTCTTATTAGTGCATCATGAGGATTATTCTTATGTACTTGACTCCAATTATACCAATAAAAAATTGTGAAATAAACATTAAGAGTTTAATTTATTTATTTGGAAATGTTGCTTTTTCTTGACAAGTTAGTAACAAAGAAGTTTGTTCGTGTTTTGTGTGGTTGTACCTACTTTATAGTTCAAACATAAAATTCTGTAACCTTTCAATTTGAAAAATTACCGTCAACTAACTATTATGACTCAATTTCTTGCAGAAATGCTTTTTTAGGGTTTAAGGTAAGTTGGCTATAATTTAGTAGGTGTACGTGGTCACGCCTAGATTATTACTAATTTCGGCAAAAAAAATGACGTGTCGGACCGTGTATAAGAGCATGCAACAAGCTAAGACAAATGGGCAAGCACTTGCTGTATTTCCGCTTCATTTATTTCTTAACGCTGCCTATGTCTGTTTTATATCACGCGAACGTTAAAACTCCATAAGGTCCGCCAACGCCTTATTCAGACTACTTTCCGTTGCGATAACTTTGTAATTTATTGCTTTTGGAGCCTTTACACCTGCATTTTTTATTATATTATAAGTACGCACCTGAATACCTGACTACCTGTTACCGAAAAATATCCTTTATTGAATATAAAAATCAGGAAGTAGATAGTAACATTATTTACCGGGTTAGAAAATCTGATTTGGATTGGTATCTGACTTTAAATAAGGAAAACTGATTTGATGTAAAAAAAGTAAAGTGCCTACTTCTCAGGAATTTGCTACTTTACTTACTGAAGAGTCTAAAGGTCAATTATAGTTAACAAAAATGAAAATGCACTGTACCTTACTAAACCTAACCATTCATTTTGACAATGTTTTCGACGACACATTTCGAATAAGCTTCATGAAACAAATATTTTTATGAATTATTTTCTTAAGCTCGTTTTGAATAAGTAACATCAGAGCTGGGATGGAGTACAATAACAAGACTAATGAAAGGATTCGGCAAACGGAACATAATATCATCATGTAAGAATAGAAGGAAGATGTTGGATAATAAATCAACTAGCTAGAAAATAATGAGGTGTAGAATGTGTCAAATGAGTGCTGAGTGAGAGCAACGCTCGAAAAAATAAGGAAGAACAATGAAATCGTTTAGTTTTAACCCTTACTGTCATTTTTTACTACATCTAAGATGCAGAATTTTATAAACGATTCAGATTTACCAGGATTTAAGGAAATCCCACAGTAAAAGCTTTCAATTTATTGAGCTCAAGAATATGGATGACACCAACAGAATGGTATTTGGTTATCAGAGCCACATTTTGTTTCAAAACAGTAATTTTGCATAAAGAGAGATACAATTCATGTAAATACATCAATTTTATATTGAGGAAAATGTCAAATTATGTTTATTCCTTAAAATTTCTAAATGGTGGAACAATTATTGACAATATAATATAATGAGAACTGATTTTGTGAATTTGAATTCCAATGCCCGCCCCTAAATCTACATCAAATTAAGGGCTTAAAATCAGGAGTAGTATGAAACGAACCGAAGAACAACAACGTTAATTTAAAAAGGTTCCTCAATTAGGTACTAACGGAAATATATTAAGTACCTATCGTTACTTTACTTGTTCTCAACTTCATTTTACTTTCTTACACTATGGAAGAAAAGTATTTCGCGACCCTTTAGACACCTTCATTGACAAGGGTCAGGTGGGGTAATTGTAAAAGCGGGGTAATTTTAAACAGGCTCTTTATTTCAATGAAATTGGACTCTTGATTATTTCAACTAATGGGAATTATAGACTGTGGTGTTGACTTTTGACGGTTGGATGCTTTAAACAGCAGAGGAAGAGTGTCGCAATATTTTATGTTAAACAGTGAAAATATTTCTATTTAAAATATAATTTTTGGGATAATTGTGAGCATGACTTTATAAATATAATTTGCATTTATAAAGCCAGTACAAACAAGATGATTGCTTACATTTACCTCTAAGTTTTCGACTGCGTTAATAAGTAATTTATTGTAAACTTAAGTTTTTTTGTAAAAAAAATCCGAATTTGAATATTTAATAACAGAAATTCACTTAAAACCAAATTAGGGTCTAAATGAATCATATAGTCGCTTAAATTTAATCTTCATTTAAGATATATCGAGCTTCTAAAGTCAAACTTTCAAAATCGTTCACAATTACCCCACTTGACCCTACATGCTTGGATTTTCGAAATTTTCCAAAAGTAGCGCATTTGTGCAGAATTACAATTAAATTAAGCAAAATATTGTTAGTGTCTCTTTTTATCTAAATTCGTTACCATTGTAAAATAAATTTATTAATTCGTTTGGTAACTTCACTTATTGTTATTGTATTATTTTTGTCAATAAATCTCCAAACTAACGAACTTCTTTTAAATTTTCGAAATGTTGTTGATAGGTTTATTACTCTTAAAAGAAAACGCCGCGAAACCTTACAAGATCACTTCTGTGACATGCGTTTTGTGCTAAAATCTTCAAATTTAGCCTGAAGAAACAACTTTTAGTACCAAAATTTACAAAAAACAAAGAAAAATACAAAAAATCGAGAATCTCAGCTAATTAACCTACGTTTTTTGTAAATATTGCCTCAAAATACAACGTCAATTTAATTTTAATACATAATGCCTTTTAATTCGAGGAATAAACACAAAATGATGGATAAATTCTCTGGAAAACTGAATTTTCCTATAAATTGTCTAAATACAGCAAGCAAAAAACTTTAAAAGAAAGTAATGAAAAGGGGAAATTGTCTGAAGAAAACCCACCATTATAAATAATTACTTACACAATTACAAAATTGTGGTGGCACATATTATGAGAAATATAAACATTAAAAGCCTTTAAATTAACTTTGCTCCAAACTCGTCGGTCTAATAAAAGAACTAATGTGATATAATCCTTTGTTGGTAATTTTCTAAACTAAAATTTGATTAGGTACCATTATTGCTACGAAAAAATTGACCGTATTTTTTCAGAGACAAATGTATCAACGAAAACTTTTGAGATTAAATTTAGAACGAAAAAGGAAGATTCATTTGAAAACCTAGCTCAGCTCTTCCCTTTTTTTTTGCACCTAATATTCCTTTTTTTATTTTCGAAAATTTAAAGGCACGCCTGACTATAGCGATCGCCTATAACTCTTGCACCGCAGGTTCGTTTTATAGTCAGTGCAATACTTTTAACTTAAAAAAATTATGAGCTTTTATTTATATATAAATTTTATATTTGATAAGGTTCCTACAAAATCCTAAAACAGCTTGACTGATTTAATTTCACCAATTATAATAATTATTTATTACCCCAATGTTATACGTTATACTGCTTATGGACCATTTCAGTTAGATGCGTCAATATATTAAATCACTTAAGCCTAATCTAATCTGGGACAAATTATTCCTTATCCTGTACTAGTCGAGAATAAATTTTAGACAATACTAAATTCAACAGGTACGAGGAGCTAAATGTATTACTATCATAAAATAAGCAATTATAGGTACTCACCATTTTCCTGTAGTAAGTATTATGCCATTCCAGTCTTTACGTAGATAGTGCATCAATTGATGTCTGAAAATCAGAAACAAAAATTATTTTTCCTAAATATAACTATGAAGAGAAATAAATTAAGTAGTTATGAAATGCATAATAAGTTTTTAATGAGTGAATGTTAAAGACGCCTTTTTAGTTTGACAAACTTCATGAACTAAAATGTAATTCGACTACAGTAAGTTGTTTTATTTTAAATTTAAAGAGCCCTTACTGTATTCTTAAAACTTTTACTTAATATGGTCTTTCCATCCACTTCTATTTGTTGTATGAAATTTTGAATTACTTTTGAAGCCATTATTATTAATCATGTTTCCAATACCTACCTACAAAATGCTCAAAATCATATTGTAACCTCACCCATTTTTAACATTTATCCCAAAAAGTTTTCTCAAAGAAACTTAAACCCAGGTAACGACACATATCATAAACAATATAATTATTTATTTGTAACATAACAATATATAAGGTAAAAAATGAATTTTTCGTAATCTCAAGTAACGACTAAAATCGGTACTCAAAAGAAATTAATATAAATAAGATTTGAAAATCAAAACTATGGCATCTATAACACCATACGACCTCAAATGTAACGGAAATATTATAATAATTTACTATCATTATAAAAAATGAGGTCTTGCTTGTTATTGTTACTTATTTTTATATAAAACCAGTGGTAAAGGTACTGAGTTCTGTTTCAGCAAAAAGATGGTTTTGTAATCTAAAATCCAATTTATGCAGCAATATTCCATCATTACTCGATGACACAAAAAGCAATAAATACCAATAAAATTCACCCTTTTAGCAATCTAGAACAGCAAAAACGGAAATGCCGCTTAATAAAGATTTGTTTTATCCTCATAAACACCAACACGATGTTGGAAGAAGTGAACAGACAGAGTAGACGGTCGGTTGGCAAAGCGGATTTTAGTAAAACCTGCATGACGGAAAATAAACTTCTAAACCGTAGTAAGTCGTTATCGCATCACGAGATACATGCGTTTCTTTTCAGTGGAATTCGACTCACCCCACTCTAATAATAAAATAATTATGCAGAGTGCGCCAAAACATGATAAGAGAAAACGTGCACGCAAAGAACCATATCTCGAATACTCGTGAAAAGAACATGAATGCTTATACGTACATAAACACGTAAACGTGATGATCAGTTTGGTGGACGGAAAGTTCATTAACCGTTGTTTTCTTTGTCCAATTCTAAATTCTTCAATTAATCCCTGAAACAAAACTCCTTTAGTTTAGTTGTACAGAGAAGACCATACCAAGCAGCGACGTGATCAAAATTTTTATTCCAGTCGGGATTTTTGAAATGCTTAAGTCAAGATGATACAATGATGAGATTGTGTTTGTAACATTAACTTACTTGACATAATATGACTAAGCCCTTGATGCCTACTACTTGCTAACCTAAGCCGATCATGTAAATTTGATTCAAATTTAAGCGAGCCTTTGCTAATTTACCAAGACCTTATACTATAATTAATATCACGTAAATTGGTGCTTCCAACCGCTGGAACTTTGCACATGCAAACCAGGATAATTCAATTTAAAGACGACCTTTAACTCATTTTATATATTAAAAAAAAAAAATATGTATTTGAAGCTTTAAATAACTTGACCTTACCTAAGCTACCCTCCGATGTATTGAACATGAACCTTTGGCTTCGTGCATAACACTTAACCCTGGATTTGGCAATACGCCAATCTCAACATGGATAAGTTACTTTTGTATGTTTATTACTATATTAACCACCCTAGATTAGGCAGGGTAAAGTTGAATTAGGTAAGGGGTTGCTGATGATAACTCAAGACAGTTGAAGCTTCAAATATCAAACGAGTCCAAAGAAGACTTTATAATATATTCTACTAAATCAATTCAATGGCGTTTGTTTGTAGTATTTCAAGTATAATAATGTTAACATTTTATGGTCCATTCATAAATTATGTCACACGAATTTCATGATTTTTGAAACCGTCTATGTCACTGGTAGTCCTCTGGTGCAATGTCACGTATTAAATAATTAAATTACAATTGTACCTCTAAAATGAATTAAAAACACTTTTTTTAACAATATTTTCTTTTAAATAAACTATAAATCAGTTATTTATAAATTTTACAAAACATTACAAATCAAATAAACAATATAAGATTTAATAACTTCATGAATTATTTGAACTGTTGATATTTCAGATTCATTCATGTGACCTAACGAAGCTTGTGACCTATTCATTTTTATTATAATGCATATTTTTCATTTAAAAAGGTCCTCCTTCAAAGGTAGATATATCTGTTGCCATGTTGTGTTCCTAGAATTTATTATACAATATACATACCTTTTATATGAACGTTTAATTTAATCCAAGAGCACGTAAACTATCGAAACGAATATTTAATATGATATTAGAAAGAAAGTTAAATGTTCAATCGAGGAATCAAGTAGCTTTTCAGAATTTAAATTAAATATCTATCGTCTAAACTCACACTAAACTTAATACTCGTATATATTTATCTAATATGACACGGCCACGTTACAATCAGCACCTCAAACACTTGGCAGATATCAACTTTAACCTACAAACAGGAGAAGCTGAACATGCGCCAAAGTGGAGACGTTTGGGGCCCCACTCACATACGGATTTGCTACGTAAACGATATACCTACGACGAGTAAAATTGAGCAGCGAGCAGTTTACAGAAACAAAAAACTTAAAAATCCCACATTTCGTGTAGATATAAATAAACTGATAATTTCAGTAAAAATTTTCTGAAATCGTTTCAAATTTGCTTTAAAGTATCATAATAAAGAAAGGATCCTTATTTTAATAAAAGAATTATTACTCTGGCTTTTGACGTACACAATTACAATTATTAAATTGACGATCATTGAATTATGAATACCTACCTATCTAATATATAAAATTCTCGTGTCACAATGTTAGTTATCATACTCCTCCGAAACGGCTTAACCGATTTTTATGAAATTTTATATACATATTCAGTAGGTCTGAGAATCGGCTACTATCTACTTTTCATATCCCTAAGTGATACGGGTTGTCCACTCCTAACTTTTTAATTTTTTGGACAATTTTTTATAATGTGGCATTAAAAAATATATACCACTATAAATTTTCACCCTTCTACCACCAACCCCCAATTTCTAATAGCGCTAATAGTACTGTAATAATCTTCAACTCTCAGAGGTCAATATTTGATCAATTATTATCAATCGATTACCATTCCCGCCAGGCGTCTACTGATGTCACTTTGTCACTACTCACCCAGCAAACAGCACGGAGTGGGGATGAGAATGAAGCAAATTTTTTTAGAATGTTACAGGGAGTTGAGTGCAAATATGTTGTAAGAAGTAAAAGAATGTTTTATTATAACATTTCAGAATGATTTGGCAATGTTTAAGAACGTTCCAGAATCTTGTACATCATTCAAGAATGTTCCAGAGTGTTAAAAAAGATTAGAGAATGTTTTGAATCATTATGGGATATTCTGGATAGTTCTAAATTCGCCAATTTCCATCAAACGTGTGATATATTCTTACCCGAGCAGTATTGCTCCTAGTACTGATATATTAGAATAGGATATTACAATTTGTCAGTAATTTGTTTAAGTATGGAAAGAACTGCAATAATATTCACATTTTAACAGACTAACAAAACCTCTTTTGAATAAATATTTGTTTGAAAAAAGATTGAATGCTTTTCCTTAAATTGTTTCCTTTCTTCGAAATTTTTATACAATATGCAAAGGAACCTTTATGAAGTCATTATTTTTGTGAGAATGTTGATGAAAACAGACGTTATACGTCAGGTACCTCTCGCGTCCTAGTTAAAAATAAGACAATAAGAGAACAGTTCTTGCGGTGATAAATTCTCCGGAAGGGAAATAAATGGTCCTCTGGAGGTTTTTATCGGGCACAAAACTACCATAAGGACAATATTTCATATCATCTGTTTCATTATGGGCTTAGTCGCCCTTTCAGGGAACATCAGTTTTCACCGGCGTGTTTTGTTTCAGAGAATACTCTCATCCTTCCAATCTTTTTATTATACCTTTCTTTTACCTTAAAAGCAAATCAGGGCAAAATTTGTGGGTTTATTACTCTGCTTAAGTAGATATTCGGTATCAAACTTATTCTGATTTAAAAAGTTTAATTATCTACTTCAAAGAGAAAAATTAATTTATTAGGTGTTTTCTTTTGCAAATAATTTTCTGCTGTGCGAAAAAGCGTTTTTCATTATCTTTTGCCACCTACAGATTTTTAAATAAAGACGATTTTTGTAGAAACGTACCAATAAAATATTATTAACTTACACTGATTTGAATAGATATCTACTAAAAAACGTACTAATAGTCTAAGTTTAATTTTTCGACAAATATTAAGTATTTTCTCCTAGTAAAACGAGAAAATTGAATAATATTTCTTTTCTTCCTGTTTACGACAGATCCAAATTGTAACCGTAAACTTTCAATTAAACAACTACATTTACGAAAGAATTCGAAGACAAATTAATCTAAACTATTGTAAATGTAGGTACTACTCTCGATTTTATTCAGTCTCAAACATTTAAAAAGCTACAAAATTTGTAGCTTGATAAGTAAACATAAAATAAAAAGTTTTGTTCTTTCATTAGTAACCAGTTATTGTGAAACATTTATCAAAATTCCTTCAACTAGGTAGGTACTGTTTACCTTTAAAATATTCTTTATGAATAGGGACACAAATAAAACAATTTTATTGGGGCAATTTCTTCTAATTAATTTAAGAACAGGCCCCTGAAATTAACTTAAACAATCGTTATGGGTATTGAAACAACATAAACTGATCGTTAGGATAATGGCAAACAGACTTCGATACATGCAAGCATATGCTACACTAAATAGCTCTGTGCAAGGTAGCAAGGTTCACATAAATTCAATGCAATTTCACATAAATCACGCAATCTCAAAGGTAACGCAGAACGTGGCTTCAACTGACTGGATTTGACATCGACGTTGATATTTGAACATTGCATTTTGACCCGTGTACAGTCGGTAGATATAAATCATTGGGTTCTAGAGTAGGAGAATAATTAGCAAATGACAGGACAAGCAGAGAGCAGAACGTTAAGCGTACATTTTCATTTGAAATAGAAATCCAATTTCCCTGCAGCACGATGATAACCATTGATAAGTTTGTACAAGAAACCTAAATCGTCATTTGAATTCCTTATTGCTTAAGATTAATTTTTAAGAAAATTATTTAATATCTGGTTAATGATAGACGTGTATCGAATAAAACTAAATAAAATGTCTACCTTGTGTAATGTGGAATTAATAGTTTTCCAGCTCTGCCTTTCCTGAGTAAGATTTAGAAACAAAGAGATTTGAAGTTTCCTAGTCAACTGGAAATGGTTTATGGATGGTGTGTGTCTTGTAGAACTATTAATCAATTATGACCAAACCAACATGCCTGGAAATCTCTAACCTGAACACTAACTCCAACCATTAAAGGCTGTATCAGTTAAAGTTTAGAATATTCTACTTTACTGGCCTCTTCAACTGATGAAATTTAAATCCAAACTGCTACTTCACAAAATCAAGCAATTTGAAGCCAGCAGACGAAGATAAAACAGAACAGTTTTGTAGAACCTTCAATCAAAAAAACAACAAACCCGGAAACTTATTGAATCCGACTCTTTAAAGATCACCGATCGTTTTAAACTTAAACTACTAAGTGACAAATTCCATCAATTTTGGTTCAGGCCAAAAGACGAAACCAAATTAGAAGTATTCTTTAAAGCCTTCAGTAAGATCAGCAAAACCTTAAATCTATAGGTACATTGACTGCCGCCATGAAAGTATACACGGTTTTTCAAGTTGATGGGCTATTAGAAGTATATGAATTAGTAGAAGGAATTCAATTCTGAAACTTGGGCTCATTTGGTTATTGTTTATGCCGCTTCTTTTAAAAATATTTTCAAGTTCAATTTACATCCGGTTATACCGGAAGTCGATACCAACTTTGTTATTTTAAATGGAATGGTATAGTTTTTACGCTGAATTCGAATAAAACGTGTAATTCTAAGGTAAGTTTGATAACCAACTTGTACACCTATGACGATCGGTTTCTGAATTAATTTAATTTATAGAAAAAAAATTGCTACCGCAACCCAAATTATAAAAAATCATAACTTCCACAAAATACGACTTAGTGTTGAAATTTTTACTAGTAATAGCTGAATATTAGTGCTAACGCCTTGACAAAATTGAATTAAATAATTTATACAGGGCGTTCAAAATAAAATTCTAAAATTGAAAAACTTCAAACACGAATTACTTCGTTTTTTCAAATGGCACCTACTATTTTTTATTTTTTCAATCGATTCCTTTTTTTATCCTCTTTCGATCTATATGGATATTTTTTATTTTATTTGAAAATTTTGGAATAATTTTGAATTATTACTTAAAATAGGAAGTATCCATATAGATCGAAACTATTAACTGAATAATAGTTATCTTAACTTTTTTATCCTCTGTATATTCTTCAGGACCATAACATCAGAGGAGTAATTTTAATATTAACCAATTTTTTTTACTGACTTTCATGTAGTAAAGTACCTATCTATATGTATCAAGGTACGTGTGGTATAATGGAATTGAGTGACAGTAGACGCTTTTTAGGCTACTCGCTTATATTAAAAATGTATGTGGTATATATGGGTATTGATTTTATGCCAATCACTTTTCTATCTAATTCAGCAAACCATAAAGGTTACCTTTACGTTCATTTAGCGGAAATTCTAAAATTATTTGTTACAGAGGAGGAAAAGAGTAATTATATTTTTGATATTGGAAGCCATTACGATAAGTCGCAATTGATTAGCGTACCTTTTTTAAATAACGTTGTACAGTTACCAATGCGAGTACTTACTTTTTATCGATACTTATTATTTGGTTTAAAAGAATCGATACCAAAAAGGCATTAATGGGATTAAAGGAAGGATGTAAATTTATATCGAAAGCTCTTTTGATTTTTTATTGCACGTTGAAATTGCATCAGTGAGAAAAATATATTTAATTGTGTATTTAAAGTTGACCTCTGAATGAATTGAATTTAATCCTACCTTCCTACCTGTGTAGCTACTTAAGATGGTTTTTATAACAAAAAGAAATGAGAACGTGAACTTAAATCCGAAAATCTTTTACCGCAAAATTTATATTTAAATGAAAGTTTTGCAGAAGGCCACAAAATAATTGTAAACCAATACATCACAAATGATTTAAAATAAACAAATTTCATTTTTTCTTCTACACTACATAAGATATTGTTAATATTTTATAGACAATTTCTTAAACCGAAGTTGGATGAAGTAGTTGGAATGGGTTTTACAAAATTTTTACCATATTCAACCTGCTGATGAAAAAAATAATTGGAAAATGTGAATCAAATGAAATACTAATTTTAAACAGAATAACTGTACCTATTGTATAAAGTTATAAATATTGTAGCGACCAGGGACTGTACGAGTGTGCGATAACAACTTGTTTGCATGTACTTCTTATCGCTAACATACTTACGGCGTAGACACCGCACACGGTACTTTTATTGTTATCAAATTACAAGATGTAAATCTTTCTCCAGTGACAAGAAACAAATTCAATTCTGGAATCATCGAGGACTTTCTAATTATTATTTATCATTCGAGAACCATCAGGATTTCCTTTTCGAATCATCTAGAAAGTTCGAAATGTGTATATAAACTGATCGTCTTTGGGCCAGAGAAGAGTAGTTGTGATAAAGCATCCGTGCGCGAACGAAAACGATAAATAATAAACCAAAGTGATATAAATAAATTGTTATATAAATAAGTGAATTGATCTAATATAAATAGTAGTTCTAAGTTAGTGTTTAAGTGTTATATAAATAGTGTTAAATAAATATCTTTGACTAGAAAATTCGTAACAATATCGAAATGTGACCATAAAAAATTGGTTTTGTTCTTCCTTATTAATGCATAAAAAAGGCTCTTCCCAAATTTTTTATTGACTAAACTAAAACTCGTTAATAGCTCCTAAACAAAAACATTAGTAAAACCGATTGTCAAACGTAGGCAAAAGATGGCCAACCCATTCTACCCCTTTAGGGGTTGAATTGTAAAACAATCACTCTTATGCCTTGTACATATACTAAAATAAATCTCGGTGAAAAATTTCAGCGTTCTAGGTCTAAGGGTTTAGCCTGGGCGTTGATTAGTCAGATTCGTAAACAGATTTGAATTTCTTGTTCCTTTAAATTGGCCGGTATTTATTTATTTATTGTCAATAATGTTTTCGACTTTACTAATTGCTTAGAGTTTAAATTAATTATGTTGTAATTAATTAAAAGTGCACGTTTCTGTTACAAAATTTAAAAGAGCGTCCCAAAATCAATTAGTGAAATTAATTACAACGACAAACACAAAATATTTACTACCCCTAGGTGAAAAGTTCTCGTTCAAATAAAACCGTTTTGTTTCGTTTTAGTGTATTTTATTTTTCCCTGTAAAATTGTTATTTGTAAACAAATGATCCTGTATAAAGTTTTATTGTAAATCCATTTGTACCTATATATTTATCCTTCATTAGAAGAAATTTTAATTTTAACCCCAGCTGTTACATACTTTTTTGGAACCAAACATATCATTAAACTATACACACATATACACATATCATTAAACTAACGCTGTCTTTATAAAAAAATAGGTTACGAGGAGATTAATGGAAAAGTTTGATACATTAGAATGAGGCAACTGAATCAAGTAAAGTTTGAAAATTAACATTTTCGACTCCTTAATCGCAACATCGTAATCATGTCAATATTAACAGGGGATTGAATGAACACAATTAAGGGATGATCGCGTTACCGCCTGGCGTAGGTAAACTAGGGCACTTTATTTCATTAGGATCAAATTTTAGAACAAAATTTTGGGCAACATTTATTTCAACAACGAAATTTGATACATTGGTTACGAGGGTGATGATAATTAATAAGTAGTTTGGAACTTCATGACAAATTTGTGACTAATAGGTTTAATTTTCACGTTGAAATTCCTTCTTATGAATAATTGAATTTTCTTCACCGTAGGTAACTGTGACTGTATTTTCAACTAGATTTTTTTTTTGATGTAGTTTAATGTAAATGAATTGACTCAGTAAGAAAACTGTTGCCTCTTCTCTTCTCTCTCAAGATATTGTCAGATATTTAAACACTATTATGACCAAAATCTGTTATTTATCTTTATGAATTCACGTACAATTTATATTTACCAATAAGGTAACGTTTTTATATATACATAAGATAAAATTGTGTTGATTCAACACCACTTTTTCGTCATAATTTAATGGTTGTTGTATGAAGGTTTTGTGAATAATTTATTGGACGAAAGCGAGCTATATACTTTATTTTTCCTTATGTTGTGGCTTTTATTAAAACGTTTTGTAACAAGCACAGGTCAATAAATAATTCGTGTTAAACTTTTACTTTTTAAGATATACCCAAAACCTGAACAGTTCTTACAATGTGCTGTTTCTTTTAAGCTTCTTTGAAGATATCATTGTGTTTCTTGATCTCGATTAAGATTTAAGTAATTTATTGTTAAGGAAAAATGGTAAAATACCATCAAAACTTTAACGTCAATCCTACTTTATAGTTTTATTTCCTAATCTACGATGATAACGATAAGTCCGATAAGTTTAAAAAATCCCCCGGGGAGTTAGTCAGAAAGCTATTTGTCTCTCCCTTACGTCGTTCTATCATATACGTTCGCCTTAAGAAGAAAATTTCCTTCGTCCATGTATTACATTTGTTTCTGTGCGGCTCAGCTGGAAAGTTTTCAATTTTATCTATTGTCTTTGTTCTGCTCTGTTGCTTTAATGTCCCTTATCATTTTATACCAATTACAGTTCTTTTCTTTCTTTTCTCTGAAACTGGAATTATTGTATGAATCAGCGGCAGCGTACTGGGAAAATGTATTTTGTTCTTATTACTTTAGCAGAAATTGTCTTTCTTACAAACAAGCAAATAAATAAGAACTATCAGCAGCATGTACTTATTTAGTACGTGCAAAAAATTGTACCTATATCTGAAGCTATGCGCTATATTTCTTTTGGAGTAATAGAACAAAGGACGTGAATAAACGGATTTTATGCGAGCAAACTTATTTCGTTTTGTTTGTACAGTGAAAAAGGACAATTGTTGCTACAGATAAGCCAACAACGGATGCACTAGTTAGCTTTGTGTTCATGTAAAATACTCCGCTCATCATTTTCAAAGTTATTGCAACAATGTAACAGTGATTGTTAACAAAATGCGCTCGACAGTTTAATTTGTTCGGCAGCCATTCTGGTACGCGAATATCAGTCAATTGAAAATTCCCATTATTTTGGTAATTTAATTTTCACAACAGGCAACCGACCACTCTACTTACGGAAAAAAGTATCTATCGTACACTAAATTCGATTACAAGTTTTGATGTGTAAGTTCAAAAGTTCGGAACAATAAATCGTACCGCATGCATCTCAATTTTTCAACTTGTCACCTTTTGCAATTGTTAAACTTGAACTTTATTTTTTGAAAATTGACCGACAATAATTAATGTTGTTATGAACACAAACAGAATTTTCGAATAAAATGCTTAAAATAGAATTAAACGAATACAATAAAAGTTATCAATTTTTAGTGTTCATATTTGGCAAAATTTTATTAAGGACATTAACTGAATCCTTTTTATTTATATGTAGTTTCTATATTTTAGAGTAAACTAGACGAGCGAGATGCATTAACACAGAAACCTAATTATTCGCCACCCTCACTAATACTGACGCTGGCTGCACTTACTTTGTGAAATATAGCCGGAAAATCTATGGCACAGGTGAATTTCATACACCAGGGTTATTTATAATGCAGCACATTGGAAAGAAATAGGACCACAAAAGAAATTAGTAACAAAAGATACAATACAGTAGATGTTTTTGAAATATTCTATGAAACTAGTAAATTAACTTGATGCATAAAGCTCGGCATTAGCCTTACAAAACATCGCGATTCATTATGAAGACTAATAGAACTTTTTTAGAAAAAAATTAAAAATTGCAGTTTTGGGTTTCTAAACTTTCAAAGTTGTTCTTGAGTATATTAACGAAGTTAAATTAATTCTACTACTTTTAACTACGAATAGTGTTCGAAGTCGCTCTAATATTGGTTTGTCCTATACGGATAGTATTTATTACATGAGTTACAGGAATATGTTTTTTTGGTATAAAAAATCCAGAAAACATTAACATTTGACAATATCAACCGCCATCAATCTTCTTTAACGTCAGATACGAGTAATTGAGATTTCCCTGAAAATTGAGCTTAATAAAGATTAAACTTCTTCAATCAGATACGATACGTTTCTATGGGAAAGCCCCTCTTTGAGGGAGGGAACGAAACGAATCTTATCTAGACACTTTGAGTATTGAGGTCAGAAAACTAATTTCGTTTAAACATCAAAAAAGTTTTATAATAATAAAAGTAGAGTGGAGTGGAGACTTTTTTTGCACACTTTAATTATTTTGGCAGAAATTTAAATTAGTTTTTATTTTTACAAAGGTAGGGAATATACACTTTAAAAAACTTTTACCAGATAACGTGGCCTTATTGACTTTTGTTTGTAACACTTCTGATGAAGCACTAAATAATGCGAAGCAATTGTCAAGTACTAAATAAAATTGTGGAAATTAACGTTTTTTGTTTTATTTTAAAGTGGACATGAATTTCCATCAAGTAAATGTAGAAGCTATCAATCTTATTAGTACAAATCCTTCACCAACGTTTAATTTAAGATATTACATTTTCTTGGTTTAATATAGTCTTATTTTTACACCAAAGTTGTCATCAATTATTCTCTAAAGAATAAAACTTATCATTCCAACACAGAGTTGAATAAGTAACGTCTGTGTATTTTTAAAATTGGGGTTATTCCTCTACTCAAGCGCAAATCTCTTAAGGATGCTCTGTTTAACATTTCCTGAGTCCATTAGAAACTTTTCAGTGCCTTTATCAGACTCGTTCACCTCTATGGCCAAGTTTTTAACAAAGTTGCACCTATTAACATAGATAAAATTCACAGCATCGCCCATTACTACGAAAAAGTTTTGAAGAGATGTGTAGGTACAACATGTTTATTTTGCTGGGAGCAAATGAAACATAAAAGAACCTACTGTAAAACAAAGTCTCAACTTCTGCAGTACACATTACTAAGACGCAAACTTATCTTTCTTGACACACGAACACACAGTCTATTAAAACAAAGAAGAAAGAAAAGGATCATAATTTTTTGTTTTGGAAACTAAAAAAGGTTTGAGTAAAAGTTATATTTTGAAGTAAGTACCTACTTATAATATTATGAATGAAAATTAATACATGTGGGTCGAAACAATTTTGTCGAGGTTAATAAATAGTTGTTGAAACATCTTAAACTTTGTTTCAATGTTTCATCAAATGGTCACTATTGATAGTTTGTATTATAATATCATCGTTCAGTTTAAAGAAAATTCGCCTCAACTAGAGAACATTACAACCGCCGAGGCCAGAGACCGCAATTTTAATTTCCCACTGAAACTCTAGCCACATGGTTACTACTAACTCGAAGGCACAGTTTCTACAATTTTAGAAATAAATAATTAAAGCCTAAATTATAACAAAAAGATAAATTTACTTTAGAAGTAGGTAACTAAAATTTTGCGACAAAGGATTGCACCCACACTTGACCCTAATCAATAAGCGAATGAGCAATCCAAAAGGGGAGAATCCTTTGGTTTGTGAAAGAAATTGATGCCAGGGTTAAGAGTTCTCCTCTACTTCATTTGTTCCACTTCATTGATTGGTACGAAGGCCTCTCACCAACTTGAATTTATTATGCTCCAAGGACCGATTCCCGAATTTGAACACAGATGTTTAATGGGGCTCTGTTTTTATTTTTGAGAATAATTAAGTTCATAATTTAAAGAGCAATTTGTCTTCAGGTTTTTTAGGTACCAAAGAACCCAAAAAATTCCTCAAAGGAATTGGAGCTATTAATAAAATGATTAATGTAAGGGGAGAAGTCTGCTTTATCAAATAAAACCTGTGTCACATTTAGAGTTTCTTAGCCCTGTTTCGTATGTATCTATATTTAGAAAAATTGTATCCATAAAAAATATATTCGCTGAGTACCCAATTGATTAATGTCAGTCGGACCAAGAGCAACAAAACTCTAATTTCAAATAATTTACGGTATTTTGAGAGAAACAACCTTTAAAGTAGAACCATTTCATGAATTTCTTAGTATCTACATAGTAGAAGCAACATTAAAAAAAGAATATGATTTTTTCCATAAAACGTATTACAAACATTTATATAATATACTAGTAACTCTTTTTTTAGCAACTTTATGTTTAACGACTACTTACTGATGTGCTATTAAAATTGAATACCAAAAAAAGGGGGTTTAGAGTAACAAAAACTGGGTTACGTTTCACGAAAATATTTTATTAATCTCTACAAATTTGTTTCAACCCTTGCGGGTCATTGTCAAGAGCTACGAAGTTCATAATCCCAACCTAATTGACAAAATGTTAAAAAGTAAACAACGAAAACTCATTGAAATCAAACTTTACAACGGTCTCCTTCCTGATTTAATTCCTGAAAATAAGAAATACGCTTTTATTAACTATGTAAAAGAAGTCGGATACAAAATTAAACACCATCTAATTAAATTAAATATTATACCAATTTTAGTCAACAAAATTAATTTAAAAACTCTGTTAGTTAACAACAATAATAAAACAAATTCAATAGATAAAAGTGGCGTGTACAAATTATACTGTAAAGATTGCACAGCCTTTTATTTGGGACAGACAGGTAGGGCCATAAAAACTCGTCTTAAAGAACATGTGCTTGCCATTCAGAATAAAAAGAATAATACAGGAATAGCTCAACATTGTCTAGATTTCAAACATAATTTAGATATTAATTCAATTGAACTTGTACATTCTGCTCAAAAGGGTCGTAAATTGAGTTTACTTGAATCTCTGGAAATTAAGAAAGCCATTAATAATAATGAAAATATTGTAAATAATCAAATTGAAATGTTCACATTGGATTCTCCGCTGTTATTGGATTTTCCAAATAGATAACCGTTACCTACCTGCATAAAATTCTTCTTGCCTACTGTAATCCGTTTATATAAGTCTGGTACACTATTTACATCTTTAGTAACTTCGTAGCTCTTGACAATGACCCGCAAGGGTTGAAACAAATTTGTAGAGATTAATAAAATATTTTCGTGAAACGTAACCCAGTTTTTGTTACTCTAAACCCCCTTTTTTTGGTATTCAAAATGTTTCACAAAGAATGCGATACGCAATCTATTAACTATATATTAAAATTGAGTTTATAAGGAAATTGTTTTTATCATTACAATTAATGTAAGCATTTGTAATCTAAACATGTTTTTAATATTATGGAATTAACAATGGTTGAAATTTATTTGATCAATTTTATAGACCACCTAGAAACATATTTGAACACAATTTTTTGAAAAGGTAAAATTAATGGTTTTATGTTAACCCACGTAAAGCAAATAAAAGGAAATAACGACCCACGAAGTTTTTTTTTAGCAGCTGTTCATTTCTAATATTTGTAATGTAATTTCGCCGGCGTTTCATACATGAATTATTACATCTATTACTGTAGCGAGATTACGTGGTATCATCTGCTGCCCTCAACGTATATAAATCACCATTAGCACGCCCTGCTCGCAGGTGAATTTCTTGCTTTGGGAACCTAGAAACCGTAATTGTATGTACACTGCGACTTCATCGTCATAATTAAAGCTCGATTTTACGAGACTACGTCGGATGCAAAGTTCTGTGTTGTGATTATAATCAAGAAAACTTTTTGTGTAGGTAGGTACTTATGTATAGGAATGACTGTTAACTGTTATCGCGTGATTTAAGGACGTCCTGGAGATATAATCAAAAGCGTTGTACTTATCTGAAATTTCTAACTTTAACTTTTATATTCGACGCCTATGATTTTTATCTGTTTCGACATATACTGACTAAAAAACTTTTATACTGCCCCAGGGTAGATATATGTATTACAAAAACTGTATTTAACATAAATGATAAATCTTTTTAGAGGTGGAAAGTTTTTTATTTCATCTATTTATACCTAGGTGGGCCCTTTTAGTACTTAGAAAGTATCCATAATTTATTTTACTTTGTCCTACATACGTAAGAAAAATTTAACAAAGGAGTTATGTATAATAGACCCTATAATCTGAACGTAGTATATCTACACACATTCTATAAATTCATCGAATAAGTAAATATTTGTTAGATAAATTAGAAATATATAAAATAGATTATGGGAAAGTTGTGGGAATAAGGACACCATCTATGCATGGACGATTAGGAAAAGAGACTAATGCTATTTAATGTATAATATAAAGTATAATTTTGTATGGGGTGGAGATTTGAGGTTGAGCAGCTAAAAGACAGGTAGAAAACATATATAAAAAGTTTGTTAAGAGGACGCTAAATTTGCATGTATTTACTCCGGACTATACAGTGAGAAAAATTAGAAAGGTTATATATAAGCAATTAGGTTTAAGGAAGAAAATATGGAGGAAAAGAGTGTTCAAGAAAAGTAGGAGAACTACATTTGATGAAGAAAATTAAGAGAAATAAAATAGAGCAGGAACAATTGAATGACTCGAGTTTGAGAATAAGATGTAAGGAGTCAGATAGAGGCGAAGAATTAAGAAAAATACCGGCCAAGTGCGAGTCGAACTCGCGCACCGAGGGTTCCGTACAAACCTGTATATATGTGATGTAACTAAAAATTTAAGGTTTTCGGAATATTTCCTTTATATGTGCTATAAAACATTGCTTCATGCCAAATTTCAAGATTCTAAATCGACTGGAAGTACCCTTTAGGTTTTGATTCCCTTGCGAGTAGTTGCGAGTTTGAAAATATGCGGCTTAAATTGCTGTTTCTTTTGATTGCGTTGACATAGAAGTTTGATTTTGTTACAGCTTAAAGGTATTATAGACCTGAATATTTGATATGAATTTCAATTTAATACCTCTACACGATCATGAGAAAAGGGGTAGTAACTTTAAAACTATTAAAAATATTTTTATTATATGATGTAACTAAAAATTTACGGTTTTCGCAATTTTTCCTTTATCTGTGCTATAAGACGTTGTTTCGTACCAAATTTCAAGATTCTGAGTTCACGGGAAGTACCCTGTAGGTTTTGATTCGAAAATTTGCGGAAATTTGCGGCATAAACGGCTGTATCTTTTGATTGCGTTGGCTTAGAAGTATAATTTTTTCACAGCTTCAAGGGACAATAGACCTGAGTATTTGGTATAAATTTTAGCTTGATACCTACACGCGTTCCTGAGAAAAAGGGTCTTAACAGACGGACGGACAACGAAGTGATCCTATGAGGGTTCGGTTTTTCTTTTTAAGGTGCGGAACCCTAAAAATAAAGGATTACACAATATATACAGCCGGACTAGGATTTTTAGGTAGAATTCGTGGCAGGATGATCTGATACCGAAATATTCGGAAGAGAAAAAAATTGAAATGGATATATAGTAATTGCAAGATTTAGAAGGGGTAATGAATGCAGAGAATAAAGAATAAATATTGGAAGAAACAGGAACAAAGAATCCATAGGTTCTGTGAAAGAAAGTAAGAAACTTTGACGGATGTGTTGGGAGGAAGTATTGAGAATAAGAGCTGAAGAGGTGGATGGTGGATGATAATGACTATGATTTTAGTCAATTAAAGGAAATTAAAAAAAAAAAGAAAAATGTAATTAGTCATATCTTGGTTCACCTGATGAAAATTAATAGTCACTTGTAAAGGAAAATTGTTGTTATTTTAAAATAGCTTAGTTGTTGGTAATGGCATTACAATAAAAGGATAATGTTAATTTACTTTAATTTATCTTTAATTTAATAAAAAACCTTATATGAATGGTATATAACTTCTATCACTTCGTTGTCCGTCCGTCCGTCCGTCCGTCCGTAAAGACCCTTTTCTCAGGAACGCGTTGAGGTATCAAGCTAAAATTTATACCAAACACTCAGGTCTATTGTCCCTTGGAGCTGTGAAAAAATCAAACTTCTAAGTCAACGCAATCAAAAGATACAGCCGTTTATGCCGCAAATTTCCGCAAATTTTCGTATCAAAACCTGCAGGGTACTTCCTGTGAACTCAGAATCTTGATATTTGGTACGAAGCAACGTCTTATAGCGCAGATAAAGAAAAATTGCGAAAACCGTAAATTTTTAGTTACATCATATAATAAAAATATTTTAAATAATTTTAAAGTTACTACCCCTTTCCTCATGAACGCGTAGAGGTATTAAATTGAAATTAATATCAAATACTCAGATCTATAATACCTTTAAGCTGTAACAAAATCAAACTTCTATGTCAACGCAATCAAAAGAAACAACAATTTAAGCCGCATATTTTCAAACTCGCAACTACTCGCAAGGGAATCAAAACCTAAAGGGTACTTCCAGTCGATTTAGAATCTTGAAATTTGGTACGAAGCAACGTCTTATAGCACAGATAAAGGAAAAATTGCGAAAACTGTAAATTTTTAGTTACATCATATAATAAAAATATTTTTAATAATTTTAAAGTTACTACCCCTTTCCTCATGATCGCGTAGAGGTATTAAATTGAAATTCATGTCAAATACTCAGGTCAATAATACCTTTAAGCTGTAACAAAATCAAACTTCTATGTCAACGCAATCAAAAGAAACAGCAATTTAAGCCGCATATTTTCAAACTCGCAACTACTCGCAAGGGAATCAAAACCTAAAGGGTACTTCCAGTCGACTTAGAATCTTCAAATTTGGCATGAAGCAATGTTTTATAGCACATATAAAGGAAAAATTCCGAAAAGCTTAAATTTTTAGTTACATCACATATATACAGGTTTGTACGGAACCCTCGGTGCGCGAGTTCGACTTGCACTTGGCCGGTATTTTTTTTCTTTACAACACGATAAAAAAATCGAGAGGTAAAGAAAAAACGTCTAGACTTATTTAGCTTGATTATTCTAATACTAATTATTAGAAAGAATGAAAAATAGTTTTATACCACCAAGTACATTTTATGAGAATTCTAGTATTATTTACTATAAAAATTTTGCTTGACTCATCAAGAAATAAAATCATGATTATTTTTCTCCGTGAGGCAACTTTTTTATTACCAGTATGTAATGTCCTCTTTCCTGTTTGTATATGTAAAATATATGCCAATTCCTATGAATATGTACAAGGATACACGCACGTGTGAATAATGAAAGAGGTGTCGACCCGTTCTTTGTTCGAGAATAAAACATACATTATTGGAGATCAGAAGAGTATACCCGTATAACCTAATTTTCCTGTTTATTTGGGGTGATTGCTTTATGTACTCTTGTGTTAAGTGGGGATTTCTAAAGTTGACTGAACAAACAAGGTTTGTTTCCTTGTGCGCCAATAAAAATGTGTCATCGAGGCATTTGTTTGCCAATTTCTTGGTCGACGAAGGAACAGAATTACTCAATGTAGCTTTTCTAAGAAGTTTATCGATTGTTACAACGATCCCGCAATCTCCTGAATTATTTATTAAGGACGAACCTTCGAGTTTTGCCGCCTGTCACACAGAGTATATTTATCTCGGGTCCCTTTTGCAACAGTTAATTGTAGCCTCTTATTGAATTTGAATAGCATGTTGTCTAAAGTGATGTGGGAGGAAATTAATTTATTAATCAGCATTCAATTGGAAATAAGTGTTTACGAAAATTCAATTGTTATAAATCACAGTAAACTCCTCGTTTCGCTGCAGGCGTATCTAAAAGGGTATAAACACCCAAAAACTTAATAACTCAAGAAACGTTCTAATACACATGTTGGCTAACTGATCCTTGGGTTGAGAAAATTAAAAATCTGACAATAATGATCAGGGGTTGGAAAAGCTGAAGTTAGGGATTTTACTGCCTCCCCACGTATTCGCTCGAAGAAATTTAACTACGCTGCAAATAGTCTTGAATGCAACTTAACATTTCTCTTGTTCTCTTCTATTTAGATAAATTCAATGGCGTTGGGAGAATATGCAAATTTGTAGCATTTCAACTTCCGAATGTCTTCATACAAAACAAATGTTCACTTGTTGGCATGTCATTTAGCTCTCGAGGGTTCCGAAAATTGTTTTACTTGCGTGAAAGTTTACACGAAATTATATACTGACGTAACGTTTTCAATTCCGTTTTGTACCGAAATCTGCCAGCAACAGGCCAATTTATTCTCCAGGTCTCGCTTGTTGATATTTTCCGACCCGTCTCTGATAACCGTGGAATTAAGCCATATTCACAAACTGTCACAAATTAATGCCGGGCTGAAGGCTTTATGGAGTATTACAGCAGGGGATTTATCCAAAACTGTTTAAGTTTACCTCATTCTTCCCCTTTAGATTAAACAATTCCCAAATGATGTATTGATCACTTTTACCATCTCACATTTTACCGGAACTACATAAATAATTATTTTTTAATTCCATTCAGTGTTTATTTATAACTTCTTTTACAATACATATTAGATAGAAGTAAAATTCTTCAATGTAAAATGCTTGTAAATAAAAATCAAACTAAGAGAGTTTAATAAATCTTGAGAAAACTTGAAATGGTAGATGGAAATTTCTAGAAAGTAAAACAACAAATTTAATGCTTATAAAAATTTGAGCATGACATAAGTAATGAATAACCAAGAAAAAAAATTAGAGACGTGATTCAAATTCTTTTGCATTTCGTTCACCTAAGATTTTTCGGGAAACTACATTTTCCTAGACCTGAAAAAACGAACACGTATCCCATCTAAAAGTTACTGTATGTGAATCAAAATATTTCGTAGTAGGTAAAATGATTGTGTTGCAGTGCGTTTTAAGCAAGTTTAAGTGTTGTGTTTTCTACCTTATTAAGGAGAAACAACGCCACTTCCAGCGTTCAAGAAATCATCAGATACTGCAAGAGATGTTTATCAAAACTAAAATTACTTGAGGAACTTTAATTTAATTAAAACTTAACTGCGCAATGAGGCAGCTTCCTCATTGTCTTAGTTACTTTCCAGGCAAGGGAAATGTAATTAAGGATTTGACCTATATTGTAAACGAAGATGTACCTACCTAGCTAGGGTAGTGTTCATTGAAAGCGATGCGGTAGCAACCCATTATACACTTGGGAAAAATTGTTTTGGATTAGGAGTATTTCTCTCGTATGATTGTTTTCAAAGGAACAACCATGTGAAACGACGTTAAAAAAATAGAGGAAAATGAACGAGAAACATTTTCTTTAAGTTTTGATAGCGAAAAGTAACTCCATTTGAGTTTTCAAATCATTAAACAATATGGTCATAAAAATATTTATATAATGATTTTTAATGTTTTCTCAGGATACTCTACAATTATAATTTTACGGTGAATTTATTTTATTTAGTGGATTAATTAAAACTTAGTAGGTACTTATTAGTAAACGTTGGAGCGTGGGAACTAAACGTTTGTTAATTTTTAATGGTAAATTATAAAAAGGGATACATTTCCCTTGAATTTTAACTGCACATTCAGTTTAGGTGCTCTTGAAAGTTATAAAAGCTTCTGCCTCGTCAAAGTTTAGCACTTCACCTAAAAGCCGTAATTTCTCTGAAAATTACCCACTTACGAGTATAAATAAAATTGAGGTCAGTACGTTTTCTATTGCAGTATTTACATAAAAAAAAGGAGGTTTCAACGTAAATTGCTTGTGAAGAATTTCTTTTTATTTGAGTGGCCATGTAGTACATACTTACATACTTTCATTTATATTCACTATTTAATTTTATTTACATAAGTTAATAATTAATACTATTAGATATTAATTAAATAATTGATTAATTAACTTTTGAATCCAAGCAAGAATTTGAGAAAATTAACTGAATTCAAATTTAAACCATATTGGCCCAATAATTATGCTAAAAGACGAAACCACGTTATTTATTATATTTATCCTGAATTTTGAGGTATCAACAGTGAAAAGCACAAAACTATTGCAACATTGCCAAATGAGTCAAAAACCCATAAAGAATAATTGTCAGCATATACAGATTGTGTTACATTCTCGTATAATCCGGAAGTTAGGTACATATGGTATATATACAACCTACATTTTCCGGCACGCAAGTGAATTTAAAGCAGCACCTATTTGAATATTTCTCGGGAAAACACAAAATTTTAATGGCATGTTCGATCGATAATGACTTTTTCTTTTTTTCAACAAAACAAAAACTCACAGGCGCAACAAATTTCACTCTATAGGTTTATTAATATTAATAACTATGGAATAATATAAAAAAATCAATAAACTCATTGCTTTGAAAAGAGTTCTTTGTCAGTGCAATTGATATTTAGACGCAGCTTTTCGTGGATAGTCGAAAAATAAGTGGAATTACACAACATCCTAAAATATCCCTAGGATATGCTATCCGGAAGTAGGGTTGCAATCTCTAAAATCTGGCAACAAGGACAAGAAGCGTAAAAAACCCGGATATTAATGCTTAGAAACCGGACATGTCACCAGTGTTTTTTTTTAAGTTACTTAGTAAAATAAAAAATTATTTTGATGTTTATTTATTTCTACATTAAATTTAGTCTTCTTAAGAAACAAAACAAAACATTCTTAATGTTTTAAGAATTGTTAGCAGTCTTGTGTTTCTTATTTCTTTAAATAAAACAAAAAATTATTCTTTTAATATAATTTAAGTAATTTGAAAACTTTTAAACCCGGACTACAAATGAAAACCCCGCCCGGACTCCCTCTAAACTAGGACAAATTCGGGGAAGTTCGGACTGATGGCAAACTTATCCGGAAGGCTTATATTCATTGAGAACACTAATTTTCATATGCCTATGTCACATCCTTGTTATATAGTTTTGAACTTTAAGCATAGGGTAGAATTCGAGAATCTGGAACTTAATCCTTACTGAGAGTAAGTTGCCTTCTACCTGCCCTTAGGCACTGTTAGTGGACGAGTACAATTTAAAATAGAAAGTAGTCGTAATCAAACTTAAACTTTGAACGGTGCACTTTTTGTGAAACATACTGATTAAAGATAAAAAATATTAAATAAAACGAACAAGTTTCACCAAAAATTATATTGACTCAACAATATTGTTTCGGCCAATTCGGCCATTATCAAGAGTAAAATACAGATTACTGAAGTAAACCAATTAAGTCTGGATAATATATAGTAAATCTAAAGAGAGGTGGGGACTGGTTACAATTTGTATAAGATTAAGGGTGAATTATGCGTTACTAATTCTACTTGGTTGCTAACTATGTTACAATTCTTGTGTAATGCTTTTTTAATTTCCAAATTTTCCAAAAGCGACAATTTTCTACTTTTTGGAATATTGCTGTGTAAGATTTTTATGTTGTCTACGTCTAAATGGTGATCATTAGAAACGCAATGTTCGGCAAAACCGGATTTGCAATCTTTTTTATTAATGGCGTAAGAGTGTTCAGAAATCCGCTTTTTGATCGATCTGCCACTTTGGCCAATGTACATAGCATCACAAGAATTGCAACTTAGTTGGTAAATTCCACTTTTTTCCAAAGGGTCGGTGTTCTTTTTACGTTTACAAAATATGCTTTTTAGGTTTGAAGTATTACTTTCTGCAATTTTACAATTTGTTAAATTTTGTAACTTATATTTAAATTTAGAACTAACATTTTTAATAAATTTTACACTACCAAACTGAACAGGAATTTTACAACTGTCTACACTGTTATATAACATTTTATTAACTATTTTTTAACTTTTTTTGGATAATAGTCTGTCAATTAAATTAGAACAATAACCATTATTTACCGCTATATGTTTAATAATATTAAGTTCTTCATTGAAATCTGAATCAGAAAGGGGTATGGTAACTAACCTATGTAGTAAGTAAAATTTTTTGAAAGTAGTCTTTATAAACTACCATTTTTGGAATGTCTAAAAATTACCCTAATAAAATTCCTGCCGGTAGTAAAGGGCTCCGAAAGGGAGATACGTTAAACTGACTTGAGTACAGCAAAAGTAAATATATGGAAACACATGGAATTCAAAAACAGAATACAAAAATAAAATAACACTAAATATACTATACATATGACAGTCAACATCCTCCCTGTTTGAACTATATTGGGCATGTTGCTGGACCATACGCTTAAAAAAATCACCTTAGAATATGTGGATCAAAAGGATTCAATATACTTTAGTAATTAGGTCCTTATTATATTCACGTTGAAGGTAGAAGTTATGTTTTTGACGTTTTGAAAGAGGTATTTTCGTTATGAAAAGAAATATCAAGGGATACGGGCAGTTTTCCGTTTCACGATGCAATTAAGGCATACAAAGGGCCCTAATATAGAAACTTGTTTTTCTCGGGGCCCATTAAAAAGACAAATGCAGCGGTAGAGCAAGGCGATTAAAAATAAAACGAGGTTATTTCCAGCTCCAACGTGACCTCTCGGAAAATACTTTAAAGAGGAAAATTCTGCTTTAAAGGTAACCGAAGCGTTCTCTAAACGAGCGATCACGTAGATGTCGAGCAAATACAAAAAAATACGAATTTACTAATCTGGACCCCAAAGAACACTTGAGTACACAAGAAATTCTTTGATAGTTCATAAAGAACTACCCTAACCCCTTTATATATAAAATTATATCAAATGGAACGTTAAGTATAAAATACTTATATGTTTAACAAGAAGAAATTACAGTATACTTTAAATTTTTCCAAAATCTAACGAGCTGACATTTATAAAAATATAAGCAGTGTACCTATAACTTCTAAACATCTTAAATTGTATTAGGGTACATTCCATTGAAAAGTAGTAACCAGAGCATAAGGGAATCTTTAGGTAGGTATATTTGAATAAAAACCTCAAAGGGAATTCGTTCGTTGGCTTTAAGCCAAGTGACGACGGGATAAATCACTGGAAAGAGGAACAGAAAATGAATAGAGGACCAAGAATCAATTCATTTCAATTGAAAAATAATAATGATTCAGCAAAGCAGAGCCGGAGATTTTGCGATTTAGTGATTGTCAAATTAAATCAATGACCTGATTCCTTTAGAATCCATAACAGAAAATTATACATATACACAATCAGGGTTCGTATTTATGCATAAATCAGTTAATTCTGCAATACTACCAATCAAGTAATCTAAATACATATATAAATTGCTAATGTTCGTACGTAAAAACACGGTTTTCTTTCTTCCTGTTGGGGTGGTAAATAGCACTTGGTCTCCAGGTGGGAGTACGGGAGTTTGGTCGCGGTGGGTGGATGTGGGTGGTTGTAGGTGACAGAAAGGTGAAAAGAAATATTTCTGTCCTTTTTTAAGTCATAAGGACTTCCGGAAAGATCTCAAATTTTCTGAAATGATCTAAAAAATTCTTAAATGAGCGCAAAATGTTATTATCGACTTAGAATGTTCGAGAAAGTTCTAAAAATTTCTTGAATGATCTAGAAAGTTTCAAAAAGTGTACATCTACGTTTCAAAGTGACGTACATACATCTAAATATTCTAGAGTGTTCTGGTACTAAGAATTTCGATGTTCGATGATATATAAATCAACATTCAGTGACTTTTTGTCAGTTAAATTGTGTTTGCAGTCGAGTGAAGATAAATTGGTAACAAGAGCGATCAGTGACCAAAAAAATTGAAGTGATTTCGACAAATGTAAAAGAGCAGACTATTTGAATGTTCTCGAGTATTCTAATAAAAATTCTCGTTTTACAATGTTTGTTACTATACTCCGCCGAAACGGCTTGACCGATTTTTATGAAATTTTATATGCATATTCAGTAGGTCTGAGAATCGGGAACTATAAATTTTTCATAATGATAAGGGTGGCTCACCCAAAAATTTTTCTTTTGCTTTTTCGACAAAATTTTTTATTTTTATATTTTTATGATTTGACATTAAAATACATGTAACCTTTAATTTTAACCCTTCTACCACCATTTTTTAATAGCGATATTAGTACTGTAATAATCTTCAACTCTCAGTGGTCGAAAACTGATCAATTATTATCAATCGATTAGTCATCACCGCCAGGCGTCTACTGATGTCACTACTCACCCAGCAAACAGCACGGAGTCGAGATGAGAATGAAGCAGAATTTTTTAGAATGTTACAGGGAGTTCAAATATGTTCTAAGAAGTAAAAAATTTTGTTTATAACATTTCAGAATGATTTGGAAATGTTCAAGAATATTCCAGAATCTTGAAGATCATTCAAGAATGTTCCAGAATGTTAAAAAAAGTTAGAAAATGTTTTGAATCATTGTGGGATGTTCTGGATAGTTCTAAATTCGCCAAAATATTCTAGAATGTTCCATCAGACGTGTGATATATTCTTACCCGAGTAACGCCGGGTATTGCTGCTAGTTGAATATAAAATATGGAAAAGACTATTGTATATGCAATTAAAAAGGGAAATAGCAATAGATGAGTCGTTTCCGACATGTGTACCTGGATTCTGAATTTCTTCAGAAAAATAATTTTTGGTTTCTTTCAGACCGTTAAAACCTACTTGAGGTATCGTAATCGTAAGTTTTCTATGGTATGTCATATTTATTAATAAACCCTTAAGTAATGTAAATTTTTTACAGTCTACAGTTATTAACTGAATATTGTTCTAAAACAGCAGGTAAAGTTGATTGGTGTTCTTTCAGAGCCATCTGTTGCGTGCTGAGGAGATTTAATGAAATACAAATCACAATTTACGTATTATTTACATGTTATGAAAAAACACTGATCAATATGTTGTGATGTACAAAAAATTTTTAATTTACTAGAATTGTTGTTGAAAATTTGTTTGAAGATTCATCCATGTTGAAGGTATTTCTTGGTTAATTAACAATAAAAAAGAACAAATGCTCGGGATATCAGATTACTGGGGTTTTCGTATCGGCTTTGTATGTAGGTAGAGACGTACAAGTGGAAGTTAATAATGTTAATAAAAGTGCAGTTCATTGAACACGCACCCGATAAACCGAATTAATGGAGCAGATATGGCAACCATTTACGAAATAAAGTTACATTCCATATTGCCAAAAGCGTAGAACGGAAGGATACGTATATCAAATTAAGGCTTTTCCACCGCTTTGGAGTTCTTTTTATACTAGAGACGAGTGTTTTTACACGATACTGCCATAACAAGGACTTTTCCACCGTTTCTTCGACACTTAAGCTAAAGAAAATGATGACATAAAACGAGAAAACGGGAAACGGTACACGACTCTATTATACGAATTCCAATGCAAATGGTATCACTAAACTCACCCCCTTATAGTTATATACCACTTTTTTGTATATACTTCAGTACAAGAAAATAATATAACAAATAGGATTGAAAAAAAATTGTGAGAAATTATCTCCTTACAAATTTGTGTGATTAGAAAAATTTTTAGAGAAAAGTAATTTAATTTGGACGCTTACAGGATTTTATTGAATGACTTATTTAATAAATTAAACATTGTTTTGCTTCCCAGAAAGATATTATCGGAAGAAATGTTTATGAACCAAATCGGTAAACAAATCATTAATAAACTTTTAGACTGACCCCCTCATTTATAGCGGTTTGTTGAACAAATATTATTTTTCATTTGATGGACTCAAAAGAAGACTTTGTAGTTTCCATCTGATAATGACGATGTTTAGGTAAAAAAAAGTGCGCAATTGTGCTGATCTTTTGATAGCAAACTTATAGGAATAATAATAAAATAACACATTTTCATGTGAAACATGTAAAAAAAATCATTTAGGTTAATTGACCGTCGTTAATTCTCTTTGATTCATTTCAATTGGTACTAAAAGAACTCCCTATAAAAACAAAAACTCCCATAAATGGATTAACAGTTTTAACAAGACGAAAAAGATTTACAGACGTACGAAACTTTGTACTAAAAGTCCAATTAAAGCGGTGGGTTTATTTTTGTTTCTGTGTCCCTCATTCACATTTATAGCAATCAGGAACTCCGGGGTAAATTTTGCAACGGACAGGATTGTAAAACTTTTATTTGGGCATGTACGCAGAACACATTCGTGATCGTACTTAATACCAAGAAAAACAAATAAATGCACACACGCAGTCTGTTACACGCACAACTACAACTCCCGGATTCATGTCACGATTTTAACTGACCAGATCACGATTACAGAATCATTTATAAATCCTCTTCCCGATTCTTTTTTAGAAATTAATTATCTTTTTATATTACGTAGTAGCTCTCAAAATAAGATTTTGTGTCATTATTTGTAGAAAAATATTTGTCATTACAAATACAATGCAATCACACTAATATTATAAAGGCGAAAGTTTGTGAGTGTGTATGTTTGTTACTTTTTCACGTCTAAACGGCTAGAGCGATTTTAATAAAATTTGGTATGGAGTTAGCTGACACCCTGGATTAACACATAGGCTACGTTTTACTGTGGGAAAATATATTATTCCCATGGGAAAATCGATGAAAGTTAATTCGCGGAATATTATAAATGCGAAAGTAACTCTGTCTGTATGCTACACAATCTCGCCTAAAATTTACTGAACCAATTTAAATGAAATTTGGTACAGAGATAGTTTAGAGCCTGAAAAAGGACATAGGATATTTTTTATTGCGAAAAAAAGGTTGTAAGGGCTTGAAATAGGAAAGTTGGTGCGGAAATTCCGTAATTTTTACAATTTGTTTAGGCTTTTGATTAGATATAAATAAATACGACAGTCAATGTTTGTAAAAATTTACCCTAAAGAGGATAAAATTAGATAAGGATAATTATAGAGGTTTTGTTTATTTGGATCAATAAAAGTAGTTGAATACTAAGCTATATAAACTATTTTAAACTATATTAATCTATAATATTATAAATGCGAAAGTAACTCTGTCTGTCTGTGTGTTACGCAATCACGCCCAAACTACTGAACCGATTTAAATGAGAATTTGGTACAGAGATAGATAAGTAGATATAAAGCTAGAGGCTTGAAACTTATTTTTAAGGCTTTTGATTAGATAGAAATACGACATTTAATGTTTGTAAAAATTTTACCCTAAAGGGGGCAAAAATAAGGAATGAAAGTTTTTATGTAATGACGTCGGCAAAAAGGGCTACGACCCAGAAAATAAAAATATAGAAGAAAAAAAAATTAAATGCTGCCGAAAGTCACTATTCCACGCGGACGAAGTCGCGGGCATAGCTAGTTTACATTTAAAGTTCTCCAACGTCTATTTCCTATAATTTTTCATATGTAAAAGAGGTAATAGTAGCGACCTTAGAGGGTAGTTAGCAAGGCAAGTGTTCATGCGTAACATACTGCGTAAAAGAAGACTTTTTAAATTATCTTTAGCATTTTTTTTTTTTTTGAGAGAAAAAGTCACATTTGGTCCCAAGGAGTCTAAGTAAAAAGCGACATTGCACAGTTCTAATAATAATTCTTTGAGAATCGCTACCCAGCCCAGTATTTTGTTACCCAAAAAAAAACTACCTTTACTCTTATCAGTAATAGCAATGGTCGTTTTGGGCAGAAAAAATACATTTAATGAAATTAAAAGGAACTGACGAGGATAATAAATCGTAACTATCTTCCAAGGTATTATAGTGAACTGCTCTTTTAAAGTACCTAATCGATTAGAATAAAGAAGAACGAAGAAAAATCAATAGAAATTAGCAATATACAGAAAAACGTTCGTGGGCGTTTTTGTATCAGTAGTACTTTCGTAATGTTAATGTATGCAAAATGATGCTGTTCTAAATAAATGAGTTACTGGTGAGTTTATTATATTCCTTGAGCAAAAGACTTTTATCAACTTAAGGAAAAATAATTTAAAAAGATAAAACGATAATTACTATCAAATATTCATAAATACAAAGAAACAATTTAAAAGTAAATACACAGTTAATTTCAATACTTAGAAAAACGAGTTTAACTGTTGCTTGTAACCTATGAAACATTTTTGAATAAAATACAAATAACAGAATACAGGGTATGTTTTAACAATTTAATGTCAACATTACTACAATTACTGTTTCGACCTGAACGACGAGTAATTACAAGTAATTAACGATCGTCCAGTTAAAAGTAGCCTTAATAAATATGTATTTGAAACATACCGAGTCTATTATTTGTATGTATATTTTCTAGTTATGTATAAATCTAAATTTTGATATATCAAAATAATTATTTTCAATATCTACATAATAAACATCCACTACTATGAATTATTTATGACTAATGAAAACATTACTGTTACGTAGACTAATTGCAATAATGTTATTTGCAAACGTCAATTTTTATAAACAATATCAAAAGAGCAATAAAACATTTTGACCTCTCTCTTTCACAATATCATGTACTTTTGATCCACTATATTTAAATTGACTCCCAGCTAGTGCCTGTGGCAATAATCTTTCGAGTTCCCTTGACGGGAAGTAACCTATTAGTGTTTCATTTAATAACTAAATCTATTCAATAAGATCTTAGGAACTGCGGCTACAATACAAAGAACAATTTAATGTCAGTGTATAGTGGACAAGTATCGTCAAATTTTACGCACAAACCAAGTGAAAATAAAGAAAACAATATATGTGATGCACTAATAAGGGTGTTAGTTGTTTTTGTCTTCTGTTTCGGTTCAGTGATTGATTTAAAAACTTATTGTGTGCATTAGGGAGAAGGCAACTTATTGGTTTAAAACTTACCATTCACGGAACCACTTTTCTATTGGTTAATTATGTGAGTATGTATGTAGCATAATGAGTTCAACCTAACACTAAAATGCGTTTCACATTATAGGAATAAACCAGCTTAGTACCTAATACCTACATTATAAGTATATCGTAACTACCCTTTTAATTATGCATTCCTGTATACATCCCCTATCCTTAGGCTTCATTAAATTTTCAATTAACATCACTTCCGCCGCAAAATTTTGTAATTACGACCGCGAAAGGGGCTTTTCTGAAAATGTCATGTACGCTTAATTTAACATGAAACATTCAATGGTAATAAAAAGTTCCTCTTCGATTAGTAAAAGCTTGTTCTTGGTAGAAATGAACAAAAAGCGTGTTTTTTTTATAGACGACAAAAAGATTCATTAGTCACAGTATTTTCCACTAATTATTAATTAACAAGGCCGTCATCGATCATGAAACCAATTTCTGGAAAGACAACACGAAGAAAGAGGCGATAACTTTTTTTTTTGTATGTGCCTTGAAAAAAGAGAGATTATTATATATCTTAGATTGGTGGTTCGTAATGATAATTAGGTGGCAACGCCCCTTTACCGAAATGTAATATAATTTTTATAAATACTGAATTAGTTAGATGACAAAAACAACCCCAAACGTTAAAAACATCAAAATATAACCAAAAATATACACATTATCGATACCTAAATATAAAGTAACCAATAACATGAAGATGAAGTCGAATAAGCATTGTTTCGATTATTATTAAAAAAAATAACTTACTGTTAAATTAAAAACACAATTAGATACATGCTTAAGACATATGTAAGAGAGTGGAAGAAGTGTTTTATTTGTAATTGGTTTTTCATTAACTTTATAGGTTATACAAAGCTTTGTTCATGTTTGATTACTTTATTTTTTTGCCTGTATACAAATTTTTCGTATATTCTGAATTTAATTTGTCCCAGTTTCGTTGTTAACTAACAATATTTTTAATTCTTGTATTACTGTAAGTTTCTCATAGCTTTATAGCAGTTTTCAGATTTATATTTCTCAATATAACTGTTTTTCTGTTAATATAATATTAAACGTTTATGTTTCTTTGTTGAAATTCTTTTTGGATTAAAACTACCTTTAAAGGAATTGAGGAATGCAAGTACTACTTTATTTGTGAATTTTTTGTTTTTGGGTTGAATTTAATAATTTCTTAGAAGACTTTATTAACATAGTAAATAAATTCCTCTCCGATTTTAATGATTATTCTTTTTATAGAATATTTATATTTAACGGAGAAAAATAATCATGATTTTATTACTTGATGAGTCAAGCAAAATTTTTCTAGTAAATAATACTAATACTTGGTGGTATAAAACATTTTTTCATTCTTTCTAATAATTAGTATTAGAATAATCAAGTTAAATAAGTCTAGACTTTTTTTCTCTACCTTTCGATTATTTTATCGTGTCGTAAAGAAAAAAATACTAGAATGAGAATAGTTTAGTACAATTAGTCATAAGAAGTGTAAAAAATGTTTTCTAATCAAGTCAATTTTACTAGAATTCAGTCTCAACACCGAACGTAGATTGATTACGTAGACATTTCTAGTAAAATCTCGTTGAGCGTCTGGTCGTCCATATAATTGACAGATTATTTAGTCATGTTTGCTAAACATTGCAACTCTAAATTGAGCGATTATTCACGTTTATTGTTTTATTATATAACATTTCTGCATATGAGCAAAAAACTAAAACCGGTTGTTTATATTTTTGCTAAAATTTGTATTATTTGTAAAAATTTTTGTGTAGAGAAATAAATAACAGCGTATGATTGAGAAAACGGTTTAAACTTAGAATTAGCCACCCTCTAATATTTGTTCTTAAGTTACCGTGAATAACATAAAGTAAAGAGACTAAACTAAGAATCCAGATACAAATCTCATAAAGCCATTGGCATCCCTTCTTTATCTTAATTATTACATTTAATTAAGAGTTCTACAAACCACTGACGAACTGTTAAATATTTTAACCCATTCTTTTTTTAAGAACTGCTTTTAAATCTAATACACCTACGTAGTTTTTCGAGTTTCTATACGTAGGTGTAAATATTAGGTATAACGAAGAGCATTTCACACTTATTTTTTATACTTGTAGATAACATATTCAAACCTTACAACAGCATGTTCTCTAAAATAATTAATTAGAGTGCACAGGGCATCTCCAGGCTTTCAAGAATTTGTAGAATGTGTCTTATTTGAAGTGCAAGATTTAATTAACGGTCGCTAGGTTATCCCACTGTGAACTGTTTTTTCTCTTCTTGCCATTACAATGGATTAGAAAAAGCGATATTTTTTTATTCAAATTATGCCTCCTTCGCCAGTAGAGATTATATAAACGAAAATTATATTGGGCGATATTGAATTTTCGAAACGTCACAAGGAAAGCAAACCTGTTACTAAATAAGTAATCGAGAGAGTAGCGAGAGGGTGGAGTTGGGGTAGCTGCCACCCACGTAGGACACATGCATACAGAAAATTCAGTTTCAAATTTTGTAAAAGATAAAACTTACAGTATAATATATATTGAACGTCAATCATCTTCAGTTGCTTTGTTAAACAACGAAAGTCTCCACTAACCCTCGGAGGAAATTTGAAACGATCTTTGTTCAATCCATTCTCGAACGTTTTTATCAATATCGTCTTCTAACGAATGATTTACATGTCAATTGTCAATGTTGCCTGAATTTAAAGGATATTATTCATAAAATAGGTGGGTACCTACTGAATAATTTTAGGGTCATAAAAAAAATTAAAATTAGATAGCTGTAAACAGACTTAATTTTGTAAAAGTACTGAATGAAATTGAAAAGCACTGTACCAAAAACAAATACAGAAATGTTTTACTGTATTGTAAAGCATCAAAATGTGGTGGATGTTAAGTTTGATTAAAAATGAATTGAATAGGTTTCAAAATTGAAAACAAACCCAATAGATGTAAATAAAAACACTTGGTTCAGATTCACAAAAACAAATTTTAAATATGTTTCACCAAATTCCTAATCTGCACTAAATCCAAAAGAACATTCATACTTGGCACAGGTATCAGTGTAAAGGTATGTACCCACATGAAAAACAAAATAATATTTTTTCCGGGTTCCGCCGTGCTCCGTTTATTTCACTTGACGTTTCGCTGCTCGTGCTGTCAACTTCTTCAGAAAGAATTTGAAGGAATCTGATAATTAAAATGGAAATTTTTCTACAGTAAACAACGGCATTAATTCATTTTTGTTGAAGTATTTTTAATGAAAACATTTGAATCTCTAGGTAACATATAAACGATTAAAATTAATTCAAAATTTTCTACAAACTTTATCTGTGCATGTGGAGATTTTTTTAGTGAGTGAGTACATTATCTGGCTTTATTGAAAACTTTCGCTTAATTTTTATAAACCTTCTTGACTAGTTTCGACCTACATACAAGGCCATCTTAAGAAGAAAGATTAATAACTTAGTTAAGAATATTTGGTCTTAAATACTAACAATTTTTTAGGGATTAGGGTAAGGAAGGTAAATAATTTACACACGTTCTGACAATAGGGGAGTCGTAAACATTCTCTAATTCATTTGTTATGATTTCTGTTTGAATTTAAATGAAATCTTATCTCTTTTGACTCTAGAATTGTTAAATTTGTACTTTTGTCCTTTATATGTATTATTTTGACATTTCCTTCTTTGTCGAATGTGTGACCAGTTTGTTCCATATGATTCATAAAACTAGTAGTCTTTTGATTATAATTTTTACAATGTTCATTGATTCTGTTTTTAAACGTTCTCTCCGTTTGGCCGATGTAAATAGAATTATATGTATTGCAACATCATTTATATACTCCACTTTTTAAAAACAATTTTGTTTTGTCTTCTCTATTGTTAATAAATTTAAATAAATTGTTTACAGTTCTATAAGCAATCATGGCATATTCTGTTTTTATTTCTTTAGATATTTTAATGGTAGATGGACCTAAATACTTCAACGTATTAAATTTACCATTTTTAGGTGTGACATAAGGATATACAGAATTGAAACATAGTTTTTTTATGTTAAAACTGCGAAAATAATGCCACCTTTCATGTTCGTTTAAAATAAATAAAATAATTTATACATGTTGATATGTAGGTATATTTTTATCCAACCCCTCCTATAAATAGTACTGTAATTCTGCAATATGTATTTCAGAAAATGATTATTTTATCTTTTATTTACAGATTTGATGAACTGGCCGTAGTAATGTCATAGCCAGCCTTCGGCTGTGCGGGTTAAGTCGGAGAGCATGGTCAGGTCGAAGGTGATAAGGTGGACGTGGGCAGTGTTAGCAGGATTGTGTGCTTTAGCGACATGTCAGGTAAATTATTACCTTATTATAAAAGTATTTATTAAATAAAATTATGAGCAAGATCATGCAATATAAGTATGGAATGTGGAACACATTTTTATTTTGGGATTAATTAAAAATGATAAAAGCCCCAGGCTTTCAAACCAAGAGAAACTAGTACCTCCTAAAGAGTTATTTATCTACTCAAACTTGCCAAAAGCTTCAGGTTTTGATTGCTTTTAGAATTATATTCAGAGGGAATATTATAGAAAAATATTTTAATTTAAAAAAACTCTTTCACTTTAGTAGAACAAGGGGAATTTAACAATTACGTATAGATATTCACATTTTAGGAACATCCACATAAAATTCTGTAAAAGAACGAATATGAGAAAAGTCACGAGCATAGGTAATGGTTGAGAAAACTAAAATTCTACCACTGATACCAATTATTCTTTATATGTAATTTAGTTCACGTAATTTATAGCAATAACTATTTTCTTAGATACAATAGCGAACTAAAACGTGAATTTATTGGCCTCTGATGTAATTTTACTTCTGATCTATGCCGTAGTCGAATCATAGAACTCATTAAAAGTCTGTTGTATTATTATGCTGTGCCTGCTTAGAATCTAAATACAAATTCAAGTTACTATGACAAACAGGATTCGTCCTTGTGAGGGATCAGGAACTACAGATGACAGAGGAATTACAAAGGGGACGCAGGCATCAAGTTTCGATTTTAATGATAAAAGGCGATCTAAATAAATATAAACACAGGAACGTGAGGAGCTACCATAAATACAATAGAATACGATAGAATGTAGAATAGGTAAAGATCTTCATAGATCTGTTCAGAATTGTACTTTTGAATTAAATTGTTTATTCCCAAAACACTATTTTCTTTTCATCCCAAAACATTGTTTGTTGTTTATTTTTCATTATCCTTCGCGAAGGTAGATTTTTTGTTTTTTAAATAAAGTTAATTTAGAACTTTTTAGAAATCATTTCTGTGCTAGTATAGTGTGATTTTGTTTTTCAAAAAACTATACTTTTTAACACAAAAAATTAACACACACTAATGACCTTTTGGTAAATCTACTTAAAAAAAAACGCTTTCTTTTTCTTACATTCTTTATTCAACCTTTTTCATTAGGTTAAATTAATTGGATTCTTTGAGTCTCCTTCGACTGAAAGACGATTAAACCCTAAGGCTATTTGGCTGGAAAATGATAATGGAAAACACGTTATTGTAGTCCTTGGTAATGAAAGTTATTACCTTGACCTTCGTTTGTTCTCTCCTTTTGGGTTTTATTGATTCTCAACGTACCGAAAACTCTTTTTGATTGTCTTCCAAATGTTTAACAGATCCCAACGTTTAAGTTCCTCTGTGTGTAATGTACATAAAAGGTTTACAAATAAGGGAAAAAAATTATAACAACTAACATAAAGTTGCAAAATGAAACGAAAAAGAAATGCCTATTGAATGCAAGCCAACATAATTCGCCATCCATTCTGATGCATAGAACAATTTATTGTAGGAGCCCAGAAAAAAAAGTATCCATAAAAATTAACACACTCGACCATTCCAACCTCTCTTTAAGTCCACCTCAATGGAAACTTCATTTTCACCGCTCTCTTCTTCCCAATATTTCCTTAATATGCCCAACCCACGTCCTTTCTTGACCCTCGTCCCTCATACCGAGTTATTCTACCTCTCTATCACACAACTTACATCCCCTGTTTTCCTCCTTATACCAAAATTTATACCCTCTGCATTCATCCCCTGTTCTAAATCTAGCTATAACACTTATTCTCCTCCCTCCTTCTAAATATCTAAGCACCAGGTCCCCCCCCTCAGGTCCTTAGAAAATATTTATGGTACCTTTAACTAATTTATGTAATAATTTGTGCTTTTTGTAATTTTAATTGTTGGCTGTGGGGAGCTCAAGGGTTACACTTAGCCCTTTGCTTCTATTCTTTCCTTTGTAATATATTAAACGTTTGGTAAGAATTTAGGTTAGGTTAGGTTAGGTTAGACTAAATTTCATTAATTTTCCAAACTATAATAACTGAATTAGCAATTATAGTGTCTAATGTTTTAAAGGTTCAGCAACAATGTCCGAACAGGCAGGAAATAGCGCCATGTTCTTGTACGGTGAAGAAGAACGGTTTGGATATTCTTTGCGAGTTCACCGACCAGCAGCACATAGACAACGCCATGGCTGTGCTCAAAGGAAAAAATTACGTTATATTTTACCTTAAATTACGTCATAACACCTTAATGAAGCTACCCGGTTTCATTTTTCTCGGACTTGATATACGACACCTCACTATTCACAACAGCAGTCTTTCTGTTGTCGAAGAATCTTCATTAAGCTCCATTGGTAAGTGCAAGATGCTCTTTAATGCACGAAAATGGAAGGTATAATTATTAAATATTAGAACTTACTTGAAAGCTTCTTTATTATTTGAGTTGTACCTAATGAAAACATCATTACATTTTTGTTTCTAAATTAAATATTTATAATTTTCCCAAAGTATATTATTTGTTACAAAATTATATCATGCATAGTTTATGTTTATGATTCTTTTAATTAAAATTTTCTATGTATTTGCTAATTGCAAGTAATAATATGTACGTTAGCTAGTTTATATTCTAGTGACTTTTCTGTTCGTTAAACTGGTTAATGTAATTAGGTTTTTAACTACCCATTTTCCAGGTAAATAAAACGTAAAGTTCGTGCTGTTCGTCCATTGTTAATGCCTTTTTTTATTATTATTTTGGTTTAACATTCGCTGTAAGAGCTAAACTATACTGAAATCAGACGTATTGGAGTCGAAATAGTGATATAAAAGCTGGTTAATTACACTAATTTGTTTCCAGTTCACGGTTATTTCAAAAATACAGACGAAAAACGTGATTTAGCTTTAGGTTTATGTAAACATCAAAAAACAAATATCTAACAGGATTCACCTTAAAGCTTTTCAGGGTGTAATTGACGTGACGAAAGCAATTAATCTGTCTAACAAAAAAACGAGCAAGTTAATAGTAATTTATTCTTCCATTTGTTCCTGGAAGCAATTTTGAATTTCGTGCGACTTAATAACATTAAAATGTTATTTTATACCCTTGGCAGTTGTTTCAGGCAAGACCATTCATAATATAAAAAATGCAAATAAAAAGGTAGAAACGGAGGATTACCAATTGAAATATACGAAATAAAAACAATTTTAATAAATCACTTGAATCAATGAAATGACACCAAAATTATTTGGAGTAGGTAATTGCTATTATTGCTAAAAAGGAAAAATCTTATTAAATTAATGAAACTAACTGGGTGATTCATTTACTCATTCAAATATTTTAATTATATTGGTGAGTAAAAAACAGGAATGTCACTGTAAATGAATCATTATAATATATATCTACGAGTTTAACGCGACGAGAACAAGTAGTAAAGTCTAAGTCTACTAATGACATAAAATTTATATTATAATATAGAGCTCTGGGGTAGTACGTGAATATGATTAAATGTTTTAATCCGCCGTTTATATGAAGCGTAGGTTTGCATAACTAAGTCACGTCTAAACTTTGAAACTACTTGATAGACAATCATACAGTCGAACACATATTACAAAACTCAAAGAACAAACAGAGTTCTCCCCAGCCACTGATAGAGCCATACAGAAATAAAAAAAAGTAATATTTCGTTCCAGAAATTTTACCATCTTGCGCTGATCTCCCCAAAAATGCGTGGAATAGTGACTTTCGGCAGCATTTAAAATTTTTTTCTTCTATATTTTTATTTTCTGGGTAGTAAGCCCTTTTGCCGACGTCATTATACAAAAAATTTCATTCCTTATTTTTGCCCCCTTTAGGGTAAAATTTTTACAAACTTTAAATGTCGTATTTACATCTAATCAAAAGCCTAAAAAATAGGTTTCAAGCCTCTAGCTTTATATCTACTTATCTATCTCTGTACCAAATTCTCATTTAAATCGGTTCAGTAGTTTGGGCGTGATTGCGTAACACACAGACAGACAGAGTTACTTTCGCATTTATAATATTATAGATTTATATAGTTTAATTATAGTTTAAAATAGTTTATATAAGCAGCTTAGTATTCAACTACTTTTATTAATCCAAATAAACAAAACCTTTATGACTTTTTACACTTAATATTTTAATTTTCTGGGCCGTAAGCTTTTTGGACGACGTCATTACACAGAAACTTTCATCGGCTAATTTTTTCCCCTTTAGGGTAAAATTTTTACAACATTGAATGTCGTATTTATTTATATCTAATCAAAAGCCTAAACAAATTTTAGAAATTACGGAATTTCCGCACCAACTTTCCTATTTCAACCCCTTATAACCCTTTTTTTCGCATTAAAAAGTAGCCTATGTCCTTTCTCAGGCTTTAGGCTATCTTTGTACCAAATTTCTTTTAAATCGGTTCAGTAAATTTTAGGCGAGATTGTGTAGCATACAGACAGAGTTACTTTCGCATTTATAATATTCTGCGAATTCATTTTCATCGATTTTACCATGGGAATACGATATTTTCTTGCAGTAAAACGTAGCCTATGTGTTAATCCAGGGTATCAGATAACTCCATACCAAATTTTATTAAAATCGCTCCAGCCGTTTAGACGTGAAGAAGTAACAAACATGCTCACAAACTTTCGCCTTTATAATATTAGTGTGATTCTTGTGCAGACCTAGTTTCAAAGCTGTGTTGTAATTATTTTGGCGTATTGATTCACAAACATAAAACTATAATTTTATTTGACGATTTTTTTGAAATATAATTAAAAATAAAAGTTTAGACCCTGATATGTACATGGGACAGTCCTAATTCCCTACACAATCACCTGTATCTTTTATGGGCTAAATTTTTATAGAAGGTAATTTACTGTGGTGCCATTGGCCGACTTAATCTTCCTATAAATTATTTGCTTTCGAGCATAGTAATTAATGGAATAAATGCGCTTTTGTACAATACCACATTGTATTATTTTCCAGTAGGAAATTTATAAAATACTGTGAACCAACTTGGACATTAATGCATTAATTTTGAGTAAATAGTGTTTTACACATAATAAGTGTATACGCCTATATGCATAAGCTGCGCTGGAAATATTAAATGATATTTTGCATGGTAAATAAGGCATACGGTTCTCTCTGAGTGTATTCTTATGTTTCTGCATTTCGCAGCATATTCTCTTGACGGTAATATCTTATTTATGCAACGGTTATTGTGGGTTTATCTACTGCCCTGATGGTTTCCAAACTGTATTACAAAGATTGAAACTTTCTAGAGAGTTTATTTTAAGATATTAAAGAGAAAATTGCAACTAGGTACTTTAAAAAAATGCAAAATACGACTTTTTATTTAGCTTGTTAAATATGCGAATTCTTTCGTAGGAGTTTTTACGTTCTATTGTTGGATGATTGGTGTTTAAAATTTAAAATTACCTTTTAAATCTCAGGTACCTATATACAAATGCTTCACACTAACTGTAATGAAATGTTTGGAAAGTTTTAACACTAACAATTTATCAATTCAATTTTCTCGGTTATGGTGCACTGAAAATTCTTTGTATTTAAACCTTGTCTGCTTTAGTTGCCTCAGAATTTTTAAGTAGGTATCTACGTTTCCATTTTCTATCATTATTGCCTTAACTCTTCTTCAATCAATCCAAAAAATATTGGATGGTATTAATTTAATTACCTTCAAGTAACTGATAAATAATTTTATGGTAATGACTATATGTGACTATTAGTTTTGAGCTTCGTCTGCCTGTTAATTGACTTATAAAAAATTCTTGATTAATGACTGCTGTATTTTTATAAACCAAATAACTTGAATAATGAGAAATTGTAAACTTTGTGTTGCTATAGCGTTGAATATTTAAGTTAATAATTACTTTTTAGATGGAGCAGTTGTTGACTCTAAAGGAAAATTCAGAGAATAATAGTTTAAAGTAACGATTCGTTGCCTCGCAAAAATAAACTGCTATTTCTCATTTATTGCGAGAACTTTGAATAAGCTTTTGTATATTTTACACGAGTTCTACCACTTGAGTTCCCGAAAAATGTAATATAATTGTGGCAGTTTACAAAATTACCCTTTCTTGAAACCAGAAATGGAAAAAAAACCAAAAAGGAGCCTATTTATTATTCCCTATTCCTCCGAATGCGTCATTTCATTATTTAAACCTTTTAATGTAGTAGAATATTCCACATCAGTCCCTCAGCCTTAGCTCTTCAAAAATTTAAAATCCATTAACTCAGCATAACTAAGACATGTCTGTCTCGCCACTTCAAGGGAAGCATGAAAATAAATAGGTTAGGCGCTTTTAGACAGTCGTATCTTTTCAAATATTCATTAATTCCAGTAATGTACCTTCGCATTTTGCATGTATTGGGCAGAGAATCGATTATGACGATAAAATGACCAAAATAACCATTATAAAAGTGTTAACAACTAGCCACATTAAACAGTATTTGTCAGGTACTTTGATTTTACCATAAATATATAAATTTATGAAAATTACCAGCACATTTAATAAATCTATAAACACGCAATCATTTTAGTAATTGAATAAAAGAATAACGGGATTAATGACGTAAGTATAGTATTCTGTTAATGCTTCTATGGGAAATTTTACACAAGTATAAGTTTGGGGTTGAAAATGTTTGAAAATAAGCTACAATTACATATAATGGCACAAACATTAAAAATGGTGAAAGTTCCGGGTAGGTACTGTATTTATTACAACACCGAAACGTGAATGACTACAGTCTGCTATTATCAAAAATTGACGTGAAGATGAATGAAGTACCTAATCGATAATTTGTTATTTTAACTGCAATCACCAATTATTTATTTATTAAAGTAAATTTAATTTTAGGTAAAATGTTAACTCAGTTGGATGTGTCCCAAAATAGTTTAACAATAGTACCATCGGCAGCATTCAAAAATCTACATCACCTTTTAATTTTGAATGTCAACCATAACAGAATAGGCAGCTTACACGCGAAGGCATTTCAAGGATTAGATACACTGGAAATTTTAACTCTATACGAGAATAAAATTTCCACAGTAGATCCCGAAGCGTTCTTGGGACTCGAAAAGTAAGTTTTCACGTTTTTATATATATATATATATGTAAAGGGTACGAGTTATGTATGTGTCTAGTAGATATCCTATTGATTTTGTTTATATGTAGATATCTGCGGAAAATTCTCATGTTTCAAGCTTTCTGTACGTTTGTTCTTTTTATGTTATTCGTTTACTGCACAGAATATCACAAGGCTAGAAGAAAATGTGAAATCAAATTTGAAAGAAATATCGCATTGTTTACCAGCTGAATTTTTATTTGAATTTACACATATTTAACTGTATATATACAGGTAGTTACATTTTATTCCAGAAAATTGAAACGATTGAATCTGGGAGGCAACCTGTTAACTTCAATTCCTCAAAAAGCACTTAGTATCTTAGATATGCTGAAGAAATTGGAAATGCAGGAAAACAGAATATCAAGGATAGAAGAAGGAGATTTTGAAGGTAGACTAACATTATTTTTATAAAATTCCCTGTATTGCTGTGTTTATTATTATTTTTAAAGCAAAACGTTACTTAGCGCAAAGGAAATTGGGACCATGAAATGAAAAGTGCTCTTAATAAAACAATTCACAAAAAACTGAGGAGCTAAACTCATAAAATTCCATTTTTTTTATTACTACCCCTATGGATGTACACAGTAGACTAGAGGATATAAACGTATGCTTTTATCCGCTCGTTTTTTTCATCAGAAAGTAATTTCAAAGATTACGAAGAACAATATATTTTCCCCAACATTCCACGATTTATTGCAACTGTTGCTCTCTGTCTGCTTGTCCTTATAAATTTTCTATTCTCGCAAAAAAATTCTTAAGATAAAGACATCAAACAACAATGTGATTAGGTTTTCACTTGAGAATTTCAATAAAAATACGGGTTACATGTATACATAGAAGACAAAATTTACATTGAAAAAAAAAAAAACGCTTAGATATTTCACATGATTTTAATACAAAATGATGGTTACTATAAAATTAATTGATCCTGTCAACGAAATTAAACATCAATGTCTAAGTTATTTATGTGCCACATAGTGTGGCTTCTTCAGTAAATTTCTTTCACCTGAAAAAGCCACGTCACAGTGTGGCATATAAAAGATTAATCCAATTATTGATCCTGATTCAAAACCATTTATTAAATTGCTACTAACAAATCTCCCATTTGGGAATATTAAATTATAGGTATGAAAAATTTGGATTCACTTGGATTAGCTCATAACCAACTAAAGGATGTACCATCAAGAGTCTTTTCGCATCTTTCTCAACTTAATTCTTTGGAACTGGATGGGAATAAAATCAGCTACATCGATCCAGAGGCATTTTATGGACTCGAAGGTACCTACCTTACGTTATTAAATAAATTGACCAATTCATATAAAACTCAAAATTGATTTCATTACTAATAGTATCTATAATACAATCCTTTCACGTCCAGTTTTTTTGTGATAAAAGAACCCAAAATTGATAACAATTTATTGTTTTAAATTAAGATGTAATTGCTTGCCTTTCGTATTATATCTTTAAATACCGTGTCTCAGACACCTACTGCAGTTTCAAAATATATGACACAATAATTTAAGATATATCTCTTAACTACCCAGCAGGCGGGAAATGGCTTCTACCATAAATAATAAACACATTATGCGTCCCATTTCGTTATTTTTAATGTTCAGAGGAAAGTTTATGGCCTGAATATTTTTGATTTAAATATTACTCTTGAGAACGTAAACAATTTTCAGCTTTAACTTTTAAATTCCAATGATGTTCAACTATACAATTTCGTTCTGTTTTTTTACACAATTTCGAGTTCGGGAAAATTTGTGTTATTGTTTATTTTCAATTGCCGACAACCCACGTACGGAAAATTGTCAGAACCGGAAAAAAAAAGAAAAAATATTTGAAAAATATTCGTTTTGTTGATAGTAATAACAGTAATATTGAATTTGCAGTTGATGGCCTCAATAATTTTCGTTTTACCGCAAAATGCGTCAAAATAAATAAAATATTTTGGCAGATGTAACCAACCTTACCTTTGTGCCGATTCGAATCAATATTACATTTGATAGTCGATACAGCAGACCATAAACGATCGTAATAACGAGCCAGACCACATACCGATGTAACCGCAACATTTAAAATTAATGTTTTCAGTGCATATTACAAAATGTACTTAAACTTATTAAATAATTATTATTTCATTTAAAACCGGAAACTTGTGTGACTAATTTTAGAAATTTGAAATAATCGATATCAATAAAAAAATACGGGCAAAAAGTTCCCAATATTTTCTTCATTTTACCTTAATTACAAGTTTGTTCAAATTATTTTTAAGAAAATTTATGGAATACTATATAAAAAATTGACATCTTGTGACATATTTTGGAGTAATGTTTGAATAATGTCGCTGTTTTAACGACTATTAGTTTGTTAATTTTTATGCTTTATGATTTATAGATTTCTCTACTGTTGCTCATTTGCATAGGAATAGTTTCTGTTCCTCATAATTTATTTGAGGCGAATAACAGAACTTTTCAAATCGATAATGCCAACCAACATGTGCATAACGCACGAACTTTGACCGTTAAGTTTAACTTATGGCATACAAGTGAATTAACAAGTTGTTCAGAACAGATATTTAACATTAGCAGACAGTTATTCTGTCAATTTCCTTGTGCGATCTAACTTTTAAACATCAGATGTGCATTTGTATCTCTAAAATACTAAATTTTGTATTTATTTTAAAAACTTTATAGTGCTTTTACGACCTGACCCAAAGATACAGCTGCTTTAAAGTTTTATATATTTTTATGCACAATCACCCGTATGTAAAAGATATAACATTTTACAAGTTTATCTTCGCAAATATTACTTCAGGATATTTTAGAGTGAAATATATCTTTCATCATTCTACTGTCTAATTTCTTGATAGAAAACGAGTGCATATTTAGAGTTTTAAAAGTTACTGGGACAATTTAGAGATAATTCTTAAAAAATATTAACTACCTACTAAGAAAAAAAAGTATGAATATCGTGTCTCACATCGTTCATTATTCACACAATGAGTGAGAAATCCAACAACTTCCTTGAAATATAAAATATGTAAATAAATATTGTGCGCCTTATTTTTGTTCTGTACCTCGTCAACAGAATTGAAAACAGCGTTTGTTTTGCTCTTTCAGAACATTTGCAATATTTGAGGTTGGGGGATAATAACATCCACACCATTCCATCGGAAGCACTTCGTCGTCTTCACAGATTACGTCACTTGGATCTGCGAAGTAACAACATTAGTTACATCGCAGACGATTCTTTTGCGGGATACGGAGATTCCATAACGTTTTTAAATCTTCAAAAGAACGAGTACGTAGCATACCGTTAATTTAATTTTAGCTATAATTCTGCGAAAATAATCCACAAGGATTAAGAAATTACCTCAATGAACTTCTATTTTATTTTCTCTTGTGCTCTGCTTTCGACGGTATCTACTTATTACCTAATTTATTTATTTATTACAGTATAAAGCAGCTTCCAGCTTTGGTTTTTGAAAATTTGAATTCGTTAGAGACGCTAATTCTACAAAACAATAAGATCATGAGAATACCGGAAGAAGTTATGGAGCCTATCGTGGATACTCTTCGAGTTATCGATATAATGGGTAAGTTATGATTAATTATACAAAATAATAGGGGTACCAAAAATGTTTTTTTTTTTTTTTTAAATGAACCAACGTTTCGTATCTTATTTTTTGAGGCTTTATGAAGGCTATAATTACAAAAGATATATGCTTAGAAAATAATGTGGAAGCAAAGATCTTACTAGTTTTTATAAGTCAGTGAAAACTAATACGCAGTGGCGGCTCGTGGTCGAATACGAAGGGGGTTCACAAAGTTAATAACATGTAGGTAATATCAGAACATGAAGCGTATTTCACGATGTTGCAAATGCGCCGCAGGCGAGGATTTTTAGGAGAAACAAATACTTATGCCATTTAATAACACAATAAATAAAAACCTTACGTTTACTTATACAGGAAATCCATTCGTCTATGTTTTGAATTAGCAAACACACTCAACAGAATTACCGGCAAAAATCAGGCACGGAAAGCAAAATAATGCGTTTAATTTATCACACCCACACAACCACGAAGTTTTTTTATACTGTTCTACTTTAAACACACGTTTGAACTTTTTATTTTTTAAGGTACACTCTTGTGTCAGCTGTAGTTTTGGGCGAGGTGGACCCCTTTTCTTTATTTCGAAACTATTTTGAAAATTATTTGAATTTTCTTTAATATATTTTACCGAACACGACTCCATCATTTACGTAATATTTTAATTAACACGTATTGTGCAATAAATTGTGCGTCATTTACAATTAGTGGACTTTGAACTCTGAAATCTGAACATAATTTTTTTACTATCGGTTCCTACCAACACTAGCTTCCAGAGCCTTTAAAAATGACTCGTACTGGACATTTTCACCAGGTGGCAGGCTGGCAGGCTAACCGAAGTTGCAAAACCCTGGAAGAATGTCGGGTAGCCGTGCCGACGTAGCACGACATTATTTCGGCTGATTCCGGCTTCTCGTGCAGTGCACCTAAACGCTGTATGTTGAGTGTATTTTATCTTCCATTTCACGCGCCCTGACTACCTCTCTCTCTAACACATGGACATCCAACGGAGTATCGCTCACGTGATATGTTCAGAATCAAAACTTGAACCAAAAAAGTTAGGTGAAGTCGTCAGCGACACAAAAAAAATTTTAAATTTTCCCTAGGGGTTTAAACGGGTTAGTGTTTTGTAACTATGAACTATGAAATGGAAAAAGGAGATGTATATTATACGATAATCATCAATAATATAATAAATATTAAAAGGATAAAATTATATGGTGTAACTAGTTCAATTTTTAAGGGGGTTCACTGAACAAATGCACCTACAGTAAAACCGGCACTGCTAATACGTAACAGACGTTAAACAATAAATTAACTGGTTAAAAAAGTTTAACGTCTTTAACTTTTAATTTTTTTTTTTTTTTTTAATTTATACAAGTTTTTAATGGTTATCAATTATTTATTATTTTATTTATACGTATTTATTTATACGTTGTAAGTTTTTGTTCCTTCTGGGGTTTGTTTTCTTACGGCAGGGTTGTGTTTGTTTTAACCGACTTATAAAAACTAGTAAGATCTTTTTCCACTTTATTTGCTAAGTATATCTTTTGTAATTACAGCCTTGATAAAGCTTCAAAAAATAAAGTAGAAACGTTGGTTCGTTTAAAAAAAAGCTTTTTGGCCCCCTGTATTTGTTTGTCTCTGATTATTTTGTTGATTTCAATCAGGGGAAAAATTATGGAATATATTATTATATATGATTTTATTTTTTGGTACTTTCATGACTTTAAAAGGTAATGTTATTTGAAGATGCCCTGATGGGAGGAACAATTGTAAAGAGTAAATAACAGCAATTTGTTATAAATTTGAAATTTTACATTGCATTAACATAAAAATGTAAAGAGACATTCGTAATGTAATTTGCATTTATTGTAGATAATCCTTTGGTTTGCGAATGTGAGCTGCAATGGTACGCAAATTGGTTAAGAAATCTCCGAGACAAAGACGACGAAATGATGCAGAAGAAGAGAACAGTTTGCCTCCACACAACCGAACATAGGGAGTACAATTTACAAAATTTACCGCTACAAAAGATGAATTGCGTGGTGAAAGCATACGATCCAAGAATGATGAGTGCGTCGGGCATTGTTGCGTTATCATCATTGACTATTTGCTTTTGGGCTTTTATAGTCAAGATAACGCTATAGTACGTACAGTATGCGTTCGAATTTTCATTTTTAGTATTTGTACGCCACATAGAAAAGTAGACAGTTCGATTTTATTGATAACACGAGAATTTATGGAATTTATGTACGAACCATATTGTTCGATTTTGCGATTAATGAAATACATTTGTAGCTTTGTCAGTTAAAATACTTGTAGATCTAAAATGATCAGCTTGTTCGCAGCTGTAATTTCTCAGTTTTTTAAATCAGTGTCTTTACGTTTCGCATTTGAAAACCAAACGATACATATCACTTAACTAAATAAAGTAAGTACACCACGGTTATGTCAAAATTGGAACCAAAGGTAGGTAATAAATAGTCTCTTATATTATCCCTGTTTAAATATTGTATCAAAATATCGAAATGCAGAGCTCTTCGAGACTTATCCACTAAAGAAAACAACTCTTTTTAAAAGTACTAAACAGGCGACTTCACAAAGCCAGGAATAATTTTATTTAAATTGTTGTACTGGACTTTACGTGGTTGTTCACTTTTCGATTTAGGGTTTCTCTGTAAACCAAATTCTGACGCTGAGAACACTTTCAATTACGAACAAATCTCTCGATTTTAAACTAGTAGAAGGAGGGTTATAAATTGTATTCGAGCTTGTTAATAAATACGATAGCAATTTTGACATAACACGTTTGTGATCCATATACATATCAGATTGTACCCAAAAGTATTTGACTGAACTGTAAAGGAATCGACTCCACCAATTCGAAAATTTTGTTCGTGACCAGTTGGGATGTCGTATTTTTTGAACTTTTCAACTTAACTGTTTGTCTTTCGCTATCTCACTTTCTCTCGATGTTGTTCTTGATGTTATACTATATTAGATATAGTAAGTAATATTCGTAGCAATGTATTTTAATTCTTTCGACTTGCCATCTTAGGTTGACGTTTTGTTTTTTGAGCGCATATCAGCACAAAAGAACACGACCTCCCAATCGAGTTACCAATGTGATGATGGCCTATATATATATATATAAATAATATAATACTATACATATCATGGTGGAAGTTGGTGAGTTAATCACATGTGCCGTAGTAATTGTTAAGGTTATTATTCAATACTAGTACGTATAAAATAGGGTTTTGATACTGTATAACGTTGGGAGACTGGGCGAGACAGAAGGGTCACCTGTTTACATGCAACCCTTGCCACAATTTCCCAACCAAAGTAATGTTAAATTAAGAAACTGTCAAATTTTTCGCTTTTACGAAAAGAAAAAACTTTTCAGTACTTGACTCCTTTCAATTATTAGAAGAAATGAAAAAGTAAAAAAAAAAATTGTGCACTACATTTAGCCGTTCAATTGGATGTTGAATCGCTATACGCGTACCTAAATAACGATAGCTTTAGGATATAAATTTTTTATTATTATCACTATTATTATTACTACAGTTTATAGGAACCCCCGCACATTAACGACTGTAAAAGTTGCGCGGTTCGAAAATCGCGACAGTGGCAGGTCAGAAATTTCATCATTTTTGCTCGACATCTATTTTACAACTACACTGACTACCTGTTTTGTATGAAATGGGTAAAATTGTTCGGTTTGAACTTTTGTGGCGTGAAATTACCGGGCGACTTTACACTGTTAGTGCGTAGGGGTTCTTATTACGTATTATTAGATGATTTACAAAATTCATCGCACTTACAGCATTCATATGTACTGCTTAGTAAGTTGTTCAAATGTGGGGAACGAAGTCTTACTATTTAGAGAAAATTTTTAAGGTGTTACTAACTAAAATAATTAAAAAAAACACTTTTCCATATTATATACTACCTATTGAATAAACGTAACTACATCTTACATACATACATACTGTCTATATACCTACATATTATTATTAGTATTTATAAATAATAAAAAATGTTTTTTTAGTATGTAAACAGTATATTTGCAATAACTTTTCCGGTGTTAATAATTATAAATGAAAACGACTTTGATGTAAGGCGTTAGATAGTCACAAAGTGTGTTTTGGCTGAATCGACCCCTGACAAAGGGGTTCGATAAGCACGACCATTTTCTAGACATATCCGCCGATGGTTGTGTCGCACCCTGCGCTGCTATGAAGAATTAATAACAAGCAAAATCGTAATATTTTTTTAAATATTTCTACAAGTGTCAGGTCGTTATCGCATAGGAGCGTAGAAAGGACAAACCAGGCTTTTTAGGGTGGTATTGATAAATACATACATATATTAAAAAACAAAAAGAAAACAACGTTTTAAAGTATGCGTTACACACATACTATACATGTATACATACATATCTCTCTATTATATTCCCCTATTCCCCTTGTCCCCAAAACACACTTGTACGCACCCAACGTCAATCAACATTCTCCCAAATGGCTGTTGTATTTTGTGTAATGATATTCGGGTTATATTATATTCAATGTTTCTATGATGTAATATTCTATATGTATATGTCAGACTTAAATAAATATATTCATCCTAATTATTGTTTTTTTTTTTTCTAAACAAAGCCACATTTTTAAACGAATTCAACAGAATACTGACCAACAATCAATGGCAGATCCACCGTGAATGGGGAAGCATCGGATTCGAGAATACTAAGAATTTGATGATTATATAAGTACATATATATTTTTTTTTTAACGCTCCCTTCAGTCCTCTCGATAGTAAAAGAATTTCATTAAACATAAGTGAATTTAAATTATTGGTGGCACATATTTACAGATCAAATTCAACCCGCCAACTGGAGTTATTGTTGAACTTTGTTCCGGGGCAATAAGTAAAATTGATCTAATATCTATCTATGGCGTGCTGATGAGATACAATGAGATTAAAGTCGCGAAACATGTATTGAGGGACTTTTCAAATATTTTGTATTTATTTTTAGTATTGAACCAGCAGACATGACTAAGAACTTAATTACTCCAGACAGAACGTCGTTACATTTTGAATTGAACTGAAGTGTATGTTAAAGTTAGTCTTCGAAGCATTTCTCAGTCCAAACATTATTAATTTCCAAAAATATTCTCTGACGATAAAGACCTGTCTAAAAGTTATTCTCTTCGTAAAAATGAGCTTAAGTATAGCTTTAAGATTTAAACCATAAATACATAGTAGAATTATGTTGACATGTTCAGTGTAACTGGTTTTTTCAATGCTTGTTCAGGGTGTTTAAAATCATTATTTGGAATGCGAAATGCGAAATCTACTTCAAAATATCTATGCATATTGTAGAGCTCAAATAATATTCAATATAATGAATACGAAAGAAATTAAAAATCTCAATTAAGCTAAGACAATTTATAACAAAAAATATATTTGCAATATTTAAAGTTTTTGAAGGTGAAAATAATAACTGAACCTACATAGAAAGACAATAATTTTCAAAAAACTTGTGTATGTTCATTTGTGCAGTACTAATAGGTAAATAAAGGATAAAACTTTGCCATTTTTTTTTAGTAATTAATATGAAAATAAATAAAGTAATATACCTTTTGTGTGAAAGAAACCTTTTTATACGTTATTTATTTTACTGGCGAAATGTAGGCAATAAAACTGTACATAAAGCTGCTTTAATTGTTATTTTAGAACTTCCTGGACATCGTTTGCGCAATGAGCTGATCATTATTTAATTATAGTGTACTTCTGTGAAACTTAAACTAATTTTAGCGATAATTAACCAAAAAGACGAAATGCACTAATATCGACCAAAGCCAAATGCACCAACAATTTATTACGTACTCTAAAGCAAATATTTAAACAAATAATAATAAATTATTTAAATAAATATATTTTGTAACTAAGAGCTATCTGTTTTATTTTCTTAAAATGGAATTACAAGATTAAAATCTTTATCTCTTAAAAAAATATTTGTTAAGATTTTTCAATAGAATAAACCAACTTAACAATTAAGAAACGTACGAATTGACTCTGCCGAAAAGTCTGATGAACAGTAAGTAGATGAATTTGTATAATAATGTTTGCAGTGCCATTTTGTCTTTGCCAAATATTTATTTATTAATTAATTTATTTGTTTATTCTGCATAACCCTAAGTTTAACAAAAATCTACAAAAATACGTAAAAAGAAATCTGAGCATTCTGCTTTTCACTGTCATTATTCTTTGTAAAATAAAAAGTCATGTCAATCATTACGCTAAACTTATACTTTATCAGATGGGGAAATACCTCATGCTTCTTAGTTTTGTACGGTTATATTTAATTTTTGGAAGCTCTTGGAAATTATGTAAACTAGTCTAATTTTGGACTAATAATTTTATAACCTAACACCCTTCTATTTACGCCCTGAACTGCTTTTCATATTTACGGAGGTATATTACCTTTGTATTTATGGGTTTAGAAATTGTAATTTTGGGCAGGGTTCCTTTACACAACGTATGAATCATTTGAGGGAGAATTTGTAAAAATAACATCCCCAAATGGAGCAACTGGAGTTTCATAATTTGAATAGAAAATGCAAAATGGTCTTATTAACTAGACAATTACTGTAATAATTCAATTACATTAAATAAAACAACCTCTAAAGAGGCGAATAAAACGTTCCTTTTATAATATGTGAATTTTGGTAAATTGGTCCTTAAGACTATGACCATTTTTTGAGCAAACTGCACTTGAAACGAATTGAGTGAGTGCAATTTGGGCTTTACATACTAGTACACTGTTCGCTAATGGTTTATACCTATAATAAGACACAGGTTGTCGGTTGTGTTAGCCAAAACGAAGCCCGAGCGAGTACAAACACATTAAACTGCAGAGCTCGCAATTTATTCCCCATCGAATAGATGTTTGGAAATCCGCCAGGACCGTCTAGTACAAAGTCAGCGCCGACACACATTGCACCAAGGGCATGCAAAATTGTACAGCTATTAAATAATATAATAATAGTACTCCATGGGTAGGTAATAGACATAATTAAAGAAAACAAGTAACGGACTCAACAATTAACTAAATAAATATAAAATTACACTATTTTGTGAATACTGAAGAAAGTAAAAGGCACAAAAACTTTTGTATTTGTATTGTATTTGTATTGTACAATACCAATAACACTTGATAAAGCTATATCATAGCGAAACTATAGTTGTGTATCTCTTAAATATATTTGTGAAAAGTTTTTGTGCCTTTTACTTTCTTCAGTATGTACAATTTTCACCAAGTAAATGCCAAATCTATATCATATTTTGTGCATATCTGAAAAATTTTCCTTAACATAATATCTACCACAAACACAATAATGCAGATTATGATAAAAAATCGTTTATTCGTAAAAATAAAGCCAAAATTCACTATATGGCTTATATTGGCTTTGTTTTGGAATAAAACCTAAATATTTTTTGTTACGTAGCTTTAATTCAGAATTATCTACTCATAGAACGAGAAGAAAAATGCTAATTGTAGCTTAATATAAATAACGTATATAAAAAAAATTGCAGTAGAAGATGGATGAATTTTTTTTTCGTTTAATATTCACTATAACAATTGTTAAATTAAAAAGTTGACGTTAGATTTTCAGAAACTTCCCTCCCCTTAAATGATATTTATTGAAATTTATTTAAATTTAAATAAAGAACAGAAATTAGAACAATAAATTGAGTGAGACTTTCGCGGCCGGTGTCCATTGTACGTTGATTTTAGTGTTTGTTGGCCATCGCCTCAAGGTTTTTCTTCTATTCCTGAAGATGCCAACCACTCGTGTCGGCGAAACGTTGAGAAGAAAAACCTCGAGATGACGGCCAACAGGCCCAAAAATCAACGTTACGAAAAATTAAAAGATAGACGTTACATTTTCAATAAATAAATAAACGAAATTAAAAAGGAGATTTTGTTGGATTGTAAATAATGTACGGTGCTTTTCTTTTAATTCGGACCTCTCCACTCCCTTAATGAGATTTGATGTATTAAGGTGAGACTCCCCTCCCACTCACTTTTTAATGAGTTTATTTGAATTGAAAATAAAATGAAAACTGAAACAATTTTTTAATTAAAAAGTTGACGTGAGATTTTTAGTAACTTTCTCCCTTCTTAAACAAAATTTAATGATATTTTGTTGAATTGTAAATAACGTAATGTGTTTTTCTTTTAATTTGGACCTCTCCACTCCCTTAATGGGATTTGATGTAATAAAATGAGACTCCCCTCCCACTCACCTTTTAATGAGTTTATTTGAATTGAAAATAGAATGAAAACTGAAACAATTTTTTAATTAAAAAGTTGACGTGAGATTTTTAATAACTTTCTCCCCCATTATATGACAACTAATGAAATTTTATTGAAATATATACTAAATGAGGTGTTTTGTTTTATTTGTACCTCTCCATTCCCCCCTATAACATTTTAGTAAATTTAAAATTAAATAGAAAACAAAAATTAGAACAATTTTTTAATTAAAAGGCAGACGTGATATTTTCAATTACCTCCCTCCCCCCTTAAACGAAATTTAATGAGATTTTGTTGTATTGTAAATAACGTAATGTGTTTTTCTTTTAATTTGAACCTCTCCACCCCCCTAGTAATATTTGGTATAATGTGGTACGACTCCTCTCCCATTCAGCTTGAAATTAATTTAAAATTAGAAATGGAAAGGAAGCTAAAACAATTTTTTTTACTAAAAAGTTGAGGTAAAATTTTCAAAAACCTCCCTCTCTTTAAACGAGATTTTTTTTTAATTCGCCTCTCCCCTTCCTTTTTTTAATTATACGTAATCAATCGATGTTTCCCCATACAATTCAAAATTTACACACATACTTAAATAAGTATGTATTGGAAATAAAATTTCTTCCTTGTTAATAAGGAAAAAACCAACCAGACGTTTCAACATACACGTATTATGTTAATACAATTTACATTGTTACAAAATATAAGAAAAGGGTTCCTTTATTATTAGTAAACAATTTAGCAATAAATAATGGACAAGGGTTGACAAAATGGTATTGAAATGAAAAATGAAAGACAATAAAGTCTGAATATGACAAATAAAGTGAATCTGAAAATTTCCAATTTTCATACAAGAACAGTTTATTAAGTATGTTTTTCTTTTATAAATAATGCAATATATTTTGATGATGAATCCAAAAAGTGGTTATTAGTTGGTATTTACTAAATATACACACTTATTGTAATTCGCAAGCTTTCAAAGTTGTTTATTAATGCTTTGCAGAACATACAATCATAAGCATCCGGGCCATTAACTTTTAGAATGATCGTATAAACTTCCAAAAACTGTTGTACTTTATAATGTATTCCATTCAATTTATTTTTATTACTATTACCTAGTACCTAGGTAAGTACCACATTAACATTAACACCCGCATTTCCTTAAGATCGTTTTGTTCGGAGGACGTAAATCTGTTTATATGTTAATGCATAAAATCCGAAAAAACAATTGGGAGGCATTTTAGTAATCGTTCCCTGGGCAAATGCAGGATGCCTTTCAATTGGTTCATATGCAAACATAACTGCCTAACCAACTAACTAATTAAAGCTTGAATTACCCAAAAAAAAATCAAAAGCGTCAAACAGCTGAGCCCTATTTTAAGAATTCAAAACCAGACGTCGGGATTGCACAAAGAATTTGAATATTTGATGTGTAATGTGTATTATTGTCTCTTAGTAGTAGTGTTTCGTGCTAGTGGTTGTACTAGAAACTAACAGAATTTCATTCAAACACGGTCAAAATGGTAAGTACTTTTTCAATTCTGATTTCTCTTCACATATCAAAAACCAAATAGAAATTTTATCTTTTTAGAGTGAAGAATTAAACAAAGAACAAATTGCTCGTGAGTAATATCACTGCTTATAATTACAATTAGTCTGATTAGCATGATCGTTGTACTTTTACTTTGTTCTGATATTTTTGTGCATACACTGTAAATACACAAAATTAATTACTATATTAAAAATAATTATTAGAAAAATATATTTTCACCCTCTTTAATTTATAAGCAAAGTTTGAAGACAAAATTTGAATTACAAAAAAATTTTTACTTTAATGTCAATTATTATTACCTGTTATTAATTATTTTGTATTTGTTGAATACTCAAGTCCTTAAAAATGCTTTCGACACATTTGATGTCGAGAAAAAGGGAAGCATCGGTACGGTTATGATTGGAACAATCCTTGGAATGTTAGGGATCCAAACTACTGATAAGATGTTGAAAGAAATTATTGACGAAGTTGACGAAGATGGTACGTTTTATAAATATTTTTAATTCCACGTATTAATTACACAAAACTTTTTTTTCAACACACAGGTTCTGGGGAACTCGAATTTGAAGAATTTGTCATTCTTGCTTCAAGGTTCATGGTTGAAGAAGATGCAGAAGCACTTCAATCTGAATTGAAAGAAGCTTTTCGTTTGTATGACAAAGAAGGTAAGTAAATTTTCTTAAACTTAACGCCTATTAAAGTTCATTAAAAAAATTGTTTCGAGGACTCATTCACCTGATTTTTTGATATGAAATTCGTTATCTATAGCTGCTAAGGGATGCATCCCCATTTTCGTTTTTATTTTATAATTTAAATATTAGTATATAAAGTAACACAGTTATGTGTATATGTTACAGGCAATGGTTACATTTCAACTGATGTTTTGAAAGAAATTATTAAGGAGCTTGACGACAAAATAACTCCAGATGAACTTGAAGGAATGATAAAGGAAATCGATTCTGATGGATCCGGAACGGTAGATTTTGACGGTAAAAAAATATAATTGATTACTTGATGAAACTCCATACTTAATACACAATAATAAAAATGCACTTTTCGATTTCACAAAATTTATTAACAAAAGCTTGACAAGAAAAAAACAGTCAGAGTGTGACGAAACGATTGTAAAGTTTTTGGTAATAAATTTTGTGAAATCGAAAAGTGCATTTTTATTATTGTGTAAAAAATATTAATAAAGGGGTAAAAATCAATATCAATGTTTTTTACCATTTCAGAATTTATGGAAGTGATGACAGGCGGTGACGATTAAACCACTCGAATTTAAACCGAAAAGAGTTTGTATTTGCAAAATCCAAATGTAAATAATATTTCTGTAATATAACTACTAAGCGAAAATTTGTTTTATAATTTACGGTTTATGAAACTGACCAAAAATTAATACCTACAAGTGGTACCACCCAAGGAAATCTTCACAATGACGTTATCACAGTTTTTATTATACATAATATTTAGGGCAGCAAGTTTTCGTTAAAAAATAATATTATCTGTTATAATTTCACAAGCAATATTAAGGTTCATGAGATACTGAAATACCTTTACATTTGTTAGAATTTATTGTTTGAAAGTGAATAATCTAGTAAAGATTAAATTTTGGAAAACTCGTGAAAATGAAAATTTACTATATCAAAAATTTTATCCAAGAAATAAAAACTGTATTGCTATCAAAACTATTCATAGATATCTTGAACGTACAACTAAGTTTGTTTGATCGTGTATTGAATAGGTTGTTGCCCCTGGAATCCCTAAAGGTTATCGTGCCATCTAATTTGAATGCTGCCCTATTAAATGCAATAAGAAATACAATCAATCACGTTACGCTATATAAAATCTTATCGAATGGATAATCAAGAAGTAGTGTTAGTGCACCTGTTGTAACGTTGTGAAAGCCCAAAAATACTATAAGAAGAAAAAGATGAGTAAAAACGGAAGTTACTATAAGCTGGTACGAAAATTTCCTACAATTTTTTTTGTGCTCTCCTCGCTAATACCTACAAATTTATTGCAGGACGAACTCGATAAGGAACAGATCAAAGTAAGTTAATAAAAATATTACTTAGTTTCGTCCACTAATAGGAAAGATGTCTTAAATTATATGAAAGATTGTCGTTGATATAACATATTCGAACAGTTCTTTTTATTTAAATTATAAATATATGGTAACTCGTGAATATGAAAACTTCAGAAATTACATACAGCGAATTGCAATAAACTACATTTGCTAAAAATTTTAATTTGTTTGTTAAACAAATTTCTAATTTTATAAAGAAGTTAATAATTTACATTCAGTTGTTTTGTAATTTTCACAATCCATTTTAAATTAATTTAAAACAGTAAAATCCTGCATCGTCCACAATTTCAGGCGATTGTTTGCTACGATTAAATTGAAAACCAATGCTGTTATACTCATGTGTAAGATTTTAAATTTTTGCTGGATTTAATTTGATTCATTTTGTTTCAGTGTTAAGGTCTACGTTTAACGTATTTGACGTGGACAGGAAAGGTTATATTGAAACCGATATGATTGGAATTATTTTGGATCTCTTAGGAACGCAACTCGATGGTGATGAATTGGAGGTAATTGAATTGAATTTTTGGCATTAATATTAAAAAATTATTGGTCGAAACATCTATTCATTGCACTCACTGCACGGGGAAAACAATCCTGAAAATATTATTGCTAGAATTGTAGCAAACATGACTAAAAAATCTGTCAATTATATGGACGACCAGACGCTCAAGGAGATTTTACTACGTAGAAATGTCTAGTCAATCTACGTTCGGTGTTGAGACTGAATTCTAGTAAAATTCACTTGATTAGAAAACATTTTTACAGTTACACTTCTTATCACTAATTTTACTAAACTATTCTCATTCTAGTATTTTTTTCTTTACGACACGACACGATAAAATAATCGAGAGGTAGAGAAAGAAAGTCTAGCTTGATTATTCTAATACTAATTATTATAAATAATGAAAAATTGTTTTATACCACCAAGTACATTTTATGAGAATTTTACTTGACTCATCAAGTAATAAAATCATGATTATTTTTCTCCGTATGAGAGTGGATAATATGTTTTTCAAATTAATTATTAATATTTTGAATCGACAAACTAATATAGAATTTACTTTAAGAGTGTTATCAATGAAATTGATGAAGATGGAAACGGTGAAGTGAATTTTGAAGAATTCGCCAATTTGGCAGCTCGTTTCTTGGTTGAAGATGACGAAGATACTGAAGCTATTCAACACGAATTAAAAGGCGCTTTTCGACTATATGATAAGGAAGGTACAAATTTTATTTATATTGAAACCGATATGCCAATCTTTGTATATATGGGTCGTTGTTCTTCGGTTTTCAGGAATATAATTTGCCTCGAAAACGTAATAAAATTAATTTTTTATTTAGACTGGGAAATTTCAAAATTAAATCTGTTATTTTGTCAGAGTATGTTGGAGGTTCTAAAATATCAGAACCAACATTTCAAACGTCTAGATGAATTCCGCAATTTAGTATCTAACATCAAATTTATTTAAGACTATCTTCGGTGCACTTATTGTGAAACATGGTTATGAATAAAATAAATAAAACCACAAAAGAATAGATGTTTCACACTTTATTTATGTTCTCGACATATGTTTCGGGCATAGCCCATTATCAAGAGTAAACGATTATACTAAAATTACAGAGTGAAATATTGCTTAATTTATACCTAAAACGATCACAAAATTTTACTTAATAGTAGAGGGGATGCAGTGTTACCTAATTCTAACTGGTTATTTACTAGGTTTGACTTATTGTCTAGAGCCTTCTTAATCTCTAAATTTTCTAACAATGTCAATTTTCTACCTTTATTAATGTTACTGTGTAATATCTTAATATTATCTAAGTCTATATTATGATTAAAAACTGTACAGTGTTCTGAAATGCCAGTATTTTGCTGTTTTTTGTTAATACTATATGTGTGCTCTTTTATTCTAGTTTTAATAGATCTGCCACTCTGTCCGATGTATGAGGCATTACAAGTGTTACAGAAAACTTGATAAATACCACTTTTTAGGAGTGGGTCTTTTTATTTAATTCTTTTTGTTTAATATGTGATGAAATATTATTCATTATCATCCCTTGAAAGGATTATTCGAACCTAATATTGAGATTCTTAACCAATCAAGTTAATTTAAATTTATAAAAATTCATGAATACAATATTTTATTGTAGTAACAGCAACCAGGGAACAAGATTCTTAAATTTATTATATTGGCTTGTTTTTATTAAATAATTAATAATTTGTAAATATAAATTAAAATCTTGAAATTATTGAATCTAAACCAACCTCAACCTGACTTTATCTAATGTAACATCTAAATTAAATTTTATTAGAGCGATTCTTGTTTAATGTCAGTTTTAAACAGGAAATGGCTTCATTACCACTGACGTATTAAGGGAAATACTGAAAGAATTGGATGAAAAGTTAAGTGACGACGAACTAGACAATATGATCGAAGAAATAGATGCCGATGGATCTGGGACAGTGGATTGGGAAGGTAAATTTGAAAAACTATATTTGTTAAGTAAATTTTAATAATTTATTACGAAAATGTTCTTGTAGAATTCAAAGCTGTAATGATAGGATAAATTGACACGAACGACGGAAATATTCTTCAGAAATAATATTGAGAGAGAGTGTATTATGTTTATAAATGAATTATTTAATTGTTAACGTGTAAACATTTTTGAATATTCAATAAATAGTACTTATATATAAAAATCGAACCGAACATTTGCTGAATATTAAATTAACGGGTTTCAAATTTGAGATCGCTTACGACTTAATTTATAAAATAACATTCTGCAAATCCAGTCGCAATAATAATTTCTTTATTTGTGTGTTATTGAATCAATATTTGATCAAGTTATTAAAAAAATATTTGCTTCTATATTTAGAGAATATGTGCGTTGTTAAGATCTCTTAGACCGTTCGTCTAACTACACATATGTACAACCTTTGTATATAGGCGTCCCCATCCAAGTCTATTATTATAAAAAGGCATTGATTGACTTTGCATTCGATAAACAAAGTCGTGCCTGGTGCACTGCTCTACTTTTTTTTGTCAGTAAGTATTTGCAGCTTCTTTCGTTGAATTAGTAAGTACATAAGTAGTTCAGTAGCATTTTGATAACATACTTTGATAATCAGATACAAATACGGTTTTCTATTTGTAGGTGGTACAGCAATTAATTAAAGATTTATTAGTTTTTATTACGAAATGGCAGACGAAAAAATAATTACAGATGAAGTCAAGCAATTGGTTGACGACCTTTCTGATAAACTTGCCATGCAAAAGGATCAACTTTTAAGTAAGTTTTGTAACTTAAATGTACATTGCATTGACATGAAAAGGAAAAAACTATTAAAGAAACTTTTTTATTAGCTATTATATTAATTAAAGGTGTATTATGTTGAATTAATCAAAGTGATTAAGTGCACTATAAAAAAAAACAAATTACTATCATTATTGTAATTGAACACTTTCACTACTTTATTACTATTTTGTATAGCAAATATAATTAGGCGTTGTAAATTAATTTCTTATCCTAATGCTAATTTAAATTATTATGTACCACTTATCAACCATAATAATTGAGTTTGAAATTTAATATATTTTTCCATTGGTTTACTACGATAATAAGTATGAGATTAAATAAGGAAGATCTATATGAAACTAAGGAAAAGCCACTCATAGGCTTCAAAATAGAATAATTACCATAATCTGAATAATATAAAAAAACAAGTCACTCATGCTACATTTTGATGATGAAATATATAAATATAATAATTTTTTTTTTTATAGTGCTTTATAAGACATTCGTAGCTTTTGATGTTGACAAAAAAGGTTTCCTAGACCTTGAAATGATCGGTCAAATTCTTGACATGTTAGGACATCAGTTAACTTCTGAAGAACTTCAGGTAAATAGGTAGATAATTACGTATTAATTAGTTCATTAATAAAATAGAATGTGTTGTTCTTGTTGTTTGAAGGCGATAGTTGGTGAAATTGATCAAGACGGAAACGGCGAGTTGAGCTTTGAAGAGTTTAGTTTGCTGGCATCAAGATTTGTAGTTGAAGAAGAAGAAGACACAGAAGCAATATTAAAAGAATTAAGGGACGCGTTTCGACTTTACGATAAGGAAGGACTTGGCTACATAACAACAGATTTACTAAAAGAAATTTTGAAAGAGTTAGACGATAAGATGACCCCATCAGATTTAAATGAAATGATAGAGGAAATAGACACTGATGGATCAGGCACAGTAGATTGGGAAGGTATTAATTAAGATTACAATAAGGCGTTTGTAAAAATCTATTACGTGTTTATACCCCTTTTTTTTTAGAATTTAAAGCCATGATGATTGGCTAGTAAGTACGCATCTAATTTTAATTAATTAAACGTTCGTGTTACAAGGTCACCCACGAAATATCACAATTTTGGGCAGGCGCCAAAGCACTGATGAGCTGTACATATTTTTAAGTTGTTTAGATTTTGTTAAAAAGTAAATAACATAATTAAAGCATAATTGAGTTTTATTAAAAAAAAGCGAAATCCCATAAAATAGACCTACCAAGAAAATTGAACACTTTATTTTGCAGTTCTTCACAAAATTTCTGCTGGATCACTAGACCTCTTTAAAATTTACTTAATTATAACTATTTGGAATGAACGTTTGGGTAGGTAATAATTTAAAGATGATTTACTGAAAGAGTGCGGAACGACTGGTCACACCTACTGTTTTTGTATTAAACGATAGGCGAGTGTGTGGTTCAATTTAAAATGTATTAATAATTTTTTTAAATATTAAGTTATAAAATCTTTTTATCTTAGGACGGTTGAATTGGAATAGGCAATTTCCGTTTTTTTCCTGATTGCAGGGTATTTGTCTTGATGACATTTTTCAGTACAATTACAAAAGGAAAACTAAAAAAACTTACCGTTTTGATTGAAGTCTTTCTGCATTTTAATCCTAATAAAATTCTTCGACAGTTCCAGAACCTTGTACGCTGAAACAAAATAAAAATAAATTAACTCCCCTCTAATTTTAATTCTTTATTAAAATTAACGATTTTCTGTTGAATACTTAATATGGACAACCTAAAAAAGTAAATTAAACAAATTTCCCTAAAAATACATACCTACAGTTGCATAAGTTTATTAATTTGTGTATGTTTGCCGTTGTGTGTCATAATAATGAGATATTTCGTATTTCCTGCAATTTCAGAAATATTGACGTGAATTTTGCAATCAGAATAATCTCTAGTGTATCACGAGATCAATTTGTTATGAATTTTACTCGAAATACAACTGCCACACAAATAACTAATAATACTAATAATTATAGGTATGTACTCGATTATATTATTATTGGTCGACATTCTTAAATCACAAAAGGTGCTTTCTAAAACGTGAAAAATAAAATACGTAAACGCCAAATAACAACTAAATTAAGGAAACATTTCTTGCCTTTCTATAAAGGTTGAAAGATCAAATAGGAAGTGAAATGCCATAGAGCAAAGCTGATATACTTACCTACTATCGGTACACTAACTGGACCAATTTAGCAATTGCCTTTTTCAAATCAGGGTATTAAATGCACTTGAGCAGCTTTAAAATAAAATGTGTAGTAGAAAACACACCTATACGAAATCTTATTAACTAAAACTGTTTCCTTCCTTTGTCATGTTGCTATTAGGTAATTCATCAGTTCTACAGCTCATATCCACCACCATGTTACTACTTTTCTTTTATATTACTTTTTGCTACTAGTTACGAATTAATTTAATACATTCCGATTCAGACGAATGCAGAAAAAATACCGGGCAAGTGCGAGTCGAACTCGCGCACCGAGGGTTCCGTACAAACCTGTAAGTATATATGTGATGTAACTAAAAATTTAAGGTTTTCGGAATTTTTCTTTTATATGTGCTATAAAACATTGCTTCATGCCAAATTTCAAGATTCTAAATCGACTGGAAGTACCCTTTAGGTTTTGATTCCCTTGCGAGTAGTTGCGAGTTTGAAAATATGCGGCTTAAATTGCTGTTTCTTTTGATTGCGTTGACATAGAAGTTTGATTTTGTTACAGCTTAAAGGTATTATAGACCTGAGTATTTGATATGAATTTCAATTTAATACCTCTACGCGTTCATGAGGAAAGGGGTAGTAACTTTAAAATTATTAAAAATATTTTTATTATATGGTTTTCGCAATTTTCCCTTTATCTGTGCTATAAGACGTTGCTTCGTGCCAAATTTCAAGATTCTGAGTTCACGGGAAGTACCCTGTAGGTTTTGATTCGAAAATTTGCGGAAATTTGCGGCATAAACGGCTGTATCTTTTGATTGCGTTGGCTTAGAAGTTTGATTTTTTTCACAGCTCCAAGGGACAATAGACCTGAGTATTTGGTATAAATTTTAGCTTGATACCTCCACGCGTTCCTGAGAAAAAGGGTCTTGACAGACGGACGGACGGACGGACAACGAAGTGATCCAATAAGGGTTCCGCTTTTTCCTTTTTAAGGCGCGGAACCCCAAAAAAACATAAAAATTCACCCTGGAGTTTTGACAACTTGTTGGAGGTGTTTCAGAATCTCATCAACCGTGAAGATGCCTGTAAACCTCGAGATCCACCACAGGGTCAAGGTTCATAACACTCCGAATTCCTCATAATTTAATAGCAGATCAATAGGATGGAAACATTCCATTACCCAATGATGATTTAACATTTACATCTAGATACAACTCGAAGGCCTTTAAGATTCAAGCTACAAGGCTATTTTTACTCCTAGTCTAATATCTAAAATAACTTCACTCACATTTTGAAGCCTAAAGCACAACCATAATGAAAATATGAATGCAAAAACTTCCACAAATACATAGGTAATAATTTCGAAGCAAAGAAAGTTCTATGCGTATTGGTTAGAAACATAATTTAAATCTTGTTCATACAAATATGGCCAAAATTGTTTTACTTTCTATAATATCCACTTGTAATAACAATCATCAATGTCCGTTGAAGAATGCGTAGAAGCTAGCTGTCAATAAATTATTGAGAATACTATTTCCGAACGGTTTATTAAATTTAATAAATCACTCAAGTAATGGATGTGCGCACTTTGAATTACTGAACCATTCGACAAGTAATTTGTGGCTATTTCAAGGATCATATATTAAAACAATTTTTACATGCAAGATTATTATAGGTATACTAGTTCATACGTGTTTAGAGCTTTAAATGCAATGTATTACTAGTGCAATTAAATAAGTCAATTATAGATAAAGGGATAGTAATTTTATAAACGAGCACCATAAGAAGAAGAAAATATTAATTCACAAAAACTGATGTCTGGAAAGATAGAAAGTAACTGAAAACGCTTTAAGAACCGTATGCAATTCCAAAAGAAAGTAGTCTAACAATAACTCAAAACCCATTTCCTATTACATGTACCTATGTATGTTATACGCCCTACATCTCCTTAACAAGAAGTACTAATATCTTATTTCCTAAGTGGAAATGTATGCATATACGGGGTGATTCAATGTATTCAAATGTATTGGTCTGCAAAATCGTGGAAATGTCACTTAGTCATTCTAAAGAAATAATAAAGAGTACACACTGGGGTAAATATTAGATACAACAATTGTTTCGACGTCTTACGTCTTTTTCAAGAGTACTATGTATACTAAAGTTAAGAAAGGTCTTACTGCTGTATGTATCTACTTGATGATATAATTGCTGGAAAATCCTAAATAGTGGTCAATTACTGCCGCTGCTTTTAAAAATATTTTCAAGTTCGATTTACATCCGGTTATACCGGAAGTCGATACCAACTTTCTTATTTTAAATGGAATGGTATATTTTTTACGCTGAATTCGAATAAAACGTGTAATTCTAAGGTAAGTTTGATAACCAACTTGTACACCTATGACGATCGGTTTCTGAGTTAATTTAATTTATAGAAAAAAAATCGCTGCCGCAACCCAAATTATAAAAAATCATAACTTCCACAAAATACGACTTAGAGTGTTGAAATTTTTACTAGTAATAGCTGAATATTAGTGCTAACGCCTTGACAAAATTGAATTAAATAATTTATACAGGGCGTTCAAAATAAAATTCTAAAATTGAAAAATTTCAAACACGAATAACCTCGTTTTTTCAAATGGCACCTACTATTTTTTATTTTTTCAATCGATTCCTTTTTTTATCCTCTTTCGTTCTATATAGATACTTCCTATTTTATTTGAAAATTTTGGAATAATTTTGAATTAATACTTAAAATAGGAAGTATCCATATAGATCGAAAGAGGACAAAAAAAGGAATCGATTGAAAAAATAAAAAATAGTAGGTGCCATTTGAAAAAACGAAGAAATTTGTGTTTGAAGTTTTTCAATTTTAGAATTTTATTTTGAACGCCCTGTATAAATTATTTAATTCAATTTTGTCAAGGCGTTAGCACTAATATTCAGCTATTACTAGTAAAAATTTCAACACTCTAAGTCGTATTTGGTGGAAGTTATGATTTTTTACAATTTGGGTTGCGGTAGCGATTTTTTTTCTATAAATTAAATTAACTCAGAAACCGATCGTCATAGGTGTACAAGTTGGTTATCAAACTTACCTTAGAATTACACGTTTTATTAGAATTCAGCGTAAAAAATATACCATTCCATTTAAAATAACAAAGTTGGTATCGACTTCCGGTATAACCGGATGTAAATCGAACTTGAAGATATTTTTAAAAGAAGCGGCATAAACAATAACCAAATGAGCCCAAGTTTCAGAATTGAATTCCTTCTACTAATTCATATACTTCTAATAGCCCATCAACTTGAAAAACCCTGTATATCTGATATAGGTCAGACAGGACGCAAGTTGAAATTAGGAGTAAGGAGCATTTTAGAGATATATCCCTTAATAAACCAGCACAGGTACAAGTGAACATTGTACATCCCATAGTCATAGTATAGATTTAGATAATGTTAAACTATTACACTCAGAAAATAAATATAAAAAACTAAATCTGTTAGAACAATTGGAGATAAAAAAACACATTGTTGACAAATATAATGTTACCAACGATCACACAGATTTCAGATGTACTCCAGTAATTGACTACTATTTAGGATTTTCCAGCAATTATATAAGTAGCAATAAAACCTTTCTTAACTTTAGTATACATTGTAATCTTGAAAAAGACGTAAGACGTCGAAAAAATTGTAGAGAATTCATAAATTCTTTGAAACATAAAAAATCAGCTTTCTTTTTATTATTATTGTATGAAATGTTTCATAAAACTCCTACTGCATCGTTAATAAAGATTTTCATTTGTTTGATGTTTTTTCCCTGAACCAATAATTTATTTACTCTCGTTAATAATGGAAAGGAATTATTGGTTTTACGAACAAGAAGGGCAGACTGACTTTGTAAAACTATAAAAATACAGAAACTTATTCTTCTACTTATATTTACATATAACACATCATATGGTTGATGTGCAGTTTCTTGATGCTTATAATGTTCAAAATGATGAGAAATAATCCACATAGTAAGCAAACCCAAAAATCGTTTCGTCAATACTTAAATTTATTATTTGAAAATTCTTCAGATAATTCAATCACCATATTTAGGACAAACACATTCTTTTGATATGTCAAAATAGGACGTTACTACGAAAACCGCTCTAGGAATTTTAAATTTTGATATCCTAGTTCGATTAAGTTAAATCAGTAATCTCAGAGAAAGATTCTTTTGATAATACCTCTGTAGAAGGCTTTACAACTTAGTCAAACTCAATAATCAGATTTGGCATTTCGGGCCATTTGAGTAGGTATTAGGTACATATCCGTTCCCCTCTGCAATAAACGGTAACATTCTGCTTTTCCCCTTTAAATGTTACATATACATAATACTCTAAAATACATAAAATCCCCGTTATATCGCGTTAAATATAGAAAAATAATTAAAGTTTTTATAAAAAATTATAATAATGGCACATTGCTTTACCTCCCTTTATTCCCACCAAACTGCATTAAATTAATCTCTGAATGTTCCCTTTCTATACAGGGTGTATTATTAGTGGCTGAATTTTTTTAAGACGGTAGCAACTTGCAATAGTAGGTACAATATCAGAATCAGGAGAGAGATTAAGAAGTAGAGAAACAGTTACCTAACTTTATTTATTTTAACATACGTATTATTTATTATTGTAAAGTTTTAAGGTATTTTGTTTTGGTGTACCAAGATTAACAAAGTCTTTTATTCCGTACCCTAGTTAAGACTTACCACTGAGAAGAAGACACTGAAGATAAGATAAAATAAAATATTGCATGTTAAGTTGTACGTATTTTATGCTGCACTGAGACTCTCTCAGTACAGGTTTTCCCACCACCAATGTAACGTTGACGAATGAACGAAGCAACAGAGCTTGGTGACCATTGAGGCTCACTTGGGTAATTTATAGATAGGTACAATTATATTAAAAAGACATTATATATAGTTATACCCTATAAAATTGAAGATTGCGTATAGTATTTATAAAACAGGATTTGACACGTTTAAAACACGTATTTAAGACACTGTTTATAACACAATCAAACTAAAACATGTTTTAAATTCAAGTGTTTGAAATTACTTTTAAAACGAAAATAAAACGTACCATACGAAGCATTATAATTAATAAATTATTGTTTACAGGTATCAAATAAGTAAAAAAATATATATCATTATTTACTAGAAGAAACCTCATTTATTAATTAGCTTAGATAATTCTTTTATAAAATATTTTTAAGCGACTGTAGTTAAGTTGTTTTTGGATAGAGGGACGTACAGGAAAATTTGTACAAATGTCTTTATCCATTTTTTCATATACAAAATAAATAAAACAAGTACATTAAATGCAATTTAAAACTTTCGAAGGGTGTTAGGCTTTGTTCAAAAGGGGCCGTTCATAAAGTAGGTTCCCATACAAGGGGAGCGGAGGGGTCTTGGTAAGTGCGACAAGATGTGACAAGGGGGTCGAGGGGTCTACGGCAACGTGACGTTCGCCGTTCATCAAAAAATTTGAATTAATTTTTACAGAATCTTTGGACTTCTGATAAATAGAAATATTATTTATTTGTTCGTTACAAAAGATATTTATTAATTTATTTAAATTTTATTTTATTATTGAATATCAAAATTTATGTATTAGATATCAATTAAAATTTATAATGTGCAGGGGGGGGGTTTAGTTTTGTGACGACATATTTACAGGGGAGTCACAGAAGATGTGACACAGCGTAACAAACGGGGGGGGGGGGCAGGGGGTCAAAAAAAGCTGATTTTAGCGTGACGTATTTTATGAACAGCCCCAAAGTTTTTAAGAATACCGTTAATTGAAAACGGTTTTCAAAGAAACCGGAGATATCTTCAGATGGACGTGGTTGAAAAAACTATATTCCACATGTATACCAAATTATGAAATTATGCATTTTTGCAGTTTAAAACAAGTTTAGAATGTGTTCGAAATAAACGAAAAGAAAGACTGTTTTTGTGGCAAAATTATGATAAAAAACTGTACTTTTTTTCCAACCTTGATATTAAATAATAAATATTGCCAGTTGGAATCTGTCCTTTACTCGTTTTTAAATAAATAAGAAAAAGACATTTATTGTTCAATTTTACATAAACTCTATAGCAGCCATATCGGCTGCAAATACCTTGCATAGACCTTAAAGAAAAATCGCTTGTATTTTTGAACTAGGCAAGTTCATTATTGCAGTTTGTAAGAATTCGGTTCATACCGACACAATTAAAAAGCGTTTGAAACTTACAACAAGAAACAATTGATTAAAATTATCGGTCAGGTGCCATTTCAATCAAACAAAGTACTTACGTACGTATATAGGATGAACACCATGTACAAAATTCCGTTTTAAAGAATGTAAGTAGCTACAGAATCCGGTTCTTCGTGATCCAAAAAGCCACATGATACTAAGAACTAATTTAATGTATTTAATTAGCAATAAAATAACATTTGAGTAGTTTGTTACCTTCGGCATATTGCGTGGATTTTTTTGCCTCCTTATCGGGTACCTACGCGCGAGCCCACACTATTTACTTTCTCCATTCATCAATTGAATGAAAGTGAACGCAAAAATGACCCAGAATACTTCTGATGCACGCATCTTAATGTATTTCTATTAACCGATCGTAAATTATGCTTTCATTACGAGAATGAGGAGTTCCTCCCATGGCTGGGAATAATTTCGTTCTTTTTCTGATTCTCATTGTTCGAGAATTACGTTTATTTTCATTCGGAGCATGCGAATAAACCAGAGAATTGTTCTCGTTATTTTTAACATCTTGAAATCAACCTCTATCTCTACCATATATAGAACAAAAAACATGTGAGCTATTTTTCTTTTTCTGGAAATATATTTTTTAAAGAAAGACTCGAGACTTGAATCGTGGCAAGAAATTGCACAGCTTAAGAAGAATTTCTTTATCTTGATTTTTTAATCAAGACAAGGGTTGGACATCGAAATGGAGACTTACGTGGTGGTGAAATCCTATTTTGATTTTTTCAAATGAAAGCTCCTGGATTGTCCAAGTTTTAAATTAATTAATCATCTTTTAGCCATTTTTTTGTAACGTTGATAGTATTTTGTAGTACTTTTTAAACAAATAATCCTAATTCTCATATCATGTGTCACTTGACCCCGTTTTTTTTTTAATTACAGTACCTACACTACAAAGAATTCTTGTAGGTTCATTGTTTTTGAATTACCCACCACTGGCAAAAATTAAACCTAAAAAAGTTACACATTAACATATGTAAATGTACCTAGATAGATATCAGAACGATAAAGAGCCACCCATTTTTAGTTGTCAATATTAATCATTCACTTCCAAAAACGGTTATTGTTTTTCATGTGGAAATTGTCGGTATGTAGCTTTTCGGTAAGACATGTCACATGTTCGGTTGTCAATCGGCGTTGAATTCTGCATTGGTGTATTTATAAAGTTCACTTACTGTCTCATAATACAATATCTATGTATGTACATCTGGTGAGTGGTCAAAGTTTCCCGTTTTGGTCATGATATGGCCTTGGTAGGTGAATGCGACAATATTAGGCGCAAAACATGAAGAGAACGGAACAGCAATTGATTGTGAGATCGTTCGTTGGTTAATTCGTACTGTATGGTTGTGTGAAGTTATCACGCAACCTCGACCAGACAACAAGAGCCGTTTTGTAAAATCATGAACAGGACAACAAACGTTCGTTTACATGTGGTAATTTTATGATTCGGCTCATTTGGTTACTTGTTATTGTTCCAAAATAAGAATGGTAACAACTCATTATGAAGAATTATGTGAAAGAATTTTCACTGACGTTTTTGATTTTCTCTAAGCTTATGTCGAAACTGCGTGTCGGTCACTGTGCGCCAAATAGATTCAACTTAAGAATAACTTTGAACCTGTTTTAATTTCTCTTACTTAAACGATATGCAGACTCTAGATAATTTCATTTTAGCGTATTTTATTGTCCGTGTTCTTCTGTGCAATTTCCCCATGAGCTACAGACTTGAAATCTGTTTAAAAGTGAAAAATAACCATTCCAATAAAAAAAGAATATGTGCTCATTATTTATCCATCTTACTGATACAGATTTCCCGAAATTTTGTAATTGTGAACTTTTATTGGCTAAGAAAGTGGAAAATCCATGAGGGGGGAGTGAAGTGGTTTTTCCAGTGTCGGAAAAATTAAAATTCCATGTTCAGTTGTGGTTAATATTCATTAGGGATACATCATTGTAATTGGACACATAAAATTAAATTGTTTTTGACACTAATTCTAAATCCAACTCTGACCTTTGCAAATACTTGAAAAATATACAATACCTATGGTACATTTACCTAGGTATACAGGGTTTTTCAAGTTGATGGGCTATTAGAAGTATATAAATTAGTAGAAGGAATTCAATTCTGAAACTTGGGCTCATTTGGTTATTGTTTATGCCGCTTCTTTTAAAAATATTTTCAAGTTCGATTTACATCCGGTTATACCGGAAGTCGATACCAACTTTGTTATTTTAAACGGAATGGTATATTTTTCACGCTGAATTCGAATAAAACGTGTAATTCTAAAGTTAGTTTGATAACCAACTTGTACACCTATGACGATCGGTTTCTGAGTTAATTTAATTTATAGAAAAAAAATCGCTACCGCAACCCAAATTATAAAACATCATAACTTCCACAAAATACGACTTAGGGTGTTGAAATTTTTACTAGTAATAGATGAATATTAGTGCTAACGCCTTGACAAAATTGAATTAAATAATTTATACAGGGCGTTCAAAATAAAATTCTAAAATAGAAAAACTTCAAACACGAATTACTTCGTTTTTCCAAATGGCACCTACTATTTTTTATTTTTTCAATCGATTCATTTTTTATCCTCTTTCGATCCATATGGATACTTCCAATTTTATTTGACAATTTTGGAATAATTTGGAATTATTACTTAAAATAGGAAGTATCCATATAGATCGAAAGTGGATAAAAAAAGGAATCGATTGAAGAAATAAAAAATAGTAGGTGCCATTTGAAAAAACGAAGTAATTCGTGTTTGAAGTTTTTCAATTTTAGAATTTTATTTTGAACGCCCTGTATAAATTATTTAATTCAATTTTGTCAAGGCGTTAGCACTAATATTCAGCTATTACTAGTAAAAAAAGTCGTATTTTGTGGAAGTTATGATTTTTTATAATTTGGGTTGCGGTAGCGATTTTTTTTCTATAAATTAAATTAACTCAGAAACCGATCGTCATAGGTGTACAAGTTGGTTATCAAACTTACCTTAGAATTACACGTTTTATTCGAATTCAGCGTGAAAAATATACCATTCCATTTAAAATAACAAAGTTGGTATCGACTTCCGGTATAACCGGATGTAAATCGAACTTGAAAATATTTTTAAAAGAAGCGGCATAAACAATAACCAAATGAGCCCAAGTTCAGAATTAAATTCCTTTTACTAATTTATATACTTCTAATAGCCCATCAACTTGAAAAACCCTGTATATGGTAGATAATTTATAATTGCAAGCGCCCCAAATTTTTCGTTTTAAATATTTTCAAAGAATCAAATTAAAATCATCGCCGCAGTGTTTCAGGATTCCCTTATCCCTGTATAAATAAAATATTGAAATTTACAACAAATGTATAAGAACTATTACAGGAAGCCTAGGAAGCTATTATCTATAACTCCATAAGTACATATACTTAATTTTTATTATACCTTAAAGCAAACATTAAAATTGCTTTTTTGTTGGCTTAATAACGATATCCAAACACTTATTTTTTGCACCTTCTGCAATAAATAATCGTAGGTATATGATAAAAGATTTTCACACCTCTTATTATAAATCATCGCTATAATCATAAAAAATATTTACAAATACGTATAACCTGATAAAATTACGTTTAATAAATCAAGCAATTGTGCGAGGAGAATTCACACGAGGTGTAGATATACTGCACATGTGGACATACATAAACCACAGTTATGAAGTTATTTCTAAAAAATTCATATGTACCTATGCGACAAGTAAATTTCTTGAATAGAAAATATAAGCTGCGTCTTGCAGTAGGTAATAATTAGTTACGCCATTAAAAACGATTTCCAACTAAGCACCAGATTTTTTATAATTTCGAGCTTAGGGACTAATGTTTTCGTTTGATTCCGGATAACGCCAGAAGATGTAAAATAATACGTACCCAAGGTGGAAGAAAAAGCGGAAACCGCTTGTGTTATTTCATATCTGAATCGCGCTTCTATATTTACCGCTTTTTGAATATAACCACCAGATAATCTATTGAAGATCAAATGGGGAATTCGATATTATTTTATAGCAATCATATTATTTACTTAGGTACGATAAGTGTCAATGCATACCGCAATCGAAATCAATCTCTCATCGATTTTTACATATAAATCGAGTACATCATGGTCGAAAGTTACCGATATTTGATCAGTTTGATGCTGGGAAAAGGCTAAAGTTTGAACTACAAGTAATGATTATCTTTCTCCATTCTGAAGAGCATAACAAAATGCTGATAGCAACTCCGCTCCGTAATTAATTTTATTGATTTAAATTCTTAAATAGTTCTTAATAATGAGTAAAATTGCCCTTACCTTGGGTTACTGAAAAAATAAATACGTATTATGAAAGAAATAACATTAAAAATAAATAAATTAAAATAATTACAAGTCGAAACTCAGTGTAGCTTCTCATTAGGAAACATTTTAGAAGATTAAATAAGTATTTTAAGTAACTAACTGTAATATAATAATATGTAATCTTATTTTGAAGCCAATGGTCACCGTTTTAGGACTTGTTTGAATAAGACTCTTGGTGGGTCTTGGTTTGAATTAATTCAGGGATATTATATTAAATTGCACAGGTACTAAAAATAGTTACATACTTTGTTATAATCACAAAAAAGGCATAAAAGGTACGAATATAAAGAAATTGCTTATTTCAATTAAACAGGTACGCTGTAAAATATCCGAAAGTCATACGAAAACCTTCAATGAATTAAAATTGATATATAATAAAAATGTGCTAAGTTTTTAATATGGCCCGTAATTAGAATTGGATTTCACTGTTATTGCAATTTCTACAATATTAGAACACATTCTGTTTCATGGTTTCCTTCATTAAAAATGTAATAATTCAACTTGTTCTCATAAAAAAGTAATTTAGTTACATGTAATAGTAAGTAAAAGCAATAAAAATTTTACGGTTTTCTGGACAAACCGTTCAACGACACGATCCATCTTGCATATAATGGCTACTACAATAATAACTTTCGAGATCTTACATGTTATAGAGAACTTTTATTGAAATATAATAATTAAATTGAGGTCTTTCATTAAAATGACCACCATTCTGATAGTGATAGTGGTGGCGCGTAAGTTTTGAAGGTTTCAGATACATCAACGTAATATGTAAAGTGCAAAGACTTTTAATATTATAAATTGTCACCATCAAAACTTAAATTCAAGCTGTTTTTCTACATAATTTGTCATTAATTTCGATCACATTAACGATCATAATATCCAGCAATGTTTAATTTAAACTCTTTAGATTTGACATCACGTTTTGTACCTCCTCAGGAAGAATCTAAAGGAAATTATGAGACCCTTTACAAAGTTGGATGGCTAAACTTGCATCCAAGGAAGTCCGTCGGGATTGTTTTCCAGAAAAATATACAAATTTTCACACATTTTCAATGTAACCAGAAATAAATTTACATTTTTCGAAATTCAAATATTCCTATTTTGTTATCCCTCCCATCTACTTACTACTAGGTACTACGTATATTGTGCTGATTTCCATTCTTAATTTTCGTGCAAACATAACAATAATTTTTTATGCTATTGTGACGTTGTTGAAGTATTATGGGTAACACGAACTTGCATAAACGCCTCGCACTTCGACCTTTCACCGTTTGCCGTGTGTTCGTTCGTTAGCCGGATTCTGTCAAGATCAAAGGAACCCGTAATTCATGCGAACGGTCTCCCAATGTTGGTACAGTCTTAAAGTACGTGTACGGAAACTCTTAATTCCTGCTGCAAATAACATACCGCAATGTTGGCAAACGTTTAAATAATTTACCAACTATACTAATAAATATCCATTTATTATTTACCTACAGTATTTATTTCTATGAGTGTATTTATGCCGAAAGTAGATTTATAGAGATACATTCACTATCATATTTCTATCTAATGAAAGTTTATTTGGCCCAACTTCCCATCTTCCCATCCTTGTTTTAATCTATCCTTCTATCCATTATTCTATCTTTCTTTTCTTTTTATCTTCATTCTTTCATCCACCTTTCCTTCCATCCTTCCTTCTTTTCATTCTACCCCACTATTCGTCCATCCTTCGTTTGATTCTATTCCTCCATCATTCTTCTATCATTCGAAAAACTTCCCTTTGTATTTTCATATTTCCACCATTTCTTTCTTCCACTCTCTCATCAATTCTTCCGTCCTTTCGTCCTACCATTCTTTTAAACATTCACCCCTTCATCGGTCTATCCTTTCATCCATCCATCTATTCTTTTATTTTTCCATCTTTCTATCCTTCTGCCCCTCCTTAATTCGTCTATTCTCCCATTCTTTCACTCTTTTGTTTTTCCATTCGCCTATCCATTCCTTCATATGTTTTGCTATATTTCCATTCTTTCAATCTTTTACCATTCTTCGTTTTTATTTTGGTCCTTCCATCCTCCCAGCTTCCCATCCATTCTTCTATCCTTTCTTCTTTTTATTCTTCCATTCATTCAGCCCTTTATCCCTGTATCATTTCATTCTTCCATTTATTCTTCTACACTTCCATATATTTCCATCCATCCACCTTAACTTCCAACCTTCAGTTCTTTTACTTTTCCATTCGTCCATACTTCCATTTCTTCTTTCATCCTTTCATCCTTCGTTCCTTCCATTTTTTTAACCATTCATCCCTTCGTCTCTGTATCTTTTTATTATCCCATATATCCTTCCATCCTCCCGTCTTTCCTTCTATCGTTTGTCGATCCTTTCGTTCTTAAATTATTCCTTACCTCCATGCTATCTGCTTTATAGTCCAATAACATACTATTGCACACTTCGCCTTCCTAATCTGATCTTACTGACACTTCTTATTATGTGATTTAAGGGCATTTTGGGTGGTTTCAGATATGGCAACAATGCACGTAATTGAAATGCAAGGGTAACTAATTTGAATAAACACATCATGAAAACGTGTACGTTGAAAGTGAATACATTATTACCGAACGTTCTTATAGCGTAACATATACAAAGTATATGGATGCCTATCAACAGATCAAGTCGGCGTTTGTTCGCAATAAATGAAAGTCATCGTAAACTTTGACAGACAGGAACCACATGAATAATTTTGATTTATTAAAAAGCATTATCCAGCTGCATACTGTGGGTACAAATATGTTTTTTTCTACATACGTGTCTTCGGTCTTAATTAAAGAAAGCGTACGCGGCTATTGTAAATTAATATTTAATTACCTAGTTTAGACGTTCGTAATTAAATTACACCTAATATATTCTTAAAATTATTATTTTTAACTAAAAAATGTCTATATGCATGTAAATATTAGATTTCTAATTATATTTCTTGCAACAAAATAATCCTTTATATTTAATTACTTTCTAGCGTATAGAGTGTACCTATACGCAGTTTCGATTACCTGCTTAATTATCTTGATAACTAAATACTTAAAATGCTATGTAACGGGATCACAAATGAACTTTTCCCTGACAAAAAAATTTGTTTCGTTTTTATTACTTGTAAGTACGAAGATACAACCATCATGGTTTGATCGTTAATTTTCTTTCTGATTGTTTTTAAATTATGAATGATTTTCTAACTGAGTCGAAACTAGATTGCAATCACAATACTTTAACAATCTGCGATATAAACGTTTTTTTTTTGTTTTCATTATAAAACATTGACCACAGATTATTCAAAATTACAATTTATAATTTATTCAATAGAATAACATAAAAATGTCGTTATAATAATCTGGATCAGCGTTTTATTACCTACAATTACTAGTCAAACTTTTCGCCACTTCAAAAACTAAAAGATTCTTAACTTTTAACAATTCTTATCTTGACATCATCTGGATTCAAGATAAGACCAAGACCATGGGATTTAAAAATCTAAAAAAAATCATGAAAATTCGGTCGACTAAAAACGAGCTTCTAGTTAAATCGTAATCTGTGAACAAATCCAGCCTTTCTTAAAAATAAACGTTGAAATGTTACTGTTGCTTACTTTTAAACGATCTCTTATGTATTATATTCAACATATACGTCGTAATTGTACCTATTCAAAAATATCATTAATAATGGAGCCCGAAACTGTAAAATAGCATAAATAGAGCTGTTTGAAAGTACAATATAGATTTATTAATGAACCGTTAGTTTATCTTTTTAAATCAGCCTGTTACATACAAGTCTACAGCACATTTTTTAATTAAAAATCAATCATTTTAACAAAAACGAAATAATTAACTTTACAGTAAAAGGTAATACATTTTGGTTTTAATTACTATTATTCCCGATGGTGCTGTCAATTATTTATTTAGTTACAAATCAAGCAATACAAGGATGAAGTAAGGTCACTGTCGTTCTGATAATGTGGGCCAATCTCTTCTACGTATTCTGCCTATTATAATTTATCAGTGGCGGCTTTCAGGTGATACGAATTAAGTTTTTTTCGTGATAGAGTTTGACGGTTTATAATAGCTTATAGGGTCAGGTGGGGTAATTCTATACGTTTTTGGAAGTTTGACTTTTGAAGCTCGTTGAATCTTAGATTTAGGCTACTATATGATTAATTTAGGTCCCTATTTGGTTTTAAGAGAATTTCTGTTGTTAAATATCCCAATTCAGATTTTTTTGCAAAAAAACTTAAGTTTACAATTACCCCTTCACTTATTAACGCAGTCGAAAACTTAGGGGTAAATGTGAACAATCATCTTGTTTGTACTGGCTTTGTAAAGGTTTTTAATGGGGCAAAAGTGAACAATTCGCTTTCAAACCTGAATTCCAATGAAAATTATAATTATAAAGCCGTGTTGATAATTACCCCAAAAATTATACATTATATAGAAATATTTTCACTGCTTAACATAAAATATTGCAACACTCTTCCTCTACTTTTTAACGCGCTAAATCGTGCAACCGTCAAAAGTCAACATCACAGTCTATTATTCGCTAGAATAATCAACTCATATTTCATCGAAATAAAGAGCCTGCTTACAATTACACCGGTTTTACAATTATCCCACCTGACCATACTTTCTTTTAAATTTTTTTAATAATTCTTTTGCAAGTGATATCAATCAATAAATCACCATTGATACAGTGATTTTTTAATAATAACAATTTTTGTGTCCAATATTACAAAGCTTTCCTTCTGAACTTTTTTTAATAGGTGCACGAGCCACCACTGGCATTTATTTAACTGCAAATTTGATAGTAAGCCTAATAATAGATAGGTACGTACCCATAACAAGTTAAATAGTATGGGAGCTACCGCCCAATAGCTTTCTAATCAGCTCAATGCCAAGTTCCTCATTGGGATCAATATTGTCTTGTATTGTTCTTTATAATAATTACACCCGCAATTCACAGCCACGAATCAATACTACGCAGCATATAACTGGAAATTATTATAATTATAATTTAGCGTAGAATTAAGATTGTTACATGTTTGACCTTAGAGAAAATGCTGCATTTTAGAAAACCAACAAAGGATCATTGAATCATATGTAATATTTTATGTAATAGGAGAATTTTCTATTTGAAAAAATTATCGGGAACTTTAAAATTAAATTTTCTTATTGCTAGGGGACGATATTTTTTAAAATATGAAGTAAAAAATTTATCAAAATCTTCATTGAAGTTGTTTCCTGTAGATGTAACGATTATTAGATATTTAAGGGCAGGGATAGCGAACCATTGGCACTCGTGCCACAAGTGGCACGTTTGAAAATTTTGATGGCACGCACAAAAACAAATTTTTTTTAAAGTTGTCTTTTTTAATAGAAATGAAGTAAAAATTATTAATCTACATTTAATTTATAGTTTATGATATAAATTTGTAGTACTGAATACCTGTCTTAGTATGTTAACTAGAACCGTCAAATTATACATTTTATTATTAAAATATCGCATGAATTCTTTAGAAGTATATACAGATGTGCATTAGATAAAAAATTTTGCGTATCCAGTTTCGCCTTCTTAAGGTATTTGAATGTTGTTACTGTCGCAGCGCTCGAATCAAAATTTATTTTATATCCTGATACAATACCATTTGAAAAATTAAATTTAAAAGTCCTTGAGTGGTTAAATTTTAATTAATTAGAAATGGAATTAGTTGAATTTCAGTCAAGTACCATATAGAACCAAAAATTTGTTGATTTAAGAAATGATTTAGAAATTATTGAAAGTAATCGATTATTGGATAAAATAAATAAAATTGCAGAAGATGAAATTCTAACTGTACATGGAATTCAGTTCCTGACACGTTTAATTGTTTAAAACTTTAAAAATATTAGCAAAGGCAATTTTATCAATATTTTCATCGACGTGGGCATGTGAATCTCTATTTTCAGAATTAAATTTTATAAAAAATAAATATAGGAATAGAATGACGGATGAGTCGAGCTCTGCATGCGTACTGTTGAAATTAACTAAATATGAACCAGATATTAAATCTTTATCATCTTGTGTACAGCAACAAAAATCACATTAAAAACAATTTCTTTTAACGTGAATTTTGTTTCTAGCATATTGCTTTTTGTAGAACATTGATTAATAAAAAATTGTTTAAAGATGAATTGCTTTTGTTTGCTTGTTTAATTATACTTACGTATAGTTTCACCACGCTAACATTTCGAATGAAATTTTATTGTGGCACGTTACCTATTTAAAAAAGAATTTTTATGACTTTGTGGCACAGACATCAAAAAAGGTTCGTTATCCCTGCTATAGGGAAACGTAGAGAATTTTGGAAATTATGAAATTTTGTTGAGAGTCTGTAAAGGTATTTGTACTTATAAACACTCCCATATAGTAGACCTTTATTTTCCTGCTTTCTCCTGCCATGCACAGTTTCTTTTTTATTCTCTATAAAAAGGATTATGACTAAATATTTTAACATTTTCCTTAATTAAATAAAGTAAATATAACGATTTTTGAGATAAGATATCAAGAACAAAAACCATTTGTCAGGTAGGTACTCATAACTACTTGCACTTACACTTAGTTCCGCGTGTGGATTAGTTTTCTATCCGGAACGAGTGATTTTTTACAATCATAAAGAACAGTTCTAACGTAATATAACGATACATTAAGCAACATGTTATTCTGGGATAAAACACTAAGTAGATTCCACGGAGCATAAAAACTGACATGATCTGTACTACTTACTCTTAATAATGCAAACGATTGCGTTGAAGGGAATTATAAAGCAGGATACTTCACCATCATCTCGCTGAATGAATAACAATAAACCTATCTGCGGATCTGATGGATGGATGGATGGAGAGAGTGAATAAGTATTTTTGGTAGTGTTCTCTATGTCATCGCCACCGTTGAATAATAATAGACAAATTCTAAATGACTGTACAGATAGTTTTTGATCAACCGGTCAAGTAACTGGGCCTCACAATTTTTTTTTCGGTTGGATAATTTTTAGATATCAGGTGTTGAAAAATTCGAATTGTGTCAATAGATAAAAATGTTCTTTTTTATTATGGATGCCGGTAGATATTACCATTAAGTGTAAAGATGTCATTGTTTTTGATAAAATAAATTCAACTCGAACGTCGATAAATCGAACTTTTAATAAGTCGTACCAAATTGATTGGCAGTAGCATCAACCACAAGAGTTAGTGTAATTTTTACTTGATAACTCGAACTTTACAACTTCTTTTATTCGAATAAATTGATATCTCGAAAATAATATTTGGTGCTCTGGTGCTCACTTCAATAAATTGAATTTCCTGGGAGAATCATTTAGTAATTACTCTTAATATTGCAGACGATTGCAGTAATGGATGTATTAGCGAGTGAATAAGCATTTTTGGTAGTGATCTTTGTCATCACTACCGTTAAATATTAACAGACAAATCTTTAATTATTGTGCAGATAGTTTTTGATCAACCGGTCAAGTAACTGGCCTTACAATTTTTTTTTCGATTGGATGATTTTTAGATATCAGGTGTTGAAAAATTCGAATGGTGTCAATAGATAAAAATGTTCTTTTTTATTATGGATGCCGGTAGTTTTACCATTTAGTGTAAAGATGTCATTCTTTTTGATAAAATAAATTCAACGCGAACGTCGATAAATCGAACTTTTAATAAGTCGTACCAAATTGATTGGCAGTAGCATCAACCACAAGAGTTAGTGTAATTTTTACTTGATAACTCGAACTTTACAATTTCTATTACTCGAATACATTGATATCTCGAAAATAATATTTGGTGCTCTGGTGCTCACTTCAATAAATTGAATTTCCTGGGAGAATGCTTTAGTAACTACTCTTAATATTGCAGACGATTGCAGTAATGGATGTATCGAGTGAATAAGCATTTATGGTAGTGTTCTTTATGTCATCGCCACCGTTAAATATGAACAGACAAATCTTCAATGATTGTGCAGATAGTTTTTGATCAACAGCTCAAGTAACTGGGCTTTACAATTTTTTTTTCGGTTGGATGATTTTTAGATATCAGGTATTGAAAAATTCGAATGTTTTCAACAGATAATTTTTTTTTATTATGGATGCCGGTAGATATTACCATTTGTGTGAGGATGTCATTGTAAAAAAGTCTGTTTTTCATAAAATAAATTCGATAAGTCGGATGTTTACTACGCCGAACCAAATTGATTTGCAATATGAGAAATATGTGTAATTTTTACTTGATAACTCGAACGAACTTTCGAACTTCTGTGGCTAAAATATGTACTTTGATATCTCAAAAATAATATACGATTTTAACGTCTTTTTTTGAATAGCTAGGTACACTATGCAATTAAGCAGTGAGGCAGTTCAGTTTCTACGATTATTTGTCTTTAACAGATTTATTGTTTTGTATTATTTAATTGAAAAATTAAAAATTTATTCATTGACAATGATGAATGATCATACATCAGCACTGTTTTATACATAACATGAGTCCCTCTGAATTTCCCCACTAAATATAAGCTTTAATGCCCCCACTCAAATACCTACGAAAACTGCTGCAAGTTGTAACTAAAATCGCATAAAATTTGAAAACGTGTAAACAAATTCTCATTATCTGGCAATTCCACACATACCGCGAATATTACAGTATTTATGATGGAAGTAAATACTTTCTTAATATAGAAGGTAACCCGTTGAAAGTGTCATACAAAAATGTCTCAAACGGCCTCCACGAAAACGCACTACAAGCACGATTAATATGTAATACTTTTTGTGCCATTCTATTTTATAGCCAATTTGTTAGCACATACAAAACTTATTAGTTTGGACACCGCTTTATCCAGCCAGCGACATAAGCTGTTTCGCAAACTTTTAAGTTGATATAATTCAATACTGCGGCACTTTCGAATACCAATCAGTTTAACAGGCCTTCGGATCTTTAATAAATAATATGAATATGTATGAACTCCACTGCCGGCCTACAAGACCACAGAGATCGATCAACAGGGCGGAACCTCAGTGTTGACACCACGTGGTTGATCGAATTTTTATACCACTTTTTAGCCCTTTTAAACCAACCAAGGTCAACGTAATACATTCTAGTATAACTAATTGTAAGACTTGCATACCTACATTGAATACTGAATACGAAATCAGTTTTCATTCACATAAAATAAATAGCTGCAGTCAAATTGTTAGTATCTAATTGAAAAAGAAGAGTACAATGTAAGCAACTACAATTCAACAATTCAATGCACTGTTGCCCTAGGTTTCAATTAGGTACCACCACAAGGGGAAACATATAATGTCCCAAAAGTAGATAGCCGAGCATTTTAAGGAAATAGTTTTTACTATACCATGTGTCTCCATGAAAATTAGTAATAAAGTCAATCCAATCGGAGCATACTGAAAACTCATATTTTTTTGGTAATTTCCTTTTAGTTAAACAGGAATGTGAAATTTGAATAGGAAATCTTCAATCAAGCATAAAAGAACTGGAAACTGTTGGGCTCATTTTTGTATTGGAAAACTGAAACTTCGATTACACATATTTTAAGTTCACTTTTCTTGTGACCCATGGAAATTTTATATTTACTGCCATTGAATGACGGATTAAATTCTTAGTAATTTTGCCCATGATAGTCATGAAATTTCAAAATTATCTCATATTTATAAGATTTTCAGTTATTTACCTTTATTTTTATATAAAGTTGGAATAATTCTTGAGTTTTTGCCATTTTCGACGTTTTTACGATTATTCATTGCAAGACTAATAATTCATAAGTTCGAGAGATTAAAAAAATTGTGGTGTATAAAGCCCTTTATAATGTTTTTAAATAAAAGATCGAAAAAAACGTTGAACATGGCAAAAATTCAAAAAATATCCCAAGTTCGAGTTTTCTTATATGACTATATTTTTTTTCTTATTAATTTATTATAAATATAAAGATGACTACATGAGTCCTATAAATATAGTAAATCAAAATATTAACTCACCTCCTTTACTAAAGTTTACATTAAAGTTACGAAAAGCTCTTGCTTTAAAAAATAAAAAATCAAATAAACTGAAATGCACTAGGTACCATCTTTTATTAATACAATTAGAACTTGAGACACTAGACGACATTATGTGACTTCTTTAGATGAATTATTCTAATTAAAATAACCTTACAAATTCCATGAATCTTTGCTGAACTGCTAAACAATGTTTAAAAAAATTCTTAAATAAAAAAGGAACAGGTTTTATGATTCTGCTACCATCTGTTGATTCAACAATACTTATCATTAATTAACCAAGAAGTTTGATAGCTTCGAGGTTAATTACGGCAAGCGACACAATTTTCGATAAATGCAGTTTACGAATAATAGTTCCATTGAAAAGGTTCGATAATGAGCATCAAGATGAAGGACGTTAATCTCCAAATTAAGTGCAAGATACATGAAAAGGTAACGGAAATCCAAATGGTCTAAAATGCACAGAGGTGTAATCAATTAGTTTGCTGATTAGTATAACGATAAAGCGGAAGTAAATGTAATAAAACATGTATTTCTCCGGGGTCAAAATAACAAAAAAGGTATAACATATTGTAAAATTACTTTGGAAAGCACGCTGTATCTACAAAAAGTTTTCAAACATAATTATTTGAGATTTTATGTTGAGATAAATTGATCAACTGTACGATTGTTGAGTACAGGATACAGGTTGACATCTTATGGAATCTGAACGGTCTAATACTACATGCAAGCAAAATTTTCCAATACCACACTGCACTGAAGATTATTATTTATTACATGTTATACCTACATAAATTGAATTTGTTACTATCTAATTTTGCTCCCAGTTTAAAAAGGATCTCTAGGATTAGAAATAGAAATTATGACCAACAATATGCTATGAAAGCACTTATTATGATCACTTGGATCTTGGGAAGACTGTCATCAAATTTCAGAAATTTCATGAATTATGTCCAATAATAAATTTTCATTTTACAGTACTGTAAATTTAGATTAAAGTCTATTTAATAAAAAAAAATCATAAACTGAGATTTGAATCCACTTCAAGAAGGATCTCTAGGACATCCATCTGATTTCCACCAACAATCTGTGATGATTACAGTGTTAAGATGGTTATTCGGATTCCAGAACATTTACTATAATTCTTCAATGGCCACATTAATTTCGCAGATTAAATTTAGTGCAAATCAGCATATTTTACTTTAGTACAAAAGAATTAATTTAATTTCTCATTAGAATAATAAAGTCAGCCAAAATCTATTCTTCGTTCTATTCGGTTTGGTTTTTGATGTAAGAGTACCATAAGTAATTAATTTTTTGCCATTTAATTCTAAAAGCATACAATTGAATGCTAATTTAGTTCACCATAACATAATGCGAGCAATTATGTTATATGAAATCAATTTTCTGTTGCAGGTAGGTATGTGCGATAAAAGAATATTATGCAACTAATTGGTTTTTAAAAGCAGAATTTGTTGTTTACTACATCAGTTTTAATTTATTTATGTTTGTTAATTTTTATTAACTTACTTTCGATGTAATGTTACCTAAAAACGCTGGCCCCCTCTTCTTCAAAATATAGTGGGACCTCAAACATTACAGCGGATCAACAATTTATTATTTAAAGTTTACTGTGTAAGACTGAAAACATATTGTATATGGATTTAAATTTTTAAGTGTAAAACAATACAGCGTGAACAGACTACTTCTTTACTGACTAAAAAAAGTCATAAAATTGCAAAAGTGAAAATAATTAGGTATTACACGGCCAGTGTCAATCTTGCAAAAAGTTACTGTTGTGCAAATAACACTATCCACTAGGCACCAACTGAAGTGTTTGAAAGTTTGTTGTTCTTGGCACCTGTTACCTTCAGGGAGGTAATCTCCTTAACTTTGATGACAACAGAAACATAACATGAATTCGTAAATCAAAAATTTATTTGTTTTAGCTACACACCTAAAACAGGAAAGACAGTTTAGAAAGCTATTTCCCCTGTTTTTTTTTAATAATTTAGTCACCCAGTGCCAAAAAGAATTGCAAAAGTTGTTCTCATAAAAAATAAATAAACATTTCCTAATTAAAAGCTTTTATCCTTAAGCTATATCTCAATAATGTTTATGCATACTTAAAACACCTATGTACAGTAAATACTTAACAATTATAATTATAGATTGTAAATTTTGAAAAAAAAATTGCTGCATTTAAACTAAATTGTAAAGTAACCAATTTAACAAACTGCCCGGTGCCAAACCAATTTTTATTTTCATTAATTATCCCTTCAACGCTATTAATCACCACGTGCAGATAAATTATTCGTAAAATTAGCTGCGGTATAGTTATCTACATTTCCAGAACACAATGCGAACGTGATACACTTCATACAAGTAGGTACAAGGTTTAATAATTTATTTCCGGTAACCTTGAAAGACTTGTCAAGTGGAAGTAAGTTCAATGGGTATCTTGGTCAATTCTAATCACGCACATCGGTGATTATCGGCCGTGGTGGTAAAATTTTAAAGGACTAAAATCAGAATGCACGAAAAATTACCTCATTTAATGTTGCAACCGGAAGCGTGTCTACAACTGTTTCTTACTTTGGTTTTTCATTAAGAAATTCTTTTAAGAATGAATTTCAACAAATAATAACAATGAAACTTGATATGTCCTCACTATCTATTTAAATAAACGCAGAATGATATACAACCCTAACAATGAAATAAAACACACGAATAACTATAGTAGAAAAAAATGTATACAGGAAATGAAAAGATCTAAAAGGAGAAAAGTAACAAAAAAATAAATAAATAGCAAAAAATAGAACGAGTAGTGTAAATTACATCTCCCTCTTCTTAACCGCTGGGAAAGCAAGTGAAGTGTTAACTAAAGGGTGAAAAGCAACATTAAAAAGATGTTTCTAATACTATTTTGGAGAAAATAAAACACAGTTTTCACAAAATTTGGTATCTTGCACTTTACAATTTACATATGTTTCACCTAACGTAGGCTTCTTCAGAAGTAATACAATAAACTTATCTAAGCTACTTTCTTATATAAGTAGTTATGGGTTGCAGTAGGGGTAAGTAAAAAGATTTAGAAGTGGTGAGTTATTGAGGTCTACTTGATCATTCAGCAGAATGTTTGTGTTTTTATATTTATTCATTTCTACAGATTCTAGTAATCATAATTTAGGACTTCTGTTTTCAACATGTAGTATTTCAATATTATCGTTAAAAGTACGATTTTCTTCAATTAAATGTTTAGCATAATTTGAATTTAGTTTTTTGGTTTCGTATGATTTTTTGTGCTCGTCTAGCCTTATTTTAAAAGTTCGTCCAGTTTGACCAATATAAATACAATTACAGGAGCTACAGGTTAGTTTATATACACCTGACATGTTTTCTTTACTGACTTTATCCTTGTTGTTTTTAATATGTTTGCTTAAAAGGTGTTATGTGTTTTGTATGCTATTTTATGGTTACTTTTTGTTAACAACTTTCCTAGCCTCTCTGAGGGGTTATTTAGGTAAGTAATCGTTCTATAACTAGTGTTTTGGTTATTATTACAATGAGGGTATATGTTCTTAATTAATTCCTTAAACTGTAGTTTGAAAAGTAACTTATCAATAATATCAATATTATAATTATTACATTCTGCTATTTGCTTAATTATATTCAGTCCTTTCTTGAAGTCTATACTGTCTAAAGGAATGTTGATTAATCTATATATAAAAAATATATAAAAATGTAGATAGCTGGAAGGGATTGGGCAGGTTTGAAAACCAAGGGTTAGAAAAATGAAAGAAAATCGTGTGGCAAAGATTAAAAAAAATAATATATTTAATAGTTACATAAATCGACACATACCATAAAATCCCTTTAAAAATTGAGATAGTGAATAAACCTTAAAAAAAAAATATATACACGGAGAAAACAATCATGAAAGAATTGCTAGAATTCTAGCAAACATGACTAAAAAATCTGTCAATTATATGGACGACCAGACGCTCAAGGAGATTTTAGGTACTAGAAATGTCTAGTCAATCTACGTTCGCTGTTGAGACTAAATTCTAGTAAAATTTACTTGATTAGAAAACATTTTTTACGCTTCTTATCACTAATATTACTAAACTATTCTCATTCTAGTATTTTTTTCTTTACGACACGACACGATAAAATAATCGAGAGGTAGAGAAAAAAAGTCTAGACTTATTTAACTTGATTATTCTCATACTAATTATTAGAAAGAATGAAAAATTGTTTTATACCACCAAGTACATTTTATGAGAATTCTAGTATTATTTACTAGAAAAATTTTGCTTAACTCATCGAGTAATAAAATTCCGTGTACATTAAAAAAATCACCTTTTCATTATAGGATACTTATGAGGGTGTTTGAGTTTGGGTTAGCCTGATACAAAATATTTTGAAAACATAAACATAAAAACTTATATCTTTGTACTCATAATAAAAACTTCCCCTACTTAAGTAAATGTAACGTCTTTAACTGTAATGATACGAGTTCGAACCATTTGTCTACCTGTTACTTTTCATTAATCAATTATTCTACGTCTATTATTTTTATTTCCATTAAATATTTGTCAATGTACGTATGTTTTGCTGCTACGATTAAATGCTGAACAAATTCTCTTGATCTCATTATATAGCAACTTTGTTGGAGTATCCGTTCAGATGTTGCAATTTAGGAAATAATCGAACATAAACATAGTCCGTAATGATGTCAAAATTAAATAGATCAATTACGACTCTGTGTATACCTGATGCAATTGCAGTTAATGACTCTAAGGTGAAATTGTTCAGGAGTTGTGTAAAACGAAATCGCTACATACCTCCAATGCAAGTGAAACCTTAGCATCATGCAGCGCATATATACATATATAAACCCATTTCATGTACCTATAGTGTATCTAAATTTATCGAATATTTTTCCTTTATCACGTACGATTATTTAATAGACTTTAATCTTGTCCATAAGTTTAATTATTACGCTAACAAATAATGTCTAATATGAAATCAAATTGAATAAAAAAATAATAATACCGACTACTTATTTTGAATTTTAAAGTGGTAGAAAAAAATCTTACAACTTCACAGAGCAAGGGGAGAAAAGAACTAAAATTATCAAAAACATCTTACATTATTTATAAATATTCTTAAGACGTTATGTGATTCATTAATTACAAAAATAAAAGTGAAGTAGAAAGGGCATGGACTCTGAGACGTAATTAATAAAAGGTTACTCTACAGGTCACTCGTGTAATACAAGGGTATTTAGGGAAAGGGTGGACCCTGAGCCTCTAGAACCCTATGAAGTACTTATACAGGTTTACATTGAGAAAGTCGTACACTAGGGGATTTTTTTGTTTTTATGTGCAAAAAAATGTGGAAAATTGCTTTAAAAAAATTTCAAAATTAGAGAGGCATTTTAATGACTAAAACAATTTCAGTATTCAATGTTATTTTGTCAGCTTCATGTGAAGAATCATTAACATTTTAATAAAAGTCAAAATTCCCAAATAAACCTAAACATTAGCCTAAATCAAAATAAAATTTTCCACTTTTCAATAAATAAGCAAAGAAGCTCATTAAGCAATAATCATAAGTATCGGCCCTTTTCACTTCCGTGTATTTTCACCTTAAAGTGACTAGACATCATGAAGGATTATGTGGAACTTGAACTTTCTACAGTATTGTTTGGAACAATAAATAAATGAGCAAAAATCGGTTACATAATCGTGAGTAATGTACGTAATGAACTGAAAGAATTGTTGCCGTAAACGGGCGGGGCACAACTCTTGCCTGTACCATGGTATATTGGTATGGTCCTGAGTTGGCACATGTTGGTTGGTACGGGTACATTTATACACACATACACACACATATCCTCTATTTATACTATGTACCTATAGTTATTTATAAGAAAGATAAGGTGACCTCGCCCGCAGAAGTAACAGACCACAATATGTTCCCCTCTGACGTTTACTTATTATAATGAAAATAAGAATTTTAATTAACAGACTGTAACGAATCGGTAGCCTTACTATCTGCTGTCGATTTTTAACGAAAAGTGATTGTAATAGTAAACGAGAATGCGTTTTGTAATGCAAATACTACATTCTTACATGTCATTTCATATCAGATATAGTGCATTGTTGAATAAACATTAATGTATACAATTATAGGTCTTTTTAGGCGGTAGGTAATTAATAAAACATGATTTGACAACAAAAGTGAACCACAGGTAGGTATATAGCTCTACTCTTCCTAAAAGGATATTCACCCATTATTGGTTAGGATGGCAAACCATTGGCACGTTTGAAAATTTTGATAGCACGCACAAAAACAAAATTTTTTTTAAGTTATCTTTTTTAATAGAAATGAAATAAAATTTATTAATCTACATTTAATTTGATTTATGATATAAATTTGTAGTACTGAATACCTATCTAAGTATGTTAACAAGAACCGTCAAATTATACATTTTTTGATTAAAATATCGCATGAATTCTTTCGAAGTATACAGGGTTTTTCAAGTTGATGGGCTATTAGAAGTATATGAATTAGTAGAAGGAATTCAATGCTGAAACTTGGGCTCATTTGGTTATTGTTTATGCCGCTTCTTTTAAAAATATTTTTCAAGTTCGATTTACATCCGGTTATACCGGAAGTCGATACCAACTTTGTTATTTTAAATGGAATGGTGTATTTTTTACGCTGAATTCGAATAAAACGTGTAATTCTAAAGTAAGTTTGATAACCAACTTGTACACCTATGACGATCGGTTTCTGAGTTAATTTAATTTATAGAAAAAAGATCGCTACCGCAACCCAAATTATAAAAAATCATAACTTCCACAAAATACGACTTAGAGTGTTGAAATTTTTACTAGTAATAGCTGAATATTAGTGCTAACGCCTTCACAAAATTGAATTAAATAATTTATACAGGGCATTCAAAATAAAATTCTAAAATTGAAAAACTTCAAATACGAATTACCTCGTTTTTTCAAATGACACCTACTATTTTTTATTTTTTCAATCGATTCCTTTTTTTATCCTCTTTCGATCTATATGGATACTTCCTATTTTATTTGAAAATTTTGGAATAATTTTGAATTATTACTTAAAAGAGGATAAAAAAAGGAATCGATTGAAAAAATAAAAAATAGTAGGTGTCATTCGAAAAAACGAGGTAATTCCTGTTTGAAGTTTTTCAATTTTAGAATTTTATTTTGAACGCCCTGTATAAATTATTTAATTCAATTTTGTCAAGGCGTTAGCACTAATATTCAGCTATTACTAGTAAAAATTTCAACACTCTAAGTCGTATTTTGTGGAAGTTATGATTTTTTATAATTGGGGTTGCGGTAGCGATTTTTTTTCTATAAATTAAATTAACTCAGAAACCGATCGTCTTAGGTGTACAAGTTGGTTATCAAACTTACCTTAGAATTACACGTTTTATTCGAATTCAGCGTGAAAAATATACCATTCCATTTAAAATAACAAAGTTGGTATCGACTTCCGGTATAACCGGATGTAAATCGAACTTGAAAATATTTTTAAAAGAAGCGGCATAAACAATAACCAAATGAGCCCAAGTTTCAGAATTGAATTCCTTCTACTAATCCATATACTTCTAATAGCCCATCGCCTTGAAAAACCCTGTATACAGATGCGCATTAAATAAAAATTATTGCGTATCCAGTTTCGCTTTTTTAAGGTATTTGAATGTTGTTGCTGTCGCAGCGTTCAAATCAAAATTTATTTTATATCCTGATACAATACCATTTGAAAAATTAAATTTAAAAGTCCTTGGGTGGTTAAATTTTAATGAAATAGAAATGGAATTAGTTGAATTTCAGTCAAGTACCATATAGAACCAAAAATTTGTTGATTTAAGAAATGATTTAGAAATTATTGAAAGTAATCGATTATTGGATAAAATAAATAAAATTGCAGAAGATGAAATTATAACTATACATGGAATTCAGTTCCTGACACGTTTAATTGTTTAAAACTTTAAATATATTAACAAAGGCAATTTTATCAATATTTTCATCAACGTGGGCATGTGAATCTCTATTTTCAGAATTAAATTTTATAAAAAATAAATATAGGAATAGAATGACGGATGAGTCGAGCTCTGCATGATGCGTACTGTTGAAATTAACTAAATATGAACCAGATATTAAATCTTTATCATCTTGTGTACAGCAACAAAAATCACATTAAAAACAATTTCTTTTAACGTGAATTTTGTTTCTAGCATATTGATTTTTGTAAAACATTGATTAGTAAGAAATTGTTTAAAGATGAATTGCTTTTGTTTGTTTGTTTAATTATACTTAGGTATAGTTTCACCACGCTAACTTTTCGAATGAAATTTTATTGTGGCACGTTACCTACATATTTAAAAAAGAATTTTTATGCCTTTGTGACACGGACATCAAAAAAGGTTGGCCATCCCTGACTAGTACCTGGGCGTGAATAAAAATCATTAATGGAACAGACTGCTCTCCACCTATTACAAAAGCTATAAAAATTGTAATTACAGTTTTTGTAAACTGCAATAGGTCACTTCTTTGCCAAATATTTTTAAAATATAACTGCAAATATTTAGCTCATTTTTTGCCTTCCGCTTGCATAAAACTCCAGCTACGCCCATGTTTTAAATGTAACATGCAAGTAGAAACGTCATGAACCATTCTACTCGTTGTAAAATAGTAACTGTTTTGGTGAAATTAAATTATGTTTAGATATACAAATGTTCTTTTTGGCAGTACCTTTTATATGAGCTGCTGTATGTTCCTTCTATTGGCCAGTTTTTGCTGATTTAATTCATTCATTCTTAGATAATGTGTTTCCAAAGATAAAATATTCAAAAAAGAAAAGTATTTATCTAACAGGTTTCAATATCAGCCTTCTTAAGTAAAAGCATTTCGAAAACTAAACAAGGATAAATTTTTGCCAGTTTTTACTTTAACTGCGTTCATTTGCTTGTCACGTAGCAAACTTTCGGCAAGCAGTGAGTTCCTTTCAACTCCGTCAATTTACCACTACATTGTTAAAAAAGTGACATTTAATTGAAACTTAATCGACAATCGGAATCGTTGTTAGAAGTTTTGCAACGGCTGCAACCCAATCGTCGAACGCAATGCAAAAACTAAAATGTGTTACCCAAGCCTTTAAAAAATATAGCAAGGAATTAAACATTGACTTAATTAGTTACAGGTCATGTTAGTTTTTGTCTTAATATCACATTCCGCGGTTACTGAATAAGTAATTAAAAAATTCCTCATGCGGTTTTTACTTTTAATTCAATAAAATAAAATATTTCACCAAAGAAATGAGCGTATAAAAACAGATACCTAGTTCCGTTTCTTCAGGTGCTATAAAGTAAACGAGCTATCTTTTTAATGGACCTTTTTATAGCCAACTCTAAGTATATACAAAGAGAACGCGACTTGTAATAAATAAAATATTTTCTTAAATTAGGAAATACAATATGTAATTACAGAAGGGGAGACCGGGACTAAAACTGTCACTGGGGTAAACTCGTCACCCTTTTCTGTATTAGAAACAGCAACCATATTAATGTAGAATTTAAGATTAAGGCTAAAGGGCCGAGTTCTATAGAAACGATTAGAGCCTAACGTTTTGTCAGCAACTACCTCTGATGATGTCAGATTCAGTTGTCAACGAAACGTTTGGGCTTAATCACAACAAAAGGCAATTTAGGAGCCGTTTGCGAATATACAAATGCGACTTTGTTATTTAGCAGTTTATCATTTATTTATATGGAGAAAACTATTAAAACTGAGAAAAAAATAAATAATTAATCTCTAAGGCAAATATTCTAAGACCATAAAAGGTGGATTACAATTAACAATACACTTTTTCCGAATCATGTACCTATAAGTAGATAAACACGCGTTAATGCTATAATGACCTACTTCTTGCACCACTGATTACGGTAGTATTGAATTAGCTTGGTTTAATATTATCAAAACGATCAGCAAGTACCGACCTACCTATGTATGAGTTTCGTAGGTCGGAAATATAATTTCCTCAAGAATTTACTATGGAAGAAAAAACGACAGTTTTTTAGCATATACTTAGTTTACGCCAAATATGGATTGAGAAAACGGTTGCGTACGTGCAAGTGCGAATATTTGTATCGACGTGACCTGTAAAAAGTACTTATTATATAATTCCAAGTGAATGGAGTTAATACTAGGTCGCTACATTTTAATACAACTAAATTGTTGGGTTATTGACGAATATATTGTTTTTTTTTATCCCTTTTTTATAGGTGTTCCTACAGCTTAAGATTTCATGATTAAAATGTTTAGGAATAAATAGAAATTTGAAAGTTTTGAATGAGGTACATTTTTAGTGAACATACTTGCCTACAACAAAAATTGTATAAAACTTAGAATGTTATTCACGTGAATTAAAAAAAATGTCAAACATTCTCATTTAAAATTAACTTACAATTAGAAAGATTGCATACCTACGATAAAAAAAGTATCACGTTCAAAAAGAAATAAAAACTACACTAGGAATCAAAGAAATTAAATTGGAAACAGTCACTGCAAATTATTCCTTAATTCTGACCATTTACAAAGTGAATTTGGCGGAAGCTCTCTAAAAAACCTAGAGAAAATAGGTCGATATAAGACAAGTGATATAAATAGCATGGACAAAATGGAACAAGATCTCCGTTTATTACGTGATGTGTTTTTCTTTCCTCCCTCCTTGTTAATGAAGTTTGGTATGACGTGATGGAACTTTCTTCTTACGTTAAATTTACCCTACTAGGAGTTATTAATTGAAAGATTAAAGGAAATTAAAGCAATCCTTTGAATTTAAATAAAAAGTTGAAATGAGATCACCCTCTTATATTAGAGATTTTGCTTGACCCCTCACCCCTATTTTGAATATTCGTAGTACTCATAGATGAAAACGCAATGAAACTAAATAAAATAACTACATTAAAAAATTAATCATAATAAAGATCACGATGCTATTGTTATGCAGCTCGTGCAAAAGTCAAACAATTAGTACTTTATAAATAAAATTCAACGAACAAAGCTACTGAAGGATGCAATCATGGGACTGCAACAATCGCATATAAATACAATTGTGTCGGTGCAATTAGTTACTAACTAACATTGATTGTTTTTCTTTTAGCCTACATTTTTAAATGCCACACGCGTATATCAATCGCATGGGTGAAGGATACAGACAAATCACTTAACAGTTGTTGCGGATATATAATATTTCAGGTAGAAAAAAATGAGCATCTATCACGCAAGGTGACTCGTGTATCAATTCGTCATTCAATCAAATGAACGAGCTTCTGAGCAATTATTTATATTAATTAATCGCCTGATATTGTTCAACCGCTTCGAATGACTCAATTTTCCTTTTGAGAAAAACCAACGCCTCTTTCAAAAAAGATTACCTGTCACAGAATATCTAAATTGGTAGGTATAACCTTATGATAGAAATGAAGAAAAACTAGAACGGACATAAATTCTATCTTAGGTAACGAAACGTAACACTTTCGTTAACAATTTTTTAATAAAATTAAACACACCGGCATATTTAAGGGAACAGATATAAAATTTTATTATTTCTCCAATAGTACACATACTGTTAATATTTAACAGATAATCTCTTGAACCAAAGTAAGAAGAAGTAATTGGAATGGGTTTTACAAAATTTGCGAAACCTGTTGATTAAAAAAATCAGTCGAAAATGTGACTCAAATGAAATACTGCACGGATAAAAATATTCATGATTTTATTACTTGGTAAGTCAAGCCAAATTTTTCTATTAAATAATACTAGAATTCTCATAAAATGTACTTGGTGGTATAAAACAATTTTTCATTCTTTCTAATAATCAGTAGATATTAGAATAATCAAGCTAAATAAGTCTAGACTTTTTTTCTCTACCTCTCGATTATTTTATCGTGTCGTGTCGTATAGAAAAAAATACTAGAATGAGAATAGTTTAGTAAAATTGGTGATAAGAACTGTAAAAAATGTTTTCTAATCAAGTCAATTTTACTAGAATTCAGTCTCATCACCGAACGTAGATTGACTAGACATTTCTAGTAAAATCTCCTTGAGCGTCTGGTCGTCCATATAAATGACAGATTTTTTAGTCAAGTTTGCTAGAATTCTAGCAATATTTTCATGATTGTTTTCTCCGTGTAGGTGTAACCTTATGACAGAAATGAAGAAAAACAGGAACGGATATAAATTCTTAGGTAGCGAAACGTACACTGCCGTCAAAAATTTTTTAATAAAAGTAGACATACCGGCATATTTAAGGGAACAGATATAAAATTTTATTATTTCTCCAATAGTACACATGCTGTTAATATTTCACAGATAATCTCTTGAACCGAACGAAGTAAGATGAAATAATTGGAATGTGTTTTACAAAATTTATACCTTGTGCAACCTGTTGATGAAGAAAATCAGTCGAATATGTGACTCAAATGAAATACTGGTTTTAAACAAAATAACTACCTTTTATACGGAGTTATAAATATCGAAATGTGACCATAAAAATCGGCTTTATCTTTTGCTTATTTATTTATAAAAAAGACTTTTCCCAATTCTTTTTTATTAAAAACACTAAAACTCTCAATAGCTGCTAAAAAAAAATACCGGCCAAGTGCGAGTCGAACTCGCGCACCGAGGGTTCCGTATAAACCTGTATATATGTGATGTAACTAAAAATTTAAGGTTTTCGGAATTTTTCCTTTATATGTGCTATAAAATATTCCTTCATGTCAAATTTCAAGATTCTAAATCGACTAGAAGTACCCTTTAGGTTTTGATTCCCTTGCGAGTAGTTGCGAGTTTGAAAATATGCGGCTTAAATTGCTGTTTCTTTTGATTGCGTTGACATAGAAGTTTGATTTTTTTACAGCTTAAAGGTATTATAGACCTGAGTATTTGATATGAATTTCAATTTAATACCTCTACGCGTTCATGAGGAAAGGGGTAGTAACTTTAAAATTATTAAAAATATTTTTATTATATGATGTAACTAAAAGTTTACGGTTTTCGCAATTTTTCCTTTATCTGTGCTATAAGGCGTTGCTTTGTACTAAATTTCAAGATTCTGAGTTCATGGGAAGTACCCTGTAGGTTTTGATTCGAAAATCTGCGGAAATTTGCGGCATAAACGGCTGTATCTTTTGATTACGTTGGCTTAGAAGTTTTATTTTTTCACAGCTCCAAGGGTCAATAGACCTGAGTATTTGGTATAAATTTTAGCTTGATACCTCCACGCGTTCCTGAGAAAAGGGTCATGACGGACGGACGGGCAACGAAGTGATCCTATAAGGGTTCCGCTTTTTCCTTTTGAGGTGCGGAACCCTAAAAATTAATAAAACCGATTGACAAACGTAGGCAAAAGATAGCAACTGCATTTTACCCCCTTAGGGGTTAAATTGACAAATATTCTCTCTTATGCCTTAAAAACGTACTAAAGTAAACCCCTGTGCAAAATTTCAGCACTATAAGTTTAAGAGTTTAGGTATTCTGTACAGATTTCGGCTTTTTGTTCCTTTAAATCTGCCGGGATGTGTATTTCAAATCAAAAGGCAAATGTAGACAATTACAAAACCATTTAAAAAGTTACGCCTTTGTCTAAATAAATGTTAGATTGTATAACAAATTTTCATTTTTATTAACTATTTATTAAAATCTCAACACGTAATTAAATTGGCTATATACCTTTTTAAACGTAGGCAAGTAAAAGTCAACGAATTAGTTAGTTATTTCTATCTAGATGGTGTATTCGAATTAATTAAGTGATCAATAATGCGTAAAAGGTTTTTATTATTCTTCTTAAAGTTATCTAATAAATAATAACATCTACCAGATTACGAACTGAACAGATTTATGTGCGGAAACCTGCAGCAGAAGGTATGTTGAAATATTATTTAATTACTATACTGAAATTTGAAATGATTTAAATAGGCAACATTTATTCAAATAATTACAATAATTTATTTCTCATTGCGATATTATTTTAATGCAGAAATCGGCTTCCTATTGTGCGTGTCTTGTCCTTCCAATCGTTTAATGACCGGTTATTGAAAGATACTTTTAATGGAATAATCTTTTATTTTTATTGAAAACCAAACGATAAGCTTTTGTTATAGGATGACTACAATTTAAGGCAGTTAATCGGAATTTTTTTATTCATATGGCGCTTCTTTATCTATAGGTATTCCAAAAACAGGGTTGAAAAAAGAACAGTTTTTTATTAAATTAAATAAAAAAAATAATTTTGGGTCCAAACACAATCTAACAAAGTACAGTCATTGAAAAATATTTCACAAGTAAAATGAATTAAACCAATAAATAAATGAAGTACCATCTAGTAATATGATGATATATTTATTTTCCTTATTTCATACCCATAACCAATCGTTTTTTTCTAGCTGAATGAATTTAAAGAATGTTTCATATTATATGTTTTATTCTTGTTTCAAAACATGTTTTATTTAGATTGTGTTTTAAACTGTTTGAAATACGTCGTTTAAACATGTTAACCCTGTTCAAAAAGACATATGTAACGGTAATTCCTTCGAAAGTTCAGAAAATAAATTCATAGATACAGCTTTTACGATATAGAAAAACTAGGAAAATACGTGTATCCCCCTTCATCTGCCTGAATAACTGTCATGCAAACTTTTTTAAAGACAATATATAACTACCATACAATACGACATAAAGAACATTTCAGAAATAAAATAAACAAATATGTAAATGTTTATGTTCTAAAATCACAAAAAGCGAATTGATTATTATAGCTACAAGAAAATAATTGCTCTGTTTTGCTCTATCAATAAAAAGAGGAGTAAAATAGTGGCAATGTATAACATTGATTAAAGTTATGATGCAGAGTTCGTCTTTCAGTTCAAAGAAAGCATTATTATTTACAATAGAGACAAACTTCTAATTTCTAATCATTAAATTGATTTATAATGCAATCACGCTATCGTTGACCTGAATTAAGTACTTTCCTCATCTTTCTTGAGTAATGCAAATGAATAGCTTTGACGCTTTGAGGCAGAAGCAATTATTATTATGCCCTTGAATATTACCGGTGATTATACCGCAACCGTAAGGAAAGATTAACGCTCAATAAATTCTTTCGAGATGATTTATAACACAGTAGCACAGCCAGCGGTAGATGCCTGCCTGTAAGTTCGTTAGCGTCGGATTTTCTGACAACTCATTTTTACTTTCGATTCCATTCTGATGAAGACTTCAAGCAAAAAATCCGGACTCGAGCAATAGGGAAATCCATAACATGTAGGTATCTTAATATTATACATAATTGCTTTATTTCAGTGATGCTATTTTGACTAAAAGGTTATGCGTGGCCTGTAGGGTAAACTATGTTGAAACTTTGTTGATGTTAGATTATCAGAAACGAGGCGAGTTAATTCTCGGAATCCAGGGTCTGTCCAGGCTTTTGAAAGTTCGTTGAGTACCTAGGTACTCAATGAAACGCACATTTTTGAATATTTAAATAGGTAAATAATTACAAATCTAATATATAAAATTCTCGTGTCACGGTGTTTGTAATTAAACTCCTTCGAAATGGCTCGACCGATTTTCCTGAAATTTTGTGTGCATATCGGTTAGGTCTGCGAATCGGCCAACATTTATTTTTTATCCCCGTAAGTGATAAGGGTAGTCCACCTCTAATTTTTTTTTATTTTTTAGACAAAATTTTTTATTTTTATTTTTTTATGATACAGCATACAAACATACATATGACCCTTAATTTTCATCCTTCTATCACCAACCCCCATTTTTGAATAGCGATATTAGTACTGTAATAATCTTCAACTTTCAGTGGTCGATAACTGATCAATTATTATCAATCGATTAGTCATCCCCGCCAGGTGTCTGCTGATGTCACTACTCACCCAGCAAACAGCACGGAGTCGAGATGAGAATGAAGCAGATTTTTTAAGAATGTTACAGGGAGTTCAAATATGTTCTAAGAAGTAAAAGAATGTTTTATTATAACATTTCAGAATGATTTGGCAATGTTCAAGAATGTTCCAGAATCTTAAAGATCATTCAAGAATGTTCCAGAATGTTAAATGAAGTTAGGAAATGTTTTGAATTATTATGGGATGTTCTGGATAGTTTTAGATTCGCGAATATTTTAGAATGTTCCATTAAACGTGTAATATATTCTTACCCGGGCAACGCCGGGTATTGCTGCTAGTAATAATATAAAATAGTTAAATTACCTTAAAACTCTTCCATATCCTGGAAAATATGCACTCAAAGTGACGGGATTAGTTCAAGTATTGCGAGTTTGATTTGGAGCCCAAAAATCTGCAAGAAGACGTGGCATAAGAAAATTTATTCTAAAAATCATGTACCTACCTATTTACTAAATTTTTTTTACGAAAATTGTTTGGCTACATTCCAATGCGCATTTTTTAATAAAAACGACAATTGATAGATACCTACTACTTATGCATTTGCATTTATTTTTTGCAAAAGTATAAAAGGAATTCGTTTGTTACAGTCGAATTAATCGGTTGTTAGTCTCTTAAAAACCGTGCACCTGTACAAACACGTTGTACAAGAAGCTGCCCTTGTCCGGGCGAATTTGGAGCGGCGTTGGTCTGCTGACAAAACAATGTAAAACAAATAGTGAGAGAGTAATTAAGGTCCGTTTTTACTGAGACTGCGGCGTTTTTGCGCAAACTTGTCTCAATGAAGTTTAATTGCGCCAATTTCAAACGAACAACCTTGCTGCCTTTCGTACCTTCTATAAAACTAAAAGTTGCATTAGAGTGGAAGGTTTGCTTTTAAGTTTTTCAAAAAAAAAAAAAAATCATTTAAATTTGAATAATATGCCCAATTGTAATATTTTCATTAATCGTTTAATAAATTTAGAGAAAGTGGCTAAAACAATTTGTTTTTTCTTGATGGTATGTATTTACAATCAATGTAACTTTTCAGTGGTCTTAATAACCTGAAACTTTATTGTTCCCATTGCAGAAACGTTACTAACAGGTCAGCATGGCCAAATTGGGTGGAGATACCTTCGTCGTTCAATAACAGTTTGTTTCTAATTATATGCCATATTACAGTCATCAACTTAATTCTCCAAAACTCCTGCACCTATTTACTACATCGCTTTTATTTTCATCCTATTATTTATTTTTCCTAAATTCATGCCCAATATTTTAATTTTTTTTAATTCCTTGGACATTCAAATTCAGTCTAATTGCTTCAACTATTCGAATATACAAGCAATATATTGCATTTGACTTTTTTATTATGCCCTTAACTTGATATACACACGTTCTAAAAGGATTGTAAGTATAGTATTTTTTTAAATTTTATTCAATTTTCTTCAGTCTGTTATTCTCAATTAAGTAACATAAATTTTAAATTAACTGGGATCAAATGGAAGTGCAATTAATTTAAACCCAATGACTTATCCATAAGCTAGTGATTAACACGAATTTCCCAAAATACTCAAAAAAGAAACAAGAAGAACTGTGTGAATAATTTTCAATAAACTTCCATTCGATTCTTAGTTCAATGGTCTCAGTAGGTAGTTGGTGGCATGGTACAATAAAGTAACCATTTCATAACACGACAGATAATGTTGGACAAAGTACTTTCCTGTGGCAGTGAGTCAAGCTGGATTCTGGTGGTTGACCTCGAACAAACTTGGTAATGAATATGGACACAGTTTCAAAAAAATGTATTTCTCGTTAACTTGTCTTCCACTCGGTTACGAAATTAAAAATTTACACAAACAACCTCGAACAGAATTTCTTGTTAGATACGTATAGAAAAAAGGGGCAATTTGTAGCGGTGGTACTTCGCTGAAATTGCACGAATGGGTGCAATAATTTATCAAATTTAAATCGTGAAATATATGTATTTAAATTAATAAAACACTAATGGTAGTCCAAAAACAATAGTTAGTTAATAGAGAGCTTCTTTTGGTGGTAACATACGTATGCCGCTGATCACCCACTCATCTTACAGTCAAACATGGAGTAATGGTCCAGATTTTTTTCGAAAATTACTAACAATTTTACCCACCTCCTTTGCCGTTGATACTTAATTTTCTGGTCAGTAACTCATCTTTCTTTTATTAAAAATATTTTGGTTAGACTCCAATGAACTCTACCAATAATTTTTGTAGTCAATCTTTATTTTTTATCTTTTATTACAAGGAAATTAGTCATAAATACAAGTATCGGTTTACCGTTGCCGCTCCACGGCATTAGATTTGTGATTTTATTTTACCTTCCCAGTGATAATTCTAACTTTTCCACGATAAGTATCAATTACTTCTTACACCCATCTAAATTTTTTGGATGTTGCAGTAAAAGGGTCAAGTATTATAGTTCACACACAGTTTAAAGTAGTTTTAGAACTAATTAAGCAGCAAACAGCTCGTTGTTCGCCTGCGTGCTTACTTTGTGACAATACACTCTCATTTTGTTGCACAATGTCACTTGAACTTTGAACTAATTTCATTTCCGTGAGTTTCTAAACAGCGCAAGAATGTTACCGTAAAAAAAATTATTTATTCACATATGTAGGTACATGTGCCCAGTGTGTTACTAACAGTCACAGTCACGACTTGATTTGATTAGAATAGAAACAATATTTTAACATTATTAATTAATGCCTTTTAGTAAATAACTGATCGCACACATTTTTATGTATAAATATATTTTGATTCCTATACCTTCTTATTTTTTTTAAAGGAATTTAAAACCACATGATGATAAAATTGTGAAGGTAAGTTAATTAGTCTCTGAAGACAACACGTTGTTAATTCTTACAAGTTTTCCAATAATGAATGTAAACTTCTTATATTCCTATTAATTATAAAATATGACACAAAAAATAATTCACTGAAACAATTATTTCTGTTTTATTCGACCAAGATTAATTAACTAATTTCTAAAAGTATCGGAGAAAATTTGTTTACTTATTTACAATTATTATTACAAAAATGCTTCATAAATAACCGAGTGATGTCTCGATAAACAGTAATTACAAAGATTAAACTACAATTAATTTAAATTATAAATTAGAGTAGGTACCTACGCAATAATTCCAAGAAAATAATTATCGCAAAACAAACAAAAATATTAATAAATTACTCAATAACACGAAAGAAAGATAGTATGAAGAAACGCCGTTGTGGTCTTCGCAAGAAAAGTTCGAGTCGCTGGGAATTCCTGTGCATTGAATATCATTCCTCAGTCCACCAACAATATTGATATTTTCAACCGTCCAATTTGAAGCAACTCCATCAGAAAGCAAAACAAACACATTAGTTCCATTACTTTGGACTGTGCCATGAATATTTCTGAATGTTACATCAGATAATTCAAAACCAGGTGTAGGTGTCCCGGTTGGTCCACTGTTTAGATAATCACCACGAATAAGAAAACCGTAGGTTGTAATATTTTCAATTGTAATATCTTCGTACGTAACATTTCTAACAACCCCAGTGGTGTTGTAATTTAATTTAATGCGGATTCCATTTTCAGAATTAACAACTGTGTTGTTTTTTATAAGGATGTTTTCGATTAGATTAATTTCTGGCCGCCCTCCGACAGATCCAATTGATATTCCATGGGTTCCATAGCAGTAATTGTTTATAAAGGAGTGACCACTTCCCGTATTTATAGCGAGACAATCGTCCTGATTATAGACGAAACTATTTTTAATTGTTACGTTTTTGGAGATTGATGTGACGAAACCGTCCGTATTGTGACCTCCTTGTGTATCACCATCTAAATTGTCATAAGTGATGTCAGTAAAGGTTACATTTTCGCAGTATTTTATTGAAAAACAACTTCTTGGGCTATTTTTTACGTTCAAACCTCTGACAATGGAGTTTGTAAGCTGAAACCGAATAAACTTCGGTTTACTTTTCCCTCCATTGCCACCTAGGCCATCCCACCATCTGGCTCCACCACCATCAAGTAAATGTCCCGGAGCTCCAATAACTGTAATGTTATTCCCTGTGATATTTACTAAAAAACCCTCCATCTCTTTGTATCCAAATGTAATGTTTCCCTCGAACGTTATTACTGAATCATTTTGCGGAGTTAAGGTGAGGACTTCTCCAGCAGGGACTTGAAGATCTACTATTAAGATATCTTTGCATGACGACAATATTGTAGTTAAATTATCCAAAGAATCACCAGTTAAAGTGCATTCAGAGGTTGCGGATTCGGATATAGTAAACAGTTGTGTTAAAAGAGTAACGGCAAAAGTAAATAAATTAAACAATCTCATGGTGAACTGATCACTGAAATTTGAATTTAATTTAGTTTAATTAAATTGATGTAAATATAGTAATAAATAAGTTCTTACCCTTGACGAACTAGTGATCAAATACTGTCTGTATGAATGAGAAATCTAGCACTAAATTAATATAAGTCATTTTTATATAAAATTGGTACCAATATCAAATTGTTTGTTTAACTGATAAGATGACATTGATTGAATTATAGATTGATAAAATAAGAAGTGTAGGAATAATGTAGTTTAAGTATTTTTATATTGCTTAAAACGTTGCAATTAGTCATAAATACGTAAATCCGATCTTATCATATTCCCTTTTTGTTTTGTCAATGTATTAACAACTAAAACTATCTTTCAGGGCATTAGATGTAAATTAATTAACTATGTTCTAAAAGTAACGGAGAAAATTTGTAAAGAATTAAATAAAACAGTCGTACCAACAATTTCAGTTGACAACAATAATACAGCAAAAATTCTAATTAATAATAAACGAAAATGTAGTTATTTAAAAAAGAGTGGTGTTTACAAACTACCCTGTAAAAATTGTGAATATTTTTACATAAGACAAACTGGTAGAAATGTAGATTAAAAGAAAATTAAAGAGACATCATTGATAGAAAAAGAAACCTAAAAGAGAAATCAGTTAGATTAACAAAATATACAATTGTTACACACCGAAACTTCTTGGAGCAATTTGAAATAAAAAACTTCATACAATTTAAACATACAATCCCAAATGATCAACAGGAATTCTAGAAATAACCGTGATTGATTATTACTGGGATATTTCAGCAAATAATGGTTAATCACTCCTGTTCCAGGTATAAATATTATTTGTACCTACCCTGATATTTAGTACTTACTTACTTCTGTTATACTCGTGAACAAAGCCCAACAACCCGACCCATAAAATATTAATAAAAACTCTTGATACATTTATTTTGCAACTTTTACTTATTTACAATTATTATTACAAAAATGCTTCATAAATAACCGAGTGATGTTTCGATAAACAGTAATTACAAAGATTAAACTACAATTAATTTAAATTATAAATTAGAGTAGGTACACAATAAATCCAAAAAAATTATTATCGCAAAACAATTAAAAATATTAATAACACGAAAGAAAGATACTATGCAGAAACGCCATTGTGGTCTTCGCAAGAAAAGTTGGAGTCGCTGGGAATTCCAGTGCATGGAATATCACTCCTCAGCCCACCAACAATATTGACATTCTCAACCGTCCAATTTGAAGCAACTCCATCAGAAAGCAAAACAAACACATTAGTTCCATTACTTTGGACTGTACCATGAATATTTCTGAATGTTAAATCAGATAATTCAAAACCAGGTGTGGGTGTCCCTGTTGGTCCTCCGTTTAGATAATCACCACGAACAAGAAAACCGTAGGTTGTAATATTTTCAATAGTAATATCTTCGTACGTAACATTTCTAACAACCCCAGTGGTGTTGTAATTTAATTTAATGCGAACTCCATTTTCAGAATTCACAACTGTGTTGTTTTTTATAAGGATGTTTTCGACTACATTGCTTTCTCGCCCACCCACAGATCCAATTGATATTCCATGGCCACCATAGCAGTAATTGTTTATAAAGGTGTGACCACTTCCCGAATTTATTGCGAGACAATCGTCCTGATTATAGACGACACTATTTTTAATTGTTACGTTTTTGGAGAGGGATGTGTCAAAAGCGTCGGTATTGTGACCTCCTTGTGTATAACCATCTAAATTGTCATAGGTGATGTCAGTAAGGGTTAAATTTTCGCAGTAACGTATTGAAAAACAATGTCTTGGGGTATTTTTTACGTTCAAACCTCTGACAATGGAGTTTGTAAGCTGAAACCGAATGAATCTCGGTTTAATTTTCCCCCCATTGCCACCTAGGCTATCCCACCATCTGGCTCCACCACCATCAAGTAAATGTCCCGGGGCTCCAATAACTGTAATGTTATTCCCTGTGATATTTATTAAAAAACCCTCCATCTCTTTGTATCCAAATGTAATGTTTCCCTCGAATGTTATAACTGAATCATTTTGCGCATTCAAAATGAGATGTTCTCCAGCAGGGACTTGAAGATCTACTATTAAGATATCTTTGCATGACGACAATATTGTAGTTAAATTATCCAAAGAATCACCAGTTAAAGTACATTCAGAGGTTGCGGATTCGGATATAGTAAACAGTTGTGTTAGAAGAGCAACGGCAAAATTTAATAAATAAAACAACCTCATGGTGAACTGATCTCTGAAATTTTAATTTAATTTAGTTTAATTGATTTAATGTAAATACTAATAAATACGTTCTTACCGTTGACGAACTAGCGAAACAAATGCTGTGTATGAATGAGAAAACTAGCACCAAATTAATATAAGTGAACCTTATATGACATTGGTATCAATATCAAATAAATTATTTAACTGATAAGACGAAATTAATTGAATTATAGATTGATAAAGTAATAAGTGTAGTAAAAATGTATTTTAAGTATTTTTATATTGCTAAAAACATTGCAACAAATCATAAGATATCATGGATAAAAAAAATCTAAAACAGAAATCAGATGAAAAAAATATACAATTATTACACGCCGAAAACAAAGGTGAAAAGATTAAATTTCTTGGAGCAATTTGAAAGTAAAAAGTCCATACAATTTAAACATACAATCTTAACTGATTGGCAAGAATTCTAGAAATAACCGTGATTGATTATTACTGGGATATTCCAGCAAATAATGCTTAATCATTCCTGTTGTACTCGTGAACAAAGCCTAACAACCCGAAATATATCTAAATTTTAATAAAAACTTTTGAAACATTTATTTTGCTACGTTTGCTTATTTACTATTTTATTACAAAAATGTTTGATAAAAAACCGAGTAATGTCTCGAAAAACAATAATTACAACGATTAAAGTACAATTAATTTAAATTATAAATTAGAGTAGGTACACAATAATTTCAAAAAATAATTATCGCAGAACAAACAGAAATATTAATAAATTACTCAATAACACCAAAGAAAGATACTACGAAGAAACGCCGTTGTGGTCTTCGCAAGAAAATTTGGAGTCGCTGGGAATTCCAGTGCATGGAATATCACTCCTCAGTCCACCAACAATATTGATATTTTCAACCGTCCAATTTTTAGCAACTCCATCAGAAAGCAAAACACACACATTAGTTCCATTACTTTGGACTGTACCATGAATATTTCTGAATGTTAAATCAGATAATTCAAAACCAGGTGTAGGTGTCCCGGTTGGTCCACTGTTTAGATAATCACCACGAACAAGAAAACCATACGTTGTAATATTTTCAAAAGTAATATCTTCGTACGTAACATTTCTAACAACCCCAGTGGTGTTGTAATTTAATTTAATACGTATTCCATTTTCAGAATTCACAACTGTGTTGTTTTTTATAAGGATGTTTTCGATTAGATTATTTTGTTGCCCTCCGACAGATCCAGTTGATATTCCATGGGTTCCATGGCCGTAATTGTTTATAGACGAAACTGTTTTTAATTGTTACGTTTTTTGAATGGGATGTCACGAAACCGTCCGTATTGTGACCTCCTTGTGTATCACCATCTAAATTGTCAAAGGTCATGTCAGTAAGGGTTACATTTTCCCTGTTAAGTATTGTAAAACAACTTCTTGGGCTATTTTTTACGTTCAAACCTCTGACAATGGGGTTTGTAAGCTGAAACCGAAAAAACTTCGGTTTACTTTTCCCTCCATTGCCACCTAGGCCATCCCACCATCTGGCTCCACCACCATCAATTAAATGTCCCGGAGCTCCAATTACTGTAATGTTATTCCCTGTGATATTTATTAAAAAATCGCTCATCTCTGTATCCAAATGTAATGTTTCCCTCGAATGTTATTACTGAATCATTTTGCGCAGTTAAAGTGAGGAGTTCTCCAGCAGGGACTTGAAGATCTACTATTAAGATATCTTTGCATGACGACTATATTGTCGTTAAATTATCCACAGAATCACCAGTTAAAGTATATTCAGAGGTTGCGGATTCGGATATAGTAAACAGTTGTGTTAAAAGAGCAGCGACAAAACTCGACAAAACTTAATAAATTAAACAATCTCATGATGAACTCATAACTGAAATTTGAATTTATTTTAATTTAATTGATTAAATGTAAATACTGATAAATACGGTCATACCCTTGGCGAACTAGCGAAGCAAATACTTTCCTGTATGAATGAGAAATCTAGCCCTAAATTAGTATAAGTGAATTTTATATGAAATTGGTACCTATATCAAGTAGTTTGTTTAACTGATAAGATGAAATTGATTGAATTGTAGATTGATAAAGTAAAAAGTGTAGTAATAATGTATTTGAAGTATTTTTATATTGCTTAAAACGTTGCAATTAATCATAAATACGTAAATCCGTTCTTGTCATATTCTCTTTTTGTTTTGTTAATTTATTAACCACTAAAACTATTTTTCAGGGCATTAGATATTTGTAGGTAGATGTTATGAATTGATACAATCCATCAAATATGACGTTCATTACTCACCGATAAACAAATATTCCAAAATTAAATATCAATCGACTATTATGCATTCAGGAGTAGTTTTATATCCCTCAACGATATTTATGTCTTCTAATGTCCAATTCGATGCCACACCATCGGCTAATAAAACAAATACGTTTCTTCCATTTTTTTATACTGTGCCATGAATATTTTTAGGATGATATCTGATATTTCAAAGTCCAGTAGAGGTGGACCAGTTGCACCATCGTTTCCATAATCTCCACGAATAGTTATTCCGTAATCCTTTATATTTTCGTTGGTAATATTTTTAACGATACCAGTAGTATTATAAACTGTTTTAATTCGTACCCCATTAGTTGAATTAACAAGTGTACAGTTAGTTATAAGAATGTTTTGAACAACAGCGTTCCTAACAGATCCGATGGATATACCATGACCACCAAAACAGTAATTATCCTTAAAGACGTGACCACTTCCAGCATTTACTGCAAGACAGTCATCTTGATTAAAAATGCGACAATTCGTAATAGATACGTCCTTTGACCCAGAAGTATCGAAACCATCTGTATTATGACCACCTTGGGTGTCACCATCCGAATTATACATGGTAATGTTTGTGACGGTCACATTTTCACAAGTATGAATCGAGAAGAAATGCTTTGGAGCATTTTTAATATTTAAATCTCTTACAATTGAATGTTTTAATTTTTGAAGTTTTATGAATTTAGGTTTTATTTTTCTTCCATTCCCACCTAAACCATCCCACCATCTGGCTCCTTCGCCGTCCAAAAGGTTACCAGGAGCCCCAATAACTGTAAGGTTGTTTCCCTTGATAGCGATAAAGAAATCTCCCCACTCTCTATAACCAAACGTTATATTTCCTGCAAATATGATTGTTGATCCATTTTGGGCTGCTAAGTTTAATGTTTTGCCAGCGGGAACTGCGAAATCTTTTACCTGAATCTCTTTACAGGCGGACAGAATTGAAGTAAAATCATCTAACGAATTACCGGCGGTCAAAGTACACGAAGACGAAATGTTGTATATTTCTGATAAACTTGTTAGTTTCGCCAAGGAACAGAAACTTATCAGTAATATAAATAATAATTTCATGATTTTTAACTATGCCCTTCAGCTTCAACCTTATGTAATTTCAGTATATAGAGATGAATATATTTAGCGACACAGAAGCTGAGAAATGTTAATTACGTCAACAATAATTCAAAGAACTGCTTTTTCAATTTTGTAGTAATCACACAGTTAACAGTTAAATAACTGAACTACTACTTTTATTATTGCTATATCTACGTAATATTTTGATTAAATCTTCTTTGAAGTAGATTCTTCTGCAGGATAATTTAAATGACCTTCAATATATGAAGAGCTTGCTATAGATTACAAAAAAAAGTATCTTTATGCTACAGGTACCTACGTCATCTGCTTGTCATTTTTGTCATACGTTTATTTCAGAGAGATTTTTGTCATTTGTTTGTGAAATAACACAGCAGCAATTAATCACGACTAAACGAAGCTATCTGAATAATAATGTAAAGGAAAAATTATTATTCATACCAGTGGTATGTATGGAATTTGACTTAAGTCTTTTTGTGTAATTAAAATTATATAAAATACAGAAATAAAGTATTAGGAGAAGAAAGGGCTACAATTAAATAGCGAGAAGACCAAATGGATAGAATTTGCGGAAAACAGGGGAAGAAAGGGCAAAAAAAAAGAAATAGAATTAAAAGGAAGGATGATAAAGAAAGTTAAAAAATATAGATAAATTTCAGTGAACAACAATAATACAGAAAATGTAGTTATTTAAAAAAAAGTGGTGTTTACAAACTACCCTGTAAAAATTGCTAAACTTTTTACATAAAACAAACAGGTAGAAATGAAGAATGTAGATCAAAAGAACATTTAAAAGAGATCACTAATAGAAAAAAAAACCTAAAACAGAAATAAGTTAGATTAACAAAATATACAATTGTTACACACCGAAACTTCTTGGAGCAATTTGAAATGAAATACTCCATACAATTGAAAAATACAATCCCAAATGATCAACAGGAATTCTAGCAAACCCGACATATAAAATATTAATAAAAACTCTTGAAACATTTGTTTTGCAACGTTTACTTATTTACAATTATTATTACATAAACGTTTCATAAAAAAATGAGTGATATCTCGATAAACAATAATTACAAAGATTAAACTACAATTAAACTAAATTATCAATTAGAGTAGGTACACAATAATTCCAAAATAATTATTATCGCAAAACAAACAAAAATATTAATAAATTACACAATAACACGAAAGAAAGATAGTATGAAGAAACGCCGTTGTGGTCTTCACAAGAAAATTTGGAGTCGCTGGGAATTCCAGTGCATGGAATATCACTCCTCAGTCCACCAACAATATTGATATTCTCAACCGTCCAATTTGAAGCAACTCCATCAGAAAGCAAAACAAACACATTAGTTCCATTACTTTGGACTGTACCATGAATATTTCTGAATGTTAAATCAGATAATTCAAAACCAGGTGTGGGTGTCCCGGTTGGTCCTCCGTTTAGATAATCACCACGAACAATAAAACCATACGTTGTAATATTTTCAATAGTAATATCTTCGTACGTAACATTTCTAACAACCCCAGTGGTGTTGTAATTTAATTTAATGCGAACTCCATTTTCAGAATTCACAACTGTGTTGTTTTTTATAAGGATGTTTTCGACTACATTGTCAGATCGCCCTCCGACAGATCCAATTGATATTCCATGGCCACCATAGCAGTAATTGTTTATAAAGGCGTGACCACTTCCCGAATTTATAGCGAGACAATCGTCTTGATTATAGATGATACTATTTTTAATTGTGACGTTTTTGGAGGAGGATGTGTCGAAAGCGTCGGTATTGGAACCTCCTTGTGTATCGCCGTCTAAATTGTCATAAGTGATGTCAGTAAGGGTTAAATTTTCGCTGTAGAGTATTGTCAAACAATGTTTTGGGCTATTTTTTACGTTCAATCCTCTGACAATGGAGTTTGTAAGCTGAAACCGAATGAACTTCGGTTTAATCTTCCCTCCATTACCACCTAGGCTATCCCACCATCTGGCTCCACCACCATCAATCAAATGTCCCGGAGCTCCAATAACTGTAATGTTATTCCCTGTGATATTTATTAAAAAATCGCTAATCTCTTCGTATCCAAATGTAATGTTTCCCTCGAATGTTATTACTGAATCATTTTGCGCAGTCAAATTGAGGAGTTCTCCAGCAGGAACTTGAAGATCTACTATTAATATATCTTTGCATGACGACAATATTGTAGTTAAATTATCCACAGAATCACCAGTTAAAGTACATTCAGAGGTTGCGGATTCGGATATAGTAAACAGTTGTGATAAAAGAGTAGCGACAACAGTTAATAAATTAAACAACTTCATGGTGAACTGATCACTGAAATTTGAATTTAATTTAGTTCAATTAATTTAATGTAAGTATTAATAATAACGTTCTTACCCTTGACGAACTAGCGAAGCAAATACTGTCTGTATGAATGAGAAATCTAGCACTAAATTAATATGGGTGAGTTTGATATAAAATTGGTAACAATATCAAATTGTTTGTTTAACTGATAAGATGAAATTAATTGAATTATAGATTGATAAAATAGGAAGTGTAGTTATAATGTAGTTTAAGTATTTTTATATTGCTTAAAACGTTGCAATTAGTCACAAATACGTAAATCCGATCTTATCATATTCCCTTTTTGTTTTGTCAATGTATTAACAACTAAAACTATCTTTCAGGGCATTAGATGTAAATAAATAAACTATGTTCTAAATGTAACGGAGAAAATTTATAAAGAATTAAATAAAACAGTCGTACAAACAATTTCAGTGAACAACAATAATACAGCAAACATTCTAATTAACAATAAACGAAAATGTAGTTATTTAAAAAAGAGTGGTGTTTACAAACTACCCTGTAAAAATTGTGAATATTTTTACATAAGGCAAACTGGTAGAAATGTAGATTAAAAGAAAATTAAAGAGACATCATTGTTAGAAAAAGAAACCTAAAAGAGAAATCAGTTAGATTAACAAAATATACAATTGTTACACACCGAAACTTGGAGCAATTTGAAATGCAAAACTCCACACTATTTAAACATACAATCCCAAATGATCAACAGGAATTCTAGAAATAACCGTGATTAATTATTACTGGGATATTTCAGCAAATAATGGTTAATCACTCCTGTTCCAGGTATAAATATTGTTTACACCTGCCCTGATATTTAGTACTTATTTAATCTGTTATACTCGTGAACAAAGCCTAACAACCCGACACACAAAATATTAATAAAAACTCTTGATACATTTATTTTGCAACGTTTACTTATTTACAATTATTATTTCAAAAATGTTTCATAAAAAACCGAGTGATATCTCGATAAACAATAATTACAAAGATTAAACTACATTTAATCTAAATTATCAATTAGAGGAGGTACACAATAAATTAAAAATTAAAATTTAAAATTGTTCGTAACTATTTGTCATGCGAAGCTATATCAGCTTAGGTCAACAACAGAGAACTCTCATATAGTCTCAGAAATCCAAGGGTTCTGGAAGAGTCGCATGGTGCTACCAATTATGTGTTTTACTCAACTATCGCTAGACTTTGTAGAACTTGGAACACTCTATCGGATGAAATTAGAAGCATTGACAGAATTAGTGACTTTAAAATAGCTTTAAGAAACTACTTTTCATTGTAAAGTTCCTAGACCTGCGCTTATCACATAATTATATTGTATAATAATAAATTGTAAAGAGCTAATCAGCTCGTTAAACAACAAATAAATAAATAAATGAATTACTAAAGTTAATTTGATTACATTACAGTTATAAACAAGTCTACACAATTTATTTCACTAAAAAGTCTCTTTTCCCGCTCGCCTCTACTGTAAACACTCGCTATACCGTAGACACCACCTATCGCACTCTATGACTTCTACCGCCTATCGATCGCTTCTACTTTTCGCTCGTAACATCAGCTGTAACTCGGTGTGTGCCGTCTCCGCCTTTTGTAGTCTTTTCAGCTTCTTTCTAGGGAATTCTACAGCCTTCTCGTAATCCAATTGTTTTCCCATTGATCTTTGCTGGAGTTTCCTAGATGTTTCAGGAAAGCCGGGAATGTTCCTTATGTATTCAGGGAAGATGTTCGTTAATTAAGCTCACACCAACTTAATTGGCAAGTACTTGTAACAATACGTATGCCGCTGATCACCCACTCATCTTACAGTCAAACATGGAGTAATGGTCCAGAATTTTTTCGAAAATTACTAACAATTTTACCCACCTCCTTTGCCGTTGATACTTAATTTTCTGGTCAGTAACTCATCTTTCTTTTATTAAAAAGATTTTGGTTAGACTCCAATGAACTCTACCAATAATTTTTGTAGTCTATGTAATTAATTATCTTTTATTACAAAGAAATTAGTCATAAATACAAGTATCGGTTTACCGTTGCCGCTCCACGGCATTATATTTGTGATTTTATTTTACCTTTCCAGTGATAATTCTAACTTTTCTACGATAAGTACCAATTACTTCTTACACCCATCTAAATTTTTTGGATGTTGCAGTAAAAGGGTCAAGTATTATAGTTCACACACAGTTTAAAGTAGTTTTAGAACTAATTAAGCAGCAAACAGCTCGTTGTTCGCCTGCATGCTTACTTTGTGACAATACACTCTCATTTTGTTGCACAATGTCACTTGAACTTTGAACTAATTTCATTTCCGTGAGTTTTTAAACAGCGCAACAATGTTATCGTAAAAAAAAATGATTTATTCACATATGTAGGTACGTGTCCCCAGTGTGTTATCACCAGTCACAGTCACGACTTGATTTTATTAGAATAGATACAATATTTCAACATTATTGATTAATGTCTTTTAGTAAATAACTGACCGCACATATTTTTATGTATAAATATATTTTTATTCCTATACCTTCTTATTTTTTTTAAAGGAATTTAAAACCACATGATGATAAAATTGCGAAGGTAAGTTAATTAGTCTCTGAAGACAACACGTTGTTGATTCTTACAAGTTTTCCAATTATGAATGTAAAATTCTTATATTCCTATTAATTATAAAATATGGCACAAAAAATAATTCACTGAAACAATTATTTCTGTTTTATTCGACTAAGATTAATTAACTAATTTCTAAAAGTATGGGAGAAAATTTGCAAAAAATGAAATAAGACAGGAGCAAATTACAGTGAACAACAATAATACAGAAAATGAAATTATTTAAAAAAGAGTGGTGATTACAAACTACCCTGTCAAAATTGTGAAACCTTTTACATAAAACAAACAGGTAGAAATGAAGAATGTAGATTAAAAGAACATTTAAAAGACATCATTAATAGAAAAAAAAACCTAAAACAGAAATCAGTTAGATTAACAAAATATACAATTGTTACACACCGAAACTTCTTGGAGTAATTTGAAATGAAAAACTTCATACAATTTAAACATACAATCCCAAATGATCTACAGGAATTCTAGAAATAACCGTGATTGATTATTACTGGGATATTTCAGCAAATAATGGTTAATCACTCCTGTTCCAGGTATAAATATTATTTGTACCTACCCTGATATTTAGTATTTACTTACTTCTGTTATACTCGTGAACAAAGCCTAACAACCCGACCCATAAAATATTAATAAAAACTCTTGATACATTTATTTTGCAACTTTTACTTATTTACAATTATTATTTCAAAAATGTTTCATAAAACACCGAGTGATATCTCGATAAACAATAATTACAAAGATTAAACTACAATTAATCTAATTATCAATTAGAATAGGTACACAATAAATCCAAAAAAATAATTATCGCAAAACAAACAAAATCATTAATAACACGAAAGAAAGATACTATGCAGAAACGCCATTGTGGTCTTCGCAAGAAAAGTTGGAGTCGCTGGGAATTCCAGTGCATGGAATATCACTCCTCAGTCCACCAACAATATTGATATTCTCAACCGTCCAATTTTTAGCAACTCCATCAGAAAGCAAAACAAACACATTAGTTCCATTACTTTGGACTGTACCATGAATATTTCTGAATGTTAAATCAGATAATTCAAAACCAGGTGTAGGTGTCCCGGTTGGTCCACTGTTTAGATAATCACCACGAACAAGAAAACCGTAGGTTGTAATATTTTCAATAGTAATATCTTCATACGTAACATTTCTAACAACCCCAGTGGTGTTGTAATTTAATTTAATGCGAATTCCATTTTCAGAATTCACAACTGTGTTGTTCTTTATAAGGATGTTTTCGATTAAATTATTTGCTTGTCCTCCGACAGATCCAGTTGATATTCCGTGGCTTCCATGGCAGTAATTGTTTATGAAGGCGTGACCTATTCCCGAATTTATAGCGAGACAATCGTCCTGATTATAGACGAAACTATTTTTAATTGTTACGTTTTTTGAGTTGGATGTCACGAAACCGTCCGTATTGTGACCTCCTTGTGTATCACCATCCAAATTGTCATAAGTCATGTCAGTAAAGGTTACATTTTCGCTGAAAAGTATTGTAAAACAACTTCTTGGGCTATTTTTTACGTTCAAACCTCTGACAATGGAGTTTATAAGCTGAAACCGAAAAAACTTCGGTTTTTTTTTCCCTCCATTGCCACCTAGGCCATCCCACCATCTGGCTCCACCACCATCAAGTAAATGTCCCGGAGCTCCAATAACTGTAATGTTATTCCCTGTGATATTGAATAAAAAACCCTCCTTCTCTTCGTATCCAAATGTAATGTTTCCCTCGAATGTTATTACTGAATCATTTTGCGCATTCAAAATGAGATGTTCTCCAGCAGGGACTTGAAGATCTGCTATTAAGATATCTTTGCATGACGACAATATTGTAGTTAAATTATCCACAGAATCACCAGTTAAAGTACATTCAGAGGTTGCAGATTCGGATATAGTAAACAGTTGTGATAAAAGAGTAGCGACAAAAGTTAACAAATTAAACAATCTCATGGTGAACTGATCACTGAAATTTGAATTTAATTTAGTTCAATTAATTTAATGTAAGTATTAATAATAACGTTCTTACCCTTGACGAACTAGCGAAGCAAATACTGTCTGTATGAATGAGAAATCTAGCACTAAATTAATATGGGTGAGTTTTATATAAAATTGGTACCAATATCAGATAATTTATTTAACTGATAAGATGAAATTTAATGAATTATAGATTGATAAAATAAGAAGTGTAGTAATGTATTTTAAGTATTTTTATATTGCTTAAAACATTGCAATTAATCATAAATACGTAAATCCGATCTTGTCATATTTACTTTTTGTTTTGTCAATGTATTAACAACTAAAACTATCTTTCAGGGCATTAGATGTAAATAAATAAACTATGTTCTAAATGTAACGGAGAAAATTTATAAAGAATTAAATAAAACAGTCGTACAAACAATTTCAGTGAACAACAATAATACAGCAAACATTCTAATTAACAATAAACGAAAATGTAGTTATTTAAAAAAGAGTGGTGTTTACAAACTACCCTGTAAAAATTGTGAATCTTAATAAATAATAATAACACAACGACTATTTACACTTAATTAAACTCTATGAAATAATATATTTGTATTTGATTATTGTGAATGATGGCGCTTTATAATGATACTTGTTGGTGATTTGAATGATTCTGATTGAATGCTATTTGTTGAATTATATGAATGCCCTTGCTTGAATGATATTTGTTGAATGATATTGTTTGAATGAATGTTTGTGTCTTAATGTCGCTAGCTACCTAGAACCTTTTCTACAAGGGGGTAGCTGGCCAGGTTATCACCCTCGACCTTCTACATTTTCAGGGCTATTGCCGAAAACCTGCATATTAATTAGGATGTACCGTTGGAGCAGGCCGATGGCATGGTGCAGTAAAAATTCTTTGGTATTAGCAATTTGATGAAATTGACAGTTATACACCGAAACTTCTTGGAGCAATTTGAAAAGAAAAACTCCATACAATTTAAACATACAATCCCAATTGATCAACAGGAATTCTAGAAATAACCGTGATTGATTATTAGTGGGATATTTCAGCAAATAATGGTTAATCACTCCTGTTCCAGGTATAAATATCATTTCTACCTATCCTGATATATAGTATTTACTCTGTTATGCTCGTATACAAAACCTAACAACCCGACAGATAAAATATTAATAAAAACTCTTGATACATTTATTTTGCAACGTTGACTTATCTACAATTATTATTACAAAAGTGTTTCATAAAAAACCGAGTGATGTCTCGATAAACAATAATTACAAAGATTAAACTACAATTAATCTAAATTATAAATTAGAGTAGTTACACAATAAATCCAAAAAAATAATTATCGCAAAACAAATAAAGATGTTAATAAATTACTCATTAACACGAAAGAAAGATACTATGAAGAAACGCCGTTGTGGTATTCACAAGAAAATTTGGAGTCGCTGGGAATTCCAGTGCATGGAATATCACTCCTCAGTCCACCAACCATATTGATATTCTCAACCGTCCAATTTGAAGCAACTCCATCAGAAAGCAAAACAAACACATTAGTTCCATTACTTTGGACTGTACCATGAATATTTCTGAATGTTAAATCAGATAATTCAAAACCAGGTGTGGGTGTCCCGGTTGGTCCACCGTTTAGATAATCACCACGAACAAGAAAACCGTATGTTGTAATATTTTCAATAGTAATATCTTCGTACGTAACATTTCTAACAACCCCAGTGGTGTTGTAATTTAATTTAATGCGAACTCCATTTTCAGAATTTACAACTGTGTTGTTTTTTATAAGGATGTTTTCGACTACATTGTCAGATCGCCCTCTGACAGATCCAATTGATATTCCATGATCTCCATAGCAGTAACTGTTTATAAAGGCGTGACCACTTTCCGAATTTATAGCGAGACAATCGTCTTGATTATAGATGACACTATTTTTAATTGTGACGTTTTTGGAGGAGGATGTGTCGAAAGCGTCGGTATTGGAACCTCTTTGTGTATCACCATCTAAATTGTCATAAGTGATGTCAGTAAGGATTACATTTTCGCTGTAAAGTATTGTCCAACAATGTTTTGGGCTATTTTTTACGTTCAATCCTCTGACAACGGAGTTTGTAAGCTGAAACCGAATAAACTTCGGTTTACTTTTCCCTCCATTGACACCTAGGCCATCCCACCATCTGGCTCCACCACCATCAATTAAATGTCCCGGAGCTCCAATAACTGTAATGTTATTCCCTGTGATATTTATTAAAAAACCCTCCATCTCTTTGTATCCAAATGTAATGTTTCCCTCGAATGTTATAACTGAATCATTTTGCGCATTTAAAATGAGATGTTCTCCAGCAGGGACTTGAAGATCAACTATTAAGATATCTTTGCATGACGACAATATTGTAGTTAAATTATCCAAAGAATCACCACATAAAGTACATTCAGAGGTTGCGGATTCGGATATAGTAAACAGTTGTGTTAAAGGGGTAACGGCAAAAGTTAATAAATTTAACAACCTTATTCATGGTGAACTGATCACTGATATTTTAATTTATTTAGTTTAATTGACTTAATGTAAATTTTAAAAAGTACGTTCTTACGGTTGACGAACTAGCGAAGCAAATACTGTCTGTATGAATGAGAAATCTAGCACTAAATTAGTATAAGTGAATTTTATATGAAATTGGTACCTATATCAAATAGTTTGTTTAACTGATAAGATGAAATTGATTGAATTATAGATTGATAAAATAAGAAGTGTAGTAATGTATTTCAAGTATTTTTATATTGCTTAAAACATTGCAATTAATCATAAATACGTAAATCCGTTCTTGTCATATTCCCTTTTTGTTTTGTTAATTTATTAACCACTAAAACTATTTTTCAGGGCATTAGATATTTGTAGATAGATGTTATAAATTGATACAATCCATCAATTATGACGTTCATTACTCACCGATAAAAAAATACTACAAAATTAAATATCAATCCATTATTATGTAAATAACATCCTCTACGTATCAAATTTAAATAATTGTAAATTGTAGTACTTAAGATAAAAGTTTATATAACAAAGAGAAAAAAAAGGAACAATAATTCAAAGAACTGCTTTTTCAATTTCGTAGTAATTACACAGTTAACAGTTAAGTAACTCAACTACCACTTTTATTATTACTATACCTACGTAATATTTTGATTAAATCTTCGTTGAAGTAGATTTTTTTGCAGGATAAGTTAAATGACCTTCAATCTGTGAAGTGCTTGTTATAGATTTAAAAAAAAATATATCTTTATACTACAGGTACGTTATCTGCTTGTGATTCTCGTCAGTATCGTATATTTCAGAGAGATTTTTGTCACTTGTTTGTGAAATAACACAGCTGCATAATCACCACTAAACGAAGCTATCTGAATCAATAATGTAAAGGAAAAATTATTATTCATACCAGTGGTATGTATGGAATTGGACTTGTCTTTTTGTGTAATTAAAATTTTATAAAATACACATATAAGGTATTAGGAAAAGAAAGGGCTACAATTAACTAGCGAGAAGACAAAATGGATAGAATTTGCGGAAAACAGGGGAAGAAAGGGAAAAAAAAATGAAATAGAATTAAAAGGAAGAATAAAGTAAAAAAATAGGGATAAATTTCAGTGAACAACAATAATACAAAAAATGTAGTTATTTAAAAAAAAGTGGGGTTTAACAAACTACCTTGTAAAAATTGTGAAACCTTTTACATAAAACAAACAGGTAGAAATGAAGAATGTAAATTAAAAGAACATTTAAAAGACATCATTAATAGAAAAAAAAACCTAAAACAGAAATCAGTTAGATTTACAAAATATACAATTGTTACACATCGGAACTTCTTGGAGCAATTTAAAATGAAATACTCCATACAATTAAAATATACAATCCCAAATGATCAACAGGAATTCTAGAAATAACCGTGATTAATTATTACCGGGATGTTCCAGCAAATGATGGTTAATCACTCCTGTTCCAGGTATAAATATTATTTACACCTACCCTGATATTTATTACTTATTTACTCTGTTATACTCGTGAACAAAGCCTAACAACCCGAAACATGTTAAATATTAATAAAAACTTATTACATTTATTTTGCAACGTTTACTTATTTACATTTATTATTACAAAAATGTTGCATAAAAAACCGAGTGATGTCTCGATAAACAATAATTACAAAGATTAAACTACAATTAATTTAAATTATCAATTAGAGTAGGTACACAATAAACCCAAAAATATAATTATCGCTAAACAAACAAAAATATTAATAAATTACTCAATAACACGAACGAAAGATAGTTTGAAGAAACGCCGTTGTGGTCTTCGCAAGAAAAGTTCGAGTCGCTGGGAATGCCAGTGCATTGAATATCATTCCTCAGTCCACCAACAATATTGATATTTTCAACCGTCCAATTTTTAGCAACTCCATCAGAAAGCAAAACAAACACATTAGTTCCATTACTTTGGACTGTACCATGAATATTTCTGAATGTTAAATCAGATAATTCAAAACCAGGTGTAGGTGTCCCGGTTGGTCCACTGTTTAGATAATCACCACGAACAAGAAAACCGTAGGTTGTAATATTTTCAATAGTAATATCTTCATACGTAACATTTCTAACAACCCCAGTGGTGTTGTAATTTAATTTAATGCGAATTCCATTTTCAGAATTCACAACTGTGTTGTTTTTTATAAGGATGTTTTCGATTAGATTATTTAGTTGCCCTCCGACAGATCCAGTTGATATTCCATGGCTTCCATGGCAGTAATTGTTTATAAAGGAGTGACCACTTCCCGAATTTATAGCGAGACAATCGTCCTGATTATAGACGAAACTATTTTTAATTGTTACGTTTGTTGAGTTGGATGTCACGAAACCGTCCGTATTGTGACCTCCTTGTGTATCACCATCTAAATTGTCATAAGTCATGTCAGTAAAGGTTACATTTTCGCTGTAAAGTATTGTAAAACAACTTCTTGGGCTATTTTTTACGTTCAAACCTCTGACAATGGAGTTTGTAAGCTGAAACCGAAAAAACTTCGGTTTTTTTTTCCCTCCATTGCCACCTAGGCCATCCCACCATCTGGCTCCACCACCATCAAGTAAATGTCCCGGAGCTCCAATAACTGTAATGTTATTCCCTGTGATATTGAATAAAAAACCCTCCTTCTCTTCGTATCCAAATGTAATGTTTCCCTCGAATGTTATTACTGAATCATTTTGCGCATTCAAAATGAGATGTTCTCCAGCAGGGACTTGAAGATCTGTTATTAATATATCTTTGCATGACGAGAATATTGTAGTTAAATTATCCACAGAATCACCAGTTAAAGTACATTCAGAGGTTGCGGATTCGGATATAGTAAACATTTGTGTTAAAAGAGTAACGGCAAAAGTTAATAAAACAAAAAATCTCATGGTGAACTGATCACTGAAATTTTAATTTAATTTAGTTTAATTAATTTAACATAAATATTAATAAATAAGTTCTTACCCTTGCCGAACTAGCGAAGCAAATACTGTCTGTATGAATGAGAAAGCTAGCACTAAATTATTATAAGTGAGTTTTATATAAAATTGGTACCAATATCAGATAATTTATTTAACTGATAAGATGAAATTTAATGAATTATAGATTGATAAAATAAGAAGTGTAGTAATGTATTTCAAGTATTTTTATATTGCTTAAAACATTGCAATTAATCATAAATAGGTAAATCCGTTCTTGCCGTATTCCCCTTTTGTTCTGTCAATGTATTAACCACTAAAACTATCTTCAGGGAATTAGATGTAAATTAAGGAACTATGTTCTAAAAGTGTCGGAGAAAATTTTTTAAGAATTGAATAAAACCACGTAAAAATTGTGAAAAACTAAACAGAAATCAGTTAGACTGACAGAATATAAAATTATTACACGCCGAAAACAAAGGTGAAAAGATTAAATTTGTTGGAGCCATTTGAAATTCAAAATTCATACAATTTAAACATACAACCTCAAATGATCAGAAGGAATTCTCGAAATACCCGTTGTTGATTATTACTGGGATATTTCAGCAAATAATGGTTAATCACTCCTGTTCCAGGTATAAATATTATTTCTACCTACCCTGATATTTAGTACTTATTTACTCTGTTATACACGTGAACAAAGCCTAACAACCTGAAACATCCAAAATATTAATAAGAACTCTTGAAACATTTATTATGCAACAATTACTTATTTACTATTATTATTATTACAAAAATTTTCATAAAAAACCAAGTGATGTTTCGACAAACAATAATTACAAAGATGAAACTACAATTAATTTAAATTATAAATTAGAGTAGATACACAATAAATCTAAAAAAAGTTATTATCGCAAAACAAACAAAAACATTAATAACACCAAAGAAAGATATTATGAAGTGACGCCGTTGTGGTCTTCGCAAGAAAAGTTGGAGTCGCTAGGAATTCCAGTGCATTGAATATCACTCCTCAGTCCACCAACCATATTGATATTTTCAACCGTCCAATTTGAAGCAACTCCTTCAGAAAGCAAAACAAACACATTAGTTCCATTACTTTGGGCTGTACCATGAATATTTCTGAATGTTAAATCAGGTAATTCAAACCCAGGTGAATGTGTCCCGGTTAGTCCACCGTTTAGATAATCACCACGAACAAGAAAACCGTAGGTTGTAATATTTTCGATAGTAATATCTTCGTACGTAACATTTCTAACAACCCCAGTGGTGTTGTAATTTAATTTAATGCGAACTCCATTTTCAGAATTTACAACTGTGTTGCTTTTTATAAGGATGTTTTCGATCAGTTAGATTAACGAAATATAAACTTGCTACACGGCGAAAACAAAGGTGAAAAGATTAAATTTATTGGAGCAATTTGAAACTACAAAATCCATAAAATTTAAATATACAATCCCAAATGATCAGCAAGAATTCTAGAAATAACCGTGATTGATTATTACTGGGATATTCCAGCAAATAATGCTTAATCACTCCTGTTCCAGGTATAAATATTATTTACACCTACCATGATATTTAGTACTTATTTACTCTGTTATACTCGTGAACAAAGCCTAAAAACCCGAAACATATCTAAAATTTTAATGAAAACTTAGAAGCATTTATTTTGCAACGTTTACTTATTTACTATTATTATTACAAAAATGTTTCATAAAAAACCGAGTGATGTTTCGATAAATAATAATCACAAAGATTAAGGTACAATTAATTTAAATTATAAATTAGCGTATTTACAAAATATATCCAAAAAAATAACTATCGCAAAACAAATAAAAATGTTAATAAATTACTCAATAACACGAAAGAAAGATTGTACGAAGAAACGCCGTTGTGGTCTTCGCAAGAAAAGTTGGAGTCGCTAGGAATTCCAGTGCATTGAATATCACTCCTCAGTCCACCAACAATATTGATATTTTCAACCGTCCAATTTTTAGCAACTCCATCAGAAAGCAAAACAAACACATTAGTTCCATTACTTTGGACTGTACCATGAATATTTCTGAATGTTAAATCAGGTAATTCAAAACCAGGTGTAGGTGTCCCTGTTGGTCCTCCGTTTAGATAATCACCACGAACAAGAAAACCATACGTTGTAATATTTTCAATAGTAATATCTTCGTACGTAACATTTCTAACAACTCCAGTGGTGTTGTAATTTAATTTAATGCGAACTCCATTTTCAGAGTTCACAACTGTGTTGTTTTTTATAAGGATGTTTTCGACTACATTGTTGGATCGCCCTCCGACAGATCCAATTGATATTCCGTGACCTCCATAGCAGTAATTGTTTATAAAGGCGTGACCACTTCCCGAATTAATAGCGAGACAATCGTCCTGATTATAGACGACACTATTTTTAATTGTAACGTTTTTGGAGTAGGATGTGTCGAAAGCGTCGGTATTGTGACCTCCTTGTGTATCACCATCTAAATTGTCATAAGTGATGTCAGTAAGGATTACATTTTCGCTGTAAGGTATTGTAAAACAATGTTTTGGGCTATTTTTTACGTTCAATCCTCTGACAATAGAGTTTATAAGCTGAAACTGAAAGAACTTCGGTTTAATCTTCCCTCCATTACCACCTAGGCTATCCCACCATCTGGCTCCACCACCATCAATTAAATGTCCCGAAGCTCCAATAACTGTAATGTTATTCCCTTTGATGGTTATTAAAAAACCTGCCATCTCTTTGTATCCAAATGTAATGTTTCCCTCGAACGTTATTACTGAATCATTTTGCGGAGTTAAGGTGAGGACTTCTCCAGCAGGAACTTGAAGATCTACTATTAAGATATCTTTGCATGACGACAATATTGTAGTTAAATTATCCACAGAATCACCAGTTAAAGTACATTCAGAGGTTGCGGATTCGGATATAGTAAACAGTTGTGTTAAAAGAGTAACGCCAAAGTTTAATAAATTAAACAACCTCATGGTGAACTGATCACTGAAAATTTAATTTAATTTAGTTTAATTGATTTATCGTAAATATTAAAAATACGTTCTTACCGTTGACGAACTAGCGAAGCAAATACTGTCTGTATGAATGAGAAAAGTAGCACTAAATTAAAATAAATGAATTTTATATGAAAGTGGTACCAATATCAAATAGTTTGTTTAACTGATAAGATGAAATTGATTGAATTATAGATTGATAATATAAGAAGTGTAGTAATGTATTTTAAGTATTTTTATATTGCTCCAAACGTTGCAATTAATCATAAATACGTAAATCCATTCTTGTCATATTCTCGTTTTGTTTTGTTAATGTATTAACCTCTAAAACTATTTTTCAGGGCATTAGATATTTGTAGATAGATGTTATGAAATGATACAATCCATCAAATGTGACGTTCATTACTCATCGATAAAAAACTATTGCAAAATTAAATATCAATCGAGTATTATGTAACTAACATCCTCTACGTATCAAATTTAAATAATTGTAAATTTTTGTACTTAAGATAAAAGTTTACGTGACAATATGACAAAGAGAGAAAAAAGCAACAGTTCCGTGTGTTACATTATTGTACTAAGTACAGTTAGTGATTGATAATACATTGTTATTAAATAATAAGTTACAAAATAACACCGTTATAGTCAGCGCACGAGAAAGTGGAATCTCTTGGGAGTCCGGTGCATTCAGGGGTAGTTTTATGTCCCCCAACGATATTTATGTCTTCGAATGTCCAATTCGATGCCACACCATCGGCTAATAAAACAAATACGTTTCTTCCACTTTCTTGTACTGTGCCATGAATATTTTTAAGGGTGATATCTGATATTTCAAAGCCCGGTAGAGGTAAACCACTTGCACCATCGTTTCCATAATCTCCACGAATAGTTATTCCGTAATCCTTTATATTTTCGAGGGTAATATTTTCGTAGGTAATATTTTTAACGGTACCAGTAGTATTATAAACCGTTTTAATTCGCACTCCATTAGTTGAATTAACAAGTGTACAGTTAGTAATAAGAATGTTTTGAACAACAGCGTTCCTAACAGATCCGATGGATATACCATGACCACCAGAACAGTAATTATCCTTAAAGACGTGACCACTTCCAGCATTTACTGCAAGACAGTCATCTTGATTAAAAATGCGACAATTCGTAATGTATACGCCCTTTGACCCCGAAGTATCGAAGCCATCTGTATTATGACCTCCTTGCGTGTCACCATCGGAATTGTCCATGGTAATGTTTGTGACGGTCACATTTTCACAAGTATGAATCGAGAAGAAAGTTTTTGGGGCATTCTTAATATTTAAATCTCTTACAATTGAATGTTTTAATTTTTGAAGTTTTATGAATTTCGGTTTTATTTTTCCTCCATTACCACCTAAACCATCCCACCATCTGGCTCCTTCGCCGTCCAAAAGGTTACCAGGAACCCCAATAACTGTAAGGTTGTTTCCCTTGATAGCGATAAAGAAATCTCCCCACTCCCTATAACCAAACGTTATATTTCCTGCAAATATGATTGTTGATCCATTTTGGGCTGCTAAGTTTAATGTTTTGCCAGCGGGAACTGCGAAATCTTTTACCAGAATCTCTTTACAGGCCGACAGAATTGAAGTCAAATCATCTAACGAATTACCGGTGGTTAAAGTACATGAAGACGAAATGTTGTATATTTCTGATAAACTTGTTACTTTCGCCAAGGAACAGAAACTTATCAGTAATATAAATAATAATTTCATGATTTTTAACTATGCACTTCAGCCTTAGCCGTATGTAATTTCAGTATATAGACACGGATATATTTAGCTAAACAGAAGCTGAGAAATATTAATTACGTCAACAATAATTCAAAGAACTGCTTTTTCAATTTTGTAGTAATCACACAGTTAACAGTTAAATAACTGAACTACTTTTATGATTATTATACCTACGTAATATTTTGATTAAATCTTCGTTGAAGTAGATTCTTTTGCAGGATAATTTAAATAACCTTCAATCTGTGAAGTGCTTGTTATAGATTAAATATATATATATATCTTTATACTACAGGTACCTACGCTATCTGCCTGTCATTTTCGTCATACGTATATTTCAGAGTGATTTTGTCACTTGTTTGTGAAATAACACAGCTGCAATTAATTACCACTAAACGAAGCTATCTGAATCAATAATGTAAAGGAAAAAGTATTATTCATACCAGTGCTATGTATGGAATTTGACTTAAGGCTTTTTGTGTAATTAAAATTATATAAAATGTACATATAAAGTATTAAGAAAAGAAAGGGCTACAATTAAATAGCTAGAAGACAAAATGGATAGAATTTGGGGAAAACAGGAAATCTAAATATGCATTGGAATTGGGGGAATTACTATGGAAAGACTGGCAAAGTAATTTACCACCACAATATTGGATGAAAGAGGGAGGTGAAAAGGAAGTACATAATGTGTGGAGTGAAAGATGAACATTTGAGACATGGTTTAAGTAGGTGCGAGGAAAGAAGAACAATGTTTGTAGAATGTATGTGCTTGATTAAGGTGGATGTTAGTGCGATGACCCTCTTTAAGGAAATATTAAAAAATAGAAGCAGATTGATTTAAAGAGAAAAAATGAATAGCATTCGTTTTATTCTTGAAATTTATATGAGGCATTATTTAATTTTGTATATGTAATAACATTGAAATTTTAAAACAGCATTGTAATAATAATATACATGTAAAATTACTTTAAAATGTAAAATATGTAGAAAATCAACAGTTAAGTACATTCAAGCTAAAATTTTCATTAAAAATAAAGTTAGTTATGTTCTGTCAAAAAAATGTTGATTTAAAGTCCATTGTAATCAGTACATTTAAATCCACTGTCACTAGGTATTCCAGTACAATTAGGAGTTTTCTTTCCTCCATGAACATTAATGTTTTCCACTGTCCAATTCGAAGCCACCCCATCAGCTAACAAAATATAGACGTTGACACCACCTTCATGAACAGTGCCACTAATATTTCGTAAAGTAATGTCAGATATATTAAACCCTGGTAGTGGAGGGCCAGTTACTCCATTATTTACATAATCCCCACGAATTGTAATACCATAATCTGTTATATTTTCTAGAGTTATATCTTCATACGTAATATTTCTTACAACCCCAGTGGTGTTGAAGACTGTCTTGATACGGACACCAGTGCCAGAATTTACGACGGTACAATTTTTAACAAAAATATTTTCAACAACAGCGTTTCTGACAGACCCAATGGAAATTCCATGACTTCCTGAGCAATAGTTGTTCATGAAGACATGACCACTTCCCGAATTGATAGCAATGCAATCGTCTTGATTATAAACGCGACTATTAATTATTGTGACTCCTTGTGATGCAGATGTGTCGAAAGCGTCAGTGTTATGACCTCCTTGTGTATCGCCATCCGAATCGTCAATCGTAATACCTGTTAGGGTTACATTCTCGCAACCGTTAATTGAGAAGCAATGACTAGGAGTGTTTTTAATATTTAGGTCTTTGAAAATTGAATTGGTAACCCTCCGAATCTTAAAGAACTTTGGTTTCAGTTTTCCGCCATTTCCACCAAGACCATCCCACCACCTAGCTCCCTCACCATCAAAAATATGACCTTCAGCTCCGATAACTGTTAGATTGTTACCAGTAATAGAAATAAGGAACTGCTCCACCTCCTTGTATCCAAAAGTGATATTTCCTGAAAATATTATTGTGGTACCATCTTGAGGCTCAATGGTTAAATTGTAACCAGCAGGCACTTCGAAATCTTTTACCAAAATTTCTGTACAAGTGGATATTATGGAGTCTAAGGGATCCAGGGAATTACCAGTTAAAGTACAATCAGCCGGTATGTCATCATAAATTCCGGATGCCCAAGATGTACTCGCCAGTAAGATACAAGTCACTAAAATTTCGTGTGGTCTCATCCTTGATTTGGTGATGCACAGCTTCTTAAAAATTAATTTTACTTCAATTTTAAATTTATCCATTAGTGGAAAATGTCTGATAATTTAATAAAATGCAACACCCCAAAACTAAAGTCATATTTTTCCTGTTTTTCAGACAGATTCTGTATCTACTGCTGTATTCAAAAGATAAAAGAAAATCCTTCTCCTCGATGAAAGGGTTAAAAAAAAAGAAGACCGTATTTTTTCACTTAAGTGAGAATTTATTTTACTTTTTGAGGTCAATATAATCTACAGGAGCAATGCCTAAAAAGTGTTAGAAACAAGAAATAAACAATTTATAATTTGCTGAATAGTTATTTGCACTTTTTACCCTCTTACACGTGTGTCACATTGAGATTTCAAGCAATTGTCACAAGAGATTAAAACCTTTATCTACGTTTTTGTTTAATTCAGAGAGGATTCCTTTACCTACTTATATTTTTTTATGTTATATAAAAGATAGCAGCTAAAAAGTCTAATCAACATCAATAACACTATCTAACGTTTAGATAAACAAAATGATGCTCAGGCATGTTATACCTTATTAGTAAACCTATTGTCTGGGTTTTTGTTCATTGACGTTACTTGTTACCGTTTCAATTCATATAACAAAAATTAGAATAAATTCAATTGTAAAAGTAAAAACCCGTTTTGTTTCAACGATCGAATGCTTTGAAGTTAGCCAAGCTTAATTTCAGTGACGCCGACTGTACAAGAAATACAAAACACCTTTGTGTACGGAGATCTCAATCTTAATATGACCAGTCGTTGTGTGTACCCATAGTCACACAAGAATGTGATTATGTAAATTTTATTTATATGCCAGGTGGAGTATTTAGAGCACGAAATTTTTAAATTACTTCCGAACACCTACGCGTTAATACAACATTATGGTCGAGCTTGTTACAGATATGAGTCACTAGTTTTATATGTGGAAGGGTAACATGATCTGCAGGGTGTTCAGAATGGTGAAATCAAACTGACGTTTATTATGAAAGAGAAATTGCAGGCGCAGCTGCAAACTAGGAACAGACACTAAAACTATTTTCTAGGAGTTTTTTTTTGTTTGAGGATTTAGTGAATATCATGCATATCTTTTTGGCTTTCAAGATAGCAACCGGCCCAAACTATTTGAGAAAAAATTAAGTAATTTATTTTCACTGAATGAACACAATACTAACAGTATTAATGTCCATTGTAATAATTCCACTGTCACTAGGTATTCCGGTACACTTAGGGGTAGTTTTGTTTCTCCACGAACATTACTGTTTCCACTGTCCAATATGAAGCCACCCCGTCAGCTAACAAAACAACGACATTGACACCATATTCTTGAACAGTGCCACTAATATTTCGTAAAGTAATGTCAGATATATTAAACCCTGGTAGTGGAGGGCCAGTTACTCCATTATTTACATAATCCCCACGAATTGTAATACCATAATCTGTTATATTTTCTAGAGTTATATCTTCATACGTAATATTTCTTACAACCCCAGTGGTGTTGAAGACTGTCTTGATACGGACACCAGTGCCAGAATTTACGACGGTACAATTTTTAACAAAAATATTTTCAACAACATCGTCTCTAACTGACCCAATGGATATTCCATGACTTTCTGAGCAATAATTATTTATGAAGATATGACCACTTCCCGAATTGATAGCAATGCAATCGTCTTGATTATAAACGCGACTATTAATTATTGTGACCCCTTTTGATACAGATGTGTCGAAAGCGTCAGTGTTATGTCCTCCTTGGGTATCGCCATCCAAATTATCCACTGTGATTACTGTTAGGGTCACATTTTTAGAAGTGTTAATTGAGAAGCAATGTATTGGGGTGTTTTTATATGTAGGTCTTAGATTGAAGTTGTGACCTCCAAAATCTTAAACAATTTTGGTTTTAGTTTTCTGCTCCCTCCACCAAGACCATCCCACCACGTAGCTCCCTTACCATCCAAAACATGCCCTTCAGCTCCGATAACTGTTAGATTGTTACCACTAATAGAAATAAGGAACCCTTCCATTTCCTTGTATCCAAAAAATATATTTCCTGAAAATACTATTGTGGTACCATCTTGCGGTTCTATGGTTAAATTGTGACCAGCAGACACTTCGAAATCTTATACCAAAATTTCTTTACAAGTGGATATTATTGAGTCTAAGACATCCAGGGAATTACCAGTTAGAGTACAAGCAGCCGGTATGTTGTTAGTTTCAGAAGCAATAAATGTAGTACTTGCTAATAGAATGCAATTAATAAAAATTTCTTGCGGTTTCATTCTGGGTTTGTAATGTACAGCTTTTTGAAAAGGAAATTAAATTAGGATAAGAAATATATGTATACTTCTCATTCTATAATTATTTATATTGTGGTATCCGATGGTCATCTTTAATCCTTTAAATATTTTACGCACGCTTCTTTAAAAAAAAAAAAAATTTATTTTATTATAGTTTCTCGATCATGGTATTACAAAATTATTTATCAAATTTCTTGATAACTTTCTGAATATTTGCCTGCATTTTACGTGAGTAAAATAAACTAAACAACCACATGTTTTTTATTTGTTTCTGTGTGGTCTGCATAGTTTTACTATTGGTGTTCAGGCGTTTCGCACACATGGGGTGTAATAACCATAAATACTCTTGAGCTGACGTGAGACATGTTCTCGTTTAGTTAAAATTTTGGTACTTGTCTCGTAGATCGATTTCCTGTGGGAATTTTTTCTTAGATGCGGCGTGGGTTCGATTAGTTTTGATGACGTATTAGTACGAGTCTTTAAAAGGGCTGCGAGGTGATTTTTAAGGCATTCAATTTTGTTTCTTATTCGATTCGATCCATTCAATTCAATCATATTCATTTCAATTCGTATTCAAATTCCGATATTATAATTTGTTTTGTGTCTTTATTTGTATTTTGTGTGTTTTTGAGTTTTTGTTTCAAATTGGATTAATTACTTACATTTCTAACAGGTATGATAATTATTTTATTATTCTAAATTAATATTGTTTTGTTTTATCATTTTTATTATTTTAATTATTTCAAATTTAATTTCACTTTTTATTATTTTCTTTTATAACTATAGAAATTCTGTTCAATCATTTATACAATTTTAAAATAATTTCAATTCAGGTAAATCTCTCTAAATTAAATAAACTAATTTTTTTATATATATTTGCAATTCAGGTAAATCTCACTAAATTAAATAAATTACATTTTTAAATTAATTTTACTTCAGGTAAATCTTACTAAATTAAATAAATTACATTTTTAAATTAATATCAATTCAGGTAAATCATACTAAATTAAATAATTTACAATTTTAAAATATTTTCAATTCAGGTAAATCTTACTAAATTATATTTTTTAAATTATTTCACTTAAAGGGTTTTTCAGGCTTAACATTAATATTTCATTTTTCATCCTTTAGTAATTTGTGTATATTTTCGGAAGGGGTAAAACATTTTGTGGTTCAATCTAAGTATGAAATGCCTTGTTGTAAGTACTAATATTTTCTCCCGTGGTGATTTTGGGAGTATTTACGCAACTTGTACTTTATACACATATTTTTATTTTATTCTCAACGTTATCTGGATTGCTTCCTTAGGGACTCCAGACTTTATTTATTTGTTTTGCGTATGCCCAAATCACATTTTTATTTTCAACGTTATCTGGATTGCTTCCATACTGGACTCCAGACTCATAAATTAACTAACAAATATGTTTTTGGTTTTGAAATGTGCTGCTGTTTGTAGGGATTGAATTTCAAATTGTGTCAAAAGTTATTAAACATTCGGAAATTATAATCAAATTTGGGTGTTTTACTTTTTGTAAATTTTTCATAAGTTTTTCTAAATTTTATTACACAAATTATGTTTCATTTTTGTTGAGCCTGAAAACTACAAAATTTCATTTATCTTTTCCAAGTTGTTTTTGATTTCATTTTATTTGAGAATTTTTAATTAAATTTACAACAATTTCTTATTGATTATTTTACATACATTTTATTTGGTTTTTGTCTTATTGTGTTTTTACCCTTTTATGTGTTTTTGTGTACCCTGATTTTTATGTGTTTTATTGAATTTTCTTATTGATTTTATTTTTATGTGCCTTTTATTTTGTGTTGGTTTTACCCTGCAATTACATGTTTTACCTGATTTTATTTTTACACTGGATATTTTGATTTTTATGTGTTCTACTTGATTTTATTTTATTTTTTTGCATTGGATATTTTTGATTTACATGTGTTACACTGGAACTTATAATTTTACCTGGATATTTTGATTTACTATTTTACTTGGATTTGACATTTTGATTTACAATTTTACTGGAATTTGATTTACCTGTGGTTTTACTTGAATTGATTTTTTGCATTGATATTTTGGATTTACCATTTTATTTGAATTTAATATTTTGATTTACCTGTTTTGCTTGAATTGACTTTTGCATTGATATTTTGATTTACAATTTTACTGGAATTTGATTTACCTATGGTTTTACTTGAATTGATTTTTACATTGGGGTATTTTGATTTTCATGTGTTTTACTTGAACATATTTTTACATTTGATATTTTGATTTACATGTGTTTCACTGGAACTTATTTTTTATATTTGATATTTTTATTTATTTGTGTTTTATCTGAATTTTTTTTTTTTCATTGGATATTTGATTTATATGTGATTTACTTGAATTTGATATTTTGATTTTTATGTTTATTTGAATTTGTTTTTAAATATTTGAGTGGCTGAGATCGTGGTTTTCTCTGTCAGGCTCTTTTTCCACGTTAGCCACAGGCTGAGTCTGACACTCTCATTTCCAAATTTACATTTGATTTTGATTTTGAATTAAAAAGTAGGAATGAATTCACTGTGTTTTCTTTAACCTTGTTCCTCTAATGATAAACCCGTACCAGAGTACAATTTTGTCATTTTTGGCAAGACCTGGCTTTTCAACACAACGAAGGGTAAGAAGTTTTTGACGATCACGTTGGCCTAGGTAAGTTACACTACAGATTTTGGTGCCGTGACCAGGATAATGTACTTTGGTCGGGTCATTTTGAGGAACAAAAGAGTTATCAAATTTTATTTTTCACATTTTGTTTTGTTCTTTACAATCGTACTGCTGTTGTTTTTACTTTTCTGCCAGCATGAGTACTGACAAGAGTCCAGGGGCGCTTCCTGTGGACAACTCAGGTTTGATTTCCAACCCACTCATCAGAGTACACTCAGACATAGTGCTCCACATCAACCAACCCTTTCAACTGGACACAACTTGGATCCTGACGGTAGTATTGATTGGAACCGTATTGTTCTGGCATTTGCCAATAAACCTAGTGTACCCACGTCATTTTCTCGTGTTTTTCTAGTAGTCAAAAATTTAGTTCAACCAGTTATCCTTGGTATTTATTGTCTTGATTTGAATCATACTAAAATAGATTTCACCACTGATTACCTTGTCATTAATAGTATTTCTGATAGTTTTTCAATGCATTTTTGGGTCCTACCCAGTCTTTACATCATTCTTCCGTAGAACATCCTCCTAGCGAAATACTAAACAACACTGTTGAAACCTTTGCTCTTTGCTCTTCTATTTCTGTTCCATTTGATTTTGCTTCTCATATGAATACTAGAGAGGATTTTGTTCAAAAAGTTGAGACCCCTTCATCACATACCAGAATTCCAGAAATCAGATTTGTTACAATTTTTAGTTAAATACCAAATCATCTTCAACAAAAACCCTGGAAGTACCAATAAATAGTTTCATCATATTCAATTACACGATACCAGTCCATTTAAAAAAGTCATACACTTTTCAAGTCCTTCCTTTTGGGTTAAAAACTTCTGTTGGCTCATTTACTCGTGCCATGGATGTTATTTTGGGTCCTGAATTACAATCTTTTGTTTTCAAATATGTCGACGATTTGCTTGTTGGATCTGTATCTTTTTCACTGAGCATCTCAACCATTCACAACAGCTGTTTTCAAAATTAAAAGGAGCCAACATGACCCTCCACTTAGAAAAATTACAATTTCTTAAACAAGAAGTTAAATTTCTCGGCCACATTTTAACTAGGGGCGTCCTTATTGATCCTGATAAAACACAAGCCATCATTTTCGGTCTAAAGAAATTCCGAATAGTCATTCTTGTACATAAACTAATTATCAAAACTGATCATCGTTCTTTGAAATTCCTAAAGCAATGTATCGTCTTCTAAATGATCGTTTAACAAGGTGGATGATGTACTAAAATTAATTTGATTTTGAAATTGAACATGTCCCAGGTCATGATAACATCGTTGCTGATACTTTGTCCTGTTTCCGTTTCGCTCCTGGTTTAATTGATACTCCTTTAATTTCCGACAATCAACCAATAGCAATACCTCTTACCTCTGATTATATAGCTGGATTTCTCGAACTTGACTATCTCAATAATTTGCATGTGAACATCAAATCAATGACTCTTTTCTCCAACCATTGCTTTTCTCACTTCAAGGTTTCATAGATTCTCCACAACAATTACCCAAATTGGTTCAACCAGAAGTTTTAACAGATGACACCATCATTGGCTATTATCAACAATATCGACCTTTTGTTTCGTTTTCCACTCTTCTGTAACTGTTTCTTTTCCTGTAGCCAAAATTACCCTTTTCTGTTGCGCGTGCGAATCTCAAAATTGAAGACCGGTTTCTCACTGACAGATTACCATCTGCATCTCCAAACCAATCTTCAAAGGGGCGTTCTGTGGTATCCGATGGTCATCTTTAATCCTTTAAATATTTTACGCACGCTTCTTTAAAAAAAAAAAAAAATTTATTTTATTATAGTTTCTCGATCATGGTATTACAAAATTATTTATCAAATTTCTTGATAACTTTCTGAATATTTGCCTGCATTTTACGTGAGTAAAATAAACTAAACAACCACATGTTTTTTATTTGTTTCTGTGTGGTCTGCATAGTTTTACTATTGGTGTTCAGGCGTTTCGCACACATGGGGTGTAATAACCATAAATACTCTTGAGCTGACGTGAGACATGTTCTCGTTTAGTTAAAATTTTGGTACTTGTCTCGTAGATCGATTTCCTGTGGGAATTTTTTCTTAGATGCGGCGTGGGTTCGATTAGTTTTGATGACGTATTAGTACGAGTCTTTAAAAGGGCTGCGAGGTGATTTTTAAGGCATTCAATTTTGTTTCTTATTCGATTCGATCCATTCAATTCAATCATATTCATTTCAATTCGTATTCAAATTCCGATATTATAATTTGTTTTGTGTCTTTATTTGTATTTTGTGTGTTTTTGAGTTTTTGTTTCAAATTGGATTAATTACTTACATTTCTAACAGGTATGATAATTATTTTATTATTCTAAATTAATATTGTTTTGTTTTATCATTTTTATTATTTTAATTATTTCAAATTTAATTTCACTTTTTATTATTTTCTTTTATAACTATAGAAATTCTGTTCAATCATTTATACAATTTTAAAATAATTTCAATTCAGGTAAATCTCTCTAAATTAAATAAACTAATTTTTTTATATATATTTGCAATTCAGGTAAATCTCACTAAATTAAATAAATTACATTTTTAAATTAATTTTACTTCAGGTAAATCTTACTAAATTAAATAAATTACATTTTTAAATTAATATCAATTCAGGTAAATCATACTAAATTAAATAATTTACAATTTTAAAATATTTTCAATTCAGGTAAATCTTACTAAATTATATTTTTTAAATTATTTCACTTAAAGGGTTTTTCAGGCTTAACATTAATATTTCATTTTTCATCCTTTAGTAATTTGTGTATATTTTCGGAAGGGGTAAAACATTTTGTGGTTCAATCTAAGTATGAAATGCCTTGTTGTAAGTACTAATATTTTCTCCCGTGGTGATTTTGGGAGTATTTACGCAACTTGTACTTTATACACATATTTTTATTTTATTCTCAACGTTATCTGGATTGCTTCCTTAGGGACTCCAGACTTTATTTATTTGTTTTGCGTATGCCCAAATCACATTTTTATTTTCAACGTTATCTGGATTGCTTCCATACTGGACTCCAGACTCATAAATTAACTAACAAATATGTTTTTGGTTTTGAAATGTGCTGCTGTTTGTAGGGATTGAATTTCAAATTGTGTCAAAAGTTATTAAACATTCGGAAATTATAATCAAATTTGGGTGTTTTACTTTTTGTAAATTTTTCATAAGTTTTTCTAAATTTTATTACACAAATTATGTTTCATTTTTGTTGAGCCTGAAAACTACAAAATTTCATTTATCTTTTCCAAGTTGTTTTTGATTTCATTTTATTTGAGAATTTTTAATTAAATTTACAACAATTTCTTATTGATTATTTTACATACATTTTATTTGGTTTTTGTCTTATTGTGTTTTTACCCTTTTATGTGTTTTTGTGTACCCTGATTTTTATGTGTTTTATTGAATTTTCTTATTGATTTTATTTTTATGTGCCTTTTATTTTGTGTTGGTTTTACCCTGCAATTACATGTTTTACCTGATTTTATTTTTACACTGGATATTTTGATTTTTATGTGTTCTACTTGATTTTATTTTATTTTTTTGCATTGGATATTTTTGATTTACATGTGTTACACTGGAACTTATAATTTTACCTGGATATTTTGATTTACTATTTTACTTGGATTTGACATTTTGATTTACAATTTTACTGGAATTTGATTTACCTGTGGTTTTACTTGAATTGATTTTTTGCATTGATATTTTGGATTTACCATTTTATTTGAATTTAATATTTTGATTTACCTGTTTTGCTTGAATTGACTTTTGCATTGATATTTTGATTTACAATTTTACTGGAATTTGATTTACCTATGGTTTTACTTGAATTGATTTTTACATTGGGGTATTTTGATTTTCATGTGTTTTACTTGAACATATTTTTACATTTGATATTTTGATTTACATGTGTTTCACTGGAACTTATTTTTTATATTTGATATTTTTATTTATTTGTGTTTTATCTGAATTTTTTTTTTTTCATTGGATATTTGATTTATATGTGATTTACTTGAATTTGATATTTTGATTTTTATGTTTATTTGAATTTGTTTTTAAATATTTGAGTGGCTGAGATCGTGGTTTTCTCTGTCAGGCTCTTTTTCCACGTTAGCCACAGGCTGAGTCTGACACTCTCATTTCCAAATTTACATTTGATTTTGATTTTGAATTAAAAAGTAGGAATGAATTCACTGTGTTTTCTTTAACCTTGTTCCTCTAATGATAAACCCGTACCAGAGTACAATTTTGTCATTTTTGGCAAGACCTGGCTTTTCAACACAACGAAGGGTAAGAAGTTTTTGACGATCACGTTGGCCTAGGTAAGTTACACTACAATATATAAGAGCTTTCTGCAATGTAGCTAGCTCAGGATGCTGTAAACGTAGAAATTGGAAAATTCTTAAAAAAGGTTTTTGGTTTTAAAAAAGACAATTAAAGCCACCATTTAGAAGATGATCGTAGGCTTTCACGGCCGCTTTACAGCCCGGAAAACACTTAGTTACCATACACCATTTAGAAGTAGATGATAGTAAGCAGGTAAAGTAAAAGTGATATTTGACAGTTTATTAGAGTAAGTATTTCTTGTTTCTAGCAAATGAAACTAAAAAAAAAAAGTTTCCATATAATTAATAAAATTTCATGAATTTGAGATGAAATTTTTAACTTCAATGACTGGTTAAATTTTGTTATACCTTGTAACGTTTTTTTCTATGAAAAATCCCGTTACTGAAGTTTTATTTATTTCGATTCAGTTTGTGTTTGTCTTGGTTCAGTTTTGTTGATTATTTCTTAATGTTGATCGACCTTCCGTCTTATCATCAAGGCTAACAACATTCGCGCAGGACTAGGCGATCGATGGAGGGATCGATGAAATTTTCCGGTCGGTGCTCGAGGTCTTTTTCCTTGATCCTCGACACTGACGTGACGTGTGGGTGTGTGTTTCTGTTCGTGTTTTGTGCTTCTACTTGTGTGAACTTCTCACCTTATTAATATATTACGTAAATTTATTCAAATTAAGTATTTCGTTAATTTTTTCTTTAATTTTTCATAACTTCTCGAAGCACTCTTTTAAATTGTTTTTTTTAATTAATTTTAACTATTTTGTCAATTTTTTTTTGTTGCCACGAGGCATTTTGTAAATCTTATTTTTTCTTCTTAATCTTTTGGGCCTTTGTGGCTATTTTGTAAATTATTAATTTAGCTTTTCACCCCTTTGTTCTCAGTAATTTCATTTTTCAAATAATTTTTTTTGTTCTTGTGGTATCTTGTGAGTACTTAGATGAATCTTGGTTTGTTTGATCTCGACGTGGACTCACCTATATACTTCCTTTTCCTACCTTTTATTTTTTAGACATCTTCATTTTCGACAAAATTATAATATTTTAATTAATTTATTCACTTTTAGGTAATATTTTTGTACATCTTTGTTCCTGTTATTTGTCAGCCCATCCATCCATCTTAGTTTAGGCTCCAGACGGACTCTGAAGCTGGGATTACGGGTCGGGGTGAAGATTCCTAGAGGAAAGGTCAACCAGGCTAAGAGACATATTATATAATCATATCCAAACCAAATTGATACGAGCCGATCAACACCTGCAGGCGGCTCTGGTATAAAACTAATAAGGTTGGTTTACAGTCCTTTTATCTATTGCCTGGTCTCATACGTTTTTGAAAAGTCCCCTTCAAGACCCGGAAACCAGCTGAAGTCCCTACGTTGGCGCAGGGTGCGTTATATTTTGGTTGGGCTTGTGTTGTCTTTGTAAGTTTTCTTTTAATGTACCTTTTTTGTTAATATACTCTTCAAGTTTTTTTTGTTTTTTTTAAGAGAGCTTCGAGCTCTCTTGACTCTCAGGATTCTACAGGAACCACCGATGCACTACCCGGTGCTCAATAAATTTGTCGTTTCATTCATTCCTTTCTTTGTTTGACAAAGTGGCGCCCGAGCTCGTTTTCTTTTTAATATTTCATGTTAATTAATTTTTTTTTAAAACAAACTATTAATAATTTCATAATCCAAGTAATAGTTTTGTTAAAACCTAGTTAAATTAAGAAAACATATTGTAGCTTACCTTATTACACTTATAAACGAAGAAGTACTGAATCAGTATTAAAAATATTGATATATTTCAAAAAAACAACTTTGAAGTTTAAGTTACATTTTTTCGTATCTTTTGATAAACCGATAACATGATCAGAATTGATACATCTATGTATATCTCTGCTTGAAGAGAATACTTCACAATTTTGTCATTTTTCTGATTTACAATTCCGTTATTTACTTGTGTGCTTATCAAACGGCTACATTTATTCAGTTTATAAACAACAATGTTTGTTTAAGTACCAAGCAGAAAGAAAATTATTAAAAGTATTATTTGGAATTATTCTAGAAAAATGAGCAACAAGGCAAATAAAGATAACGGGAGATCGATACCTACAATCAAGACGAAGTTTCGTAACGTTTTCTTTTCTAATTGCTGATCGAGTAAAATGAATAAGACTTTAAGACAAAAAGGAAATTAAAAAAAACTGATAGAGAGAGAGAACATTAAGATACAAAAGTTTATTTAATAAATTAAGTTAATGATAAAAAGTTTTCAACATTGTTGCAAATTTACAATAAGGAGAGCAAGAGAGATCAGCATCTTCAGGGATACCAAAACAATCACTGTGATGTTTTGATCCACCTTCAAAAACCACATTATCAACAGTCCAGTTAGATGCAACTCCTTCAGATAAAAGCACTTTTACATTTATCGCAGTCGGTTGAGTCCAACCGTGAATATTTTTTAATGTTATGTTAGAAATTGTAAAACCAGGTGTTCGATACAAGTAGAACTCCCATTGGATGGTATCCCATAGTTGGTTATATTTTCAACATGAATATCTTCGAAGAATACATTGGTCACAGCACCGGTAGTCTTAGAAACAGTTTTTATGCGAATTCCATTTGCAGAATCAACAACAATACACTCATGAACATACAATTTGTCAACTATGTTGTTCCTGTGATTTCCAATCGATCCAATCGATATTCCGTGGCCACCTGAACGGTAATTATTTTTAAAGACAATATGACTTCCAGAAGTTACAGAAATACAATCATCTTGATTGAAGACAAGAGCATCTTTGATTCAGATATTCCAAAAGCGTCGGTATTGTGGCCACCTTGAAATAATTTATTGTTACATCAATTACGGTTACGTTTACGCTATTTGTAATCGAAAAGGAATGTTTTGGGTTATTTTTAATATTTATCCCTTGTACTATGGTATCAGTCACTGAGTTCAGTCTGAAGAATTTAGGTTTTCGTTTACCCCCATTACCACCTAGACCATCCCACCAGCTAGCACCTTCGCCATCTAATATTTTCATGCGCACCAATAATTTTGAGACTATTTCCTTTAATTGTTATGAAGTACCCATCCCATTCTTTATAAGCGAAGGTTATTTTTCCTGCGAACGTTATGGTAATGCCAATTTTTCACATTCAAATCTAAACTCTTTCCAGCGGGGATTTGGAAGTCTTTATAAGTATTTCTTGACAATTGGAAACAATTGTCCAAGGAGTTACCAGTTAGAGTACATTCGGAGGTACCGTTTTCATAAATTTCTGATGCAACAAGTGCTTGTACCAAGAAACCACAGCATATAAAAAGTAGGAACGGCTTTAAGGTGCTCATTTTGAAGTGGAAAACCGATTTAAAAGAAGCTATCTGTCAGTCTGCAATACTTACTCGGGTGTGACCAACACAAAAGAACTAGAGCTTGAATACTTTTTACCCTAACAATAACAAGGTAACAAATTAAAATATTTTCTTATAACTCATAACACATTAACAGAATTTAGCGTAATATTAATTATTAGTATTGTAATGAAAATATTGGTGTTTGTTTCAAAATTATCATAAATACGTACAGCTTCGTATTAAAATGCGTGTTATTTACTCACCTGCTTAAATCACCTTCATGCAATGATGAGTATTTTAGGAGAATGTTTTTATACTGTCTCTGCAGTTACGCAAAGTCCGATCTGATATTTTTTTTGAAGTATTTCTGGAACTACTTTATACGTACGTACATTAAGTTTTAGGAGGTGAAGAAATTCAATAAAAGTCCGCAAAGTTTTTTTTTTAGATATAAAACAGATATTTGTATTAAACACCTGCGTGAAAATGCTTATTTAAACAAAAATATTAACTCAAAATTTTATTAACGAAATTTCAGTTTCAGAGAAACATTAAAATATTTTATCGAGTTGTAAATAAAATTATAAATAGACTACCGACAATAATTTTAAAATTAAACCAACAACACGTACTCATTTCGTTTGCACCACTACGGCTATTACATGAAAATCCAGAATTTTCAGGAATACCGGTACAGGTAACATTTTCTCTTCCTCCAACAATATCAATATCTTCCAACGTCCAGTTCGAAGCAACCCCTTCTGATAATAGAATTAAAACGTTCGTTGCAGTTTCTTGAACTGTACCACGAATATTTCTCAGTGTAACGTTAGATATTTCAAAACCAGGGGTTGGAGTACCTGTTGGTCCACTATTCGTATAATCGCCACGAATAACAAGTCCATACTTCGTTATATTTTCAACCATTACATCTTCATAAATAACGTTTGTTATTACGCCAGAAGTGTTGTAATGAGTTTTAATTCGAATCCCATTTTCTGAATTGACAACGGTGCAGTTTTTAACGTAAAGGTTATCCACTTCATTTTTATTATGGTTTCCAATTGATCCAATCGATATACCATGACCACCAGAACAGTAATTGTTTGTAAATACAATGTTACTTCCAGAAGTTACGGCTAAACAATCATCTTGGTTGTAGACGAAACAATTTGTTATTGTAATTCCATCTGATTCTGAAGTACCAAAAGCGTCTGTATTATGACCACCTTGATAATCTCCTTCCTGGACATCAATCGTAACATCACTCACGGTTACATTATTACTGTTTGTGATGGAAAAACAATGTTTTGGGCTATTTTTAATGTTTAACCCTTTCACTATTGAATTAGTGACTCCATTCAGTTTTAAAAATTTTGGTTTTTGTTTTCCTCCATTGCCCCCTAGTCCATCCCACCATCGAGATCCGTTGCCGTCAAGCAAATTTCCAGGAGTTCCGATTATTGTTAAGTTGTTCCCTTTTATTGTAATAAAGTACCCTTCCCATTCTTCATATGCAAAAGTAAGACTATCCGCAAAATATATAGTTGTATGGTCCTGTACTTTCAGTTCCAAGTTTTTTCCAGCAGGAACTTCAAAGTTTCTTATAAGTATTTCTTGGCAATTAGATTTTATTGATGCAAAATTGTCTAGGGAGTTACCAGTAAGCGTGCAGTTTGAAGAAACATCCTCTAAACTTGCTAATACTGTAAGTGTATGGATTAAGATGTTGTAACTGAAGAAAATGAACAGAAACAACCCAACCTTCATTTTGGTGATATTATGTAACTACTTTGATCTTTTGTATGGTAAGAAACTTAGACCACAGGAGTAAAGTAAAGTCACTACTTTATATTAAAAGAAACATTTAATACTAGATATAAAAGCTGTATAAACGTAAACCCAATTTCACAAAGGTAACATTCGAACTATTTATGGGTATTAGACTACGCTGCACATTCGATGAATGATAAGATTCAAGAGTTAACGCGTTAGATAAAGTAATTCATGTTGCTCAGATCAGTAGATAAACGATCGTCGGTTCCGATGTATCAATATGACAAATTCCTTGTAGTCTTTTTTCTTTTTTATTAATTTGTTAGTTTTCTTTCAATGCATTCAAGCAAGATGGAGTAATAAAATAATAAATAAGAATGTTAATTTTGCTTTCTTATTGTTTTAATCATCATCCTGAGGAAACTATCAATCACCAAGCGAAATATTCAACTAAACCATCATTTAGAGATTGATTTGGGTAATTATTAATTAATTATTGTCCATTTATCTGCAAAGTGGAATCAGGCATCGAATTTCCTTGTTCTGTAAGTATGGCTACGATTTTTAAACCAATTTATTTTATCAATCCACTCCACTTAAGTGAAAATTAAACAGAACCACCATAATACATCTTGTAGTTATTTTTTATACAATATTAGCTTAAGTGGATGACTTTCTTATCCACATGGTTGCCTTTTCCTATTTATTTTCCATTTTTCTCGTCACTAGCGAGCAATTACTTCGCTTTACAAGAGTAATCGTTTGGGATTACCTTAACTACAGGTTGTGTTAGTATAAATTTATCGCAATTGAATCACTATTGTTGTTATTTCGTTCAATTTAAACTTTAGCCAATCATTTCACTTTGACTCGATTACACCTGCTAGAAACATAAAGGCCATTAGCGGGCAGAGTCGAGTGGACGAAGAACTCTCATTTATTACATTTTACAGCGTTCGACGAGCAAACGAAGCCAGTGTAATTGTACAATTGAATAATTTATCGCCTTCGACACGGTAGGGTGGACACGTTTAGAATTACGTCCGAAAGCTATCATCGTTATTATTGCCGTATAAACATATTGTTGCTGAGGTACTGCTGAAGAAATACTTGGCATCAGAGTTGAATGAATGGTAGATCCTGAGATAAATATTATGTAACCCGTGAATAAAATTTAATGTAAATATAATAGGTATCTGTAGGTACAGAAACTCTGCGTACTTATCCTTTTTATTTTCGTACAGGCAGTAGGTTTTATAACATAATTGTAACAACACCACACACAATAGTAATGCAATAAAACTTTTTAGTCCTTATGAAAAATGATTTCAATCAAAATAAATCACTTTAAAAAAAATACATAGGTATATAAAATGCTAATGTTCGTACGTAATCCAATCAACTTCCTGTTGGGGTGGTATATACCCCTTGGTCTCCAGGTGGGAGTAGGGAGTTTAGTCGCGGTGGGTGGAAGTGGGTGGTTGTAGTTGGCAGAGAGGTGAAAAGAAATATTTCTGTCCTTTCTTCATAAAGACATAACGACTTCCGGAAAGATCTTAAAACTTCTGTTCTAAAAATTTCTTGAATGATCTAGAAAATTTCAAAAAGTGTACATCTACGTTTCAAAGTGATGTAGGTACATTTAAATATTCTAGAGTGTTCTGGTACTAGGAATTTCGATGTCTGATGATAAACAAAACCAAATTCAGTGACTTTTCGTCAGTGTTATCATCGTAACAATCAAGAGATTAATTTAATTATTTGGCAATGTTCAAGAATGTTGCAAAATCTTGAAGACCATTGAAAAATGTTTCAGAGTGTTAAAAAAAGTGAGAAAATGTTTTGAATCATTATGGGATGTTCTGGATAGTTTTTAATTTCGCGAATATTCTAGAATGTTCCATCAAACGTGTAATATACAGGGTTTTTCAAGTTAATGGGCTATTAGAAGTATATGAATTAGTAGAAGGAATTCAATTCTGAAACTTGGGCTCATTTGGTTATTGTTTATGCCGCTTCTTTTAAAAATATTTTCAAGTTCGATTTACATCCGGTTATACCGGAAGTCGATACCAACTTTGTTATTTTAAATGGAATGGTATATTTTTTACGCTGAATTCGAATAAAACATGTAATTCTAAGGTAAGTTTCATGACCAACTTGTACACCTATGACGATCGGTTTCTGAGTTAATTTATTTATAGAAAAAAAATCGCTACCGCAACCCAAATTATAAAAAATCATAACTTCCATAAAATACGACTTAGTGTTGAAATTTTTACTAGTAATAGATGAATATTAGTGCTAACGCCTTGATAAAATTGAATTAAATAATTTATACAGGGCGTTCAAAATAAAATTCTAAAGTTGAAAAACTCAAACACGAATTACTTCGTTTTTTCAAATGGCACCTACTATTTGAAAATTTTGGAATAATTTTGAATTATTACTTAAAATAGGAAGTATCCATATAGATCGAAAGAGGATAAAAAAAGGAATCGATTGAAAAAATAAAAAATAACATTTGAAAAGACGAAGTTATTCGTGTTTTAAGGTTTTTCAATTTTAGAATTTTATTTTGAACGCCCTGTATAAATTATTTACTTCAATTTTATCAAGGCGTTAGCACTAATATTCATCTATTACTAGTAAAAATTTCAACACCCTAAGTCGTAATTTGTGGAAGTTATGATGTTTTATAATTTGGGTTGCGGTAGCGATTTTTTTTCTATAAATTAAATTAACTCAGAAACCGATCGTCATAGGTGTACAAGTTGGTTATCAAACTAACTTTAGAATTACACGTTTTATTCGAATTCAGCGTAAAAAATATACCATTCCATTTAAAATAACAAAGTTGGTATCGACTTCCGGTATAACCGGATGTAAATCGAACTTGAAAATATTTTTAAAAGAAGCGGCATAAACAATAACCAAATGAGCCCAAGTTTCAGAATTGAATTCCTTCTACTAATTCATATACTTCTAATAGCCCATCAACTTGAAAAACCCTGTATACTTACCCGAGAAACGCCGGGTATTGTTGCTGGTATAAATATGCAAAGTGGATTTGGTATTCTTTCAAAAAACTCTTTATTGCCTTCTTACTCCTTTAAAAAAGAGAAAAAAGTTTAAAATAGAGTATTCCTTACTCAAAAAATGGTTCATTAATTTACAAAATGCTCTCCAATAATGATTGACATCCTGGCTATTTTCTCAAAGTTGTTAATTTTTAAAATTGTTATTCAGAAGTTTTGGATGCATTACTTTGATTACCTATTAATTATGAGTTTTACGGACGAATAAGAAAAACATTAAACAAATGGATATTTGAAATAAAAAAAAATTCTTTTAAAATTGAGAATGAAAGAAAATAATTTAAATTTCCACCAGTTTATTTCCAACTTAACATGCGATAAACAATAATTTTGTTGCTTCTGATAAGCCATAATGTAGTAAACGTTGTGTTGAACATTTGTGAAAATCACAAGTGTTTTCAATTTTCTTTATATTATAATGAATATCCATCAAGCAGGGGCAGATTTAATTAATCAAAGAAAATCTGTTTTTCAAAATTTTATAAAGACGTGAATTTTAAGATTTTGGCACCCCACATCCAAATGATAAATTATAAGTGTTGAAACAATCTTCTAATCCTTGTAAATTCTATTTATTAAAATATTGTTTTTTGTATGATGTTTATTGTAAAATATAGACAGATGCATTTTTTTAATGCGCATGAATGTGTATATATGTACTTAAGGGAATAAAATTAGTCAGTTACCTGACCCGCCACCTCGTTGTAAAGCTTTCTAGTTAAACCAATACAATATAGCATTTAGCGGGTGCTATTGTTTTCAGTTACGGTACACACTCCAGACGAATATCTTTTGCAACAGACCATTTAAAAAAATTATTGTTACGATATCAGACATGCAACGGCTATTGCAGATAAAATCTAATCTGTATTTAATATCATCGAGTACCTATGCAGGAATAACTAAAAAGTTGCTGGTACAGTTTCGCTTGCTATTGTTATTTCCCACTTGAACCATGATTCGATATGGTTGGACGAGTACCTATCTGGTTAAAATTGGGCAATTAAATAATATGTACAGTGTACAGTTTATAAAAATAATGAGAGCGGTAAGTTTAATCTTCTGTCAATCCAAACATAGTTTGATTTCTTTTGAGTTGATCGTTTGCAGATTATTTATAGTGTGGAGTTAATTCCCCTAAGCTTTTAATCGTAAAATAATTTTCCACAACATATTTTCATTAATCCTCATAAATAAACATAAAATCGTGATGTCTAGTGGCGTATAACTGGGAGGGGGCGGTTAGGAGATCCGAATCTTCCACGGATTAGGATTTTGATTTTATTATGTTGCAGCTTGCTAAGTGCAAAAGTAAAACGTTTTGGTTGTTTGTCGGAATTTCTTTTAAATATATCCTTAAAGCATGTACTTTTTATCAAAAGATAATTCCGCCCGTTGTGATTGTGTGCAACAGTATATCCCTACGTTCGGCTCGTACGTTACCAGATATGTATATCGATCAATGTTCAATACAAACGCAAGAAATTGTTGGATTTCCCTTTTCCTTTGTCATTATGGTAAACGTAAGCAAAACGAAGTTTTAATCGTGAATTGTTGCAGAATGGTCATTCATAAACAAAATTTCCAGAATCCCAGCGTATAAATTAAAACCAGGTAGGTTGGTAAAAATATTTATTTATAAAATATGTAACTACCGATTTGTAGTTAATTATAATCCACAGACAATGCGAAAAGCCGAAACCGATCCTGCCTAAATAATATTTTGTATCAATTTTTGAATTAGTACTTTAAACCACTTAAAAAAATAATTAAGAAAATCGAAAATATCATGCAATTAACTGTCAGTTAAAGCCATTCACTGCCAAATTATGAAACCAATAAAAACAATATGCATTTAAAATTGCCATTTGTATGTAAGTACTTATTACAAAAACACTGTTCGATTTCTGAGAACAACCATTTATTACAATTCCTCTAAACACCCGAGGGAGGTCTTTAAAGGGAATGCTATTTTAAATAAATGGATTTAAGTAGCCAATCAAAAAATAATTAAGTTGTTCTGTTACCGAAACAAAACCCGACTACAAAAAAAAAGCCGTACATACGTATTAATGAATTGCGGTAGAAAAATTGAAGGTTTATCGATTAAATAATACAAAACGATTAAAAAAATAATTTTTCATTTGTACCTGTGCCTATAGTGCCATGAAATTTTAATATTTTAATATATCCGCACATAGTGTAGATATACACATAACAAATGCCAGGATAACTATAGGTATATATAATAAAACTAAGGATTTATTTAATTATCAAGAAATTTCAAAACCGTACTTTACTGTAGATAAAAATAAAATTTCTCAGATGGATGGAAAGGACGTCAAAAAAAGAATCGTATTTGTATTTGAAATTACTTTAAAAATGTGAGATTATATTAAGCTATCAATGACATTTTGAAGTTCAAAGAAGTTAAAGATTAAGGATTTAATTATATTAATTAATTTATCTTGACAGCGTGTAAAAAAATGTTAAAAAAACGTTTCAGTTTGATGGTGTTTTCGAAAAATTGAAAGCCTCTTTTTGTTATTTGCATTTTCAGGATATTTTGTATTCCTCATAGTAGATTTGATTGACGCAGATGTGTGTTACTTCAAAAGTGGAATTTTGACTCCTGTGTAGATATATTAAAAAAAATTTTATTTAACATGTGTGATGGCATATTATGAAGACATTAGAGAACAAGTTAACCTTTTAACACCTTTTCGAGAAATACTTCAGAATAGCTGTCTGCTTCTATTCTATCTTCAAAAGTACCTACTGTCAAAAATATATGTAAAATTTCAAAATAATGTGCAGATTATTATTTTTATTTCTGATTGATTAAACGAAGACTTGTCAATATTGCATTACACCTGAATGAGTTCACTATCAAAGTGCATTTGTACGAAACACTCATTGAGCAAATTTTCGACCTGAACTTGACCATTCGTGTAATTTGTATATTTGTAAAATTATATCTTCCCTTTAACAAAATTACGTACCAAACAATTGTTTTTATGTACTGCCAGAAATATTTGTAATAAATACAAAGAAAATAATTAGGACTACAACTTTCCTCATTTTTATTATTTTTATATAAGTAATAGTTTAGATTCAGAGGTGAAGTTTTAGTTCACAATTAGTCAAAGAATGTAAGTAATGGAATGAGATTCGAATATTTAGCTAGATTAATAAGCGTATGCTTGTCTAAATAATAATTAATTTTATTAGCACAATATAAAACAAATAATTAAGTAAACGAAGATTAAAATCTGTTGTAGAAGTATAGTATTATTTCTTAACATTTTCATATTTTTATATACCTAGAAATTATTTGCTTTCTAAATTTTATACCTTCATATGGTACGTTTTTTTTACTTACACTGTAATAAATTTTTACCATAACTTTTAGTTTACACTCAAATTAAACCGAAAATAATGTTAAACCAAATTAGGATCTTTTAACAAAAGAATAAGGCAGATTAGAATTCACCACACAGCAATTAACTGTTAATTAATTATCTTTTCGACAAACGTACATATTTTAATTAATTGTTTATTAGTTACGATGTTAAAGACTAAAATTTTTTGATAAACATGGCTGTACCATTTGCACTGTTGCTGAGACAAAATTACTTCTGCTTAGAGAAAGATAAAAAGAAAAAAAGAAAGTGGTTCCGCCCGGGATCGAACCGGGGACCTTCTGCGTGTAAAGCAGACGTGATAACCGCTACACTACGGAACCGACACATGCTGCATTATGGAACAGATAACTACCATATTTAAATTATAAAGTAGAATCCAAAATGACGAACATGAACAATTTTTTTTACCTTTTTTATGACATTTTCACAATATTTTAAAATTTAATTTAGAGGATCCTTACAAATTATTTAAAAAAATAATTTCAATTTTTGTTAAGTGGGCACTAAATTTAGATAGATATTCCCCAGACCATATAAGTAGTGAGCAAAGAGACAAAATGTGGGAACATGTTATGAGAGACTATTAAAAGGGAAAATGGCTAGGAATATAAGAAAAATGGTTAGAATAAGATGCAAGAAATTAGATAGGGATGAGAAGAAGAAAAATTGAGGAATCTACATACTCAAAGCGTATAAGAATTTTTATGTGGAATTTGTGGCAGAGTGATTTGGTGCCGAAATATCTAGGGGGGGAAAAACAGGAATTGACATAAGAGCAAGGTTTAGGGTGGGTAATGAAAGCAGGAAATTTAAATATTGGTTGAAACAGGAACAATTAATCTGCAGGTTTTGTAAAAGAGAGGGTGAAACTGTGATGCATGTGTTGGGAGAATGTATTGAGAATAGTGCTGCCGATTATCCGGATACTCAAAGATCCCAGTATCCAAGATACTCAAAGATCCGGATCTCAAATCTGCAAATATTCCGATCCGCGGATCTCGGATATCAATCGATTGCGCATATAGAGATATTCGAAATTTTTAGATATCAATTTTTCAATTCAAAACAGTATTCGGATCCGGGTACCCGGATATTCACACTGAATATCTCAAAGGATCGAAAGATTCGAGTATCCGGATATCTGATTTTGAGATCTCATAAGATCCGGATACTCGAACAGGGAATATCCGATAAAAAGGTGGTTGTTTGTTTTAGCCGTTACTTTTTTCTTTTTAGTTGTAACTTATTTGGTTTTATTTATTCCAACATTAAATTATTCGCCTACGCAATAAATAAATTATTTGCAAATCGTATATAGTAAATGATTGATTTCTTTGATAGGTAAATTATGCAACAAATTACGTTGTTGTAAATTTTCCCGATTCATAGAAAGGAACTAACAATAACGTCTTGTTACCTATTAATTTACACTTTACAGTAACTTAAGCTCAAATCGCTTTAAAGATCTGATTATTTAACACGTAGGTTAATTTTTTCATGAATTTAATTACATTCAACAATGAATTCGATTCAATAAATTTTACATTTACATTCGTTTGCGTGGGAGTAACAAGCAAGAAAATTGCATACAAAGTTTTTCCTTCTGCACTAGGATACGAAGTACACCTGCTGTTATTGTACAAAAGTGAACAATGAACCAATGCCATTCCAGTTATAAATAATTGCAAGTACGCCTTTTCGCTTGTTTACAAGAAGTTCTCGTATGCAAACCCGACCGCATAACTTCCACAACCTTAATTGATACGTTGCAAATGTACATCGACCACACTCATTAATAAATATGGTAGGTACATTTGTCTATCGGTGGGTAAACCAAACTTAAACTTGTATTGAAGCTTGTCACATTACCTATTGTAATTCGTTATAGGATTGAAAGTACCTATAGATAATTAAAAGGTCACTAATGGGGAAATAGCTTTTTAGCAATTAAATGTTTGGTCAATCTGAGGGACCTTTTTACAATATCTACTTAAGCTCTAGGTACTTCAACGAAATGTATGGAAACCCGTCATTGTTATGGAATAAGCATTAATTAAGCGAAAATGGAAAGAAAGTCCTGAAAATGCTCATAAAAAGTCATTTAAATAACACCTTTCGTTTTTAGATGGATTTAAAAATGTTGTAAACTCTGGTTTATAATGTAATCCACTAATTATTTCAAATTCAATAGTGTAGAAAAACTCGAAATTTTTATGTAATAAGCGGACATCCATTAGTTAAGAGAACAATAAAAGGGGGTGCCCAAAAAAACTCAAAAAAGCTACCTATCCTAAATAGAGGACGTAATTAATATCTCATGAGAATATTTATTCTTCATTTAATAAGGGTAGGGTACCAAATATTATTATGTAATAAAAGGGCACCCACTAATTACGTGAGTTTAAAATTGGGGTTCAGAAAATCCTTATAAAAGGTCATTTAATGAGAAGACAACTTTCATTCTTGGATAAATCTAATCTATAAAAGGGGATGGTCCAGATAATTCTCATTAAATTCAGCTTAAGAGGGGTGAATAATTATTATTATCTCATGTAAATATTTATTTACATACTTAATAGTGTAGGGAAACCCGAAATTCTTACGAAATAAGCGGACATCCATAGTTAAGAGAACAGAAAAGGGGGTGGGGGTCAAGAAATTTCTCATAAAAAGCAGTAACCTAAATGGAGCGCGTTATTAATATCAACTTTTATTAATTAATTGTTGTAGGCGTTACTTGTTGAAACTTCATATTTAAAATAGAAAGCGAATAAAAACGATGAAAAGTTTCAATTATAATTTTATTGATCACTAAATTACTAAATTTACAAAAGAAATGGAAATAAATAAGTCTATTAATTTTCTTGACTTAACTATCAGTAATATTAACAACAAACATGAATTTTCTATATTTCATAAACCTACGCTAAATCGTTCCATCCCTTTATTCATAAAATAGTAGCTTTCAATACCATTTTACATAGATTAGTTTATTTTCCCTTAAACAAAAATAATTTTGAAATTGAATTAAATAGAATATTTCACATCGCTATAAACAATGGCTATCCAGTTAGTTTAATACAAATTTTATTAAATAAAAAACTCTTTAAAAAAACATTAAATCTTATCTACCCCGTAAGTAACTCCAATTCAAATAAGTATTGTTCTATCACATACTTAGGAGATATTTCTTTAAAATTAAGACATATATTGTCAAAATCACATAATGTAATTACTTCTTTTAAAACCAGTAGGTAATACTTTATCCAAATTTATAAAACATAACAAAGATAAAACTGATAAATGATCAAAATCTGGAGTTTATTTACTTGAATGTGGTGACTGCAATCAAGTCTACGTTGGTCAAACTGAAAGATCTTTCATTCATAGGATTAGTGAACATAAACGTAGCTACATCAATAAAAAGATGGATTCTACCTACGCAGAACATTTGTTACTTGAAAAACACTTTTTTAATGATAATTTCAAAATTTTAAAAGCATTACCAAAAAGTATTCAACTTAATTTAACAGGAATTTTGTATATTATTAAATATAATAAATTAAATGTTTTACTTAATGATCAAATCGAAATTAATAGGTCTCCTTTGTTAAATTTGTTTTCAAAAATTTAATTCCCCCACTTATTACTCTCTTTACTTAGTATTTACCGTTTATATATAAACCGATATTTGTAACCTGCTAATGAGACTGATCTTCACCTGAAGAAGCCAATGTTTGGCGAAACAATTGTAGTGATCAATAAAATTATAGTTGAAACTTTTCATCGTTTTTATTCGCTTTCTTATTCACCTTTTATTTATAATTTTTAGATGCAGGGATACCCAGAACTGTTATTTACATCCACATCGTTATTTGCATTAAAAGTTGACTTTTTAAATACTAAATAAAGAAAATTTCGATGTTTCACATTCACAACAAATCCTTCAGCCCATGGACCTATACTATTACTATTATGTCTGTCCATCAGTTATGGAAGGCTTTTTTGGTATTATTTGGATCCTTTCCCCTGTAACATGTCGTGGGCTTCCCCAAAATCCCTCGAGTGATTTTTATCTTTCGATGAAGAATTCAAAGACCCCGAGTTCCTTCAACTGGGATTTGATGAGAATTTCTCCCCATTTTGTGCCTAAATAGTCAATAAATCCCCTCTAGGCTTCAGAATAGTTTCAAATAACAAAAATTTCCTTTATCTAAATCAATCTGTAGGATAATCTATCGCTTCCGAATTGGGTATTGAGCAAGAGGCAAATAACTAGGTAACTAACTGTACCTAAGTAAGTTTTTACCATTCCATTTTTGCCCAGAGAGCTCAAAATCCGTCAGCACCTTTGGCTGGCTTGTAAGTATCTTTCTTTTGCGTGAAGGTTATGTTGCAATGGCCAATTTATCAGGCCGATAGGTATCTCACAATGACGCCATCGAAGTCGTAGCGTGTAGTGGCATTCCTGGGCAAGGATATACTATAAATATATAGTAGTAGTACACATAATACTAATGTACCCCTATACTTGCATACGCATTTATTTATAAGATAATAGTATGCTTGGTAAAAGTGTAACAACGTTCCGTTTATCTGGCGGTGTATGGAGCGACCAGCCAAATCAGTCGTTCACGAAACTTATGTAATAAGAATATAAAAGTATGTGTATAATATATATAATAGGCCTGTCGTAAAGCCAATTTTCCTATGGCTGAATGGATTATATTGTCACCTGGAGGGACATATCGTAAATGGTGCCGATTTTATGGATAACTGCCTCAAACGAAACAGAAGGATTTTCTACAATCAGATGTATCAAAGTTCAAAATCCTATCTCCCAGTATTATATTCTCATGTACCTACAACTACATCAATGTTTGACAGTCATCACTCAATACTTTTATGTGGAAATAAGGGTTAATATGAATAACTGCTAAACAATGTTTGTTTTTAAATAACCAAACTCTTTTTCTGACATTAGGGGTGGGCTAATTTAATTAAAGGTTCTTAAAGACAGGAATTTTTTACATGAGACCAAAAATAAAGTGACAATGTAGGCATAATTACCTACAAGACGACTGATTATACAGTAACATATACAATAAGTTAAATTAAAGTTTGAATTTAATAGCCATGTTCTAATAATTTTTAACTCATTAACGATTCTATAAACTGATTCCAATTTAACACCTAATTATGTACATCAATAATGTTACAGGTAACCTCGTGGTTATTAGAATAAACATATTAAGTAGAATTAATATATCTGAACCAAAGGTAACGATAATGTAATTTATTTTTAAAACAGAATGTTCCTTTAATAGAAATTAATTTGTTTACTTATAACTAGTTATTTCTTTAGTGAATATTTTCCAAAATACCGAAAATTGACATAACAACTTTACATTAAAGTAAATTGAAACAAAAAATTTATTCCAAGTAAGCGATTAGGTAAATGGGCAAGTAACTAACAAGTTAACACTTTGCCAATTGCGGCTAAAGTAAAGAAAGTTCTACAGTGTCTAACTATTATTTATGTGTATTTGAATTAACCAACTTTTTGAAATGCCTAAATAAACTATTAAAATTTTTTCTTTTTTATATTCTAACAGTCTAAAATATGCTTTTTAATGTGTATAATCTAATAATAGTATCTAGTAAACTAAGAACTAATAAAATTAGATATTTTATTTTAATGATACAATTTCTTCTCAGTAATGAACACTGAAAGGTTTTAATTCATAATTTTTTGTTTCCATGAAAATTATGATGATTTCGTCCAGGAATTTGAAGAATCGTTTTAAATAACAAATTCGTATCGGTATTTAATTAAAAAAACCTGCCTATTGTAGAGGAACGACGAATATTGGCAGGTACATGAGTCCTTCTGGCAGCACCAGTTCTATTTTAAAAAAAATATGTCCAGAACTGTTTCTAGCAGGACAATTACTTGAATATTTTACTTTTATTTAGGTTCCGAGAAGTATATCTAGCGCCTCTGTTTCGAATACAGACATCTCAGAGAACATTGCACAACATATTAGTTGTAAACCGCAATCGGCTGTATTCAACTCCTTCAAAGAAGAGATTACGATGCATAAATGAGGAACTGGCAGACCAGTAACCTTGGTTTTCGTCAAAAGTGCTCTAGGTAGGTATGAAAAAACATTTAAAGCAGGTGCATCGTTTGTAAAGCGATTTCTCTTGTTGAACTTGATCATGAAAGCAATTTAACAAGTCTATTCTACCCAAGGAACAATTAATTAATATCCGTTTAGCGGATTTCTTCTAAGTACATGTTTTATTGTCATAAATTGAGCGGTTTGACCAAAATGAGTTTGTATATTTGTCTTTAATGCATCATTTTATATACAGTGTGGCCCATTTGGAATTAGGACACCTCTGTAAAGTCGCTGTTTTTAGTCCGATTTTGATAAACTTTTTTCCAGATTATTTCTCATGGAAAGCTGCATTTTGTGGCAAATTGATAGATTGCTATCGCAAAAATCAAAGCCTACTGTGCAATTTCTTTGAAGCGAAAATGCGAAAAGTACTATTAGCGATTTTTTTACGTGAAAACTAATTACACCACTGTATTCAGTGACCCTTAAAATGTGTCTGTACCAAATTTCATCCGAAAATACCGCATATTAATAATTTTAATTATTGATTTTAAAAATTAATTTATACACGAAAATGTAGTGTGAAGATCAAGTAACTCATGAAATAAGTGAATAAACGCAATTCATACAAAAAAGAAGAAGAAGAAGCCGAGAAAATTTAATTTAGCCCTATTTTTTACGTTCTTTTGCTAAAATATTTTGTTCAATAAACTAATTTTTTGTATGAGTTGCTTTTATTCACTTAATTCATGAGTTACTTGATCTTCACAATGCTTTTTCGTGTATAAATTAATTTTTAAAATTAATAATTAAAATTATTAATATGCGGTATTTTCGGATGAAATTTGGTACAGACCCATTTTAGGAGTCACTGAATACAGTGGTGTAATTAGTTTTCACGTAAAAAAATCGCTAATATTACTTTTCGCATTTTCGCTTCAAAGAAATTGCACAGTAGGCCTTGATTTTTGCGATAGCAATCTATCAATTTGCCACAAAATGCAGCTTTCGATGAGCAATAATCTTAAAAAAATTTTATCAAAAACGGACTAAAAACAGTGACTTTACAGAAGTGTCCTAATTCCAAATGGGCCACACTGTATAACTAGGTAATATATCAAAATATGCTGTAATCAAGAATTAGTGAGGTGGCAGACGATTAAGTTAGTTTTAATGAAACATAAATAATTATATGTAGATATAATACCATCGAAAACGACTTTAAATAATCATCTCGTGTTTAGGTAAAAGTTACGAACGTAACAATGCTCCTTTAGACTTAACAATGGAAACGCCCAAATTATAATCGTTCCTTTTTTTATGAAATACACGGAGAAAAATAATCATGATTTTATTACTTGATGAGTCAAGCAAAATTTTTCTAGTAAATAATACTAGAATTCTTATAAAATGTACTTGATGGTATAAAACAATTTTTAATTCTTTCTAATAATTAGTATTAGAATAATCAAGCTAAATAAGTCTAGACTTTTTTTCTCTATCTCTCGATTATTTTATCGTGTCGTGTCGTAATGAAAAAAATACTAGAATGAGAATAGTTTAGTAAAATTAGTGATAAGAAGTGTAAAAAATGTTTTCTAATCAAGTCAATTTTACTAGAATTCAGTCTCAACACCGAACGTAGATTGACTAGATATTTTTAATAAAATCTCCTTGAGCATCTGGTTGTCCATATAATTTACTGATTTTTTAGTCATGTTTGGTAGTATTCTAGCAATATTTTCATTATTGTTTTCTCCGTACTTCTGTCTGATGGTACCTATTCAATTTAATTAAAAGACACTGTTCAAACATTGTTGTAAAATTCTCAGAAACGAGGCTGGTTAATTCTTTTTGGAACGCAATGGTCTGTACAGGCTTTTTTGCATGCATGAAGTGGCGTATATTTAAATCTTCGTAGTAATTGAAAGTTCGTTGGGTACTCAATGAAATATACACTTTTAAAATTTATCGTGTATCGTGTATATTCCTCTCGTGCTTTTTAATTTTTGTTAAGAATAACAATTTTTTTAAACAAGAACCATTTTTTGGATAGCTAGTGTGTTCTTGATTACACTGATGTGCAAAGTTATTACACAGATGATTAATTTTTATTTTGTTATCAAGTCAACTCAATGTATGCGAATTATTACAAACGTATAAAGAGAGAACTGCATAAACATTCCGTAATAACCTACACATTATGTTATGCTGATATTGGACTTGAATATCTACTTGCTAGACTTATATTATTAACCTGTTTATACAGGAAAATAACAAAAAAGTTAAAAGCAATTTAAATTAAGATGTTAACAAGAATTTCTCTTTTATGACAGCGCTTATACGGTACCTACTATTTATTGCTGGGAAGATAAAAAACCTTTTAAATTTCTTGCAGCATCCTGTAAGCACATTCTACTAAACTATAGTATAACAATAATTAACAGAATGAATAGTAGATACCGCATGTACAGCAACTTTTATAAATACATACAAACACTATTTCCGATTCCTATTAAGATTATTCGGCCTAAAGACAGACGTAAATTCAATCCCTTTTTAGGAAGCTTATGAGTGGGCGTATTACAGTGATTGTGATTGTTTATTATACTAAAATGCCAATTCTCAGTCGTGAATCAGGAAAATATTTTATCTCAACGGATTCATGGTCATACGAATGTGAACCAGTGTTGGATATTAGCGGCAGGTGGACGTGGGTTGGTAAATTAATTTTCAGAGAAAGTGAAAGCCAACAGAATAATTTAAAACCTTTCATTGCGTCTCTGTCTAGAATTTGCGAATTGAATTAGACACACATTAGTATCGGTAACGATGTCAGATCGCTATCGTAATAAACTGTTCGTTTGTTCGACAGCCCTTATCAGGTATTATTATTAATTATTAGGTAGGTACGTTTTCAAAACTAGAACTGCAAATTGCAAAAGTTCATCGGAAGCGAATTAGGAATTATGTACAATAGTCAACAGTTGATCTATAACAATGCTAAAATTACATAATGATGCCAATCAAGAACAAGTTTTCTTAATTGATGTCATTGTCCGTATTTGAAGGCATTCCCGAACAATAAAAACAAAGAATTGTTAAAGAGAAACGATTTTGTTTTAAAAATTCTAAACTTTTGCACTGAATGATGTCAGAAAAATTGTTTACTTCAATGCTGCTCAAAGACACAAACTTTATGTCTATATTATAGTTCGCCCTGTATATTTTAAGTTAACAACAAACAAAGTTACGTTTCTGCGTACTCCAAGGTCGAAGCTCATGAGATTTTGAAGTACCTGAAATATTCTCAACAGCTATAGTCTAAAGTGGTCTAATGTTTGACTCTGGAAAAGTTTCCTGACTAACTTACACTTACGAGGTCGAATTAAATTAACATTCATAATTAAGGATGTATGCTTTAAAAGAAATACTTGCAAAAAAATAATAACTTTTTCCAGACTCTTGTAAATGGTCATCCCATAAAAGTACCGAAGTCTCGGATGAGCAAGACTTTATTATTCAGATCTGTTTTCATAACTTTTAAAACAAAGTAAAAGGCTTGTTAAGTCTAAAAAAACATAGTTAAGAACTCTTTTACTGTTCTATTACATGCAGTTTGCAGTATTTACATTTCGGTTTGAAATAAAGCATGTCTTATAATTGTCATAAGATTACATAAATCTACTTACAATTAAATTTATAATTAATTATATTGCTACTTTCTTGTTAAAAGATCAGAGGAGTTGAAAAGCAAAAGAAAAAATTCAGTCAAAGGGTGTTATTTGTAATATTTGCATTGTTTTTGTAGCTATTGTTATTACCATCTAATAAGAACTTAATGAGTTTATGACATTCCATACATAATACAAACTGAAATGTAATTATTGTAAACGACATATAATAAATAACAAAAAAAGAAAAATTAAAAAGCACGACAGGGATACCGCCGCATCGAGAAGAATATCAGAATATTTTCTAATACACATGTGGGTTGTAATTGTTTACCTATTGAAATATTTAGAGATGCACGGAGAAAACAATCATGAAAATATTGCTAGAATTCTAGCAAACATGACTAAAAAATCTGTCAATTATATGGACGACCAGACGCTCAAGGAGATTTTACTAGAAATGTGTAGTCCAGGGATGGCGAACCATTGGCACTCGTGCCACAAGTGGCACGTTTGAAAATTTTGACGGCACGCACAAAAACAAAATTTTTCTTTTTAAGTTATCTTTTTTAATAGAAATAAATTAAAAATTATTAATCTACATTTAATTTATAGTTTAGTATGTTAACTAGAACCGTCAAATTATACATTTTATTATTAAAATATCGCATTAATTCTTTCGAAGTGTATACAGATGCGCATTAGATAAAAATTTTTGCGTACCCAGTTTCGCCTTCTAATGTTATTGCATGTTGTTGCTGTCGCAGCGCTCGAATCAAAATTTATTTTATATCCTGATACAAAACCATTTCAAAAATTAAATTTAAAAGTCCTTGAGTTTTTCACTTTTAATGAATTAGAAAAGGAATGAGTTGAATTTCAGTCAAGTACCATATAGAACCAAAAATTTGTTGATTTAAGGAATGATTTAGATATTTTTGAAAGTAATCGATTATTGGATAAAATAAATTGAATTGCAGAAGATAAAATTCTAACTATATCTACATGGAATTCAGTTCCTGACACATTTAATTGTTTAAAACTTTTAAAATCGTAGCAAAGGCAATTTTATCAATATTTTCATCGACGTGGGCATGTGAATCTCTATTTTCAGAATTAAATTTTATAAAAAATAAATATAGGAATAGAATGACGGATGAGTCGAGCTCTGCATGCGTACTGTTGAAATTAACTAAATATGAACCAGATATTAAATCTTTATCATCTTGTGTACAGCAACAAAAATCACATTAAAAAAAAATTTTTTAACGTGAATTTTGTTTATAGCATATTGCTTTTTGTAAAATATTGATTAATAAAGAAATGTTTAAATATGAATTGCTTTTATTTGTTTATTTAATTACTCTAACGTATAGTTTCACCACACATTTCGAATGAAATTTTATTGTGGCACGTTACCTACATATTTAAAAAAGAATTTTTATGACTTTGTGGCACGGACATCAAAAAAGGTTCGCCATCCCTGGTCTAGTCAATCTACGTTCGGTGTTGAGACTGAATTCTAGTAAAATTGACTTGATTAGAAAACATTTTTTACAGTTCTTATCACTAATTTTACTAAACTATTCTCATTCTAGTATTTTTTTCTTTACGACACGATAAAATAATCGAAAGGTAGAGAAAAAAAGTCTAGACTTATTTAGCTTGATTATTCTAATATTAATTATTAGAAAGAATGAAAAATTGTTTTATACCACCAAGTACATTTTATGAGAGTTCTAGTATTATTTACTAGAAAAATTTTACTTGACTCATCAAGTAATAAAATTATGGTTATTTTTCTTCTTGTGTATGTTTTGTGGAGTACCCTAACAAATTTCAATTACTACAAAGGTTTAAATGTACGCCACTGCACATATACATAAGTCTGGTCAGACCTTTGGGTTTCGATGAATGACCTGCTTCGTTTCTGACAATTTTACATCAACAAAGTTGTAACTTATTCTTAACTATGTCCCTTGCCTTTTTGTGAAACATTTGTAATTTTTACAAAAGTGAACAAGCAGAAACAATTAAAATTTTTGCAATAGCTAAAGACATATCGCAATTCGAGAAACGCCTGTATTAGAAACACAGTAGAATCGAAGCAGACTACTTTTTTCAACAAAACATTGCTCCAGCAAGGTTTCATTAATTATTTCTGAATTAATTCTCTGCTAATTACAAAATTAAAAAATTAAGTACATAGGAACTCGTGAACTATTACAGATTCACTAGATATTAGAAATGTTTATAAAATTTTGATATTATTTTACATTTTGCTCATTAAACACCAATCTACATTTTAAAATTGACTGTCTTTCTATCGATTTTATTTTTTTAATAGATAAGGTTTCCTTTTCTCCATGGAAGGTGGATAACAATAAGAAATTAACACAGAAATATAATTAATATAGAACGATTGCGGGCACATATGCCAGCAACCTTAGTCCTCACTGGATTAAATATTTCCAAGTACTTATCTATCTATCAATAAATTGTAATGGCACAACTTAATTGTAATATAGACTATTTTACACCTAAAAGCAATACAAAGTAGTGTACTATGTTGAAGAATTAATTATACAAGTGTAACAAGTTTTCTAACAAAAAAATGTAGTCCTTCCCCATTTTTGAACATCTCGTCCACATACTCCTTAATAAGTACATACATGTTTCTTATAAAGGAAGTACCTAATACATATGTCTACTTGTTGTACGGTTAACATTAGAACACAATGTTCCAATGTTACGGTATTATTACTTACTGACTAGAACTAACGTACCTACTGTAAGTGACTATTGCATGTGTGTTACGTAGCTACTAAATAACCGAGTAAGTATTATGTCCGCTTATAATTAAGTTCGTTGTAATGACGTAATGGCACGGTATGTAATTGTCACAAAAGGACCAGCTTCTGTTAGCCGCTTTCGTTTATTTTGGCGAATCTAAAACATCGAGAGTTATGTAAAACCGTTTTGCAACAAAACTTTTTACTCACTATCTCAATTAGTCACCTTTATCTATGCATATGAATTACCTGACTTTATAAAATATACATTTATAAACTACTATTCTCATCGGAAAATCCGCTTATTGGTCTTTCATAAGAGAGTGGTCATTAATTGGGTATCAAACACTAAGCATTTAATAATTCGAAGAACTACAGTAGAGACAACAGCATAGTCTATTACTTGAAATATAACCATTTTAAGTAAAAAATTATTAACATACGTTTTAAGCAGGACCAAACTCAAAGAGGGTTAAAAAAACTTTTATCGCTAGACCAATATTCGACGTTTTGTCTTATGGTAAAAGATCTATTTTACTTCAAATTTATAAAGTATCTGAAGGTTTAAATACTATACCGCTACCTCTCTTAACTTTTATGAAATATGTGCCTATGGATAATTAGTCTAATCTAATTGTTCAAGCTTTCGATTTCAATTTTAATAAATATGTAACGTAAAAGTAAAATCATTAAAGGAAAGTGTGGTGAAAAATAGAAATTTAATTACTGCAAAGTCGATCTAATTGAAATCGAATTACTTAATTACTTTTGTTTAAATTAATATGAGTAATATTAATAAAAGAAATAAAAAACAATTACCAAAAGATCTTGGAGCATTAAAATTATAAATAAAATCAACGGAAAACTGTGTTTCCACTAAATGGAACATATTTAATACTAGCTATGCCCGCGACTTCGTCCGCATGGAATAGTGACTTTCGGCAGCATTTAAAATTTTTTTCCTCTATATTTTTATTTTCTGGGCCGTAAGCCTTTTTGCCGACGTCATTACACAAAAACTTTCATTCCCTATTTTTGCCCCCTTTGGGGTAAAATTTTTACAAACTGTAAATGTCGTATTTATATCTAATCATAAGCCTAAGTAAATAAGTTTCAAGCTTCTATTTTTAAAAATTACGGAATTTCCGCACCAACTTTCCTATTTCAACCCCTTACAACCCTTTTTCTCCCCATTAAAAAGTAGCATATGTCGTTTCTTAGGCTCTAGACTATATATGTACTAAATTTCATTTAAATCGGTTCAGTAAATTTTTGGCGAGATTGTGTAGCATACAGACAGAGTTACTTTCGCATTTATAATATTCCGCGAATTCATTTTCATCGATTTTCCCATGGGAATAAGATATTTTCCCGCAGTAAAACGTAGCCTATGTGTTAATCCAGGGTGTCAGCTAACTCCATACCAAATTTTATTAAAATCGCTCCAGCCGTTTAGACGTGAAGAAGTAACAAACACACACACTCACAAACATTCGCCTTTATAATATTAGTGTGATAAGAAACACAAAAATATTGCTTCAACAAATTGTTTGTTGCTCGACAATATTGTTTCGACCTCTAAAAGGTCATTTTTAAGAGCACAAATTGTAACTAAGGCTAAGATAATGAACATGAGCTTCTATACACTTAAATTGTAGGGTGGGGGTTACAGGAATAATTAAAATTTTGTGATAATTAGCTGTGTGTTATACATCTTTATCTCATTTCTAATATTACTCACTAAATATTTTCCATTTTGAATGGCATTTTGTACTTTGAGATTTTCTAGGAGTGTTAGTTTTTCCCTCTTTGATTGTGTATGTAGGAGTTTTATATAAAATAATTATTACTTTATTGTAGTGAACAAAAATATAAGTTTATAGGAGGCAACTGTTATAAATTTCTATAGACAAATGTGATAATATTTTCGTCCACTACCCTTAAAATGGGGACATGTTCAAATCCCATTTGCAATTTAAAATTTCGTAGGGTAGAGATTGAGACGCCGAGTTTTACTTAAGCAAAAAAAAAATATAGATATATCTTGAATTAAGGATCGTTTAATTCAAATTTACAAAATTGCCACAATACAAACTGATTGGTCCCAAAAGGCGGTATTGAATGAACAGTATCTGATAACTATAGATGTCAATAGCAAACTAAATAAAATGAATGTGGCTTGTTTACCAGTCTACTTTTATACCACACTGATCTGTGTTAAAAATGAATTAATCCGCATAAAAAGACAAGCCACAACCAACATAAGCTGCCGCTTCATCATACAAGAGCTTGTTAGCAAGACTTGTTACCGCAACAGAAACAATGTGTTTTTGGCAGTTGCTTTGAACGTACACGTGTTTATTGAAGAATAATCAAGCGGTTTTTTTACGAGTACGACCCACAGTTTATCATTGTCATTGATACTCTCTGCAAAAGCCAATTAAGATGTTGTCCTAGATAGTAAATCGAATTGCAACGCCCAGATCGAACAGTAATTGTGGGAAATTTGCAATCGCCGGTATTCTTATGAATGCAATCTGAATTGGTAATGGAGAGAAAAGTAAATTTAAAAATTTCTCAGACTTCAAAGTCCCCATGGAAAGGGAGATCAAAGACGATTGTTTGTTTATCTGTATTTGATAATAATTAGTTGTTTGTTTTAACAACAAACTTTCGGTTGGCTTAACTTTCATTACACCTAAACTGTAATAAGGTGCATACATTAATAAAACTACACGTGCAACGTTTCGCCCACGTTTGATCATCACTGACACTTGCAAATTTTTGGCAACAATATAGGTAAGTACTTAAGTGCGTGTATAAGGGACCAAAAAAATAATATTATACCTTGTACGTTTGGGATACCGTTAGCAAGAGCATAAGCCAAAAAAATATATTATTGTTGTTTCACTTTAATTAACCATTTTGTGGGGGGAGGGCAGAGGCAGTCAAAGTAACGATGTTATTTAAAGACTACAATTGAAATTTCATAATGACCGGTCATTAAGTTGAGATAAAATCGTATCTAATTTTATCATGATCTAATTTTCGACAATCTGTAAGTATATTGTTGCTAGTGATGTATCCCTTAAAGTTTTTCTGAACTTGTTTCCTTGTTTACTAAAACTAATGATGCGTCATTCGTCGCCAAGTACCTGCCAAATTACTTATCAAGAGAAATCGTCAGAAAACTTATTTTTTTGTTCGATAATTGTGTTAAAAGGAGCCGCAATTTTACCCTTTAAAATTTTGACAAGGGAGAAAGTGGAATTTACGCAAAAGTATCTGAAAGTAATTGACGGACGAAAGTGTAATTTTTAACAACAATAACGGCCGTTATGCCGATGTAATAATGTTCATTAAATTAATAACCGAGAACTCTGTACGATATGAGTTATTGAAGGTACTTATTTTTTTGACATCCGAATAAAAGGTGCGTTAAACCGTTTCAGCTCGGTTAAGCCGGTGCGGTGTCGAGATTGTAATGCATTACGTGTTTGGCGTTATCAATTTTTCTCGATGCGTTTCTTCGTTTCGTTAGTTAAATTGCTGTCGAAATATGTATATCCAGTTGGTATAAATATCAGCAAAAGACTCATGGTTAATGAGATCGATCTCACGAGAAATTAAACCCAAAAATTATTCGTTGAAAGCCGCTTATAATTCGCAATAAATAAGCATTTAAATTTTTCATTAATGAAGTAGTCAGTATTGTCGTTCTTTTATAAGATTAAATTTTAATTGCATAACGAAAGATGAAGCCAAGAAAATTTTTGATTACCATCATCTATTAAACGTACTTATCTCTTATTACAAATCAAATCGTAAATTACTTTAATTTGCTTTGAAACTTACCGATAATATGCTCCAGCCGAGTTATTGGATAAAGAAAGCCTGAAACAGAAAAATTATATCAGTTCAAGATATTAAGCTATACCATGTACAAAAGAATTTAAATAATATTGAACGCATCGTGTTATGCACAGGGTTGGAAAAAAACAGTTTATTTTAAAATTTTCAAAATGTTTAAAACATGTGTTCATATGTGATTTTTTTAACACGTTTTAAACTTATTTTATTAGGGTTCCGCACCTAAAAAGGAAAAAGCGGAACCCTTATAGGATCACTTCGTTGTCCGTCCGTCCGTCCGCCTGTCAAGACCCTTTTTCTCAGAAACGCGTGGAGGTATCAAGCTAAAATTTATGCCAAATACTCAGGTCTATTGTCCCTTGGAGCTGTGAAAAAATCAAACTTCTAAGCCAACGCAATAAAAAGATACAGCCGTTTATGCCGCAAATTTCCGCAAATTTTCGAATCAATACCTACAGGGTACTTCCCGTGAACTCAGAATCTTGAAATTTGATACGAAGCAACGTCTTATAGCACAGATAAAGGAAAATTGCGAAAACCGTAAATTTTTAGTTACATCATACAATAAAAATATTTTTAATAATTTTAAAGTTACTACCCCTTTCCTCATGAACGCGTAGAGGTATTAAATTGAAATTCATATCAAATACTCAGGTCTATAATACCTTTAAGCTGTAACAAAATCAAACTTCTATGTCAACGCAATCAAAAGAAACAGCAATTTAAGCCGCATATTTTCAAACTCGCAACTACTCGCAAGGGAATCAAAACCTAAAGGGTACTTTCAGTCGATTTAGAATCTTGAAATTTGGCATGAAGCAACGTTTTAAAAGCACATATAAAGGAAAGATTCCGAAAACCTTAAATTTTTAGTTACATCACATATATACAGGTTTGTATGGAACCCTCGGTGCGCGAGTTCGACTCGCACTTGGCCGGTATTTTGTTTTGTATTAAAACTACTTTCAAACACTAATTTAAAACAAGTTTTATTTAGATTGTACATTCCCGTAAGCAGTATTTGAAACACATCTTTTAAAACACATGCCAAACCTGGTTAATTATTTAAACATGGCTTGCATACTTTATGTATATGTCACGAGACAATTTTCTAGCCTCCAAGTAACGTAAATGTTCTACGATAAAATTTAGAGACAACATTAGAAAATCTGCAATGTTCAAAACAAGTTAATATCATAGATGCAAATCTTTCTATTAGAAACTTCCTTATTATTATGCTCTATTGTGCAACTACTGCGAAAAACAATATTTCAATAAATGTGAGAATCTGAACGGTGTGATTAAGACATATCTGAACAGGAATTTCCCCATTACGAAGCAACATTTCATCAAACAAGATCCACTAATGGAAGATTAAATTCATCAGGAAATAACCGCCTTTTCACGTGATACAGATGGATATTTAAGGAAATAGAATAATGTAAAGCCGTATATGTCCTTAAAATACGTAACGTAAACCCTTACAACAACGATAAAATTTTCAAGTTGATCCAAATACGATGACAACTTTTTTTCAGTTAAGTTTTTTGAAACACGAAGAACATATTTCTTTAAGGAACTAATTCTATAAATAAACACGGCTTTCTTTATATTTATTGTATTAAGTGCGCATATTGAAAATATTTATATAGATATGCAATTAGGAATAACTAAAATATTTAAGTACATATTACTAATTGAAAATTATGTCTAAAATTTTTTATTTTTATTTTTTGGTTAGAATTTACTTTCATTTTATTATTTCAGAACTCTAAAAAGGCCAAATACTCAACCGAAATGTGGAGAAATAAAAAAAAAAATTTTTTCTGTTGTAATTGCCACTGCAAATCAAAAATACTGAAGTCGCTGGAAGAAATGCTAGACATTCCTTCATTCATCAAATGTATCTCAGATTGAAATCAGTTCAGCTTTGTATACTGTCGACATTATTGCTATTAACACAATATTTTAAAAAGATTTGGTTTGCTTTTTATTTTGATGTATTAGGAGAACACTAAATGTAATAAATAATTACGAAAAATGTTTCTTCTTCTTGGAAATAAATTGGAGAGTTGTATGAGTCACCCTAAAAATCCTAAAATTTCCCAATTTGACTGCATGCTGTACATACATAGAAAAATAACTAATGGAGGGAGATACTTCAATACTTAAGGATGATATTTTTTTTATAATTAGAAAAGAAAACGCTTGGAATATTTGCACATTAGGTACTCCACCCAGTATTGGACAGGAGTAAAAGTCATCTTCAGCTAAATATCTCTCGAGATGATGAAGATTTTACAATAATGATGGCCAGTGGGTCATATAGACAACCTGAACTTCTATTTGTATTGACTTTATTCCTACTCATCCTTAAGTCGAGATGGTGGTGAGGCTAATCTCTTGGTGAAACATTTTAAAATTTTTTTATAATTAGAAAAGAAAATGCTTGGTTTTTTCTGTTTCACTTATAGTATATATATAGTATATATATATAAGTGAAACAGAAAAAACCAAGCGTTTTCTTTTCTAGTTATAAAATTTTTTTAAAATGTTTCACCAAGAGATTAGCCTCACCACCATCTCGACTTAAGGATGAGTAGGAATAAAGTCAATACAAATAGAAGTTCAGGTTGTCTATATGACCCACTGGCCATCATTATTGTAAAATCTTCATCATCTCGAGAGATATTTAGCTGAAGATGACTTTTACTCCTGTCCAATACTGGGTGGAGTACCTAATGTGCAAATATTCCAAGCGTTTTCTTTTCTAATTATAAAAAAAATATCATCCTTAAGTATTGAAGTATCTCCCTCCATTAGTTATTTTTCTATGTATGTACAGTATGCAGTCAAATTGGGAAATTTTAGGATTTTTAGGGCGACTCAGACAACTCTCCAATTTATTTCCAAGAAGTGAAACATCATTATTGTAAAATCTTCATCATCTCGAGATATATTTAGCTGAAGATGACTTTTACTCCTGTCCAATACTGGGTGGAGTACCTGATGTGCAAATATTATTTACAGCAACAAGACGCCTAACATTTTTTTTTTAAGTAAGAACGAACTTTCTATAATTTATGTAGATCATATCGAGTCAATGAAAAAATACAAGTCGGTTTTCTGTCGTGAACTTTCTCGTGTGTGAATTTGCCGGATATATTTTTCGAAAGGTCTAACAAAAAATGTTTTACGCTACATTAACCTTCACCTAATTTTCACATTCAAGGACATGCTAATCTGATGAGAACGTTATTTAAAACTAGATCGAAATTCGTTGACGGGAATGTGTGAATCTCAAAGTCAGTCAGTCAGTTGGCAATTGGAGTAGGTGCCAACCAACTACTTACAAAGATGAAAACGGAATCAAACACCTATCTGACCATATAATTGTAGGTACATAAGTACGCGTCAACTTCACTTATGTACATAGTGCACGATCTAAAGCGGAAACGAATTGAAATCGTTTTAGATAAACGTTTATTTACAATACATTCGTGTTGTTGTTATTATTATTAGGTTTGAAAGTATTATATGAACAAGTGTACTTTCTCTGTATTCCATTTGAATCAAACCACAACTTCTTACATACAAGTATAAGCCGAAGGCGGACTAAACGCAAGCAACCGACAACGAAACTGCAACCGCCCAGCCGGCGTAAAGTACTTACTCGCACTTATGGTAAATTATTGGACATAGAAACGAAAGAGTTAAAAGTATACAAAAAGGAGTGCTTGACTCATGGACTTTTATAATTGAATAATAATATGTACAGGGTTTTTCAAGTTGACGGGCTATTAGAAGTATATTAATTAGTAGAAGGAATTCAATTCTGAAACTTGGGCTCATTTGGTTATTGTTTATGCCGCTTCTTTTAAAAATATTTTCAAGTTCGATTTACATCCGGTTATACCGGAAGTCAATACCAGCTTTGTTATTTTTAATGGAATGGTATATTTTTTACGCTGAATTCGAATAAAACGTGTAATTCTAAGGTAAGTTTGATAACCAACTTGTACACCTATGACGATCGGTTTCTGAGTTAATTTAATTTATAGAAAAAAAAATCGCTACCGCAATCAAAATTATAAAAAATCATCAATCAACTTCCACAAAATACGACTTAGAGTGTTGAAATTTTTACTAGTAATAGCTGAATATTAGTGCTAACGCCTTGACAAAATTGAATTAAATAATTTATACAGGGTGCACAAAATAAAATTCTAAAATTGAAAAACTTCAAACACGAATAACTTCGTTTTTTCAAATGGTACCTCCTTTTTTTTTTTCAATCGATTCCTTTTTTATCCTCTTTCGATCTATATGGATACTTCATATTTTATTTGAAAATTTTGGAATAATTTTGAATTATTACTTAAAATAGGAAGTATCCATATAGATCGAAAGAGGATAAAAAAGGAATCGTTTGAAAAAATAAGAAATAGTAGGTGGCATTTGAAAAAACGAAGTTATTCGTGTTTGAAGTTTTTCAATTTTAGAATTTTATTTTGTGCACCCTGTATAAATTATTTAATTCAATTTTGTCAAGGCGTTAGCACTAATATTCAGCTATTACTAGTAAAAATTTCAACACTCTAAGTCGTATTTTGTGGAAGTTATGATTTTTTATAATTTGGGTTGCGGTAGCGATTTTTTTTCTATAAATTAAATTAACTCAGTAACCGATCATCATAGGTGTACAAGTTGGTTATCAAACTTACCTTAGAATTACACGTTTTATTCGAATTCAGCGTAAAAAATATACCATTCCATTTAAAATAACAAAGTTGGTATCGACTTCCGGTATAACCGGATGTAAATCGAACTTGAAAATATTTTTAAAAGAAGCGGCATAAACAATAACCAAATGAGCCCAAGTTTCAGAATTGAATTCCTTCTACTAATTCATATACATACTTCTAATAGCCCATCAACTTGAAAAACCCTGTATATGTCTTCATTTAGTCCGTCTCATCTTTCTCCCCCAAACCACCACCCACCCATTCCCACTATTCCTAAAGCAGGCTGAAGAGGGCCTTCCGCCCTACCCTCCGAATTTGCACCACAGTGTAGGCCGGAGACAGTCTGCCCACCAACATTGGTGGGAATGAAGCACCCAAAAGTTTTTCTTTCCGGAAGGTTTTTTCATAAACCTGATTTACCTTCAGGCCTTAAAAACTGAGCCAGTGTAATACATACATTATTTACCTTTTTTTTTTTGTTTTAACTAAGTTATAGTTCCTGCCATTCTTTATTCAATTACTAAACAAGTGGAATTCAGTTCTATTTTTCTGTATGGTTTTTGACGATAATTTAGCCTCAAACTTCAAAAGCTCTGCCACAATAATGTGCAGGCTATTTCAAGTTTCAATTCTAGCGATGATTACTTAATTATTAAAGCACCCAGTAGGATTTCAGTTTTACTACGATCTCTTTTTTCCTTAACACTTCTGTTAAGCAATGCGTAAGATCGATTGCACAACTCCTACTAAACATGTCTTTCCACAATTCAAAAATTTAATATCTAATAATTTATCATAGTTTCTTACTCTCTAACATGGTACAATTATAATTATAAATACCTACATAATAAAACATGCGTAGTAAACTAATTAATTAGTATGAGTAGGCTTTATAAAATGACAAATATATTCTATGCAATAGTTGCTAAACCCGCGACATTATTTATTTACAGTTCCTTTGTCGTGATCCATTTTATTACCTCGAGAGAAGAGATAGCTATCTGGTTATCTGTCACCGGTTGACGCTAATTCAATTATGTACTTATTGATTTTAATTGACTGTGGGTCATAAAAATTTATTATCTAAGTCGCTGTCATTGTTAAAAAACATCTAAGGCCTGACATATTACTTATTAGCTCCTTTATCAACACTTTCGGCATGATTTATCTATTTCTATCATACTTGTTTAATGTGAGAGAAATTCTGCGTGACCGATGATTCGGAAAATTATAATTACTTACTTAACAGCCTGTATTTCTGAAACATGAATATTAATTGGTGATTTTTCGATAAATTATTTATAAAAATGTTTATGGTAGGCTTGGTGCTTTTACTATTTAATGTTGACAAAATAAAAACTACCCAGAAAACAGTTAATATGTAATCCTTTCGCTTATTTTATTTAAACTACCCCTATTAATGAAATAGAGTTTTGGCTAGGCTCTTGGTGAAACATGTTATAATATCAAAAGTAAAAAGAAACACTAGGTAATAATTTGTTTCACAAATTTATTTAACAAACTGACAATATTGTTTCGGCAGTTATGCCATTATCAAAGTAATTGTACAGGTAAACTTAACTAGTATTTATATAAAGGGACTTAAACTAATACAAATATACAAACATAGGTACACAGAAGCATATTTATTGGTTTGTCTTGGTTGATAACTTTAATAACGGGGAAATCCTAAAATCGGTCTGGTCATTTGTTACCTGTTTCTGTTCTGTTATTGTTTTATGTATTTCTAAAATTTCCAAGAGATTTAACCGTTTGCCTTTATTGCAATTATGTATGAGCTTTAAACTATTGTTATCTATAAAATGATTATTTTCTAAACAGTGTTCCGCTAATCCTGTAGTCTTTTTACAATTCTGAATAGATTTGTTATGTTCATTTAAGCGAATTTTTAATGACCGACCTGTTTGTCCTAAGTAAATAGCAGGACAATTTTGACATTTTATTTGATAGACACCGTTTTTTTCTAAAATATCTTTTTTATCTATTTTGTTGTTCACTAGTAAAGAGCCTAAATTGGTTTTGTTTATGGAGATAGAAGTAATTTCTAATTAGATTATTAGACAATTTTTTGAAAAACCTTAATTCCGTTTATTCTTCCGTACAATTTACTTTAGAAATTGAAAAATCGCATAGCTTATCATTTTTAGATTTAAAATTAACTAGATCCAACCAACATATTGACATTGATATCTTCCGCAAACCTACTACCACTGACACACTCATACCATCACATTCACAACAATCTTATAAAATAAAACTAAGTTCTTTCCACTCTTTTTTACATAGGCTAATAAATTTACCTTTAACTAAAGAAAACTTTGATAAAGAACTAAAAACAATCAAACTTTTAGCAAAAAATTATGGTTTTGACATTTCTTTGATAAATGACCTTTTACATAAAAAACGACGGAAACAAAATCTTAAATCTTTCTATCACTGTACCATCACGGAGAAAAAACAATTTTCCTTTTTGAACTACATACCTAAGATTTCTAGTAACATTTCCAATAAACTCAAGAAATTATAAATTACTTCTATCTCCATAAACAAAACCAATTTAGGCTCTTTACTAGTGAACAACAAAATAGATAAAAAAGATATTTTAGAAAAAAACGGTGTCTATCAAATAAAATGTCAAAATTGTCCTGCTATTTACTTAGGACAAACAGGTCGGTCATTAAAAATTCGCTTAAATGAACATAACAAATCTATTCAGAATTGTAAAAAGACTACAGGATTAGCGGAACACTGTTTAGAAAATAATCATTTTATAGATAACAATAGTTTAAAGCTCATACATAATTGCAATAAAGGCAAACGGTTAAATCTCTTGGAAATTTTAGAAATACATAAAGCAATAACAGAACAGAAACAGGTAACAAATGACCAGACCGATTTTAGGATTTCCCCGTTATTAAAGTTATCAACCAAGACAAACCAATAAATATGCTTCTGTGTACCTATGTTTGTATATTTGTATTAGTTTAAGTCCCTTTATATAAATACTAGTTAAGTTTACCTGTACAATTACTTTGATAATGGCATAACTGCCGAAACAATATTGTCAGTTTGTTAAATAAATTTGTGAAACAAATTATTACCTAGTGTTTCTTTTTACTTTTGATATTAAACTACCCCTATTACTAGAAAAAAAGAATTGACTCCTTCCTTGAAAGAAATGCTTTTTAATAAACTGGAACTTATTACAGTTTAATATACCAGAGTTTTCATTCAATTGAAATTCACGAATGACATTACAAAAATTAATTCTTCCACATACGTTTATTGCGTGTAACGAATAGAACTATTTATGACCGCTAGTTATATTATTCTCACGTTAGAAGGAAAGAAATTGCCAATACATGTTAAGAATATGTATATCTGTATAATATACAACAATAATGCCGCAGGTCATAACAATTACTACTATAACAATTTTTTTTACTTAACTATGTACATAATAACCTCACGGTTTTTAGTTGTACATACTTTTTTATTACTTAATTGTAAGCATAAAACCATTGGAGCTCCTGAGCAAAATATTACATTAACATTACTTAACTTGGAATATCTTACTATGTACAGTTTTCAATAGACAATAAAATTATTTTATTATCCAACGAGATCCAATATATTTTTGCGAAAAAGTTACAAAGGGTAAAAGAAGTCGCCAGTTAGGTACCTACATGAAGATGTTAGAGGAAACTCCATAAACGTTCTTCCGTTAGTTAATGATAAATTATTTCTGCAAACAAAATATATAAAGGGAAACTAATGTAAGTTTATAACGTTGTAGTTGTTGCTGGTATGGTGAACGTTGTTGTTGTTTGTTGCAGAAGATGACGGCCAACAATTAATTATCTCGAAACGATACTCGGCTGCATTCTCGAGCTGAAAGCTGTCTTTTAAAAAGCGAAAAAATGCACTTTGTTGTACACCTTCCACTGCGGATAATGCTGACAAAATTAATTAATGAACGTGTGCAACAAAATTAATTGTTAGAAGCGACTGTGTGTCGTGCTTGCAATTTGTTAAAAGGGAAATTAACTGAATCAATTAATTCGATCTTGTATGAATAATGGATCACGATCGTATTAAGTGCGAGGGCAGCAAATTAAATAGAACAAAAAATTGTGATTTATGACTTTTACGTGAAAAGAAGCAATATTTTATATACTTATTTTCGTTAAGTTTACTATAAGATGTACTAGAAATCGATACAGACCAGTAAAACTTCTTAATAATCTTCTTGATCATTTTAGACCAAACGAGAATCTAAAAATGTCAGGTCAAAATCAAAAATTTAAATACTTAATTTTTACAGACGTAAAAACCGCACAGTTGCAGGTTCCAGTATTAAAAGTTGGCATAAAATTAAAACTGCTTTTGAAAACGGAAGGAAATCCCTTTAATGTCCTTTGGAGCAACTGTAGGTGTCAATAACACCCCTTTTTACATAGTTACAAATCCGTAATTAAAAAAAGGGAATAAATAAGTAGTTTTGCATCGAATACTAATTAAGTGTATTGTGTCATTTCGTTATTCAATAAATTTCTGTCAGCTTCTAAAGCTCCTGAGCAAAGCCGGGGAGTTAGGCGGAAGCGTCTTTGTAAAACTCTTGCGAATCGGTGGATGTTGTTTGAAGAAAACACGACGAGTCATACGAAATCAAGCCACAGGGATTCGTCCCTAAAGAAAACATTTACAATGTTTTCTTCAGAGTGTAATCTGTAATTTGTAATTTATAAAAATTCATAAAGATTTTTGCAAAATTTAGGTTCCCACAAAATAAAAAGAACAGCTGGTGTGAAACATAACACACCACTTAATATTTTTATTTCTCATTGCACAGCTGGTTTACATTTGGTACCTTACTACTTTTCCTTTACAGAACTACTTCTATTTTTTTAACCAGATGCCTTTTATCTACATTATCTATCTCTGAATCTACCCACAATAAGCCGTAGAAATGTAACTCAACTTAGAGAGTTTGTATTCAACGCGAAAAAAAGCTTTCGCAAATGCAATTTCCTTGCGCAATCAGAATAGGTGTCCAAACATTTTTTATATTACACAAGCTGCACTCACATATTTTATATAATATAGTATTAACTATTATATACCTCGCGGAAGTGATATCGAACCTGAAACTGCTCTCTTATAAGTCACGAAAACATTTGTTACACGGGACCCCCATGACACTTTTAATGACACTGAAGTGGAGGCACTTATCGGCTAAAAATTATACAATTCCATTCCGCTGCGACTGTTTTTGTAGCGTTTTAAATGAATGACAATTAGGTGCGAATTAGACCATGCAAAATAAGTTATTATTAATAAAATAAAACGTTAGTTAGGTAGCTAGCAATTTTTAAGAAGTTTGATTGGCAGAACAATTAACTAAACAAAAATACGATTACAAGCACATAAAAATGTGAAAGTAATTGCCTTTTTTGATCTCTAATAATCGTATTTGTTTTGCAATACTAATAAACTTTTTGTTATCTGCGACTAAACATTATTCAAACTTTTGTTAATTAACTATTTCTTGTCTTTCTGTTTGTTTGCGTTGTGTTGTGTTAGCCAAACCAGCCACAATATATAAATGGTTTGGTAGAAGTATATGGTAGTCTTTAAAGGGCGTTTACTATATTGTGCAAACTACAGTTAGGTATCTGTAAGTCTAAGAAAATTCTGAACGCATCTTAGAAAGTTTATTCAATTTAAATAACGAAACAGATGTTGCAAATACTTATAATTAATATACTACGATTATTTATAAATTACAGTTTCAATTTATTTGTCAAACAAATATAGACTGATTTAATTGCTCTCCTTATTCATTTTACTGAATCGAGCTTCTTATGTCGGAAAATATTAATTAAATAGGAAGCACAGGTAATGTTTTAATAAATATATTTGTCGTTATGAGATGGGTAGGTACTGTAATGTTGCACTTCTTATCGATAAATAAATTATTGTCATTGGCCCACTTTTAGACGAAAGCGGACTGCACGGCAAATATTTGCAGGCGCAGCAAAAAAAGAAATCGAGCCAAAAAGTCCGTTTGTCATTGTGAATTGATTAAGGCAATAATAAAATGAAAGTATTATTTATTGACTACTCTAGTTTTCAACTTAATTTACACAAAGCGCACAAATGTTCAGATCAAGATCACGGAGCAACAACAAATCATTTTTGTCCCGGTAAACTTCCCAAACGATTATGAAAAAGTGAGTAGCTACACCTACAGCTGAGGCTATCTACCGAGATTGAAAATTATATTCTGAATGGCAGATTTATAGGCGAAACCGTTTCAGAAAAATAATTTTTAATGCCTCAAAAAACTCATTGAAAAGAAAATGCAGAAGAATTTATTTTTTGAATGGTGTGAGAAGAGCAAGGATGCGAAGAAGTAATTTATGTAACACATATATATCTACTATTATTTATGTTAGGTCTGTAATTGATTTGTTTCATTTAAAACATATATATATATATTCCAAGGGTGTTTATCAGGTCTAAAGGTGATCGGATTCATTTAATTCCAATCCTATGGAACCAATTAGGACTGAAAAAATACCGGCCAAGTGCGAGTCGAACTCGCGCACCGAGAGTTCCGTACAAACTGTATATCTATATGTGATGTAACTAAAAATTTAAGGTTTTCGAAATTTTTCCTTTATATGTGCTATAAAACATTGCTTCATGCCAAATTTCAAGATATTAAATCGACTGGAAGTACCCTTTAGGTTTTGATTCTCTTGCGAATAGTTGCGAGTTTGAAAATATGCGGCTTAAATTGCTGTTTCTTTTGATTGCGTTGACATAGAAGTTTGATTTTGTTACAGCTTAAAGGTATTATAGACCTGAGTATTTGATATGAATTTCAATTTAATACCTCTACGCGTTCATGAGGAAAGGGGTAGTAACTTTAAAATTATTAAAAATATTTTTATTGTATGATGTAACTAAAAATTTACGGTTTTCGCAATTTTTTCTTTATCTGTGCTATAAGACGTTGCTTCGTACCAAATTTCAAGATTCTGAGTTCACAGGAAGTACCCTGTAGGTTTTGATTCGAAAATTTGCGGAAATTTGCGGCATAAACGGCTGTATCTTTTGATTGCGTTGGCTTAGAAGTTGATACCTCAACGCGTTCCTGAGAAAAAGGGTCTTGACAGACGGAACCCTAAAATAGCCTGAATCAGAAATTAAGTCAAGCCCTTTAAAATGTGACAATAGGATCGATAATATTGTTATGTTACGATAGGTTGGGTTAATTGATGTATTTGGTTGCATGATCAAATGTGGTTCCATGATCAATATGGCTATTGTAATGTTTTGGCCTCAATTTTAATTTTAATTTTATTGGAAAAAATGGAATGATTCAAGTACAGCCCATGACATTTTCGCTCTGGAATGGAACAAAATTAAAAAGCTTGGTGTAAAAAATAAGCTATAGTTTAGTATTCTTGTTTTTCTCCTGCAGATTTTGGTTACTTTTTCGAAAAATTATTGTCAATGCTATCGATTATATAATTTATGATATATGTGTATGTCGGCTTTCAGATAAGTACACTAACTGTAGGTATCGGCAGTATCGATTTCCTGTGGAATTCGTTTACATCAATAGTACCTTCGTATATTGTCTTTTAATTACATTGTACTTACTTTTTAACAATCTACTTATGTCTCTATTAATAACCTCATATCATAAATATTAAATATTTCGTACTTTTACAAATGTGTAAAGTGTATAATGACCATTAAGTTATTAAATTATATTCCAAGAAAGAAATAAAAACTCTATTATTGAAAATTAAGTGCGCCAGTGGGTAAAACGATTATAAAAATATTTAGTCACAGTTGTATAATGTAATTAATAATTATAATACCTAGTCACTTAATACATAAAACTATGTATCTACTAGAGACGTTCACAATTTATTGATTTCATTACCATAATTTTTAATAAGAAACTTCAAACAATAAGTGTAGGATTAGGTTTTAAAGTATCGAGATTTTACGCTAAATACAACGTGTTGTACATATAAATAAAAAAGAAACCGATTTTTTTTAAATTCCAATAAAAATCTTTTACTTTTTATAATATTGTTGGGATATACATGTGCTCATTATCAACGCTCACAGAACTATAAATAATTATACATCTAATTATCGCTACATTATAAAAAAAATGCTTTAAATACCTACTTAGATATACGGTCTACTCTCCATAACTTAAAGCTTAGAGGGTCATTTTGGAAATTTGTTGAAAATTAATTAATTTAATAATTAATTATTCAAATTGTAGTTAGGAAAGGCAAATATAACTAGCTTTGTATGCTATATAACATACGTTCTAGTACTTTTCTTGACAGTTATATTAGCCAATGGTCTTTTAATTAATTATTTAATATTTAATAATTAATTAAATATTTCGTTTATAACGACGATGGAAGGATCATTAAATTCCGAAATCGCTATATAAAAAGGAAAGAGAAAAAATGTAAGAAGGAAATTAGGCAGCAAGAAAAGTACTACCCAGTAGTAGTAATTGATTCTTAGATTTAACTTTATTAACCTTAACATTTCTAAACAATTACTAAGTACAACTGCTGACTGACTATCTGTGAATGTAAACAAAAGATAAAAAAGTTTTGTGTTTAGGCTCGGTCGCAATATCAGTCAGTATGAGATTTCTAACATCTTGTTATTAATACTTCATTAAAATTAGTCGGTAAAACCGAAATCGACGTTACATCCGAAGTCGTTACAGCCAAATTTTCTTCTTAACCCTTTATTTGGCAACCCCCATATTCTTTAGCAGAAAATTCAGTGAAATGGTATTGTGATCCTATTATGTCATAATAAGAACCTCCTGTCAGAAAAATAATTTTTGTATCAAGATTTTTTGAAAAAAAAAATGTTGCTTTTAAGCTACATTGCCAACCGAAACACAACATAATTTAAAAAAAAAATTATTGTTATCGTATTATAAAAGTACCAAAACACATTCATTACGGCAGTAGAAGAAATAAAATAAAAGTAATAGCATTATTTATGATGAAAAGATGTAAAACAATTTCTCTTTGGTACGAAACAAAGCACCAAATCGCATTTCAAACATCGCACTGTTGAAAATCCCGATTTGCAGAACCGACAACGCCCCTTTCCTCCATAAATCGGCCAGTGTCCTGTTTCGTCGTACCTTGCTTCTGTAACAGGCACCGGAATAACTGCCTTCCTTTTGGTAGGTATTGTGTATAATGATGGGCGTCCACGTTTGCTTTTTTGTTTGTGAATTAGTGAATCAGCAACCATTAGACGGAATTCTTTGAGATTGGGCTTTATCTTTCCTGTTTCACGACGAAATAGAAGCCACCCATTAACAACAGATAAATCCAACATGTATCCAAATAACCTCAAGTACCATCTGCTCGATTTCAAAGGTACTCTGTATAATTCAATTAGCATATCGGCTAGGTCCACTCCTCCCATATGTTTATTATATTTTTGTACTATGCTTGGACACGGTACATCAACCTTCTTTTTCTCCGTCGAGTTCCAACACGTTTTACCATTCCAACTTTTTGAACTCCAACAAAAGAGCTAGCCAAAGTTACCACTTTGTTGTCCACCCATTTTACCACAACGAATTTGTTGCTTTGGTCGTACCAGTAATCCATACTTCTTCTTCCTTCCTTCTGTAGAGCCTTATCTTTTTTGAGTGGACATCCCTTTAGTCTATTTTTTCGTAATGTCCCCAAGGAATGGATACCCATTTCCCTTTTCAAGTAAGTGATTAGCTCAAAAGAGCAAAAGAAGTTATCAAAAAATACTTTGGTCAGTCGTGGCTCAACTAGAGTTTTACATAAAGAAACTACAATCTGTCCTCCAATGCCAAATATCTTCTTCTCATTTTCAGTCAGGTTGGTCTCCATTCCTTTTCCTGTGTAAGGTAGAAAGTCATAAATTATGCCAGATACTCCTGCACGGACGAATATCTTGTAGCCCCATTTATGCGGCTTGTTCTTGATATATTGCCTCAAGTAACCCGCTCGGGTACCTTTATATGGTACCATCATCTCGTCTACGGACTGGCTGTATTCTTGGGGAAGATTTCTACAACTATTCCTTACAGCATCCAACACTGGGCGTACTTTGAACAGCCTGTCTCCAGAATTTTGTTGTGTACTATTATCTACGAAATGTATATATCTTCGCAATTTCTGGAACCTTTTCAAGCTCATGACATCAGCAATTTTCGGGAATCTAAGTTGCTGACCCCAATAATCAACATACGATGGTAAATATATTATACCCATTAGAAGCAACATTCCAACGAATTGTTCAACTTCTTTGTCGTTGGTATTTACCGATGCACCGGAACTTGCCACGGAATACAAATTAGTTTGCTCGGCAATCAAAGAGATAAGGGTTTTGGGAAATGATCTATAAAAATACTCTAAAGGTGAAGCGTCTTCATCATCGTATTGTATATTTTGAGAAGTATCTTCATCCAAATTGGGTATATCCGATTTTACCCACGTTGGAGTTTCAAATATGCCAATATCAGCATTACTTTCTGAATTGCTGTTAATAAATTGGGCTAAAGGCAAGTCGTCTTCCGAGTCAAATCCATCTTCATCTAGTTCAACCCCACATATCGTAGGTAATAATGAATTATTTCCCATTTCACATCGATGATTATAATCTTCTAAGACAGAAGTCTGCACTTCAATAGGATCGTCCTCGGTATCCGATAAATCAGCATCTGATACTGCCGGATTTTCTGGAGGCAATATTATAACTTGCTTATTTTTCCTTTTGCCATTAAATAAATTAACATTCATGTCTATAAAAAAATAAAACATACAAAAAAACTGTTACCTTATTTGGTATTGTAGCTTACCGGCAACGTGTTTTCTAACTGCGCGCACAAAACCTTAGATTTACACCACACCAACTATTTTATGAAATACTAGTCTTTTTATATCAGTAGTATACAACACCAAACACATTTAATTGTTACACTCTTATCACGCCCAAAAAAGCTGGAATAATTGCACTATTTCCGCTCGTAACGTCTAACATAACCTATACTATTTCCACACGTGGATCCACCCATGTACTTCCCTGCAGCTTCGACCTAGCACTTTGTAAAAACTTATAATCGAAATGTTGCTTAGGAGCTACAATGCCAAAGCAACTCACCGTACACCCACATTCGCCACTGAACGCCTATATAAAAAGATGTTGCCTGAGAGCAACATTGTCAAATAAATGGTTAAATTACTCCTTATATTCAAGGGACTTATGTGTTATGTCGTTATAACCAAAAGGTCGTTACAACCGAAGTCGTTATAAATAAAATCCACTGTATATGTACCTTATTAATTAAATGTCCATATTATTTCTTTACAGTAAAAGTTAATATTTAAACTATAAATACCTCTATAATTCAATTAAAAAAAATGAGTTACATAAGAAATCCTTTGCCAACTCGACACCACAATGTGCTGACTAAAAAATGAAGAAACAAAAGGTGTAAAGGTTTAATAAACCTAGTATAGTACTCTCTAACTATATTATTTACTACTTCATTAAAATAGTTGCATTTTGAGCCGAATTTTGTAATAAAAATTGAAATGTTAGGTTGTACACTACTTAAATGCAGTTATAACCCAAAATGTCATGACAAACAAAAACAGATCTTGTCAAGGCTGACTTTCTAAAATTTGATGACTTATAAGGTAACGCCGCATGCAATTTTAATTGTGCTTTTATTAATCACGTTATTTTTCCAGATTAATCTATATGTTCATTTTTTTAAGGTTCACGATTGTGTTACCTAACATTTTGATATTAATTCGAATACACATGGGAGTTCTCGGGATTCCTTTATTATTAGTCATTCTAAGATCTTCTACCCATTGTCGCAATAAAATTTCATAACAACAATTAAAAAGTCCAAAACATGAAATCAACCTAGAGCATTTACAATAACAAACACAAATGTCAAATCCTTGCAATCTATTTATAACTCACAATTAGTTATTTATATCACCGCAAATTAGTTTTACCTACTGCGTAACATTTTTGTAATGTGTGTTTTATTGACTACGTCTTGTTGAAGGCTGGCCAAACTATTATACGTGTGATAACTGAATATTTCGATTTATTTCCAAAAATTGCTTATTTGTTAGTACAGATACACAGATGTGCACTTTTAGGGCTGCCGATATCAATCGCCCGTGACATTCGTTTATAGTATCATCAATAGCGAATGATTCAAATTTTTGCTACAGTTTCTCCAATAAAAAATACTTTTTTGTAGTAAATTATTCCTGTTTTATAATTGTTAAATAGCAACTAATTATGTAAAATTCGTAAAATATTCGTAGATAAAATTTATTTGATTACCTTTGTTTTTTAAAAACAACTTCTCACATGGGTCATCACGAGGTGGTCCCTTAACAACAGCAAACATTTTATAGACTCGACAGAGATTGGCCATACATTAAAACAAACAAAACAAATAGTTACTGTCCCATTCAAATTATTATAAGCATTGCAATTACTCACCGGGGGACTTCCTCCCCCTTTCCTTCCAAAGTCTAATATCGCACCCAATTCATGTTTACCATACATTCGGACTATTATTCATCTTCGTATCTTCGACGACTAGCTAGTGTCACCTAAAATAAGTAAAGGCTTCCCCGGACACCCAACCATCCGTAGATGTTAGCATCCCAGTGACCAATTCGGGGGCACCACCTGCGGGCTACCCTCTCGAATCTGTTCACGTCATTCGAGTAGCCCGTAGCACCCCTTTTACTACGAGTAACCCCACTCGAAGGAACCACGGCACTTGCCGGGCAACCGTGCACACAAAGGGGTGTCACACATGTGTTAGCTCAATTATTTTAATATTATTCACTTAGCCTCACAGGGCTACTCACCATTGACCTTCATTCTTCATGTTCAACACCTTACTGTGTATTCATGGCTTTTCTTTCTGTCGGTCTGCCCAAACATCAACAATAACGTTTTGTTCATTATATCGCTCTCGCCTAGTCATACAATCGTTTCGCACATATCGAAACATAAATAATTAAGAAGAGGGACTTTTATTAATAATAATAATAATAATACTAATAAAATCAACTGTATAAAAAAATATATTTTACAATTACGTATCAAATTAAGAAATTGAAACGGTAAAAATGTTATTGAATTTGGTAAGGAATCGGTAATTTCTTGAAACATTAGAAGGTGAGTGGTTATACACATTTTTATTATGTACATTACGTAGACGTACACTGAGATATATCTATGAATTACAACTTAATATATAAATATATTTTTTTTTTGTTCTGTAACATCTGTTAAGACCTATTAATTTAAATAGCAGCTTATATCTGACAATCGTTGTAAAAAATACCCTCATATGTTAAAGTGAAGGTAAATTTTAATTTTAATGAAAGGTGAGCGGCTTATGCATAAGTGCAAGAATTGTAATGCAACTTCTTTTATAATAGAAACGGAAATTGCCTTTTTTTTTTTAGAGGAGACAGAAGGGCAGAATATTATATATTATAAATTACTTGAAGAAAGTGCTCTTGATTGTGTTTTTCCTTCTTCTGAATTGATTCACTTAGTAGTCTAGTGAGGGTATAAATGATTTTTATTTAATTGGTCTTTGTAATCTAAATATCTAAATACATATCTATATATAAAATACTAATGTTCGTACGTAAAGACAGGGTTTTCTCTATCTCTACCTACTCCAATCAACTTCCTGTTGGGGTGGTAAATACCCGTTGGTCTTCAGGTGGGAGTAAGGGAGTTTGGTCGCGGTGGGTGGAAGTGGGTGGTTGTAGGTGGCAGAAAGGTGAAAAGAAATATTTCTATCCTTTCATAAGTCATAAGGACTTCCTGGAAATATCTAAAAATTTCTGAAATGATCTAAAAAATTCTAAAAAGAGCGTAAACTGTTATTATCGACTTAGAATGTTCGAGAAAGTTCTAAAAATTTCTTGAATGATCTAGAAAGTTTAAAAAAGTGTACATCTACGTTTCAAAGTAAACAAGAGCGAACAGTGACCAGAAAAATTTAAGTGATTTTGACAAATGGAAAAGATCAGACTATTTGAATGTTCTAGAGTGTTCTAATAGTAGAAATTTCGATGCCTGATGGTATATAAACCGAAATTCAGTGACTATGTAAATAATTATCTAAATAAAATATAAATTTTCCATCTACTAAGGTGTTTCTTAAAATTATTTCAATTCGTTAGTTAGTTCACTATATCAGATATATTCTATTATACACCGTATGTTTAATGGCCGAATAAGTCTCTCAATATCTACGTTATCTATGATATAAATCTATAATATCTACGTTAAAAAATAGGTCCTTACATATTTTTTATAGATACCATTAAACATGTGATGTATTTTAACCCGAGCAACGCCGGGTTTAACTGCTAGTACTATATATGGGAAGTATGCAAGTATCAGCAAGAAAATGTCTTAACAACAGTTAGCAGTCTTCAGCTCGACTACCTCATATTTCCCTGTTTATAATAGCCCCCACACTCATCTCATACCACTATTTCACCCCCAGTGTAAGTTTCCATAATGGTTTAACCTGCACACCAGCATCAGTCGATGAGGGTTTGGGAATATGAGCAATGACTAGGTTTTTTAGTTTTTCGTCACGCTCTACCTCTTTTACTGAGAATCCATTAAAATTGTGTTCTTAATTCTTCTACATAAACTTGTAAGTATATTAAGAACAATGAAATGGGAGCAATTTATTTGTTCTCTATTAAAAAAAAGCCTCATAAAAGAAGAATTCATTTACATAAATAGAATAACGTTACGAGAATGCGCTTTATTTCAAACACAACATGATGTAGTAAGAGTAAGATACCGTTGACTTCTAAGTGCTCATTAAAAATAAATTTATGGTCCTAATTTGTCAAAAATTAAAATTAACCTATATATAAACGTACCAATTACGAAGTCATTTATATTTTAATTTAGCTCGTTGCTTTGTTTATTTATTTTCCTATCACAACCATACTTTTACTTTTAGTGTTTTCATCCATTCTCTCAAAGTGTCTAACAATATATTTTTGCACTTATTTCAACTGCTTATTGGTTTCTCGTAATTTTGCAATACTTGCTTAATCGTTCTATTTACAATCAGCAATAAACCATTTTATATGTATACAAATATAGGTAAGTAAGTACTTTTGTACTAGTGGGTAGTTTTGAGCACGTGGACATGATTGTTTTCATACTTATCTAACAATAAATTAATTAATACCAAACTAGATTAAACGATTTTTGTAAGGTATTAATGATTTAATTAACGCCACATTTCTGACAGTAAAACAATTTTTTAATATGTAGGTGCATAATCAAATTGTAAAGGCTCATACCAATGTAATGCTGATGCAAGAGCCCATCTGATGCATTCCTTTGACCATTTGTTCCTTTTATTTATTGCTTCTTTTTTCACCTACCTAATATTCATCTTATTTCCTTTGTTTGCAAATCAATATTCGAAAGTATCCATTTATTGATGTTTATAAATAATATACCTACATCTATGTCAGTAGCGTAGGCCTTTAGACCAGGGCGATAATTTTTGAAACAAAAAAAAAATATAGTAGGATGAAACTCATTGCAAAAAGAAGACAATATAACAGAAATGAAAGGAAAATTAATTTACGGGAAGGGAATTGGGGTGTTTTTAAGGGTAAAAAACGGTTTTCCTTGATTTGCGGAAAAACTACAAGTCTTATGGAAAAAAGTTAAGTGGCACAGTTGTAGGCAATAAAACGCTCTACAACTTTTGTATTTACCATTTTTTCACATAACCTCAAAATTTACGTTAAAAATTCAAATAACCAAGTTTTTGGTTTTTTATTTTTATCTTTTACAAAAAAATATGTTTTTCACGAAATTTGGTGAAAACTTACCGATTTATGTCCCAAACACGCTGCAATTTTTTTGATTCGAAATATTTATTTTTTCACCTTATTTTTACTTAATATCGAAAAAACACCCTAATTTTCAATCGAAAATTCTGACGTCAAAATATCTGCTTTTTTAAAACCTTTGGTGGGCTTTTTCTTCGTTGAAATCTCAACTTTCTCATGGTGTGAAAAAGAATGTACATTACTATGGTAAGTTTTCTCAGGAAATGCAAAAACGAAGAAAACTAAATTAATGTTTTTGAAAATATTATTATGAATAACGTAATAGTAGGTATAAAGTATATGAATTCAATAGTACGATTTACATGTATATTTTTATATTATGAGATTTTCTATGACATAAATGTAATTAGAATTTAATAAAACAACTTTTTTACTGAAAAACATAGCAGCGGTCACATTTTTTACATAAAATTCTCTTCGTTTTTTTGCATTTAACGACAAAACTTACCATAGTAATTTATATTTTTTTTCACACCATCAGAAAATAGAGATTTCAACGAAGAGAAAGCCCACCAACGTTTTTAAAAAAGGAGATATTTTGACGTGAGAATTTTCGATTGAAAATTAGGGTGTTTTTTCGATATTGAGTAAAAATAAGGTGAAAAAATAAATATTTCAAATCAAAAAACATACAGCGTGTTTGGGACATAAATAGGTAAGTTTTAACCGAATTTCGTGAAAAAAAATTCTTTAAAAAAGATAAAAATAAAAAACCAAGAACTTGGTTATTTGAATTTTTCACATAAATTTTTGAGGTTATGTGAAAAAAGTGTAAATACAAAAGTTGTAGATCTTTTTATTACCTACAACTTTGCCATTTAACTTTTTTCCATAACACTTGTAGTTTTCCGGAAATCAAGGCAAACCTTTTTTTACCCTTAAAAACACCCCAATCCCTTTCCCGACCTCAGATCGCCCGTAAATTATTTTTCCTTTCATTTCTGTTATACTCTCTTCTTTTTCCAATGGGTTTCATCCTACTATAATTTTTTTTCACTTTTTACTATTTATGAAGGCATCGGCACTGGTCTACTTATGTACTGCTGCAATAGAAATTGATGCAGGCAACGGAATAATGTTCGATATTCGAGCTTGACGATCGTTGCTAGGATTACTTCTCCTTTAGTGAAAACACCAATGGATTCGTTTATCCGACGTTTCGCCATCCACTGTGCTCGACATCCTCAAGAACGTAACAAAGCATAGATTCTTTCGCTGAGACTGATTGTGGAATTAAAACGTTCAGGTAATTAAAAGCAAAGCCCTAAAACGTGTTGTTAAAGTGCACAAGAGGATTGCATTACAGAGGATCGTTATGTGTAAAATGTAAATTTTCTGCATCGTTGGTAACGGTACCTACCTATTTTTCCAAATTTGGACCTGTTCAACTAGCATTTAACAACAGGTAGTTTGATGTGAGTTTTATTTAGGTACTTAAAATCAGGTGCCATTTGGCAATACTCTTAAGATTACATTGTACATTGCCAATAACAACAAACTCCCACCTAAGTGTATTCAATCTCCATCAAATATTATCCTACCTACCTGTTGCTCTTAGTTTGCGCTACCGAAATTAGAAGGGAGCGAATATATCGTACGACCGTTTTTAATTGCTCTACAATGGTCTAACACGAATGAGTTTTTTTGTTGCATGCATTGTTCGGGTACGTACAATTCACTTCTATAGCAACTTCCGACTAAATACAAATTCTAGGTCAGTTTTCCAATTAAACATTTTAACATTCAAACCCACTCACGTATACATACACACACAAACGAATGTACAGAGATTAAACAATGAAATACGAGAACCCTTTGTCTTTTACTTCATTTGTAGGTGACTAAGCAATATGCTGCTAATTTCACTAATGCAAAAATAACTGCAACGCCATTCATTGCAGCCCATTTATATATTCCTAATCATATTGTAATTAAAAATATATGTAATGATAAAAATGAAACAGGATATTCTCATTTTCATTATGTTAACTGTTGCTTCCCAATTCTGGTGAATTTATGTACAAAAAAAGTTGAGAAGATGGAAACGAGGTCTTTCCATAAACTATTATTAAAAATTGATTTGAATGACAACATAATAAATTGCGATTAGAATAGGTAAACATTACATTGCGTGTTTAAGGTTGAAGTCTACTTTTTTACGCCATGAAAGTGGTGAATGGGAAAACAAGTGATTTCAATTCTAATCTATGTAAACGGTTTCATTATGTTTTCCTACCTTCTCACTGTGTGAAAATCGTTATACTATACATAGATACATTACAGTGTGTATAGAAAGCCCATATTAACCTTGAGAATAAGTTATTGCGTTCGCAGGATACTTCATCTCAAAGGTGTATGGTACTTTATCAACCTCAATTGGTTGAGAAACAAAATGTGGCCCACACAAGATTATCAGCGATTCTCTTGGATGAGAAAATTATGAAATGGTTCTAAAATATTTATTGACATGAGAATTAGGTACACTTACTGCAATTAAGCAGTTAAGGTAAATATGTTTTTTTACTCATTAAAAAATTAAAAGCGATTTCACTATGTATAACTTAAGCTTTTAGCTTCAAACGACAGCGAAATATTAATTAATAATATAAAAGTGTAAAAGTTATTCGTACCATTTTTTCACATAAGCATTAAACAGAAAACAATAATGTAGGCAATTCCGCATTTCAAATATTAACGCGCATATTAATTACTCAGTAACTAACTAATCAGTTGATCAAGTGATATATCTTTCCTTCATTTTCATTGCAAATAGACTTGAGCTGCACAACTATCTAGGTACATATAACAGGTGTAGACAAATGTATCGCTCAGTTCATTCGTTATCAATAAATTATGTTGCCGTGGCGCTTGCTAAAGTTTCTTTTTATTAAAGGCTATGGTAATACGGCAATATAGTACCTAAGTAACAGAAATAAACTGAAATAGATAACATTATTTATAATGCTCTTTAAATTCAACATGTCACTGGTATTATACCTACTAAACAATTGTGCAACAGCTGTGGAATGTTTTGTATTTATATCACAAATAGAAAGGTCTTGAATAAACTGCTAAAAGATATTAGCATAAAAAATTTCACTAAATATAACTACACTAGGATAGAAGTGTTGTACATACATAGATAGGTAGGTAACCATATCAGAAGCTGCGAATATGTAATGGCAGTAGCTAACGCAGTAAGTCGATTTTTCGTTTAGGAAACAGAGTACGTGAGCTTGGGGTTGATACCCCTATTTTTAGCTTTTGGTTCCTTTTTTCTGACCATAAAGTCCTGTTATGTTATATCTCATATTCGCCATCAACCCTTCTCATATTCCATACGTACACGGAGTAAAATAATCATGATTTTATTACTTGATGAGCCAAGCAAAATTTTTCTAGTAAATAATACTAGAATTCTCATAAAATGTACTTGATGGTATAAAACAATTTTTAATTCTTTCTAATAATTAGTTTTAGAGTAATCAAGCTAAATAAGTCTAGACTTTTTTTCTCTACCTCTCGGTTATTTTATCGTGTCTTAAAGAAAAAAATACTAGAATGAGGATAGTTTAGTAAAATTAGTGATAAGAAGTGTAAAAAATGTTTTCTAATCAAGTCAATTTTACTAGAATTCAGTCTCAACACCGAACGTAGATTGACTAGACATTTCTATTGTAGTAAAATCTCCTTGAGCGTCTGGTCGTCCATATAATTGACAGATTTTTTAGTCACTTTTGCTAAAATTCTAGCAATATTTTCATGATTGTTTTGTCCGTGTATCACAAAAATCTCCCTATGGTCTTTTACCTTTAGTGTATAGAAAATTTTAATTATTCTTGCATTCGTAGAATTCTATGAATAGAACTTCTGTGTGATACTTCGACATTGCTTAATAATACTGTGATTTTAGTATTTTCTGATCAATTTATCTTAATATTCAAGATTGACATGTTAGAATACGCTTGATTAATACATATCTACTCCAAGGGTTACTTGTTTACCTACTATTCACACTAAATTTACAGCTTACAAATGTAAATGAACCCATGCGTAATGCATTAAGTTTAGACAAACGTATTTTTTAGGGTTCCGCACTTCAAAAGGAAAAAGCGGAACCCTTATAGGATCACTTTGTTGTCCGTCCGTCCGTCTGTCAAATCCCATTTTCTCAGGAACGCGTGGAGGTATCAAGCTTAAATTTATAACAAATACTCAGGTCTATTGTCCCTTGGAGCTGTGAAAAAATCAAACTTCTAAGCCAACGCAATCAAAAGATACAGCCGTTTATGCCGCAAATTTCCGCAAATTTTCGAATCAAAACCTACAGGGTACTTCCCGTGAACTCAGAATCTTAAAATTTGGTACGAAGCAACGTCTTATAGCACAGATAAAGGAAAAATTGCGAAAACCGTAAATTTTTAGTTACATCATACAATAAAAATATTTTTAATAATTTTAATGTTACTACCCCTTTCCTCATGAACGCGTAGAGGTATTAAATTAAAACTCATACCAAATACTAACGTCTATAATACTTTTAAACTGTAACAAAATCAAACTTCTATGTCAACGCAATCAAAAGAAACAGCAACTTAAGCCGCATATTTTCAAACTCGCAACTACTCGCAAGGGAATCAAAACCTAAAGGGTACTTCCAGTCGATTTAGAATCTTGAAATTTGGCATGAAGCAATGTTTTATAGCACATATAAAGGAAAAAATCTGAAAACTTTAAATTTTTAGTTACATCACATATATACAGGTTTGTACGAAACCCTCGATGCGCGAGTTCGACTCGCACTTGGCCGGTATTTTTATTACAATTAAGTTGAATTTCTTAGCATACTGCAAATGTACCATATACAGGGTTTTTCAAGTTGATGGGCTATTAGAAGTATATGAATTAGTAGAAGGAATTCAATTCTGAATCTTGGGCTCATTTGGTTATTGTTTATGCCGCTTCTTTAAAAATCCGGTTATACCGGAAGTCGATATCAACTTTATTTTAAATGGAATGGTATATTTTTTACGCTGAATTCTAATAAAACGTGTAATTCTAAGATAAGTTTGATAACCAACTTGTACACCTATGACGATCGGTTTCTGAGTTAATTTAATTTATAGAAAAAAAAATCGCTACGCAACCCAAATTATAAAAAACCATAACTTGCGCAAAATACGACTTGGAATGTTGAAATTTTTACTAGTAATAGCTGAATATTAGTGCTGACGCCTTGACAAAATTGAATTAAAGAATTTATACAGGGCGTTCAAAATAAAATTCTAAAGTTGAAAAACTTCAAACACGAATTAGTTCGTTTTTTCAAATGGCACCTACTATTTTTTATTTTTTCAATCGATTCCTTTTTTTATCCTCTTTCGATCTATATGGATTCTTCGTATTTTACGTAATAATTCAAAATTATTCCAAAATTTTCGAATAAAAAAGGAAGTATCCATATAAATCGAAAGAGGATAAAAGAAGGAATCGATTGAAAAAATAAAAAATAGTAGGTGCCATTTTAAAAAACGAGGTAATTCGTGTTTGAAGTTTTTCAATTTTAGAATTTTATTTTGAACGCCCTGTGTAAATTATTTAATTCAATTTTGTCAAGGCGTTAGCACTAATATTCAGCTATTACTAGTAAAAATTTCAACACTCCAAGTCGTATTTTGCGGAAGTTATGGTTTTTTATAGTTTGGGTTGCGGTAGCGATTTTTTTTTTATAAATTAAATTAACTCAGAAACCGATCGTCATAGGTGTACAAGTTGGTTATCAAACTTATCTTAGAATTACACGTTTTATTCGAATTCAGCGTAAAAAATACACCATTCCATATAAAATAACAAAGTTGGTATCGACTTCCGGTATAACCGGATGTAAATCGAACTTGAAAATATTTTTAAAAGAAGCGGCATAAACAATAACCAAATGAGCCCAAGTTTCAGAATTGAATTCCTTCTACTAATTCATATACTTCTAATAGCCCATCAACTTGAAAAACCCTGTATATATTTCATTAAGGTACTTAGTTAAAAGGCGGGCCTGATTTGGTGACCCTGATAAGATGCTCGACCAGAACCTAATGGTAAGCAAGTATTTTCCTGGTTGTTATGCCGTGGTCCTGTCTTTCTCCTTTTCTAAGCGTTCCGCTAGTCTTGACTGTTGGCATCCTCAGTAGATTTCTGCTGCTTCTTCTGCTGAGACTGAGAAGGTTCGAACGCGATTGTGCTGTCAGCATCATGACAACATTTTACCGATTACACATCGGGATGCACTGAAGAATTAAGAATAGCGAAACGTCTGCAAAACGATTTCGACCTCGGCGAAAAAGCCCAGAAGCTATTCATCATCGACTTTAAAGCTTTTTTATAATAATATAATTATTTTGTAATTACCTAAACCCTTAGGTAGGTACCTAATAGATTCTTGCCTTAATTATTATTATCTATTTATTTTAAGTAACAGCTTGTTTTCAGTAAGTAGTGAAAGCCAATTGAAACCTAAATAATTGTATTAGCGACATAGACAGTCTTGAACTTGTTTAAATAATTCATTTAACACTTAACTTCCTTAGAAAATTATGCGGCGGCTTTAAGCTTACGCTAAATATATTAAACCATTAATAAAAAACATTACTAGTTTGCAACCAACAAACGGGGAAAAAGGGCAACATACATACATAAACTTATGCGTATGTCTGTACATACATTCATGCGTGTATGCCATGCCAACCAGACGAGAGTAGATACCCACCGTGGAAATTGTTACCAACGACTTACTTTTACTTTATCCACAAAATAAAAATAGAAAGAAAGCGACATTGAAGACATTGAATCCACTGTGTCTGTTTTAACGGCTTTCGGCTGGTATTCGTACTTTCAAGAACAATAAAACATACTTAAGATAACCCACACCACCTATAGGATGTTACAGTGCAGTATAATGAGAGTTAATTACAAACCTGTTTAAGTCGCTGGTAATAAAAAAGATATCAAACAAATATTTGGGATATTCTTGTATCACTCATTGCTCTAAAACATTACATGACCATTATTAATTAGCCACCTATGCACCTATAATACGGGGAATACAAACATTGCACATCAAAAAAATTTAGGGGAAAGCTGGATTTTTGCAAGAACCTTCCTTTTTTGGTTTTAAACAATATCCCAAAAGCCCGTCAGCGATACATGTGCCGATAAAAATGTCACGCGTGGTCAAAGGTTTTGACAAACAGTTTTTCGCAAATATCTCGTAAACGGTTAAGTACTTTTATCGAAACAATGATGGTTATCAAATTTGTAGATTAGGAAATTGCCTACAAAAAACATCATTCCTTTTTTTTGTAAAACAGACGATTTTCGAGAAAATTTGATTTATTAAGGATAAGATTTACATGTTTTTTATTGAATATGAAAAACTTTCATCAACAAGAATGACGTACATAGGTACAATCAAACTACGATAGCTCGAAGGTCGACAAGCGAAATTTTTGATAAATCGAACCAAATTGGTTGGCAACAGCATCAAATATGGGAAACATATGTGTAATACGTATTTACTGGATAACTCAAACTCTCGAAATTCTATTACTCGAATCGAATATCTTAATAACTCGAAGATAATATTTAGCGCCAACTTCAATAAGTCGAATTTTCTGGGGGATTCCCTTACTAATGGACGATTTTAACGTCAATTTTTAAAAAATCAAATAAACAATAAAACACTTCGAAATTTCACTTAATTTTTATTTACTCTATACGTATTTCGTCTTGTTAAGGCATCTTCAGGAGTTTACATTGTTTATACTTAAACTAAATCTAATATTATAGTAGGGTCAGGTGGGGTAATTGTAAACAGGCTCTTTATTTCTACGAAATAGGACTCTTGATTATTCTAACTAATGGGAATTATAGACTGTGGTGTCGACTTTTGACGATTGGATGCTTTAACGCGTTAAACAGCAGAGGAAGAGTCTCGCAATATTTTATGTTGAACAGTGAAAATAATTCTATATACTATATAATTTTTGGGGTAATTGTGAACCCGGCTTTATAAATATAATTTTCATTGGAATTCACATTTGAAAGCGAATTGTTCACTTTTGCCCCATTAAAAACCTTCATAAAGCCAGTACAAACAAGATGATTGTTCACATTTACCCCTAAGTTTTCGACTGCGTTAATAAGGGAAGGGGTAATTGTAAACTGAAGTTTTTTGCAAAAAAATCCGAATTTGTATATTTAACAACAGAAATTCACTTAATACCAAACATGGGCCTAAACTAATCATATAGTCGCCTAAATTTAATCTTCATCTAAGATACATCGAGCTTCAAAAGTCAAACTTCCAAAATCGTTCACCCCACATCTTTATTTATATATTTCTTAATTGAGTTTTAAACTATATCTGGATGAAGGAGGGGGTTGTTTTCAAAACTCCTTTGGTCATTCAGTAGATTCATTTTTATTTTAGAACGAATAATTGAAATTAAAAGAGCCCTTTTATTATTTATTTGATTATACAATTAAACAGGTTTCACTAAGCGATAATGGCAACTACATTCAAGTCTAGTTTTAGAGCATTAATATAGAAGCAAGCAATAAGGTAAAACTTTGTCTTTTGACCAATAACTAAATTCCAACCTAACCTACAAGCTCGTAGTTGACGATATACTGCACTACCTTCCATATTGTTTGCAGTTTCGCTGGGTTTTTTAAAGAAAAATTAAGTTTGCGTTCTGTTTTATTTTCTAGATAAACTTCTGGTGTATACTAAATTATCCCTGAATCCACTGACGGCCGATTCTTTTTACCTAACTAGAATTTAAAAACGAAAAAAAATTCTTAACATAAAGTGATCTTAACTGAAGCAAACACCATAGCTCAATTTTACCTACATATGCCTACGGTAGTGTGTGTTGACCAACACGTTGGTTGAGCCCAAACAGCGTAAAAATGTTTTATTCTATATAGAACCTACATTCTATATAGGCATAATGTATCATTTAATATCAGTCATTCGATAGTATCTGTTGCAATCCGCTTTAGGGTAAATAAGTGATATAAAAATAATGAAATATTTCAATATACGACATGCTAACAGCAACAGTCATATTGGTAAACTGTTACGCTAGATACTCTTAAAACAATAAAAAAACCCTTTACCAGCTCCTAATCTACCAATTATACCTATCGTTAGAGTTGCTTCGTTTACAAGTAGGTACTATACATGTATTTATTAATCATTTTATGAGCAACAATAAAGTGAAATAACCACCAGTGTATACATATCCCTTTTGCAACAGTACTTCAATAAAAATTATTGGAAGCATTTGCCTCAAACGACATTAATTTTGTAAACTTTTTATTTTTTAGTAAATTTTGGCGGAGGTGCTAGACAGTTAGTTTAACCTATTTCATTTTGAAGCGCCTTTTGCATTAAGTACAATATTTTTTGTCAAATCTGTCAGAACTGATAGCGGCAAAAGACTAAAATGCAATGGAATTCGGACAAACACTCGAATGTAAGCAAATTAAAGATACATGCGACTGTACCACATATTAAGACAATAAATTATAGGAATTTCTTCGCCTTTTTCTAGACCACTTCTAATGAGTAAGATACTGTTGAATATAAAATGAGTGTTCAACAAGTCGGAACGTGAATTATACGGATACAATTTTTTGTTTAGAAGCCAAATGAAAGTGTTGTATTGCTTTATAACATTATAACCATGCAAAAACGAGGTTGATTATTGAAATACTATAGGTAGTTTTTTTGCGTGGCCATAAAGTAGATATGTCCAAATATTTATTGAAAATTTAACTTGTAATGATGCAATGGGTCGTACCACAATTGAGCACAAAAATGCATTTCTATTACACAACGCATTTACTATAGATAAAAACGTTTCTTCCTTTACATACAGCATATTGTTATGTATTTGTTTAGTAGATACAATGGAATTTTGACCACGAAATAAAAATGAATGTTATGTATTATACTCACGAATATGGAAATAAGAAGGTTAAAAAGGAAATGTGTGAATTACAGTATCTATATATCCAACCAGATTTTTTGTCGCCCAACATAATTCCTTTTGGATCCAGAAATTTACAGTTACATTGTAAAAAATCATTTGAACTTTTAATGCAGTTAATGAAAGTATTATGTAAAATTATATAATACAATGTGTTATGTACCTACCTAAGGGATGTCCAGTGGCAGAATAAGAATTTAAACTTCTATAAGTCTGTATTCTGCCACTACTATCACCACTATTATGTTTTTCCACATAAATTGATACACAGGGTCGGAAACACTTTCTAACCAACAATATCATCCGATCTCTTCCCAACGAACTTTTTTCTAGGGGGTGTTTCACAATATAATTTGTAATTGGTTTTACCTGAATACTTCTACGTCAATAACTTAACTTAACTATATATACAGATTTTAATTTATTATAAAATTTCTAGTTGAATAAAGGAATTTCTATATATTAGAAAACACAACAATAGAAAATTACAACAACTGTTTTTAGCTAATGAATTCAAATAAACATGTATTTTGCATTTTTGTGCACATGGTAAGCCACAAATTTAACACTTTCCCTGAATATTTTAAAACCAACGTGTTCGTTTCTCCAAATAGAAAGCAAAACTACAAAAGACCAAACACCATATCATGCAGATGTCATTTAGAAGCTTGCATTAGATTCAGTCAGAACACATCAACTTTAAACGTTCATTGATTACTTTAATATGTAATAAAAGTTGCAACAATAGAAATTTAAAAAAAGACAATTTATACGAAATATACCTAGACTGTCTGAAAATTTCATATTTTAGTGTCGTTTTCACTCAGTTTTATAATCTAAAAGAAAGTAGGTACCTACCTTATTTCCAGTTTAGGTATATTGTCAGCTTTTTCGAAAGTAATAAACAACATACGAATTGCATTCTTCAAAGGATTCGTCCCCGTTCGAAGAAAATAAATAATCAAGTAAAAAATACATATAACCCTTAATTTTTACCCTTCTACCACCAACCCCGATTTTTAATAGCGATATTAGTATCTACTGTAATAATCTTCAACTCTCAGTGGTCGATAACTGATCAATTATTATCAATTGATTAGTCATCCCCGTCAGGCGTCTACTGATGTCACTACTCACCCAGCAAACAGCACGGAGTGGGGATGAGAATGAAGCAGATTTTTTAGAATGTTACATGGAGTTCAAATATGTTCTAAGAAGTAAAAGAATGGTTTATTATAAAATTTCAGAATGATTGGGTAATGTTCAAGAATGTTTTAGAATCTTGAAGATCATTCAAGCATGTTCGAAAGTGTTAAACAAAGTTAGAGAAAGTTTTGAATCATTATGGAATGTCTTGGATAGTTCTAAATTCGCGAATATTCTAGAATGTTCCATCAAAAGTGTGACGTATTCTTACCCGAGCAACGCTGCTAGTAATTTTCTAAAAAATACAAAAAAATGTCATATTTTACTAGACTAAGTCCCCTTTGTTGTATGTGCCTTATTCATTTTTGCTTTGCTAACAAACCTATTCTTTGGTTATTTCTATTTACTTCGGGAAATATCGACATCTATGAATCTAGATCTAGAAATAACGATTTATTGATCTTTATTTTCAGGCTGTAATAAGGACTGACATATCAATTCTTCAATTCGTCGTCTATTTTTTTAAATTATTAGTTCTTTCCTCGTTTAGATTTTTACAGTTTGTTTTATACTTTCTGTACCTAAACGAATCACAGCAGCAATTCAGCGACTGTCTCTCAAATCGGCATGCTTCTTATTTTACGTGAAGTATTTTCTAATGATCGCCCTGGTCGCAAAGCAAATAATTAGGGGCACGTAATGCTCGTTTCCGCAAGTACCTCTGATAGCAATGAGCCTTTAATTGCGTGGCACAATCGTAAGCAGTCGCTGCTCCATTCAAATTTATGTAATTTGCTTAATATGGCAGCGAAAACGAGATCTCATTAGGACTTCAACGAATCCAAGAAGCCACAAATGAATTACTTACTTAAAAACATAAATCGTACTATATTGCACAATTATTCCTCTGATTCGGATCAACAAAATAACCAAGAGTCAAATAGGGGCACCAAAAAGTCTTCTATTTTAAAACTTTTCGCCTCCTAAAGTCTCAATAAATGGGAGGCGAAACGTTGCTACAAAAATATCGTCGCGCCGATATACTACCAGTATAATATTCCACATTTGTAATTTTACAGGTAATTACCTACATAACTATTATGTTATATGGTCGTGACGTCAACTTCTTGAGATTTAAAATCCTCTAAGTCAATAAAAGAAATACTGAGATCCGATTCGACTGTAGGTAGGTATCCAAAAGTGATGAAGATGTAGGTTAGACTGCTTATTACAGCGTTTGAATTAGTATGAATAGCGTTGTGGTCAATAATCTTAACTTAAGATGCTACATCGCTATGCCGTAACGTTCTTTCATAACGTTAAATCGTTTTTAGCATTTTACTCTTTAATTTAATGGTGGAGGCTTCGGCGCCCCAAAGAAAAAGAACCAAAGACTTAAACTTTTCAGGAATCAAAAAATTGCTTTTGATTATTAGAAATTTAATTTAAATAGTTATGTTTTGAAATAATCAATATTTTATCTGAATGTTTTTATATTTTTTATAGGATAGGTACTGCTCCTTGATATTCATATTTTTGATAGAAAATCTATAATTTAATTCGGAGTTTTCACTTAATAAATAATTTAGAAAAATATTTAATTATTCATTTATATTATTTTTATTAAGCCACGGATATAATAAACGAGCAGGATTTCAATTTTAATTTTGTAGATATATCAATTAAATAAATATAACCTTGACAACAAGAACCAGCTGATTCATTCTCGGCAGATCTGTAACTTCACATTAAAATATACTAGCAGGAAATTGTTGCGGTCTAGTTCAGATGTAAGTGAATGTCAATGGTTATAGTAGCATCACGTCGACACCTTTCTGACTGAGCTTTAAATCAACCGCATAGAATAAATAATCCAATAGTTTGGCCTATTACACATAGGAATATTTTTTATACCTATGGAAACAAAACGATAATTACAAGAGTATTTAAAAGATTGAGTGGAAAACCTTCGATTCGAATTGTGATTAGGACTGTACTAGTTTATGATTTAATAAAATCCGAAAATTTGAAAATACAGAAGCAATAGGCAAATACTCTAGTGAATTAGGAGAATCTATAGAGTAAGTACCTCTACTTGATTTCAATTTGTGCACCGCATTCGATTTCTTACTACAGTAATTATATAAATGATTTTATTACTTGATGAGTCAAGCAAAATTTTTCTAGTAAATAATACTAGAATTCTCATAAAATGTACTTGGTGGTATAAAACAATTTTTCATTCTTTCTAATAAATAATTAGTATTAGAATAATCAAGCTAAATAAGTCTAGACTTTTTTCTCTACCTCTCGAACATTTTATCGTGTCGTGTCATAAAGAAAAAAATACTAGAATGAGAATAGTTTAGTAACATTAGTGATAAGAAGTGTAAAAAATGTTTTTCTAATCAAGTCAATTTTACTAGATTTCAGTCTCAACACCGAACGTAGACTTGGCCAGACATTTCTAGTAAAATCTCCTTGAGCGTCTGGTCGTCCATATAAATGACCGATTTTTTAGTAATGTTTGCTACAATTCTAGCAATATTTTCATGATTGTTTTCTCCGTGTATAGGAATAAAATTTTAAATAATAAAAAATTAAACATATAGTAGAATTTATGCAGAAAAAGCAGCTCCTGCTAAAAGGTGAAAAAATAGAAAAATTAAGTTAAATGTTCAGTTCTATAGATTCATTTAGTTGTATAGTTTAGCCCAAACAGGGGATAAGGTTAGGTTAGGTCAGAGGGAAGAACCAACCCCTATAGGCACAGGGATCAGCAATACATGAGGACATGACCACGAGAACAATCGCTTTCTCATTCATTTCCCTCCGTAACCTTATTATGTAATAAAAACGTTATTCGGAGGTGACTACCATTAATTACGTAAGGGATTTTTCTGATAATTTAGATCTTCCCCTCATTGATGCATTGGGAAGAACTCGCCTACTCTTTACGTGAGATTAACCCAATAAATTTTAGGCAAGTACTTAATACTAAATTCCACACAACTCAACGTTTAGAAACCTAAAACTCGTTTCTACACCTAAGGTATCATCCTCAGTTACAGACTTATGTTTGCATTTACCTACACCTTCAGTATTTTCATTCATTTCAGTTCTACAGTATTCTGACTGATTGTCTTGTATATTTACCTAATAAGAATTTAGGTTACAGCAGGAAAGAACAACCTGAAGGAACTCAGTGTTGTCGTAGACGTGCCTTTCCATATCTCTATACGCCTCTATTACCACAAAAAAAAAAACATTATTCAACAGGGTTACTCTGAGCCTCCCTTTCTTCACCTTACACACATAATTAACATTTAACTCATCTTTAATTGTCAATTTCGTATTCCTTTTAAATTAATGACACTTGAATGGTGTTTTACAAAATCATAACCCTCTCGCCTAGTTTTTCCAGTAATTCCATACACATTTATGAACTATTTCAAATCATATTTATTTTACTACGATTAACTTTTTATTCCAAAAATTTTGCTATTATTTGAAACTTTATGATAAGAAAATATTATTCAGTTATTAGATATGACAATTATTTGTATTGTAAATGCTGACATCGAACATTCAAAACATCAGTGTCTACCTGTTGATTGCATACTTGCTTAAACTGCAATAAATTCCTTAGAACCAAACCATATAAGTATGCCTACAACGTGCATGGAAGTGTAAAATCATAAAATGCTTATTTATTTGTCGACATTGCAACGTGCAATAGACAATATGTGAAACTGTTTCATAAATCGTTAAAAGTAAAAGTACACCGTTTAAAAAATTAATTACCCAGACATTTTAAATAGAAAGACATTATGAACAAATTGTAAAAGCGGTAATTTAAAAAAAATGCGGCTTACGAAAGAAATGTTTTCTTTCAAAATTGCTTAAGTATTTACTATATATTATCGTGGAACTACTTTTTGTTTTCACCAATACAACATTTTTTCCGATTATAACTTTTACATAAGACACAATAGGTCCGTACCTTTCTACAATAACATATTACAATCACCCGAAAAAAGGGGCAACAATAAAAAAGTTATAACAATTATCGATAATGTAATTCAATAGGTACTTATCGACGTTTTTTATGTAATGTCTATTAGTTAAGTTAATGAGCAGATTTATAGTGTAACATTAAATAATAGTTTCCGACTCATTTTCATTATCTACTTGCAGGAAAAAAATAAAATAAAAGCCAGGTAATAAATAATTAGTTTAGAAATTTGAATGGCAAACTCGTTGTGAAGCATTGCCAGTTCTGATAAAATATTAAATTAATATATAAAACAAATTAAATCAGTGTAATACATTAATTTAATGTCCTAAGATGACAAGGATTAAAGAAGTTTATTTAAGCATACACTCTTTTCTGTTTCTACTTTTACTGAAGGTGTATCGTTTCAGAAAACTTACCACTAAGTAATAGTACATAATTAATTTTACGTTGACGTGACGATTTCGTTAAATTGTAGAACATGCAAATTATTATCTCACCTGCATTACTTAAATTATTTAAAATATATTTGAAACATTAACTGGTCATTAAATAACACTTATGAAGTTATTACTACGTAAAAACACTGGCGGTTTTTCGAAGTTGAACGATAAACTTTCTCATTTGTGCAAAATTGTGAAACTTCTGATGTATCTAAGTACCTAAATTACTAAACCTACTTACTAACAAGCATAAAACTAGAAAAACATTATATCCTTATCATAATCACATATTAATATAGATACTTATTAGGTAAATATCGTTTAAACTTGTTGAAGATGTTGTTAAACAATTTAATAATTGACGGGAAATATAACAATTTAATTGTTTAACATAAGAGAGATATCTACATATATTCAAAACTAATTGGTTGGTGCATTAATATGGCGTTAACTATTTATGCTGTAAATGGAATGTTCAATAAAACTTGAGATTTTATACCAATTTTTTTTGTAAATTATACAGTCTGAAATTTAAGCTAAAATTTTAGTATGGTTCTTTTCGTGATATATCAAATGACAAAAAGAACAATATTACGGAAGGGAACAAAAAAATGTCTGGAAAATCCCTCCTTCAAAAAAATCCTCAAGACATTAGACAGAAAAGTTTAAGGTACCATTTAAAAGGTAAGGGTGAATTATTGTTGCAGGAGTTCAGATGGGCCTATTAATCTAAAGTAAATATAAATTGCGTTCACAATGTAAATTTTAAACATCCAAATAGTCCCAGTTATGATACATTTTCACGGCGAAGGATCGGGAATGAAAAATTCTATACAGAGATGTTATAATTTGGAAAAGACAACGACTTACACGACAAAACGTTATTAATTCGACATAAAACTATATGCAACAATATTTTGATACCGATTTACGACAATATTTTTTGAAACAGTCATGAAAATATTAACAAAAGCCTTTTGTTTATATTTAATTTAATTTATACCCAGCTATTTCCATTTTTTTGAAGCATGACCCGTAAAATTTATAAAAAATCATACAGCAACTTTTTGTAACCATCATTTGATTAAAAAAATATCATAGCTCAATATAATTTATCAATTTCTATGTCATCATGAAAATTTCTATGATGGTAAAATCATTTCTGCTAGATAGGATTGATTGATAGAGAAGTGAAAAGATTTTATTTATAAAAACTTGGTTAACTTGTAACAAAATTAGTTCATTAATATTATACATCTATCGCAGTTCTTCTCATTATATAATACATCGAGTGGGATGATTATTTAATGGCACATCTATGTATTTCTTAATACTCAAATAAAATGTTTTCCAACTTTTAACCACTCCCAATAGCCAGAGACCAAAGAAATACCCTTATTTATTATATAGGTGTGAACAATCCTGATCCTGAACCATTTGAAAACACGACTGCTAACAAAAAACATTTGTATTAATGGTTTTATAGAGTATTTTATAATTATTCAAATATTATTAAAAGTAATAAAAAAAATTCACTTTTGTTATTTTATCCATTCAGTGTTTTTTTCAGGCAAATTTTTATTAAAATGTAGTAATTCTGAACATAAACCACTAATAACATGTTATGACCTAAGGATTTTTTCCTTACTCAAGCTACACAAAAGAAGAAGGGCTTTTTCTTTGAATCACTTTTAATAGTCACATCAACCAGGTAAATTGGAATTCCACCAAAGCATAAAACCCTTTAATCCAATAATGTTGATTATTTTTGGTTAATTTTGGTTTTACCGTCTATAAAATTGTTCACCGCATACTTATTAAAATTTTTATGTACATACAAGAAAAAGGTCCAGATAATCCATCAACTTTAAGATACATAAGAGAAAAAGTGATGCATGTACTTGTACCTACGTACTATCAAGAGTGTTGTAGATTATTCTTCGTGTCTTCTTAAATTAAAAATAATGGTGATACCGGAAGAAAACAGCATATGTAGAAACTATCATGCAACATAAATTACGTAGGTATCGACGGAGATGAAAATTGCGGTCAACATCATATGGCATCTATAACCAACCGGCACTTAACCCGGTTCTGTTTTGTCGGACGAACGCCGTAAACCATACAACGTCTGCTTAGATCTGGCGATTATAATTTGTTGTTGTTGTTTGGCCAGTGGAACAACAACGAACGGTCGTTCGACGGTAACATCACCATCATCAACAACATCATCATCATCATCATCATTACGATAATACAGTTGGTTAGAATAACGGTGTTCAGAGCAGCTGATCTAGCGTCAGGTAAGCGTCCTTGATGGGAGTAAGTACGTCTGCCACGGCGTCGAGTGCAACGGTGTACATAAAAGCTGGCAGGGAGTTTTTCCGGAGGTCCGTCGAATCCGGAAGGCCCGTGACCTTGGCGCAGCCCCAGAGTCCATGTCCCGAACGTTTCGAATCACCCTCACCAGGTCGCGCTCTCACTCTCGCACCAATCAAATGATAAATGGAAAGGTGGAGCGCGAAGTCTTAAAAGGCCGTCGAGAACGCTTACAGTTCGGTACCGCGGTAAAAATTTAGAACAGACAGACCACCGTCTTAGTTGTTAGTAGTGATTGTGCGAGTTTACTAGTGTAACCAGTGGGTACCATGGATCTCTTACAACGGTACCTTTTCCTGGCCGTCGTACTTTTGATAGCCTGCTTTTTGGATTCTGTTAGCACGATCAGAGTCGGAGCGAAAAAAAAGAAAGGTGAGTGGCGAGGATTTTCCGTTATCAACATTATCATGTGAAGGATTACTATGTGCCAAAGAAAAGTGTTGTTCTACGACGAGGATTTTGTGACTTCGTCAGTGATCTGTTAACTGTTCCGTTATTGCGGCATATTTTCTTCGGTACCTTTTTTCTCCTTTTTAGAGGTCCTTTCTTGGCCTACGACGACTGTTGCATGTTTTCTGTCATTTTTGAGGAAGGTTATCAAACAGTACCTTTTTTCTGCTTTTAAGTCACTTACATATAACTGTTACAACAATCAATTCGGTTTTTAAGTTTATTTTTGTCCGCTTCGATTGATGAAATAAATTTATTTTATTTTGGATTATGTCGTAATGTAATCTAGTTGAAACAGTTTAGAAATTAACTTGTTACATACGAAATAGGAGAAGGAAGTTATTAGTAATTGTGTGATTGCTTAAATGTACGAATGACTTAATCATCCAAAAATATTTACATTTACGAAACTTTAGCATTTTTTTGAAAATACGAATGCAAATGGAAAATGAATTAAGTATGACTCAGAATTGCAAAATAAACTAATTGATAATATTATTTAATCAAAATTTCTTAATGAATCACAAATGAAAAAAATTGGATATTTATGCAGTGAATTCTTTGCAATTGTAATATTTTTTTAATTAGGTCAGATGCAACTTTTAAACAAAGCTGTACCAGTTTCTGCTGCTTTGTGCTCATTTGGGTCAGATCGTGAGAATTTTAACATGATAGCTTTTTAACCAAATAGTACACGTAATTCCCTCGCAAAAACAAGTTGCATACTTTCGATTAGACAAAGAACTTTTGTTATGTCCGCTGCTGATGTTGTCTCTAAACATTATCTCTTCGACAAAAATATTTTCACTTTTTCCAATCTACACGCCAATTGTAGCATACCCACTAGAAAGTTATGAAAATGTTAAACAAACAGTTGTCAAACAGGCCAAAATTCACATGCTTGAAAAGATACTTAAAGGTGCCCATCAGTCTATCAAAAAGCCAGCAATTAAGTATCTAAAATTCTGTGCAATTATAGACTCTAAAAAAATTACAATAGTGGTTTCGCATTGTAACATTACCATTATTTATTGTTAGACGTGGCTCCGTTATTATTTTATGATGGATAAATAAATATTTATGATTGAAAATTATGAATGAAAGGATACATTTATATCTTTTTTTATTATTCTTTTGTAGCTGTTGAGATGCTTGAAGCGTTAATTTTCTTTCAATGTCTGGTTTCCTCATCAAGTGTTGTTAACGATAAATATTCGTAAATACCCTTAAATTAACTATCGCATTATTTAAACCAAATAATTTCCTATAACTACAATGAGCAACATTCCTTATAAGTAGGTAATTATATCAGTCTATGATGACTCAAAAAAAAGTAGATTTAAATTAGTTCTTCAAGAATTGAACGACTAGTAAAGGCAGGTGTTCATGTAATGGCATTTTTATTCAAGTTTTGTAAAACCTTTTCCTGTGAATGTGAACATATCAATACACCTTTCACCCATTATTGCAGAAAATTGAATTAATTTAATTGAGTTGTTCTAGTTATGTTACTAGTATGAATTATTAAAACTACTAATAACGAATGGTGTTATATAAATTTCCAATAAAATTATAGAGACTTTTTCAGGAATTACCTACAGATCGGGAATTAATATTCTTATTAAAAAATCCAATGGTTTTACATTGTGGGGGTTTACAACCACAATTTCGAGGCAAACGGCCTGTAAAAGTAACGGAACGTAGTCAAATTTTCAGAAATTTTACGCTCTAATACTTATTTTAATTGGTAATTTAATGACGAAATTGCTAACTTGTTTTGAAAAAATCGCTTCGTTCTTAATTAGGACCATAAAAACGTTAACAAAGACCTTGCAAGAAGAAAATGACCGCAGCACTGTAGACCTTGTAACCCTGAAAAATTTAATTTTTATTGGTAATTGTAGGACACTTCCAATCCAAAATTATTCGGGTTTTTCGAATATCTTGAGAATACATATTTAAATAGGAATTACAATAAAACTGTTCTTCCGTTACGTAATATCGACATACTAATATTAAATATTATGTTGGCATAAATAATTCTCAAATGTTCAACTTCCGCTCCAAGTAGTGATAGAGAGTTGGCTAGTGTAGTACAGTTGACTATAGACAACAAAAAATATGTTTTACATTTTTTTAACATGGCAGTTATTTAATCAACTAGAATGGTGATGAGAAGTCGATTATTCTTTTAATCAATCCCATTTCAAATCAATCAGCCTTGCCCAACTACATAGTTGCAACAGTTACGTATTACAATAAGTTTGAAAAAGGCGTCAAAAAAACTTAAATATGTCTGTCTAACTATTTCTCCAATTTTTTTACCATTACTATTCATTTGAAATCCGCCATTCTCTAATGTTGCGCCGTAAGGTTCCTTTCATATGCAAAGTTGCAAAATTGCATTACATTGTATTGTAAAAAAACTTCCGGAAATGATTGTTTTTTCTTAAATCGACTTTCAGCTATGAGGAACAAATGTGAAGTAATGCCTGATTGGGATTGTTACGATGGTGCGTATAATTAAAGATCGTTATTGATTAGTGAGAAAATCTCACGTTACATAACATTGCATTAAGATAACCGTTTGGCTACTTTCTAAATTAATGGATTGCAGAAAACTGCGACTTTACCTTATTTGTTACCCCCCATTAAAATAGAAAAACGACCACAATAACAATTATCGTTGTCTAGGATACAATAGTTAGTGTTATAACCACTGATTGGTTTACACCTTATTAAACTGGCACAATTCTTGACTTGATTGTTTCAAAATATGCGACAGTAGATAACGAGACTTATTTATGTACATAAACCTATATACAAGAAGAAACGGGGTACTGTTTACATCCGGTAACATTCAATTATGTTCTATATAGAAAATTTATTTAGAATCCTGGTCGTTTCGTCACCGATTTTCTCTTTGAAGGAAAATATAAAAATATTTAGTATTTATACGAAATGTCTGCAACAATTAAATCATTTAATGTGGTAAATACATATTGTCAAATAAAATAAAAAAATTTGTGGCTTGATGATACCCTGATTCGGGTCTACATGAAGAAGCAAGCGAAACGTTAGGAAGCAATTCCAACCGACGACAGCCATTAAACCTACATTAGGATATCATCAGTCTATCAACTGGCAACCAAACCCTTTATCAATTCGTTAATATAATAATAATTTTGCTTCCTATCTGAAAAAATAGAAATTGCTTGTTAAGGCGCTAAAATGGTTGGTCAAATACTAAATAAACAAGAAGCGATTAATTAAAACGTTAATATTACCTTTTTAATAACACTAATTATAATTTAACTTAACAAGCATGTCATGTTTTCATTATTAAAAGTCATCACCTATTAAAAATCTTTAATTATTCAAATTTAAAGTGACATCTAAAAAAAACAGAATGCAGGTGTAAAATAATTTAATTTGTTAGTCACTTGAATGATGATGATGCTGATGGAATTATTTGTAGAAACAATTGACTTAACGTGAAAGTTCAATAATTTTATTAGGGTGTTGTATGGTTACTTAGTTTGCCTTCAATTTTTGTAAAATTTGCTTTTTAATTTAATTAGTACGAGTAGATATAATTAAAGGTGTGGTTACTTATCGACTTTCTCATCTAACATCTGCAAAGCAAAAGAATGTTCAGTTACGAAGTAATTAGATCACTAATTATTGGTTTTATTATGTAAATTATTTATATCTCATTAGTGAAACGACGTTTAACAGAAAATATTTAGAAATAAGTAACAAATTTAATGTTACTTAATTTGGACGGAAATATAATTTTATGCCACAGCTATAAAACAGAATTATTGTTTTAAATTAATAGATAATAGTTACTATGAAATATTCAATTCATTATGATAGTTGACCTTTTTGCTATTGTTGACAGAACAGGTACAAGCTAAATCGTATTACGAAAACTACTTATAATAATACTAATTAACTAAAAGACATTGAGTTAATGAAATCCATTGTTACTGTATGCGTAAGGTGTTTAACTCAATTTAAACAAAAAAAAAATCAATGAAAAAACACTAATCGGCTAGGAAGTTGTTTTCAACACAACTTTGGTTTCCAAATTTATGCAGGTACATTTAAATAAACTAAAAAAAAAAAAAAGAGACAGATTTGGAAGAACGATACCGAAAAGTAGACTGTGTCTCCGCTTTCGCAATGCGTATATCCCCTTATTGTGTCGACAACAACAACAACTGTTACTGCTGTGCTGTCATTTCGAAAGTTTAAAAAATTTAGTACTGTAACTTACGAGAAGACCAGACATTTGTCAATCACTATCTGCAGGTGCACCATTATTGCAACTGGAGACTGTAGATATTGTTTATATTTATAACGACGATACTTTCCTGGACAGATACCTTTCTAGTCCAGGAGCTGGCAGGCTTTGGGAAATGAAAATCTCGCCAACGGAAATAAGCTGTGGTAGGCTTAAATAAAAAGAAATTGAATATTGTCAGCCGACCTGGGCGTTAAAAAGAATATTATTTCCACGTTTTGGCTTAGTTTTGTGTAATACATTTCCTAAAACTACTCCATTATCCATAACAATTAATATTATTAACTAACATTAACCCAAAAATTGGCAATTACAAAATTTTACACCCCAAACTATTGCTGCATAAGCTTCTTTTTATTTATATCAGTCACAAGTAACTCCACTTGCTAACACTATTCGCTATCTATTCTGTTATTGTTAGGGCAAAAAACAAATATTCCTTTTCCTCACAGTTAGTAGTCTACAATTCCTACAGTGACTAAAACAAATGTAGTTATAACATCGTCTGACAACTATCATACTCTTATTATTTAAGGCAAACAAAATTAATTTCCAATGGGAAAGTTTTCCACACTCAATCCCTCCTCTTGGTTTGTTTGACATGGTGTGATTGTTATCATTTGTAATGACGTCGTCGGTTGTTGTAATGAAACTAAAATGGTCATTTGTGTAAAATTATTTTCTGTAGTTACTGACATCAGACGCAGAGTGAAATAAGTACCTAATTCACTGTTTTAGAACTAATGCATTTTCAAAAGTTCATTTTTTTACATTTGCTCAAAATATAAAAAGTTAAAAACTTTGCTTGAACGCATTTGGAAAACTATGTAAATTATTTTTTAAAATCTAAAAATTACAAAGACAAATCAACCTACCCCATTTCTTTATTGAAAAACACGTACCTACCCTTAAATTTATTTAAGTGCCAAATTGTTCGTCATAATTCCTAGTTAACGAAACTTTAATTTTATTTTATATCATAACTTATAACACTACAATATCGTGTATTTTATTTTTTTATCGGATTATGTTATTTTTTTATTTGAAAGTAAACACCTAAAAGTTCTTGATATTCATCAAGGAAAAATAACGACCCAAAAATTGATTTTCGACTAAACTATTTTTAAATATACTTATATAATTGTTTATTAATGTTTTGTAACATGTAAAATTTACTAGGTAGGTACCTACCTATAAGTGGATTACTAAAATAATTTAAATAATAAAAAACACGCATCGTTAATGACGGCTTCATTATTTGACATGTCATTAATGTAAGTGTTTCTGTGAAACGCCTTGTTTAGGTTGGTTTAATTGAAACCAATATCAACTTTACATTACCAGAAGGTTTGTCGCTCAATTAACCATTAAATTCTCTTTTTCGCAAAGTTCCTAGTAAAATTAACGTGCTAAAAACATGATTTCAATTTCAATGCCACTTTTCAAATACCTATTATGGAAAGGCTAGGTACTGCCTACTGCACGCACCATCCTTAATTTAATTAGCTGTTCAATTTAAGTTTAATTAAGTATTTTTATATAAACTAAGTGATTGTTAACAATAATTTAGACTAGACTATTAAAATTGTATCAAGAACATACAAGAAAGGTTAAACTTGGTAATTAATAAATAATTACCCGTTATAAACAAATTATATGATTCCTTAATTCTTGAAATAAATTTGGGTAATTAGAAAGTAACTACATTCCTAAATTTAAATTTTTGTGTAGGTATTAGAAAATATTTATACCCATGAGAAGTATTTTTTATTAAAAATTGTTATGTATTATTTAATTCTTATAATGTGGAGGCCCAAGCAATAAAACGTGACTACCCATGCCTTGACAATGTGTTTTTGGAATTGTCTATTACCATTTGATTGATGCAAATATAATTACCTATTTCTGTATATAAAGCTCAAATAAGTTGAGAAAAATGGCATTGAATTCTTGTAACTGTAAGGGGATTTTATCTGATTTGAGTTAGGAGCCTGAGGAGAGGTTACATCTCAGCTGCAAAGCTCTAATCAAAAAAGATTATTATCTCTTTACGTTGTCGTAAAGTGTTTTGAGTGCGTCTGTCAGTCATTCGATAGTAAGGTCATAACTCTTCCGAAACTTCCGCCACTTTAGTTGTTCGAAATTTCTGCTGGAAATTTTCTTTTAGTTGGCAAGCCTGTTTACATTACACAATACTCAATAAAATATTCCGACCTTTACCCTGCAGAATATAAATTGGCAGTACTTACTACACTTTGAGAGCGTGAAATTGATTATAACTACATAGTATATAGTAAAATTCAGTCATGAGCAATAAATCTCATGTTGTTACAATGATAGGCTTAATGAAAGCTTTCGATACTTGTTATCTACGTTTAAAGTACAATATAATACAAAATGATACGCGACCGATGACAGTTCCCAACCTACGCACTATGACAGAGACAAAAACAGAGATATTACGTATTTCGAAAGCGAACTTATGACAAGAGAAGTACTGTTATATAAAGTTAACTGGCCGAGTTTCTAGGTTCATATCTCGAGACAAGAATCTTCACTTTATATACCTACAAGCAAGTCGGTCACAGTTAGAGAGAGAGAAACTTGATCGTTTCGCCAAATTACCCACATACATGCATAAGTAATAACGTCGACAAAAAACACAATAAACAGTTACCATACATGTCAACATACATATGTATGTATACCTACAACATCATACACCCTCGTTATAAATCAAACAAGCGAACAGTTGGAGGAGCATGTTGTGGCCGTAACGTCACTTTACATTAATGGGCTTTAAAATTATTTTTTAATAATCATGGCAATCCCATAATGTGACGTAAGGCTATCTTTAGAAAACGTTTAGTAAATTTGAATGTAATTTACTCTGAATCACACTTGTACATCTCCATTATAAAATAAAAGAAAGTTACAGAAAATGGGCATGGTTTTTCCAAAAGTGTATGTAAATGTTTTGGGTGAAGTAATCTCCGGGATGATTTTGGTTTAAAATGCCAGACATTTTGCCTCTGATTGCGGAAGACAACAATTGCTACATTTTAATGAAGATTCAGTGATAGAAGATAAAGACAATAATAACTTCTGCAGCAGAAGACGAAACGTCTGGCAATTTAAACCAAGTTAGAGAAGGACACTTTGTCCAACAGAATAAGTAATTCACTTATTAACTAAACCTAAATAACTATGTTGTACTACATAAAATAATGTTTTGAGTACAAGCTTTTATGGATTTCATTCTGATCTTTATAGACTAAATAATAAAATTAAATAAACAGCTCATAAAAAATTGTTACCAACCACGTTTGTCATGTTCATTTTCTGATTTTGTCTTTTAGAAATGGTAGGTACCTACTTATAATGTATAAACTGTACGAAACTTATCTATAATCCCAAAACAAAATATTTTAATTATGGAATTATTCGAATTATAATTTTGAGAAGATAAAATATTTGTTAATTATCTATTTCTGACTCTTTAGCAAAGAGAAAAAGGTTGAGGGAGGTCTGATTGTGATTGAGGATTTTGTAAAGTTTCATTAGGAACAAAAGACCTTAAATATTTCTGAGAGTAGCCTAAAAATTAATTTCCTTTAAATTTTCCCTTCTCATTACAACATTTTAATGATGATGGTGAATACAAAATTCGATTAGGGATATCTACAGAAATTGAAATTGAAAATCTTACAAACAAATACGTCTTATATATATATCTGATAATTGATAACACTTCACAATGATTTATTTTTGTTTCATCGATTCATGTTTCGTCAATTTTTTTGGGCTATAAATTAATGTCATCAATAATTTCTGTTTGGTCTACTTCTGAATTTGACTTACTCCAGTATAATGAATAAAGATAGAAATGATCGCGACATTATGTTCCTTCATCTTATCTCTTCCCACCATAACCTTACATGAAAATTTTATTTGCGCTCACATAATTTGTATCTTCTTTTGCAACCACTAGGTAAAACTACCTGTGATACCTGCAAGTAAATCCCTTTAAGAGGCTAAGTTGATGCAACAGGAAGAATTAAAAATCGTTGCGACCTCAATCGACGAAACAGGAATAAGAGATTTTGAAATAATTCGATTAAATGTAGCCAATACGTTTTGTTACTATTCACTATAATTGCATGATTATTCACTGATTTGAGGCGATTGTAGCCTTTGATGATTCGATTTATTAGTCCGATCTTGTTTTGTGCAATGTTTTGCTTCTTCACCTTAACCAATTGATGTTCGTCTCAATATTGATTATAATTGAAATCAAATTGAAGTAAACTATTGAATTCGCTTCGTCAGGTAAAATTTCAACACATCGTTTTCTAAAAACAAAAACATTACGGTATCGTCATAAACAGAACATGAACTGTGTTGCTAAGTAATAACGTTTACAATATTTTTATGTGCACAATAAATTTATGAGCAGACGATAAGGCTTCACTTTTCACATCAGTCAAAGCTTTCAATAATAAAGTTTACAAAATGGAAAGCAATATTTATTCAATAAAATTCCTCTTATTTCTTGTAAATTAAAATCAGTTTTTATCTGTCACAATACTTACTACATGCACTTTATTAAGAGAAACTGATATGTAATGGTGACAAAACCGTAAAAACATTTCCAATTTATTGTACCTACGTAAATTTAGCAATATGTCGTTGACACGAGTACTCACCTACATTTTCTTTTAAAAATGGAATACAATGAAAACTAAAGAAAATCGTGTGTTACAAACATACTTGTAGATAAAAAAAAATTAAATTCCTGAAGTTTATGGAAAGCAAAAAGCCAGCTGTGGATAAAGGCATAAAATTTGTCACTGTCTGTTAGTAGATAGTGAAACGAAATGAAATTTGTAGTCTAGAACAGCTTATTTACTTATTTAATTTAATTTTCTTAGTGGTTAATTTATTTATGTAGGTATATCTGCCTCATTTTGCATACGTCATCTACTTACATTTTATCTCATTCAGAACTCTTGTCCTAAACTTACTCATCCTGTACAAAAATTGAAATGAAAATTACAATATTTTGCAATTGCAAATACAGAAATAGATTACATAAATAACTTTTAATACTTAATTTGTAAACTAATAGAAATAAATTAATCTCCTGAGCATCTCCTTGTGAATTTCAAATCGTGTTACACTGTGTGTATTTAAATATCTTGTTAATAACCTATTCATACCAAAGGAATTATATTTATACGTTATTCTCATACCTACAGGATACCTACATATATGCCTGCAAATATATTACAGTTTGTGAACCATTATGTATCCAAGACATTTCCCTGTTTACACGCTTGCCAGGCCTTTGCCATGACTAAGAAAAATGTTCACAATTTTTTCTAAACACGCATGTGGTATGTAAGTTTTATTTGTACGCATAGTTTGCTTCATTCATGTTTTAATCCTTTTGCAAAATTGCAACTGCGTCGCTTTACCGACCTCCTCGGTTGGTTGTCTTGTAGAAAACAAGGTCTAGACTATCGTGAGACTTCAACAACACATGCAGTAAGTAGTTAATGTTAAATAAAACCTGTTTCAAACAAATATATAACTGTGTTGCTACACATCGAACGGTAATTGAATTTTATTTTTATGAAGCTATTACACGAATGAAGGAAAAACGTTGATATAATTCGTTTTCGTGCAAGGATACAATTGTAAAGCGAAAGCAATTTGACACATATTCCTTACTGAAGCCAATATATGTTTGAAAGGACAATCGTGCGTAATATATTGTAATTAATTGAATATCTGACGAAAAAGGGCAGACAATGAAAAATATTATTAACTAAACGGACTATTTTCTTTCCCTCACAACAATACAAACCCTGTCTATCTTATTTAATATAGTTATTGTAATACTAGATGTATAATAGGTAAGAGTATTCTTTAGTGTCTGAAAAGTTTACATACTATGTAATTCTTATAAAATAATATGAATAAAATCCTACTGACTGCATAATTCCGCCTTGCTTACGCCAACGGGAGTGCACGTAAGATTGCTATTGGTTAAATCCTCTTTACGACCAGGATCATTTGCAAAATTGTGAAGCAATAGCAGCATTATAAGTAATCCCACTTTAAATCTATCTATTCATACGAATACCTTTTTTCTTTTGTTATTGTTGTTATTATATACCACGCCCTGTAATTTGACCTCCACCTGAGATTCTATAAACATTACCTTTACAATTATAAAAACCCAAAAAGTAGAAACTGTGTACTTGATATTCGTAGGTGTTTGCCTCTAAAAGGAGAATGAACGCTAACAATAAACACAGTTGTTGCTGTTTCTCAACCCATTTAGAACTCCAAATTTCATAAGCGCTCGATCCAAAATAATTTCGAAAAGTTCTAATTGCTCCACGACATTTGGCTACATCATGATTTTTGCAATTATTATACGGAGTGCATGATTCAGAAACGTTAATAAAACGTAGTAGTTTTGTACCTTTGACCTCGTTTTATAAGACATACCTACAACAATAGAACATTGCTTAACTTGACCTAGCATTAAAAAAATACCATCTATCCGAACTTTTTGTATGTAGGTACTAAAGCGGGCAAACACATACCTATACGTTGAGAATATGTTGTTGAGTGCATGTAAATAAATGTCGTATTTTCTTTGGAAAATGTCACTCAATCGATTTTATGTATGTAGGTATTTATATTACCTATCTTTGTAGAACATCAAATTTAATTGAATTTGCTTATTGGAATGCAGTGTATATGTTATATAGCCTTCCTGTCAATCTTCGTTGCATTAGGTAATAAAATAGCGCGTTTCCTGAGGTCTACATGGGATAAATTAAATAATATTAACAAGTAGACCTACCTAAAGAAATGAGTTGTACAGTCTTATAATAATTGACGCAGTGTTTTAGTTAAAACAGGGTTAGTTTTAATTAAAACCTGTCCAAAGGATGAGGAAGCGAAAGAAGACTTCACGGCTCAAAAATTGAGAAAATTAGATTTTATCAAATATTTATATTTTTACTTATTTACTAGCAGCAATACCCGGCGTTGCCCGGGTAAGAATATATTACACGTTTGATGAAACATTCTAGAATATTCGCGAATTTAAAACTATTCAGTAACATTCCACAATGATTCAAAACATTTTCTAACTTTTTTTAACAATCTGAAAAATTCTTGAATGATCTTCAAGATTCTGGAACATTGCCAAATCATTAAATTAATCTCTTTGTTGTTACGATGATAACACTGACGAAAAGTCACTGAATTTCGGTTTATATACCATCAGACATCAAAATTTCCAGTACTAGAACACTCTAGAACGTTCAAATAGTCTATTCTTTTCCATTTGTCAAAATCACTTCAATTATTTTGGTAACTGTTCGCTCTTGTTTCCAATTGATCTTCACTCGACTGCAAACACAATTTAACTGACAAAAAGTCACTGAATGTTGATTTATATATCATCGGACATCGAAATTCCTAGTACCAGAACACTCTAGAATATTTAGATGTACATACATGACTTTGAAACGTAGATGTACACTTTTTGAAACTTTCTAGATCATTCAAGAAATTTTTAGAACTTTCTCGAACATTCTAAGTCGATAATAACAGTTTGCGCTCATTTTAGAATTTTTAAAATCATTTCAGAAATTTATAGATCTTTCCGGAAGCCCTTATGACTTAAAAAAGGGCAGAAATATTTCTTTTCACCTTTCTGCCACCTACAACCACCCACTTCCACTCATCGCGACCAAACTCCCTTACTCTCACCTGGAGACCAAGGGGTATTTACCACCCCAACAGGAAGTTGATTGGAGTAGGTAAAGATAGAGAAAACCCTGTCTTTACGTACAAACATTAGCATTTTGTTTATGTATTTAGATTTCAAATCGTAATATATTTGTGCTGTTTTAGCAATTATTTGAATTCCTATCAATTACTAAGTAGCATTACAATTATTAATACTGACGAAGACTATGTTCAGAAATAATTAAATGCAAGTTAAGATTTTCTTATTTTTTAGAGACGAAACGCTCCCCTAATGAACCCTCATGGTCTGATAAAGTTTGGTTTCATAATGTCCCAGTCCCAGGCCTTTTTAGTAACACCTCAATGTAATCCAATCTCTAATCTGGATAATTTTTGTTTTGCACAATTTCATGCGAAAATAATAGAATAAAAATGTTTTTCTTTTAATTTCGAGAATTAATGATATTTTTGATAATTTGTGACTTACATTTTTGGATCAATTACCTATTTGTAGCAACTTTCTCTTATTTTTCGTTACTTTGTCCTGTAGTGTAAAAATAGGACAAGAAAATTGTAATTTTACCCCACTTTAACCTATAAATGCAATTATTTTTACCCCTCCCCTTCGCTCTACTGCGAAATGATTAAATGAGTCAAAAACTACATTTCATAGCATTGATTAAGTATACTTTTAGAACAATGTAATATTTTGCTTTAAAATCTGGCGAAAACTGAAGAATAACTCGCAATTTAATTGAATAAACATTGGTAGGTCTACTTATTAGTTAAGATTAATGTTTTATTATTTTTTTGTTGCAGGTCAGTACATTGAAATATCTGTCTATCACTTAACTCAATAATGGAACTGGTGAGTTTAATCATTCAAGCTATTATTCCGTCAAACAATAAAGTCAACCTATCAACTTAAATAACTATATGTTTCATAATGTAAAAAACACTTAACGAAAAATATGAATTGTCGTAGTTACCATTGCGTAAGTTTGTTGTATTTGTGTTCACCTTGCGATTCCTTCTATAGGTATTAGATACTTATATTTTATCAAGAGTTATTATAATATTGGTTCATATTTTAATTAACGGGCGCATTCCTTGAGGAGAAATGAAATTGCGATTTCCTGCACAAATAGCTTCAAAGGACGGTCACGAATTTTTGACATTCCTTGTCACAAGTCCTCAGTAATGTAATGAAATGTAAATTGACATTTCAAATTAGCCAAGTTGTTATTAAGCACAACTTCCTTGTGGAAAGCAAATAATATGAAATTCAATGACTATAACTTGTACTTGCTAAACATTTAAATGACATCGGTAAAACAAGATCAAATAATACGTGAAAACTGATAAGAAATTAAAAATAAATTTATGAAATTTTCGTTCGTACCTCAGTGTTTCTATAAATTTAGATCTGTTTAAGAAAATTTAATTGAAACTCGGTAGCATTTCGATCTCGAAAACCAGAAAAAATGGGAAATCAGTCGATATATTTCTCAAATTTCATTATTTAAGAAATGAAAGTATAAACAGAAAACCATCAGATTCTAATAGCAATTAATTAACTAACGGTAATTAATTGATTAATTAATGGACCGATTATTAACCAAATTTTGTATTTTTCAAACGCTATTTTCCAAGTTTAAAAAGTTTTGAAATAAATTTAGAGAATTTCATCTTGGGGCAGTTGTCAGGGGCGTTATGCCCACGTATAAATGTAATCCAGTTTCGAATTTCCTTAAGCACTTTATTAAAAAAATTTTGAATATGTTCATGTCTTGTCATATTAATTTTATCGGTTGTCCTTCTGAAAACATTCGTTAGTGAATAATTATTACTTCATTCAATCACATGGTCCCTAGGCGCAATTAAATGTTATATTCTTACAAGAGTTGCAGCCCGAGTTGCTCATTAGGCTTAATTAATTGCAGCTTTATGCTTTCTGATCAGAATAAACGAACGATTTACCTATTAGTATTTCGCAACGCGCACAAAAAACTTTGTAACAGATCCGAAAGCGACAACGACGCTAATGACTGATACACCTAATGCGTGATCGAGTGGTTTAGGGCATGAAAGTGAAACATTAAGAACTGTCACGGTTATTAAATTTAACAAACAAAGCAGATTTGAACGTCTAAGTTAACACCGTATTGTTATTTCACAGATAATTAAGGAGCCTAATTTTTTTTCCTATCGCAACTTATTCTACTGCTCGTTTTATAAAATAACAAGTTATTAGGTAGGTACTACATTTGTTACTAGGACGTAAAGTTGTAGTTTAATCCTGAAACGATTTCAATTTTAACAGTGCACTAAGTGAAATTATAATATCATAGAAGGAAATGCTTGCACACAAAAACTAGACGTTATAGTTAATTTTTTCAATAAAAAAAATGCCCTACACTTTCTTAAATTATATTATTGGACTAAATTTCGCATTTATTAAAGTTGAAAATACCCAAAAAATTTGGGTACAGATGAATAGTCTTAAAAAAGTGAACTGAATGTGAAAGCTTTTAGACATTTAATTATAGGGACTGTAACACATTTTCTGCAAGTTACGAAAAAATAAGGCTGGTAAATGGTCCGAAATGGTTTTAGGGCAACTTTTTAAAGCACTATTTGTTCGTGAAAAGTTACTTTATAATTGTGTTACCATGAACTGTAATAAAGTTCGATTAAAGATAATAAAAACGTTTTAAAGGGCTGTATGGGGTGACAGAAACAATTTAAAAGCGATTGATCAATTTTCTAGCCCTTTAACCATATTTGTGTGTTCCTTGAGTCTTTGGTAAACAATTCACAGATAATCTTTCACTTCCTTTCTGTCATTTCATCTGGTTTTACTTTCTTTCCACACTTACCAAACACTAATTCCCTCGATTCCTTAAAGGACTCTAAAATGGGCCTTCTACCCTATCCTCCCGCTTTGCACAACAATGTATGCACGCCCAGTAGCATTGGTTAAAATACACACAAAGAAAGGTTTTCAAAGAATGTATATTATAAGCCAATTAATTTTATTTTACGTATAAAATTTATATCGAATGATAATTAAACCCCAAACAGCACATTGAAGACGTAATTTAGGACGCAACAATTTTGCAGTAAATCATTTTCTTATTGTATTTGCACACCATATTAGCGTAAAAGTTGAGTGAGAGAGATTAGTAGAAAAATTAATGTATAAGTATATTATATTCTCTGTATCCATACTTACATACATTTATTACAATAATTAAGAAAGTTCATTTTAATTGATAACTAAAACAGACTTTCACGGTTTTAATAAATTTGCTCGGGGCGCAGCTAAGTAATTGTTTTCTTGGTTGTCATTTGTACATCCAGTTGCTACCAACATGGGGAAAACAAAACATATGGGTAAGGTGACTACTTAATAAAATATTCATTTGAAACTTATGCTTGATATTTTACTTGCTGTAGGTATGACAATAAATAATTACACAAAGGAAAATACGAGATCTTGTAAAAGTTACGACAGTTCTGTCATATTAACTGAAGAGAAATCAAGAAAGTGAGATTTAGGAGCTGACGGTTGTTTCACAATTATAGTTTTCAAAAATGGAAAGACAGGAGCTCTAGTAAAAATCGAGTTTGAGTTTCAACAATTTTTTTTAATTATCTATACGTTTACAACGTTTAAAGTCGAAGTGGATTACACTATCGTGCAGATCTAAAATGGAACATCTTAGGCCATAATAAAAGGATAATCAATTAATCATCGTTAATAAGTGCCATAGATTCAGACTTATTTGTTTAAGTACCAAAATTTATTGTGTCCGTTAGATATTTATTTAAATTCATAATGATGTCGAGACTCTCAAAAAATATATTTATATCTAAGATTCTATTGATTTTGTGTAATCGTGTTTCGATTTTTACATCGGTGTTCTTCTCTTGATCTTGTCTAAAATTATGACATAATGAAAACATGATTTGGTGAATGCTGCAAATTTAGCTCAGCGAAAAAATAGCAAACATTCATGTAATATTTGTATTGGGGACTCCTTAAGAAGAAGGATTGAGGTTGATAGCGTTCATTGTTGGCTTGTGATATAATTTTTTAGAAGCTTTTCCTTGTTAAAATAATACTGGTTTAGTTTTGCCAAAATTTAGCGATTCCTGGTGGAAAAACTGACCAAAGAATCGAAATATGTCCCATTGAATTTTACTTAAGGGCATTATTCTTTGTTCACTTCTTCTTGCTTACAAAACTTATCAAAATCATCTCTCTATTTTCTATTTATTCACATTTACACACAATAATCCCTATACATAGCAGATAAGGATATTGCATATTAACAACACCTAATTATGCACAAATTGGATGACTTCTGGAATGCGAAGTTTATTCGTGACACGTTTTAAAAGGAAATAATACGTACGTTGACCATCATCACGCATTCTTGCAGACATCTGCGAGCACTAGGAATAAATGCATGTTTATTATTCATAAAATTTTACTTTCAACACGATTAACAGCCACGCGGTTCATTAATAAGACCGTTAGCCATAGCAAAAGAAATTGTCTTGATAAGTTATTAACGCAGCCACTTTCCTTCTGATATAATAACGAAAATGGCATTTACTTGCATGGAACGATCACTTTAGTTCCGGTAATGAAATCCGTTCTTCCTGTCTGTCGGTAGGTAATAAATAATAAACATGCGCCAGTAATTGATTTCACTTTTGCAAAAACTGATTTATTATTATTTATGGCAACAACAGAAACAACACAATGTAGTGGCTTGAATTTTCAGACAGAAAACTGAAATTAATTTCTCAGTTAAGGGTAACGTTCACCTATTATTTTCTGGGGTCGCAAAAACGAAAAAATTTCTAATAGAAAATGCGCCTTGTGGTGATTTTATGTTTAGGGTTTGAGCAATGATTGTAACGATATTTTTAGAGAACACTTACTAGTCGAGATATTCTAAAATTGAATGATTGGTAAGTGTAAAAAACCAGACCCAATGTCTTATTATCGGAGAAATCTGGTCGGGAATTAGTTCATGTTGTCAATATTAAGTTGTTGCAAATTTGAAAAGTATAATTTTTCTCGGGCTTTCGTGTGAATCTCACCCAGAAATCTAAACGTGTACCAAGTAATGTTTTAAACTGACCAATTTAAATATCTTCAGAAGATTCTGTGTACAACTAATTAATATTAATGAAATATTCAGTAAATGTAGCAAATGGAGAAAGCTTTAACGCACTGCTGGCGTCCTTCCAAATAATTCTAACATAAAAATTATTGCTCTAGATTGTAATTCAAATAGTGCATACAATATAAATTAATTCTAAGTAAGTGTTCAGACTTACTTTCCTTTTTAGGAAATTTCTCTGGTGACAAGTCCTGTGAAATGTTCTGTTTTCGAAAATTTTATTTGCATATAACCATAAATTAAATAAATAACTATTGATTCATTTTATTGTAGTTACCTACTTTAATTCGAACTTACTTTGCAAAACCCTAATTATGAAATTCGTTGTTAACTTAAACCTGATGACCTAATGTTTTATTTAGTAATGTACAGGATCGATAGAATTACGTATTTTACTTGTTCACGTTTTGTGAGATGCTTACACATACAAAAAAAAAAATAAAACGTAACGTCAAACACAAATTTAGCAGAAATAGCTTTTGAAACAATACATTGAACTTTAACACAGCTTAGGGATGTATTGCAACAGATATGTATAAACGTCTGCATTTTTTTATTTATTACAGAATTATCGCGACTTAATTTTTATTTGGGTATGCTGACAATGAAACACGAAAAAAATTACATTTGTATTTTCTGTCAAGTTTTTTATTTTTAAACATATTTCAACATACTTACGTTTGATGTGAAAGCAACTTAAGAATAAATTTACTGAAATTACTAAAAATACCACTCACGATAAATTTTTATTAAATGGAAATGTAGTTACAAGTTAATAATCTTCAATTGCAAGCTTGCATAAGTTTATGAGTTTATCTAGGTAGGCAATTAATGACTTTTCTGATAAATCCAGTTACTGTTATTTTATTCCATTTTACTAACTAATTTTTTAAAATAAAATGAAATACTAGAAATTTTAATTGAACTAAATTAAACAAGGTCATTTCTAGGCCCTTCTTCTGATCCCATTTCTTTTTAGTGGTGAATATACTTTCATCTGATGCCTACTGTAACAGTCGTTGAAATTAATTACTATTCATTATTGTGTTGCCTATAAATCTACTCATGGATCGATAAAATTGACCTGCAATATTAATTCTGTCGTGTAAGTGTTTTAGATTACCGAACGACTTCAGAATCGATTGCTTCTGTTCTACTACGTATCTAATTGTAAGTTTCGTGATTGGGTCAATTTTCTCCCACAACACTCGAATTCACAGTTCGATGAATATTTTATACCGCCGGTAACACATGAATACCTTCTAACCAGTCAGTTCGTTATACATAGGTGTATATAACTATACATACACGTTTACAGATACACTTAAATATCACAAATACACGTTCAATGCTTTCCTTTCGCGAGTTTTCATGCATTATCGACTTTAGTAGCATCCATTCATTTATACTGATATATTTGATTATTTATCTGGTGTCTTCACTACAATATCACATTACTATCTACATATATTCACACGTATATGTTTACATATATATTTTTTCTTAAATTACATACCTACATAATAGGAAAACACTAAATTATTTTATTGATTTCGCAACATTAATTTATTCAGAATTTAAACAAATAACTTTTTTTGCATCTGAAGAATCCATTGTATGGACAAAAATTATAGTTCAACCAAAATGTTTTTTTTTTCTGTATAATTATATCGAACTAGCAGTGAAACACGGGGTTGGTCGGGTTAAAATACATCACAATGTTTAATGGTATAATAAATATGTAAGGATCTATTTTTTAACGTAGGTATTATAGATTTGTATCATAGATAATGTAGATATTGAGAGACTTATTCAGGCATTAAACATTTAAATTTTTTTGGTCACTGTTCGCTCTTGTTTCCAATTGATTTTCACTCGACTGCAAACACAATTTAACTGACGAAAAGTCACTGAATGTTGATTTATATATCATCGAACATCGAAATTGCTAGTACCTACCAGAACACTTGAGAATATTTAGATGTACCATACATCACTTTGAAACGTAGATGTACACTTTTTGAAACTTTCTAGATCATTCAAGAAATTTTTAGAATTATTTAGATCATTTCAGAAATTTTGAGATCTTTCCGGAAGTCCTTATGACTTAAAAAAGGACAAAAATATTTCTTTTCACCTTTCTGCCACTTACAACCACCCACTTCGACCCACCGCGACCAAACTTCCTTACTTCCACCTGGAGACCACGGGGTATTTACCACCCCAACAAGAAGTTGATTGGAGTAGGTAGAGATAGAGAAAACCCTGTCTTTACGTACGAACATTAGCATTTCATATATATAATAAATAAAACACTTTAAACTTTCACATAAAAATGCAAGAATGTAATTGAAAAAAATACATATTTCGTTATAGGGAGTTCAGACTGTATGTACCATTGTTTGGTCAAAGAAACGTAGCCGTTCAAAATATGTTGCAAAAGCCGCAGATTGGTTTTGTAAACGGTGCCTTTGTGAAAGTCAATGCATGTTCGATTCAAACGATCCAATTGTGTCAATCTTCAACGATATCTGTTTAAAGAGAAAGCACTGTTTCATCCACCGGAACTACCGAATTAGATGGATGGACACGCAAATGACCGTGCCGGAGGTCGTAAATAAACAGCCGTATCCCATCGTCTGAATTTTTCAATTGGTACCTATCTAATAAAAAACACATTAGCCTTTCAAATTCCAAAAGAGTTTTTTTTATGACGAATAACAACCTGGGCTTTGTTATTTTATTGATTTAATGTTAGTACCACCTTTGACTGATCGCAAGCTTCCCGTAATATTAAATGAAGTAACAATTTATTTGTTCATCATTAAATTTAATTGCTGGTAGTAATCGTTAAACAAATCGTAAAGTGGTACCTACAACCAAATAGAATAGTTATATAAATAAATTGTTGTTTATAGCAGAGATGATGATTATTAATATCAATAATGTAAACTATCACTTAAATAGATATAATTGTGTACCTAAGCGTTAACAAGAACATTTATTCATAAACTGTTAACTTCAGTTTATAAATGTTGCGTACATATTTGCATACCTACTAAAATTAGATAATATTACAAACACGCTTTTCAATAACCTTCAGATAAGTAGCAGCAATTCGAATGATTACAGCTATTTAAACTGTTCCACAAAAGACAGTGCAATTTGTTTCCATCACGATCTCCAAAGATCATCTCGATTACAATGTTAAAGTCGTTTCGTTTATTCTATAGAAACAATATAAGAAACGCTGGCAGGTGGTCCATGTTTCACAAGCTTCCTTTTATTAATGGATTTCTTAACACTGCAGTTGCCTTAACATTAAAAGAGACATTCGTGGCGTAGGAGCTTTTAATTAGTGTATTCTTGTACTTTTGTCGACAATATTAATTAACAATCCAACTAAATTTTGTTAAGAAACTAACCAAACCTAACCTAACCTAGTCGAACCTAACTAAACCTAATTTACTTTAAAACTCTTAAGTAACGAATAAAGATCCTGAGATCATATACCTAGTCAAAGCTCTTATTCTTTGTTTGCGTTGCGTTTAGTGGAGCGGCGACTGCTAATTATTTAAAATTATTACAAAGTAATGAGACTTCCTGCACGGTTATGCCACAACTATTGGGTGTTTGTTTTCCCGTTTTATTAAATAACAATCGATATAAACTGAGTTTCACTTGGTCGTAAGTTCCTGTCCTTGCAAGTTAAAATATTAATCACCACATGGCTAATAACACAATAAATTAAACCATTACCGGATGTATTCAATTACCTACTATTTAAGGTTCGAGTGGAATAAACTTGTACACCTAGGTAAAGTTACACCTGTAAAACACCTTTTGATTTTGCACGCTTATAACACACTTTAATACATATCTAAGTACTTCGGATAGCTAGATAATAGTTAAATTTAAAGCGATATAATTGCAAATTTTTTGGCAAATCCGGTCTATGCATTTAGGTTAAATAGACATTTGTAAACGGGGTCATCTAATTAACGAATAATTCTGTAGTCCTTCAAATTATTTTTACACTTTTCCTTTTATTTAGTTAATGTCTTATTTATTAATTCAAGTGATTTATATTAGCTGTTTGTGGTCTAATTAAGAAAAAAGTAACATGTACGTAGGTATGTGTGCATTTACATTCGTCATTGTTAATAATGCGATGTTTGATACCACTAGATAAGCAATTACAGCTCATATAAATGAGCAGAACAAAAGCTATTAATAAATAATTTAATTAGCATAGGTAATTAGTAATCGGCAAATATTATTTCAGCTACAGCTAATGAATGGTGTTTCAAAATTAGAGAGCAGAAAGCCGCCATATTTGTGACGAAAATACACGAAATTGGTACAAATTAACCACTTCCGTCTAAGCAATACTAAAATGTGATCTTAATAACGATAAAAGATGTAATTTATGTTTAATGAGATGTACCAAGTAGCACAATTCAAATTGGACAGAACTATACTTATACTTATCAGTAAAAAGTGATGTATACGTATACTTACACAAATTAATCACAACTGAAATGGGGTAATCGCTTAGGTAAGTCTAGGGTAGATATAATATAGGTAATAATACAAAAGGTGGTTTCTTGTAAAAATGGTACACTTTAATGCCTTAAGTCCCACCGCCAAGTGTCCGCAAAGGAGGCGGATCTTGAGCTCGACAGGCGCACCACAAGGTCAAGGTTCATAACAGTCTAAAACACCTTTAGAATAAGTTAAATTGATATAAATGGGAGCGACGATTTACATTTGAAAGTAACGGAATTTGCAAATACATTTTAAAAAAAGCTTCATTAGCTTTTACTTAATTTTAATGCTCCTTTACACGAAGAAATGATTCAACTTAGACATGTCCGCAAGTTGTACCTACGGTACAATAAAATATCAGGCTTCGATTTTCCGCCTGTTGACTTGATTCAGATAGCAGGTGTAAGTACTTTACTTTAGTACCCTCTAGCGGCTCGCGAGATAGACGTTAAAAAGGATTTATCGTTCGAAACGATAAAACAAACAGTCGTGACTCGCCAAATAACTGTGGGCGAGGTTGCAAGTGCTTTATACGAGAGCGAGTCGCATTTATCTGTTCTTGTAAAGTTGCCGTTAGTAAGGTGGATTCGTAATGAATGCATTATCTGTATCGTTTATGGAAAGTGAACGTGGTCGGAGCCAGTACCAGGGACTACATATTACGTACATATATAGTACCAATCGTGGTACACGACCTCATATCACCACTTGTGACGGAAACAATAGTTTTTCTCTTTCCGTTCCTACGTTGTTTGATTCACGACACGTTTGTTCAATTGGAATACCGACGATAGGTTAAGACAATCCCAATCCACAGCTTTAAGCATATATCTAGACCAGATTGTGTTTTATTTACAACAAATAACATTCATGGGTTAAGTTTCCATCATCCCCCCAGTATCGTTAGATTAGCCCAAAGGCAGGTCTAAGGGGGAAGGTGATAGAGGCGATCGCCCTCCTCCTCAATGATCCAGAAGATCCATCGATTGTAATTATAATTAAATAACTTCAGAACCTTAAATTTCTTAACCTAAATCTTCAGCTCCCAACTCTAACTTTTCAAGCTACACTTAGTCAATACACTAGAACAACGATAGAAATCTCTTGGGTTTAATATTCGGGGTTGAAACTTTGTAACCCTATGAATACCTCCATGAGTTCTTAATTTAAATATTTCAAACTCCACGACTATTTACTGTGAGGGCCTTAAACCCGATAACCCAAAAACTAACAAAACATTACATTAAAGCAAGGATTTAAATATCTTGAGTTCAATGCATTCAGTTGAAACCTTGCCACCCTAAACCGAACCGTTTGAAACAGTGGCGGCTCGTGGTCGAATACGAAGGGTGTTCACAAAATGAAGAACATGTAATTATCAAAAAGAATTTCACAGTGAGGCATATGACTTTACCAAAAAAGTAACCCAATTTTTAAAATGGTCATTGTTTAGATAGCCCAGTAACATTTCAGCTTGGTTATATCTATGATAATCATTTCCTACAGAGTCTATAATACATTCCAGGCATCCTTTAAATTTCTGCGTTTTCGTAAAAAAATTTTACTGTTCGAGTGTTATAGTTCCACCTGGTCGGCCGCGGCGACCGAAAGCAGACTTGAACAGACTGTTGGATACCCACGCCGGCGCAGCGTACACATGCTTTTCGTTCACTGCACCTAAACGCTGTATGTTGAGTGTATTTTATCTTCCATTTCACGCGTCCGACTATTCTCTTTTTAACACACAGAGTACCGCTCTCGCGATATGTTCAGGATCCAACTTGAACCGAAAAAGTTAGGTAATTTCGTCAGCGACAAGACAACAATTTAAATATTTTCTATGGGTTACGGGTTGGTGTTTTGTATGTAATTATGAACTATGAGGTTAATGGTAAAAAAGGTAGTACCTATATTATACGATAATTATCAATTATATTACAAATATTAAAAGGATAAAATTATATGGTGTACGTAGTTCAATTTTTAAGGGGGTTCACTGAACAAACGCACCTACAGTAAAACCGCCACTGGTTTCAAACCATAAATGCTTCCATGAGCTCTATGACTATTTACTGCAAGGTCCTTAAACCCAATAACCCGAAAACTAATAATTCATTACATTTAAGTAAGGATTTGAATATCTTGGGTTTAGAGGACTAAGTTGAAACCTTGCAATCGACTTAGAATGTTCGAGAAAGTTTTAAAAAATTCTTGAATGATCTAGAAAGTTTCAAAAAGTGTACATCTACGTTTCAAAGCCATGTATGTACATCTAAATATTCTGGAGTGTTCTGGTACTAGGAATTTCGATGTTCGATGATATATAAGTCAACATTCAGTGACTTTTTGTCAGTTAAATTGTGTTTGCAGTCGAGTGAAGATCAATTGGAAACAAGAGCGAACAGTGACCAAAAAAATTGAAATGTTTAATGGCCGAATAAGTCTCTCAATATCTACGTTATCTATGATATAAATCTATAATATCTACGTTAAAAAATAGATCCTTACATATTTTTTATAGATACCATTAAACATGTAATGTATTTTAACCCGAGCAACGCCGGGTTTCACTGCTACTTTATTATATATTTAATTGTGGGCATTTTTAAAACCAATTGTCGTAAATAAGTATGCCTGTCTTAATTACAAAAAAGAAAGGAAATTTGGTTACTCAACCCAATTAACTTAAATATCATTGACGTGATTTTTAATTTGAATATTATTTAATTATCCTTAATTTATAGCACGAAACGCGGAGTTACTGACAATCTACATACGTAATTCAAAATATTTATTTTGTTTTCACTTTTTCGCAATCGTATTTTTTACTTTACATACACCTTATACTTATATGTGCTTATTTACCAAATGTTGAATCACTTTATTATATAATTCATCTATTTCTACTCTTCAATTTCCTATTAATTGGCTATAATTCTAAAATTGCAGAATGAGAAACCCACTAAATCAATTTCTATAATTATCACCGCCTCACTTAAATTTCTAGTAAAATAATTTCGCTTTCTGTGAGAAAAATAAAAATCTTCGTTAAGAATTTACCTATTCATTAATTAATATTAGAATCGAATCGAAGCCTATCGTAAAATTGATTAAATGTAACGTTACTCGAATTTATTGAATTAGGCCTTTCAAATTACCGCAACTATTATATATGTATATTACATACGTACATAAGTACACTTTTCTTTTAAATAAGTATCCTGAAGGCCAGGTGCTTAATAAAGCTGAAACATTTTTTTAAAACTTTGAAAGAACAGATTAACTCTTGTACTGATGTGTATATAGTTAATTTTTCACTCAATAATCCTAACATATACCTACAATAATACGGTTATAATAAGCTCATTTACAAAAGCGATTACTTATTTAAAGCACACTTGCGAGAACAGCTTAATTAGATGGTTCAATGTTAATTCGCCGATATATGACTGCTTTTCAATAATTTTTACTAAACCTTAAAATGGTCATATTTTTCTTTTGCAAGAGCATTCTACGTTTGTGACTGTTATTATTATTGTATGTTTCAAAAATTCAAGGGGGTAGTAACAGGTGCAGACTTTTTGATTTTCGAAACCACTAATTCATAAACTATTTTTATTTATTTCGACTAAATGGATGGTTCTTGATTTTATTAATTTTTTTTAATAGATTTGTTAACATTAGTTTTTATGTAGGTATTGCATAATATGTAAAAGATTCTGCACTCTTATTAGATTGCCAACGCCCTTTCACACGGTATCGACCTCGGCCTTGAATCACAAGCTAATAACAGCAATTCACAACGAACTTGATAAATGTGTTGTTATTATTTAAACATTATTCTTCCATTAATCTCATTATAATAATTATTTATTATTACTACCATGCGCAGCGCATATTTTAAAGGAAGTTGCTCCCTTATTATGCAACCGATTGACTAATCTTTACAAAATTTGCAAGCACCAGGTAATTAAGAAATTTTACCGACCCGACGTATAATTATACCAAAAACAGTTCTCAGTGGTTGCATGCCTTTTATAGATAGAGCTGACTGCAATTATCTGCTTTTAGAATGTTCAAATTTAATGACAAAATTATCACAATGGAATACCTTTTTAAATTGAATAATAATAACGTATCATAAACACCTTTAACGAAATAAATTGTCTTGACTTCTTACAATTTAATACTTTACCTAATATTCACTACACAAGATATTTTTCACATGCATAGTTTTTGGTACCCATTCGATTGGTTTTTTACTAACAATCAGATAATTTTACCATTCGTTTCGCATAACTTTTAAACCTGATGGTGGAACATGAGAAAATAGGTACATGATTTTCATAAAAGGAATAATCATAAATAAGTATTTTAAAGAAAGCTGATCCATGCTGCTGGTATCTAGCTTTTACTAAATTTCCAAAGCCATTGGACAGAGGACAAGCGTACTTGCAATGTGTAACGCACATTTTCAACTCAGAGCCACATAATTAACCCACATTTGCACCTGTCGTAACCGCAATTCCGATATCATAAATCTATGTATTTGTTTTTAACTTCGAGTTATTATTATGGACTCAATACTCACGAATAGGTACCTACTACAGTAAAATATACTTAATCATATGTGTGCGTGCGTGTAGTCGAAAATTGTTTCATAATTGACACTCGTAAAAAAGTCAGTTGCCTTACAATAGATAAAGATGTAATTTACAGACAACCCAATTACACTCCGTGTATCTATACTTATAATATTTTATAATTAGGCGTAGCGAAATACCCAATTGTGTTAAAATTCGGTAAGGTTATAAAATCTCTTTATTCAACGGATCAACGGTTTAGAAAACTAGAGACAAGGAATGATAAATACGTGTGTTATTACCTACAGGCAAAAATTGATAATCACCACGTCCAGAATTAAATTCAATACAGGGACAAAAAGATTATTTTCTAAACAAATACCAACGTTTCATCGTTTAGAGCTTGAAGTCTTGAAGGCTCAGAACGATTGATATAAATCATATGTACACTCAGAGGACGTTAATTGGTTCCCAATAGTTTTCTTAAATGGTAACGTCGCGCCTTTTCGGTCTGTATGTTGTCGATAATGTAGGAAACAATAATATTGCGAGCAGAATCGCATCAATTGCTCGCTAGTTTCGTGGCTGTTTCAATGTTTACATACTATACAGGGTCTTTCAAGTTGATGGACTATTAGTATATGAATTAGTAGAATGAATTCAATTCTGAAACATGGGCTTATTTGGTTATTGTTTATGCCGCTTTTTTAAAAATATTTTCAATTACGATTTACATCCGGTTATACCGAAAGTACATGTTAACTTTCTTATTTTAAATGGAATGACATACTTTAAATTGTAGATTTTCTCAAAAAGTATAACTAAAGTTATACGATACTCCCATATCAAAAGACGCCAAATTCAATGAGAAATTCGAATATGTAGTCAAAAATGGGTCATTCAATTTAAAAAAATTGACTATGCCTCTTTGAAGTTGACCAACTTTGACCACAAAATTTGAACAGCCTGTACATTTTAGTTAAAAACCACAATTTTTTTCGATAATGTGAATAGTTACAAATAATTGTTACGAGTTATAAAGCAAAATCTCAAAAATTAATTGAATTACTGTTTTTAAATGTTAACGTGCAGATGTCAAAAATTTTGAAAAAAATTGAATAACTCAAAATTCGTCAATATTTTCGGAGTAGTGCCTCCTATAAAATATGCACTAATTCAGATTTTCTATCGGAAAATGTAAAAAAAGGATGTCATTCTATTTAAAATAAGAAAGTTAACATATACTTCCGGTATAACCGGATGTAAATCGAAATTGAAAATATTTTTAAAAGAAGCGGCATAAACAATAACCAAATGAGCCCAAGTTTCAGAATTGAATTCATTCTACTAATTCATATACTTCTAATAGCCCATCAACTTGAAAGACCCTGTATATTAATTATGTAAACATTGAAACAGCCACGAAACTAGCGAGCAATAGATGCGATTCTGCTCGCAATATCATTGTTTCCTACATTATCGACAACATACAGACCGAAAAGGCGCTACGTTGCCATTAAAGAAAACTATTGGGAACGAATTAACGATTTTAAAATTAGTGAAGAAGAAACACTGTAATTTTTGATTTGAAATAATTAGAAACATAAGGCCACATTTATCTACAATTTTATACCCTTCAACAGTCGCTTTTTGAAATAAAATTTGCTTTATTAACAATGTTGTAATATTTTAGCTAACCATGAAAATGCATCTTTTTCTAAAACAGTGAAAGAAACCACTTTGTTTTGATACACATTTCCTTACTTCCCGCCGCGGATTTTGAGCAAACTAAATCGCTTGCTCAATAGCTGAAAATTGTGTAGCGTTTAGATGCTCAAAATACAGATTGTTGAGTCAATATCCCTCGTTCCTTTTCTTTTTGAGATTGTCCCTACACTTTAAATGAATAAAACAATATCGTTAGATATTATACATTGAGAGTCAATTAATTGCTAGGTATATTGTTGTTATATTTTTCGCATACGCAGGCTATAGCACAGAATTTCCATCGTTATTTTTCCCACGTTCGTCACTAATTAATTCATTTGTTTCAGGTCAGTGAATTGTCTCATTAAGGCGAACACAGTAAGTTATAAATAATCATTCAAAAATAATTAATTATTGGTTTATGTAATATTAGTGCTCCAATTTTTTGCAATTACAGTAAGTGAATCTGAAGCAAAATTTTAACATTCTAGTCTTATTTTGCATTTTTTTAAGAAAACTGGTGGAAAACTCTAATATTTCAACATTAACACTGCTTGTAAATCATTATTAGTTAATTAATTAATAATAGTTTGTGGACGTATAGTAGGTGTGCTCTGATTCAGTTTCATAAATTTAAAATTCATTCTTGATCGTTTAAGCTGCATTTATTTTTTGATCAATATAAAATTTAATTCATATAATGTATGTACATATAAAGAGATCATACTTACATATTTCTATGGCAATTGTCAATAATATACTTTCTAATCTTGTAAAGTCCTAACATTATACTGTAATAAATATCCATTATGAGTGTGCATTGGTTCATTAACTTTCTATATCATTTATTCCCGTTCTAAGATGACAGTGATACAAACGTTTATTTGCATATTATTTGCTCCAATTCACAAATAATGAACGCCCTCCTACAAATTACTTAGGTATAGACATTATTCGCAACATTAGATGTAAAAGGGAGCCGTGAATTGGAAATTAGCCGATGGAATTTTGCGATAAATCAAACGATTCCGGCACACCATTTTTCCAGAAACTACCTATGGGAGAATGTCTAGGAAATATGGTAGCTTTAAATATTCCTGTGGAGGAAATTTATCGATACAGATAGAACTTTTATCGATAAAGCTGTTACGCGCGGCGGATACCTGTAGACTATTTTCCATAAAAAAAAACTACTGCAGAAAATGTTCTTCTTACCCTACTGAAGTAGCACATAATACACAGAAAAAAAAACTATTTTAAAACAAGAAAATATATTGCTTTGAAGATATTTACTCATTTTAAATAAATAAATACTTCTTTTTAGTATTTTGCTTTGTGTTAAGAAAACAAGAATATTTCCTTCAACACTTTTATTTACTTACTGCAATTGATTTAAAGAAAGAATTTCTGTTTTGAAACAAATTTATATAGGTTTCGATCGAAGACTAACTCTGTTCTTAAAACAAGTCAAGGAACTACTTGGAATGAAAATGTTTCTTTTGCTACAACTTTTTGAATGGTTTAAACAAAAAGTAATTTCTTAATTTTAAGACATTTCTGTTTTGAAACAAATAAATATTAATTCTATTCAAGTAGCCGAAAACTGGATTGGATAAAGCACTTCTTCGAAACAAAACAGTTCTGCTTTCGATAAAGCATTATCATTTTATTTTAAAGAACATTTTATTTAGTACAAATATGTGACGCTTTGATGAGCTCCATATTTGTCTCCCGTTTCGATTTTCAATATATTGCGTCATACGTTAATGAACTATCAGTGTAAAGCGAGTTGTTGGTGCACAATAAAATTTTCTGAAAAAGCAGGGGTATATTTTTATTATAATAAAATGGAAGAATTTTGAAATAAAATTGGCTTTGGAGAATTTGGAGAAGCATTTGCAAGTAAGTACCCATTAAAATACTTAATTTTTACGAATTTATTTATTAATTATATTTAAAATAGAAGTATGAAATAATGCAAAATTTTGCATGGTAAATATGTATAATAGAGCCGCAATATTAGAATTAAGTTTTTAATTCATTCTGTATCACGTTATCTGCTGTATATAGGTACATAAATATCTACAAATCAATTTTATCCACAACGAATCCTCAACGAAGTAGTAGTAAAATAAAACTGTTTTTTTAAATAGCAGTAGGTATCTACAGTTTAGCAAAATTTGTAAGCGCGCTTTATCTCGATAAAGAAAAAATGGCTTCTACCTACTGCTATTTGAAAATCGTTTATTGTGGATTGTATATGTATAGAAAAGGTTATCTATGATAGAAAATTTACACTTTTAGCAAGTCGATTGTTTTATGATGAGAATCGTTTGATCGATAAACCAAGAATTCTAGTTTTGATTTTAAATTAAAAACAATAATTTATATTACAGCTACTGGAATAATTTGGACTAAACAACTTCTTATCAAAATGGCAAACTTGAGCAATCACTACGTTACATTAAAGAGCTTTAATAAGGTCGAATCAGTAAATGGAAGTAAAGTTCTTATCATGGATAAAAATAAAAAGACGCATTTTCCAGTCATGATGCGTACACTCCCTACTGGTGAATCATACGTAACACTAAAATGTCTTAAGGAATTTTTTTAGTTCCTTTCATACTATTGTTCATGTGTGTATCGTTGTCCTTTTTATTATTTTATGTTCAATAAAGATATGTTACAATAATCACATCTTATTTATATACCATTCCATTGATTTGTAAAATTGCTTTATTATTAAAAATAAAAAATTAAGAAAAAATTTAATTTTCAAACAAATTTTTGTTATTTTAGTATGAAAATGTTTCATGTTTAATACAAAAATATACCGCTTTAAACTCAAATATTACTCGTGTTTATTATGAAGAAGTACCATCTTAAACGGAAACATCCGTTTCTTGTGTTGAAGAAAGATAGTATTATTCCAAGCCCGCAAATCTTATTTTAAGAAAACGAAATTGTTGAAATCAGTAGATAAATATTCTGTTTAAACGAATACATTATTCTAACGAAGAAATATTATGGTCTTCGTAAGTAAACTCTTTTTCGCTTCAAACGTTGCTGTATTTAACTGAAAGTATATATTCTTAAATGAAACGCAGCATTTGATTACCATTAAAACTTTTAAACTCTTTATTCAAGAAAATATTTATTTGCGTATATATGAAACAAAGATTTTCTTGAATGAAGTGTTATTTATTCACATTAAATATACTCTTTTTTCCGTGTAGAAAGCAGTTTACTTAATGGCCTTTAATTGTTAAAAATTTTTAAAAGTGTTTGAGTAATTTTTTAACAAGTTCAGTATTTCATTTTAAGTCGAAATGAATATAACCTGTCACCCTCTGAGCGGTTTTTTAATTGTAATACTTGAAGTTGAAGACGAGTTTTCAAGAAATGTTACAGAAACTGCTTTTAGAAAAAACAATTTTGCAAAATCCTCAAACTTTTCTCATTACATAAAATAAAATTCTTCTATAAAATATACATTTCAATAAAATATATATTTGGTAATAAAGTTTTCTCTAGGTAGGTATTATAAGGTTCCTGCTTTTCTCTTTCTTTGTAAGAAGTAAGAATAAATAAATAAGTATCTTCTTAATATATTGTTTGCTTACAAGTAATTATAAAAATGATTCTCAACACGTAATTTTCTTATTTACGAGTTAAAATTCCATTTTCTCATAATTTAAGAAAACGTTCTTAACAAACCATACCACGGAACTAATTAAGAACTTTAATTCGATTCACACTTCTTAAACAGTATAATAAGCAAGAGCAGATAACTTTTGTTATAATTTACCTGTGTACTTTCTTAACAAGTTCAGAAATAATGCATAGGCATTTTGAAACATCTTTAAGGCTAATTGTTACAGATTTACTCATTAAGTTTTTAGTAAGTCTGTTAACAAAATTAAAGAAGGAAATTATAGTTGTTTAGAGTTCTTATTGTTGCTTATAACCACGCTTACATATTCAAAAATATTACATTTTGATCATTATTCTAAACTTACCTTAGTGGAGTTAGTTGCTTATTCAAAATGGTGGTTCCATAATCATTGAAATTGAACATCAATAGAAACCAAAACACCTGTAATAAAAAAGAGATGAACGATTTATTTTTCAAAAAATAATAAAAAGTACAAATAATACGAAATAGTAGTAGTAGAAGTATTTTTACATTATCAATTACGTTATTTACTTATATGTACCTACGTATTTAGAAATTTAAGACGAAGAAGATGAAGCTCTTCAGAAAGTTCGATGTCCAATATGTTGTTGATGAATCATTTATAGTATGTTGTTATTTGGCCAGAAAAGTCGTAAAAGAGAAAGTGGGAAAGCAGCAGGATTGAAAACATATGTATTTTTATAGGTTATAAAAACGTTACAAACGTTTAAGATTGTTGCGGTCAGGTCATAATAATTGTCTTTAAAGGAAAAACGATACTGCGCAATGGTTTTCTTTTTAACGAGGTAAACTACAACCCACAAATTAAAAAAAAGTTAACAAGCAATTTCTGCAATTATTTATGTGGTATGTTTGTTTTATAATTCTACAAGTTATCCACCTACTTATCCGACTACATTCAGTTATACATATGTACCTATAGGTAAAGTCAAGTTCAAGAGGGATTGCTGAAAGATTCTTTTATAAAAATTGCAATCAATTATATTAAAATATAATTAATAAATGAGTATTCAATAACGTGACCACTGTTAATCATTTTCTTTTGTAATTAAAAAAAATACCGGCCAAGTGCGAGTCGAACTCGCGCACCGAGGGTTCCGTACAAACCTGTATATATGTGATGTAACTAAAAATTTAAGGTTTTCGGAATTTTTCCTTTATATGTGCTATAAAACATTGCTTCATGCCAAATTTCAAGATTCTAAATCGACTGGAAGTACCCTTTAGGTTTTGATTCCCTTGCGAGTAGTTGCGAGTTTGAAAATATGCGACTTAAATTGCTGTTTCTTTTGATTGTGTTGACATACAAGTTTGATTTTGTTACAGCTTAAAGGTATTATAGACCTGAGTATTTGATATGAATTTCAATTTAATACCTCTACGCGTTCATGAGGAAAGGGGTGGTAACTTTAAAATTATTTAAAATATTTTTATTATATGATGTAACTAAAAATTTACGGTTTTCGCAATTTTTCCTTTATCTGTGCTATAAGACGTTGCTTCTTACCAAATTTCATGATTCTGAGTTCACGGGAAGTACCCTGTAGGTTTTGATTCGAAAATTTGCGGAAATTTGCAGCATAAACGGCTGTATCTTTTGATTGCGTTGGCTTAGAAGTTTGATTTTTTCACAGCTTCAAGGGACAATAGACCTGAGTATTTGTTATAAATTTTAGCTTGATACCTCCACGCGTTCCTGAGAAAAAGGGTCTTGACAGACGGACGGACGGACGGACGGACAACGAAGTGATCCTATAAGGGTTCCGCTTTTTCCTTTTGAGGTGCTCAACCCTAATGATAGTTGTATGACTGTTATAAGACTTATGACTCCAATACTCCAATATTATAACAACAACAAATATTTATAAACTTTTTTGGTATGGTTGTTACCTATTATAGTATGCGAACAACTGAGTAGCTTATTATCCTCTGTGCCGTTTTATCCAATTTAATAAACTAATTTAATACCACACATATTTCTTAAGTGTCGACTTTCTCCCGTTTTTAAATTGAGCCACTCATATTCGCAACAGTTTCATTGTTCTCACGCACAAGAATTGACAAAAATTATGCATTTCTATGAGCATTACAACTTATAATATTTATAACAATAGATATTTTCGTAGACATGGTATGTGCGTGACAACAATAACACAGGCTGTGTTTTCTATTTAGATGCCTCATAAGAAAATCACATCTCTTGCATTAGATTCGTTTCAAAACGGGGTGTAATATGGTACAATTGACACAAAAGTAGACGGTTTATTAAATGCAAGAAGCAAAAAATATACAGTAATTAAAGTTGTCAACAAATCTATTGTAATAATTTGTTGTATTCAATTCCAAAAAATACGGTTGGTTAAAGGTTAGAATGATGCCAAGCCCGCAATTGGAGCTTTCGTCAAGTCGCCATAATATAAGAATATATCCGTAAATCCATAGAGGATATTTTAATGAAATATCTATGAAAGGAACGTATTCCAAATTGGTTGAAGAAAAATTCTTCCTCTCCCTTATGCTTTTTTTGGATATTCTCATTTTGAGACGCTTTCGTTGAAACACCTTATCATATCTCGAATAAAATAATCAAACTTGTAAGGACTTATAATCAGTCATTTATGTACACTTTTCAAGTCATTTTTCTTCACAAATGTTTTTACGTTCAGTGCCAGTACTTGTTCATCAATATAAACCTATAAATGCTAATGAACCAATTTTATTACTGATTAGTTCTTAATTAGACCGTGTCAGATATTCATAGAAATATTATTTATGCAACAATTCAATCGGTTATAGCTGCATATCATATATAAATAAATTCAATTTGTATTCATGAAAAAATGCCTTTAATGATTTTATGCGCCTATTGTGTGAGTTTCTTTAAAAAAAGTCGTATTTATATAGATCATGAGTTGTATTTTATAACTCATAATGTCAGACAAAAGGTCAAAGTATTTGTAATTTATAGTAAGATTGACGGTGCTATTCAGTAATAGGATGTTAATATAAATTCATCGACTATTTGTTATGCCCTCGTTTGCCTGTCACTATTAAAGAGTAAACATTATATATTGCATGAATTAAAGGACAGTATCAGCACGGAAATAGTTTACTATGGTAATTATTCTTGATATTGTTGCTACTTCTACAATTTCGGTCCCGTTATTCGAAGTTGAAAGTCAAAATTATTTTAATAAAATATTCCCATAACGCAATTAGAAAACTAATTAAAGTGACCAAACTTATTCATTCAAGTGTAAAGGTAATGTTCGTAATCAAAACATCAATTTGCTACAAAAACGTGTCCTTGACCGTGTAAAAAAGGTGTTCAGTGAAGGTGCGAAACTTGCTAGACGCGGTTCCAGAAATTCGATAATCGACTTCTTTCGTGACTTTCGATTTTTGCGTCCGTATGCTATAATATTAAATTAACGAAAACGCCAGGATTTGTTTACATGGTCTACGAAATTTGCGGTGTCACGGTAAAGTAAAAACGAAAATGATCCGTACCTTGAACCAGCAAATAATCAAGTTCATCAGAAGAAAGTTGCCCTGTTTTGTCACTGAGATGTGCTTTGCTTTGTTAACATTAAGATGACATTACTGCATTAAAATTCGAACTTGAGTTAAAATTGTCCAAAATATTTTGATACAGTGTATAACAAACAAAGGCACTGACTGCTGCCAGTAGGTTGCAGCAATAGATGTAAGTAACATTATTTGTCTGTGGGTAACTTCGCATTCACAACGTGGAAACCAACAATTTCAAAAACACCATTGTGAAATTTGAGAATAATTTGCAAGTGACGAAACCCAGGGACTTACTTTTATAAAGCAATCGGTTTAAGGAAAATTCTCATGCCATTAGTTTGGCATTATTTTCTCATAAAACCCCTTGACCTGTATTAGGGTAAGGTGGGGTAATTGTAAAGTGGCTCTTTATTTCGATGAAATAGGACTGTGGTGTTGACTTTTAACGGTTGGATGCTTTAGCGCGCTAAACAGCAGAGGAAGAGTGTCGCAATATTTTATATTAAACAGTAAAAATATTTCTATATAGGTAATATATAATTTTTGGGGTAATTGTGAACACGGCTTTATAAATATAATTTTCATTGGAATTCACGTTTGAAAGCGAATTGTTCACTTTTGCCCCATTGAAAACCTTTATAAAGGCAGTACAAACGAGATGATTGTTCACATTTACCCCAAAGTTTTCGACTGCGTTTATAAGTGAAGGGGTAATTGTAAACTTAAGCTTTTTTGCAAAAAAAAAACCGAATTTGCGCATTTAACAACAGAAATTCACTTAAAACCAAACAAGGACCTATATTAATCACATAGTCGCCTAAATTTATCTTCATTTAAGATTAATCGAGCTTTAAAAGTCAAACTTCCAAAATCGTTCACAATTACCCCACCTGATCCTATATGAAATTAATGGACGATTCGATGGTCCAATTATTCGACAATTTCAGTGAAACTGGATCAGTAACATCGATAGAAATACTTATCAGAAAATATGAGCTTGTTTAAGTTGAAACATTTAACAAAATCAGAGAACTCTATGGAGTGCTTTTTTAATATCCCTATTTTTTCATATTTTGAAACTTACAAAGAAATTAGAAATTATTCATTCGAAATACTTCAATAGCACAACTATACTATAGTCTATATACGTATGTTGTTAAAACAATGAAAGTGTATTTGCAATTAGGTGAATTTTCTGATATGTTTCAATACAATTGTCCATTTCTAGCTTAAGTTTATGATGCATGATTATTTACGCAAAGTACGTAATGCAACAGCTTACGATACAGTGGGCTGTGTAAGTGTTCCACTACAACTTATTATTTACGCCAAAAAGAAAATATTATTTCCCCAGTCTTTACATCAAGTACTCTACCGTTTCTTTCGTACAAGAAATTACAAAATCGCAAGTGATATAACAGACTACTTGTAGGTACTACTATTACAGTTCAATTAAATACAATATTTAATCAAAAATTATTATTTTTAAGTAATTAAGGAATTATACAAAATAGAGAGTATGCTTAAAACTTTTTAAACAGTAAAGTTGGAAGAAGGACGGCGATTTTATTTTGATGAGTTGGATTGGTGACAACTGAACAAGTTTTGCTCCAATTTGCCTCATTGTTTCCTTTCATTAATCGTTTTTTGCATTGCATGGCAAGGAATCCTCTGTATGAAGTCCGTTTGCACTTACTTGCATTTTTCAACAATGACGTACTTCTACAAATCCTAATGAAAAATGAGCTGTTTACTCGGCGATTTTTATTGTGACACCATTGTAATTTTTTTATCGCGCTCTTTTTTCGTCACACCTGTTTCTTTCCTTTGTCCACATTCTAAATGAATTGCACAATCCTGAATGGATTTATCAAACAAAAATATAAACACTTTCAATGACCTTTTGTTATTCAGTGACTAATGCCCACTACTTTATTGCAAGAAAAATAGAAAAACCAACTAAAGGAAACAATTACATGACAAATAATTCTGCAACAAATGCGAAGTGAAAGTTTTGTGTCGGAGAACATTTCCTTTACTCAGGATACATGATGAATGTTATCGTGTACGGTTTTCGATACTCCACAAAATTAAAGTGACGTAGGCAGTTATATGCCTCAGCAATAATAAAAGTGTATATACGCTTTAAATGTACATATTAATAACACACATTTGACAACATTTTTTATTCCTTTGTAGAATTTTAAGCTGCTAACCCAATGTTATAAGCTGTGCGCACGCAACTTCCGTTCCTTGTTAAAGTTATACTCTTAGGACTTTAGAAGAACTGCAATTTCAACAGTTTTCACGTGAAATTCTAATACGTACTTTATTTCCCGCTATCATTAACCAACCAACAATTAGGATTTAAAATTAATAATCAAATGAGATCATGCTTTCTTAGCTGGCAGCCAAAGTGGAGTGCCAGATGATATTGGATTACTTCTGCTTGCAGCAAAGAAAGTACGTTCTGATTATTTAATTACTTTCATAGTTACAATTAGTTTCATACATACAGTCAATCATATTCCGCATCCCCAAAATTAAAAAAAGAAAGGGACCTATCTCTATCTTATAATTTGTCGATAGTAGGTAAATAATTAAGTTCCTACCACGCTAGTCATTATTGCACTCATTTTTACTTGAACTTCAGTTAATTTTACATAACACCAGTTAAAAGGTTACGGTAAATGGTTCTGTGTTATTGTTTAATTGCGTATTACTAATTGCAATTTAATATCGGCTGAGCCATTTTTTTTTAATAATTTGTTTCTGTTTATGACACATTGCACGATGACGTGTCGGCTTTGCAACTATTACGTATAACTCTAACCTTGCATTGTTTTAATTGCTATTGTTACTTTAGCAATACGTAAAAAAATCAGAATGTGAGAAATTTTATGTCATGCCTGATTATAAGGGTTAATTTTGAAGTAACGTACAGCTGTTGTTTACAAGTGGTCGCTTTTTTGAAATATTTTTGACTTTAATTTACTAAAATATATAAACTAGTGCTTCGAAGTTTTTAGTCTTTATCCTGTGAATGGAAGACCATGATCCATATCGTTTCAAACGTTTTTATCAAATGAATCTATTTAGAAAGAGATTCCGCAAGATTCGGCGTCTATTAGCCGTCCTACTTGTGTGTATTTCTTTTTACAAACTCCTAATGATACTGTAATAGTTGCTTATTTTCCTTAAACAAAGCATTAAAAGCAAAGTTTTTAAAAAGCTAATAACTACTACGTCCATTAGAAGTTTATTTGGTACGGTTGATTTGCGGATGACTTTCATTTTCTCTGCGACACAATAGTATTTGTTACGTAAAGCATAACAGTACATACCCAGGTCAAAGAGTAAGGTCATGAAACGGAACAGACTTAAATTGTTCTAACATAACGTCTACTTTCACTGCTTAACGAATGGACGAATGCCATTTTAATTACTTTTTAAAATAGTTTAAAAAATGAAACATAAAATGCGCGTAACAGTGCAGTTTACGATGTCCGCCTTGAAGTTTGTTTTAAAAGCGCCCAAAACAAATAAACTGAGACATACATTTGTTATGCAGTCTACCAAGTTAGTTAACTCAGGAGTAAATAAGGTGCATCGTATTTTCTATAGGTACTGCAAGCGAGTTCAATGTTCTGTTGCCAACTTCAGCCATTACGTTGTTGATTGGTTTATGCGGACAGACTATGTCGATGATGTAAAAATTTTGTAGTACGCAATATTTATGTTGTAAACTGTAATATGCCTTTGGTCAGGTGAATTTTAGAAGGCCAAGTTTGAAACAAACTGTTCTAATAGATTTGGGAAAAACCAGAGAAATCAAAATCTATAGGGTTAGAAAGATCTTGATAATCGTCAAAAATGGTCAAACAGGTCTGTAGAAATTATTTTTGAACGACTGTTTCAGTTGATCTTTAAAGATCCTAGAAAGTCACTAGAAATTGCTTTGGAAAAAATACTTCAGATCTCAATGAGTTTGTTTTAATAATTGTCAGAAACTGTAGAAGATTTTTAGAGATTATTTTACACAATGCTCAATATTCCTTAAGATCTTTAAAAATTCCAGAAAGTCTCCCGAAATTATTTTCCAATGACCATCTCCAATCCCAATATATCTTCATTTTCTCTACATGTCTTAGAAGATCTGGATAATTTTGGAATGAACACTTTCAATTTAAATGTGTCTGTCTTATAGATTGTTAGAAATCCCGTAAAGTTTCTTGAGACCGTTTTGAAACAAGTGCTTCAGATCTCAATACGTCTTAAGATCTTTAAGGATTCCAGAAAGTCTCCAAAGATTATTTTGCAATGATAATTTTAAATCCCAATATATCTTGATGTTCTCTGAACATTTTAGAAGATCTGTGGATATTTCTTTTGGAATTAACACTTCAGATTTCAATGTGTCTGTCTTAAAGATTAAACTCCGGAAAGTTTATAGAGACCGTTTTAAAAAAAGTGCTTCAGATCCCAATATGTCTTAATATCTTTAAAGATTCTAGAAAATTTTCAGAGATTATTTTTCAATGGCCATTTTCAATCCCAATATATCTTCATGTCCTCTACATATCCTAGAAGCTCTCTGGAGGTTTATTTTGGAATGAACACTTCAGATTTGAATGAGTCTGTTTTAATAATTGTCAGAAACTGCAGAAGATTTTTAGAGATTATTTTACACAATGCTTCACATCTCAATATTGCTTAAGGTCTTTAAAAATTCCAGAAAGTCTCCCGAAATTATTTTCCAATGACCATCTCAAATCCCAATATATCTTCATTTTCTCTACATGTCTTAGAAGATCCAGATAATTTTGGAATGAACACTTTCAATTTAAATGTGTCTGTCTTATAGATTGTTAGAAATCCCGTAAAGTTTCTTGAGACCGTTTTGAAACAAGTGCTTCAGATCTCAATACGTCTTAATGTCTCTAAGGATTCCAGAAAGTCTCCAAAGATTATTTTGCAATGATAATTTCAAATCCCAATATATCTTGATGTTCTCTGAACATTTTAGAAGATCTGTGGATATTTCTTTTGGAATTAACACTTCAGACTTCAATGTGTCTGTCTTAAAGATTAAACTCCGGAATTTATAAAGACCCTTTTGAAAAAAGTGCTTTAGATCCCAATATGTCTTAAGGTCCTTAAAGTTTTCACAAGGTCAATAGAAAATATTTTGCAAAGAGCATTTTAATCATCTCAATATATTATAATGATCCTTAAAGGCACCAGAAAGTTTTTAGGGATTTCCCTTGGACTGAACACTTTCGATCTCAATGTGTACGTCTTGATCTTCTTTGAAATTTTTTAATAAATGATAGTAGGTACTGAATAGAATACCACACCCCTTCCGTTTGTCTATAAAATTAAATTAATTAAGTGATTGTAAGTAATTGAATACGATAATTAACGTTAAACTATTACTGTTGTTTTTTCTAATACTTTTAAACACGCGAATGTTGTTCCAGAAGGTAGGTACTATATATATATATTAATTATATAATCAATCTCCTTTGTTTAAAAACTCTACTAGCCAAGCGAGAACGTGATGTATGTGTAAAATGTTTTAAAAAAGTAGCGTTTCACGGTGCATACTGCATACTGTATTATAGTGAAAACCGTATAAATTATCTAACGAGGGAATTTCGATGCTGAAGATTTTATCAAACATTACACCTTTTATGAATTCTAATGGAGTACGATATTTCCCAGTCATAAACGTTGTCAAGATTTTTTAGATTTACAAATTAAATATCAGAGGGATAAAAAATAATAACCAATATAACAAACTTGGACAAATTCGATGAATTAAAATGTTTAATTACTGGAAATGAGTATATTGATATTAATTATTATGCTTCAGTTCAAAAACCCACTTTAAATATAACTTCATTAAAAATGATTTAGCAGATTGAGTTTGAGAGTAGCGGATTTTGATCCCAACACTTGTAACATGATCAAGGTTTAAATAAAATTAATTTAAAAAGGAAAATGTTATTGTATTTAAAATTCTCATGAGTATATTATGTGATATTACATAAAAAGTAAATTGAAACGTTTCATATTTATAAGAAATACCAATTGATCGATCTATTGTGCGTAGAAGTTATGACAGAAAGTTTAACAACTTTTTTCCTGAACTTTGCAAAACTGATTTCGTTCTGCGCGACGAGGAAGGTCACTGTTATTGTAATTAGTTCTTATGTAATTCCAATATAAACGCCACTTTATTAATGACCTCGTAATAGAAAAATTATGAATATTCACGACCTTTCCTATTACATTTTTCCCACAATGCTTATTTTTAAATAAATTAATTGTATTGCCAATGGATTACATAAATACATTTTTATTTACTCTTGCAATAGACCAGCAATCAGCAATTTTTATGCTCCTAAAAAGGAATAACTGGAAATCATCTAGAAACCACATCATAAGGATCTTTTCCAAATTTAGACAAAAGATTGAAATTTAGATTGAAAATTATAGTATTCAAAAATCTTACAAAAATATTTATACTTAATAAAAGTCTCCCCACGTGTGGAGATCATTTTCGTCTTATAGTAGCTTGTGAAAATATTAATCTTATTATAGTTAGAGGATCCTTGGATCCTTTCACGAAAACAATAAAGGTACCTACTACTAGTAATAAATTATTTTAGCCTTTAAGAAAATCCATTACAAACAATAATAAATAAAATAATTTTCACTATTATTTATCAAATATTTCAATATTTAATTATTAATTAATCTTAGTACTGACTACGATCAGGAAAAGATTAGTCAATTAGTTGTAAATTTTGCAAAAAAAAAGTAATTTTCGAAAACTCCATCTAGTAAAATTATTTAATCGTCTATTACAAAGTGAATGGTTACAGTAAGAACCCACCGTATTAATCGTACATAGTTGATTACCTACATAATAACAAACCACAGTATATCATTGACTTTGAACTAATTGTTGCATTTATAACAAACCACCTTGTCCATTATGCAAACATTTAAACATTCAATTTTTTTAAACGTCTTGAGGAATTTCAAGCAAGGTAGATTTTGTACTGGTAAGGGTAATGTGTAGGTATAATGTACTAAAGCACTTAAAGTAAATAAGTTTATAATGCTTACCAACAATTTTGCATGTATAAAATATTCAATCAGTTTGCCTTATTATTAGGATTAGGAACAAGGTTTAGTGACAACAAGAGGTAGTGATTATTCAACGATTCGTTAATTAAGTTTATAACAATTTAAAAATTTTCGTTAATTGGTTGAATTTGACGAAACGATATGAACGAAAGTCATAATGAATGATGGCCTCAAAATATTAATATTAATACAGATTTTTTTTGTTATTTATTTATATATTACGAGCTATGCCCGCGACTTCGTCCGCGTGGAATAGTGACTTTCGGCAGCATTTAAAAATTTTTTCTCCTATATTTTTATTTTCTGGGTCGTAAGCGTTTTTGCCGACGTCATTACACAAAAACTTTCATTCCTTATTTTTGCTCCCCTTAGGGGAAAATTTTTACAAACTTTAAATGTCGTATTTATATTTAATCAAAAGCCTAAAAAAATAAGTTACAAGCCTCTAGCTTTATATCTACTTATCTATCTCTGTACCAAATTCTCATTTAAATCGGTTCAGTAGTTTGGGCGTGATTGCGTAACACACAGACAGACAGACAGAGTTACTTTCGCATTTATAATATAATAGATTAATATAGTTTAATTATAGTTTAAAATAGTTTATATAGCTTAGTATTCAACTACTTTTATTGATCCAAATAAACAAAACCTCTATAACTTTTTACACTTAATATTTTAATTTTCTGGGCCGTAAGCTTTTTGGACGACGTCATGACACAAAAACTTTCATCGGCTAATTTTATCCCCTTTAGAGTAAAATTTTTACAAACATTGAATGTCGTATTTAGTTATATCTAATCGAAAACCTAAAAAATAAGTTTTAAGCTTCTATCTTTAAAAATTCCGGAATTTCCGCACAAACTTTCCTATTTCAACCCTTTACAACCCTTTTTTCGCATTAAAACGTAGCCTATGCCCTTTCTCAGGCTGTAGACTATCTCTGTACCAAATTTTATTTTAATCGGTTCAGTAAATTTTAGGCGAGATTGTGTAGCATACAGACAGAGTTACTTTCGCATTTATAATATTCCGCGAATTCATTTTCATCGATTTTCCCATAGGAATAAGATATTTTCCCGCAGTAAAACGTAGCCTATGTGTTAATTCAGGGTGTCGGCTAACTCCATACCAAATTTTATTAAAATCGCTCCAGTCGTTTAGACGTGACGAAGTAACAAACATACACACTCACACTCACACAGTTTCGCCTTTCTAATATTAGCATGATTCAGGATTTCATAGAAAAGCCAAAAATTGTATCTACCTATTATCTTTAACAAAATGAAAAGATGGTTCAAAATTCTGAAATAGATTTACTTTTTTATGAATGTTTGTTCTTTGTAATATAGGGGTAATGCAGACAAAACAAATCAATAATATACGTGTGGTTCCTTTTGTAGTGAGAACGTATTTCTATGAGAAATTCACATCAACTATATTCACGTTCACATACGAATATTTAAGTCCACACAGAGGAAACAATCATGAAAGTATTGCTAGAATTCTAGCAAACATGCCAAAAAATCTGTCAATTATATGGACGACCAGACGCTCAAGGAGATTTTACTACAATAGAAATGTCTAGTCAATCTACGTTCGGTGTTGAGATTGAATTCTAGTAAAATTGACTTGATTAGAAAACATTTTTTACACTTCTTATCACTAATTTTACTAAACTATTCTCATTCTAGTATTTTTTCTCTTTACGACACGATACAATAATCGAGAGGTAGAGAAAAAAAGTCTAGACTTATTTAGCTTGATTATTCTAATATCTACTGATTATTAGAAAGAATGAAAAATTGTTTTATACCACCAAGTACATTTTATGAGAATTCTAGTATTATTTAATAGATTTATCCAATATTGAAGAATAAAAAAGCGTAAGGAGAGTTTTCTATAGTATGGAAAGGTCTCAAAAATGATGAAGTATTTCAGTATTTTCACCTGACTAAAAATAGGTTGCAATTAAAATTAGGCAAATATTAAGCAAAATGCCTATTGGTTCTCCTGATAATAATTAATATTCATTTAATATATTTCTGAGTAAAAAGCAATCAACTAAAAAAGAATAAATTGTTCGGGCAGTTTTATGAGGGAATATACGGAGAAAACAATCATGAAAATATTAAATTAAAAAAGGAAAAATAACACGACTTTAGTTTCACAAAATTTATTTAAAATAATTACAGGACTCTGACAAATGTTTCGGCTATTATGCCATTATCGAAGAGATTATCTCTTCATTTTTACATAATGAAAATATTGTTAGAATTCTAGCAAACATGACTAAAAGATCTGTCAATTATATGAACGACCAGACGCTCAAGGAGATTTTACTACAATAGAAATGTCTAGTCAATCTACGTTCGGTGTTGAGATTGAATTCTAGTAAAATTGACTTGATTAGAAAACATTTTTTACACTTCTTATCACTAATTTTACTAAACTATTCTCATTCTAGTATTTTTTCTCTTTACGACACGATACAATAATCGAGAGGTAGAGAAAAAAAGTCTAGACTTATTTAGCTTGATTATTCTAATAGATACTTATTATTAGAAAGAATGAAAAATTATTTTATACCACCAAGTACATTTTATGAGAATTCTAGCATTATTTACTGTAAAAATTTTGCTTGACTCGTCAAGTAATAAAATCATTATTATTTTTCTCCGTGCATAACCTTTCTGCAATATCTATTATTGATATCCATGTTATTTTTAAATAGGTACTATTTCATCAATTAATTTCGTTTAATATTTTTATACCACACAATTTACCATGTTCAGTAACGTTAACTTAACTTGCTCTATAATATCCTGAAACGGCATTTACTAACTATAACAAGTATCTAATTATTTAATAATTACCCCACTAATCCTTCTCATAAATCAATCAATCAATCACAATTCATGAATAAATACAATAAGATTGTATATAAAGCTTGGGTCCATAATATACATAATTGCAGACAGAGTTTTCAGTTTTTCTCGCCTACAGTTTTCTATAATTTCAGTTGAAAAGATTTATAGGTTTCATACTGTAGCGAGGTCATGCTATCCTAGTTAATATACCTATGTCTTTAGATTACCTATTACATTTATTAAAATTGTGCATTGACGCAAGTTAATTTTCCCTTTTTTAAAAGTATAGAAACACTTATAAACTTAAAACTTCACTTATCTTACTCTTTGGAGTTTAATTTGATTTATTTGAATAAATCATTACAATTAAGACTAATATAAATAAGCTGTAAATCACTTATGATATATATAATATACCCCTAATACAAGATAATTTAGAATTTCCTGTAAAAAACAAAGCTACACAGGATACAGCTATCAAGTGTCTTACTAACCTTCCTTGAAATTCCGTTTCTTTTTAAAATTTGCCGTTCACAATCGTAATTAAAACATGACGTGTTAATTAGTTTCTGTTAACAAGTTCACAATTTTCGTTTCCGTATTAACGACAAAAACATGACAAGATACAGTGATTAAGAGCATTTTGGAAGCTTTAAAGCGTGGAAATCTAACTATAAGTATACTAAATTCTGTATTTATCCGTTCAGAATTTAACGTAGGAGCCTGTATTAAGAAATACTTTAAAGCATCCAAATTTATCTCAAAGATACCTATAAATAATAGCTGGGTAAAATTTAATATTCTGAAGCATTCTTGTAATCGCTGACTAAGTAATTCATTATTAAATAAATTGCATGCTGATCTGAACATGACAAGACGAAATGGTCCAAGGTTATACTACACTTACATATGAATTTGGAACAATTTTGACTAATTTATTCTTAAACCATTAAAATAACAATATTAATTAAATTGTAAAGGGGCTGAACTAAATTCAAAATTCTTTAAAATAGTTTGTATATCTGAAGGCGTAATTCCTTTGTGTTATTATATGGTATTATCTGTGAATTTAATTATTACATTCGTGCTTTAACTATCGAACTTTGAATTACATTACATGTTAAATTAAATGTTATTAACTTGGAAATAATTCTTAAACTAAATTACGAACACAAATATAACACCCAAAAGATACCAGTCCTTTAATAGGTACGGTACTGTATTTAATAAAAAAAATTCAAAACATCCTGCAAAACTAAATATTCATTTTACAAAAAGATTAGATAATCCTTTACTCAGTTTAAGAATAGTATTGTTAGTGAGATCATTTATTTAAAGTTTCACGAATGAATCAACTAAACAATAAACAATTAGTGGACTGTGAGGTATTCAGTCTTCACCCTTTTTGCTCAAAACATAATTGTAATACTTATTGTTAATTACCTGGATGTTATTTTTGCATTTAAGTTATGTAATCACCCTATTTTGTATTAATCATTTCATTCTTACATAGACAAGCAATTTTGCTTTTTACCAATGAAATTAATTAGAATTAAAGAGGCATTTCAAATTGACTAAACACTAAACAAAACAAGAACCTATTCTACTACTGAGTGCAGTAGACAATAATGAAATAAGGGGTTAATACTTCCTAGCCATAAAAAAAAAATTAATTAGCTTTTGCTTTTGATCTATTGATCAATCACCCTAACCATTTGCACTTGTATGAATACAATTAAAATAATTTAGCTATGCTTTTACAATTAGAGAAGTATAAATTTCTCATACAGTAGTAATAAATTGGAGAAACGATGCAGAAACCCTTAATTAAAAAATTAAAATTATATAAACGATAATCTGAAAGAAGTTAGTTATCGTAATTATAAAATGTGTTTATTAAATTAGATAAACGAAAAAATATTCAGTTTAAAATAAGAGAACATTCATTACTTCAGCTAAAAATGATTGAAGGAGGGGTCTAGAAAAATCTCATTTAAAGGGAGGAAGAGGGTCTTTACAAAAATTACGTCAACTTTCTAATATAATTGTCGAATCGTTATGAATTTCTTTCTTCTTTTTATTAAAAAAAAAGCTGAATGTCTTGTGAGGAGGAGGGAAATCCCACAACATCTTACCAAATCTCACTAATGGGAAGGGAGGGGTCCAAATTAAAAGAAAAGCATCTCACGTAATTAATGGATGTACCCTTTCCTGCATTGGCTCACCTGAAATATTGACCTTATACAAATAGTAGATTTTCGAAGAACGATTACTACCAATGTAATAAATAGATTTTTTACTTTGCTGTCATCTGAATATTTATAAAGCTGTTATGTTAAATCTAAAAAAAATCTTTATTTATTAATTTATTCGTTTATTTATTTATTCATTGATGAATATTATTTAGTGCATAATTGCAACTGAATGCACTAGTGGTTAATCCCAGGAAATTCAATTTCAATTTATTATACTGCATATTTAAGCTAATAAAAAAAGATGTTTTTAACCGGTAAGTGTGAAGTTATTAAAATTAAAATTAGAGAGTGATTTAGTTGATTATTATTAGTTAATCGAACCGTAACATTTCAATTCGATAATCACCGAAGAAAGTCTATTCTACTTAATATAGAATCAAATTGACGGATTTAAATAAAAAAGCAATGAATAGGTGAAGTTCATACTTAATAACAATGCTAATTTTTCCATAATATAATAATAAAGTGTAGATAACTAGGTATGCATTAATGCACAGAACTATTTACATTTTTATATTACTATTATTACGGAGCTATATTTAAATACGTATTTACTTATCTAGATGGATATTAAATTAGAAAATTTTCACAAGAGTGGTTTCCACCTAGTGTAAACGTTTCGTTAATATTACATTAATTATCTTATGATGTGAAACAATCTAATTAGAATATAATATAATAAAAGTCGGTCTGTTGTGATAAAATTCCATAACTACTTACTGCATGGATTCTAAAACAAATTTCAAAGTTATTCGGGATATTAACTTTTTATTAACTATTTGGACGTCCTTATAATCAAGAACAAAAAACATATAATTATGAAGGGAGGTGGGTTAAATTCCTAGTCATTTTCGTCCATTTTGAATTTTTATTAAACCCCCAAATCTAACAGCCAAAATCTAAATACTTATTTCATCTGTTGATTACGTAAAGTAATTGTAAATAAAATTTCTTACAAACAAAGAGAGACACAAAAATGATTTTTTAAATATGTATATCATTTTGCTGACTTGCGCAGGGAACACTTACAACAACTCAGCATTCATTTACACCTTCTAAAAACTCAAGTTTATTACATTACCGACAGTATATTAGTATATTCTGCTGTCTGTTAATAAATGACCTTAACTCAAACAAAATTACTCTATAACATTTAAATTACAAGAAAATATATTTAGATCGACAGATAAACACACTCGTAAACAGGCGATTTGAAGGAGATAAAAAATATCCAATACAAGACGGATTTATTATAAACAACATGCACCCATCGGTATTGTTATTACTTCAGTTCTTCAAGTCAAATATCTGCCGTACTTTATGTACAGTTAAATCTGATTTAATCGCTAAAGTGCACCTTTAACAGCAAATAAAACTACAGTTATCATATGGTATTTGGTAGGTAGTATTGTTTTATCGAAGAGTGCATTTTTATTATACCCGAAAATTGCTAAACGTACCACTTACCTTTTTGCTTCACCGCCATTATCATCAGTCATCAAACTGCTGCTATCTAAAGAAAGTCACTCCACTATCCAATTCATCACACACAAAAACATATAATTTCTGCAACCTTTTAAATTAGTAGATACAATAAAATAAAGTAGGTGTACGAATTATTTTAATTAAATTTTACGTAATTAAAGTCCTCACACACATTTATTAATTCTATTTCACGGCGAGTAAAACACACAACTAAAAACCATCCGAATTTGACCGACACTTCCATCGTTTCAACCCAGAGATTAACAAACACACATACATATGGATGACTATAATGATAGATGTCTTTGTTAAGAAAGTGAAAAAAGTCTCAAATAAGTTTATAAAACTTCTATTAGGTACCAAGTAAAGACTTTTTATAGATGTCTATCGTATTTGGGTCTGTTGGTGACCGCCAGCGATCCCTGACGAGATAAGATAGAAGGACACCTTGAAAAACAGATGTGTTAACGTTTGTAGTAAAAAATGAAAAACAGGTTTTTCTGAAGAAAAAAGTACATTATAAATACTTTTAAAATATTAGGCAAAAATATACTAAGCAAATTTTAAAAAGAAGAGGTGTTGAAAGGGGGGAGGGAAAATACAGAAAAAATGATTATAAGGGAAAAGGAAGGGAAGTGCTTAGTTTAAATATATAATGAAAAAATTTTTGTATATAGGTTGGAAAATAAATTATGTTTCTTTTTTTCTTTTGTGTGTGGAAATGTAACCATAACTTTTTAGTTTGAATAAAGCTCATACTATTACTATATACCAAGCTTCCCTAAATAAGTTTAAATAAAAAATGCTGCTTGATGGGGAAATTGCGGTTAAAAAAGATATATATATTTTTAAGGGGGGCTTTTTTTAAAGTAAAAATTTTATAACGAAATTTCCCCAATTCGGAAATTTGGGTTTAAATTTTTTTTTTTCGCATCTTTAAAAATTTTTAAATTATTTACATCGGTTTCCGTTGATGGGCTATTAGAAGTATATGAATTAGTAGAAGGAATTCAATTCTGAAACTTAGGCTCATTTGGTTATTGTTTATGCCGCTTCTTTTAAAAATATTTTCAAGTTCGATTTACATCCGGTTATACCGGAAGTCGATACCAACTTTGTTATTTTAAATGGAATGGTATATTTTTCACGCTGAATTCGAATAAAACGTGTAATTCTAAGGTAAATTTGACAACCAACTTGTACACCTATGACGATCGGTTTCTGAGTTAATTTAATTTATAGAAAAAAAATCGCTACTCGCAACCCAAATTATAAAAAATCATAACATTTCCCCAAAATACGACTTAGAGTGTTGAAATTTTTACTAGTAATAGCAGAATATTAGTGCTAACGCCTTGACAAAATTGAATTAAATAATTTATACAGGGCGTTCAAAATAAAATTCTAAAATTGAAAAACTTCAAACACGAATTACCTCGTTTTTTTCAAATGGCACCTACTATTTTTTATTTTTTCAAGCGATTCCTTTTTTATCCTCTTTCGATCTTTTATGGATACTTCCTTTTTTAATTCCAAATTTTGCAAAATTTTGAAAATTAAAATAGGAAGTATCCATACAGATCAAAAGAGGATAAAAAAGGAATCGATTGAAAAAATGAAAATAGTAGGTGCCATTTGAAAAAACGAGGTAATTCGTGTTTGAAGTTTTTAATTTTAGAATATTTATTTTGAACGCCCTGTATAAATTATTTAATTCAATTTTATCAAGGCGTTAGCACTAATATTCAGCTATTACTAATAAAAATTTCAACACTCTAAGTCGTATTTTGTGGAAGTTATGATTTTTTATAATTTGGGTTGCGGTAGCGATTTTTTTTCTATAAATTAAATTAACTCAGAAACCGATCGTCATAGGTGTACAAGTTGGTTGTCAAACTTACCTTAGAATTACACGTTTTATTCGAATTAAGCGTTAAAAATATACCATTTCATTTAAAATAACAAAGTTGGTATCGACTTCCGGTATAACCGGATGTAAATCGAACTTGAAAATATTTTTAAAAAAAGCGGCATAAACAATAACAAAATGAGCCCAAGATTCAGAATTGAAAATCCTTCTACTAATTCATATACTTCTAATAGCCCGTCAACTTGAAAAACCCTGTATAAGGGCTTTATTGAAACAAAAAGTTTATATACGTATATCTCCACATACAAAAAGGAAAAAAGGAACCATAATTTATTTTTCAACCTATAAAATTTTATCATCATGTATACGTATAAACTAAGCACTTCCCTTCCTTTTCCCTTATAATCATTTTTTTCCTGTGTTTCCCTCCCTCCTTTCCACACCTCTCCTTTTTAAAAATTGCTTCAATAGTGCCAGACCACTTACTACCATCCGCATTTATTATGCTTCCAAGTTCCTCCCTCTCATTCTTCCCCGTTACTTCTTCTAATACATGCTCCATTGATTCACTCTTTTCTCCACATACTCTACACAATCTTTTACCTTCTTCCATCCAAAACTTATTCTCATTTACTCATTCCCCATTCTGAATCTAGCTATTATCTCTATACTTTTTTCTTCTCTTAAATATCTTGACACCTCATTCCTATGCCATTCTACCCATATAAAATCCCTCATAACTTTCGCGTATCTTGATTCCCATATTTTTCTCAGATCCTCACCTCTTACTATTTCATTACATCTTTTCCCCACCATCCTAGTAACATTCAATCCCTTTCCTCTCCACTGTTCCATTTATTCTTTACTTATTGCCATTCCTGTTAATGCCTTATCCCTCTCCACATCATATTTATTTTTGTTCCCGATCCCCAATATCTTTTTCTTCCATATCTCTTTTCTTAAGTCCATTTCCGGTAATTTCCCCAATTTTTTCTTCATAGTTTATAGCCCTCCTTCTTGTATCTTCCACCATTTTCCCACATTTTGTTTCCCTTCTTAAAATGTAGTCCGATGGGGTACTTCTTTCTAAGCGCAACACCCATTTTATATACCTTTTATAAATATTTTCTACTATTCTATACCCTTTCCATCCCCATATCTGGACTCCATAAAAGACTATACTGTTTACTTTTCACAGCAATGTTAAAAAAGATAAAAATATATTTTGTTCTATAAGATAGCCCTAATAGCAGACGCATTGTTTTTTTCCTTATTTCGAAGAAGATGGTAACATCGGCAGTTTTTGCAATTGGATTTATAATAACAATAAATTCCAAATTATGTTTAAATGTTAAATCAATCATCAAATATGTCCAATTCCATACCACATGGAAGTAAATATTCCTTTAAGAATTGAGGTTTAAAAGTTTTCAAGCACATGAAAAAACCTTTTCCTTATTAATAAGGTATTGCAGTGCATATGGCTATACTAAGCTTTTACAGATATTTTGCAAACGTTTTATTATAATCACTGAAAACTCATATCGATTGGGCATTGGTACAATAATAATTTATAATCGACTTAACACTTAAACTGAAGTTTAGCAATTTTTTGAAACTTTTACTAATTTTCTTTGCTTTTTTCAAACATTTCAGGTCAGAATGAGATTTTGAATTATATCTAACGCAGTACAATATTATCACTTTTCGCTATCTTCCAAATTTTCTATCTATATAATATAAGCAAAAAAAGATATACTTTTTTTAACTCGGAAAATAAAAACGGTGCCATGAAACTGAAGTTGGGTTAGTTCATTAAATTAAGGTCTGGGATAATGATTGATACACATTTCTAAACTCACTTCTGATTCTCAATAAATTAAAAATCTACTTTATGGCACTAAATTACTTTCTTATGTTCCTGGGTTTGCATAAAGTAGATACATATTAAAGAAGACGTGTTAAAATACCATTAATATCAAACGAACATTCCATAAGTATGCAAGTACGTATATGACGTTAAAGATTCCAATTTCCGCTGGACACTAAATCATACCCAATCAACGCTGGAAACGTACAGCAGTTAGTAATTAGAGTTAATTTAGTAGTATGCGTGTGGTTTTAACTGCATACCAGCCGCGATCGTTTTCGTAGCAAAGAAGAGCAGGCACCACAACTAAACGATTCGATGTAATTAATCATTGTGCAAGTCAGTCGGTGCGGTGATTCTGTGAAAGTCAAATAATAGCAACATGCTTAGCTGACGGACACATAAAAACCGCGAGCACACGCCATGCAGCTTTTATTAACTTCTATAATCATTTTTTTATTCTGGAGTTATACATTTGAAGAAGAATGATAGGTGTCGAAAATCACACGACAAAAGCGAAGCTTTCTGAGTTTGCATTACTATAAAGGAAAAAAGTCTCTTCGAATGCGTCTGTTCGACTATGCGTGCATCGTGTAACAACTGGGTGTGTCTTGTATTCGCGACAGTTATAATACTTCTTAAAAAGACTCAGTTCAACAATCTAAAGGGCACTCTGTTGTATAGTATCGACTCTTTTCCTAAATAGATAACACGATATTTACTCTTGAATCTTATTATCATCGTATTCTGCGTATAAAACCAAGAAGTCCTCAAGTTTAATTTATAAAAAGATCTTTTGGTTAATGGTTTGTCTTCTAATCATTACGAATTACGCTATTAATGAGAAATATTCTCTAAATTTTCTCACTTCATTAATCGAGTATTATTAAGAGTTTTATAGGGTTTAACAGATTTGGTTCCCGACTAGTTTAAGGTGTGTGTCATGACGACCCATTCCTTATATTTATTCTGACAGTTTATGATTGTCTCCATAAATTTCCTTCTTTTCTATTTTCACAAAAAGAATAACCATCGCCAATAATAAAGTGCTAGGCTTTTTCTTACTGTTTAGTGAGCTTGGCGAGCTTTGGTAGAGAAAATACCGGTGCAACTTGTCAGAAAAACAAATAAATAGATAACTGTACATACAAATAAAAATACCGGCCAAGTGCGAGTCGAACTCGCGCACCGAAGGTTCCGTACAAACCTGTATATATGTGATGTAACTAAAAATTTAAGGTTTTCGAAATTTTTCCTTTATATGAGCTATAAAACATTGCTTCATGCCAAATTTCAAGATTCTAAATCGACTGAAAGTACCCTTTAGGTTTTGATTCCCTTGCGAGTAGTTGCGAGTTTGAAAATATGCGGCTTAAATTGCTGTTTCCTTTGATTGTGTTGACATAGAAGTTTGATTTTGTTACAGCTTAAAGGTATTATAGACCTGAGTATTTGATATCAATTTCACTTTAAAACCTCTACGCGTTCATGAGGAAAGGGGTAGTAACTTTAAAATTATTAAAAATACTTTTATTATATGATGTAACTAAAAATTTACGGTTTTCGCAATTTTTCCTTTATCTGTGCTATAAGACGTTGCTTCGTACCAAATTTTAAGATTCTGAGTTCACGGTAAGTACCCTGTAGGTTTTGATTCGAAAATTTGCGGAAATTTGCGGCATAAACGGCTGTATCTTTTGATTGCGTTGGCTTAGAAGTTTTATTTTTTCACAGCTTCAAGGGACAATAGACCTGAGTATTTGGTATAAATTTTAGCTTGATACCTCTACGCGTTCCTGAGAAAAAGGGTCTTGACAGATGGACGGACAACGAAGTGATCCTATAAGGGTTCCGCTTTTTCCTTTTGAGGTGCGGAACCCTTAAAAAAGGCCACAGAGCTTTAAATCAAAAATAAATCTTAGTGAAGGGGGAACTGTTCAGCTCCGATATAAAAATGAAACATTAAAAAATGACACCCTTACTGCTGTAGGTAAACAGAAACTCCCAAATCCACCAATCCTAGGAGTTGAGGTGTTTACTACTGTCGGAGAATTAGAAGGAAAAGGCTCTTCCAGCACACCCTCTCCCACAAATCTTTATAATCGCGCATTCACCACTACTAATTGAAAAGTTTATTCAGTTTTCCATTAAATAAATGAAATTAAATTGTCTTATATTGTCATATAAAATAAATAATTTTCGATTGAGAAAGCTCAAGGCCCAAGAAAGATAATAATAAATTTGACATCATATTTTTATACAAATGAAGATGTCACATTAATTGTCATAAAATTTTGCCTAAGAATTTTTTTTTTAAATTTTGTGAAATTGATATATCCATTTAGAAACGGACAAATGAAAGAAGGATGGGAATTTATTAAATTCATATTTCACTGCTTGTTTGCTAAATATTCATTGTCAGTCCAACTGGCGCGTGGAAATGTTATTATTGCATCGAACATTCTGTCATCACATATAATTAATAAATAATTAGAACTTTATTAAATCGAATCTCAGCCCAAACAAGCCAAATTTCACAAGAGAAATTTTAATTTAATTAGGTCTGATGACTTTATTGTTAAATAAACAAAGGAAAAAAATATGCATGCGAATTTTAATCATCCAGCTGAACCAGTATTAGGTACGCAGCTATTTTTCCCATGAAACTGTGTGAACTGAATGTGTAATATTGAAATATAGTAAGTACCTACCTTATTTTGTATTCTTGGGTTGTAGGTAAAAAATGCTCGTGCATTATGCTTTTCTATATAATTATTGGCAAAACTATATGCAAGAGTTTATTTATGCAAATTGATTTATGGCTAACAAATAACAATAGCTACATTCTATACAATGTTAACAACATTTGCCCCTAATTATACACAAAATAATAAAAACTAGAGTTTTTTGAGAGTTACGTAAAATTTTTTGAAAGTTTTACATCATGGGGATAGGGACATTTTCTATTATTTAATGTTACCTAAAAACCATATAAAGAAAGGAGCTGAAAGTGGTAGGCAGTGAAAGAATTCTGAATCATAAATAGCAGATAACATTAAGATAGAGATGCCATAAAATCTTAATAAAGTTCCATATTATGGCAAAAAAAAGGAACGTGTCAATTTACTTGGCCGTTCCGCCCACTTGGCGCATATCAAGTATTCATAGATTTTACTATAAATATAGCAAACTAGTCTAAATAGAAGGTAAACGCAAATTATATCTTTCCTACATGTGTTGTACAAGTTGTGGGTCATGCTGAATAAGGAATGAATGGACAAGTGAATTGCGTAATGCGTACATAGCTCTGGTCCGTCGTCTGAAAATAGCAGAGCAAGCGAGCAAAGAGTAGAAAGTTTGAAAATTGAATTAATTCTGGTACAGAAAAATGATTGAATGATGTCATTTTTGTAAATCGCTTTTGAATTCAGACTTTCACGTCACAATATACACATATAAACCAATAATTGACCACATATTTCACTTTTATCGAGGACATTCGATGTTACGTGAATTACCATAAAATTTACTATATTAAGTCATTTAACGGTTCGAGTTTTATACATGGCATTGTATGGTACTACTAATTTTCAATTTTCCTTTTTACATCAACACTAGGTACATACGTTTAATTCTTAAAGGTATTAGATAGGTTTTTAAAACGTAAAAAATTGAATGTCCAATTTAATTGGGGAATGTGTCATAACTAATTGTAATGGATGGAGTTGTTAGAACTTTTGTTGTCATCTAGAAAAACGTTATTTGTAATTTAGAACAGTTACATCAGAAATCAGAATAAAGCATGAGTGAAACCACCCCACTCGGTACTGAATATTTGTAAGGTAATACTTCTTCAATTAATCACAAGTTTCGTAGTTATATTTTGCTATTTTCCACTGCCTGTCTTTAAATAGTATGTAGTTCTTCTTAAACATGTACCTTCACCACATTAAGAATGCCCAAAAGAAATCAACAACAGCTAATTAATTTTATATATTTACTTCCCTTGCAAGGGATCATTTCAAGGGTTGTGACAGACAGACCTCGTAACTAATAATAAGTTACCAATGGAGTCATATTGCCCTTAAATGCGAATCCTAAATCCTACGATACTTGAACAATTGTTATTGCAATTCACAATATCTACGTAAAATTAAGTTTATTCAGATACACGTTTCTAAATTTGAACTTATGGAGCACTATTGTCATTCAAACGAAATAAATACTACCTAAATTAAATAAATAAAACTCGTTTTTTTACAGTTACAGATCAAAACACTGCAGCATCATGGTGGCAACAAGATGCACTGAATCCTCCCGACCTTCTTGACACGCCAGACCTCTTCTCGTCTACCCATGGTCTGGTGCAAACCCATCCAGGTCTCACCCCCGGCAGAGGGTCTGTAAAATTCACTCCTGGAGCTAGTCCACTTAATATTAAAGGAGGATTTAGTCATAGGCATTTAGATTTCCGATCATCATCGACTGCAGAATTGAGGAGAAATCCACTTCTATCGGCACCTGAAGAATGCGCCAGGGCTTGTAGAGAAGGAGAGCCCCCGAAAATTTGCTACTACCATTTTACTCTGGAATACTACACCGTACTTGGAGCGTAAGTATTTCTTTACAAATATATTCTATTTGTTGTTTTTATACAGGATACTAAGTTACTTCTGGATGGTATTTACCTATCTCAAGCTTAGGTTAATTTTATCATAATAGTCTCTGTATTATTGTATTTCATTTATGTGGTGATTACGTTTCTCATATATTTTCAAAATTATGGCCCTATTACGTTTTCTTACACCTACACGGAGAAAACAATCATGAAAATATAGCTAGAATTGTACCAAACAACCAAATTCTGTCAATTATATGGACGTCCAGACGCTCAAGGAGATTTAACTAGAAATGACTACGTTCGGTGTTAAGACTGAATTCTAGTAAAATTGACTTGATTAGAAAACATTTTTTGCACTTCTTATCACTAATTTTACTAAACTATTCTCATTCTAGTATTTTTTTCATTACGACACGACACGATAAAATAATCGAGAGGTAGAGAAAAAAAGTCTAGACTTATTTAGGTTGATTATTCTAATACTCATTATTAGAAAGGATGAAAAAGTGTTTTATACCACCAAGTGCATTTTATGAGAATTCCAGTATTATTTACTAGAAAAATTTTGCTTGACTCATCAAGTAATAAAATGATGATTATTTTTCTCCGTGTATGTGCATATGTCACTTATCAGAAAGGGAATAACGAATGAACAGTGAAAATTGTTTTCATATATTATAATTATTTATATAGAAAGGAAAAGCGCTTTAATGTTAATCTATGCCAGAAGCAAAATTAAAATACATCTCTTTAAATTAAACGAGTATCTAAGTCAAAAGTATATAGTACAGAATTCCTTTCAACTCACGATCAGACTAATTCAACAAGTTCTTCAAAACCTTCATGTGTGAACCAATTACTTCCACTAAATTGAAAAGTTAATCATCTGCCTGCGTACGTTGGAGAAATGAGAATGAAAGCATTGTATAAGCAGTTATTATTATTAATTATCATTATATTTTTGACAAAACCAATTAGATAGAATTCCTTTATTAATAACGAATGAAACCTCAACAATCTATATCTATACTAATGGTAAAAGCAGTTAAATACTCTGAACACGCGTATTCATGTTTACAAGTTCATTCATCCTCTTTAAAAAATTAATATTAGTTAAATTACCATTAGATACCTTTTTAATTAATTTTGAAAGGTTATTATATGAATCAAGCTTCACTTATAACAGGTGAGAACTATTGTACCACTCAACAAATACAAAACACATTTGCCTATGTAAAAATTAGGGACACTTTAAGTAGAATGTACATTTGATGTTGTCGCAGACGTAAATTTTTGATTCAATTACGGTTAGCAAACACTTTCTTTTTCCTTATATGGAATATGGATGTAAGAGAGCATAAAATTGCCACTAACGATTTTATTTGAAATTTAAATATGGATTTACGTTGGCATTACGCACCAGACGAGACAAATCAGGACATTGCTTTAGGCTGCATCTTTTTTTTCATTTCCCACTCACAATTAGACTAAAAGAGATTAATTACAGGGAGAAAAATAACAATGATTTTATTACTTGATGAGTCAAGCAAAATTTTTATAGTAAATAATAGATACTAGAATTCTCATAAAATGCACTTGGTGGTATAAAACAATTTTTCATTCTTTCTAATAATTAGTATTAGAATAATCAAGATAAATAAGTCTAGACTTTTTTCTCTACCTCTCGAACATTTTATCGTGTCGTGTCATAAAGAAAAAAATACTAGAATGAGAATAGTTTAGTAAAATTAGTGATAAGAAGTGTAAAAAATGTTTTCTAATCAAGTCAATTTTACTAGAATTCAGTCTCAACACCGAACGTAGATTGACTAGACATTTCTATTGTAGTAAAATCTCCTTGAGCGTCTGGTCGTTCATATAATTGACAGATCTTTTAGTCATGTTTGCTAGAATTCTAACAATATTTTCATTATGTAAAAATGAAGAGATAATCTCTTCGATAATGGCATAATAGCCGAAACATTTGTCAGAGTCCTGTAATTATTTTAAATAAATTTTGTGAAACTAAAGTCGTGTAATTTTTCCTTTTTTAATTTAATATTTTCATGATTGTTTTCTCCGTATATTCCCTCATAAAACTGCCCGAACAATTTATTCTTTTTTAGTTGATTGCTTTTTACTCAGAAATATATTAAATGAATATTAATTATTATCAGGAGAACCAATAGGCATTTTGCTTAATATTTGCCTAATTTTAATTGCAACCTATTTTTAGTCAGGTGAAAATACTGAAATACTTCATCATTTTTGAGACCTTTCCATACTATAGAAAACTCTCCTTACGCTTTTTTATTCTTCAATATTGGATAAATTATTAGAGCATTTTCTTTTGCAAAAAGCTAAATCTTCCTTTTAAAAGCTGAAAAATTTACACTTGAATATGACCATACGTACATTTATGAATAATGGCACATTTGATCATACCACAACTGAACCGTGATCAGACCGTGACCTGACCTATAGAATGAATCGGCCTTAAGTGAACTGAATTTCTTAGAGAACGAAAAACGGCGTAAAATGTTTTTGCTCACATTTATTTATTATTATGTTAATCTGACAGCTGCTTTTACTATAATATTATGAGATTTTTAAAGAGTTGCTTATCATTATAGACATCTGCATTTCACTAAGGTAACTAGCCATGTTTAGGATTGGAGATATTTTGCTACAGTTGCAATTAAGTATTTAGCTTATATTTAAGTTGTTTTCTAGTCCTATATTGTATCTGTTAAAAAAGTGCACCGTGCAACGTGCCCCACTCAGTCGCCACTTTTGTTAGAGTACAGATGTTTTTCTACTCTCAGCGACTGGCTGGTAATTTTTAATAAGAAATAATTTGTATAATACATATTTCAATAAGTACGTAATGTATATATAATAATAAATAGGTATTTATGTATGGCGTAGGAGAGGAAGTGTAACCCTTTCTAAAATCTAAACTGTACGGTAAACTGGCCGGCAAGTAACATGTAAGTTTACATAACGTCTTGCACCTGATATTAATTAAATAAGTAATTACTTTTAACTCTTAGAGAGAAAGTCTGATCTAGTACTTACAACTAATAAAAGCCGGGTAAAATATTAATTGAGTGCGCTTTCTTTCAACGGATGAATGTCAATAAAACAAATAAGAGTGCAACGTAGTTAATCGTTTGTTCCGGTGAAAAACAGCTGATGTTCTGCAATAATTTATTGTTACCGTTTAACGTAAATTTAATTTGTCTTATTTTTCAATCAGTTTACTTTCGTTTTAACATCCAGCAAGAAAACGCTTACGCTTACAACTTTATGGGAACCGTTCGTGACAAATCCATCAGCTACACGGTAAAATGCTTTTGCCTTTCCTGGGAAAGTTCGTCCTTCCTCTGTTAATAAAAAAATCGGCACTTTTTCAATTAACAGATAATCAACTTCAAAGCTCGACCCCACAATGTAATAACCCCTAGCTAAAGCAGAATACAATCAAACAAAAACAAATTGAGAGAAAATTAATTTTATAACGAAATTAAATTTTCTTTTTTTGAATTTAAGGATGTTAAAATAAACATTTAAATAAAACTTTACTGTGTAAATTTTAGTGTAAGCTTTTTTTATAGCTATGTACTGTAGGTACCATTACAAAGTCCTTCCGTTTCAAAATGTGTGCTACCAGAAGCAATTTGGCTAAATAAATAGCATTAAATGAATACTTTTGAATAACATTAAGAACGAACTTATTTATGAAAGCGGTTAGTTAATTGTTAAAACAGTTGTGGAAACCAGTTCTGCAGACCGATATATTCGTCGCAATGATAGCTATTAGATAAAGGTTTTACTTTCGAATGTTTACATGTGAACGAACAAGAAACTTGCATTTATATTAGCAATTGCAATTTGTGTCTAAGTTACTTTAAAAAATGTTTCCTTGCTACAACAGTGACAGCAAGGAAGTGTGTTTACACGAAGAGTAACTGTAACTACGCAAACTCCACCTTAATGCAAACCACAGTACTAATCATACATGCATGATTGCTAAAATGTTCCATTATCGGAGAAAATAGCTGTAACACACAAAGTAATAATAAGAATCATGAAACCAAATTTCCTCGAACAGTCACTGGAACGTTAAAATTTTTAAACAACTGCGGAACCTTCTATTTGCTAGTATACAGGGTTTTTCAAGTTGATGGGCTATTAGAAGTATATGAATTAGTAGAAGGAATTCAATTCTGAAACTTGGGCTCATTTGGTTATTGTTTATGCCGCTTTTTTTAAAAATATTTTCAAGTTCGATTTACATCCAGTTATACCGGAAGTCGATACCAACTTTGTTATTTTAAATGAAATGATATATTTTTCACGCTGAATTCGAATAAAACGTGTAATTCTAAGGTAAGTTTGATAACCAACTTGTACACCTATGACGATCGGTTTCTGAGTTAATTTAATTTATAGAAAAAAAATCGCTACCGCAACCCAAATTATAAAAAATCATAACTTCCACAAAATACGACTTACAGTGTTAAAATTTTTACTAGTAATAGCTGAATATTAGTGCTAACGCTTTGATAAAATTAAATTAAATAATTTATACAGGGCGTTCAAAATAAAATTCTAAAATTGAAAAACTTCAAACACGAATTACCTCGTTTTTTCAAATGGCACCTACTATTTTTTATTTTTTCAATCGATTCCTTTTTTTATCCTCTTTCGATCTATGTGGATACTTCCTATTTTATGTAATAATTCAAAATTATTTCAAAATTTTCAAATAAAATAGGAAGTATCCATATGGATCGAAAGAGGATAAAAAAAGGAATCGATTGAAAAAATAAAAAATAGTAGGTGCCATTTGAAAAAACGAGGTACTTCGTGTTTGAAGTTATTCAATTTTAGAATTTTATTTTGAACGCCCTGTATAAATTATTTAATTCAATTTTGTCAAGGCGTTAGCACTAATATTCAGCTATTACTAGTAAAAATTTCAACACTCTAAGTCGTATTTTGTGAAAGTTATGATTTTTTATAATTTGGGTTGCGGTAGCGATTTTTTTTCTATAAATTAAATTAACTCAGAAACCGATCGTCATAGGTGTACAAGTTGGTTATCAAACTTACCTTAGAATTACACGTTTTATTCGAATTCAGCGTGAAAAATATACCATTCCATTTAAAATAACAAAGTTGCTATCGACTTCCGGTATAACCGGATGTAAATCGAACTTGAAAATATTTTTAAAAGAAGCTGCATAAACAATAACCAAATGAGCCGGAGTTTCAGAATTAAATTCCTTCTACTAATTCATATACTTCTAATAGCCCATCAACTTGAAAACCCCTGTATATAACGAGTAATCAAACTATTAAAAATCGGCTGATTGCTAAGGGCAAAATATTCTCCCAGATTAAAGTACTAAGTCTGTATTGTAACATTTAATATCTCCAGGACCTTTCAACCACAAGTGAAAGGTGATCCTACCCAGTCTTAATAAATTTAGAATTTTAAAACCAACTTTTAAATTAGCATGTACCAATATCATTCTGATGGTCTCAATTATTATTTTTTCCAGCGCATGCCAAGTATGCACGCCAAACGCTACTAACACTGTTTGGTCATCCTGTCAATGTGTCTTGGCCGATGGTGTCGAGCGAGGTATCCTGACTGCAAACAGGATGATTCCTGGTCCCAGCATACAAGTTTGTGAGGGTGACAAAGTTGTGATAGACGTGGAGAACCATATGGAAGGTATGGAAGTGACCATCCATTGGCATGGACTTTGGCAAAGAGGAACCCAATACTACGACGGAGTACCATTCGTAACACAATGTCCAATTCAGCAAGGAAATACATTCAGGTAAATTTATTTATTATTGTTCCAAAACAATAGTCAACTGATATTGAATTTTTTATCTGTAGGTATCAATGGATTGCTGCTAATGCTGGTACCCACTTCTGGCACTCTCACACCGGTCTTCAGAAGTTGGATGGTCTTTATGGAAGTATAGTTGTTCGTCAGGCTCCATCTAAAGACCCTAACAGTCACCTTTATGACTACGATTTAACCACACACGTAATAGTTTTGAGTGATTGGATGCACGAAGATGCTGCAGAACGATTCCCAGGAAGACTGGCAGTTAATACTGGACAAGGTACCTACTTTTTTCCTCATTTTTACAACAATTAAATTTGTTGAAATGAATTTACAAGCATGAAGTTGTTGTACATAATTAAACTTTCGTTACAGATCCTGAAAGTTTGCTTATCAACGGAAAAGGTCAATTTAGAGACCCCAACACCGGTTTCCAAACTAACACTCCATTGGAAGTATTCACAGTGACCCCAGGAAGACGTTACCGATTCAGAACAATAACGTCGTTAGCTACTGTGTGTCCTGTTCAATTGACAATTGAAGGACACGACTTGACACTTATTGCAACTGATGGAGAACCAGTACATCCCGTACAAGTTAACACAATTATATCATTTTCCGGTAAGTTTGCAAATTCGTTTTTTATTGTTCTTTTCAATTACGCACTTTTTCACTTTGAAATTTCAATTGCAAACATTGCTACTATTGTTTGCTTCGAAAGGAAGTTGATTAGATAATAGGAACATCTACAATACTAATTGAGAAAATCTGGACTAGGTACATGTTTCTTCATGATGGTTTTTAAACTAAATTTCAACGTTTTACGTAACAACCACAAATGCCTACTAAAGTACGCTTGATAAATTCTTGCTTCTTACCCTGTGTTAATGACTCTAAAAGAATATTGAATTAAAGCAAGGTTACGGTCGGAAAGGACAACACGAAAGAAGTGATTAGTAGTTTCTGCAGTAAAATGTTCTTTTGTTTATAATAAATTTGTTATAGGTACGTAACGCTTTCTTAGTTGATGCAATTTTATAATAATAATCGAATTCAATTTATTTAGTCACAAAGGCTTGGAAATGCATGCAGTAATGCATTAAGAAATCTCCTCGTGCGAAAGAAGAGATTTTAATCTTTTTCCTTTTTTACTTCATTAAACTCTAATTATTATGCAAATTATTATTCGCAAGTCTATTTATTAGCAACTTTAACCTTCTATTATGTTCATGGTAAAAAACTGTTTGATTCATGCTAGAATTTTTTTATTCACACATATGTTGGGCTCTATTTCAGCTAAGTATTAAATTTCATTATGTCATGCACATTACAAACAAAGCAAATTAAAATAAGAAATTTATCTTTTTCTTATAACGACATAAAAGACATTTATTTCAAAGTTATAATAAAAGGAAAGTAACATTTGAACTTTGTAAAACATTTAATCCTAAACTTAAATCTTCATTGAAGATCTGAAAAGTGATCTTCTGTAGATATGATTTAAAAGATTTTCGATACGCTCAAGTGTAATTAATGTTAATTAGCGTAGACTCATATCGATGATATTTTTTAATACTAGGTATTATACAAGTGAAAGTACGGTCAGGTACTTACTTATAACTTTGCATAGAATAGCGCAAAGATTTTCATGGTTATTTGTTCCCGTATCCAGTTTTTTATTTCGTTTTGTTGTTAGCTGATTGAATTGTTACTTTAAAACTTATATGAGTCTCCTTTTTTCCTTATTACGCATTATTGCCTGACAGGCAACAATTTATATGACCATGAAATATTTGTATTACCTCAATGTAGTCCTGTTGTTCAAAATCTATATTAGGAATATTAAAGGTAATTCACAGGTATGTACCTACAATTTTTGTACGTAATTGAAAGTATACTTTCATAAACTATCCAAGTTCAGATTAAGTCATATTCAAGGCTGAAACTGAAAATATTCCGATCTTTTTGTGGTTAGTTGCAAAAGAGTCGTATTACAAATATCCGTTCAGAAGTGTTTGTCGCATTATTGCTAAGTACTTCTCAATTACTTAACGTCATGCGTTTGAATTGAACAGTATTTTCCCACGAATTGGTTTCAATTTTTTTTTTTTTTTTGTTTTCGCATAAATACAAATCCATATACAGATCTGGTAACTTACGAACCGAACATAAAAATTACTTGTTTCTTTGTCAGCATATTTGATTTATATTCCTAATATACCGTGTGCTATCTCTATCAAAATATAACACCGCCCTGTGTTCGGTTCCTAAGTTACCACATCTGTATAATACATATGTAGATAATAATGTCGCAAGAATTGAATATTACTTCATTATCAGTGGCGCAGCGTAAGATATTTTTTTGTCTCGATTAAATATCAGTTTGTTAATTTCGCTTAGGCTTTTAAGATGCTAATGCGAATCCTAATTCTCATATTTAATTGTGCCCTATTCGGAAGTTTCAAAATTACATTAAGTTTCATTGAATCGGCTATCTGCTTAATATTCATAAAACAACCTATTTTTAATTAATATTTACTCCCTGCATGGTCAGATAAAAAACATTACCCTAATAATTATTGCAAACTACGACTGCAGTAATCAAAATCAGTAAATGTAAGAAAAAGTTTGTTCGGACAAAATCACAATTTTTTAAAATGTATTTACCCACCTTTCTCCTTCAAAAAATTGAAAAAATGGTTAAATGAACGCGCGATGTGCTTCATATAACTTTCTGACGGAAGCGGAACAGATATCAGTCATATAATCGTTCTCGTTACGCATCCGAACGGTTTAAATAATATGTCATAACAAAAGTTGAATTGCCGAAACAAATGTTACCTGGTCTTGACACTTAAAACCATTAATTTATTACATTTAGTCTGGTCATGCATCCACCTCCTTTTTCTGCTCGGAATAAAGTCAAAAATTTTGCCAGCACTACCTCATGTAATATTAATGACTTGAGCGCATAATTCGGTCTACTTACCGCAAATTGCAACGTTATTTGGCTGTTCAATTGACGTGAATAAACTTTTAACAGTACCAATTATGGTAGGAAACACAATCATAAAATGGGATTCAATTGAATTAACAGATGTTCTCGCTAGATTTGGAGCGTGGCCCCTATTTAAATGTTTCCAACAAATATTAATTCTCATTTGATATGCGTCATTGAATGAAATCATTAAAAAATTCTTTGAAAATGAAAAATGAATTAATTGAATAATTTAGGTGAACGTTATGACTTCGTGATCAATGCTGATCAAAACATTGACGCTTACTGGATTCAGCTTAGAGGTCTTGGTGAATGTGGTATCCGAAGAGTCCAACAACTTGCAATCTTGCGATATGCCAGAGGACCATACCAACCAAGCAGTGCTGCTCCTACATATGATATTGGTCTGCCGCAAGGAGTGGTAAGTTATCACTATTGCTTGTATATAGCGAAAAAATCAGTTTCAAATTTAAACATTATTGAAAATATGTATATACCTAAAATTACTTTATCTTTAAAAATACAACAAAAAGCAAACAACTTTTCAAAATATGCTTAAGCAAAGTAAAAGAACATGTACAGAGCCTAGAAACAATTACATACTTTTGCTACTATACATACAGCTATTATACTTTCATTTTGGCTAGGTACAAAATATTGCTGTAAATATATACCTAATATATTATCTGAAGAAGAAATCATTTTTTTTTAAGATTTCCCGACAGCAATTTTTCAAAAATAATTAATGAAAAAATGTCGGGTATAAAATATTTGTTTAACAACAAAATAAATAAACATTACAGATGTTTTTGAAGTTGTAGAATATAAAAAATTGATTTCTTCTTCTGTCCACTTCTACAATTGTACATTTGTACATACGTATAGATACATAAACACATTATACAAATAAATAAGCAATGTAAATTTGTAAATACATTTCAAAAACTTAGCCAGCTAGGAAACGGTAGGTCCATTGATAGTTTTGTCATAGTATAAGACCTTGTATATTTCAACTGAACCTTAACTAGGTTTTAAATCCGCTCGACGCAAGATGTAATGAGGCTAGAACCGACGCAATTTGTATTAATCAGCTGAAAAACGCTTTGAACATTGACCCAGGAATTTTACAAGAAAGGCCAGATGTCAAGATTTTCTTGCCTTTCCGGTTCCACATTTATACTCCAGAAGATCTGTTTGCACCAAACACTTACAACAGGCATTTAGGTACGAACCAATTTATCATTATTATAGCTATTTTATGTTGAATAGTGTTTATACAGGATGTTTCGTTGGTCACATCACAACATTAAATTGACGAGTATAATACTAAGGGTTGAAAAGTGGTTTGTCGTTTATTTATATTTATTAATTTTGACATGACCAACGCAACGTACTGTATCAAATGTTACGTTAAAAAAGTTCTCTGACTAGTTCCTCAAATTTTGACTTCCACTTTACAGTTGCTCCAAATGGAGACCACGTCATAAGCTTGATAGACGAAATTTCGTATATGGCGCCACCCTCTCCGCCCTTATCCCAATACGACGACATTAACCCCGAACAGTTCTGTAATGGTGATAACCGTCCAGCAGACTGTGGACCTAACTGCATGTGCACCCATAAGATCGATATTCCACTCAATGCCATCGTAGAAGTCGTTTTGGTGGATGAAGGTATTTTTTGATTAATTTCAATATATCCAAGAAATATAGAATTTTGCTTCTTTTAGTTCAATCGCCAAACCTTAGCCATCCCTTCCATTTGCACGGTTACGCCTTCAACATTATTGGTATGGGTAGATCACCTGACAGAAGCGTAAAAATCAACCTCAAACATGCCCTCGATTTGGATAGACAGGGTCTATTGGACCGTCACTTCAACCTTCCACCTGGCAAAGACACAATTGCTGTACCAAACAATGGATACGTGGTATTGAGGTTTAGGGCAAGCAATCCAGGTTTCTGGTTGTTCCATTGCCACTTCTTGTTCCATATAGCTATTGGCATGAATTTGATTCTTCAAGTGGGCACTCTTGGAGATTTGCCCCCTGTTCCTCCAGGTTTCCCCAGGTGTATGGACCATTTACCGGAAATTTCTCTCGATCCTAGTAGAGTACCTTAGCTCAAACGTTTTGTTATTTAATTCAAGTTAATTGTTATTTATCGCTTATTTCAGCCGGGTCAAGGCTGAAACTTGGTAACACCAGATACTGGGGACTATGTTTAAAACAAAAACAAAACGTATTTATTTATATATTTCTCACTGATCGTCCTTCAGTATCTTTTGCCAAATTTCATCTTTATTTCTCTTGCCATTTCAAAATTTAATTAACGCCATTTTATTTTCTAAAAATACTTGTAATCAGTATTATTGCGTCAAAAAGTATGTATTTACTTTTCTTTTCTCCTAGCGTAATCGTTCATTTATATTTTCTATCCTCTTTTGAAATTCTTTTCTTAATATGTTTAAAAGCTTGTCACTTTATGACTCCATTCTAAGGTAAGTTTAACGTATGCAGCTTGTAGCTATTAAAATAATTTCCCCATCATCACATCCTCATGTAATTGTTCTACATCAAGAAAGGTAAATATTTACAATTAGTTTTCACTCTTGTAAATAATTGTATTCATACACATCCTGCTTACAAAACCATGTATTATATTATTATAATTATTATTTAAGAACTGAAGATTCTTGATTTCGTTATCTTTTTTCTTCAATTTTCCTTTTCAAATGTAAATTAAATTGACGTAATGCGGTTTTAATATTTAATTTAGAAAAAATAAATTTTTTAGCAGCAATACCATCTGTGACAATTTCCCATTGCTCCCCAACCCCTCCCTCACTCCCCGTATAAAGACTTACGATTAGAGTATTTTTTTCAATACCTACTAGCAGTTACCTTTCCTACAACTCAATCAAAGAAATGCCAATGTTACCTGCTTAAATTGATGCTAGTTAATGTAAAAGTCGCTCAATGGAAACCATTGAAGATGTAATTATAAATGAGCTCTCTTATTTTTCTATCGTAATTTAATTTTTATGTATCATATGCGTATCATATGCAGCGTAATTTGTACGTAATTAATGTAACTGTAAATAGGCGTGTGTTAGCTGATGTACCAATTTTGTATAAACAGTTGTACATGACAGTTAACAACATTAAATATTATGGAAGACAGACTGCTTTATTTCTTCACCTGCTTGCTTTTTCAGCCTATACGTATTTTCTCTTATTTGTACATAATAAACTGCCAAAATTTAATTGTATATACAGGATGGGAAAGTAAGAACCTTGGTATACGAATTGCCGCTTCCTATATAATGTGTCTTTCGATCTCTCAACAGCCAGTAGGTGTGCACCATTTTCAATTTTATTGATGAGAGCGGCACATTATAACCCTTAGCTAGGATTCACGTTTTCGTACTACGTATATATATTGAATTACATACAAGTATAAATATTGTAAAATTAAAGCAAAGTCCATGGTTTTTCTTTAATAAGATTAAAGTTAAGACTCGTGAACAACCATTAGATATACCTCAAATTTGAGTTTTCAGATAGGACTTCTGACAGTAATTGTAAGAAGAGAAAGAAACTTGACGTGACTCATGTGTACCAAATTATTTTAAACGATGATATTCTTTTGGGTAGCTTTAATTTGCAGGGATGTATCTACGAGTGGGTGCGGATGAGTCACGACCCCTGCCCAATGCAACCCAAAACGTACCTACTATAAATTTGCATTTTTGAATTGTTTATCCTATATCGCCCCTAAATCATATCACTGAAGGTGTGATATGCTTTGCTAAATTCTATCCTAGTACCTATACAATTTACCATATTATCAAAAAACTTTTGGGTTGTATGGAGTTTAAAATCTACATTGGTATGGTCTACCCTTGGTTTAAATAAGAAAATACATAGTGACTGACTAAGACAAAATCCCTATTAAAAAAAAAAAACTTCACTTACTCGATCCATGTAATTAAGTGATTACATGCACAAGGAATTATTTTGATACATAACAGTTAATTCTTTAGGTAAATATAAAAAAACACTGGCATCTTTTAATGAATGTTAATAAATCTTTTGTGAAAGTTATTGCCTAAGAAACCGTAAAATTATTATAATGACAACTTTCAACATTTAAATTTTGGGTAAATATAAAGACGTATGGATCCTTCCAAAGTCGAAATAATGGATGGGGATTGAGGTAACCTTACAAGGTTAGGTTAGGTTACAGAACACTATGTTTTTCTGAAAATTCGTTTAGTTTTTTATAAGATCACTTCCATCCTCTGCCCGTTGCCCCATCATCTTAGAGAGGGTCAATTAATCAAGATATTAGTCTTTGTTATTCCATATCATTTTTGTTAGGATTTTTTTGAAATGTAAAAATAAGTAGAGTAAAAGTACCTTTTCACTGAAAGCAAGACCAATAGTTGTACAATCGAAGAATTTATACAACCCTATGATATTAGGTAATGATATATAGTATATATGTATATATGTACGTGTTATTGTTCTTTTTCTATACATAAAAAGTATGTGATACTTTGCACTGTACAAAAATCAATTATACTCCATAAGATTAAGTTTTGCTACTGTAAATAAATTGCATTTTTTGCTGTGTAAATACAGTAGTAGCAAAAAATTTTAAATTTGTATGGGTGGGTAGATAAGTAGGTAGGTAGGTATAAGAAATTAAAAAGACTTCAAAAGAAACTAACTGTTTTTGCTCCAGGTTCTTAACCCGTTAGACGCAATTTGCAATAAACCTCGTAAGGAGGCTATTTGTGTCAGTCAACTGAACAATGCTAAAAAAGTGGATCCTGGAATCCTACAGGAGAGGCCTGATATAAAAATATTCTTGCCGTTCAGATTCTTCACTTACACTCCCGAACAGCTGTTTCAACCTAACACATACCACATATTCTTAGGTAAGATAATCGTCAATTCAATATTAATTACTTTCACCCTTAACGATGATGAAATTAATAATTAATTTAAAAAAAAACTAAAATATACATCAAAACTTTATTACAAAAAATATTGCTTTCTATTTGAATCACGTAATGGAAAACTTGTCAGTGGAGTTAGCAAAAGTAAAAAATATTTTAAATATCGGAAAACTCAATATAATTGACGAATTTTTTATTTTAAATATAAATAGTAACGTCCCAGTATTATACAAATTACACTGATTGCAGCTGCACTTGGAGGTGACCACGTAATCAGTTTAATTGATGAAATATCGTACATTTCACCCCCTGCACCACCCCTTTCACAGTTGGATGACCTTCCCCCAGAACAATTCTGTAATGGTGATAATAGACCTGCAGACTGCGGTCCTAATTGCTATTGCACACACACCATAGATATTCCCTTAAATGCTGTCGTAGAAGTGGTTCTTGTTGATGAAGGTATTATTAATTTCTTCAAGAAGATATATTATACATACCGTCAATTAAAATCCTTTTGATTTTAGTACAATCGCCTAATTTGAGCCACCCCTTCCATTTACACGGTCACTCATTCAATGTTTTGGGTATTGGACGGTCACCTGACCAGAATATCAAAAAGATTAATCTCAAACATGCTCTGGACTTAGATAGAAAAGGTCTTTTGCACAGACAGTTCAATTTACCACCAACAAAAGATACCATAGCTGTTCCAAACAACGGTTACGTGGTATTTAGATTTAGAGCTAACAATCCAGGTGAGTAAATGGGACCACATTTACGTATTTAGAGAGAAAATGGTTATCGATATTTTCAACTAATCGTAAAAAGTTGTTATGTAAACCTTTAAACTAATTGCTGCCTCTAAATCAAATCATCTTTTGTTTTCATTTTACAAAACCATTTAAACAAAACATAATTAAAAATTCAACATTCTTGACCGGGGTGTTGAAAGACTGGTTACTATTGTAGCAAAATTAAGAAATTTGGTTACTGGAAATTTGTAATAATTGTTTTAGGTTGGTGGCTTTTCCATTGCCATTTCCTTTTCCACATAGCCATTGGAATGAACCTGATCATTCACATTGGTACTCAAAAGGATCTACCCCCAGTGCCACCCACTTTCCCTAGATGTGGCAACCACCTTCTACCTATAACACCAATCACAGATACGTGGTAGCAGAACCATAGAACCATTGAAGGAACTAGTGTACATATGCAACAGTGACCTAAGTTATTAGTTCAAAGAAAACAAACAGTGCCGTAAATAATTCGGCTTATGGGATGTGCGTATCATTGTGAGATTATTATGCAGGATAAAATGCAGGTCCGGATCACCTCGGGATATTTAATGTTCTTTGTCACTCTGCTACTTTTTTTGGGATCACTGCCTAAATAATAAGTGATAAGATGCTATACTTAGACACAATATTACTTATGTCATTTTGTTAAGAACACTGTTTAATTTTACAAATCCCTGTGCCAGAATAGAGTAGATATTTAAGAGGTTAAGTCAATGACCTCTTTGAGATTTCAAGATGTCAATTTTAATATTTTGATGTTTCTTTCTTCTTCTTTTAGCATGTTAGTTCCTGAATTTATTTATTTAACCTACTATTATGTCACTATAAAGTGTTTTGTAAACATCGTAATTCGCTGCAATGATTTTTTGGTAAGTGAACAAACAACATTTTGTCTTGTCTTCTTTTTGCAAACCAACGAAACTGGCATTTTATTAAATTCTTTCTTCACTTACCAGAAGGTCAGCACCATATGTAACAATCTACGAAAACCAAAAATTTGTAATAGAAGCAGTATCTTTTTATGTATATATGTAATAATTAAAGAAATTTATAAAAAAGTATTATGTCAAAAAGTAGTCTTTCATTTAAATTTTAGATCCAATTCTTCGCCCTCTATCTTTACATACTTACATCCCCATATGTTTTAAAATAGGAAGATGCATCCCAATCAAACTTCTAACTTGATATAAAAATGTTAATTTTCTTGTCGTCAAATCCTTAAATACTAAAGTAAACAATATTAAGATAAGTCTGTAGGTTAGATCACCAAGACTCCAGGAGTTTTCGTACAAGACCCAATTTGCATACCAAGACCAACACCAGGATTACAGTGGTCTTGGTCTTTTGCCCTAAAAGAGTTCTGGGTTTACCAAAAATTACACAATATTTTTTCATACCTCTTTGCAATCATAAATTATTTAATAAACTTATGTATGATGGCCACGTGCCCATATAAATAATAATAATCTGTAACATCATTCAGGTACAAGATTAATTATCACATAAAAACGTTTTCGTTATCTTTACACAAATAATTATAAACATTAAACCAACATACTTTATTTATTTCCCTCTCCATCAGCTAGATTATTACAACACGCATAATTTTCAATATAAACGCAATCCTATTACTCAGTCGATATTTTTGCAATTATTAACTGAATTATTAATATAAAATGAAGTTGTGCGGTTTGTGCGTGTTTTTGTTTGCAATTGTGGATTGCGTAACGTCTGCAAAAATTCTTGCTGTGATCCATACACCAACTTTTAGTCATTATTCCTTAGGGTTAAAAATTTTACGACCACTGGCTGAAAAGGGTCACAATGTTACTGTGGTGACCCATTTTTCGTTGCAAAACCCACCAAAAACATGGAAAGAGATAATACTAAAGGATTTCAACAAAGGCAGGAAATTCAGTAAGTAAACTTTTACAACTTTTAGTGTAAAATTATTTACATAATAATTTAATGAGATAATATTCTTTATTATTAATCAATAAGTATGTAGTACACGTTTATTGACTTATTCAATTCATCTATAAGTTTTTTGAGCCATTTATCAGTAGGCAGGTATATAAATGGTTATTGCAAAGAAAAATAAAGGAATAATAGAATGTATAGACTGACGATTGTTAAGTTGAAAACATTTGTAATTCGACTTCGTTCCACTTTAACATTTATGATTAGTAAACAACGAAGGTTGAGTAAATATTGTACAGTACTGTGTAAAAGTTGGACTTCATACCGTAACATAATTTGATATTCTAATAAGATAAGAACTACATTACAGTGGGGTGTTATGGGAGAGAAGAGATAGGAAATTTTCAAATAGGACGAATTCCTCTATCGAGAATAAATTTTTTTAATATGTAGCTCAATTTTCGACATATCTATCGTTGTTGAAATATATTTACTCTACTTAGATCTATGAATTCTCGTTCGGGTGAAGGGGAAAGAAACGGACACATAGGCCCCATCCAGGTAATCTGAAAGAAGCCCAACTAGCTCTAACAGAAGCCAAAAAAGTGTGGTTCAACGCTGAAATAAAAAAATGGCTAACGAGAAGACAAAATTTAGGCGAACACCTCAAATACATCAACACCGACCTAAACCTACCCCTTTATTACTGCGTCGTTTCAGTTACGTTCCAGGGCCCTCGTCAGGGAAATAAAACGACGATGTAAACAATATATAATATTATTATAGTAGTTTAATACGTTTTGAATAAAGCTCAAACAATGAAATTAAATATAAATTATAAAATATTTTTCTGAATACTCTAAATTATTTTTGACAAACTATTTCGCTCAATTTCCTGTATTTATTACATGTACTGTACTCTATTTCGCTTATCACTGAATTACATAACACTCTCAAAATCAAATTTTCAGTATTGCTAATGCTTTTGTTTACAGTTACGATAAAAAGATAAAAATATTTAATCGATTGTATAATGATTTTCTTATTTTTATCAATTTTTCAAGTACCTGCCTAAGTCTACATCAACGACATATAGTTATTATCACTTCTTCAAACAACTGTCTGTCATGCTTTTAATTTAAATGTATACAAAAATGTTTTCTCTTCACTATCGCATTTCAATTTATTATTAACTCTTGATAAAATCATTTTTAATGTATATCCTTACTTTACTAATAAAAAATAAATAGAGGAAGGTTTGCATTTTATGTAAGTAATATAATTCGGGTCATGTTAAAGACAATATATATTAATATGATTTATGTATACTGTTAAAAATCCTAATCAATTATATTTATCTTTAAAAGGAAACAAGTTTATCTCCCTTTCAATGCCAAACTACAAAAAAGAAATGTTTTCCAGTAACCTTGGGATTGATTTAGCCGAACGTACCTTAAGTCATCCAGCAGTTGTTGATCTGCTCAATTCAGACGAAACATTTGATCTAATTATACTCGAAAGATTTAAGAATGAAGCCTTTCTCGGCCTTTCTCATCATTTCAACGCCCCATACATCTACCTCAGTTCTTTAGGTTATTCGCGATGGGTAAACGACATAACAGGGAATCCTGGATCTCCTGCCTATAATCCAGATTTTTATCTGGGATATAGTCACGAAATGACATTATGGGAAAGATTTCATAACACGTTATTCTACGGTTTTGTGTTGGCCCATCGGCATTTTGTTGAACTTCCTAGACAGAAGGCATTATTAAAAAAGCATTTCCCTGAAGCTCCACCTTTGGAAGATTTGTACTATAATGCATCGTTAATCCTTATGAATACACACTTAAGTGTCAGCTACGCTGTACCGAGTGTTCCAAATATGATTGATATTGGTGGATATCACGTTGACCCCCCAAAAGAATTACCTGCAGATCTTAAGAAATACATGGATAGTGCGTCTGATGGCGTCGTCTATTTTAGTTTAGGATCAGCTACTAGATCTGGAGACATGCCAGATGAAATTAGGAATGCCATGTTTAGGGTATTTTCGAATCTTAAACAAAAAGTTCTTTTGAAATGGGAAGATGATGCTTTATTTGAAAAGCCTTCTAATGTAAGAATGGAAAGGTGGTTTTCACAGCAAGATGTTCTAGGTATTTATTACCACATTTTGATAAAATATTTTTTAGTTTTTGTGATTATCTGTTATTTGTGTAACCTTGAAACAATGATAACATTACTAGTAAGTAAATATTTTATATATCATGAATTACTAGATACTTTTTTGAAACAATGACCTAGTTTATTTTTCGCAACAGACATCAAACAATGATACGTAATCTTTCTGACTATTCACAACAATAATATACAAAAAACAACTTTACACATTCGCTGCATATACCGTTGCCTATTTTTTCATAAAAATAATACATTTTAGTTAATTGTAGGTTAATAACAGTACTGTTATTTTCCAGCGCACCCAAATTTGAAGTTATTTATAACCCATGCCGGTTTGCTAAGTACAATAGAGGCAATTTACCATGCTGTACCCATGTTGGGTGTACCAGTTTTTGCTGATCAATTGATGAATGCCGTAGAAATGGAGGCTGTTGGTTATGGTTTAAAATTGCCCTTTGCTGACTTCACTGAAGAGAAGTTCAGTTTTCTAATTAATGAAATATTAAATAATAAAAGGTGAGGATCATTCGACTCTCAATTTATCTTTCTAGTTACTGCTCTAATCCTTTCCAATTAAAACAAAACTTTCAAAAAGTCTACTAAGCATCAATTTTAATTAAATTAAAATGATTTTACAATATTCTGAAATAATTAAAAGGTTTATTAAGATCTTAAGATAAAGAACTCACCCAGAACGTTTGACCTTAAGTGAACCTTGACCTTCCATTAATCCTTAAAGTTAATGACATTTCCGATCAGGAAATCCTCTTGTTTCCTTTGGGAAGGTCAAAAGTATGTGCCTATGGAAGATAAGTAAATATTAAAGAAAACAAGCATGGAGAAAGTTTGAACAAACATTAAAATTTTACGAAATTAACAACTTGTAAGTGGTCATTCTATTTTGTTGCAGATATAAGGAAAATATAAAAGCCCGATCAAAAATTTTGCATGACCAGGAAATGAAACCAGTTGACAGGGGTGTGTGGTGGATTGAGTATGTTATCAGACACAAAGGGGCGCCACATTTACAATCTGTTACTTTAAATCTGAAATGGTACCAATATCTTCTTTTGGATGTTCTAGCAGTTGCTGTTGTGATAATTTTGGTTACTGTTACATTTACATCTATATGTTTAAAAAAACTTTTTAAGAGAAACAAAAAGGATAAAAAAGACTAAAAGTAAAATGTTATACGTTATTTTTTTTTGTAAGAATCAGTTGCTTAATAAATATTTGTTTTTTAACCAACCTTCATTTATTGAATTAATTGAAGAACTCAACAAATCTTCAATGTTTTGTTGTTAAAAATGTGATACAATTCCTCTAAGGGGGTTAAATACTTATGTAATTGGGGCTTGATAATCAAATTAAATTATTATGAAAATGTGCTTTAACCTGTATTTCAAAAAAGTTCTAGTAATGTGCTTCATCAAATTTATATGGCATTTTTAATTTTTGCCGATATAAAACTACTTTGGATTTAAATTTTAAGGATGATGTAAGATTTACAATTATACTTCAAAATTCCAAACAATGTTAAATTGTAAATCTTAAAACCAAGAACCACTTCTTTCAGAGATAAAAACATAAACTGACTTGTAAATAAGTGGTAAAGCCAAATCATTTACTGTAGATATTTAAGAGGCTAAGTCAACGGCCTCTTTGAGGTTTCAAGATGTTAATTTTAATATTTTTATGTTTTTTCTTCTTCTTCTTTTAGCATGTTAGTTCCTGAATTTATTTATTTAATCTACTATTATGTCACTATAAAGTGTTTTGTAAACATCGTAATTCGCTGCAAAGATTTTTTGGTAAGTGAACAAACAACATTTTGTCTTGTCTTTTTTTTTGCAAACCAACGAAACTGGCATTTTATTAAATTCTTTCTTCACTTACCAGAAGGTCAACACCATATGTAACAATCTACGAAAACCAAAAATTTGTAATAGAAGCAGTATCTTTTTATGTATATATGTAATAATTAAAGAAATTTATAAAAAAGTATTATGTCAAAAAGTAGTCTTTCATTTAAATTTTAGATACAATTCTTCGCCCTCTATCTTTACATACTTACATCCCCATATGTTTTAAAATAGGAAGATGCATCCCAATCAAACTTCTAACTTGATATAAAAATGTTAATTTTCTTGTCTTCAAATCCTTAAATACTAAAGTAAACAATATTAAGATAAGTCTGTAAGGGTTAGATCACCAAGACTCCAGGAGTTTTCGTACAAGACCCAATTTGCATACCAAGACCAACACCAGGATTACAGTGGTCTTGGTCTTTTGCCCTAAAAGAGTTCTGGGTTTACCAAAAATTACACAATATTTTTTCATACCTCTTTGCAATCATAAATTATTTAATAAACTTATGTATGATGGCCACGTGCCCATATAAATAATAATAATCTGTAAAATCATTCAGGTACAAGATTAATTATCACATAAAAACGTTTTCTTTATCTTTACGCAAATAAATAATTATTCATAAAAGAACCTATAAACATTGAACCTACATACTTTATTTATTTCCCTCTCCATCAGTTAATTATTACACAAATATAAACCATAGCTATAAACAACAAGCATAATTTTCAATATAAACGCAGTCGATATTTTTGCAATAATTAACTTAGTTATTAATATAAAATGAAGTTGTGCGGTTTGTGCGTGTTTTTGTTTGCAATTGTGGATTGCGTAACGTCTGCAAAAATTCTTGCTGTGATCCATGGACCAACTTTTAGTCATTATTCCTTAGGGTTAAAACTTTTACGACCACTGGCTGAAAGGGGGCACCATGTTACTATGGTGACCCATTTTTCGTTGGAAAACCCACCAAAAACATGGAAAGAGATAATACTAAAGGATTTCAACAAAGGCATGAAATTTAGTAAGTAAACTTTTACAACTATTTGTGTAAAGTTATTTACATAATTATATAATGAAATAATATTCTTTATTATTAATAAATAAGTATCTAGTACACATTTGTTGATTTATTTAAATTATCTGTAAGTTTTTTGAGCTATTTATCAGTAGGTAGGTATATAAATGGATATTGCAAAGAAAAATAAAGGAATAATATAATGAATAAAGTGACGATTGTTAAGTTGAAAACATTTGTAATTCGACTTCGATCCACTTTAATATTTATGATTAGTAAACAACGAAGGTTAAGTAAATGTTGTACAGTATTGTGTAAATGTAGGGACTTCATAGCATCATTGGATATTCTAATAAGATAAGAGTTAAATTATAGTGGGGTGTTATGGGAAGGAAGAGATAGAAAAGGGTGAATTTTTAAAAAGTTAAGAAAAAATGAGGACGAGTTCCTCTATCGAGAATAAGATTTTTTAGTATGTAGCCCAATTTTCGACATACCTACCTATCGTTGTTGAAGCATATTTGCTCTACTTAGATCTATGAATTATCGTTAGGGTGAAGGGAAAAACGGACATGTAGACCCCATCCAGGTAATCTTAATACATTATATTATATTATTATATCTAGTAGTTTAATACGTTTTGAATTAAACTCAAGCAGTGAAATTAACAGGCGGGCTGAAAAGTTCGTAGGCTAGCATAGAATTTTTTTTTATAGATTTTGATTTTATTATTCAATATAGTTCCTTTCTAGGGCGAAACAACGATTAAAGCGGTCATACAATTTTGCGATATCATTTTTATAATACGATTTGTCTTTAACCGCAAAACAGGCTTCAGTTTCGGCGATTGCTTCTTCATTTCTATCCAGCGCGCACCCCTTGAGGCCTGACAACAGAAAAAAATCCCTGGGGGCCAGATCTGGAGAGTACGGTGGATGCGGAAGCTATTCGAAGCCCAATTCATAGAATTTTGCCATCGATTTCATTGATTTGTGACACGGTGCATTGTCTTGATGAAACAGCACTTTTTATCCATTTTTTTCAAAGTAAGAAAACTTCTTTCACTAAAAATGCTATAACTCAGATACTAATAGTGCAACAGCTGTCAAATTTATACACGCGTTTTTTGAAGGTTAGGGCCATAGACTGGTTAGGGCTAACTAAAAATCATGGATTTGATACTTGTAGCGCCGTATATGGGTCAGCCTACGAACTTTTCAGCTCGCCTGTTAAATATAAATTATAAAATACTTTTCTAAATACTCTAAATTATTTTTGGCAAATTATTTCGCTCACGTTTCTGTACGTATTACATATGCTGTTCTCTATTTCGCTTATCACTGAATTACATCCAATTTTCAGTATTGCTAATGCTTTTATTTACAGTTGCGATAAAAACTTCATCGATTGTATGATGATTTTCTCATTTTTATCAATTTTTCATATACCTACCTAAGTATATCAACGAAATATACTCATTATCACTTTTTTAAACTACTGTCTGTCATGGTTTTAATTTAAATGTCTACAAATACAAATATATTTTCTCTTTACTATCGCATTTCAATTTACCCTTAACTACTGATAAAATCATTTTTAATGTACCTATATCCTTACTTTACTGATAAAAAATAAATTGGGAATGGTTTGTTCTATACTTATGAATATGCTTTATGTATACTGTTAAAAAATCCCAATCAATAACATTTATTTTTAGAAGGAAACAAGTTTAACTCCCTTTCAATGCCAAACTTCAAAAAAGAAATGTTTGCCAGTAACATTGGGGCTGAATTAACCGAACGTACCTTAAGTCATTCAGCAGTTGTTGATCTGCTCAATTCAAACGAAACATTTGATCTAATTATACTCGAAAGATTTATTAATGAAGCTTTTCTCGGCCTTTCTCATCGTTTCAACGCCCCATACATCTACCTCAGTTCTATAGGTTATTCACGATGGGTAAACGACATAACAGGGAATCCTGGATCTCCTGCCTATAATCCTGATTTCTACCTGGGATATAGTCACGATATGACATTATGGGAAAGATTTCATAACACGTTGTTCTACGGTTTTGTACTGGCCCATCGGCATTTTGTTGGGCTTCCTAGACAGAAGGCATTGTTAAAGAAGCATTTCCCTGAAGCTCCACCGTTGGAAGATTTGTACTATAATGCATCGTTAATCCTTATGAATACACACTTAAGTGTCAACTACGCTGTACCGAGTGTTCCAAATATGATTGATATTGGTGGATATCACGTTGACCCCCCAAAAGAATTACCTGAAGATCTTAAGAAATACATGGATAGTGCGTCTGATGGCGTCGTCTATTTTAGTTTAGGATCAGGTACTAGATCTAAAGACATGCCAGATGAAATTAGGAATGCCATATTTCGGGTATTTTCGAATCTTAAACAAAAAGTTCTTTTGAAATGGGAAGATGATGCTTTATTTGAAAAGCCTTCTAATGTAAGAATGGAAAGGTGGTTTTCACAGCAAGATGTTCTAGGTATTTATTACCACATTTTGATAAAATATTTTTTAGTTTTTGTGATTATCTGTTATTTGTGTAACCTTGAAACAATGATAACATTACTAGTAAGTAAATACTTTATATATCATGAATTACTAGATACTTTTTTGAAACAATGACCTAGTTTATTTTTCGCAACAGACATCAAACAATGATACGTAATCTTTCTGACTATTCACAACAATAATATACAAAAAACAACTATTTCACATTCGCTGCATATACCGTTGCCTATTTTTTCATAAAAATAATACATTTTAGTTAATTGTAGGTTAATTACAGTACTGTTATTTTCCAGCGCACCCAAATTTGAAATTATTTATAACCCATGCCGGTCTGCTAAGTACAATAGAGGCAATTTACCACGCTGTACCCATGTTGGGTGTACCAGTTTTTGCTGATCAATTGATGAATGCCGTAGAAATGGAGGCTGTTGGTTATGGTTTAAAATTGCCGTTTGCTGACTTCACTGAAGAGAAGTTCAGTTTTCTAATTAATGAAATATTAAATAATAAAAGGTCAGGATCATTCGACTCTCAATTTATCTTTCTAGTTACTGCTCTAATGCTTTCCAATTAAAACAAAACCTTTCAAAAAGTCTACTAAGCATCAATTTTAATTAAATTAAAATAATTTTACAATATTCTGGAAGCACTTGCATTTCTATAAATCATTCAATATTTCCTACAATACCCACTTGATAAGAATGTCTCACATTACCGTTATATTATAACATTAAGTTAAAAAACTCACCCAGAACGTTTGACTTCAAGTGAACCTTGACCTTCCATTTGACCTTAAAGTAATGAAATTTCCGATCAGGAAATCCTCTTGTTTACTTTGGGAAGGTCACAAGTATGTACCTGCAAAAGATAAGTAGATATTAAAAAAAAAAACAAGCATAGACAAAGTTTGAACAAACATTAAAATTTTACGAAATTAACAACTTGTAACTGGACACTAACTATTCAGAAAAATAAACATAACTGTTTTGTTGCAGATATAAGGAAAATATAAAAGGCCGATCAAAAATTTTGCATGACCAGGAAACGAAACCAGTTGACAGGGGTGTGTGGTGGATTGAGTATGTTATCAGACACAAAGGGGCGCCACATCTAAGATCTGTTACATTAAACCTGAAATGGTACCAATATCTTCTTTTGGATGTTCTAGCACTTGCTGTTGTGATAATTTTGTTTACTGTTTTATTTATATCTATATGTTTAAAAAAACCTTTTAAGAGAAACAAAAAGAATAAAAAAGACTAAAAGTACAATGTAATACGTATTTTTTTTTGTAAGAATTAGTTGCTTAATAAATATTTGTTTTTTCAACCAACCAATCAGCATTTATTGAATTAATTGAAGAACTCAACAAATCTTCAATGCTTTGTAGTTAAAAATGTGGTATGAGTCTTTCTAGGGGGTTGTATTTTAAGCTCTTTTGGTGCATTTGAAACTGTTTTGTTGTAATTCAAGCGTTTATAGTAATTAAGGTATCGAACATAATTATTTTTGATATAACTGGTAAATCGAAGTCCTTAGATTTTAAAATCTAATTAAAGCTTCAAAGACAAAAGGACGTTCATGCATATTTAAATACAAATTTAAAAAAAATACAAAAATAAACCCAATTTTATAATATACAAAAAATCCCATTTGTCGTACATGATAATAAAGCCAACAACTACTTGTATTTCCAGAAAGTTTTATGTTTTGTTTTTCCTATCTCTTGGTGGTTCCTTTAGAGCATTGGTTATTAAGGAAGCAGCTGAAAGTACACATATTAGGGCTTGACGGTTCTAAATTTTTAAGTAGACTGTAATCTTAAGACCCTCCTAATCTGCTGTCCCTTTAGCAATGTCATTGCCAATTTTTAGCAGACAAATCCAAAGGACCTATGTATTTTTGGGGTTAAAGAAGACTACACTATCAACACATGGCAAATAAACGAATCTCACCTCATTTAAATCAAATTTAGGTGGCATATTTTATTTTTGCCGAGAGACAACTATTTTGGATTTAAATTTTAAGGATATTTTAAGATTTGCAATTATACTTCAAAATTCCTAACAATGCGGCAACTGGTGTTGTGGTATCGCTGGTTGTTTTGTTGTATAATTGTAAATCGTAAAACCAATAACTACTTCTTTTAGAGATAAAAACATAAACTGACTTGTAAATAAGCGGTAGGTACTTATAAACAGCCGAATCATTTACTGTTATTACGTTAAACTTTTTAATATGTGTGCTACCTATGTACATACGTAGGTATATATGCACAACGGTACTTGATCGTGAGTAATTGTAAAACAACGGACTAATTCTACTTTTAGCATTTTTTAGTAGTAGAAGGTAGTACCTAAGGCTCTTTATTTTGTTAAATTTGTTGGCAATGTAAAAACTTAACGGTAACCAATTATTATTACAGTTAGAAATGACTTCTAGTATTCAGCAGTTATCATTATTATGTGTTCATATATTTGTTATCTCCTGATATTGTTATCGAAGAAAAAATATGAAATAAATAGTGGGCATTTAGCTTCAATGATGCTGCAGAATAAATAATACGCTCTTCCTTCTTAGATAGTATTTTTTAATATCGCTCTGGTGTTTAAAAATGCGATTGTGCGGGGTCCTGGCATGTTTAACATTAATATTTTTGAGTCAAGTTAATGGTTCGAAAATTTTGGCCATTATACATGGTGCTAGCTACAGTCATTACAGTTTGGGCTTAAAATTACTTCGACCGTTAGCTGAAAAGGGACATAATGTTACAATGGTTAGCGCCTACAGTTTACAGGATCCTCCCGAAACATGGAAGGATATTGTACTTAAGGATTATATGAAAGGATTTGAATTTGGTATGTATGTAATTCATATCTAACAACAACATTATGCAAAAATTTATTTCAAGGAGGTTCTGTGCTTTCATTGGCCACAATGTCGGCATATGCTAAAGTAATGCTCACAGATTTCTTTGGAGTTGACATTACAAAGCGTGTCTTGAGGCATCCTGCATTTGAACAACTCCTCAAGTCCAATGAAACATTCGACTTAGTTATCCTCGAAAATTTAATGAATGAAGCAATGATAGGAGTTGCGCATCGATTCAATGCGCCTTATGTCTTACTCAGCACCATTGGTTATTCGAAATGGGCCAATGAACCAGTTGGCAATCCTGGATCTACCGCATATATTCCTGACTTATTTTTACACTATGGTTACGGTATGACGTTATGGAAAAGATTCCACAACACATTCTTTTACTGTTATGCAAAATTGTACACATATTTCGTTACATTTCCCAAACAAAAAATATTGTACAAAGAAGTTTTTCCGGAAGCGCCGCCACTAGAAGATTTGTATTATAACGCGTCTTTGATTTTGATGAATGCTCATGTCAGTATCAGATATGGAGTGCCTTCTGTTCCAAACATGATTGATATCGGAGGATATCATGTCAATTCACCGAAAGAATTGCCTAAAGACATAAAAGAATACATGGACAGTGCCACTAATGGGGTTATTTACTTTAGCTTAGGGTCGGGTTTGAAATCAAAAGATTTGCCGATACAAACTAGGGACTCCATTTTAAGGGTATTTTCGAAACTTAAACAAAATATCCTTTGGAAGTGGGAAGATGACGCAAACTTTGCAATACCACCAAACGTTAAATTGGAAAAATGGTTTCCACAACAAGACATCTTGGGTATGCATCTTTCATTTCTTTTTACCATTATATATTTTGTTATATTTATAAATATTTCATTGCTTGAGCCTCTTAATGTACACAAGAAAAATTAATATTAATCGTTGCTTTTAACAAAGAATTACGTTCATTACAATTATTCACCCATCCATCTCTTTTGTGTATCAACTTTAATCCATTTTCTAAAACCCAATATCATACCTCTCTTAGTTCTTCCTTTTTTTCCACCCATAGCATCAACCCAAATAACATTGTTTTCCTCACGCCACGTCCTAAAAGCTTTTCCCCCCCTTTTCCCTTTTGTCTGTTTCTTTCTTATACTGTCCTTTCTCATTTTTCAGCACTTCAATGAGTTCCTTTTCTTTTTAAACACTCCTTTTGCCATAGCCATTCCCTTTTTTCGAATCAAATTTCTCTCAAAATACACAAGCCTCTCTCAATCAATTCTGTCAGTTGTACTAATAGAGTCTTTGCACACCATTTGAACTAAAATGCAACAAGAAATCTTTAGCTTTTCCTACTCAAATCTCTCAAAAACTCACCTCAGCTATTCACCTTTTTACTGTTTATAACATTAATTTTCTCTTTTCACTAATTTCTCTTTTTTCTTTAAGAAATATAGACCTAAAAAATATATTTTTTCAGCCCATCCAAATTTGAAGCTGTTTATAACTCACGGTGGTTTACTCAGTAATATTGAAGCAGTCTATCATGGAGTTCCTATGTTAGCAATTCCAATTTTTGCAGAACAGTTTATGAACGCTGCAGAAATCGAATCTTTGGAGTATGGTTTGCAATTACACATTACTGATTTCTCTGAAGAAAAATTCAGCTCTCGTATCAATGAATTGTTAACCAATAAAAAGTAAGTAATTATTCAATTAAAAAACCAAAAAAATTAAATAATAATTTTCTTGTTGTTTCCACAGGTACAGAGAGAATATAAAGTTTCGTTCGAAAGTTTTTCATGATCGTGAGCTAAAACCAATTGACAGAGCCATTTGGTGGATTGAGTATGTTATCAGGCATAAAGGAGCGCCACATTTAAGATCTGTTACCCTTAATTTAACGTGGTATCAATACCTTCTTTTAGACGTATTAGCACTTGGTGCTTTGATAGTATTACTTATTGCTTTATCAGTTTCAATTTTGATCAAGAAAATCTTCAGGAAAAGTGGAAAACTGAAAACCTCATAAAACTTATCTCAATAAAGCCGTATAAAATAATGTGCAAAGTATCCAAACTAGATATTTTACGTAATATAATAACGACGTGCGATGTGAAAAATATCATATAATTAATATGTAGACTTTAATACAAAATTACAATCACTTTAAAATGTACCTAATACTATTTATATTCATTTTATAATTTTTATATAGATTAATAAAATTAATATCGACTCGTTTCCTTCTTTGGTTTTGTTAATATTACAAAAGAAAACAATTAGGTGTAAAGAATGTCTCTGGGATCTAATTTAAGAATATTCAAATGAAGTTAAAATCTGTAGCGGAGGTTAGCGTTTTTATTTCAACTGAGGTCCTGGTCATACGTAATTTAATTACAAGGTTTAATTTTTTACAATAAAAATACGATTTCTCTGTTTCTTTTTACCTAATATATAATCATTAAATGTAATCATGATGCAGCAAGATGTAAAGAAGCTACTATTTGTTTGTACACATTAACTTAAGTATTATCAGTATATTGTTTTTAAATTATTATTAAACAACTAAATTTCAACTATAATCATGTATTTTTTCTGCTTCAAAATCCGTTTGCAGTTGCCATTATTTGTAATGAGTAGTACTTTTTTGTAAACCTTGGCCATGTTAAATAGAAAAAGTCAACATCGCATGTAAAGGTAATTTTATATGGAATTTAGGCAATTGAGCAAAAAACACAAAATTCAGTTGGAATAACCCAAATACGGCCAAGAGTTAATTTATCTAAGTACTTGACAAGAAATAATGGAACCCTTTATTGACACCTCACAACAAACACGAATACTTCCCAGCAAAATATTAGCAGATTATTAAAAAATTCAATGCCCCAGCTTTATTCAGATGCATTGTTACTTTCATCAATAAATAATAAACATTGAGACCAAGGGTTTTATTTATCGGAATGTGAAGATTTGTAAAAAAGTGGGAGATATCTTTAACAACAAATAAACGAACATCAAAAAGATTTTAACATGAAAAGAAAAACGAATTCCACTTTTGCAGAACAGCTGTTAATCGAACATCAATTAAACAAACAATTTAAACTTTTGCATTAATCACGTGTTGCAATTAATTTGATTTGAAAACAGATTAAATATTCTTGATCAAAAAGATACTAATATACCTACCATAATTATCCTCTGTTGAATCTGAACATTGAAAACGAAAATTCTACTTTAGTTTCACTCTTCATTTAAAAATAGGAAAAAAAAACCAATAAATAATAAAAGAACATTTTATTGTTGCTATTCGTATATATGTATCTATAGGTATGTAGGTTGAAGTTTCATTAAAACAACTGATTGATTTTTTTTTCATGTAGTTAACTTAGAGAGGGTATCAAATACGTTGCATATTTATAAACTAAAGCGTTATCTATACTACATACTTTATCAGAGAAACAATTTGATGAAATAGAGTTAACTAGGCAAAGGGTGGAAAACTACTACAACAATAATAACACATGTGATTCAGAAATAGGCTTAGGAGTGTAGTAACTAATCATAAACCGATGCTCCCTACTCTTTTTTAATTGCTTTAAATATAAAACACGAGTAGTGGACAGTGGTCCTGGCTGCTGCGGATCAGTCTTAATTATTAAGTTTCGTGGTTATCTAAAATGAAATCGTACGGGTTTATGCTGTGTTTACTATTGACTTTTTTCGATAATGCGATTAGTGCAAGAATCCTTGGCGTTTTTCATGCACCCAGTTTCAGTCATTACATTTTAGGTGCAAAACTACTTAGGGCTGTTGCAGAAAAGGGACATCATGTCACCATGATCAGTCCGTATCCACTAAAAAACCCTCCGAAAAATTGGAGAGATATCGTACTTCAAGATTATACGAAAGATTTCAACTTTGGTATGTATGCACATAGATTTTATTCTTCACAAATATTAGCACATAAATACCCATAAAATAATTCGGTAGGTAAAATATCACAACAATTGGTACCTAGTATGTGTGGGTAGTTAAAATTATTTGTAGTTTCTGTTTATGTTTCATTTTAATCGTACGTCTCCGATTTATATAATTTTAAAAAAATAACGATTGAATTTTTTTTATATGCAGAAACTATTTGAATAAAGGTTTTAGAAAACACTTGATTAAATTTGCAGAGTATTTTTTTAAAGGTACCTCCATAGTAGTCTTCTTCAGGCGGAAAAAATTGCTAAAAATACGTATTTTTCAAAAAGTTTGGATTTTAAGGTTCCACAGAACTACATTTAATGTTGTCGTTCAATCTTAGTTTTATGTGTTTGTTTCTTAATTAAGGGAAATAACTCCAACTTTTACGGATGTTTACTATTTCTTCTATTATTTATGACGCTATTTTATTACAAATAACTAACAAAAGCCATAAGTTCTAACGATTTTTTATATAATTTAACTTGTCTGATTTATTAGACTATAAAATTTATTTAAAATACAAATGATTATAAATTAGACAATAACTGATACATTTTTTAAAAATTCTGTATGAAAAATTATGATTTATGGCATTGTTTTCCAACTGTTTTGTAACTTACCTAATTTTTTAAAATTCTTATTATGCACCCCCTCCCATACTGCAAAAACTGTCCCAATTTAGTTTACTTTAGTTTCTCTGTCATAATTTTTATCGTACTTCTCCAATTTATATAATTTTAAAAAAATGATTGATTTTTTTTATATAATACCTACAGAAACTATTTGAGTAAAAATTTTAGAAAGCACTTGATTGCAGAGTATTTTATTAAAGGTAACCCCACAGTAATCTTCTTCGAGTGAAAAAAATTGCTAAAGATATGTATTTTTTAAACACTTTGTATTTTAACTTTCCACAGAACTACATACAATTTTCTCGTAAAACTTTAATTTTGATAATAAAAATATGTTTAACATTTTTATCTACACTTTAGAGAGTTTTTAAGTAATAACAACCCTTTTCTTTTTTCCCAAATGTTGAACAAAACATGTTAGAGTAATTAACTCTTAAATACGTATCGAGTATTGTGATTTCGACAATTAACACTTCAGTTTTACTTTACTTATTGTAGTCCTACAGATTCTCGATTTTTTTTAAGTAGGAAATATTCTCGATCTGGCCACGACGTCCAGTTACCGTAAAGAGTTATTAACCAGTGCAGTTGGTACCGAATTGACACGAAGAGTTGTAACACATCCTTCGTTCCGCGAACTGATAAATTCAAACGAAACGTTTGATTTGATTATACTTGAGAGATTTATGAACGAAGCTGTATTAGGACTGTCACATCGATTCAAAGCTCCTTACATCTATCTTAGTACGATTGGATATTCGAGATGGTCAAATGATATGTTCGGTAATCCCGGATCTCCTGCTTACATTCCTGATTTATATTTACACTATGGCACCGAAATGACATTATGGCAAAGGTTCCACAACACATTCTTTTATTGTTTTGCCAAGTTGTATAGACATTTGGTCTTACTTCCAAAGCAGAGAAGTCTCCTCAAAGAGGCGTTCCCGGATGCACCCCCATTGGAGGATTTATTTTATAACGCTTCTTTAATTTTAATGAATGCCCATGTCAGTGTCAAATATGGGGTACCCTCAGTTCCTAACATGATTGATATCGGCGGATTTCATGTCAGTCCTCCAAAACAGTTATCGGTAGACCTGAAGAAGTATATGGATGACGCCCCCGATGGTGTTATTTATTTCAGCTTGGGGTCCATATTTCTGTCGAAGGATATGACACCAGAAACGAGAGATGGTATTTTACAGGCATTTTCCAAGCTTAAACAAAAAATTGTTTGGAAATGGGAAGACGATGTCACATTTTCTACGCCGTCCAATGTACGTTTTGAAAAATGGGTTCCACAGCAAGATATACTAGGTAAATATTGATATACGTATATCATTAAAGATAAATTACTTTAATAGCTATTTAGGGTATCTGGTATTTATAATTTAAAATTGTAAATAATTTTAATAACGAGGATTTATCATAAAGCACATCAAACAGAATAGAATTTCAAGATTTTTGCTTTTTTGTACAATAACTATAATATGCTTTGTAATATACTTGTACTCTTGCTAATGGTCTAACTTCCGAAACATGTCGAGTGTAAAATAAAAATTTTAGTGATTTTTTTTGTATATTTACGATGTTTTACAATAAATGCACCTTAGCTAGTTGTGTTGAAAGCATAAAATATTAATATTTTATTGAATATGGTGACTCATGCTTTTTATAACAATAAATTTATGATTTGAGCAGAAATCTAATAATTCATTTGGTTTTCAGCCCATCCAAATTTGAAACTGTTTATTACTCATGGAGGTTTACTGAGCAACATTGAAGCAATTTATCACGGTGTTCCTCTTTTGGCCATACCAATTTTTGCAGAACAGTATATGAATGCTGCAGAAATTGAATCGCTGGGATATGGTTTAAAACTTTACTACACAGATATATCAGAAGAGAGCCTTAGTTGCCGTATAAGAGAATTATTAAATAACAAAAAGTAAGTACCTACTTTTTTAATAGTAGATATAATGATTATAATTAACCATCAAGTAGCAAGTATGTACATTATGTAGTAGCAATTGATATTTATAGGTAAATAATTATAAACATGCGATATATTTAAGTAAATGTTTATAAAAACCTGAAACCTATTTTGATTTGTTCATGCTTGAGGAAAACTTAATTGACAGTAAAACTTTAGTTTAGTTTTCTTTACACAAAGGATTTAAACCGCATGATACAAAAAATAGTTTTTAAAACATTTTTAAGTTCTATCATTCACCCAGTTATCAGTTTCGATTGAAATGTTTTTTTTTAAGACCACCACCTAAAATAGTTTTTTCTGTTGTTTGTTTCCGTCAACAAGACGATCTCAAATTAAATGAGATTTTTACCTCTTTAACTCCATTTTCGTCTCAATTCTTTATTTGTTGCAGGTACAAGGAAAACATAAAAAATCGATCAAAGATTTTCCACGACCAAGAGATGAAACCTATCGACAGAGCTCTATGGTGGATTGAATATGTTATGAGACACAGAGGAGCGCCACATTTGAAATCTGTTACCTTAAAATTACAATGGTATCAGTATTTTCTCTTAGACGTTATAGCTCTTCCTATTATTATAGTCGTAATTGCGGTTATACTTATAACAACATGTCTAAAAAGAATTTTAAAATCAAGAGATAAATCAAAAACTGATTAACGAGTATATGTATAGCTCAATTTCTCATTACATGCTAATAGGTAGATAATATTAATTATTTATTTTATAACTAGGATGCTGTCAACTTGGTGATAAAAACAATAATTATGGTGTCACTAAATATTTAAAAGAAGTGTTAATGAGCTATTATCTTATAAAAAATGTATTTGCGTAAGACCATAACTCCTTATCATTCCATAATAAACAATAGGTCATTGGTTGTGATAATTTAATAATCAATTACTAGTAATAATGAATATTCCTAAAGCACAATTATTGTGAAATAAAAAACCCCAAATGTATACAATTCTTCGAGCAGAAATGTGAAACCATTAAATGTTACAACGGACGATTCTTTCCTAGATGAACTTGGAAATCTTAAAAATCGAGAGGTGAGAATCAAAGAGAATTTTAGATTTGTTATTTATAATTATGTTTTGTATTTAGAATTTATATCAAATGGAATTTAGCATTATTTCTGCAAGGAAATATTGACTAAATTATTTTTGTTATGTACAATAAGTACACGTGTAGATGTGTGGTCTAAATAAAAAGAAAAATAAATTAATACAAACGTTACTTAATGCCTTTGACGATATCTACTTTATTTAATTGAAAAGGAGGAAGAAATGATTATAAATGGTCATAAAAGTAGGTTATCATTTTACTGAACCGTATTGAACTCAATACGAGAAATAAAATAAATGAAAAGGACAATAGAATCGTTGCAGTCGACAATTAATAAATATCAAGTGAAGTAAAATGACAAAGCTTAAAAAAATTATGTAGTGAAAGAAAATTTGTCGTTTTATACATGGACAGAATTGCAAAGTAAAAAATAAATTAGTACTTAGTAATTATTTGTAGCAATTATAACAATATATAATACAGAAAAATGCAGTTCTTAATTTGTACCATAACGATGAGTTGTCACCCGACTGTCAAATGCATAGGTCAAATTACTATCTAATTCTCTCCGTGTACAATCCATTCAACTTTAACTCAAGAATAAGTCTTTACGTAATTGGAATATTTTTTTTCTGTAAGCCTAAATACACTGAAGGGTGATTCTTTTACTTTCCCAATTCAGCTTATTGTTTATTTTGCCTGAAAGAGCTAGAACGAACAAAATAGCTCAAACCCCAACGCCAAAACACGACACTTTAGTTGTCCGAAGCACTTTTCGGTTACAAAGTTACCTTCTTCAGGGACTGAAGTGAACTAAACCTAAAAGAGAACTAATTCTAATATATACTGAAAGTTGTTAAGGTTCAGTGAACATGGTTCAGCAGCAATAGTGATGATGTTCAATGCACTTTGACAATAACAAAAAATAATAATTAAACTAGACTAAATAGCGGAGATCCAGGGATAGGACCCTTGTCATTGTTAAGTAAAATTTGGTTATTTTTACAAATGTATAAACTTTCAAAACTATCTAGTAATCAATTATTCCTAACTTCCTTAACTAATTTAAGATTATTAATGTTAATATTATGTTCTTCAGTAAGAATATGTTAGGCAACACTAGATTTTTCGGCTCTACCAAACCGTGCATGAGCTAAACGCTCCTTGAACCTAGTTTGGATCGAGCGTCTAGTTTGTCCAATATATTTTTTACTACAGTCATTACAGCTAATTTCATATATCCCCGACATTTCTAAGGAAGGAATTTTATCCTTGGGGTTACAAAGGAGAGTTTGAAGGGAGTTACCACTTGAATTGTAGGTAATGCGAAAACCAAGTTTTCAAAAAATGCCTTCGAATCCTCGAATAAAACTTGGCTCGTATGGCATAGTAATAAACTTGGTCTTACTGGTGTCTATTTTTTTTTTGCCTGAAAGAAAAAAATTAAGCATTTCTTTGGGGTAAAAACCTACCCCAAGAATGACCAGACGGGATAACTTTGCAGAAGAATATCAAATATTTACCTATATAAGTACTTATGTAATCTTCATTTTCACAAAATAACTGAAAATCACACTGGAAAAATTGTAATTCTGTAGATTCCTGTCTTTTACAATTTCTATTAACCAGTTTTGTTAGCGGCCTTAGGTTAACTATTAAGAATGACTTTTAAGAGATTACATTATAGTGTTTCGACGTTGAACCTTCTAAAAAATCAAGGTCGGTTTTAACTCGTCCTAAATTAGCATTAGAAGAGTTGCGGCGGACTTCGTAAGAAAGATAGTTATTTAGAAACTGACAATGAACAGAAAATGTAAAAAGCTTCCATTACGGTGAGCTATTATGTATTAAGAATTGGCTAGACTAATATAAAGTTACGAAGGCCGATTCTTTTACAGTTCGGTAACAATGACGCTGTTCGGATTCATATTTGAAAACATAAATTAATCACCACCACGCCATCACGATAAACAGAGTCGCACACGCTGGGTAAATATTTAAAACAATATACTTACTTAATGTTAACAATATAAAAATAAAAATTTTATATATGATGCTGTGCTATTAATAATCGTTTAACGAATGAAGATGATGTTAGTGAGACTTTGTCTAGTAACGTGCTGTTTTGTGTGTAACGGGTTTGGGTTAAACATACTGGGTGTTTTTCCGGCTCATGGGTATAGTCAGTACCTCATTGGATCGTCACTTATGACAGAATTGGCAAAAAGAGGACATAATGTAACGGTCATCGCACCTCATCGACAAAAACAAGCTATTCAAAATTATTATGAAATATATGTGGAGGGACTGGAAAATTTTGAATCGGGTGAGTACTAACTTATTATAAAACACCATTGTTTATTAACATTTATATACTGGGTATTTATTAGAAACGAAACAGACTCTCCCTCTTCTCGCGATCAGAGCTTTGTAGAAAAATTGAGTTGATAAAAATCGTGAGACGTGAAGATCACTTTAAGGTCGTCTCGCTATTTTTTAATAGGGTCATCGTTCACACGCACGTAGTCTGACTTAATATAAAAGTAACACATTTATTGCAACCTAACAAAGATCAACTTTTATAAATATAAAACACGGCACATCGACGGTGCGGTATCGTTTGATCTTTTGACACACGCATTCGTTCACTACAGAGTCTTTTTCTTCATTTATCAAGTCACTCACACTGTTTTTAATTAATTTTTTAGATTTGAACCTGTTTAGTCTTGAAGAGGAATATATCGTAACAAAAGTTATAGCCCTGTATCAACTGGGCTTTACTTTTACCGAACACACCCTCTCAAATAAGGCTGTACAAAATTTTCTAGCAATAAATCAATCTTTTGATTTGGTTATCTGTGAACAGTTCGCAACAGAAGCACTCTACGGGTTTGCATGGCACTTCAAAGCGCCCCTTGTCATGTTCTCTACAATAGGACCATCCGAATGGATCAGTGATAAAGCTGGTTATCCACTGCCCTTTTCTTATGTGCCCCATGGTTTAGCTAAATTCACTTCGCACATGAACTTTGTACAAAGATTTGAAAATGTTTACGTACATATTTTCGATTGTTTCTACAGACACATGTTCGCATATCCAGCACACAATAAATTAGCTCAACAATATTTTCCTGGAATACCACCTTTAAACCAAATTATGTACAATGTGTCGTTATTTCTTACGAATTCTCACGTTGCTATAACAGAACCTGTCCCGATTACGCCAAATGTTGTTGAAGTGGGAGGACTGCAGATTTCTCCCAAAAAATTACCTAAAGATTTGCAAGATTTTTTGGATGGAGCAACACACGGTGCCATTTACTTAAGCATGGGTACCAATTTAAGAAGTAGGGACTTAACAAACGAACAAAAAATGATTTTTGTCAATTCATTCTCAAAACTAAAGCAGAGGGTGTTGTGGAAGTTTGAAGAAGATAAACTTCCAAATCAACCAGCTAACGTAATGATAAGGAAATGGTTACCGCAAGCAGACGTTTTGGGTAAGCAACATCTTTAAAAAATATATAAAATATTTTGTAATTATTTTAGCACACCCAAAAATCAAGGCATTTGTATCTCATGGAGGATTGTTGGGTAGTACAGAGGCAGCTTTTTGTGGGGTACCAATAATAGGAATCCCTATTTTTGGTGACCAAAAAATGAATGTAGCCAAATTAGTAACAAAGGGTACCACAATTCGTGTACCATTTCATAGTCTCAGTGAAGAGAGTCTGACAAATGCCCTGAATGAAATTCTTAATTATCCAAGGTAAGTTACTTTTATTTAACTGGTTTTACAACAATAAAACTTCTACTATTTCTTCCAATTATTGTTTTAATATTATATTTTTTGTTTAAATTGTACTTCTACTTGTGTAAATGGCTCCCTAATAAAAAAAAATTCTATTTATTATAATAGATATAACGATGCAGCTAAGAAATTATCGAGCGTCCTAAATGATCAGCAAACTAAGCCAATGGATAGAGCAATTTATTGGATAGAGTTCGTTCATAGGCATCAAGGGGCATCCTTCTTGAAACCAGCGTCGCTAGATTTAATGTGGTATCAGTATTTTGCAATTGATGTATTTCTTTTAACATTCACTTTTCTGAGTATTCCTATTGTAATATATCGTATTATTTCCAAGTGTAGACATCGAACCAAAGATAAATTAGAATAATATATTATTTTTAATATAATTATGAATGGTTTACTGATTTAAAAATATTAAATTTATGTTTATCGTAATAAAATCGTATTCAGAGGACCCAAAGTTATACAACATTTTATACACTGAAATGAACATTAAAGCCTACTTTAAATAAACAATTTCCTTTATAAGCATACGTATAGTTTTTGCATTCCGACTTGGCGGTATTCGCCTATACCTACGCATATTAATATTCGTTACTGATTACAAACACTGATAATAAATTATTACATCGAATATACTGCAAAATGCAATATAGGAAATGTATATGAATATTTATCTCACTACTGATATAAAGAAATACTGAGGATATATACGAAGAAAGTATTCTGATAAAGTTTGCAAAAGAGCAAAGCCGTGGAACATTTATTAGTTACTAACAGTTTACTCATTATATTTATTATCTAATTACCATCTACTATTATTATTATTGTTATTAACGAATTTATTATGATCTATGGCGTGCTGATGAGATCTAACATTTATTAACCTCATTCTTATTACTAAACATAGGGAACAGTAGGTACATAATAAAATTTAATTATTTTCTTTTATTGTAGATACACATATTGTTAATATTTAACAGATAAATCTCTTAAACTGAAGTTATGTGTTATCATTGGAATGGATTTTACAAAATTGTGCAATCTGTTGATGATGAAAATAAGTATGTGAGTCAAATGAAACACTCAGAGTTGTGTCGAAATGTGACTACAAAAAAAACCGATTTTTTTGTAGTCACTTTACTTATTTATTTATAAAAAATACTTTTTCTATTTTTTTATTCAAAATACTAAAACTTTTCAAAACCTACAAAACAAAAAAAATAATAAAATCGGTTGACAAATGTAGGCAAAAGATAGCAACCCTATTTTGCCCTCTTAGGGGTTGAATTTTAAAATATCCTCTCATATAGCATGTATACACACCAAAATAAACCTCTGTGAAAATTTTGTGCGTTCTAGGTTTAAAGGCCTGGGCATTAAATCAATCAAGTACGTACCTATACAGATTTGAGCCTTTTGGCTTCTATAAAGTTGCCGGTTGACCAAAATGTAAAGCAAGACCAAGATAACACTCATTTTGTTCGTGTTGTCTTTTCGTTCGGTAACTTATTATTGCTTTCGTGTGATTATCAACAAACATCGCCAAGTCGTAATGTAAACACTATACGTACATCGTACCTGATACTGATTAAAACAAATGCCTTTAGTTTTACTATTTCTTCATGCGACAAAACCCAAAATAATGTAATATAATATAATAATTTTCTAACAGTTTACAGAGGATCTTATTTGGATCTCAACAAACTGACAAACATATTATAATCCTATAACACTATTACATTAGTACCTAATGCAGTAATGTTTGCTAATAAATGACGAGTAACCTATATTTAGTATCGTACAAAATGCAGGCAGAAACACAACTTATTTATTTAATCTGTGCGTTGAAGGTTATGTAACTGTTGATCTACCAGTTGTGTGGTTGACATTAATTAATTATTGGGACGAACCTACGAATTCTTCATAAATACAAAATAATATTCAGTGCGATTACAGAAATGATACCCGAATGATGTTGATTGTAAAATATTTTTTATTCGCGTACTTCGGCGCGTCAGTAGGACTGTCATTGAATATTTTAGGAATTTTTCCGGCTCAAGGATACAGTCAGTATCTTCTTGGTGCATCTTTAATGAAGGGGTTGGCTAGCAGGGGACACAAAGTAACCGTTATAGCGCATCACCGACAAAATCAACTTATTGAGAATTACTCAGAGGTTTACGTGGACGGTTTAGAAAATTTCGGAGCTGGTGCGTGTTAAATTAATTAAAATTGTATTGTCACTCACAAGTACATATTGTTATATTGCACATTGGGGTCCCAGGCCAATGGAATATAATATTTCTGCTACTTAGATAAATTAATATGATTTCCGAAGACGTTCCTTCACATAATATGAGGAAAATCACTTAATTTAGCAGAAGTTCTTGATTAGAACGTTGAAATTAATAAAGTATTACTTCTGAGTATTAACAATAGCACTCCGTATTATCAATACAATACTTTATTGGGAACTTTTTAGTTTGAGTTACTGACTTGACAAATAATTTCTGAAAGTTCCCAACTATTTATCAAAGCTGTACGTAGCTTCCTGTCCGTACGAGCGTGTATCAATTAACAAATATAAACAGATAATTTATGTAGAAACGACAATGATGAAAGCTTATTTTTATAGTTTTCATCAGAATCTATCAATCAGTAAATACAAATAGATAAAATATATAAATATACAATAGTAATAGACTTCGGAATCTTAACAATATATTGTTAAAATTCTTATTAAAAATGTACTTATAATAAATATTTTATTATTTTTATAAGATTTGCATTCAACAAATTGTGATTTGGTCAATAACCCACTCCGCACACGAAACTTATCTTTTTGCCACTAAAAGCTAGACATTTTTTCAAATAGTAGTAAAATCTCCGTGAATTTTAACGAGAACGAAAAATGAACAAAATATTACAATAGAAGTTTTTCCAGCCGAACCACTTCCATACTTCTATTAGTTACCGTGTTAATTCAAACTTTTAGGGGGTGTAACCTTTTCTTAGAGATGACCGCCGCAATTTTACATTAGGACCATCCACAGTATCCCTAACACTCCCAAACATCACTTAAGGTTAAACTAAAAGCTCAAGTTACCATTTTAATTAAAACGAGTTCTTACGAGAAATACGTTAAAAATTAATTTTTCATTCGTATAAATTCTTCAAACATAAAAGGAAGCTCCCTCCCTTTTGATTATAGCCCTTCCATTGGTGATGACAATTCATAACATACTCATAAGAAAGTCTTTTTTGTAGTTTGTTAAAAAGTTGGTGGTAATTTCTTGCCCATGTTACCGTTACCACAATTATATATCCATATTGCAACCCCATAATACGCTACTTCCCTTAAATCTTCTTTTACATTTCAGATAAAAATTTATTTAACCGCGACGGAGAATATCCAATACAAAACGTCATTTCAATCTATCGACTTGGACTTACTTTCACTGAACACACTCTTGCCAACAAAGCTGTCCAGCAATTCCTAGCATCAAACAAAACTTTTGATCTGGTTGTTTGCGAACAATTTACGAGTGAAGCACTTTACGCTTTTGCTTGGCATTTTAAGGCACCCCTCGTAATATTCTGCTCAATAGGACCATCAGAATGGATCAGTGACAAAGCTGGTCATCCACTTCCATTTTCTTATGTACCCCATGCTCTTACCAGACGAACAACACGAATGAATTTTATGGAAAGATTTCAAAATGTTTACATACATATTTTTGATTATATATACAGGAATTTATATGTGTACCCCACACAAAATAAACTGGCTAAGAAATATTTTCCTGGAATGCCACATTTAGACAAAATAATGTATAATGTGTCGTTATTCCTTACAAATTCCCATGTCGCTATAACAGAGCCTATCCCTATTACGCCTAATGTAATTGAGGTGGGAGGATTACAAATTTCTCCCAAAAAATTACCTAAAGATTTGCAAGACTTTTTGGATGGTGCAACAAGCGGTGCTATTTACTTTAGCATGGGTACAAATTTAAAAAGTAGGGATTTAACAGGCGAACATAAAACTGCTTTTATCAATGTGTTTTCGAAATTAAAACAACGTGTAATATGGAAATTTGAAGATGACCATTTGCCAGAGTTCCCTTCCAACGTAATTGTAAGAAAATGGCTACCGCAACAAGATATTTTAGGTGAGTACATACCCAGACGAATAAAAATTTTTTGTGGTGCACATAATTATTTACAGCACATCCAAATGTAAAAGTATTTATTACCCATGGAGGACTGATTAGTATTACAGAGGCGGCCTTTCTGGGTGTACCCATGGTTGCTATTCCAATATTTGGGGACCAAAGGATGAATGTGGCGAAACTGCTTTCTAAAGGAACTGCAATACATTTGCCTTATAAGAGTATTACTGAAGATGTTATAATGCAAACTCTTAATGAAATTTTGCATAATCCACGGTAAAAGTGTACCTTTTTTTTTATTTTTAAGTACAAATCTTCACTATTTGCTAAAATAAATAGAAGCATTTGATGACTCGTTTTCAGATATTATGAGGCAGCTCAACAACAGTCGTTTATTCTTAACGATCAACAGGTAAAACCTATGGATAGGGCCATTTATTGGATAGAATACGTCCATAGACATAAGGGAGTACCTTTTCTGAAACCAGCCTCGCTGGAGTTAACTTGGTATCAATATAATGGATTCGATGTATTTTTGTTAACGTTCATTCTACTGTGCAGCATTCCCCTGACCATGTTTTACTTATTTTCAAAATGTAAAAGATCAATAAAAAATAAACTGGAATAAAATCGCATATAATGATTAATTATTTGTAAATTTATTCACTTATAATATTAATATATGCATATGTATCTATTTTTCAAGTCGACTTTACTATTTTCAATAAATCAATATCAATTCTACTCTTCTCGGAATTATTGATAGGTTTGTACCTCAGGGCTGTAGCTAGAGTCGAATTTGAGGTAGGGCAGCATTGGTTAGAGGTAGGGCGGAAGTAAAAAATTGATCATAATTGATCTGCCCTCAAAGCACGAGCTCCTAAATCAATCACCATGTATATCACTGACCTCTAGGTCAGTGATGTACATTCAATGGCTATTCGTAGACAAATAATTTCTGTGACAGAGCATGAGCATGTATCGAAGAACTATTAAATCCTCAATGATGAAGAGCAAGATAGTTGAACTTCCAAATTTGGATGTAGAGATCCACGTCTGAGTGAGAGTGGGGTAAAAATTAATTTTTGGGTGGGGTGATACGAGAAAATAGATACGACCAAAAATACTATTTAGATCATATGGTTTCTGCAAACTTTGTGCAATATCGGAAGAAATACCATAGATAACATTACCAACATGTGTTGACCAACCTGTTGCTATGGAACTAGGAGTAGCGATTGTATTTTGTGCTTCCACCTGTTTTGAGCAGTGAGGTTCTTCAACTCTTCGTTTTTTTCCAAAGAAAGCCCGTATATCCATAGCGAAATCAATGAATCTTCAATTTATAGCAATAAAAATAACAGTTAAATCGATTTTTGACTAAAACACTTTACCGTACACTTCACTTAACCAAACTACAAACAATCATAAAAAATTGCTAGTTTATGTTTATTTTGGTTTAAAAAGGGATTCTCCGTACCATAGATTGCAATATAGCCCATATTGCAATATATGCTACGTGGAATCCCATCTGCATTACAGATATTATAATTAAATAGACCCATCGCTTCATGTAATGGCGCTTCAAATGCCGTTGTTAAGAACTTTAATTTAGTTATATTTATTATTATAATACGTTATTGTAGTTTCTACATTTATTTAGATCTATTTTATTCTACATATGTGTACGTACAAGTTTCTTAGAAACATGAACTCATTATCGTAGGGGTTTCCAGGTACCCATAATATCATCAATGTTTACCCACCAATTGGGTAAAACCAAGTACCCACCAAGGGTGGGTTTTGTAACAGGTTTACCTGGCAAATAATAAACAGGCAATATCAAGCAGCACGTCACGTCGAGCAGAGACATTTTTGATCTTGTATTATAATTATGTATTGAGCTATTGTTGACGAAACTTCTACAATTTTGTGAATAAACGTCTGTTAAATGTCCTACTTTTTTAACATCCAAGTGTGCATCAATTAGAAAGAGTATTCTTTTTATTGTGTTGCAAAGTGCAAATCACAAATTTGCATCCTTCATCTTCAACATATGGTCCTTCGAGCCGGATGCAACATTACGTTTCCAAGCGAAATTCGTAGAAGCCAACAATCGTGTTCTCAGGAGTGACTGTCGACGAAATCCAACGAGGTCTCCAATTCCACGGTCCTTCCAAGGGGTGTCCAGTTTCACTATCCTGTAAGTTTCTATTTCCTCTGCCTTTTTTGCATTAGTATTGTGTTTTTCAAATTTGTTATTATGGATATCAACTCGTTAATAGTAAAACGAGATAGTTTGAAAGGTCAACTTGCTAGATTTCAAAACTTTGTCGATCAAATTGATACATCTGTTGTTGCTGATAATGTAATAGCACAATTAGAGTGTAGATTAGTAAATATAAAGCCGCTTTTAGATGAATTTAATAAAGTGCAATTAGACGTAGAGTTAATTTCTAAAGATTCTGTGGAAGGTAATAAAGAAAGGGATGAATTTGAAACTTCCTACTATTCACTTGTATCCGCAGTCAATCAACTTACTATACATCGACGCCCTAATCTATGTTCTCCTAACCACAATGTAGCTCCTAAAAACGCGCAACATGTTAAACTCCCAACTATAGAATTGCCGAAATTTGATGGTGCCTATGAGCAATGGTTAGAATTTTCTGAGTCTTTTATTTCATTAATTCATCAAAATCCATCTTTAGATGATGTTCAAAAATTTCTTTATTTAAAGTCTTCATTAGAAAAAGAGGCCGCTGAATCAATTCAATCTATAGAAGTCTGTGCATATAATTATCTTGTAGCTTGGAATATTTTAAAAGAAAGATTTGAAAACAAACGTTTAATTGTTCACAATCATGTTAACGCATTATTTGAGTTACGACCTGTAAGTAGAGAAAGCAATTGTAGTTTAAGGCAATTTTATGATAATATTTGTAAACATTTGCGATCACTAAAATCACTAGGCGAACCCGTAGACCAGTGGGACACACTGATCATTCACCTTATTGTTAAAAAATTAGATTTTCATTCTAGAAAGGAATGGGAACAGTTTGTGGGTTCAACTCAAGTACCAACCATGGTACAAATGAATACATTTTTAAAATCTAGATGCGATTTATTAGAAGTGCTACATTTTAGTAAATCTGAACATAAAGTAGTTAAGAATAAGGAACGTCGCGAAAGTACTCATCGCGCCAATTCATATGTGGCAACTTCTAATAGAATTATTTGTCCATTCTGCAACGAAAGTCATGCAATTCATTTTTGTTCACAATTTACCAAGTTAGATGTTAAAACCCGAATCAACGAAACTAAGCGTATGCAATTATGCCTCAATTGCTTAAAACGTGGACATTTTAGCAATCAGTGTAAGTCACAATCGACTTGTAAATTGTGTAAGAAAACACATAATACTTTATTACATATTAACGTAGAAGGAAATAGTCTACAATCAAACAATATAGTAATTCATTCAAAAACAAACAACGCATCTGAACCCAGCACATCACAAGCACCAAGTCCTATAATTTCGAATTGTTCCTTTACTAGAATAGATACATCACAAATTTTGTTGTCAACTGCCTGTGTTTTAGTTAAAGATTCACGTGGTCAGTTCCAAGAATGCCGTGTTTTGTTAGATTCAGGCTCACAAACGAATTTTGTGACTGATGATTTATGTAAACGATTAGGTATAGTACAGAAAACTAAGATAAATACATCAATAGTAGGTATAAATCAGGGCACAACAAACATAGAATATATGGTCAAAATACAAATAAAATCACGCTGTAACGAATTTAAACATACAGTTAATTGTTTAATTTTGGATAAAATTACAGAAAATCTTCCAATTAGGTCATTTAAACAATCAGCATTAAAAATACCTAACAACATCACTTTGGCGGATCCAAATTTTAATGTGTCTGATAAAATAGACATGTTGATAGGAGCAACGCTGTTTTGGGACCTTATATGTGTAGGTCAAGTAAAACTAGGAACAAATATGCCTAGTTTACAAAAAACAAAATTAGGTTGGATAGTATCAGGAACTCTTAATCATTCAGAATATCCAACCCTTGTTAATCAGACTTACTTAACAGTGAATTCAAAAGAAAATGATAATATTCTACAAGAACAAGTTCAAAAATTCTGGTTATTAGAGGAACTTCATAAAAAGGATCAAGAGCTGTCACAAGAAGAAATTACGTGTGAGCAGTTTTTTAAGGCTACGGTAAATAGAGATCAAAATGGTCGTTTTGTAGTTAGAGTCCCATTTACTGATAAGTTATCACAATTAGGAAATTCGCGGCAAATGGCGTTAAACCGGTTCTATAATTTAGAGAAAAAGTTCTCGAAAAATCAAACATTAAAACAGGAATACAGTTTATTTATTAATGAGTATAAACAGTTAAAACATATGAGTGAAATTACAGAAAATGCTTCAAGTGTAATGTCAACGTATTATTTACCACATCATGCAATAATAAAGGATAGCATAACAACAAAAATTAGGGTGGTGTTTGATGGTTCGGCGAAGTCCGATACAGGGGTATCTTTAAATGATTGCCAAATGGTAGGTCCGAAAATACAAAACGATTTGGTTGAAATTTTACTTAGATTTCGAAAGCATCGGTATGTACTGAAAGCGGACATAGAAAAAATGTATCGGCAAATTTTAATCCATTCAGATGACCGAAAGTTTCAAAGAATATTCTTTAGGGAAAATCCATCGGATAAATTAAAATGTTATCAATTAAACACGGTCACATACGGAACCGCTTCAGCACCCTACCTAGCAATTAGATGTTTACGTGAACTTGCAAATGAAAATTATTCTCAGTATAGTAAAAGTAGTACTATAATTCAAAATGACTTTTATGTCGATGACCTTTTGACGGGCTCTGACAGTGTTGAGGAATTGATTCAGATTCAACATGAAATTTCTTTAATTTTAAAACAAGGACAATTTAATTTAAGAAAATGGTCTTCAAACAATTTAAAGGTAATTAATCATATTGAACAACAAAATAAAGATACAAAATATTTAACTATTTGTGGTGACCAACAAGAAAAAACGTTAGGAATAGTTTGGTGTCCAAATTCGGACACATTACATTTTACAAAGAATTTTGACTTAAATAATAATATTAGCAAGAGGTCTATACTTTCATGTACCGCACAGATTTTTGACCCTTTAGGCCTTATTAGTCCCATTGTTGTTATAGCTAAAATAATTATTCAAAAATTGTGGCAATTAAAGCTTTCATGGGACGAATCGATTCCACTTGATTTGCATACTTCTTGGAAAATCTTTATTAGCCACTTACATTTATTACATTCAATACGCATTCCTCGACAAGTAATTAGTAGTAATATGATAAAATTAGAATTACACGGATTTTCAGATGCGTCTGAAAAGGCCTATGGCGCATGTATATATTTGAAATCATTTAGTTCTAAGGGAAATTCACAAACACATTTACTGTGCGCAAAATCTCGTGTTGCACCTTTGCGGAACGAAACTTTACCTAGATTAGAATTATGTGGAGCAGTTCTGTTATCTAAATTAGTTAATATCGTTCGGGAATCACTAAAAATAAAAATTGATACGTTTTATTATTGGTGTGATTCCACAATCACGCTCTGTTGGATTAGGGCTACCCCAAATCGTTGGAAAACGTTTGTGGCTAACCGCGTAGCAGAGATCCAAAAGCATACGAATAGTGAAGATTGGTATCACGTACGATCTTCAGATAACCCAGCAGATTTAGTATCTCGTGGTGTATACCCTACCGAATTAATAAAATCAAACTTATGGTGGCATGGTCCATCGTGGTTACGTCAAGGGACGTATCCGATTTATCAGAATTCGGAAGTCAAATTGTTAAATGATATACCAGAGACTCGTAAATTAATTGTTAATGTCAGCACTTGTGTTCCTGAACTAGAATTATTCCAAAAATTCTCATCGGTTTATAAATTACAAAGAGTAATAGCGTATTGTTTTAGATTTTTTAATAATTGCAGAACATGTCAAAACAAAAAATTAGAAAATTTAGAATTTCAAGAATTAGAACATGCATTAAAAGTATTAGTTAAAATAGCCCAAAAGCAATGTTTTTACGAGGAAATTCTAACCTTACGTAAATCAGGTACGGTTAACTCAAAAAGTAGACTACTATGCTTAAATCCATTTTTTGACGAAGATGGCATAATTCGAGTAGGTGGGAGACTACAAAATTCAGAGTTTACCTTTTCTAAAAAACACCCAATTGTGTTGTCATCAAGGCACATCTTTACAAAACTCATTTTACAAAATGAACACTTGAAGCAGCTACATTGTGGCCCAAATTTGTTATTGGCTTCAGTACGGGAAAGGTGGTGGCCTATTTCCGGTAGAAATCTTGCAAGACAAATAGTTCGCAATTGCGTAACTTGTTTCAAAGTTAAACCAAAACAAGTTTCACATCAAATGGGGCACTTGCCATCTACGCGCATACAACCATCTCCACCTTTCTTTAACTGCGGTCTAGATTACGCAGGGCCTTTTTTAATTAAAGATAGGAGCACCCGAAATTCTAAACTAGTTAAGGCCTACATATGTTTATTTGTGTGTTTCTGTACAAAAGCAACTCACATAGAATTAGTAACTAGTTTGACTACCAGTAACTTTTTAGCAGCATTAAAACGCTTTATTGCCCGGCGAGGCAAACCGCAGAATATTTATTCTGATAATGCAACAACATTTGCAGGAGCTAATGCTGAATTAAAAGATGTATACAATTTGATTGACAAGGAAAAAACTAGCATTAATAATTTTCTAAGTCATGATAATATTGCTTGGCATCATATTCCTCCAAGAGCGCCACATTTTGGTGGGCTGTGGGAAGCCGGCGTCAAGTCCGTTAAAGGACATTTAAAACGTCATATTGGTAATTGTCATGTTACCTATGAAGAATTTTTAACAATACTAATTCAAATTGAGGCTATTTTAAACTCCCGCCCTATGCATCCATTATCCTCTGATCCCAATGATATAAGTCCTTTAACCCCTGGCCACTTCCTTATTGGACAACCTCTTACCACTGTACCAGATGTGGATATTCGAGATGTTCCCGAAAATCGATTGGGTCGTTATCAACGGCAACAGCAGATAATACAAATTTTTTGGAATCGATGGAGCAAGGACTACATCGCAGAACTCCAAACCAGAACAAAGTGGAAGGAAACGCATCCCCAATTACTTCAAGTAGGATCCCTGGTATTGATCCAGGAAGACAATCTTCCTCCATTAAAGTGGCAGTTAGGGCGCATTGTCGACCTTCATCCAGGTCCAGATGGTATTACGCGTGTAGTCACCATTAAACTTCCAACCACCACAATTAAGCGTCCAGTGCAAAGACTGTGTGTTTTACCAATCAAGGAGTAAAAAGTGAAAGTGAAAAAAAATGAATGAAACATAGCAAACAAAAGTGATCTAAATATGTGTGTGTTCAGTATTTACGGGGCGCAACATGTTAAGAACTTTAATTTAGTTATATTTATTATTATAATACGTTATTGTAGTTTCTACATTTATTTAGATCTATTTTATTCTACAAATGTGTACGTACAAGTTTCTTAGAAACATGAACTCATTATCGTAGGGGTTTCCAGGTACCCATAATATCATCAATGTTTACCCACCAATTGGGTAAAACCAAGTACCCACCAAGGGTGGGTTTTGTAACAGGTTTACCTGGCAAATAATAAACAGGCAATATCAAGCAGCACGTCACGTCGAGCAGAGACATTTTTGATCTTGTATTATAATTATGTATTGAGCTATTGTTGACGAAACTTCTACAATTTTGTGAATAAACGTCTGTTAAATGTCCTACTTTTTTAACATCCAAGTGTGCATCAATTAGAAAGAGTATTCTTTTTATTGTGTTGCAAAGTGCAAATCACAAATTTGCATCCTTCATCTTCAACAGCCGTCTATACACAGAACAAAGAATTATTATAAAATGATATAAATGTCATAAACTGTGGTATGTTCGGAAAAGTTTAGATACCTATGGCTACAATTTTTTTTATCTCAAACTCAAATTATAATAATTTATCTTAGTTTTTGGTATTTTTAAAGTAGGGCATTGTGATTTCAAGGTAGGGCATTGCCCCACATTGCCCCCCCCCCTAGCTACGGCCATGTTGTACCTTCTTATAAAGTAATCCAGTTCGGCTTATTTTTTATCGTAAAGTTTTAGGGGAAATTATTATGTAGTGAAAAAGAAAAATTATACTTACTTTCCATTCAATACAAATGCTAAGAAAAATTACTGCAGTGCATTAAAGTATAATAACAAATTCAGTATTATTATGAAATAATTGTTTAGCATGCTATCAATCAATAAACGACATTTTTCATGAAAAAAATGATAAACATATTTTAAAGAATAATTACACAATTTGATATAAACTAATGTAAACACTCGTTAAAGTGCAAACAGTGGGTTTTTAAAGTAGTCGAACACATTAACACAAAACTATAATAATTATATTCAAGGTCACACTCATCGTCCGAATGTTGTTGGTGTCAACACAGATACAGAAGAATTTTAGTAGAAAAGGTAAAAAAAATAACAGAATTGTTATAGTATAAAAAGTATTGAGATATTTACGAGGAAACTATAAATAGAAAATACAATAAACCAACAATAGAGAAATATTTTGTATAGAAATAACTATACACAAATAAAATTTTATGGCTGGTAAAGCCGCCTCACTAAAATGTTTGTTAACATTAGACACAACAAAAGTAAAAAATTCAAATGCGTGCAGTAAATTGATGTTTTATAGAGCAAATTACATTCGCCGGAATGATGAGTTCGACACGTCATTACCCCCACTTTATACTAAAAAGAATATTTAATTATACCAACGACCTAACGAGAATGAGAATTAGTATGGCTACCATCTACTACGATCTAAAGTATTTACGATTCGTTCAGTGAAATAAGTTATCTTGCAATGAAGAATTACGGGTTGTGTTTATGTATGTCGTTATTAGTTTGCTACGCTAGTTCCGCCAAAATATTGGCGGTATTCCATGCTCCTTCAAAGAGCCATCATAATCTTGCTGTTAAATATCTTGTACCGCTAGCAGAGAGAGGACATCATATAACTATAGCCAGTCCTCATGTCTTAAAAAATCCGCCTAAAAACTGGAAAGAGGTTGTCTTTAAGGACCTTGGAAAAGATATTATGAAAGGTAAAAAGTTTTAAATCTTCATAAATAATAACTTTCATAGAATACATCATTAAGATGAAGATATTTATACAGCAAATTGTTTTCCAAAGTCCTATTAATATATGTATACGAAATATTAAACTAATAATTTTATTAATTAAATAAATAAAAGAATAAAACCATTTGGAGCAGTTTCACTGTTTATTAGAAAGCTCGATGCACATTTCGCCTTATTATCAGGAGTATAACTGAAGAAGATACAAAAGTGTTATTTACAAAATTTTTTCTAGGCATAGTATATAAGCAGAAATTTTGTAAATAACACTTTTGTATCTTCTTCAGTTATACTCCTGATAATAAGGCAAAATGTGCATCGAGCTTTCTAATAAACAGTGAAATTGCTCCAAGTGGTTTTATTTATTTAATGAATTTAAATATTTAAAAATATATTTGAAAGCACACTTTTAAATGGTTCAAATTGTATTGTAAACTTTACCATATTGTTTCGACATAACAATGTATTTTTCAAGAGTAATGAGTAAGAGTAAACATAAAATATTATTCATTCTATACTTAAATCTTTTTATGTCATACCAAAGTAATTTTTTGTGATTTTTTCAATTTGAGAGTTGTTTGCTAGGGTTGTAAGGTTTTCAAGGGGTTGAAATTGATTTTATTATGAGGTAATTGTGTTACAAAACACTTTACAATTTTACCCCTTAATATTACCGTTTTCTAGCGATAAAATAGCTCAATGTCAATTTTTCCATTAAGGGGTTGTTTACGCCCCTTAAGAATAATAGGCGGAGCACAGATCAATTTCCCTTTTGAATTTAAGGGTAAGATGAGCCTAATTCCAAAATTTCATGCAAATCGGTTCACAGTAAAAAAATTCGGAGGTAAGACCCTAGTTTTCGCTTCAATGACTGCACTAAGGTGATTTTTGTTGTCTCCAACGGCATTTTGCATGTACATTGACGAATTTTTCGGTGAGTAGATGTTTGTTTTAAAAAACTTTAAAAACAACATCTAGATAAATTTATTTTTTAAAACCACGATATTACATGGACCCCATTGAGCATGCTGTATTCAATATCTACTAATATAGCTTAAGAATAAATGAAGTTTATTTTTTGTCAAGTAATAACTGTAAGTTTTTCTTTCTAAGATGAAAAACTAATGTACAAAATGGGTGAAATGTCAAGCTTCTTCAAGGAATTCGTAACAGTCGCCCTGGGCACAGAATTTACTGGTAAATTCTTTGAACATCCTTCATTTCAAGATCTTCTCAATCTTAAAGATCAATTTGATGTGATAGTTATCGAGAAATTCATGAATGAAGCTATGTTAGGTCTCGTAGATCATTTCAAAGCTCCTTATATTGTGTTCGGATCAATGGGATACTCTCGTTGGTATAACGACTTAACCGGTAATCCGGGATCACCCGCCTATATACCCGATTTGATGTTGGATTATACCACCAACATGAATTTATGGCAGAGATTCCATAATACATTATTCTACTGTTACTCTCAATTAAATACCTACTTTTACGGATGGCCCCAACAAGAAAAGCTGTACCAAAAGTATTTTCCTGGAGCTCCAAAATTGGAAGATTTATATTACAACGCTTCCTTAGTCTTCTTGAATACTCATGTAAGTATCAAATATGGAGCTCCATCGGTACCAAATATGATCGAAATTGGCGGTTTTCACGTTACATCTCCTCAAACTTTATCCAAGGAACTTAAAGACTACTTTGATTCTGCTCCCAATGGAGTCATTTATTTTAGTTTGGGATCTGTAGTTCAGGGAAAAAACATGCCAGAAGAAACGAGAGATGCGCTGTTAAGAGTTTTTTCTAGTCTTAAACAAAAAGTGCTTTGGAAATGGGAAGCCGATGTGACGTTTAAGGTACCATCTAACGTAAGGTTCGAGAAGTGGCTCCCACAGAATGATTTGTTAGGTATAAACATTTTTTAATAAATTACATGCAAAGTGTTCATTCAATTATGTTGTAGCTCATCCGAATTTAAAATTGTTTATCACACATGGTGGAGTACTTAGTATCATCGAAGCAATTTACCATGGGGTTCCTCTGTTGGCATTGCCGGTGATGGCAGATCAGCTTATGAATGCTGCAGAGACCGAAGAATACGGATACGGATTACAACTTCCATTTGCAAATTTTAACGAACAAAAATTTAAACAACTTGTTGACGAGATTCTTAAAAATCCCAAGTAGGTATCTCACTAAAGCCATTTACATTATCTTTGGTAATTAAGTAATAAGATTCATATAAACAATGTCCCAGGTGAATTTTAAACATGTTTTTCGCAACAAAATGAATAAAAACATTTACTACTTACATTGTTATCAGCTCTGATAATTTTATCAAAACCAGACAGTAGAGCAGGTTTATTTTCACACTTAAATTCAAAGTCTAACTTGTTAAAATTATTAATCTGTTATATCAGCAAAAACTAGAGACAGTTAATTTAATAGCTTAAAACCCCTTAACGTTGTTGTAATTGTTGCTAATTATTGTAGTATAATTTTTAATCTTATTTAATTTGTTTTTCAGATACAGAAATAATATTCAAACTCGTTCCAAAATTCTTAAGGATCAGGAAACAACCCCCATAGATCGAGCTATATTTTGGACTGAGTACGTCATCAGGCATAAAGGTGCACCCCATTTAAAATCAGTTACACTGAAATTAAAATGGTACCAGTACATGTTGCTCGACGTTTTAGCATTAGCTGCTGTGCTAGTATTTAGTATTTATTTTGTCCTTAAAACCTGCCTTTCGAGACTTTTTAATCGTAAAAAGAAGACTGTTGTAGATAAGAAAAAAAAGAAGAATTAATAGGACATTTAAACAATATTACAAGCACTGTTTAAGTTTCCGGTGTTAATGTTTTTTTTTATTGTAAGTGTATTTGTAATATATGTACATAACTCTTAAACTAAATTTTAATATTAACGTACTGTTATTATACCTAACTCGTAATTAATATCAAATAAATATGTTTTATATTTTTATAATTACGATTTTTTTTATCTAATATAAAAAGATGAAAAACTAAATCGATCATAACCACTCATAAAGGTTTTCATACTGGGACAGTACTTTTTACAGACGTACGTGATCTAGAAGCAGTTAACTTGTTTAAAGTATGACAGTATTCATTTAAAGGGAGAAGGATACTATAAATTTCACCTCAGCGTTTTAATTTCATGGGTTTTTATGACTCCATTTCCACGTATCATTAATAAGTCATTATGATGTAAATTTCACGTGGGGAAATGGGGAGAGATCCCGCCACATCTTACCTAATCTTAATAAGGAGAGGGGGTAGATAGAAATTAAGGAGACAACACTCCATATAATTAATGGACAACCCCGAAGTGATGGGCGATTTCGAAATGTTTTAATATCTCGAAACGGTTCGATCGTTCACACTCGGACTCGATAGTTGCCCTTAACTCTATTGTTGGAACCTTTGGGCTGGATTGTTCAAATTTATCCATTAAATTATTATTTTTAACTGATAGATAGATATTCTTCTCATGTATAAGAATCACTGGAGCGACTATTACACAACATTTCAAACAATTAAACGACTTAGCATTCTAATGATTGCTATATTACATTAATATGGGCCAACATCAACAGTTAAAAAATTAAATGGATCATAACCACTCATAAATGTTTTCATAGTGAGACAGTACTTTTTACGTGATAATCTTGAAGCAGATAATTTGTTTTCAATTGATGTACGTGATCTCGTCAGGGTCTCACGTAATGTTGATAATTATTATTTATCATGAACCCTTCTACTAAAATTTAGTATATATTAAGTATATGCATAGATACGCAACTTGGTAGGTTTCTGTAAAGTATCTCGCGAACTCGTTTTTTTTATTGCATCATAATGGGTAGCTTTGGTTTGTTTTTTGGTTTTTCGTTATTTATCTACTATGCCAATTCTGCTAACATATTGGCTATTTTTCATCCTCCTTCAAAGAGCCATTACAACCTTGCTGTCAATCTTCTTCGTCCATTAGCTGAGAAAGGACATAATGTAACCTTAGCGAGTCCCCACACCCTCAAGAATCCTCCAAAGAACTGGAGGGATATTCATTTTAAAGGTTTTGGAAACGACATCATGCAAGGTATGTATCAGATACTTATTTTATAAGCACAAAATAATCGTCTTTGACAATATTATAGAGAGTTTTTATGTCTAAGTTTATTGATTTTCATTTATCTTTGTTACATTATTTGTTTAAAGAAATTACTTAATTTGTGTAATGTTATGTAATACCTACTCGAACGTGTAAGATATTATACATTTAATTCAAAGAGTACACTTTTTAGATCCGAAAATGATTTACGAATTTGGATCAATGTCACCCTACTTGAAGCAAATCATATTCGGCTCCTGGGGTACCCTACTTACGTCTCAATTCCTCGAACATCCGGCATTTCAAGACATTCTCAACCTAAAAGAACAATTTGATGTGATAATTATTGAAAAATTTGTAAACGAAGCTATAGTAGGCCTTGCTCATCATTTTAATTCACCATACATCTGGTTTAGTTCCATGGGATACAATCGTATGATCAATTATGTGGCAGGTAATCCAGGATCTCCATCTTATCTTCCCGATTATTTGCTGGATTATACCATAAACATGAATTTATGGCAGAGATTTCAAAATAGCCTTCTGTATTGCTTTTCGCAATTGCACGAACACATTTTTATACAACCCCAACAACAAAAATTAATGGAAAAACATTTTCCCGGAGCTCCCAAATTGGAGGAATTGATTTATAATTCCTCACTAGTACTCCTGAATACACATCTTAGCATAAAATATGCGATTCCATCGGTTCCCAGTATGATTGAAATTGGAGGTTATCATGTAACTCCACCTAAAAATCTATCTAAAGATCTTCAGAATTTCTTTGATAATGCCCCAAATGGAGTTATTTATTTTAGTTTAGGTTCCGTTGCACAGGGCAAAGATATGCCCGAATCTGTAAGAGATGCACTTTTAAGAGTTTTCTCTAATCTCAAACAGAAAGTGCTTTGGAAATGGGAAGAAGAAGCAACTTTCAGTGTCCCATCCAATGTGAAGCTAGAAAAATGGCTACCACAAAACGATATCCTAGGTGAAAAAAACTATAATAATTTATAAAACACTTCTATTATTAATTAAAGTAAGCTAGTTAATAATGACTGACTATTTTGTGTTTATTATTTTATATAATCCGAAAACGTTTTATTATTGGTTCTATTCTAGCTCATCCAAACTTAAAACTATTCATCACCCATGGAGGATTACTTAGTACAATAGAAGCAATTTACCACGGGGTTCCCATATTAGCGTTGCCTATATTTGCTGAACAGCTTATGAATGCTGCAGAGGCGCAAGATTATGGATATGGAGTTAAGCTTGCATTCAAAGAATTTGATGAGGAAATATTTAAGCAACTTCTTACTGAAGTTCTTAACAATCCACAGTAGGTATATAGGTGTTCATGCTCAAATTTTGATAAATAAAAACAATATTTCTAATTTATCGGTATTACTATAACATGAGGAAGAGCTTATTTTTAGCGTTGATACTACAAATTTTGGATTGACAAAATTAATAAGTACGTATTTTAGAATTACTGCACAAGCAAGACGAAGAAATGATAAATGATTTATAGTTAATGTAAATTTTTGGTTTAACTTTAGTAATATTATTGGTTCTTTCTGTCAATTTTGTCCTTTTTTTTTCACGTTATGTATTGTAGATAGCAGAACATTTGTTTAGATTGCATTTTGTTTTCAGGTACAGAAATAATATTCAAACTCGATCAAAGGTTCTTAAGGATCAAGAAATGTCTCCCATAGATCGCGCTATATTTTGGATTGAATATGTCATCAGGCATAAAGGTGCACCCCATTTAAGATCGGTAACGCTTAATTTAACATGGTATCAGTACCTGTTACTTGACGTGCTTATGTTAGCTGCTGTGATAGTTGTCAGTACATATTTTGTACTTAAAACTTGTCTTTCACTAATTTGTAAAAATAAGAAGAAAGCTGTAACTAATAAATTTAAACAAAAGACTAATTAAGTTCACCATTACTAGTAAGTAGTAGGTAATAAATTTTATACAAATGTATCATGTTGTAACTGTTATATAAGTTTTTAATTAAAAACATTTTAATATTTACTAATTCTCATCTTATTTTTAATTTTTTTTCTTATGTAAGTCAATATTTAGTCTTCTAAGTAAATGTATTTATCCTCATTGATATAATCAATTAATCTTATTGTAACTTATATCTATAAAAGTAGTTACTTCTTGATCATCTATATTTCTTCGGAAGGCGTTGATGCTCAAGTATTATATACTAATTACTCGTTATTGGCCTTTAACGAATTTATATGAGATAACATACAGACTAATCATCATAATAACAGACAGTTATTATGATTTCCTACCTAGTACCTACTTAATCACAATAACTTACAATAATTCTTCATTTCACAAGTGAAGGATGTTATTTTTGATAACATCTAACATGCACTCATTTTCCATGTTTTTTCAGATACAAAAATAATATTCTGACTCGTTCAAAAATTCTTAAAGATCAGGAAACATCTCCCATAGATCGTGTTGTATTTTGGCATTCCAAAAATAGTCAATGGTGACAGTGGCTTCCTTAATTACTAGAAAGACCACATGGATTAGTTATTTATTTATAGTAATTGCTTACTTAATTATAGGAAGTAGATATTTGTGGTGACAAGTCATACATAGCAATGTATTTTTCAAATCGACTTTACAGTTTTCAATAAATCAATATCCACTCAATACAAATGCACTGCATAAAAGTATGGTAACAAATTCAGTATTATTATGAAATAATTGTTTAGCATGCCTTCAATCAACGACGTCTTTCATGAAAACAATGACAAACATATTTTAAAGAATAATTACACAATTTGATATAAACTAATGTAAACACTCGTTAAAGTGCAAACGGTGGGTTTTTAAAGTAGCCGAACACATTAACACAAAACCATATTAATTATATTCAGGGTCGCACTCATCGGCCGAATGTTGTTGGTGTCAACATAGATACAGAAGAAATTTAGTAGAAATGGTAAAAAAAATAACAGAATAGTTATAGTATAAAAAGTATTGAGATATTTACGAGGAAACGATAAATAGAAAATACAATAAACCAACAATAGAGAAATATTTTGTAGAAATAACTATACAAATAAAATTTTATGGCTGGTAAAGCCGCCTCACTAAAATATTTGTTAACATCAGACATAACAAAAGTAAAAAATTTAAATGCGAGCAGTAAATTGATGTTTTATGGAGCAAATTACATTTGCCGGAATGATGGTTTCGACTCATCATTACCCCCACTTTATACTCAAAGGAATATTTAATCATACTAACGACCTAACAAGAACGAGAATTAGTATTTCTTCACGTCTACCATCTACTACGATCTAAGGTATTTACGATTCGTTCAGTGAAATAACTTGTCTTACAATGAAGAATTACGTGTTGTGTTTATGTTTGTCGTTAGTAGTTTGCTACGCTAGTTCCCCCGAAAATATTGGCGGTATTCCATGCTCCTTCAAGGAGCCATCATAATCTTGCTGTTAAATATCTTGTACCGCTAGCAGAGAGAGGACATCATATAACTATAGCCAGTCCTCATGTCTTAAAAAATCCTCCTAAAAACTGGAAAGAGGTTGTCTTTAAGGACCTTGGAAAAGATATTATGAAAGGTAAAAAGTTTAAATCTTCATAAATAATAACTTTCATAGTCCGGCAGAATTTAAAAATGAAAAATAAAAATATAGAATACGGTGAGAATGTAAATGCAAAAGTCGATAAAAACTTTATCACAGGAGAAAAAACACTTGCTGATGTAATGCAGTGTCATTCATATTTTTCAAATTCAAAATTCTCTTATCTATAGCACGTTTTGATGTTTACAATATATGCATACCAAATTTTAGACTTTTAACTTTAATAATATTGAATAATAAAGTGAACACAACAAGGAAGTTTTACACTTTATTTAGAAATCTCTGACAATATCGTTTATCTCTGAAGATAACCGAAAGGTTGAATCAATATTGTTAGAAATTTCTAAATAAACTTCCTTATTGTGTTAACTGTATCATTAAATTAAGTTCACAAAAAGAAATTGGTCAACATTAAACGCTCTTTTGCTGAAATTTCGTCATTGACTCCTTCGTTCCTCGGGGCATCTTGAAAACTTTTCCAACATTTATCGTTTATATAGATTCTGTGTCTGATCTCTTGGTAACAGATTGGGAATCTACGCAAGGATTCGAAAGTATGGTATTAACGTTCATATATGGTACATATAAAACAATGTATTTTTAAAATTTTAAGGAGACATGGGACAAACCGATTTTTGATTTAAAATTAATATTTTTTAATATGAAATATTTATTCAATTTACTTTATTACTGAGATCACTGACCACCAATTGCTTTTCAGCAATAAGCAAGGTGATTTTTGTTGTCTCCAAAGGCATTTTGACGAATTTTTCGGTGAGTAGATGTTTGTTTTAAGAAACTTCAAAAACAACATCTAGATAAATTTATTTTTCGAAACCACGATATTACATGGACCCCACTGAGCATGCTGTATTCAATATCTACTAATATAGCTTAATAATGAATTATGTTAATTATTTTCAAGTAATAACTGTAAGTTTTTCTTTCTAAGATGAAAAACTAATGTACAAAATGGGTGAAATGTCAAGCTTCTTCAAGGAATTCGTAACAGTCGCCCTGGGCACAGAATTTACTGGTAAATTCTTTGAACATCCTTCATTTCAAGATCTTCTCAATCTTAAAGATCAATTTGATGTGATAGTTATCGAGAAATTCATGAATGAAGCTATGTTAGGTCTCGTAGATCATTTCAAAGCTCCTTATATTGTGTTCGGATCAATGGGATACTCTCGTTGGTATAACGACTTAACCGGTAATCCGGGATCACCCGCCTATATACCCGATTTGATGCTGGATTATACCACCAACATGAATTTATGGCAGAGATTCCATAATACATTATTCTACTGTTACTCTCAATTAAATACCTACTTTTACGGATGGCCCCAACAAGAAAAGCTGTACCAAAAGTATTTTCCTGGAGCTCCAAAATTGGAAGATTTATATTACAACGCTTCCTTAGTCTTCTTGAATACTCATGTAAGTATCAAATATGGAGCTCCATCGGTACCAAATATGATCGAAATCGGCGGTTTTCACGTTACATCTCCTCAAACTTTATCCAAGGAACTTAAAGATTACTTTGATTCTGCTCCCAATGGAGTCATTTATTTTAGTTTGGGATCTGTAGTTCAGGGAAAAAACATGCCAGAAGAAACGAGAGATGCGCTGTTAAGAGTTTTTTCTAGTCTTAAACAAAAAGTGCTTTGGAAATGGGAAGCCGATGTGACGTTTAAGGTACCATCTAACGTAAGGTTCGAGAAGTGGCTCCCACAGAATGATTTGTTAGGTATAAACATTTTTTAATAAATTACATGCAAAGTGTTCATTTAATTATGTTGTAGCTCATCCGAATTTAAAATTGTTTATCACACATGGTGGAGTACTTAGTACCATCGAAGCAATTTACCATGGGGTTCCTCTGTTGGCATTGCCGGTGATGGCAGATCAGCTTATGAATGCTGCAGAGACCGAAGAATACGGATACGGATTACAACTTCCATTTGCAAATTTTAACGAACAAAAATTTAAACAACTTGTTGACGAGATTCTTAAAAATCCCAAGTAGGTATCTCACTAAAGCCATTTACATTATCTTTGGTAATTAAGTAATAAGATTCATATAAACAATGTCCCAGGTGAATTTTAAACATGTTTTTCGCAACAAAATGAATAAAAACATTTACTACTTACATTGTTATCAGCTCTGATAATTTTATCAAAACCAGACAGTAGAGCAGGTTTATTTTCACACTTAAATTCAAAGTCTAACTTGTTAAAATTATTAATGTGTTATATCAGCAAAAACTAGAGACAGTTAATTTAATAGCTCAAAACCCCATAACGTTGTTGTTAAGCTAATTATTGTAGTATAATTTTTAATCTTATTTAATTTGTTTTTCAGATACAGAAATAATATTCAAACTCGTTCCAAAATTCTTAAGGATCAGGAAACAACCCCCATAGATCGAGCTATATTTTGGACTGAGTACGTCATCAGGCATAAAGGTGCACCCCATTTAAAATCAGTTACACTGAAATTAAAATGGTACCAGTACATGTTGCTCGACGTTTTAGCATTAGCTGCTGTGCTAGTATTTAGTATTTATTTTGTTCTTAAAACCTGCCTTTCGAGACTTTTTAATCGGAAAAAGAAGCCTGTTGTAGATAAGAAAAAAAAGAAGAATTAATAGGACATTTAAACAATATTTAAGTTTCCGATGTGAATGTTTTTTTACTTAAGTATGTTTGTAATATATGTACATGATTCTTGAACTAAATTTTAATATTTACTTACTGTCATTACACCTAACTCGTAGTTAATATCAAATAAATATATATTATATTTTTATAATTACGATTTTTTTTTATCTAATATAAAAAGATGGAAAACTAAATCGATCATAACCACTCAGAAAGGTTTTCATACTCGGACAGTACTTTTTACAGATGTACCTACTAGAAGCAGTTAGCGTGTTTAAAGTATGACAGTATTCGTTTAAAGGGAGAAGGTTAGTAAAAATTTCCCCTCAGCTTTTTAATTTAATTCCATTTCCACGTATTATTAACAAGTTATTATGATGTAAATCTCACGTGGAGGAATGGGGAGAGATCCCGCCACATATTATCTAAACTTAATAAGCAGAGGGGGTAGATATTAAAGAAACAACACCCCGTATAATTAATGAGCCGTCCCGAAGAAGTTTGTATTCCGTCAAAAGTAGTGATGATGGGCAATTTTGAAATGTTATAATCGAATACTTTTTTAATATCTCGAAACGCCTCGATCGCACACACTTGGACTCGATAGTTGCCCTTAACTCGATTGTCGAAACCTTTGGGCTGAATTGTTCAAATTTATCTATTAAATTATTCTTTCTAACTGATAGATATTCTTCTCAAGTATAAGAAACACTGGAGCGACTATTAGACAACATTTCAAACAATTAAACGACTTAGCACTCTAATGATTGCTATATTACATTAATATGGGCCAACAATAACAGTTAGAAAATTAAATGGATCATAACAACTCATAAATGTTTTCATAGTGAGGCAGTACTTTTTACGTGACAATCTTAAAGCAGATAACTTGTTTTCTATTGACGTAATCTCGTCAGGGTCTCACGTAATGTTGATCAGGAGACATCTCCCATAGATCGTGTTGTATTTTGGATTGAATAGATTATCAGACATAGAGATGCAGCACATTTAAAATCGGATCAATAAAAAATAAACTGGAATGAAATCGCATTTAATGATTTATTATTTGTAAAATTATTCACTTTATAAAATTAATATATGCATATGTTGTTGCGTCGGAACTTCGCTTATGGTTCGCAAAATAAACTTATGTCCGTCGAAGATCTTCCTTCCTCCTTGGGATGACTCCGGATGCAGAGTGTTTTTCACAACAAAGTCACAAAGAACTCACGAATATTAGATATTCACTTAGTGAATACTTTATAACAGTTTCTTTGAGCGAATCTAATAATAATTATACTTTGATATAATTTCTACTTAAATTACAAGTCGAACTTTAACCTAGACCTAACTAAATTTCTAATTTTAGGGTGGCTCTATAATTTTTGTAAAAAGGGCTTTTTAATTGCATTCCAAAAATAGTCAATGGTGACAGTGGCTTCCTTAATTACTAGAAAGACCACATGGTTTAGTTATTTATTTATAGTAATTGCTTACTTAATTATAGGAAGTAGATATTTGTGGTGATAAGTCATACATAGCAATGTATTTTTCAAATCGACTTTACAGTTTTCAATAAATCAATATCCACTCAATACAAATGCACTGCATAAAAGTATGTTATCAAATTGAGTATTATTATGAAATAATATTTTAGCATGCCATCAATCAAAACGACATTTTTTATAAAAAAAATGATAAACATATTTTAAACAATAATTACATAATTTGATATAAACTAATGTAAACACTCGTTAAAGTGCAAACGGTGGGCTTTTAAAGTAGTGGGACACATTAACACAAAACCATATTAATTATATTCAGGGTCACACTCATCGGCCGAAAGAAATTTAGTAGAAATGGTAAAAAAAAAAATAACAGAATAGTTATAGTATAAAAAGTATTGAGATATTTACCAGGAAACTATAAATATTAAATACAATAAACCAACAATAGAGAAATATTTTGTAGAAATAACTATATACAAATAAAATTTTATGGCGGGTAAATCCGCCCCACTAAAATATCTGTTAACATCAGACATAACAAAAGTAAAAAATTCAAATGCGTGCAGTAAATTGATGTTTGACGGTACAAATAACATTCGCCGGAATGATGATTTCGACTTGTCATTACCCCCACTTAATCCTAAAAAGATATTTAATCACTCACGACGAAAGAGAATGAGAATCAGTATTTTTTTCACGTCTACCATCTACTACGATCTAAAGTACCTACTTACGATTCGTTCAGTGAAATAAGTTGTCTTATAATGAGGAATTACGTGTTGTGTTTATGTTTGTCGTTACTAGTTTGCTACGCTAGTTGCGCCAAAATATTGGCGGTATTCCATGCTCCTTCAAAGAGCCATCATAATCTTGCTGTTAAATATCTTGTACCGCTAGCAGAGAGAGGACATCATATAACTATAGCCAGTCCTCATGTCTTAAAAAATCCGCCTAAAAACTGGAAAGAGGTTGTCTTTAAGGACCTTGCAAAAGATATTATGAAAGGTAAAAAGTTTAAATCTTCATAAATAATAACTTTCATAGTCCGGCAGAATTTAAAAATGAAAAATAAAAATAAAGAACACGGTGAGAATGTAAATGCAAAAGCCGATAAAGACTTTAACACAGAAGAAAAAACACTTGTTGATGTATTGCAGTGTCATTCATATTTTTCAAATTTAAAATTCTCTTATCTATAGCACGTTTTGACGATCAAAAAAAGGAATGCATCATTAAGATGAAGATATTTTTGCAACAAAATGTTTTCGAAAGTCCTATCAATATACTATGTACTTATACGAAATATAAAACTATTAATTTTAATAGTATCAGTGGTAGGGTAGGTAATTGTAAAACATACCGAATAATAAAGTACTTAAACGTAACAAGGAAATTTACACATTAAATTAAGTTCAGAAATTGTTGAACATTAAACGCTCTTTTGCTGAAATTTTGTCATTGATCCCTTCACCCCACAGGGCATCTTGAAAACATTTCCAACATTTAGCATTTAATATAGATTTTGTGTCTGATCTGTTGGCAACAGATTGGGAATCAACGCAAGGATTTGAAAGTATTAACGTTCATATACATATAAAACAATGTATTTTTAAAATTTTAAAGAAGACATGGGACAAATCGATTATTGATTTAAAATTAATATTTTTTAATATGAAATATTTATTCAATTTATTTTATTACTGAGATCACTGACCACCAAACGCTTTTCAACAATAAGCAAGGTGATTTTTGTTTTCTCCAAAGGCATTATGCATTCATCATATACATTGACAAATTTTTCGGTGAGTAGATGTTTGTTTTAAAAAACTTCCAAAACAACATCTAGATAAATTTATTTTTAAAGACCACAATAATACGTGGACTTATTGAGCATGCTGTATTCAATATCTACTAATATAGCTTAAGAATGAATTAAGTTTATCTCTTTTCAAGTAATAACCGTAGGTTTTCTTTCTAAGATGAAAAACTGATATACAGCATGGGTAAAATGTCAAGCTTCTTTAAGGAATTCGTAACAGTCGCCATAGGCACAGAATTTACTGCTGAATTCTTTGAACATCCTTCATTTCAAGATCTTCTCAATCTTAAAGATCAATTTGATGTGATAGTTATCGAGAAATTCATGAATGAAGCTATATTAGGTCTCGTAGATCATTTCAAAGCTCCTTATATTGTGTTCGGATCAATGGGATACTCTCGTTGGTATAACGATTTAACCGGTAATCCGGGATCACCCGCCTATATACCCGATTTGACGCTGGATTATACCACCAACATGAATTTATGGCAGAGATTTTATAACACATTATTCTATTGTTACTCTCAATTAAATACCTACTTTTACGCATGGCCAAAACAAGAAAAGCTGTACCAAAAGTATTTTCCTGGAGCTCCAAAATTGGAAGATTTATATTACAACGCTTCCTTAGTCTTCTTGAATACTCATGTAAGTATCAAATATGGATCTCCATCGGTACCAAATATAATCGAAATCGGCGGTTTTCACGTTACATCCCCTCAAACTTTATCCAAAGAACTTAAAGATTACTTTGATGCTGCTCCCAATGGAGTCATTTATTTTAGTTTGGGATCTGTAGTTCAGGGAAAAAACATGCCAGAAGAAACGAGAGATGCACTGTTAAGAGTTTTTTCGAGTCTTAAACAAAAAGTGCTTTGGAAATGGGAAGATGATGTGACGTTTAAGGTACCATCTAACGTAAGGTTCGAGAAGTGGCTCCCACAGAATGATTTGTTAGGTATAAACATTTTTTAATAAATTACATGCAAACTGCTCATTCAATTATGTTGTAGCTCATCCGAATTTAAAGTTGTTTATCACACATGGTGGATTACTTAGTACCATCGAAGCAATTTACCACGGGGTTCCCATATTAGCGTTGCCTATATTTGCAGAACAGCTTATGAATGCTGCAGAGACCGAAGACTACGGATACGGATTACAACTTCCATTTGCAAAATTTAACGAACAAAAATTTAAGCAACTTGTTGACGAGATTCTTAAAAATCCCAAGTAGGTATCTCACTAAAGCTATTTACATTATCTAAGGTAATTAAGTAATAAGATTCATTTAAAGAATGATTCAGGTGAATTTTAAACATGGTTTTCGCAAAAAAAATGATAAAAACATTTACTACTTACATTGTTATCAGCTCTGATAATTTTATCAAAACCATACAGTAGAACAAGTTTATTTTTACACTTGAATTCAAAGTGTAACTTATTAGGGTTATTAATGTGTTATATCAGCAAAAACTAGATAAAGTTAATTTAATAGCTCCAATCCGTTAATGTTAAGCTAATTATTGTAGTATAATTTTTTAATCTTATGTAATTTGTTTTTCAGATACAGAAATAATATTCAAACTCGTTCCAAAATTCTTAAGGATCAGGAAACAACCCCCATAGATCGAGCTATATTTTGGACTGAGTACGTCATTAGGCATAAAGGTGCACCCCATTTAAAATCAGTTACACTGAAATTGAAATGGTACCAGTACATGTTGCTCGACGTTTTAGCATTAGCTGCTGTGCTAGTATTTAGTATTTATTTTGTCCTTAAAACCTGCCTTTCGAGACTTTTTAATCGGAAAAAGAAGACTGTTGTAGATAAGAAAAAAAAGAAGAATTAATTAACACTGTTTAAGCTTCCGGTGTAAACGTTTTTTTAATGTAAGTGTATTTGTAATATATGTACAATTGTACATATCTCTTGAACAAAATTTTAATATTTACTTACTGTCATTACACCTAACTCGTAGTTAATATCAAATAAATATGTATTATATTTTTATAATTACGATTGTTTTATGTTACTTAAATATAGTAAAGTAGTTTTTCGTCTACTATGCACTTTATTTTATAAAAAGTAAAGAAGCGACAGTAGAAAACGCTATATTTTATTTATTGTATGGTGAGAATGCAAACTTAAACAGAAATTAATTGTTTATAAAGTATACTGAAAGAAATAATATTGCACTTAAATTAATTATCTAACTCAAACTAATATTTTGCAGACAATTTAAATTTTTATAACATTCTTATCAGCTCATGAAACTAGCGTATTTTTATTGAAATAAAACAATTAATAATTATCGCTAGTCATTACCCTTTCTAATAAAACCACATGGTTTAAATGCATATATTTAACGTGATTTCATATATTTTTGTAAAATATCTAGTGAAGTCGTAGGTTTATATCACAATTAGTAACTTTGGTATTTATTTGTGTTTTTCAAAGCTGAAATATATTGGGTATTTCTCATTCCCCTTCAAAAGTCACTACAACCTCGCTGTCAATCTTCTTCTTCCGTTAGCTGAGAGAGGACATCATGTAACTGTAGCTAGTCCGCAGGCTCTAAAAAATCCTCCGAAAAATTGGAGGAATATTTAATTCACAGGCTTTGGAAAAGAACTTACACCAGGTAGGTGCTACAAATTTTATTAATAAAAAAATAAGTTTGATTGGTAACATTCACAGACCTTTCACTATTATTGTAGATTTGATATTGTTATCAGTAAAAATCATGAATCCGTATAGGTACGTTAATTGCCCTTGTAACAATGACTTAACGAAAAGCTGCTTTACTTACTAATCGTTTATACTATTTACAGCCATGACTATGTGAATTAATTATCTTTAGGTATCAATTGCATACTTATCTTATTACGGAAATTATTACATTAAAATATGACTACACTTTTTCTTCTTTTTATGACTACACAAATTTTCAATTAAAATATTACAGTGATATATTACAGACACACTGTAAAAACTGAATTTGTTCTTTTGGTGACAAAATTAATAAAATAAAAAAATATTGCTACGTAACGTATTTAGTACAAAAAATTGTGTGATCCATCTTAGCAATAAAATTAGAGACCTTTTTCAAAATTCCACAACCACAACACTTCAAATTACTAATAATGAAAGCGCTTTCACTAATACACCACATTTTCTCTATAATATTTTAAATTTAGATAAATCAATTTCCTCAAAATATCGTTACGAATCATTACGTTGCGATAGCCAGTTATAAATTGCATTTCAACTTAATAAGTTATTATGATGTAAATTTCCCGTGGGGGAATGGGGAGAAATCCCGCCACATCGCACCTAATCTTAATAAGGAGAGGGGGTAGAAATTAAAAGTACGACTCTCCATATAATTAATGGATGACCCCGAAGTGATGGGCTATTTCGAGATGTTACAACTGAATACTTCGATTTTTTTAATATCTATAGAAAAGCCTCAATCGTTCACACTTGGACTCGATAGTTTCCTTAACTCGAACCTTTTGACTCCATTGTTCAAATTTGTCCATTAAATTGTTATTTTTAACTGATAGATATTCTTCTCGAGTATAAGAAACAGTGGAGCGACTATTAGACAACATTTCAAACAATTAAACGACTTAGCACTCTAAATTAAATGAATCATAACCACTCAAAAATGGTTTCATAATGAGGCAGTACTTTTTACCTGATAATATTGAAGCAGATAACTTGTATTCAATTGATGTAATATCGTCAGGGTCTCGCGTAATGTTGATAATTATTATTTATCGTGACCCCCTCTACTAAATTTGAGTATATATTAAGTATATGCATAGATACGCAACTTATATATATATTATATATTGCTTTAAAGTATCTCGCGAACTCGTTTTGTTTTATTGCATCACAATGGGTAGCTTAGGTTTATTTTTATGTTTTTCGTTATTTGTCTACTATGCCAGTTCTGCAAACATATTGGCTATTTCCCATCCTCCTTCAAAGAGCCACCACAACCTTGCTGTCAATCTTCTTCGTCCATTAGCTGAGAAAGGACATAAAGTAACCTTAGCTAGTCCCCACACCCTCAAGAATCCTCCAAAGAACTGGAGGGATATTCATTTTAAAGGGTTTGGAAAAGAATTCGTACAAGGTATGTATCAAACACTCATTTTATAAGCACAAAATAACCGTCTTTGGCAATATTATAGTTTTTTGATTTTCATTTATTGCCTTCGTTACATTATTTGTTTAAAGAAACTACATTATTTGTGTAATGTTATGTAATACCTACTCGAACGTGTAATAATTGATACTATTAACCAAGATATTATACATTTAGATAATTCATAGAGTACACTTTTTAGATCCGAAAATGATTTACGAATTTGGATCAATGTCACCCTACCTGAAGCAAATCATATTCGGCTCCTGGGGTACCCTACTTACGTCTCAGTTCCTTGAACACCCGGCATTTCAAGACCTTCTTAACCTAAAAGAACAATTTGATGTGATAATTATTGAAAATTTTGCAAACGAAGCTCTGGTAGGCCTTGCGCATCATTTTAATGCTCCATACATCTGGTTTAATTCCATAGGATACAATCAAATGCTCAATAATATGGCAGGTAATCCAGGATCTCCATCCTATCTTCCCAATCATTTTCTGGATTATACCATAAATATGAATTTATGGCAAAGATTTCAAAATAGCCTTCTTTATTGCTTTTCGCAATTGTACGAACAAATTTTTATACAACCCCAACAACAAAAATTAATGGAAAAATATTTTCCTGGAGCTCCCAAATTGAAGGAATTGGTTTATAATTCCTCACTAGTACTCCTGAATACACATCTTAGCATAAAATATGCGACTCCATCGGTTCCCAGTATGATTGAAATTGGAGGTTATCATGTAACTCCACCTAAAAATCTATCTAAAGATCTTCAGAATTTCTTTGATAATGCCCCAAATGGAGTTATTTATTTTAGTTTAGGTTCCGTTGCACAGGGCAAAGATATGCCCGAATCTGTAAGAGATGCACTTTTAAGAGTTTTCTCTAATCTCAAACAGAAAGTGCTTTGGAAATGGGAGGAAGAAGCAACTTTTAGTGTCCCATCCAATGTGAAGTTAGATAAATGGCTACCACAAAACGATATCCTAGGTAAAAAAAACTGTATAATAATTTATAAAACACTTATATTATTAAAAGAAGCTAGTTAATAATGACTGACTATTTTGTGTTTATTATTCTATATAATCCGAAAACGTTTTATAATTGGTTCTATTCTAGCTCATCCAAACTTAAAACTATTCATCACCCATGGAGGATTACTTAGTACAATAGAAGCAATTTACCACGGGGTTCCCATATTAGCGTTGCCTATATTTGCTGAACAGCTTATGAATGCTGCAGAGGCGCAAGATTATGGATATGGAGTTAAGCTTGCATTCAAAGAATTTGATGAGGAAATATTTAAGCAACTTCTTACTGAAGTTCTTAACAATCCAAAGTAGGTATATAGGTGTTCATGCTCAAATTTTGCTAAATAAAAACAATATTTTTAATTTATCGGTATCACTATAACATGAGGAAGAGCTTATTTTTAGCGTTGATAGTACAAATTTTGGATTGACAAAATTAATAAGTACGTATTTTAGAATTACTGCACAAGCAAGACGAAGTAATGATTAATGATTTATAGTTAATATAAATTTTTGGTTTACCTTTAGTAATATTAATTGGTTCTTATGTAGGTTCAAAGCTGATACATGTTGAAACTTCTCCATAATAGTAAAGAATAAACACAAGTTTCAAAAAACACTTTTATTGTAACACACTACAATTGTTTCGACACACAGTGTCTTCATCAGGTATAATAGTATACTATTCATCACACCTGATGAAGGCACTGTGTGTCGAAACAATTGTAGTGTGTTACAATAAAAGTGTTTTTTGAAACTTGTGTTTATTCTTTACTATAATTGGTTCTTTCTGTCAATTTTGTTCTTTTTTTCTTCACGATATGTATTGTAGATAGCAGAATATTTGTTTAGATTACATTTTCTTTCAGGTACAGAAATAATATTCAAACTCGATCAAAGGTTCTTAAGGATCAGGAAATGTCGCCTATAGATCGCGCTATATTTTGGATTGAATATGTCATCAGGCATAAAGGTGCACCCCATTTAAGATCGGTAACGCTTAATTTAACATGGTATCAGTACCTGTTACTTGACGTGTTTATAGTAGCTGCTGTGATAGTTGTCAGTACATATTTTGTACTTAAAACTTGTCTTTCACTAATTTGTAAAAATAAGAAGAAAGCTGTAACTAATAAATTTAAACAAAAGACTAATTAAGTTCACCACTACTAGTACCATAAGTAGTAGGTAATAAATTTTATACAAAAGCGTCATTATTGTAACTGTTATATGAGTTTTTAATTAAAAGCATTTTGATATTTACTTATCCTCATTTTATTTTTAATTTAAGTTATTATCTGAGTCAATATTTAGACTTCTTAGTAAATGTATTTATCCTCATTGATATAATCAGCTTATCTTCTTGTTACTTATATCTATAAAACAAATTACTTTTTGATCGTCTATATTTCTTCGGAAGGCGTTGATGCTCAAGTATTGTATAGATACTAATTACTCGTTATTGGCCTCTAACAAATTTATATGAGATAACATACAGACTAATCATCATAATAACAGACAATTATTATGATTTCCTACCTAGTACCTACTTAATACTGGTATAATGACTCTGCATTTCACAAGTCAAGGATGTTATTTTTAGGTTGTTATTTTTGATATTTATGTTTTTTCAGATACAAAAATAATGTTCAGACGTTTAAAAATTCTTAAAAATCATGAAACCTCTCCCATAGATCGTGCTGTATTGTGAATTGAATGTTATCAGACATAGAGGTGCAGCAGATTTGAAGTTGGTAACGCTTAATTTTGCGTGGTATCAGTACTTGTTGTTCGACGTATTAGCACCAGTTGCTGCGAAAGTTTTTAGTACATATGTGTTTATTTTGTACTGAAAACCTGCCTTTTGGTAATTTATAAAAACAAAAGGAAGGCTGAAATATATATGCATAAAAGGAAGAATTAATATGCCTAAAGGTGCAATAAGGACTTATAAATTTACGGATATCAGGCCAAAAGGTTCATATCTCAATGTCCATTCATGATTCTTTTAATTTGTTTTTGTCAACTATTTATTTTTATACTAAACTACTTTAACATACTGAACAGAAAAATTATTTACTTCAACATATTAAATGGCTTTGGGCTAAAAACTAAGTATTAGTTGATAAAAACATCTTATCTTCATTCAATAAACAGACGTGAGCTTATTATCAATCCAAGAGTTATCTGATGTTCATTGGCAAAATATGCGAGTCCTTAATTGCTCGTCATTGCCACTTGTGTTATAAAATTTACTAACCGTAACACATTTTATGTATCTTTATTGTTTGTGAAAATTATTGCAAAGTCGTGTATTTGATATGAGGAACCTCTTGTTGATTTTGTACTTCTCGGTGCTAGTTTGTTACGCTAGTTCTGCAAATATATTGGCCATCTTTATCGCACCATCAAAAAGCCACCATAATCTTGGTGTTGGCTTCCTTCGTCCCTTAGCTGAGAAAGGCCACCGTGTAACTTTGGTCAGTCCCTATACTCTACAGAATCCTCCTAAAAACTGGAACGAAGTTGTCTTTAAAGGCTATGGACAGCAGTTTACTTCAGGTAATAATTAATTTGTTGAAATATCGATTTCTGCAGTTAAGTGTTTTTTATTTGTAAAGTCATTAACACCAAACACTCGAAATAAGTACAGTTTTTTCTTTTACGGAAATTAATCGTGCAGTTTCTTATTTTTTAGATTCAAAAATTATTTACGAAATGGGTTCAATGTCACCTTATGTGAAAGAGGTCATGTTCGGCTTTATGTCTTCCAAATTGCTTTCTCAATTCTTCGAACATCCAGCATTTCAAGATCTCCTAAACCTAAATGAAAAATTTGATGTAATTATTATTGAAAAATTAGCAAACGAAGCTTTGCTAGGCCTTGTACATTATTTTAACACTCCATACATTTGGTTTAATTCTATGGGATACAATCGTATGATCAATGATGTGACAGGTAATCCAGGATCTCCATCTTATCTTCCCGATGCACTTTTGGATTACACTACCAATATGAACTTGTGGCAGAGATTTCATAACACTTTCTTTGCCTGTTTTGCACGGTTGTATGAATATTTGTTTGTATTACGAGGACAACAAAAGCTTTTACAACAATATTTTCCCGGAGCACCCAAATTTGAAGATTTGTATTACAATTCCTCGTTAACATTCTTAAATACACATTATAGCATAAAATATGCGGCTCCGTCTGTGCCCAATATGATAGAAATCGGAGGTTATCACGTAACTTCTCCCAAGAATCTATCCAAAGATCTCCAGGATTTTTTTGATAGTTCCCCGAATGGAGTTATTTATTTTAGTTTAGGTTCGGTTGTGCAGGGGAAAGATATGCCTGAATCCACAAGAGATGCAATACTAAGAGTATTTTCGAATCTTAAAGAAAAAGTGCTTTGGAAATGGGAGGAAGAGGCAACTTTCAATGTTCCATCCAATGTAAGATTAGAAAAATGGCTACCACAAAATGACCTGTTAGGTAATTTTTGTGTTCCAAACAGAGCGATCTTTTTTATGACTGATCTATGTATTTTTTTTTCTAGCTCATCCAAATTTGAAACTGTTCATTACACATGGAGGGCTACTGAGTACAATAGAAGCAACCTACCATGGAGTTCCTTTGTTGGCATTACCAATCTTTGCGGAACAGCTTATGAATGCTGCAGAAACAGAAGAATTCGGATGTGGATTACAACTTCCATTTGCTGCTTTCAATGAAGAGAAGTTCAAACAACTTATCACTGAAATCCTCAGCAATCCCAAGTAAGTGTTAAAGTAGGTACAATTTTTAAGCTTATATTTTCGTACAGAATTTCGCGAATTTGCTGCTAGTGCTATTGCATTGAATAAAATGGTACAAAGAAATCGTCACTGTGTCCTACAATTTATAACTTCCTGTTAAAATACACGTCAGTAGAAAGGATAACAAAATATACCATTTGAACAGTTAAGGTCCTAAGCTTACCCACCAAAAAAAGAGAAGAAATTTAATTATTAAATTCAAAAATAAAAAAGAAAACAAAATTAAATAACAAAAATGGTAGGCTAATTACCTCACATTTGTCATTCCTCGCAATCTCAACCTATTAAAGATGTGGGGTGAAACTATAAACCATTATTTTTGATAAAACTATATCGTAATATATATTCCGCCAAACTTTGGATTCTTCAGACGAGAGTAATTACTAGTAAATATACATTAACTAATAGGTGTTTAAATATTTTAAAAATTAGGGTGATAGATGGTCAAAATAAATTTAAGAGTGGGAATTGTTATATATTCTGTTTGTTCGTTAAATATAATATCTATTTTTTTATGTTTTTTTTATTTCAAAATTTTCTAGTAGTGTTAATTTATATCTTTTATTATTTAAATGTAAAATTACCAGGTTATTATTAAATTGATGGTCTTCTTTTGTAACGAGATTTGCATTTTTTATGTAGGTAACTATTTTTGTGCTCTGATCTGTGATAGACGTTTTTCGAAGTTCCTGCCAGTCTGACCAATATATACTTTTTGGCATGACCCACAGGTTAACTAATAAACTCTAGAACACATCTCTTTAACTTTACCTTTGTTATTATTAATAAACCTTCCTACAAAAAAAATTGTTTTATGAGCAACGTTAAGACCACATTGTTTTAAATAAAAAGATATTTTATAACTAATGCGACCTTAATAAGTTAAACTTTTGTTTATTGTCTTTAGTATTAACTATTGGATAAACTAAGTTTAAGGCTAATTCTTGTTGTTTTGTCAATACTAGATTATCTATTAGAGAAGGATTGTAACCACAATTCAAAGAAATAAACTAAATTAAACAAATTGCAGTAAATAATTGTTAGAACCCTTCTTTTTTAAGGTAATCTAGGAGTTCATGTCTAAAAATACTAAGTAATTTCTATTTTCCTTTTCAGATACAAAAATAATATTCAGACTCGTTCAAAAATTCTCAAGGATCAGGAAACATCTCCCGTAGATCGAGTCATATTTTGGACTGAATATGTTATCAGACATAGAGGTGCACCTCACTTAAGATCCGTAACACTAAATTTAAAATGGTATCAGTACATGTTGCTCGACGTTTTAGCATTAGCTGCTGTGATAATTTTTGGTATTTATTTTGTATTTAAAATATGCCTTTCGCTAATTTTTAATAGGAAAAGGAAGACTGTAACACATAAACATAAAAAGACAAATTAGTGTAATCGGTTGTTTTCCTAGAATTAATGCAACCAGACTATTAAATAATACTAAAGTAGGTTCTTTAATAGCGAATGGAGAACTGTATATAGTATTGTATTATATTGCCTGACTGCCTATTTGTGTATTATTTTATGATTTATTTATTTTTATAACATTATAAATAAAAAAATAATGCGAATAACGCTGTATACTATCAGTTCAATAACATTTTTTCTAAATGGAGGTGAGAGGATGGTAGTGTGTTAAAATAAGGTAAGGGCAATTCTCTTAAAAAGTGGATGGGAACAATATTATAGCTAAAATCACTTTGAAAATAATTCATGACTTACAACGGTTCTAATATCTACGTACTTATTAAAAATCAGAATTTGCGCAAAAACTGATCTTATAAATGTTATGTTTATTGAAACGTTGCAGCGTTGTCAGAACAATTTTCCAAGAAGAAATTGGTATTGCCACCTACAGGTTACATATTAAAGTCAGATAATATATGAGCAACATTTTTTTTAATATAAAATTTTTATTAGTAGTTATTTTATTAAATATACACCAAGAAAACCCCACTATTAAAATCTTCGTCCACGATGGTAGTTACCCGATTAAAATTCAAACTAACTTAAAGTTTTGCTAAATTAGCATTGTATTATATTCGATTCCCTGATCTGATTCAAATACTTCGATTGTATTTCTTCTTTTTTTGGGTTCCGCGCCTCAAAAGGAAAAAGCGGAACCCATTGAGGATCACTTCGTTGTCCGTCCGTCCGTCTGGCAAGACCCCTTTTCTCAGGAACGCGTGGAGGTATCAAGCTAAAATTTATACCAAATACTCAGGTCTATTGTCTCTTGGAGCTGTGAAAAAATCAAACCTCTAAGCCAACGCAATCAAAAGATACAGCCGTTTATGCCGCAAATTTCCGAGTCAAAACCTACAGGGTACATCCCGTGAACTCAGAATCTTGAAATTTGGTACGAAGCAACGTCTTATAGCTCAGATAAAGGAAAAATTGCGAAAACCGTAAATTTTTAGTTACATCATATAATAAAAATATTTTTAATAATTTTAAAGTTACTACCCCTTTCCTCATGAACGCGTAGAGGTATTAAATTGAAATTTATATCAAATACTCAGGTCTATAATACCTTTAAGCTGTAACAAAATCAAACTTCTATGTCAACGCAATCAAAAGAAACAGCAATTTAAGCCGCATATTTTCAAACTCGCAACTACTCGCAAGGGAATCAAAACCTAAAGGGTACTTCCAGTCGATTTAGAATCTTGAAATTTGGCATGAAGCAATGTTTTATAGCACATATAAAGGAAGAATTTCGAAAACTTTAAATTTTTGGTTACATCACATAATGAAATACAGGTTTGTACGGAACCCTCGGTGCGCGAATTCGACTCGCACTTGGCTGGTATTTTTTTTTCTTATTCCAAACATTATCTACCCAGCCGTTTCAGAAGGAACTAGAGCGAATGTTCCACCAGAATCAATAGTTGGTCGCAATGGAACATTTAAAAGTTTTAATTTTGTTGGTGAGATTGTTTGATCAAATTTGCTTTTGGAAGTAATGTAGTTCACAATCCATTAATACCAAATTAAAGGACGTCCAATGGTCCAATAATTACGTAAGAAGTTTTCTTGTAAAATGGAATCTTGATGAGTTGTGGTGAGACCCAAACTTTTACCTTTCGCTTAAGATTAACTTTATGATGAATTTTCAAATAATTATAACAACCACCTCTCGCTTTAAATAATATTTGATGAGATTTTGCTGAATCCCTCCCTTTCACTTTAAACTTCTTATGTAATTCTAAATAAACTATAAAACATTTTTCAGTTATTTTTATATTAACAGTAGATACCTGAATTAATTAAAAATTAATGTTAGTTAAATTTGAATATTTGTTGGTGTTAATAATAATTCTAAGGGCATGATATTTTCTTAATCAGTTTCTAATTATTGTTTATGTTATCTTTTCAACTATTTAACTTCACTACAGAAAATCATACGAGTACCTTGTGTGTAAAAAATAAAAATACAAATAAAAATTTCCGAGCAACAAGTTCATTATCGCCTTATACAATATCTAAACAATATTGTTGATCTAACTTTGCATTAACAATAATTGAAATGCCGCTTTATTAATAAACAATAAATATTTAAACCACCATGATCATCACCTGTACCGAAAATAGATATTTGGTAAACAACATAAAACAAATATTTATAACAATTAAAATAAATGTCTAATCAAGATAGACGACTAAAAAAACTTTGTTGTACACCTTATAGGTAGGTACATATTGATAATTAATCGGGAAGCACAACTATATTCCACGAAATTTATAAATAAAAAGTAATCTAGAAATTCAACTACACGCAATAAGTTTAATAACATATTCGATTTATTAATGAAACTTATTTATTTAAATATTAACCTCTCGAGAACATTTTAAATCGATACTGAAACCTCTAGGGTACTACCCGTTAACATTAAAATCTTGCACGAAAAAGGATTTCATAGCCTAAATTAAGAAAAAAATACCAAGACTATTAATTTTTAATTGTTAAGTAGAATTATATAGGTAAGTAATCAAATTCTAATAGATACCGAGAAACATCATAGAATTCTTGAAAGAAATTAAAGAAATTTTGTATCATTCTCTATGCATTTAGGGAAAAGAATCTTGCTGAAAAAAAGCCTCTTGAAAGAAAGTTGTTTTAAACGAAATGGTACATCGTCTACTAAAGGTAAATAATAGTTAAACTCAGGTATTAATCACATTATTGGTAGCATCTACAAATATGTTTCTAGAATCAACACTAGTTAGCAAAATTCTTACAGTTCACAGCTTTAACTAAACTTCCATAAGAAAAACATTGAGGAACTTTTTGGTGCTTGATATTTTCTCTTGTTAAGTTACGTTTCCATCGAAGAAATATTGTGCAATTTTTGTATTACAGAAATTTGAAAAAGGGTAAAAAAAAATAAATTGCATTATTATTTATTTCCCTCTGTTGCCGATTTTTTTTTTAAATTTCCTGGAAACTGATGTTATGCAGAAACCGACATTTATTGCTGAAACATGGAAAACTTGATAACAAGGAACAGTTTCACAAAAGTTGCTCAATATTTCTTCAGTACAAACATATACAAATTTGGAAAGAAAGTAACTACTAACGCTTTATCGCCAAGAATTATAACAGACAGATTTCCTCTTGATATTTAAGTAACTTAAATTTTGTTTTTGGGGATTTTCTTTTAAAAGCAAGACTTTTTTTCTCTGGAAATATTTTCCTAGATCCCCCTATACGTTAAACGGTACTAAGTCTTCAGGTGGCGACTTTTACTTTCACTTTTCGACGTTTTATACACCTTTAAGAAGGGTGAAAAAGTATAGGACGATCCCTATATTGAGGATCTGTAGATCTATTAAATATATTATAATTTAAAACTGAAAACTGTTAATATTTAAATACTTGATACCGTTTTAATTCCATATGCGATGTGATCAGTTACTTTCATTGTTGTCGAAAAGCTTATTCTGTTATGTAGTATTAATTATATTAAAAATCATGTGATATATTAATGTAATATATTACTTATATCGCGATAAAAATTTTTTAGTAACCGAATAGGAATTCAAATCAACAAAAATTAAGCAGTGCAATAGCTATGATAATGAAGTAACAACGGAAAAGGGAAGTCATAAATCATAATCATAAATTAATACCAGTAGGTAGATAATTTCATCTTATAATTAAAGTCCAATAAGTTCGTAGCGATGGAAAATTAAATGACAGCTTTATTCAGAACAATTCCAACTAAAAAAAAGACAATTTTCTTAAATCAACAAACTTTCGCATTATTAAAGAATTGAGTTATTGCCGAAATATTTGTTAACCACTTTGGATTTTAATATTGTTAACTTATTAATACACTATTACTATCTTCGATAAAGCGTCATTAATTTTACTTTTGATTAAACTAGTATTACACTCATACCTTAGAAGGTGCAATAAAAAAGTCAAAGGGGAAGATAAACTCACGGAATGGCAAGTCTGAACTATAGAGTGGGTGGACAATGATCTCCCATCTAAACAGAAGAATATATACACTTTTTCTTATTCCTTTTATTCACTTGCGTTATTGAGTATCTCGTAAGGTTTATTGTTGTACCAGACACTAAAAATTAACCAATAATATCCACTTTCAACCCTGAAACACATCAGTAGTCATGTTTTTTTCTGACAACTTCTTGTGTGAGAATTTATCCTGATGCATGAGTGATGTCAATGTTCATTTCATATACCAATTTATCGTCACGAGTCATATACAAGGTGGAATGGGAATATCAGATATTTTTATTTTATTATGGAAAGTTACTTAGGTGCTTCCTGATAAAATTTTCCTGATTTATTAGGCAGTCAGAAAACTAAAAAAAATCATCAAACCATAATAATTGCATCTAAATCCCTAAAACAAGAAACCACAGTATATCGTTGTTTCAGCCCTGTGGTATGTTAATCTGTATCTGTTATTACTTTTTTTTAAACTGATATAAATTTTACAACCCCCCCACCCCGGAAAGTAATTAATTACCAGTTAAAAGTACATGGCTCGTCACATAACGTAATATTTTCGATTATATCTGGAGAATTCAAGTCTACGTTTCGAGATCATTGTATCAAAAACTAAGTGATTACAAATAAAGTATTGTAAAATTATAACGGTTGTTTATCGGCGGTAATAAAGACTGATAAAAAGACTTATTTGCAAAAATTAGTAATACAATTTCAAGTGGTATTGTACTACCTAATAAAGAGAGGTGAAGGATCGTAGACCTGTGCAGTCTACGGTCCCTAGTTGACTTTATATCATAAAGAAGGTTTTTCATTTACTTGTAAGTTAAAGTAGTTGGTGATTTAAAATCATGAGAAAAAAGAGCAATTTTCAAATATTAATCAAAAAGTGGACTCAACTTATACCAGTGGTACTAGGTACGTTTATTAATTATTTATAAAAATATTGTTTTGGTAATAAGATCCTTTCAGTTATACAAAATTTTTTATATAGGTAAGCATAAATCCATTAAAAATTTATAATTCTGTAAAGTTTTCACACATATTTAAGTACACGAAAATTCTGTAGAGTATTAGTTTCGACTATTACCTTAATTAGTAATGGATTTTTTTTTAATATTTATACAAATTTACTTCTAATTTTATTGTTATGCATGTGAATATAAAATGTAACTCTTGAAATCGGCAACGACAATGATATTATCAATTTTAAAAACTTCAAATTCACGACAAACTAAACTTTACAGTAAGTGAAATTTTATTCGATATATTTTAATTTATTTATTTTCCAGGTTGCATTTGCGCAATATCAGATGGTATGCAATATGCTTGGACAGCTCCTTCAATTCCTATTTTGGAATCGGAAGATAGTCCTGTAGAAATAGATTCAAACGACGAAATATGGTTAGAAAACATTTACAACTTCGGTGGATTGGCTGGGTTAGCTGTAACCATATGGTTTGTGAACAGATTTGGAAGGAAAAAGTCGATTCTTTTTGCAGCCGTACAACACGCTGTTGCTTGGATTATGATAGCGCTTGCTAAGGATAAAACAGTTATCTATGTAGCAAGATTCATATCAGGATTAGCCGGGGATGTTTCCTTCGTATCAATTCCCATGTACATAGCAGAAGTTGCCGATAAACAAGTTCGCGGCTTTTTAGGAACTTTTATCTTCATCAACATGATGATCGGGGTATTAATATTATACTGTGTAGCTCCTTATACCACTATCGCAAACTGTTCGTATGTAGGATTATCAATTGTACTCTTCCAAATATGTACTTTCGTTTGGATGCCCGAAACTCCATATTTCCATTTAATTAATGGAAAACAGAACCAAGCCATGAAGTCGCTACAGTGGATACGAAATACGGAAGACGTGAAGGATGAACTGGAGGAAATCTCTAAAGCAGTAGAAAGGCAGCAGTCTGAAAAGGGACGAGTAAAGGACCTGTTTATGGTGAAAAGCAATTTGCGATGTGTTATCATCATGACTGTCCTTAATGCTGCACAACAGCTGAGTAGTATCAGTGTATTGTTGATGAACATGCACACAATTTTAGCAGACTCTGAGTCATTTCTGTCAAACAATATTGCATCAATAATTGCTGCAGCGTTGATGCTGACTGCTTGTATTTCTGCATCCTTAATTATCGATAAATTTGGAAGAAAAAAACTTTTAATAGTTTCCAGTTCCACTACTGCAATCGCTCTTGGTATTTTGGCGACATATTTTGCAATCAAACATTCTGGACATGCAATCGAACAGAGTTACGGTTGGATCCCATTAGCTTCGGTTATCATGTACTCATTTACTTTTAAATTGGGACTTGGTCTAGTTCCTATTGTAACGACAGGAGAATTGTTCCCAACAAATGTCAAAGCGATGGGTATGACTTTGGCGGATGCCATGTACGTTGGATTTTCGATCGTTTCAATCTATATTTTTATGGCTACTAAAGAATCGCTTGGAATGCATGTGCCCTTTTATATATTTTCCGCGTCATGCATATTTACATCCCTCTTTACTCTGTGGTATATTCCGGAAACTAAAGGGAAAACTCTTGAAGAAATTCAACTGATGTTGAAGGGAATAGAAAAGTAAATGACGATTAGTGATTTTTTAAATATTCATTTGTACGTAATACGTCTTACATATGCTACATAAGTAAAAAAAATTTTGTATTCACATGAAGTCAAAGGTTGTCTTTAAAGTTAGTTGGTAGGTAAAATATGTTGTATTTATTTATTAGTATTTATTGTTAATATTTAGGTAGTTATTTAAAATTCGATAAGGTTCTTAAGTCTTAAGCGTGTATGTACAGAAACTTATCTTTAGTTGTCATAAGAAGACAAAGGATTGCATATACTACTAATAAAAAATGTTATGAGCTACTTAATGAGTTTCTGACAAATAAAATCATGCTGCTGCACTGTTTACAGTTAGTTCTATGATACCTATTTTAGTCTTTGGATCATTTGAATTTATGGAACTGATGCGATTATTTCTTAAATTTGTTTCTATTGCAGTCTATGTACATTTGTTCATTATTGTTTTGTCTTTGACTGTCTTAGGTACTTTAGACATTAGCACTTGCTGCACCTACTTGAGTATATTTTTTGCTTGACATTCTGGATTGATAATTTGATTGCAGCACATAACACATCGTTTAATTTAAGTAGAGAATGGTTTGACATAATATAGTTTGATAAAATAATATACAGTAGAACCTTGATAACTTAAACCTCGATAACGTAAAAACCTCTATAAATTCTTAAAATTTTGTGTTCCCTTCCCCTCGGAGTCCAAAACCTCTTTTACTTAAAATTTGAACCCTCTATAACTTAAACGAATAATTTGGGCATCGCACCTCAGTAAGTAATAAAATTGATGTAGAAAGTGTGAATTGTTTGAAACAAAAAAAAATTATTACCGACTTTTTTAAGTAGAATAAAATAAACTTGAATAAACGTACCTTTAACCCTAAAATAAAGTATGTATGTACATAATAACATTTCGAAGTTTCATTTACATTGAACCTAGCTCGTCTATCTCTATAATTCCTAAACAACGCTTATAAACGGACCTCTGTAAGTAAAAATATAAACCAATAAAAATTCCTTAACTTAAACCCTTAGTAAGTAAAAACCTCAATAACTCAAATTTTTCAACGTTTCCCTTGGTCTTTATCTTATCGAGGTTCTACTGTACCATTATCTTCCACCTCACCTCATTTCATCTCCCCCTATTTTATTAACATTGTTTGGTGTATAAAATTATTTAAGAGGAAAAACCGTAATACCTATCGGCACTTCGCTGCAGTTTAATAAAAAAGTTCCAATTTTTCAAATTATTCAAAAACCTATTGTCGGTATTGGATGAATGTCAACAGTAATTCCACGTTAAATGTTTTCAGGAAGTTTAATCGCTGAGCCATCAAGCTGTAAATACATTAAGTAAAGTGTCGTCTTGTAAACCTAACTGATATATTAATAATTAAGCGTCTACATGATATCGAAGTAGTAAATTCTTACGACAGATGGCACACAATATTTTTATCCTGTGCTCATTCTAATTTGTACTTACAATAATTAGTGTCAAAATTGTAACAATTTTGAGTCGTTGGTTATTGTCTATTTCTTTATAATTAAGGGGAAATGCTAGTCTCATAATTTTCTATTAGAATTATTAGGATAACGTGGAAAAATATAAATAGGTAATAAGTGAATTGCTGTTTATGTACATTCATGTAGTAATATTTCAATATTCTAGAAATAGTCCGGTCAATTTAGATATTCGAAGCTACACAAATTCCCACCAAGCTGAAAATCAGCAAGATTGTTTAAAATAATGATTAAAAATAAAATTTGAAAGTTCCCCATCTTTTCCCTGTATGGAAAAGAAATTATTCAAGGTCAAAGGTCAAAAAAATTAGTTTTTCGCGATTTTCAGCAAAACAGTAAGTTTTATCATAAAAATACTGCAGACAAAAATAATAGATCATAAAATTATCTATAAAATATGTATCAATATTTTTTTACTAAGAGCCACCGTTTCTGAGATATCAGGTAAAATGGAACCCAGTCTCTCATTTTATACGCCAGTGTAACCTCGAGGCAACATCGGTCTCCTGTTCAATTGTATGCGTGGCTAGGGTCATATACCTGCTTTATGTCAGTGTGCCCAATAAATGAAATACTGTAAGTCTCAGGGTTGCCAGATTAGGGAATTTTACCCAAAAATAGGGGATTTTTTTCCTTTGGGGTATTTTTTGGGGATATATTTTTCAGGGGAATTCTTCTGGGGAAAATTTTCCTCTACAATCTTTTTTCTATTTGCACTAAATATTTTCTAGTTCTTGGGGATTTATTTGTCACATAGCTTATTTTGGGGTATTTTAGAGATACATATTTTGTAGATAATTTTATGATCTACAATTTTTGTCTGGGGTAATTTTATGATAAAACTTACCGTTTTGCTGAAAATCGCGAAAAACTCATTTTTTTGACCTTTAACCTTAAATAATTTTTTTTCCATACAGGGGAAAGATGGGGAACTTTCAAATTCTATTTTTAATCATATTTTAAACAATCTTACTGATTTTCAGCTTGATGAGAATTATGTAGCTTTACTCTTATTTTTTGGTCTAATTTGACCGGACTAAAATTCAAGCTGATTTAAATTTTCCTAATAAGTAAGTACTTACACATAATAACCAAAAAACATAAAAGGTATCATGAAGCGCATATCGCCCCAGTCAGTATTTTGCCTTTGCTCTTCAGGAATGTATTATCAATTTTTTATTCGATGTAAAACCGATGGAGTTATTCTACCGACGTTTCGCCAACTACTGTAGTTAGCATTCTCAGGGACTTTAGACATTTCATTATTAATTTGATTCTGGAAAATTAATATCACTACTTTTCTATTTTAAAAGACAATAATCAATAAATTTATCAGCTTTGGATGCTCTTTTAATAATACAGTAGAACCTCGATAAGATAAAGACCAAGGGAAACGTTAAATAATTTGAGTTATTGAGGTTTTTACTTACTAACGGTTTAAGTTGAGGAGTTTTTATTGGTTTATACTTTTACTTACGGAGGTCCGTTTATGAGCGTTGTTTAGGAATTATAGAGATAGACGAGCTAGGTTAAATGCAAATGAAACTTCGAAATGTTATTATGTACATACATACGTACTTTATTTTAGGTTTAAAGGTACATTTATTCAAGTTTATTTTAATTTACATAAAAAAGTCGGTTATTACTTTTTTTTTGTTTCAAACATTTCACACTTTCTACATCAATTTTATTACTTACTGGGTGCGATGCCCGAATTATTCGTTTGTTATACAGGGTTCGTATTTTAAGTAAAAGAGGTTTTGGACTCCGAGGGGAAGAGGGAAAACAAAATTTTATGAATTTATAGAGGTTTTTACGTTGTCGAGGTTTAAGTTATCAAGGCTTTTACTGTATTTCATTAAAAACCGTGGTTTTTATTAAACTTTGAATCCGCTAAATTTTTGCATATTTTCTTTTATTAACCATGAATATTCCAGTCAAACGGGAAACGGATGTTATTTACCAAGATTTCGCTAAATCATTCGACCCGATAATGTAAAATAATGATAAAAATAATTGAAAAGCTTCACAACTTTAACATAAAAGACACCACCTGAACAGATTGCATCCTGTTTATCTAAACCTCTTTTAAACATCAGTGAGCAGACAAGATTTAATTTATTTGAATTAGAGAAATGTCCTGTGTGTCTTAAGAAGCCTAACAAAGTAACAACCTTCGACTAAAAAAAATATAAGTTTACTGTTCCTATTATTAACGAAAATACAAAGCCAAAAATTGTATACAAATAGAGATATTATATTTGTTTGATAAAGATGACGAGAGTATTCTTAAGACCCACTGGACTAGCTTTGCATTTTGGTGGGATGTTTTATAAAAATATATAACTTCTTTGCAGCATCTGTTTCAAATAGCACTCATATAATGGATCCTACCTTTCATTGACAACAAGCAAGAACCAAAGAAACCAATATTCAGACAGTAGGCTAATTAGGATAGTTGTCACAAAAAAGCAGTAGATTTCCATAAAATTGAATTGATTCCTTGACCTTTTAGGGAATATATGCGTTAGCCCAAATTGAAGGAATCTAGAAATCTATCACCCAATTTCATTCAAAGGGCAGATGGCTGAGTGAGATTTGGTACGTAACATGTATTCAATTCTTCACGTGAGATTCACCCCACAATAGGTGCTTATTTAAAATAAATATGAAAGGAAATTAATACAATCCTTTGAGTCGAGTGATCCTTTCCTTCAAAGAGATTTTGTGGGATTTTACTGCTCCCTGCTTCTAAATAACATGTTTTCTTAACAGTAGATAATAATTTTAAAATTAAAGTACAAGTAATATTTTTCTTAATAATATAATTGGTTTAAACTGTGGGATTCAATTAGATAATGTAATTGTGTACGAATCGAAATTTCTTTAAACGTTTTATTTACAATTTATACATATACAGCTATTTACAAACAACGCAACTCGATCCTCGAGCAAGGCTTTTTTCTTCTTGTTACCTCGTTAATGACTTCTTCTTAACTACTATCCCAATCTTTCAAAACGCGCTACCTGCTACCCCCGATGGGTAGAGTACCATAAAACTATAAATTCTTGCTCGAGCATCGGCTGTCACTCTAATAATACTTAAAAACATCTTCTAAACTTATTACCAATACAAAGAAACATCTTACGTACTACTTAACAATACTAATCTTTCTATGTACACACGCTCTCGATACTACATTCGGCCATCCTGGAAGACATCTGCCCTCAGATGTCATCGTCGAAGTCAGATTCGTCGCTGTTGTATAATCTTAGCTGACCAACTGATTTACTTTGCGGCACATCTTCATTGTTTTGTGTCCAGGGTTTAAGATGATCTGCCGATGTAGATGTTTGTCTCGGACCATCGTGGTATCCAATCTTTTCAACGATGTAACGGTCGTTGCGTAAAACTTTCGTGATTTGGTATGGACCGAAATATTTTGGCTGTACTTTCAGACCAGGACCAAATTGTGTCCTTTTAATTGCCACTAAGTCACCCTCTTTGTATGTGATGGCCTTCTTACGTTTTTTATTGAATGTTCTTCGATTTTCCTCTTGGACTTGTGCAATTTTCATCTTTGCGTCGAGTCTTAACTGATCTCGTTGCTCTTCGAACATATTGATCCATTCGTCCTCGATCATCTTGCGAACTTCTGGATCATCTTTTAATCGCATGTGCGTACCAAACAGTAAATTAAACGGGGTTTTGCCAGTGCTACGACTAGGAGTCGCGTTCAGGTATTGTTGGACGATGGCGAGGTATTTATACCATTCGTCGGCCTTTGGTGCTGCCAATTTGGTTAATAGTGGTATAATCGTTCTATTAACCCGTTCGACTTGACCGTTACTTCTCGGGACGCCTGTTGTAATTTTTATATTTTCGATAGCTTCCTCTTGACAATACGCGGCGAATGAAGCTGAAGTGAATGCCGTGCCTCGGTCGGTAATAACTCTACGTGGATTTCCAAAATTTACTGCCTGCTTCCTCAATCTATCCAATACTTCGGCCGTATCGCAAGAGCGTGTCGCATACAACCATACAAATTTAGAAAAAGCATCTATAACTACCAAGATATACTTATATGATTTCTTTGTCGATGGTATTGGGCCTAAATGGTCTAAATGGAAAGTATCTAACGGAACACTACCTTTATTAATAGGGTTGAGAAAGCCTTCTTGTTTTCCACTCTTTCTTTCACTTAAAATACAGTTTATACAATTACTTATTACTTGTTCTACTATCTTACGAACATTCTTAAACCAAAATTCTCTTAAAACTAAAGCTTCGGTTTTATTAATACCAAAATGTCCACGTTCGTGGGCACGTCTAACAATTTGATACTGCATACATCTCGGAACAACAATCAAAGGTTCATCGTTTGCAATCTTATATAATAAATCGTTTCTAAATTCGTAATCGCTACATTTATTATTTTCTACAGAATTTACAATCTTTTGTATTTGTTCATCCTCACGTTGTGCCTTTTTAAGTTTTACAATTATTCCTTCGTCACACTCATTTAACAATAGGGCACAAGGCAAAGGATTCCTACTCAATGCATCAACATGGGACATCTGTTTACCTAATCTATGTACAATGGTGTATTGGAACTCTTCTAGTAATAGAGCCCATCTAGCAACTCGTATACATAAATCTTTTTTGTTCATCGTCATCGTAAAAGCTTGGCAATCTGTGACAATAGTGAAAGGAATGCCAAGTAAGTAAACTCTAAATTTTTTTAACGCTTTTATTACTGCTAAAACTTCCAATTCATAACTAGTATATTTTTCTTCTGCCGCGGTCGTTTTACCGCTGGCGTAATAGACAGGGTGAAATTTATTGTCTTCAGCATCTTTTTGTAGTAGAATTGCCCCAAACCCAAAGCGGGATGCGTCAGTGTGCAATTCCGTTTCCCTAGCCAAATGGTACAATTTCAAAACAGGACCCCTACAGAGAATCGATTTTAAAGAATGAAAGGCTTCAGCCTCCGCTGACCCGAAATAAAACTTAACATTTGCTTTTAACAAATTGGTTAATGGACGTGCTATTAAGGAGTATCTAGGAACAAACTTTCTAAAATAACCGGTCAAACCTAAAAAACTTTGAACATCTTTGATATTGTTGGGTACTGGGAAATTTGAAACGGCGGCAATTTTATGTTCGGACGGCTTGACTGTCCCCTTTTCAACAACGTGTCCTAAATATTCTATTCTTTCTTGTAAGAACTGACATTTTCCCCAATTTATGACCAGGCCGAATTGACTGGCAACTTCCAACACTAATTTTAACCTTGACAACGCTTCTTCGTAATTTACAGCCAATACAATTAAATCATCCATATAAGTTAAAATTATTCTTTTAGCTATTAAGTCTTTGAAAACTGCATTAATAAATTTCTGAAAAACTGAAGGAGAATTACATAGACCGAAAGGAACTTTTAAAAACTCAAACTGACCGTTTGGTGTAACAAAAGATGTAAATTTTATACTTTGGTCGTCAACAGGCACATGAAAAAAACCATTTTTAAGATCTATTGTACTAAAAACTGTTGCGTCATGAAGGAGATCTAACTGATCCTCAATTAACGGCAAAGGATATCTATCTTTAATAATTTTTTTATTTAAAGCCCTATAATCAACGCAAACGCGTGTTGAACCGTCTTTCTTTTTTACTAAAACTATAGGACTCGTGTATTCTGAATCCGACGGGCGAACGATTCCTTCATCAATCCATGAACTAATAATGTTATCAACTTCGTTGCGTTCGAGCGGAGATAGTCGTCGCGGGCGCGAATAAACTGGTACGTCGTCTTTTAAAATTATTTTCATCTTAACGTTAACTTCTCGGGTTTTTTCAGGCTTATAATTATGAACTAACTCTTCTATCTGCTCGCGGTAACAACTGCTCGTTATATTGGACAAATCTAATTCATGTGGATCTTGTACGGTATTAATATGATAAATTTCAGGGACATTAAAATCAACTGAAATCTGGCTTTCAACTTTAGATATAGTTATTTTTCCCTCTTTAATATTTAGGTTTACTTGATTAAGGAAATCCGTACCTATGAGAACTCCTAACTTTAAAATAGTGCTTGGTACTACATGAAATTTAACATTATTAAATCTTACGTCGTCAATTATTATATCACTACTAAATTCACCCAATGTTTCATTTCCAGTCGACCCAATACCATCAAACTTAATACTAGACTTAAATAAACTAGGTGAACCTATTCTAACATATTCGTCTGTTCTAATTAGTGTGATATCGCTACCTGTATCGATGAGTGCGGAGAGCTTGACGTCCTTTATAGATATCTCCTTCACGTGCTTCGATGTGTGGTTTTTGGAAATGCTGTTGGTCTTCTGGGTATTCGTTGGTTTTGATACCAAACTGGCGCACTTGCTCGCAATGTGACCGAACTCATTACATTTGAAGCACTTTAATCCTTTTTGCTTATTTGGACACTCAAACTTAAAATGACCTTTTTCACCGCACACATGACACCTTTTTACACTTGGCGTACTCTGAAGCCCTGGCATTCTTTTCTCCCCTACAGAAACGCGTTTTTCTTCTCTTTTTTCCTGTGTCTTCTTTCGGGTTTTCATCTCGTTCTTCATGTCCTCTAATTGAGAAAATCTCTCCTTTAACTGGCGGATAGTTTTCGCTCCGTACAGTACTGATTTGTTAACAGGGTCATCAGGAATTCCTTCTATTATGTATTTAATAACTGTTCGGGGTTCTAAGTCTACCTGGCTGGCTATCTCAAGCATCTTGTATGTGTATTCTTGGTATGTTTCATCTTCTTTCTTCTTACGCCCGGAAAGTTCGCGATGGACTTGGTAGCTATCCACCGTTTCCTCAAATTCGTCTTTTAAAGCAGTTTTAAGATTTTTCCAAGTTTTCCCGCACTTTTCATACTTGACGAAGAGTTTTGCAGAACCTGTAAGGAGACGTTTCGCGTACGCCACCTTCTGTACGTCGACCCATTGACATAATTCTGCCATTTCCTCGAAATCCTCCAGCCATCGCGTAACACTTAGTTTTTTGTCGCCACTAAACTTTTCTAAAGACTCTTCTACATCTCGAAAAGTCAACGATACCTGTGTACATCTTTGTTTCCGTCGGCAACCCATCTTTTTTGCTTCGGGAACTTTTCCATCTTCATCTTCTTCGTCGTCGTCTTCTTCTTCTTCGTTTTCTTCTTCGTCGTCTTCTTCTTCGTTTTCATCTTTTTCGTCTTCATGAGAAACATCTTCTGCGTCTTTATTTTGCAATGCTGCTCGAAGTCGGTTGCGCAATATTGGCTTGCTTCCTTCCGTAGAAAGTCCCAATTCATCCAGCTTTTCCCGTAAATCTGCCACCTTCATCTTATCGACTTGATTGTCGCTCATGGTAACACTTCGTGGGTAGTTTGCAACAACTTCTTCACAATTGTCCAAACTCATAGACCACTCGCGATTCACAATTGATTCGTCTTAACACTTCCGTTTCGCGGCACGTTACACTATCAGGATCCCGGACGAGCCTCCAAAAATATGTGGGATTCAATTAGATAATGTAATTGTGTACGAATCGAAATTTCTTTAAACGTTTTATTTACAATTTATACATATACAGCTATTTACAAACAACGCAACTCGATCCTCGAGCAAGGCTTTTTTCTTCTTGTTACCTCGTTAATGACTTCTTCTTAACTACTATCCCAATCTTTCAAAACGCGCTACCTGCTACCCCCGATGGGTAGAGTACCATAAAACTATAAATTCTTGCTCGAGCATCGGCTGTCACTCTAATAATACTTAAAAACATCTTCTAAACTTATTACCAATACAAAGAAACATCTTACGTACTACTTAACAATACTAATCTTTCTATGTACACACGCTCTCGATACTACAAAACGAATAAATACATCGAATATTTTATTGAATTATAAGACATAATGAAGACTGGAAAAACTTTGGCGGTTGTTGCAGAACGAACAAAATAGCTCAAACCCCAACGCCAAAACACGACACTTTAGTTGTCCGAAGCACTTTTCGGTAACAAAGTTACCTTCTTCAGGGACTGAAGTGAACTAAACCTAAAAGAGAACTTATCCTAATATATACTGAAAGTTGTTAAGGTTAAGTGAACATGGTTCAGCAGCAATGCTGATGATGTTCAATGGACCTTGACAATCAAGTAGACTACGTTTAGAGTACAAGAAATCCAATTCTAAGTCAAGCCATTTACGCTTAGCAAAAGTGGTTATTTTATCAATAACTTTACAATTACTTGAAACTTTAATAGGGGAGAGTGGGGTAAGTTGGCGATGGTAAGGGAAAAAAATTGTACAAAAAAAACTGAGGTTTATTAAAACAAGAAAAATACAATAAGGTTTCTATAAAGCTTTGGCTACAAAATAACAACCATTTTGGTAAAACACAAACTACTGATTCTTTAGAAAAATAAATAAATCGCAGTGATGCTAATTCGTTAGTTCACCTTTTTGGGGGGTAAGATGGCGAACCCATTGGGGTAAGTTGGCGAAGTCAACAAAAATCACACTGGAACGCCCCTTTTCCTAAGTACATAGTACAAGCTTCATGCCACCAATTGGAACATGAAGAACACTGAATCCAGTCTTCGATAGGATGATTACTGTACACTTCTTCGCAGCCTGGACATTGAACGCTCACAGAATCCTGCACTCATGGTACACGCCACGGTTGTATTTTTTCCACGTTCGGCTGAGACAATTTTAGTAACTCGTCTATTTCCAGTTGGGCTTAGAACCTTTGGAAGCTTACAGGGAACAGTAGACATGCCGGATTCATCGGCATTAAAAATTCTATCTGCTGGTGAAGGCATAGTTCTCCCGAACATTCTTCAAATTATCAAAGAACTTTCCTACAGACACACAATTGAATCCCATCAGGCGACCTACTGCTGTTGCTTCCAGAGTTCTCAAACTAAGACGATGTTTCGACATGAAAGCCAAGAGCCACTCTTTCCCAGCCATTTTTAACGTTTGATTAAATCTGTGGTTTATATTGTTTGCCTCAGAAAATTGAAATGCAAGTTTTCTAAGCGAAATTGCGGTAAGACCGAATCCTCGATAGTCAAATTCCTTTATATATTGTATAAGTACTGCAGCTTGTTCATTATTAAATGCGCAGTGAAATCTACCTTCATGGGACGGAATGTCTTCACCACGCTTTAATTTCTTAACATAACGTCGCAAAGTAGATTCTGGTATGTCATATTCATTAGCCACGCTATTACAAGACCTCCCATTTTCTATCTGATGAAGGGCCGCAATAACAGCAGCGTCGCTCCAGGAACACCTCGAACTGGTCTTCACGTATTTTCGAGGCATATTCTGCATGAAAAAAAAATGAAAGGTAAGATGGCGAATTCGTCATCTTACAACCGCCATTTTACCCGTTGAAGTTATGGGGAAGTTTTAATTGTTTGTGAAATTAAAGAACGACATGTATCAGAATGACTGCAGTATTGTGTGACTCATATAGTGAAAATTAATCCTAGCATAAAAGATTTTATCAACTCACCACGAATTGCTGTAAAATTCTTATCAAAGTACACCACAAAATTATATCACTACCGCCAAATATATATATGTGAACACCTCTGCCTTTATGTACACATCTTCAACTAACATTGGAAATTTTATATCTCTACCGATTAATGGAGGGAACCACTGTGTCATTTTCAAATTATTTCTATGCAGAAGAATGTTACAAACGTTCGTCATCTTACCTGCTTCGTCATCTTACCCCACTCACCCCTATTCATAAAATCTGGAAAACGAGAGTTACGTTTACAGGTTTTTAAGAATTGGATATCTGCACTAATTAATCTAATCTTACAACTTAGTTTATGATACCTGTTTAAATCCGATGACCGGGAAGCCATTACGAATGAAGACTGGAAAAACTTTGGCGGTTGTTGCAGAACGAACAAAATAGCTCAAACCCCAACGCCAAAAACCGACAGTTTAGTTCACTTCAGTCCCTGAAGAAGGTAACTTTGTTACCGAAAAGTGCTTCGGACAACTAAAGTGTCGTGTTTTGGCGTTGGGGTTTAAGCTATTTTGTTCGTTCTATGAGACATAATATTTAAATTTAACTATACACAGATATTATTTATGTATCTACCAATTTAAAGAGCTTGTACTGATTTTGCCGATGTATTCATTAAGATTTTTGAAAATATGATATTGTTTCGATTTACCGGAAGATAATATCTTATTTACCTAATTCAATTCACGTGGGCAATATAACACGTATCTTGTGCAAATCGATAAAAAGTACCTATAAAATACTCTTATCGTGTAAAACAACTTAAACTTTTATGTGATTATCTTTAGATTGACTGAGTACTTACTACGTTCTTACAGATATTTATAGACATATGCATTTCCCCTTTAAGTTATCATTACTTCTGAATTGAACGGTTTTAGATTCGTTAGTAGTAGATATTTAAAAAGTTTGTGAATTGTCTACGCTTAATCCATTTAAAACAAGTTATGTATTCACCTTAATACGTATATTAAGTAACTTAATGCATTTCCCAACTCATTTTGAAGAAATCTTCCAACTGAATCTTAAAATAACTCCAGTTGGTATGTTAGTAGAATAATTTAATAAAAACGTTTAATATATATAGTGGTAGGTAATTAATTTTCATAACAAGTATTACGTTTTCTAAAACTTACTCTCAGTTAAAAAGTATAAAGTTTGATCGAATATTAACTAAGCTAATACGTTTTGACAAAAAAAAAATAATAATAAAAAGATAATACATTTATTATCGTTTATATTTCACACTTTTTATATAGATACCTATCTATGTACATAACTTTGGACCATATAGGAAACTTAACTAAAAAGAAATAAGTATCTCTAAGTGTATGAGGTACTAGTAAAACAACGTGACCATTGATCAAATTTCCATCAAGATGTATACCTGCCAGATCTTTTTCACATTTTTTTGCCGTTGAAGTGCCTACCTATGTACATATTATTCTAGAAGTCTAGATGTTTATTTATCATAGCGCATCTATTGCAGTTTTTGATAAAGTTCTCTCGTAATAATTGTTGTTAATACATAAGTTTGATTTCATCAAGGAGATTCAGATTGAATAAAAGATAATTAAAAGTGATAAACCGATTTTTTCAATTTTAAAAGTACTCATCTACCTATCTTTCTATACAAAACTAAAATACAAACAGTACAGTCATGTATTTGATAGATAAGCTCATTCTGAGAAATCAAATAGAAATTCTGAAAAAATGAATACGAAAATGTGGGCACTAACGATCAACGGAAATATTTCAACAAATGTAACTTATAATTCCTCTTATAACTTAAAAATATACCAAGTACAGCCTGATTTTTACTATTTTTTTTACTACCTAATATATTGTAATACTTAAACTTTATAAATCTACATTTGATGGTTAAAATAAATATTAAATATTTAAGTTGCAGTTTTTGTAAAGAACCAACTAACGTACATATGTAGGTAAATACAAGAAAATTTACCATTTTCACAATAAACTGTTTATCACACGTATTTAGCTACAAGCAATTTTTGCAAGTATTCTTAATAGTTCAAGAACGAACTATTATCTTGTCCTAGCTGTAACATTAAGAAATACATTTCAATTTCCTAATGTTCTACATAATAGATTCGTTAAATTTTAGATATCGTTCACACATTTGAAGTCGAATATCTGGTACCATCCCACCGACATTATTCTTAAGAATAATAAATAAATAAGTTTGCTTAGTTCTTGACACCTCTCAACATATTTTGAATTTCTTCAAGTGATTTTCCTTTCGTTTCGGGGATGTAGAACCAAGTGAATATCGCCACCAATATGCAAGAACATGCGAAAACATAGAAAGGAGAATACATTCCAATTCCATCTCTCATATACATGTAAATATATACTGATATTATTGCAAAGGTGACGTACATGGCGTCTGCCATTGTCATTCCAATAGCCTTAACATTCGTAGGAAACAATTCTCCAGTCGTCACAATTGGTACCAGACCAAGACCAAACTTAAATACGAACGAATACATAACAACTGATGCAAATGGTACCCAACCATAAGTAGCTTTTACATCTTCGTTTGAATGTTTGGCGGCAAAATAGGAAGCTAAAAACAGCAGAGACACTCCTGTAGCTAAACTAGAAGTGAGCAATAGCTTTTTCCTTCCAAACTTATCGATTACCAGAGAAGCTGATACACAGGCTATAAACATCAAGGCAGCTACAATAATTGATGCTGTATTATTGGAAATAAAGTCTTCCGAATCTTCCAAAATTGTGTGCATGTTCATCAACATAACACTGATACTGCTGAAATGCTGGGCAGCATTTAAGACAGTCATAATTATTACACCTTGGAAATTACTTTTAACTATAAAAAGATCTATCAGACGTCCTTTCTCTGACTGCTGCCTTTCCACCGCCTTCGAAATATCTTCGAGTTCTTCTTTCACCTCCTTTGTGTTCCTCACCCATTGTAAAGACTCAAGCGCCTTGGCTTGCCTTCCTCTAATTAAATGGTAGTAAGGAGATTCTGGCATCATTAGGAATAAGAAAAATTGAAGTACCACAACGCTTAGTCCCACATAAGCAGTACTTGCAATAGTTATATAAGGAGCTATGCAGTATAACAACAGTACACCCAGCATCATCATACTGTATATGAAAGTACCCAAAAATCCTCGAACTTGTTTGTCGGCAATTTCAGCAATGTACATGGGAATTGATACAAAACCCACATCTCCAGCGAGGCCAGCCAAAAATCTAGCAGCATAAAGTATTTCTACTCTATCAGCAAATGCTATCATCAACCAGGCAACAGCATGCTGTGCAGCTGCGAATAAAATTGATGCCTTTCTTCCAAATGTATTCACAAACCAAATTGTTACTATCAAACCAGCCAGACCACCAAAACAGTAAATGTTTTCCAACCATATTTCATGCGATGAATTTATTTCTACAGGACTGCCTTCAGATTCTAGGACGGGGATCGATGGAGCTGTCCAAGCATAGTGCATACCATCTGATATTGCTCCAATAGTTCCTGTTATATTAATTAATTATATTACTTTCAAATTAGACAAAAGTGTTGTGGAAAATTCATCTTAACAAAAAAGACCAAGATTCAAATTGTAATGTCAAACAATATCATGTTTGGAATATTTGATTAAAAACAAGAAAAAAACACAAATGTACCTATAGGCCTAATAAAAATTTTTAAAATTAAGCAGATGATGAAACCCTGTTTTGGAAGGGGTGACCTTCTTAAATAACAAAGATGTGTTTGCAATGAAGGGTGGAAACGTGGAGTGACTGAAAACTAAAATGAGGAATCAAGCTTTCTGATGTGTGTGAGATGACCTTGTATAAAGTACAAACAACAAGGGCGGAAAAGGGAAGGAGCAGAGAACGAATAGAATTAAATATTGGAAAAAAATTTTGGTAACCCAACCTAACCACAACCTTACGTAAGCAAATATACCATAAGAGGTAGTAGATTATAATGGGGTATCCGATGGTCATCTTTAATCCTTTAAATATTTTACGCACGCTTCTTTAAAAAAAAAAAAAAAATTTATATAGTTTCTCGATCATGGTATTACAAAATTATTTGTTAAATTTTCTGATAGCTTTCTGAATATTTACTTGCATTTTACGTGAGTAAAATAAACTAAACAACCACATTTTTTTTTTTGTGTGGTCTGCCTAATTTCTGTTGGTGTTCAAGCGTTTCGCACACATGGGGTGTAATAACCATAAATACTCTTGAGCTGACGTGAGACATGTCCTCTTTTCGATAAAATTTTTGTTACTTGCCTCGTGGATCGATTTCCTGTGGGAATTTTTCTTAGATGTGGTGTGGGTTCGATTAGTTTTGATGACGTATTAGTACGAGTCTTTAAAAGGGCTGCGACGTGATTTTTAAGGCATTCAATTCGATTCTGTTGATTCAATTCTGTTTCATATTCAATTCTGATTCAATTCGATATATTCAATTCTGTTTCATATTCAATCCTGGTTCATATTCAATTCTGATTCAGATTTCAACAATCATATTCAATTCAATTAAATTCATTTTCAATTCGTATTCAAAATCAGAGATTATAATTTGTTTTGTGTCTTTATTTGTAGTTTGTGTATTTTTGAGTTTTTGTGTGTTTTTGAGTTTTTGTTTTAAATTGGATTAATTACTTACATCTCTAACAGGTATGATAATTATGTTATTATTCTAAATTAATATTATTTTGTTTTATCATTTTTATAATTTTAATTGTTCCAAATTCAATTTAACTGTTTATTATTTTCTTTTATAACTATAGAAATTCTGTTCAATCATTTATAAATTTTTAAAACAATTTCAATTCAGGTAAATCTCACTAAATTAAATAATTTACATTTTTAAAACAATTTCAATTCAGGTAAATCTTACTAAATTATATTTTTAAAATTATTTCACTTAAAAAGTTTTTCAGGCTTGATATTAATATTTCATTTTTCACTTTATAATAATTTGTGTATATTTTCGAAAGGGGTAACACATTTTGTGGTTCAATCTAAGTATGAAGTGCCTTGTTGTAAGTACTAATATTTTCTCCCATGTGGACGTTGATGGGAGTATAACAGGGGCTTTTGTTATATTGATAGTTTTATCGATGATGCCTCGCTCAAACAGAAAGATGTCTAGGCTAGATAGAAAATGCAAACAAACATTTAGTCGTGTAGCCCGATGCGTTCCAACGATCAACGTTATCTGGATTGCTTCCTTAGGGACTCCAGACCCCTAAATTAACTAACAAATATGTTTTTGGTTTTAAAATGTGCTGCTGTTTGTAGGGATTGAATTTCAAATTGTGCCAAAATTAATCGAACATTAGGAAATTATAATAAAATTTGGGTGTTTTACATTTTGTGAATTTTTCATAAGTTTTCTAAATTTTATTACACAAATTATTTTTCATTTTTGTTGAGCCTGAGAACTACAAAATTTGAATTTATCTTTTCCAAGTTGTTTTTGATTTCATTTTATTTGAGAGTTTTTAATTATATTTACAACAATTTCTTATTGATTATTTTACATATATTTTATTTGGTTTTTGTCTTATTTTGTTTTTACCTTTTTATGTGTATTTGTGTGCCCTGATTTTTATGTGTTTTATTGAATTTTCTTATTGATTGATTTATTTCTTTTATGTGCATTTTATTTTGTGTTGGGTTTACTCTGCAATTACATGTTCTACCTGATTTTATTTTTGCACTGAATATTTTTTTTTATTTATATGTGTTACACTGGAACTTACTTTTACCTGGATATTTTGATTTACTATTTTATTTGGATTTGACATTTTGATTTACTTGTGTTTTTCTTGAATTTATTTTTGCATTGATATTTTGATTTACCATTTTACTTGGATTTAATATTTTGATTTACCTGTGTTTTACTTGAATTGATTTTTACATTGGATATTTTGATTTTCATGTGTTTTACTTGAACATATATTTTTTATATTTGATATTTTTATTTATTTGTGTTTTCTCTGAATTTATTTCTACATTGGATATTTGATTTATGTGTGATTTACTTGAGTTTGATATTTTTATTTTTTGGTTTTCTCTGTCAGGCTCTTTTTCCACGCTAGCCACAGGCTGAGTCTGACACTCTCATTTCCAAATTTACATTTGATTTTGATTTTGAATTAAAAAGTAGGAATGAATTCACTGTGTTTTATTTAACCTTGTTCCTCTAATGGTAAACCCGTACCAGAGTACAATTTGTCATTTTTGGCAAGACCTGGCTTTTCAACACAACGAAGGGTAAAAAGTTTTTGACGATCACGTTGGCCTAGGTAAGTTACACTACAATAAATCCAAAAAGTTACAATAATAAGGAGAAAGAAATGTTACAAACATTAACATTTAAACATTTCAAAAAGAAAATTGTTTAAGTATATTAATCAGCCTACATCTTCAAGTACTTCTACTCAACTTAACACTAAAGTTTCTACTAACAATCTTTGCACTTTATTAGAGTGTGATTATTTCGGAAAAAATATAACATATTATATAATAACTATTAGATTTATCAATATGTCGCTTATCATGCCTAATAGGGGAATGGAAAGAAAACTAGGCTAGTAACTATAATCGGTTTTAAATTTTACTACAAAAAAAATCCCTGTTGCCAGATAATGAAGTGAATTTGACAGAACAATGATGAGTTACCGGTTAAAATCCACCATATCCATTAAATAAACGACAAAAATAGCTTTACTTATTGATCTAAAAGAGCAATTAATTACGGTTATCTGATAGGTACGTTCATTTAGAATAAACTCCACCTTTATTCACTATCTTGAATTGTTCAGCACTTCAGAATTTCATGTGACTAATGATCGATCACATAAATACATTTTCGCAATTCTTTTGTATTTGTGATATCTTGTAAATCTCAAATATTAATATTCAACAGCCAATATGAAAATAAACGCTGCAATATTTCACTTTGTTTAAAATAAAGGGTGTTGTTGTTTATAGATTGTTGCTAGATCCATATCTACATTTATTTTCTCAAAAATGTTAATTTGATATCAATGACGTTATTAATCAGTGTTTGCCACTTATAATATTAAAAAAAAGGTACGTCCTGTTATTTTCCTAAATGGCGAAGCTTTTATTTTTAGAACTTATCAGTTACAGATCATCAACAACTTTTATTTTAAAGATTCGATTTTATTTTGCAAATATCATGATATGCCGTTTCCGATTTTAGTTTTTATTTATTTATTTGACTAATTCCATTAAAAATTGGAAAGGACATACAATAAAATGGACAAGAAGCACTACAGTCTGTAAAATGTAAAGTTCCAGTAAATATCAGTAATTTTAAAATTTAAAAAAATTTAAGCGAATGGAAACGAAAAAAAGTAGGATCTTCTATATCTGCTTTCGATATCCAGAACGTTACAACTTAATGGAATCCCTAATTAAAAATTGAGAATTTTGAGTTTATTTTAGTTGGAAATTAAACAATTGCAATAAAAATAGGCGTGTCTATATCATATTTCCCTAATTTCATTAATATTATATAATGCCAAGCTCCACCGCCAAATTTGGAAAGGGTTCAACTAATTCTAGATCAAAAGTGCAACGGTTATCTACTTATTTTCTTAATTTGAAATTTTGATAAACAAACATTACTTGACAATTTGCGGGCACAAAGTATAAATAAATTTATCAGCCTTTTAAATTCTCTTGCTCTCTACTTGCTTAAAAATAGCTATTTTAGTATACAACATAAGCTGTAAGCAGTTCATTTTATCGTATGCTTGCATTGTTCATTGAATTGATACGTGAAGTGTTTTTTGTGATGTTTAAATAGTTACTACAAGTCTGTAATCGGTATCAGCGTTTCTTAAAATAATGAATGAAACAGCTATGACGAAATGAAAGGGCAACTTCACAAATGTAATGCAACATTTAAAGTTTTTACTTTTTAATTAATTATATTATATAACAAAACACATGTATCCAACATTACAATAACGACATAATATAAATGATATACCTTTCAAAGGAAACTGTTTTTTAAAGTTTGTCTATAGTTTATATTATATCAAAGCAAAATAAAAAAAAACATTCAAGGTGAAGTTAACAGAGAAGTATTTAAATTATCGTACAATCACTATTCTCAATAATTCAGGTAAGGTTAAAATCCATTTCATGTCAAAAAAATTATTCTAAAAATACATTCACTTTTTTAGTATATACATATCTACCTATAATTAATAAATAAAACAAATAAAAAATTAAAATGGTATTTCTATTAGGTACATACCCAGAACTACAGGAACAACTTGTTTCCACTTTTTTCGAAGAATCGTAAAGTTACTTTCTTTGCGCATTTTTTTGAAAGGTACAATAAAACTAAGATATCGAACTATGACAGTCCTATAATACTGTCTAAAACGATTTGAGAAGAACAAAACGCTTCATTGCATTTATTTAAGTATTATCACTTGAGATGCTGTCACATTTATAGATACAACGATCGATTAGTGGCAGGTTTTACGTAAACGTTTATACTTTTTCAAGACCGGAAGCTATTCGACCAAAACAAATAATGATCGACTAAAAAGTGCGAGGAGCATTTCTTAAGGTCCAGACAAACAACTTCGCAGGACAATGAATACTAATTATTGTAAATTTTTATTAACAATAGTAACAGGCAGGTATTTCAAAAAGAGTAAAAGACAGTTTGAATGTCAGTCAGTACGAGATTTCCGAACAACAGCGGACGTTTCTTTTGATCTCTAGTAATGTATTTAATTCTTGGTTTACCATTGCAATTATCCGTTATCTGTGATAATAAATGTTTTTATCTGTGGTTATTCATCTGCTCAATTCAATAGTTGAACTTTTCATGTCTTCTTAGACCAAATCAGTGGCGGTTTTACTGTAGGTGCATTTGTTCAGTGAACCCCCTTAAAAATTGAACTAGTTACACCATATAATTTTATCCTTTTAATATTTATTATATTATTGATGATTATCGTATAATATACATCTCTTTTACCATTTCATAGTTCATAGTTACAAAACACCAACCCGTAACCCATAGAAAATATTTAAATTTTTGTTGTGTCGCTGACGACTTCACCTAACTTTTTTTGGTTCAAGTTTTGATTCTGAACATATCACGTGAGCGATACTCCGTTTGATGTCCATGTGTTAGAGAGAGAGAGGTAGTCGGACGCGTGAAATGGAAGATAAAATACACTCAACATACAGCGTTTAGGTGCACTGCACGAAAAGCCGGAATCAGCCGGAATAATGTCGTGCTACGTCGGCACGGCTACCCGACATTCTGCCAGGGTTTTGCAACTTCGGTTAGCCTGCCACCTGGTGAAAATGTCCAGTACGAGTCATTTTTAAAGGCTCCGTAAGCTAGTGTTGGTAGGAACCGATAGTAAAAAAATTATGTCCAGATTTCAGAGTTCAAAGTCCACTAATTGTTAATGACGTACAATTTATTGCACAATACGTGTTAATTAAAATATTACGTAAATGATGGAGTCGTGTTCGGTAAAATATATTAAAGAAAATTCAAATAATTATCAAAATCGTTTCGAAATAAAGAAAAGGGGTCCACCTCGCCCAAAACTACAGCCGACACAAGAGTGTACCTTAAAAAATAAAAAGTTCAAACGTGGTTGTGTGGGTGTAATCAATTAAACACATTATTTTGCTTTCCGTGTCTGATTTTTGCCGGTAATCCTGTCGAGTGGTTTGCTAATTCAAAACATAGACGAATGGATTTCCTGTATAAGTAAACGTAAGGTTTTTATTTATTGTGTTATTAAATGCCATAAGTATTTGTTTCTCCTAAGAATATTAAAAATCTTCGCCTGCGGTGCATTTACAACATCGTGAAATACGCTTCATGTTCTGATATTACCTACATGTTATTAACTTTGTGAACCCCCTTCGTATTCGACCACGAGCCGCCACTGGACCAAATATTTAATGAAATTAGCTGGTGAGATAACAAACATTTCTTTGACAGGTTTTAAGCCATTTTATCATTAAACTTTGAATTCAAATTTAAGGATTTGATGACGCAATACGTGTGAAAGGGCATAATATATGGGTTTTCATTCTAAATGATCTATCTATTTGTCTTTTTGATATCCTTCTGCATGTATAATAATTACACTGCAATTCAGGTCCAAAAAGTTTCCAAACTTTTGTTAGTTATAATTGTGCTCTTCAAATTACGATTCTTATTTTTGAACCCATTACAGTAATCTCCTTGTCTGGGAACTGAATGGATAAATGGGGAATCTTTAATTATTTATTTATGGTTACCATAAGCAAATGTGAAAAATCGAATTTTACGCCAATGAATAATCGGTGTTATTGTGAAATAGGTAACAAAGTAACACTTGAGAAATTATAATTGTAATTGTTGACATAAGCTGTTTAAATTCTGCTGATTTTTTTATTTAACCTTGCACAAAGAGTAACGCGGAACTGAAAACTTCGCGTAACTGGGTAAATTAAATTTTACATCAATGACAGAAACATAATTTTACCATTTTACCTGTTGACTCAGAATAGCTACTAAGAAACATTTGTATGATATATATAAAAACAAATTGTAGATACCGAGTACATAAGATTTCAATTTTTAAAGAATTAACTGTTACCCCTACACCTTCGCTACTTTCAACTATTGTTTTATAGAGTTTTATTTAACCCTCAAGATTCCAAGTTTTTTTTTTTAATAAACCTTAGATAGTTCTCGGATTGTTAGGTAATATCTAAAAAGTACCATTATTATTCATTCACCTGGATACCCTATGACTTAATAAGAAACATTAAAGATAAATAAATTGTACTTTCAGAAAAAGACCCTTGAGATAAGGAAAGTAAGCTAGACACTATTTATACTTCCACTCTCACTAACATAAATTTTAATAATAATTGGGATTAGTCTGTTTTTTGTTTATTTATACTTTACCACAGTTTCCCAAATGTTTAATCCTCAAGGTGGTTACATGACTTCAAACTGTCATATTTTGTGATTTTCAGTTTCTTAAGCAAATCTCAACCAAAAAAGAAAAATTATATTAAAGATAATTGAAACCGCATTGAGAGCCAATTCTTTCTAAAATTTTAAATAGCCATAACTTACAATTAGCGGTTTAAAAAGTATTAATTAATTATTTATCAAAATTGATTCGATTACACCTTATTACATGAAATTTGGTAATCGTTGACAACACAACAATGTTACGTGGACCCTCTTAAGTTTCTTCAAGACGAAAATTATGCAACTATGTTATTTATTTTTTATTCGAAAATGTATGCTCCTATAAATAATATTCTTATCCGATTATAAACAATAAATAAGTGTTTACGAGTCAATTATCACTGTAACATAATGGTTCGTCATATCTATTTGCTTAGCTTTGATTGATACATATGCGTACCAATTATTATATACTTTTATTATTAAAAAAAAAAGCTGATGGACTTGTTGTTTAACTGTGACATTTAATACCGTGAAATAACAATGGGACCATTCTCGACGGTATTTTTTGTAAAAAAAAAAAGTTTAAAGTAGCACAAATGCTACTAAGCTTAAGACTACTTTAGAGATTGATAAATTTCATCGAGACAGTTGTAGTTATCTATACAATAGATCGATTATTGGAGGAAATCGGATTATAAAAATAATCGATTTGAATTTGATTGTGTCAGTTAATTTATTATTTTCAAAAAAATAGGTTCAATTATATTCCTTTATTTGCTCATCATGTTATCTGTAAAACGGTTCTTTTTATAGTATGTACATATGTATTAATTTTCAGATGATAAGACTGGGTATAAGAAGCGGATTTGTAAGGAGATGGTAATACTGGCTCAGTAGTGAATCTGATGGTGACAATTTATTATTCTACTTTTAAGTACTCGAACTGAAATTACGCCAACCTTGGGAACCCCCTTATTGGGGTACTCTTTTGTACCCATCTTGTATCTAATCATTAATCAAAAGAATACTTAACAAAGTTAAATAACCCGAAAGAATGAGTAAAACGTCTTTCACATTAAGAATTAGCAACATATAAGACAAGCAACAAAGAATGTTTTCGGTATTCTTTATAACTGTTCAGCACTCCTTTAACACATGGAGAAAACAATCATGAAAATATTGCTAGAATTCTAGCAAACATGACTAAAAAATCTGTTAATTATATGGACGACCAGACGCTCAAGGAGATTTTAGGTACTAGAAATGTCTAGTCAATCTACGTTCGGTGTTGAGACTGAATTCTAGTAAAATTGACTTGATTAGAAAACATTTTTACAGTTACACTTCTTATCACTAATTTTACTAAACTATTCTCATTCTAGTATTTTTTTCTTTACGGCACGACACGATAAAATAATCGAGAGGTACCTAGAGAAAATAAGTCTAGACTTATTTAGCTTGATTATTCTAATACTAATTATTAGAAAGAATGAAAAATTGTTTTATACCACCAAGTACATTTTATGAGAATTCTAGTATTATTTACTAGAGAAATTTTGCTTGACTCATCAAGTAATAAAATCATGATTATTTCTCTCCGTGCAGCTTATAAAATCTAGGCTCCTTAAGCTATCACCTTTAAAAAGGCTTTAATTTAAAATGTAGTTATAAAAATTTTTTTAAAGCAAAATATGTACTAATCTTATAGGTTTATTCTACTTCAGGTACAACAAAACCACAAAACTACTTTTATCGTGTTATTTTCATTATTTCTTGATTCATGGAAACCAAGAAGCCAAAAAAAACCTGAAATGTCCAGACTTTTCAAGAAGCATCTTATTCATTATAATAGAAGGCCACACCTTACAAATAAACTTACAGATCTATTTACTTTTACTGCAGTTACCTATACCTATAATATAAGAAATGGAATATAGAAGGTCAAAAATATGTATAAAACAATTGCAGCAACTTTTTGTTTATCCATTGAATAAATTCTGACGGTGCACTCACTCAAGCAATGCTCTATTATATAATATGTATCGATATTGGGCATTTATCATTATACAATATCGATTTGTGATAATTAATTTTAACTATTGACGTGAATGAATTGCTCCAAAAATTGCCTTCATGTTTAAACGGATTACTATTCTCTAATCAATTTAAATTTTTTATAAAATCCACTGATTGTACTTGCAGGATTGATTAGATAGATATCACCCACAACTTAAAAAAAAATTCTTGTTAATATATATATATATATACAGGGTTTTTCAAGTTGATGGGCTATTAGAAGTATATGAATTAGTAGAAGGAATTAAATTCTGAAACTTGGGCTCATTTGGTTATTGTTTATGCCGCTTCTTTTAAAAATATTTTCAAGTTCGATTTACATCCGGTTATACCGGAAGTCGATGCCAACTTTGTTATTTTAAATGGAATGGTATATTTTTCACGCTGAATTCGAATAAAACGTGTAATTCTAAGGTAAGTTTGACAACCAACTTGTACACCTATGATGATCGGTTTCTGAGTTAATTTAATTTATAGAAAAAAAATCGCTACCGCAACCCAAACTATAAAACATCATAACTTCCACAAAATACGACTTAGAGTGTTGAAATTTTTACTAGTAATAGCTGAATATTAGTGCTAAAGCCTTGACAAAATTGAATTTAATAATTTATACAGGGCGTTCAAAATAAAATTCTAAAGTTAAAAAACTTCAAACACGAATTACCTCATTTTTTCAAATGGCACCTACTTTATTTTATTTTTTTAATCGATTCCTTTTTTTATCCTCTTTCGATCTATATGGATACTTCCTATTTTATTTGAAAATTTTGGAATAATTTTGAATTATTACTTAAAATAGGAAGTATTCATATAGATCGAAAGAGGAAAAAAAAGCAATCGATTGAAAAAATAAAAAATAGTAGGTGCCATTTGAAAAAACCAGGTAATTCGTGTTTGAAGTATTTTAAACTTTAGAATTTTATTTTGAACGCCCTGTATAAATTATTTAATTCAATTTTGTCAAGGCGTTAGCATTAATATTCAGCTATTACTAGTAAAAATTTCAATACTCTAAGTCGTATTTTGTGGAAGTTATGATTTTTTATAATTTGGGTTGCGGTAGCGATTTTTTTTCTATAAATTAAATTAACTCAGAAACCGATCGTCATAGGTGTACAAGTTGGTTATCAAACTTACCTTAGAATTACACGTTTTATTCGAATTCAGTGTAAAAAATATACCATTCCATTTAAAATAACAAAGTTGGTATCGACTTCCGGTATACCCGGATGTAAATCGAACTTGAAAATATTTTTAAAAGAAGCGGCATAAACAATAACCAAATGAGCCCAAGTTTCAGAATTGAATTCCTTCTACTAATTCATATATGGTACTTCTAATAGCCCATCAACTTGAAAAACCCTGTATACATATATCTTAAGATACGATTAGGTAAATGATTTACTGAACAGCGTGTGTATTACAATGACTATTGTCATCAGAACTTTCATATTATATGTAACCCCAACGATGAAAAACATTAAGGGTAGGTTTTTCTATTGGTTTGCATAATTTAATTAAGTCTAACATCGCCATTTTTTGTTTTGTTCTGGTGAACTTGAAATAGTTCTTTTAATATAATTTTATATCAAAGAATATACTATCAAAATAATAAAAGTAATATGTGAACGACTAAATGTTTTTAGAGGTAGGTACTGCAAAATCTCACGAGCGTTAACTGTGGGATGATCGGAAATATAACTTCACCTTTTATCCCATAGAATACGATTCCTCGTTTATATTTTTAATAGTGTAATTTGATTTGAATTTTCAAAGAAAACTATACTTCCGACACCAAACGTTGTCTTGTCTAGAATCTGCTCTAGACTAACAATTCAATTATAAGTTTTCTTCAATGGCGTTACAAGATAAATAAAATTGAATCATTCATCATTTTTGACAGATAACATCCTGTTAGTTGAATGATAATAATCAAAATAAATAGACAATTGATGTATTACTATTATTTATAAAATATTATTTAAAAATGTAGTAAATCTATCAATTTTGAAAATTAAGTGGCTCTCAATTATCTTAAATTGTTTAATATCGGAGTCATAAACTTTATTAATAGCTGAACAAAAGGTCCTCTTTTTATTATATTTTTTTAATTTATTTCTTTAATAATAATGAATTGTAGATTGTATAAAGTTATAAAGAAAAAAATTAAATAATTTAAACCTCAACACGTATTCAAAAGGATAAAATTCCTTTTTTAGAATAATTAGGGAAGTGTGATCCTCGAATCACATAAGGGTTAAGAAAACAATTCTAGTGGATACTATTAAATGTACAGTAGAACCTTGATAACTTAAACCTCGACAATGTAAAAACCTCTATAAATTCATAAAATTTTGTGTTCCCTTCCCCTCGGAGTCCAAAACCTCTTTTACTTAAAATTTGAACCCTCTATAACTTAAACGAATAATTTGGGCATCGCACCTCAGTAAGTAATAAAATTGATGTAGAAAGTGTGAATTGTTTGAAACAAAAAAAAATTATAACCGACTTTTTTAAGTAAAATAAAATAAACTTGAATAAACGTACCTTTAACCCTAAAATAAAGTATGTATGTACATAATAACATTTCGAAATTTCAATTACATTGAACCTAGCTCGTCTATCTCTATAATTCCTAAACAACGCTCATAAACGGGCCTCTGTAAGTAAAAATATAAACCAATAAAACTCCTTAACTTAAACCCTTAGTAAGTAAAAACCTCAATAACTCATATTATTTAACGTTTCCCTTGGTCTTTATCTTATCGAGGTTCTACTGTTATTGTTGCCTTTAATAGTATTCTAGCGTGATAAAAAGGAATAGGGGATCAATCCCACTTTTGCGAAATAAAAAATATATCATTTTTCACTTTTAATTCATAAATATATGTACCTATACAAATACATATTATCCTAGGTATGAAATACATATTCATACAGACTTGGACGCATAGCACCATTTTAACAGGATAATGAATACCTTTACATAAAAATGGGAAACTTTTTGAAATACGATTTTGTAAAAGTAATTCACAATAATAGTGAACACATCAACAGATTTACCGTTAATGTGTTTTTTATTTGTAGGTACATTTGAAAAGAAGTCCTTCCACACATATTTGATGCGTGCTGCTTATTGCAAACAAATGTACCTACATAGTTAAATAGACGGTTCCAATCTAAAACTTCCTTTTGCATATGCCGGAAGCTAACCTTAACTTTGTCACTTCAACTATTTTCCTGTTTCTTTATTTACATAATGCATATCCAAATTTTGTTACATTATAAACCAATCAATTTTAGTTCAGATCCATTAATAGGTTATTGATAATTTAAAAAACATACTTGAGTTAACTCAGTCAAAAAAAAAAAAAAACAAAAAAGGAATATTTTATTTGATAAATCGTAGATTATTTTACGATTATTTTTCGATAGATTCAGTTACATTGAAAAAATGAGAAATTATTATTTTGCATCAGATACGTGGAATTGAGTCAAACAGTGAATTCTTTAATATTAATCTGTACCAAATAATTTAAAAAATTAAATCAATCCCTGTCAATTCAATTCGTAAACACCAATTATATTATTAACACATCCCTAAACCGTATTTCTGATTAAACTAAATTCGCAGACTTAATACCAATTGTATGTGTTTATGAAAAAAAAAACGTTCAAAGTAAACAATAGGTGTTAACAATTTTTTTAGCGGTTACCGTTTAATTACACGAAGGTACACATAATGCACAGTTATGTAGATACATTGTAAAGAATTATCTAACATTCTAAAAAACACACCACTTAAAATAACGAACTGAGGTCAACTTTCTGTAAAACAGCATACAAGTTCTAATAAACGCCCGCCAAACTTTTTGAATAACCAAAAAATTTACTTAATTTAAATGGTATCGAACGTCCTTCGATCCGAAACTACATATAAATACCTTCTTATAATTTTCTTAAACAAATTCGATATTAGGTATTACGGTAATAAAAACAAAACAACTGAATGTCAATAAAACTCCCGTTTCAATTAAGAAACGATGACGCATGGCTTTAGCAGATTCAAACGCATGTAACTTTATTAGTTACCGTTTCAGTTGCAAACTTGCAACAATTCTACTATGTTTCTAGTTTGTTTAGTGTTATTCGATCGTTTACTTTACGCCGTTGGCCGAAGTGTCCGCTAATAAATCAAAAATGTTCTCCAGTAAGAATATCGCCAATATACGTAGTAAGTGGATGCAACTTCTTGCAGTAGTAACAGGTGGGTGCCATTTATACATGATTTACAATTTTTACCAATAGTTTTTGAAAAATTAAGTTTTAAAGCGCAGGCAATTATTTGTTGTTATTAAATATCTAACATATCATCTATTATCAATAAATATCTTTTGTTAACAAAAAGTCCATGGGGTTGCTTGAGAATTTAATCTTTTTAATACTACTTATATTCTGAGTCAGGGGTACAACTTAACATACATTTAAAACCTACATAAGTATTGACAAGTTCACTGAATTAATTATTGAATTAAAATAATGGTTTCAGTTATCCACATGTATTTATAAAAAAAAAAAATTATTTTTAGATGTCCTTTATTTCATAGTTTTTAAATTCTTAATTCTTAATAATAAAATAAATTTTGAGACCTGAACTTCAAGAATCTGTAAAAAAGGTTCTGGTACCTTTTTTAAAAGATATATTATAATTTGTTATTGAGGCAATTTGTTATTGGCCTTCCCATAAGTTTTTATTTTAAAAGTAAATATTGTTCCAATGTCTCAATTATAATTTTTATATAAATTGTACTGTTCAAAAAACATCCTCAATAAACAACGTTCTTCGAAGCTCAAGTTAACAAAACTAAACGGAAAAGGTTAATTAACAGTAAGTTTAACAATTTCTTATTTTGCTCATCATCTAAATATTGTTCCATTTGGATCATCCAATCAATCAAAGTTCAATTGTATACATTAAAATGCTTGCAATGACCTTACATTCGTTACAAAATGTCAATTATTTTCAAGAGCATTTCAATAACTATTGCTACATGGCAAATTAAATTGAGTGCGTGAAAATTTTTATTTAAGAACTTAAAAGTTGTCGAGGGTTGCATTTGCATTTGTAGATTTTTTGATCGTGGGTTTTAACAGTAGGTATGTAATGATAAATCATCACATAACAAATCAAAATTTTTAATTAATGACACCCAGTTACTTGCACATAATTTCCACAACTTTCCATTAATTGTTTTTTCGTAACACTTTAACACGTCTGTATCTATATCTGTTATTAACAACTAGAAATTAGAATTCTTAAATTTTGTTACAATTGAAGACCGTAATTGAATAATAAAAAATCTAAAGAATTTTTTTTACTGCAGACACCTATTATATGCATTAAAAAACAGTTTTGATAATGATAACGGAACGGTTACATCAGAAGTGGGCAAAACATGCACCCACACCATTAAAAAATTTTTATGATAGGTAATTCGGGTGAATGCCTTTTTAGTATTTTGATATTACTACCAAAAAGTTCACCGTATTCAAAAATTAAGATATTTACTTAATAGGATTTTAACAGTTGTTTCAATCTCTCGGCCGTTGTCGAATAGAAGAACATACAGAACAGAATTACATTAAATTGTGATCCAAAACAGTTAAATATTGTTATGATATTATTTGATGTGTTTAATATATAGTATAACTAGCAGTAATACCCGGCGTTGCCCGGGTGAGAATATATTACACGTTTGATGGAACATTCTAGAATATTCGCGAATTTAGAACTATCCAGAGCATCCCATAATGATTCAATACATTTTCTTACTTTTTTTAACATTCTGAAACATTCTTGAATGATCTTCAAGATTCTGGAACATTCATTCATTCTGAAATGCTATAATAAAACATTTTTTTACTTCTTAGAACATATTTGAACTCCCTGTAACATTTTAAACAAATCTGCTTCATTCTCATCCCCACTCCGTGCTGTTTGCTGGGTATTTAGTGACATCAGTAGACGCCTGGCGGTGATGACTAATCGATTGATAATAATTGATCAGTTATCGACCATTGAGAGTTGAAGATTATTACAGTACTAATATCGCTATTAAAAAATAGGGGTTGGTGGTAGAAGGATGAAAATTAAGGGTTGTATGTATTTTTGTATGCTGTATCATAAAAGAATAAAAACAAAAAATTTTGTCAAAAAATTAAAAAAAAAATTAGGGGTGGACCACCCTTAACATTTAGGGGGATAAAGAATAAATGTTGGCCGATTCGCAGACCTAACCGATATGCACACAACATTTCAGGAAAATCGGTCGAGCCATTTCGGAGGACTTTAATTACAAACACCGTGACACGAGAATTAAATATATATTAGATCTAATTTACAACATTTCTGCGAAATTGCTCTTAATAATAAAACTCGTTTTGGTCATCGATAAAAGATACTGGAGAGGTGTCACGATCCCTTCTTATATAAAACATTTAATAATTATCTCTGCTATCACCCCACGAAATGATCGTGACACTTTTTTCAGTAGGTAACTCTCTATATTAAAGTGCAATGCTTTCTGAATTTCTAATTTCTTTATTGTGAATATTATTTTACTATTAGTGAGACTAGGTCTTAACGTGTGGTTCAACGGTCACGAACTAAATAACTAACTATAGAATCAAAAAAAGCAGGAACTACAAAAATATTGTCTGATTACAAAAAGTATTGTTACCTACTAGGGAAAAGGAAGAAATTGTTTATTTTAAGTAGGCTTATAACGATAAAATCTTATTTTTACAACAGTTTTGTATTATTTAGCACAAGAAAAACTAAACTACATACAATCATTAGGTATTTATATTGTTAAATTTGTCAAAACTTTTTAGAATATCACTGAAAATCAAATGTATATTTTTCAATAGTCAACCTTGTATATTATTTAAGTAGACAATAAAGAGAAATAATTAAAACTGAAAAAAGTTTTAGCAGCTGATCAGAGAGTTACAACTAAAGAACAAGACTTAGGGCACGATTAGACTTAGAAACATAAATTGGTAGAGCTGGGAAAAAGATGTATAAAATATGTCTAAGACGTGTTATTGGAAAGATGAGACGATTTAATTTGTTATAAAGAAGCAAGAAAAAATTAGATTGTATAAATTTTATGGTAGTTGTGGTAGGGGTGATTTTAACTAGACAATGATTAATACCTTTCATGAGAAAGTATGCAATCCTGTAAATAAGTAACGTTATTATTATATTCCTGTGTGGATATTTCTTAAACATGAACAATAGTTTGAATTGTTCCCATTTTTATAAACGTATAAGTGCATTTGTAATGTTCAAGCATTTTCAGGAACAATCGGTACCATTAGCGATGGAATGCAATACGGCTGGACAGCACCTAACATTCCGAAACTACATCTAGAAGACAGTCCTATAAAAATAGAAACTCATGATGAAGAATGGATAGAAAACATATACATGATAGGTGCTACAGTAGGCCTTATATTCACTATCATTTACATGAAGTTTATGGGCAGAAAACCGATTATAATATTGGCCGCCATAAAACATATAATAGCGTGGATTTTGATAGCAACAGCAACTAGGGTCGAAGTATTATATATTGCACGATTCATTGCCGGTGCTGCTGGAAATATAGCCTTCGTTTCATTGCCAATGTACGTTGCAGAAATAGCAGACGAAAGCATTCGAGGATTCCTAGGGACTTTTATTTACAGTAACATGATTCTTGGTGTATTAGTGATTTACTGTATTGCACCATTCACAACTATAGCAATTTCATCGAGTGTAGGGGCAGCTTGCGTTACTCTTCAAGTACTAACCTTCAGTTTCATGCCTGAGTCACCGTATTACCATATCATCAAAGGAGATCAAGAGGCGGCTTTAAAATCCCTTCAAACTTTTCGAAGAAAGGAAGACGTTTATGACGAACTTAAGGACATTACGAGCGGTGTTCAAAGACAAGAATCGGAAAAAGGAAGAATTATTGATATTTTTATTGTCAGGAGTAATCTAAGAGCTTTTATTATAGCAATAACTCTGAATCTCGCTCAGCATTTTAGTGGTATAAGCGTTTTATTAATGAATCTTCATACAATATTAGCAGACGCTGAGTCAATCGTTTCTCCGGAAACCGCTCCAATTATCATAGCTGCTACCATGCTTATTGCTTGCATAGCATCATCTTTCATTATAGATAAATTCGGTAGGAAAGTTCTTCTTGTCAGTTCGAGTATTCTAACAGGGTTATCTCTTGTTGTATTAGCGACTTATTTTTACATTAAAAACTTACACGATGATATTTCTCATTTAAACTGGATTCCTGTCGTGTCTGTGACTTTCTATTCGTTATTTTTCAAATTCGGCCTGGGAATGGTTCCCATTATATTTTTGGGGGAACTGTTTCCTACCAACGTTAAAGCAATGGCAATGAGCATGATTGATATATCATATGGTGTATTCGCAATTGCATCGGTTTATTTGTACATCCATCTCAGTTCTATGTACGGAATGCACGTTCCGTTCTTCATCTTTGCAGGATTGTGCATATTTGCAGCGTTGTTTTCACAATTTTTCATACCCGAAACAAAAGGAAAGACGTTAGAAGAGATACAAATGATGCTGAAGGGCATGTGATCTTCAATGCATTGCAAACACTTGTACATAATATTTCAACAGTATTCTTAAATAAAAATATGCAACTGAGTTCTTGCCATTATATATTTCGGACAATAATCGATAGAGATAGATTAAGAGGTCCTTTGACAAATAATCCCTGTAGTTGCATAAGCTTGTCAAATAAAATAGTTAAGAAGTTGTAATATGCCCATAGTTCGTGCCCATAGTGCCATGTAAATTGCTATATCACTCTGAATTTTGAGAAGTCAGATAAATAATTTGCAAATATATTCAGTAAACTAGCTTAGTCTAGATTAATGTAGATTAAGTTTGTGTGTTAATGAATCCTACTAATTTAACGTTAGACTATTGGTTTAATGTACAGGGTGTCCATAAAGTCTGGAAAGAGTTGAGAATCTAAAGAAATGAGCTAAAGATCGTAAACTGAAAAAGATATGGACGTATGTAGGTAATATTTTTAAAAGAGTTATTGAAACGAAAATAAAAAATAAATTACTTTTAGGGTAATTCAGAAACAACGACGTTCGTGGACGTGGACGTGTTCCATTTGCAGGGCTATCACTTCTCACAATGTAGGTGCTTGATTAGGATGAATCATGTCCCCTAAATCTTACCCTCCAATGGTGAGAGACAAAACAACTATATTAAATCAAACACACTAAAATTGTCAGAAGCGAGGGACTTAACCGGAATTAAGCACTTCATTAGTAAGAAAGAAGCATGAGGATTCAAATAAATGCAGCACCTCAAAGTCAGTACGTCCACTTTGTTGTTTCTGGGTTAAACTATTTTTTTAATTTTAATTAATTTATCTGAACCTAAAAATGCGGTGATTAACAGTAAAAGTGTGAAGTGGTGGAAAGGATTACGAGATTAATAAGGATGCACGTACTAAATCAAAATTGTCCAAATTGAACTACGTAGTTGATGAATGTTAACATCATAATCATTCATCCTCAATCCTCCAAGTCATTGCAAATCCCTTTTTAAGACATTAAAGTTGTATCCGCTCACAAGAGCTGTGATGGTAGATTACTTTCGATACCATTTGATGGCTCTTTTAAAAATATTAAACCGATGCTCTTTATTTTCCGATTACCATTGAATTTTTCAACAGTTTATGGACATTCGATATTTACTTTTAATACCATTTTTTGTGTAATATCATAAACCATCTGTCTATACAAGATGTAAAATTTAAAATGCTTCAGTGGTAATTGTAATATACGTATGTATATGCATATGTATTTGAAATATCTAACGCATGATTTTACTGGCTTTACACTCATTATTAAGAGCTATAAAAAATGTATTCACTAATGAAGGCTCGACTGTAAAATATTTAACGTTTTTTCTTACAAAAAGGCTTTCGGAATAGCATAACAAATAACTTTAATAAGAATTGTTGTAAAATTAAAATACGTGATACAATAAACTTGTTTGTTTATTATTAGTCTTGTAGGTAGTAGCAATAACGTAATTACTGAAACGAAATTACAGTCCACGTACTTATACGTAGTAAATCAAGCCTAAATTGTATTATTAATTATATAATTAATTACTAAAGAGGAGTAGAACTAATTATAAATGCATACTTGCAAAAATAGACTAAAATATTGAGGCAGCTTTTAGCCAATTATAGGTACATACATAGATCCTAATTATTAGTTTATTCTAACCTAGGTAAATGAAAATCATTATTAACGTAAACTGTATCTTTTAATTAAAAAAATATATATTTCTATAGTATTATTAAAAATTGGTTTTTAAACAATATTGAGTTCTTTTTATTTAGAGAGTTCATATAAATACAATTTAATTTTTAGTTTAGGTAAATAACTATTTATTTCGAAAGATGATAAATTATTAAATTCATGTGAATTATAACCCTTTGTATTAAAAAAAGAAAAGTATATTTTAATAAACAATATTTAAGAAATGATTTCATTGTTTTTACATGTTCCTATTACCAAACTACAAAATGAGCATAAGGGCAGTGACGGCTTCTCAGGGGAGGAATTTTGGCTATTATGTTTTATGTACTTTGCAGTAATTCTTCTTGGTTTGATTTACCGAAAATTGTGTTCAAGCGTTTTCGATTTATTTCTGAAATATTGCGCCTAAGTTTAGTCCACCATTTATACGTGCAGATGAATAGGTATTTACTGTAGGTAGGTAGGTATATAAAATCCATTTTCAACCAAACATACTACATAAATTATAACTTGTAACGATTAAAGAAATTAGTTCTTTTATTATTTATGGAGCCATACATACATCAGCTAAATTTATTTAATGCCCTTTTTATTTTTCGCAACAATCTCTTCTGTCTATTCGTCCTGCTGATCAATTTAGGGAGTTTTAACCGGTTTTAAACAGGTGAGTGTTAGGAATAAGCATAAGAATGAATTATTTTTATATTTAATTACATTTTGTATTTAAATAATGTAAATGTGCAATCTGCCTCTGGTGGCTATGCTGCTCCTTACTGTCGAATTATTTGTTGTAATTTTTTTTTAAAGTATCTCTTCGCCTAAATTATTGTTTTATTTTTATTCACATTTTGGTTAATGTAGAAACGCAACTAATTTAGTGCAATTAATGTTTTTTTTTTGTTCTATTTAGGAAAATTCTATTTCTTTTTTCTATATAAAAATGCATATGTGTTACATTATTTTTATCTTATAAAATCATTTAAATATTATTTTTAATAGAATATGTACAATTTTAATATGTTTTAAAATAAAACAAAACTTATTTATTATTATATTGATCTACAGAATATTGACGAGCTGCCACTGGTTTACCAAAATTATATATTTATGACATTATTATAGATCATAAATTTTCACCTTCTGTACACATTTATACTAACTACTGACTGTAAACCAAATTAATCGCTTCTAAGATGACTATGTTTTAAGTACGAAACACAAACTGAGTCAAGTTGAACTTTATTTTGTTTATGCTACACTCCATTCCAGTAGGTAATGTTCAAATTTTATCTCCACCAACACATGAACTTTTCTAATTTAAATCCAAACAAAAATAGAATTCAATTGTAACCAACATGAATTAACGTGCTCAACCAAAAACAAAAATAGAATTTTATTTTTACTTAAAGAATTTTACGCAGTTTGGAGTTACTCCAAGTGCAGTTCACTACAACAGACAAGCGATGGTTACGTGACAGACAGTCTAGAAATTAGCACTAAATTATTAATTGGAATAAATTAAGGCATACATACTGGTTAAACAAAATAACTAAGTGCAAGAAAATGAACAACAATCCCAATAGGAATTCCATTAAATGGCATCAGTTAATAGCAGTTGTAACAGGTAAAGTTTTACGTATTTATGAGATTTCTTTCATTCTTTTCCGATCCATCAGACACATGGCTTTTCTAATTTTGTCGGCTCGTGTTGATCAAGGTTAACAGGTTAGCAGGTTAGCATACAAAGTTAAACATTTTTTTCCATTTCTAACCTTGTGTCGTTTGCAAATTAAAAAGTACTAAAAGTTTCAATACGCCCCCGTTATTGATTCCTCAATAATGTAACAGAGGGGTAGCGAATAATGAAAAAGGGGTGCTGCGCAGGCTCGTAATGTTTCCCGGGGAAAAACCCTAATTCACCCAACAATTTAAAAAACCCGAAAGTGTAATTTCTGTTTATTAAGAGCTTTCTGAATTAATAGTATAATTTATTACACTAGAAATCGCATGAAATTCGCCCAATTTGATTTGAGATAAAGGTATACAGGGTTTTTCAAGTTGATGGACTATTAGAAGTATATGAATTAGTAGAAGGAATACAATTCTGAAACTTGGGCTCATTTGGTTATTGTTTATGCCGCTTCTTTTAAAAATATTTTCAAGTTCGATTTACATCCGGTTATACCGGAAGTCGATACCAACTTTGTTATTTTAAATGGAATGGTATATTTTTTACGCTGAATTCGAATAAAACGTGTAATTCTAAGGTAAGTTCGATAACCAACTTGTACACCTATGACGATCGGTTTCTGAGTTAATTTATTTTATTAAAAAAAAATTGCTACCGCAACCCAAATTATAAAAAATCATAACTTCCACAAAATATGACTTAGAGTGTTGAAATTTTTACTAGTAATAGCTGAATATTAGTGCTAACGCCTTGACAAAATTGAATTAAATAATTTATACAAGGCGTTCAAAATAAAATTATAAAATTGAAAAACTTCAAACACGAATTACCTCGTTTTTTCAAATGGCACCTACTATTTTTTATTTTTTCAATCGATTCTTTTTTTTATCCTCTTTCGATCTATATGGATACCTCATATTTTATTTGAAAATTTTGGAATAATTTTGAATTATTACTTAAAATAGGAAGTATCCATATAGATCGAAAGAGGATAAAAAAAAGGAATCGATTGAAAAAATAAAAAATAGTAGGTGCCATTTGAAAAAACGAGGTAATTCGGGGTTTGAAGATTTCAATTTTAGAAGTTTTTTTTTGAACGCCTTGTATAAATTATTTAATTCAATTTTGTCAAGGCGTTAGCACTAATATTCAGCTATTACTAGTAAAAATTTCAACACTCTAAGTCGTATTTTGTGGAAGTTATGATTTTTTATAATTTGGGTTGCGGTAGCGATTTTTTTTTTTATAAATTAAATTAACTCAGAAACCGATCGTTATAGGTGTACAAGTTGGTTATCAAACTTACCTTAGAATTACACGTTTTATTCGAATCCAGCGTGAAAAATATACCATTCCATTTAAAATAACAAAGTTGGTATCGATTTCCGGTATAACCGGATGTAAATCGAACTTGAAAATATTTTTAAAAGAAGCGGCATAAACAATAACTAAATGAGCCCAAGTTTTAGAATTGAATTCCTTCTACTAATTCATATACTTCTAATAGCCCATCAACCTCAAAGACCCTGTATACTAGGTATGTAAACATTGAAACAGCCACGAAACTAGCGAGCAATAGATGCGATTCTGCTCGCAATATTATTGTTTCCTACATTATCGACAACATACAGACCGAAAAGGCGCAACGTTGCCACTTAAGAAAACTATTGGGAACGAATTAACGTCCTCTGAGTGTACATTTCCCACGTATGCGCGTGAACTAACTTAACTTTTGATACTTTATTAGATAAGTTTTAAATACGAAATTGTTACGATCGGAAAAAATCGTAAGTATTCGGTATGTCCTGACAGCGAGTTCGGGTTCTTTTCTCGACCGATGCAATACTTTTTTTCCTTCTTTTTTCTTGCTTTAAAGGCAGCATATACAGTTTTTTCCTTTTACATAGGGCCTCCTTCACATTTCGGTTTGTATATACCTTATTTTGATTTTATATCCCTTATATTTCACTTTATTATTATTAGTGAATAATAGGATTAGCAACGGGAAATGCCGTAGTGTTTTTAGAAATATTCATTTAGATAACAAAATTATACAAAAAAGAATGTTTGCATTAGTTTCAAATTTCCTTTTAAGGCACACTTGGAACAATTAGTGATGGCATGCATTACGGCTGGACAGCACCGATGATCCCAAAACTCCTTCAACCAGACAGTCCGATTGTAATATCACAATCAGATGAATTATGGATGGAAAATATGATAATGATTGGTGGATTAGTAGGTCTCATATTAACGATTTTATACTCTCAAGTATTAGGCAGAAGACCTATCATAATATTGGCCGCAATAAAAGAGCTTGTAGCATGGTCACTTATAGCAACCACGTCCAGGGTGGAGGTTCTTTATTTCGCCCGATTTTTAGCAGGAGTTGCTGGCAACATACCCTTCGTTACTATTCCGATGTATATAGCAGAAATAGCAGAAGAAAGCATTAGGGGTTTCTTGGAAACCTTTATATACACTAACATGATGGTTGGAGTAGTGATAATTTATTGCGTAGCTCCATTTACATCAGTAGCTGTTTCTTCTTCTATTGGGGCTATATGTGATATAATTCAAATAATATCGTTCAGTTTTATGCCAGAATCTCCGTATTATTTACTAATTAAAGGCAATTCCGATGATGCTCTAAAATCATTACAAACTTTTAGAGGAAAGGAGGATGTGTACGAGGAATTAAGTGAAATTGAAAAAGCTGTAAGGAGACAAGAATCTGAAAAAGGAAGAATTGTTGATTTGTTTCTGATAAAAAGTAATCGAAAAGCTTTTTTAATAAACTGTGTATTAAACTTTTCCCAACACTTCGCAGGAATCAGTGTATTGTTGATGAATTTGCACACAATATTAGAAGATGCACATTCCATTATCAAACCATCCACAGCGTCTATTCTAATTGTAATTGTGATGTTAGCTGCCTGTATATCGTCGTCTTTTGTGGTAGATAAACTAGGACGTAAGAAATTACTTGTTAGTTCCAGCGTAGCATCAGGATTAGCATTGTTGCTATTGGCTATATACTTTGCCCTTAGAAAGGGCGGTTATAACCTTTCCCAATTCGAATGGATACCATTAGCGGCGGTTTTATTGTATTCTTGGTGCTTCAAATTTGGACTCGGCATGGTCCCAATTGTCCTGTCAGGAGAACTATTTCCTTCCAAAATGAAAGCTATTGGTACGGCGCTTGGAGTAATAATCAGTTGCGTTTTTTGTATGCTCTCAGTTTATTTGTACATGTCTTTTATAAATTCTTACGGAATGCATGTGCCGTTCTTTATTTTTTCTGGATGCTGTGCGATCACTGCCCTATTTGCAATATTTCATATACCAGAAACAAAGGGGAAAACTTTGGAAGAGATCCAAATGATTTTAAAATCGTAAATCATTATATTATTGATTACCAACCTACAATAGGTTACCTGATTCGTTTAATGTAAAAAGTATACAAAGGATGTCGTTTGTGACCTCTAATTTTTTTCGTCATAAAAAGCATATTATGTTAAAATATAGTACTTAGATAATTCCAGTATTGCAACGTTACCTATGTTTAAGAATCTCTGTGATATTGTAATAAATATAATTATTTACTTTTTGTATTTTTTATGACAACCCGTTTCTGTTAATTCTGCAACTCTGTTCTGTTATATTAAAATTATTTCATTATAAAAATATTTACTTAGATAAACAGTGTTTTATTGCATATTTCTGCAGAAAAAGCAAAGTAAAAAAAAATTACTTACTTATGTTATTTAATTTGATATACGATTCCTTATAAGGAAATATTTGTTTAAGCAGATATGTTAACAATAAGAGACAACAAAATTTGTATCATGCTCAAAGCTGTTTGCAAGATGAAGCAAAGGATAGCTTCTTTAAAAAAGAATTTTTGTAGGATCTCAATTTCAGACAAAGTAGATGTTAAGTGAAAACTCTTTTACTGTACCACATAAAAAATCTTAAAAGGAGTACTACTACAAGCACAGCAATGAAAATTAGTGTCGTTAGAAACTCGTGGCCACAACTTTTGGCTGTTTTAACAGGTAAGTTATCAATCAATAAGTAGTGTCTAGACGTATGTTTAGCTAAACTTTGATAGCATCAGTATACTGTATCTACCTCATTTAATATTTTTCCCAGAACCGTTTTGTTGTGAAGATGTCAAATAAGTTTACCTGAAACAAAAAGAAAACTAAGCATTATGAGTTCTGTTCTATACGATAATTCATTAAATGAATAGCAAAGTAACATTGAAAAAATAAAAATTAAATATTCGACATGCCTAATTAACATCACCACTAATAATTAGATACAGTAAAACATTTGTGCCGGTTTATACTAGAGGAGTACGAATGTTTTAAACTTTCAAATTATTCGTGGTGAATTGTTTTTCATTAATTTCTAAATTTGTAAAAAGTTAAATACAAATTACATTAAAAATTCTCTGCGCACTTTTTTTAATTGTAGTAATAAAATCAAGGAACGTGTCCAAAAAGAATATATTTTCTTAGAAACTGAAAGATTTATGAAAATAATACAGAACGAGACAATAAACATTGAAAGCAACGAAAAGTATACAGCACCATCAGTAATACATGACACTTGCCAAAAATGTAGCATATCCCTTGAGACTATTGACTTATAAATAAAATAATCTTTCTATAAATAGTTATAAATATATAGACAGAAATAGACGTTAGTTCTTAAACTTCTTGACTTGAAAATAAACTTACTTAAAAATTAAGAAAAACGTAGATATTAATTATTATCATAAAGAGACCCTTCTATAACACTAATAGCCATCAAAGAAAACGGTTTCTGAAACGATTTGCTTTTGTCACCCGTTTATTATTTAAATTATTAAAATATTCATGGTAAATCAAAAAATTATCTTATTGCTAAAATTATTTACATGAGTTCATTAGGAGCTGAAATGAATTTTTGAAACTACTGACTCACAAAAACATACTTTTAGAACTATTTCAGATTTCTTTTTTTATTTTTACAACTTCCTCGTTAATCATACGAGGATGGATCAAATATAAATGAGCCTTTGTTCATAAAACATATATTTTGAAAAATTTCACAAAAACACAAATTTCTCTATTTTTCGACATATCCCCCTTGTTTGATTATACATTTTTCCCAACGGATTGGTAGTTTTTTCATCTCGTTTTCATAAAAAAAATCAGGGCGGGAGACTATCCAGTTGCACACAAACGCCCCCACATGTTCATCAGTCTGAAATCGCTCGCCTCCTAGTGATTCTTTGAGGGGCCCAAACATGTGGAAATCACAAGGGGATAAGTTTGGGCTACGTATATGGATGGTGCTCCGACTGAGTAGTGCATTTCACTGATTCGGGCCTGCTTTAAGCTGCGATGCGAACTCGAACAGCTTTTTGGTCTTCACTGAGCAACTTTGGGACCTAACGAGCTGAAATTTTTCGGAATCCCCAGTTTTTCGTTATGATTGTGTGGACACTCCCATAGCTGATATCGAGTTCAACAGAACAGATATCTGAAGCACAGTGGCGTGGTGGTCCCCTTCAATAAGGTTTTTAACGCGTGCAATGTTAACCGGCGATATGCTGGTGCGCAGACGATGAGGATGATTTACATTTTCGACACGATTACGCCTTTCGTTAAATTCTTTGCACCAAACTTTTACCCGTTGCCACGAAAGCGTTTCATTTCCGAACTGTGCTAGCCATCTGCGCAAAATTTCAGCTGGTTTCACGTTTTCACGTGTAAGAAACTTAATAATAATCCGTTGCGTTGCGCAACGCTGCTATGCATCTCTTTCTCACTTATTGTGATAGCTACTAACCAAGCAAACACAGCAATACGACGAGTCGTTTCCGTGTCACCTAATATCCCCACTTCAAGTTGCTAACGCCCGTATGCGCCTTGAACAACTATCCGGCGCTCAATTTAAAAAGGCTCGTTTATATTTGATCTGCCCACGTAATATCTAATAATGTCTATAATTGTTAAGGGTACTTGTATATTATTGGTATCGTCATCGTTAACTGCAGACTATACCAGAATTGTTTCAAACATTTATGAACTTTGACTTTGGGGTATTCCTGTTATTAACTAAATAAGGTCCGCCTCTAGCATGAACGTGGTGTCGTTACATGAACACTCGACCCACCACCTTGACGACGGACGTTGTAAACTGTCCCTATATGAATATTAGGGATATGAGAAGACGATAATTCGTTATATTTTTTAAAGGTACCATTGGAACCATTAGCGATGGAATGCAATACGGATGGTCGGCTCCTATTATCCCAAAACTACATCAAGCAGATAGTCCTATAAAAATATCTAAACATGACGAGGAACTAATAGAAAATATCTACATGATCGGTGGAACAATCGGCCTTATAGCTACAGCCATTTATACCAAGTATATGGGCAGAAAACCAATTATAATATTAGCAGCAATAAAACATTTAATTGCTTGGGCCTTAATTGCTACAACTAGTAAAATAGAAGTTCTCTATTTAGCTCGGTTCATCGCCGGTGCTGCTGGGAACATTGCATTTGTATCACTACCAATCTACATTGCGGAAATCGCAGACGAAAGCATTCGAGGATTTTTAGGAACATTTATCTACACTAACATGATTGTCGGCGTATTAGTCATATATTGTGTTGCACCATTTACATCAATAGTAATATCATCGTCTGTCGGAGCAGCTTGCGTTATTCTTCAGATACTAACTTTCAGTTTCATGCCGGAGTCGCCGTATTATTATATAATCAAAGGAAATCGGGAAGCTGCCTTGAAATCCTTGCAAACCTTTCGTGGAAAAGATGACGTGTATGACGAACTTAAAGAAATAACGAACGCTGTTCAAAGGCAGGAATCGGAAAAAGGACGAATAATTGATATATTCATTATAAAAAGTAATCTCAAAGCATTTACGATAGCTGTCGCTCTCGCTTTAGCACAACATTTCAGTGGAATAAGCGTTTTAATAATGAACCTGCATGTAATATTAGAAGACGCAAACTCTCTAGTTTCTCCGACCATAGCTCCCATAATAGTAGCTGTGGCTATGTTAGTTGCTTGTATTTCAGCCTCATTTGTTGTGGATAAATTTGGTAGAAAAAAACTTTTAGTAAGCTCTAGTATTCTGACGAGTTTGTCTCTTGTGGTTTTAGCAACTTACTTTTATATCAAGAACACAGGCGGTGATATTTCCCATGTGAGTTGGATACCGGTAGTGTCGGTCATCTTATATTCCTTATTTTACAAATTCGGTCTTGGAATGGTACCCGTTGTACTTTTAGGGGAATTATTCCCCACTGGTGTCAAAGCTATGGCTATGGGAGGCATAGATTTATTTTATGGTGTACTTGCAGTTGCCTCAGTTTACTTGTTCATGGAAATGAAGTCCGTGTACGGGATGCACGTGCCTTTTTTTATTTTTGCAGGACTGTGTATTTTAGCTGCGTTATTCTGCCAGTTCTTCATACCAGAGACTAAAGGTAAAACGTTAGAAGAAATTCAAATGATGCTTAAGGGTTTGTGATTATTTAGATGTATTGGTACAATTACAAATAAAATTTATATTTAAAATACAGTCTCAGTTCACTTCCTTTAATAAACTGAGAGGTAATTTAGACAATTATTTTTCAAGTTTCATACTGAAATAAAATTATGACAATGGACCATATTGTTTGCACTAGACGAAAGAATATAAAAACTGAAGCATTTTATACAAGACTCAGTTTTAAATAACTAGACGACTGTATACATGAAAAATGAAATTTTTATATTTTAGTAGTGTCTAACGATACATTTTCAATTTCTTGCATATTATTTATTACAAATATAATATATGCATTTTTGTTTATTAGGCAAAGAAGCATACTTATTAATGTAAACAATCCAATTCTTTTAATTTAATAAACCATTGTTATACAAAAATAACACGAGAAAACAAACAGATACTTAGTTTATTTTAGTAGAATGAATTTCTGTTTTAATAAATGTGATTTTACATATAAAGCATTGACAATAATAAAGCTAAATACAAACATATATATTTTTGCTTTAAATTTCATCAACATGTTGAACAACCACTTAACCTCGTGCTGCAACATCGATTTTACAGCCAACAAAATATGGATTGAAGAACGATCGATGATTCATAAGTATCAATAAAGTTTGATACGTTAAAATATTTCATTAATTGACTATCAAATCGTTATTAAATAATTTAATGCACATAGAGCAATCACAAATTCCTGGAGCCAAAACAAGACTATATTCAGAATTGCTTCGTTAACCCTTTGGAGGGATCAAAAATGAGTAACAAAATATTGTCCATAAATATTTCTTAAGTGATACATACTACTTTCAGATGTAAGTATAATTATTTTAAACTCTTGAAGGGTTCAATAGTATTTTTTTTTTTTAAAGACATACCTTAGCTTCATTTTCTGTCTCGTATTAAAAATTAAAATATCTGCAAAAAATATTTTCTTGCTTCGATAGTTTTGTATGTACTTTTTGATAAAAATGCAATGCACAAATTGCTCTAAGCGAATACATCATTGACAACTAACTACCTGATATCTACCATGAATGTACTATTAAAAATAATTCTGAAAAACATACCCAAAGAAGCTGATATGCGCACAAAAATGTAATTGAAATAAAGGTATGTTGTACAAGTCTCTTCATGCGGTAACTTTATGATACTGCTGGATTTATTGTTTAGGAGATTTTGCTAATTGTTTCCTCTAATTCGCGTGTGTAGTTAAGGCTTTAAAATTCCCATTTTTAGCAAAATATTGGAAAAACCACGCTAACGTACATAAATAAGACCTTAATTTCTTTCGTAATAATAATAAATCAGGTTGTTTTAAAGCCAATAGCAAATAAACGTCTGTTGAGCACAATGTCTGAATGGTGAAGCGGTATCTTATCTAATACATCTACTAACATTTACTCACACTGCATGTCCTAAAAGAGGAATTACCAGTCATTGTAGTTAACAAGATAATAGGAGCAATAATAATATTAATTGCAAAAAGTCGATTTTAATCTCTAACACACGATAGATGCACGGCAAATTGAGCATGATATCAGAAGATGATTTAGATTAGGCACAATCATAAGGTCACGGTAGGAAAGGCCAACAGGAACGAAGCGAGTATTATCGTAACCTTGTCCTTCTTTTTGTTTAAAAGGAAGATGAAAAAAATCATTTGTTATTTTTTCTAAGCTCAGATGAGGGTTGGGTTGGGTTTAAAGGGGTTAGGTTAAAATTTAAAAGGGGTTTTCCGAAACCCCTTATGCAAAGGAGGGTTCCGCATACAGTTATACTTTTAAACATAATAGGGATAGGGTTTAAAAAATTTTCCCCAAAATTCGGAAAGGGTTCAAATAACTTATTTCAACAAAAAAAAAACAACAATAAAAACATAATTACTCTCATTTTTTACAAAGTATATCCAAATAAAAAGCCAACATTTCGTGCAGACAAGTGTCAGATTTTGGCGCGCTAGCGCTGTGTGACGCTTTAGGGGGTCAATAATAAGCAAGAGACTTTCATCCAGTAAGCAAACCTCCTCGCCCTTTATTGAAAATGTTACCTGCTCAGCCCTACCTGAACTCACAAAAACGAACACTAGACATAGACGATCAGAGTTCAAACCGATTTAGCTTATTCTGCCACTGTTTGTGACACCAGCAAGGTGTACAGAAAATGATTACGTAGAAAAAAAGTGTTAATTTAATGCTTAACATGTGGAATAATTCGACGAGTTATAATTTTAATTCGTCCAGACCATCAGATAATCTTTATTTCTTTTAAATAAAAAACAGGTAATTGAACCAAGATAACTTTTTGTATTGTATAGTGTTGAGTATTTGTTCAACGTTGTTTTGTTAGATAACAAGGTACAACACCAGAACATAAAATATAAATCGCCTGCTGTATTATGGGAGCTGGTAGTTCATCAAGTGGATGTACCTATAGTAAGACTCACAATTCTTTGCCTTAAACTGACATGCAAAAAGAACTGATTAAAAGACCATGGCGCCAACTTTTAGCTGTGCTTTCAGGTAAGACATATTTTCAAATATTTTAAATCTTAATAATAGTAAATAGTAAGTAATATACGATGGGACACTATTGTTTATTAAGTGATGTAACTTTTTTTTACGTTTACTTTAAATTTATTAAAAATAAAATTCAATGTAACCTTAAAAACTAAAATTTTCCATACTACATGTTATATGCAAGCGAGATATGATGAGAACATCAAATTACGCTTAATCGCTTAACGTTATGTATAAGTAAATAACTAAACTATCTGCTAATTAATTAACTACTCTTTTAAAACATTAATTAGAGTGACCAAAGACAAACAAAAGGAAGTGTAACAAGTTTCTAAAAGAATATTTTTATTCAAATTATGAAAAACTAGAAACTTCATTGACTTTTCTGAAATTTCAATAGGGGTAGTAAAAACAAAAATAAAATTCGCAATCTTTAGGATCAAATATCATTAGTTCCCATAACACTTTGTATTTATTTTAAAAACGAAGCAACATTCTAAAACTTTTTTGTTTTAAAATTAGAAAAGCTTATTTTATTGAAAAATTTATGAAACACCCAGTACACCAGTAGGAAAGATTAATCAAACTATAAGTAATAAATATCTAACTTATGAGGTTTATATTAATGAACTTATAATAAATAATATTATAAAATTACAACAATTTTGTAAAAAAAAGCCATTGTAACCATGCAGCTCGTATTATTATTAATTATCAGGAAAGCCACACCATAATATTTTATTAAGATGATAATGACTTCCACGTGGTTTTATTACCAAAAGTAGATTACAGAACGGTACATCATTATCACCAATTGCATGTAGATGCTATAAAAATAAAAAAAAAATGATTGTTTTATTACTCTATTAAATTAAGGAGGTTTTATAAACCTTAACTAATAATTACAAAACAAATAAGTGTATTGTATATTTTTTAACAGATATAATTACTATTATCTAGAATTAGGGTTGCAACTTATTGTATATGTCAAATGAATATTTTAACTATCATTCTCTACATAAAATCATTCTCTTCTAAATAATTAAATTAACTAGTTCTTTTAGCATTTCATGAAAATAAGGCTTTTCTAATTTTTCTTGAAAATAGAGCTTTATGAGACTAAAATATTCCCACCCTATAAATTTCGTCAATAATCGTGGTCTTTTTTACAAAAAAACACACAAACACATGGAAACGAAAATTGCTCGTATTTACCAGTTTATAAATTAGCAGAGTAAGCATTTTAACCTTAACAAAGTTATGGAGATACGTGTTCCTCACGATTAGTACAGTTTTCAATGATTTTTTATTTTCAATAAATTAAATTGTTACACGTTTATTGAGTTCAATGCACCTCCTTGAAAATTTGCAATTTTGAGCATAATTCTGTCATTGAATATTTAATTAATCACCTACTATGTATGTATAAGTAATAAAAACTATTCCCAGAAAAACTTCAGGTATACGATACAATTTTACTTTTACTTTGGTTTACATAATTTTGATAAAGATGATAGGTATAAGCACTAAACAATGTATTCTACGAAACGACCTCCATTCCTTTGTACCTGTGATTGCATCTTTATTAGAGCTTAGATATACTTTATTATGTATTATTGTGCAAATATGTAGATAAATATTAATAATACGACCTCAAATTTACAACCAAAAAAATATTCCGCATTTTGTTTATCTGAAATGTTGTGAATATATTACATACAATGTTAAACGCAATCCAAGGAACGCCTTTACTAATTTTCAGGGTTCCAAAACCATTCTTCAGTGTAAACAACACGAAAGACGATAAAAATTATAAGCATTTTATCAGTGCCTGTTTCTTTCGTACCTTATAACAAAAAGATAAAATAATGTAAATGTCTATCAAATTTAGACACAAATATTTTTATTCAGGGTCACGTGCAAAATTATGGGAGGCTAAAACTTTTATTTGTGTATAGTTTTATGATATTTATTTGAGTAATTTTAATTGTTTCCGCACTGTAGGTACTGCTATTCTGTGGCTTTTCCAAAGTTTAAAACGAAACTTATCCCAAAGTTATAACTCAGTTTCATTAAGTATACATACATATATTAGTGAAGCTTCACTGTTTTCTTCTTTTATTCATAATTTAATTTTTATAATTTTTTTAATTAATTATTAACGGAAAATTATAAACGAAAATAAAACGCAAAGCAGATATAGTTTGTCATGTAATGTAAAGTAGAGCTCAGGCAATAAACATCTAATAACCTTTATAAATTTTTTTCTTCTAAAATATTTTTTTCCAAGTTAAGGTGAATTATTAATTAACGGTATCATTAGAATCTTGTTGCCTTCGCCTTATTTTTTTGGTTATGAATCAATTATTATTGCAAAAAAAATTACACTGTATTTCTTTCAGCTACTATATGCACTATAAGCGATGGCATGCATTATGGTTGGACGGCTCCAATTTTACCACAACTCAAAAGCAACGATAGTTCGATAGCAATAACGCATACTGATGAGATATGGCTAGAAAATATTTATATGATAGGAATACTGGCAGGACTGGGAATTACAGCTTGGCTGATAATCCTATTCGGAATAAAATTTACGATCCTTTTAGGAGCAGGTTTCCATCTAATTTCTTGGATTTTAATTGGTGGTAACATGGGAAAAGAAATTCTTTATGTGGCACGATTTATATCAGGAATAGCAGGAAACGTGGCCTTTGTTTCTGTTCCAATGTACATCGGTGAAATATCTCACAAGAATATGAGAGGGTTTTTCGGAACTTTCATCTTCACCCTCTCGTTGCTAGGATTACTTGTGATTTATTCAATTGGTCCATATATTAGTATAACATACTCTTCGATAGTTGGCGCATGCTGCGCACTGACACAATTGGTGGCCTTTAGTTTCATGCCTGAATCTCCATATTGCCTTTTAGTAAAAGGCAAAAAGGAAAAGGCGTTAAAGTCTCTGAAATGGTTGAGGAACAAAGAGGAAGTGACAGAAGAACTGGACGAGATTGCAAAGGCTGTAGAGAGACAACAATCAGAAAAGGGAAGATTCATTGACGTCTTCCTTATTAAAAGCAATAGGAAAGCTTTTTTTACGATAGCAGTTTTAAATTTTTCTCAACACTTTAGTGGAATAAGCGTGTTCCTAATGAACTTGCACACAATTTTATCTGACGCAGCTTCAATTGTCCCGTCTGATAAAGCCGGCATAATTGTTTCGGCCATAATGCTACTGTCAGGAATGTCATCTTCAATAGCAATCGATAAAGTAGGACGTAAGATTCTGATTATTGGTTCAAGTATAGTTACTGGACTTTCCCTGCTTATCCTTGGAGGATATTTTTTAGTTAAAGATCTTGGGTACAATGTCACCCCATTTAGCTGGGTACCACTCTTTTCAGTTATCCTTTACTCAATTGCATTTAAATTTGGCCTTGGAATGGTACCAATAGTTTTAATTGGAGAGTTATTTCCTACAAGTGTCAAAGCTAAAGGAATGACAATATCAGATGCCACTTACGCTCTATTTGGACTATTATCTATTTATGTCTACATGTATCTGGTGGACGCGTTTGGAATGTATGTCCCATTCTTACTTTTTGCTCTATGTTGTTATGTTGCGGCAATTTTTGTTGCTTTTTACGTACCAGAAACCAAAGGGAAAACTTTGGAAGAAATACAATTAATACTCAAAGGTCAATATCAAGAAAGACAATCTACTAAAATGTAATGGAATTATTATTTATGACGGATTTATTTTTCGTCTTAAGAAACGAGTCTGCTACTGATGTAATTAAATTGAACGAAAAGAGAAGACTGTGTACCTGTACATCTCATTCATGTATTTGATTTTATATTATTCATTGTTCAAAAACAAAACATTATCTAAATAAATTTTATTTTTTAGAATGCGTTTTCTTCAGTATTTTAACATCGTTAAAAAAAACATGAAAGCTAGTTCCTGTGAGCAAGCGAAAGGAAAGACATGACAACAACAACAATACATTCATTAGTGTTGTCTTTTCCTACTGTAACTAAATGATAAGAAGATATCAAATAAAAACATTCTTGAATTGAAGTGAAAGTTCTCGTGGTTATGTCCTTCCTCTTAATTAGGTACAGGAATATAAAATGTTATGCACCCTAAAATACGCTTAAGTTTTTTTATATTTAACAATAAAATTTAAAGTAACCTATATAATTATTTCAATAATTTATGTAGCAATAAAAAGTTATTAATTAATATTATTTTAAACCTAACCAAACAATACATCAATGTGTATTTTGACATGTCTGTCATCAGTGTTATAATAAACTATTTTACTTTATTGTCCTTATGATTATGTTTAAAGTGATCTTTAGAAGAAGAGATGTTATAAAAACTTTTAATCGTAAGCCCTTTTATACCATTGTTGATGAAAATTATGTTCATATAATCCTTTCCTTAGAATTTGTCACTAATTATCAATATAGCACATATTTCAATGAAGAACCCTCAAAACCCTGTGTTCGTGCACCTCTTCCAGGTCCCAAATCGCAAAAGTTATTTAAGAAGTTAAATGAAATTCAGGTACCTACGTTTATATTCATTTTGTTATAAAGGGAAATTATTATTTTAAACTTAGGTACAATTTAATTAATAGATTCATATTGTAGCAAGCAGAATCTGTACAATTGTTCATAGATTATGACAAAAGTATGGGAAATTATCTAGTCGATGTGGATGGTAATATGTTGCTAGACTTGTATACACAAATATCATCACTTCCACTGGGTTATAATCATCCTAGGTTACTAAACCTATTCACAGATGATCACAAAATGGTAAAAAACTTCTTTTCAAATCTCTTTTCAATCAATACTAACTAATTCTTATAATTTCAGAGAAGTTTAATAAACAGGCCTGCTCAAGGTGTCTATCCAGGTGAAGACTATCCAAGGCTGCTTAAAAATGTTCTTCTTAAGGTATAACAAGTTTATATTTGTTTAATTAACTTACATTGGGGATATTTATTAACTGTAATGTGGATATGATTTCCAAACAGGTAGCGCCACCTCAAATGAAAAATGTAATGACAATGATGTGTGGAGCTTGCTCGAACGAGAATGCACTGAAGCACATGTTTATTTCGTATCAACGGAAAGTGCGTGGAAATGACAAAGAATATACGGAAACAGAAATGAAAACGGCCATTGTAAATTTACCACCAGGTTGTCCAGAACTTTCGATTCTTTCATTCCATGGAGCATTTCATGGGAGAACACTAGGAGTTTTAAGCACCACTCATTCGAAAGCAATTCACAAACTCGACTTTCCGGCATTCGACTGGCCGATTGCGCATTTTCCAAGTTACAAATATCCATTGAACGAAAACGTGTGCAACAACGACAAGGAAGACGACCGATGTCTTGCTGAAGTGGAAGAATTATTTTGCAAGTATCAAAAAAAGGGAAAACCTGTGGCAGGAATTATTATTGAACCAATTCAGGCAGAGGGGGGAGATAATGAAGCTTCGCCGTTATTTTTTCAAAAATTACAACATATTGCAAAGCAAAATTGTGCTTCTTTATTAATTGACGAAGTGCAAACTGGATGTGGTGTGACAGGGAAAATGTGGTGTCATGAATACTTTAATTTGCCTTGTCCTCCTGACTTGGTGACCTTTAGCAAAAAGATGCAAGTCGGTGGATATTATCATACTGCTGAGATGAAGTAAGACTTACTAAATTATTGATTTCTAAAACGTAATTAATTTAGTAAAAGATATGGCCAAAGAGAATGGAGGAGAGATTCTTAAAAGGGGTTTCAATTTTGATGACTTGAGTAGTCGACTCCTGCAAAAAGAATATGGAAGACTTTTTCCAGTAGCGCTTGAACTTATTAAAATTTATGTTTTAGAGAGTAACATTGAAATTCCACAGAAAGAAATGTGGTATTCCAAATTATTTTGTTTCTTAATTAAATCTTCAAACATAATCTTCGCCCATAAGATTTTGAATACCTCTTCAATTGAATTCTTTATAGGTACATACTGAAAGGCACAAAAACTTTTCACAATTATATTTACTAAATTACACGTTTTTTAAAGTGTTATGTACAAATTTCACCAAGTAAATGCCAAATCAATTTCTTATTTTCTTTGTACCTAATATTTGCAGACCATCGTTGTCATATCGCATTTTCAACACATGGATGGGAGACCCTGGGAAGTTATTCATACTTGAAGAAGTGTTGAACGTTATACAGCAGGAAAAATTGTTAGACAATGTCAATAAAGTTGGAAAATATTTGTTGCACGGACTGCTAAACTTGCAGTGTGAATTTCCCAGCGTTATTAATTCGGTACGGGGTCGAGGAACGTTTTTAGCTTTCAATACTGCCGATAGTAAAATGAGGCAAAAAATGATTTTAAAACTACAAGAGCTAGGTAAATGATTATAATTATTCTTATTATCATGTTTTAATCGTGTACATTTTAAGGAATAAATATCGGAGTTTGTGGAGAACGTGCTGTAAGATTAAGGCCAGCCCTAACTTTTCAGGAAAAACATGCTTTAATATTTTTAGACGCATTGCGGGGGGCTATTACGTTAGTGCTCGCTTAAAATTGAGGGTGCTGAATCAGGAATGATTATCTTTTATAAGCGACATACTAATTTAATTATATTATTATTCTATATGTGCTATTTATTGTTTTATTAGAAAATTAAATTTTTTTTTAAAAATATTTATTGGGGTTTTTTTTTGGGAGCTTATTAAATGACACTGTTTTCTATATAACAAAATCATTATTATGACAAACTAGCAGTGAAACCCGGCGTTGCTCGGGTTAAAATACATCACATGTTTAATGGAATAAAAAATATGTAGGGATCTATTTTTTAAATTAGATATTATAGATTTATATCATAGATAACGTAGATATTGAGAGACTTATTCGGCCATTAAACATTTCAATTTTTTTTGGTCACTGTTCGCTCTTGTTTCCAATTGATCTTCACTCGACTGCAAACACAATTTAACTGACAAAAAGTCACTGAATGTTGATTTATACATCATCGAACATCGTAATTCCTAGTACCAGAACACTCTAGAATATTTAGATGTAGGTACATCACTTTGAAACGTAGATGTACACTTTTTGAAACTTTCTAGATCATTCAAGAACATTTTAGAACTTTCTCGAACATTCCAAGTCGATAATAACAGTTTGCGCTCATTTTAGAATTTTTTAGATCATTTCAGAAATTTTGAGATCTTTCCGGAAGACCTTATGACTTAAAAAATACAGAAATATTTCTTTTCACCTTTCTGCCACCTACAACCACCCCCTTCCACCCACCGCGACCAAACTCCCTAACTCGCACCTGGAGACCAAGGGGTATTTACCACCCCAACAGGAAGTTGATTGGAGTAGGTAGAGATAGAGAAAATCCTGTCGTTACGTACGAAATACATTTAATATGTATTTAGATTTAGGTTTAAAGATTATAGAATTAAAAGAAATAAAGAAAGAGAGGTAGGATAAAATACAAGAAAAAGGAGGAAGAAAAAAGTAAAATACGAACCGAAAGAGGGTAGGGATAGGAAGTAGTAGGTACCTTTATATGATAACAGTTTTATGTTTTATGTAACATTTATTAGATTAAAATATTTCTTTTTGTTGATCTATATGAATAACTTTTTTGTTTAGTAAAGCTCTTACTACTACAAACAAATTATAGAGTGGAAAACACAAAAATTTGAAATGTTTGAAGCGTAACTAAGAAAAATAAAAACGTAAAAAGCACACACGTGTGTGAAAAGTAGTGAACTATTTATAAACCGCCACATATGTCTGTCTTTTTTTCTGCGCATATTTATAATGCTGAACTAGCAACAAACAAATTTTAGAACTGCTTAGAATATTAAGTTGTAGCTATTGTAATAAAGATTATCGTCTACATAACTTTTCTTTTAGAACACTCTGTAAAAAATATTTCGGTGCTTGCTCCTCCTACTTTTCGTACAGGATACAAAACTACAATTACTATTGATGTAGTTTTGTGTATATTTATTATCGGACAAACTTTGCGTTGTTGTTTTTCATGACAGGCGCATCAATGTTGATAATAATTGATAAGGAGATATCACTGTTACGTTTTTGGTCGGCGCACGTGCAGAACTTAAACTCGTGTTATATATTCACTTAGATACAGAGTTTTGATTCACAGGAACCAGAACCGTATGTATGTTTTGGTACATAAGTTGCATACATATTTACTCGGTGAACTGGTTGGGGTCGATTCTCTACTATATATTATATAGAGGCGTGTATTGTCATTGTCGCTATTAAACAACAATAGATAGTATAGGCATATTTTATAAACGGTTGTTAGTAATATAAGTGAAATTCTTGTCGGTTCGAAGTTATAAAAATTTTGGTGAATTAGTTTCGCCATGTCCTTTACAAGAAATATAAAATCTGCTGTTACTAAGAGAAGGATTGTGGATATTCCAAATAACCTCAAATGTAAGCCACTGTTTTTTTTTTAACTTTAAAATTTCACAAATATTATTTTTATCAAGTGTTGTTTATACTTTCACACCTATCTGTTTGTCTATTATATATTTATATGTAATCGTAGCTTCTTAAATTTTCTATAAGTATATGCACGTAATTTTTTTAATTTTTATGATATAGTTTCATTGAAATTTTTTATGTAAAAATAGTATCTACCTAAATGAATGTCTTAAGCACAAATTTGTTTAGATTCTGTTAGATGTGCACAAACTTCGTCCTCAAACCTTGCAGAGCCTTCAGGGCCTAGTGTCCATACAGAAATACCTGGACCAAGATCTAAACAGCTTTTTAAAGATCTGAACGATATTCAGGTACCTACTAAATTTATTTCTACATACTAAAGTACATACATATATTTTTAAAACAGATTACCAAATTTAGTTTTTATTAATACCTACGCTTATAAATATATATTCAATTATTTCAATTTCAATTAGGTACATAAATTTATTTTGCTAACAGTGTTAGGTACATTTGTCCTCTTTAATTTTTATTAAGTGGATACAAACTTTACATACACAGATACACACATATGCACGGGTTGTTTACCATCAATTCCAATGATTAGTTTTATTAAACTAATTTAAGTCAATTGCCCTTCATTTGTTCCTTATTTGTTCGTTCCTTTCTAAAAAAGATCAATTTAAGTAAAATAAAGCCATACAAAAATTTTGTAATACATTTATTAATAATCAGTTTTATTATTCTTATTAAAGTAACCTACTTTAAGTTATAGATGTAGATAAATAAATAATTAGATAAGAACATTTTAATTACGAATTACTTAATTGATATTGTGCGTACAAATACAAAGGTGATGAATGACAATATTTAGGATGATTAAAATATTATTAATAATTCTTTTTTGGTCAGACTGATACCTACCGTACCAGAAATAATTAGTTTTAAAAATACAATCGATAAGTTCGTTTTAATTGAACTTTTCAATTTTATTTTGTGTAAATAAAATTACAATTCCTCCAAAATTAACAATTAAATAAATGCCTTCTCACGTATTCCTTATTTCAATTTTTAGCAAGCTGGAGCAGTTCAAATTTTTGCAAACTATGACAAAAGTATCGGAAATTACCTGGTAGATGTGGATGGGAACACTTTATTGGACGTGCTACACTCAAATATCTTCGATTCCATTAGGTTACAACCACCCAGATTTACTAGGAGTATTTTCCAAAGAACATAATCTCGTAAGAAAAACATTAAAGGTTTATTTCCAAACAACTACCCATGGTAATTGTGCTGAATGTTGTAGAGATCGTTAATAAATAGACCCGCACTGGGTGTCTTTCCTGGCGAAGACTGGCCAAAAAAATTAAAGGATGTTCTCCTCAAGGTAAATAATCACATATTTATAATTAGATTATCACAGAAACTTCCATCAGGTAGCACCCCATGGTTTGCCGGACATAATGACAATGATGTGTGGTTCTTGTTCAAACGAAAACGCCATAAAGAATTTATTTATAGCATACCAAAGAAAGAAACGAGGAGATACAAAAGATTTCTCAGCAGAAGAGAAACAGTCGTGTATGATAAATTTGCCGCCAGGCTCGCCAAAACTCTCAATTCTTTCGTTCCATGGAGCTTTCCATGGTAGGACTTTGGGAGTTCTTAGTACAACACATTCAAAAGCCATCCACAAACTTGATATACCTGCATTTGACTGGCCAATCGCACATTTTCCACGTTACAAATACCCCTTATCCGAAAATGTAAAAGAAAACGAAAAAGAAGATCAAAAATGTTTAGCAGAAGTGGAAGAATTGATTGAGAAATATGAGAAAAAGGGAATTCCAGTTGCAGGGATTATTGTGGAACCAATTCAAGCTGAAGGTGGCGACAACGAAGGATCGCCTTATTTCTTTCAAAAATTACAAGAAATCGCAAAAAAGAACGGCGCTGGATTGTTGATTGATGAAGTTCAAACAGGAGGTGGTGCAACTGGGAAGATGTGGTGTCATGAACATTTTGATTTGAAATCCCCTCCAGATATTGTAACGTTCAGTAAAAAAATGCAACTTGGTGGATTTTACCATACAACTGATATGAGGTAAGTTTTTTATTTTGCTACAATATAATGACATAAAATTGAATATTATAAGATGTATGTAACATTTAATTTAATGTTTTTTTACGAATGTCGTTTGTTTTCGTTAAAATCAGTAAAAACATTGTTTGCATTTGAAAAAAAAAACAAACAAAAAGCAATTCAAATATGTAGTAGATGTTATTATCTGTACTTCGCGACCATAACAATGTTGAAATACTTTCTTCTCCGATATAATGCTCTACTTATCTGTATGTACTAAGACCTACTGAATGTTATCACTATCAGGAAAATGATAAACAAACAAACAAACAATAATTAAAGCATTTATGTAATGCATTACACTAATGAAATATGTATTGTATTCTTGGTTTGTTTAACAACAACAATAAACTAAATGGTGCATATAGATTATTCAAGTTTAGTGACATCTCTAAATAGTGTAAAGATGCTAAATTAAAATAATTTTATGATATACCTACCTCAATTTTTAATATATATACAGGGTGCTCCAACAGATGCAAGATTGTGCCCTTATTGTTGACTTTGTGAAAAAATGATTCAAGTAAAAATGTCACTAAATAAATTGGATAATATTTTAAAGCTATTTTGGATTATACAGGGTGTACCGGTTTGCTTGGACATTTCGTAACTTAATTTTTTCAATTGAAACATCCTATACAGGTGAGGAAAATATTTAATCGACCATGTTAAATGCCAAGGAGACGTCTATTATTTACGCAACCTTTTATAAATGAAGAAATAAGAAATATTAACATGTATTTATAAGTTATTATCAACATTATAAAAAAAAGACATATCTCTTAATCGTAAAATTGCCAAAACCTCGAACATTATTTTTCCCAAGGGATGACAAGTATTTAGACCCTAAAAGTTGTTTCTGATTAATAAGGTAGTTTGACACAATTAGTGAGTTTAACTATTATTTTAGACCACCACAGGCCTATCGCGTTTTCAACACTTGGATGGGCGACCCAGGAAAACTTATAATTTTAGAGGAAGTTTTGAATGTAATTCGTAGAGATAACCTCTTGGACAATGTCACCAAAGTTGGTCACAAACTGAAAAGCGATCTCGAAAAATTGCAGAATGAATTTCCAAATCTTATAAACTCCGTAAGAGGTAGAGGAACTTTTCTAGCTTTGAACGCAGCTAATGCTAAACTGAGGGACAATATTGTTGCAACACTTCGACAACAAGGTAAGTAATTAATTACAAGACAAAAATATAGATTATTCCTAACAAATAACAAACTTTCAATCAATCAATAGTGGTGGTATATCTGTCAGAAACATGAGGGTCAAATTTACCCTACTAAACCATATACATACTTTATTTTGATTCGTACTCTGCTCAACATAATAACGAAACCCCATCATTAAAATTGTCCTTTTGTAGTTTGTATTTATCAGTTTTATTTATTATTCAAACGTTTAAAACTTAATTTCGTTTGCAAATGAAAGTTTAGATAAGTTAAAATTTCATTCTAGGTGTACAAACAGGAGGTTGTGGTGAGGATTCTGTCAGACTCCGACCTGCCCTTATCTTCCAAGATCGTCATGCCGACATATTCTTGGATAAATTCAGACAAGTATTACAGCAACTAAAATAAATATAATATTATTGTTATATTTGTAAAATTTGGTCAAACACACAGTTTGCACACTATATAATAATCTAATTTGTGCAATTATATATTATTATTATTACTTTTATAAAGTTTAGGTCTTGAATCAACTTAGCTTTAAGTATTTTTTATATATACGTATATATTTTGTTATAATAATTTTATAGGCCTTACAATATATACATATACTTACACAGAAAATATTAATAGATTTATCATTTTTATTGAAATAAAAAAAAAAGATTTTTAAATTACGCTGAAAACTAATATTCCAACTGTCTTCCACAATTGTCTTCCAACATTTACCATCTAACCTACTTATATGTTGAGTGTAATGTCGAATTTGTTAAATGTTGTCATAAATACAAACCATATAAGTACATGTATACCTAGTAAAGTTATAATTATTTTCGTTCCCTTCCATGTTAGGTACATATAAGTACACAATTATCGTTAGTTTATTCCTAAGCACAACCAAGTACTTTTACAATTACAGAAATTAAAAAAATATTCCTTGAATTACATACACCGGCAAATTATAAAGGAACAAGAAGTTCTAATCTAAAATCGATTCAGTTTAATTTTGCCGATTTTGGATTATAAAATCAAAATTGTAGATATTTTACTTTATTATTTGTCACTATAACAATAGATCCGCTAACTTGTATACATACATACCACGAGGAAGATGAAGTGAAACCAGATTTTTAATATGTTTTCATATTCGTTCGTGTTTCATGCACAATGACTTTTAACGTAGAGGCAATTTTTAAATATTCTAAAATTGAGATTGAGAGTCAATTGAAGAGATAGAAACCTATTTTGTACTTACATACATTTGATTTCGAATTTTTCATTTTTAATATCTGTCTGGGGAATTTTTATTTCCTATAGTTTGAACTTTGAGGTAAGTAGCGTAAAAACAACCCTCCATCTGAAATATTACAAAAATAACAATTTCATAAAATTGAATTAAAGTATCCAAGGAAAAAATTTAAAAGTAGGTACAAATTGATCAAAATGTAAAGAATTGTATTTTATTAAATTTTTTTTGTTTAGTAGCTATTCATGAGTTTCAGTGCATTCATTAAAAAAAAAAGTTGGAAAAAGCAATTTTTATACATAGATTTATAAGTAAAGATTTGTCGATTTTTTATGATCACATTTCGATATAACTCAGTACAATAAAGTTAAAACCAATATTTCATTTGATTCACATCTTTGACTTATTTTCTTCATCAACAAATTGCATAAGATACAAATTTTGAAAAACCCATTCCAATCAATTACTTCATCTAACTTCAGTTTAAGAGATTAACTATGTAATATTGTCAATATGTGTGGTACCATAATAGAAGAAAGAATTGGAACTTTATATCTGTTCTCTTAAATATGGCAGTTTTCAGTTTTTAGGGTATTTAATCAGAAGCAAACAGATTCATGCGCATTCAATGCAACTCAAATCTTATAAAATTATATTTAAAAACACTTCAGCTTAAATGCTTTGATACACACAAGAGTGTCGACTACTTCGTTTTACGTAAATCCGGCCATATTGAAAACAAAATGATAAAAGAAATTGATAGCATCCATAAATGTAAAGTGTTCTACGGATTTTCATTTAATAAGTGCCAGAGTCATCAAGAAAAAGACGAAACGTGAATTTCATACCGTACGTTTAATTGGTAAGTACCTGCCTTAAATATTAATTGAATAAATAATTAATAAATGCTGTCAATTTAAATTTTAAATATTGTAGTGGAATATTGTTGCTTTAACAAAATCTTGAAGAATTATTGCTCCTTGAATCATATGAATATATATACGTATAATTTAAAGAAAATATTTTGTTGTGACGATTACACGTAGATTTACGTAATTATGTTAGATTTAAGACATTTAGATACGTATTTCAATAGAATTTTTTTCAGATTTGAATTCATGGTATTTGAAATATAAATATGAATTTCTCTAATACAACATTCAGATTAACACTTCTTTTATTGATTGTTAAAAACGTTGTATGTGCCGATCCTTCGGAATCAGCCTGCACAATTACCGGAAATTCTATCGATAATGTAGAATCAGTGAAATCTTCTTGCAAGAACATTATAGTTGAAAATCTTATTGTTCCCGCCGGTAAAACATTAGACTTTACTGGAATCTCGGATGTTAATATAATATTCAAAGGGAAGACTACATTTGAACATAAACTCTGGAAAGGGCCATTAATTCTGTTCAGTGGTAGTAACGTCAACATAACGGGAGCTCCTAATTCTATCATAGATGGTAATGGAACGCAATGGTGGGATGGACATGGAGACGTTGTCCCCAAAATAAAACCAAGGCTATTCAAACTCCGGTATCTTGTCGATGTAAACGTACAAAATCTTTATTTTCTTAACTCACCCCGACACTGTTTTGCAATCCATAATTGTACCAATGTTAATGTATCTAATGTGATAATCAATAGTAAAGCTGGAGACACCCTTGGTGGTAGAAATACCGACGGTTTCAACCTTAAAGGGTCCGAAAATGTCTACATCAATAACGTCAACGTTTATAATCAAGACGATTGTCTTGCTGTGAGATCAGGGAAGAACATCCACTTCTCAAATGGCTTTTGTTACCATAGTCATGGATTGTCTATTGGGTCTGTTGGTAATCGTACCAACAATATTGTCGAAGATGTGTATATAACTGACAGCGAATTAGTAGAAGCAGATAATGGTATACGTATTAAAACGGTTTGGAATTCCACAGGATTAGTAACAGGGGTTCACTTTGATAATATAACTATGAAAGACATAAAAGACTTTGGAATAATTCTCCAAGGTAATTATAGGAATGTACAAGGTCCTTCAGGAACACCAAGTAATGGTGTCCTCATTAGAAATTTGACAATTAGCAATATAAGGGGTACTGTTGTCGAAAATGGCACGAATATTTGTATTAGTCTCGCCGATGGTGTTGCATCAGATTGGCACTGGACTAATATAACTATTACTGGAGGAGAAAATAAGGAAAAATGTTCTAAGATTACTGAAGGAGTACATGCATGATTAAAAGTTAGAACTGTATCTTCATACAATGTAAATTAACTAATAAGATTGTATCATTTTGAAACATGTTCCTAAAGGTATATAATTTTTTTTTTTTAACTTTATTTACTGTAACTTATTAAACCTTAATTGGATAGGTACCTAATTAGTCTTAATCGCAAAATTAATTAGTATGATACTAATTTTCTAAGCTTTTTATTTAGAATCTTCCAGAAAATGCTTTTTATTTTTATTTTTTAGTTTACTAAATTATCGATACACTATCCTCCCTTAATAACCCCCTCCCCCCCGGTTGTCACGCTGTGTCGCACTTTCTGTGCGCCCCCCTGTAAATATTACGTCACAAAAACTAACCCTCCCCTGAACATGGTAAATTTTGATTGATAATACACAAATTTTGATAGTCAAAAACATTTATTTTATTTTCATAATAATAAAATTTATATAAATTTATTTTGTAACGAACAAATAAATAATATTTCTATTTATCAGAACTTCTGTAAAAATTCAGTAAAATTTGTTGATGAACGGCGAACGTCACGTTGCCGTAGACTCCCTGCCCCCCCCCCCCCCGTCACATCTTGTCACACTTAGCGAGGCCCATCCCCTCCCCTTGTATGCGAATGTATTTTATGAACGGCCCCATTGCAAAAATTAATTGATAACAACAAGGTGTAAATAACACTTAAAGATTGTGCATTTAAATTCATATTCCGTCAATTGTTCAATGAAACACAGGTTCACTTTTCTGAATTTGAAAAGTACTTTATAAAATTTTAGATTTGCATTTAAAATTTGTTACTTTCCCAATTTATTGAACATTCACCATTCAGAGAGTTACCAAAACTCATTTCATGAACTATAGATAGATGGATACCTACATCAAATAAATAGAAATATAAAATTTATTAAATGACTATAGGATGTTCTTGGATTTTACGACAATGATTTGGATGATAAAGAATGTTCCGGAACCTTCAAGATCTTTCGAGAATTATCTAGAATATTTCAGAATATTAAAAAATGCCAGAGAATGTTTTGAGTCATTACAGGATGTTCTTGTATTTTACGGGAATGATTTGGAATGTTCGAGAGTGTTCCGGAATCTTCAAGATCTTTCGAGAATGATCTAGAATGTTTCAGAATATTAAAAAATATTAGAGAATGTTTTGAATCATTACAGGATGTCTGTAACGCCAAGCATTGCAGTTTGTTAGTTAAATTTTTTTTGCCTTGTTCCCTACTCGATGGGAGCTCGAATCGTTTTCGATATTAATTGATTTTGATCGAGTGGGTGACAGATGTTTGAAAAATTAAGTTTAACTTTTTGCTATAAATAAAAATAAAACGTTCAATTAGCTCTTCTAAAATGATGAGTGAAAACACTTTAGGTACATTATATGTATTGATATAGGTACTTATTATTTAAATTTACAAAATTGTTGACAATTGTAATTTACTGAATAGAATCAGTCATGTAACAAACAAAATGATAACAAAAACTGATAGTAAATCTAAAGTGCATTATTTCTTCAGCCGCTTATATCAATGCTGACGTTCCTAAGAAGACGTACACACAGTAAATTTCATAATTCAATATGTAAGTATCTTTGATTTTAATATGCAAAAAGACTCAAAAACGCTTTCAATTTAGTGCCTACGTAAATGCTTATAATTTATATTATTATGAAAAGCTTAACTGTTCTTAATAAATCTAACAAAACACATTTTATAAATGCTTCAATTATTTATTTTTATAAACATAAAATTTTTTTTTCACATTAAAAAAAAAACAGTAAAACTATTTTCTTATATTGCATAAATGGCTGGGTTATAATCGTCTACTTTCGTTATTTTCTTCAGAATTGATGGGATTTAGACCATAAACATGAAGTTGCCTACATTATTCGTACTATTTATTGCTCAAAATGTTATGTGTGCTGATCCATCTGAATCATCCTGTACAATTACCGGAAATTCTATCGATAACCTGGAATCAGTGAAATCTTCTTGCAAAAATATTATCGTTGAAGATCTAATTGTTCCCGCAGGAAAAACATTAGACTTTACCGGAATTTCGGATGTAAACATAACGTTCAAAGGAACGACTACATTTGAAGTTACTCTATGGAAAGGACCATTAATTCTTTTCAGTGGTAGTAACGTCAACATAACCGGGGCTCCGAATTCAGTTATAGATGGTAATGGGACGCTATGGTGGGATGGACATGGGGAATCAGGAGTCTTAAAACCGAGATTATTTAAACTCCGATATCTCGTCAATGTAAACGTAAACAACCTTTATATTCTAAATTCACCCCGACATTGCTTTGCAATTCACAATTGTACCAACGTTAAAGTATCAAATGTTGTAATAAATGACACGGCTGGAGACACCCTTGGTGGTAAAAATACGGATGGCTTTAACGTTAAGGGCTCCGAAAATGTTTACATCAACAACGTCAAAGTTTATAACCAAGATGACTGTCTTGCTGTGAGATCAGGGAAGAACATCCACTTCTCAAACGGTTTTTGTTACCACAGCCACGGATTGTCGATTGGGTCTGTTGGTAATCGTACCAACAATATTGTTGAAGATGTTTACATAACCGACAGTGAGCTGGTAGCATCAGTTAGTGGAGTACGTATTAAAACAGTTTGGAATTGCACAGGGTTAGTTACGGGGGTGCATTTTGATAATATAAGTATGACAAACATAACAGGATACGGAATCCTTATCCAGGGCAACTACAGGAATTTTAAAGGCCCTTCAGGGCCACCAACTGACGGTATTCCCATTAGAAATTTAACTATAACCAATATAAGAGGTTCAGTTGTTCCAACGGGTACAAATATTTTTATCAGTGTTGCCGATGGTGTTGGAACCGATTGGTACTGGGATAACATATCGATTACCGGCGGGGAAAAGAAGAGGAATTGTACAGGAATTCCAGAAGGATCGCACGCTTTTTGTGCCTGATTTTTAAGGACAATACTATAGAAATACAGATAATATTTACATATGTATACATAATGTGAATAAAACCTTTCGTTTCTGTAATTTGCTGAAAGCTGTATTTTTATTACATTCAAAAGTTTTAATTAAAAAACTAAAATTCCAAAAGGTCTTGTAAATATGTGATGATGACTTTTGAAGCCATTTACTCCACTGTTTCCATATTACGAATTAATTTATATTCGTTTTCTCCAAAGTACCTATAGATAACAATGTTTTATGTTTTTAAGAATTATTCACTGTTTTCTTAACGTTTTATCTTTATAAATAAATAGCAAACTTCACATCAAATAACATCACAATTAAATCGAAAATATGATCAATAAAAACAAACCACTACAAATCATTAGGTACTTACTTTATGAGAAAATTCTTGACTTAATTGCAAAAGTTGATAACTGTTATAAGGAGTAAACAATTAATAAATTTTAGTTTGTATTTCGTTACTTATTCGTTGAAACGCACGTTCAAAATGGGAAACTTCGTGAAATTCCATTTCTACAATTTATTTTTATTATTATCCATACTTTGCGTTAATAATGTGTTTGCTGATACGTCCTGCACACTTACTGGAAATTCCATAGATAATCTAGAGGATGTTAAATCTTCTTGCAAGGACATAATCGTTGAGGATTTGTTGGTGCCTGCTGGACAAACCTTAGATTTCACCGGAATATCAGACGTCAACATTGAATTTAGAGGAAACACCTCCTTTGAATTCAAAGTATGGAAAGGGCCATTGATTTTGATAAGTGGACGTAACGTTAACGTTTCTGGATCCGAGAACTCTGTCATCGACGGTAATGGTGCAAAATGGTGGGATGGATTAGGTGATAATGGGATTACGAAGCCAAGATTGTTCAAATTAAGGTACTTGACAGATGCAAACGTAAAAAATCTTCTGTTCCTCAATTCTCCACGCCATTGCTTTGCAATTCATAACTGCACTAACATTAATGTTAATAATGTCATTATAAACGATAAAAATGGAGACACGGAGGGCGGTAGAAACACTGACGGTTTTAACATTAAAGGATCTGAAAACGTTTACATCAAAGATGTTCAGGTGTACAATCAAGACGATTGCCTTGCTGTGAGATCTGGTAATAACATCCATTTCTCAAACGGTTATTGCTATAAAGGTCATGGGCTATCTATTGGTTCTGTTGGTAATCGCACCAACAATATTGTTCAAAACGTGTACATATCAGACAGCGAATTGGTGGAATCGGACAACGGTGTTCGTATTAAAACTGTTTGGAATTGCACAGGATCAGTGACGGGTCTCCATTACGACAATATTACTTTAATTAATATTAAGAACTATGGAATTGTATTCCAAGGAAATTATGGCAATTTGCCAAGTTCAAACGTAGCACTCACCGATGGTATTCCAATCAAGAATATAACACTAAATAATATTCGGGGAACGGTTGTTAAATCTGGTACCAATATTTTTGTTAATATCGCTGAAGGCGTTGGTTCTGATTGGGACTGGGAAAATGTGGAAGTAATTGGCGGTGAAAATAAAAGGAGTTGCAAAGGAATACCCAAGGACTCAAACGCATCCTGTTCCTGATGATATTCATAATATATAGGGGGTTGTTCAAGAAAAATATGCAAAATTTGTATAAATACTCTGTAAGTCTTATTTTTTAAAAAAACGTTGAAACACCTCAATTGACTTAAATTTTTGTTCGTCTTTCTGTGGTATAATTATCAACCCATTCCCTGCAATCCTTTAATTTGTAGCTGTCCCAACTTTTTCTTTTAATGGCAACCTAATAGGTCATGTGAGGGCTCTATGAGAAGCTCTTCTAAAACTCAATCTGATAATGCCAACAAATTAGGAGTCTGCTCATTTTGTATCAGTCAAAACAGTTAACAAATGTCAAATTTATTAAGGCGAAGTGCAAGCGATTAGTTAATTTAAAAAATATGAAGACTGTACTTTGTTGGCGTTATCGGATTAAGTTTCAGAAGATATTCTCATAGAGCCCCCACACGACCTAGGTTGCTATTTGAAAAATAGAAAGTTGGGGTAACTATAGATTGAAAGGTTGCAGGGAGGGGGTTGAAAATATCACAGAAAGAACAACAAAAATTTAAATCAATTAACTTGTTTCAACATTTTTTGCGTTACTTTTGAACAACCCTGTATAATTTTTTCCTTGTATATTTTAACAAAATAAATCAATCAATCAAAGATAACTAATGGAAAGTGAAGTTGGTGTTTACTTTTTTCTCTTTTGGAAAGCCTGTACCTTATAGTATTGTACCTCTTCAATTTTTTACTTCAATGTATCAGATAAAATTTTTTTTCAGTAAGTGGGTACTACAAAAAGCTATGTAAGAGATCATATTTTAGTTGCATGATATGTTATAGTTACTCAAGAAATATTAAAAAAAAAAAAAAATTCACAATTTTCCCAGAATGACGATAAGTATAACAAAATCCAAAATTTTTAATATTTCTATATGAAAGTGAACATAGTAATTAAATATTCTATTCTGTAGTTTTGAAAAACTTCTTGCCAAATAATAAATTTGAATTATTGATATCTGATTCCATTTATCGTGCTGGTGTTGATGCAAGAAAATTGATAATGCAAAGATAACAGATTTAGTTAAATAAATATAAATAAAGCAACAACTGAACACTTTCAAAATTAATTTGTTACCAAATCAAGACATATGTATTCACAAATGCATCGAGTGTAATTTCTAAATCTCAGAATACAATGAAGCATTTAAATGAAATATTTTTATTCATACTACTACTTTCGTTAGTGCCATCAAAGAAAGTTTCAGCTGACAACTCCGATTTGTCATGTACACTAACAGGAAACTCCCTAAACAATTTAGAAGATGTGAAAAGAAACTGCGCCGAGATAATTGTAGAAAACTTATTGGTACCTGCAGGGCAAACCTTAGACCTTACAGGCCTTTCAAATGTCAACGTTACGTTCAAAGGAAATACTTCGTTTGAATTCATAGAATGGAAAGGGCCACAGATTTTGATAAGTGGAACTAATATCAATATTACAGGAACTAATAATTCCATTATTGATGGTAATGGACCCAAATGGTGGGATGGTTTGGGAGGCGGTGGAGGTATTTTAAAGCCAAGACTCTTCAAACTTCGATATCTTGTTAATGCCAACGTAAATAACCTTTATTTACTCAATTCTGCCCGTAATTGTTTTGCAATTCATAATTGCACCAACATTAACGTCACAAATGTTGTAATAAATGATAAAGATGGTGATACTCAGGGTGGTAGAAATACAGATGGTTTTAACGTTAAAGGGTCTGAGAATGTATTTATTAAAAATGTTCGTGTATTTGGACAAGATGACTGTCTCGCCATACGATCCGGAAATAATATTCATTTTTCAGAAGGGTACTGTTATAAAGGTCATGGTCTGTCCATTGGATCTATGGGCAATCGCACGAATAATATTCTTCAAAACGTGTACATATCAAATAGTGAATTGGTCGAATCAGATTATGGTGTTCGCATTAAAACTGTTTGGAATTGCACCGGTTTAGTAAGTGGGGTTCACTACGATAACATCACAATGACGAAAATAAAAAAAAATGGGATTATACTCCACGGTGATTATGGTAACTTGCCATCTCCTGATGTAGCACTCACTGATGGAATTCCCATCAAGCACCTTACGTTGACCAATATACGAGGAACTGTAGAAAAATCGGGTACCAATATCTACATACACCTTGCTGATGGTGTTGGTTCTGACTGGTATTGGGAAAACGTAACAGTAACTGGTGGAGAAAAGAAGAGAAATTGTTCTGGAATTCCAGAAGGGGCAAACGCATTTTGTGCCTAATAGCACCTTGTCGAACTGTATGTTTAAATAAATATTCTTAAATGAAATTTTTTTTTGATTAGGTACACAATCGTGATTAAACACCTGGTGTGATTGATTTTGTTTTGAATAACTGATCTCCACTTTTGCACGTTTTCTTTTTCTGAAAGGTTTATATCTGATCTATCGAATTGCTTTCAGTATAAAGAAAAGATAGATCGATACTAAAACGATAACAACTGTAGATATAAACTGTTATTTTTCCTATTACTAAGTTCAGTAACTATGCAAACTCTCTTGAAATAGTTGGTGAAAAATGAGGTGCTTTATTAAAACATTTGCAACCCATTTACTCTTACTAACATTATTTGTGGTGGGCAATGTTTTTGCCGATTCATTATCCTGCACCCTCACCGGAAATTCATTGGAAAACTTAGACTACGTGAAATCAAATTGCAAAGAGATCATCGTAGAAGATTTGTTGGTACCACCGGGAAAAACTTTGGATTTTACAGGAATTTCAGACGTTAGTATAGTCTTCAAAGGAAACACTTCATTTGAGTTCAAAGAATGGAAGGGACCATTGATTCTTGTAAGTGGTAGTAACGTAAACATCACAGGAGCAGAAAATGCCACAATTGACGGTAATGGTACCCAATGGTGGGACGGATTAGGTGGTAATGGAGGCATTTTAAAACCACGGATGTTTAAACTTCGATATCTCAATAATGTGAACGTGAACAATCTTTATTTTCTCAATTCTCCTCGTCACTGTTTTGCAATTCACACCTGCACTAACGTTACTGTGACGAATGTGGTGATAGATGACTCAGCTGGTGACACGTATGGTGGACACAACACTGACGCATTTAATGTTAAAGGATCCGAAAACGTTTACATAACAGACGTTAAAGTATTTAATCAGGATGACTGCCTTGCTGTTAGGTCCGGAAATAATATCCACTTCACACGAGGTTATTGCTACCATGGTCATGGATTATCCATTGGATCTGTTGGAAATCGTACCAACAACATTGTCGAAAATGTGTACATATCAGACAGCGAACTTGTGAATGCAGACAATGGAGTTCGTATAAAAACAGTTTTTAATTCCACAGGTTCTGTGACAAACATCCATTACAACAATATTACAATGAGTGGCATTAAAAAAGTTGGAGTTGCGTTCCAAGGTGATTATAAAAATACAAGTCCTACTGGAACACCTACAGATGGAGTGCCCATTAGGAATGTAACTCTTACCAATATTAGAGGAACTGTGAGTGAATCGGGTACTAATATTTATATCCTTCTTGCCGATGGGGTTGCTGAGAATTGGTACTGGGAAAATGTTACTGTAACAGGTGGAAAGAAGACGAAAATATGTTCGGGAATTCCAGAAGGATCTCATGCCTTCTGTGCCTAATTTTAAAAAATTAATTATTATTATATACACAATTGTTAAAATTATTCTTTTGCCTATGTTTACAATTAATTTTCACAAGAATGTCAGTGTTAAAGGATTCATTTTATCAAACTACACTTAATAAATAACGAGATAATTATGTGATAACAATCTATAAAATACTTATATAAAGTTTAAAATATTTCTAATTAATAAATAAAATTCCGTTAAAAACTGAACAAACTGCTTGTGTTAACAATTATTTTTGAGGTTAGTATTAAAATGATATTTTTTTACATTTCTTTTCATTTTACATATTTATAATTTTGTGATTTCAATTTAAGACAGACCCTTTTTATAACAATAACAATGAAGACATTTGTCCTTTGTGCATATGTATCCTTCATGTTTATTGTTGTACTAGGAAATCCATACGGAATACCATGTATGTTAACTGGCATTTCGTTAGAATATTTAAATTTAGTTAAATTAAATTGCAATGAAATTGTGGTCGAAGATTTATTGGTACCAACTGGAGAAATACTGGATTTCTCCGGAATTGCCAGTGTTAACATTATATTCAGAGGGAATATTTCGTTTGAATATAAAGAATGGAAAGGACCTCTAATCCTCTTCACTGGCTACAATATTAACGTAACAGGAGAAAATGCTGTAATTGATGGTGGTGGGATGGACTTGGAAGCAACGGAGGGGTGACAAAACCAAGACTATTCAAATTTAGAAATGTAATCGGTGGAAACGTAAAAAATCTTTATTTTCGCAATTCACCACGCCATTGCTTTGCAATTCATAATTGTACCGATGTTTATGTCAGCAATATCACAATAAATAATGCAGATGGGGATCTTTTGGGTGGACACAACACTGATGGATTTAATGTAAAAGGAAATGAAAACGCTTTTATATCAGATGTCCGCGTCTACAACCAAGATGATTGTCTTGCTGTGCGATTTAGAAATAACGTACACTTTTCACAAGGATACTGCTCTGGAGGACATGGATTATGCATTGGGTCTGTTGGAAATCGCACAAATAACATTGTTGAAAATATATACATAACGGCTAGTAAAATTGTTAATTCGGAAAATGGAATTCGTATAAAAACAGTTTATAATTGTACTGGTTCGGTAACAGGAATTCATTTTGATAATATTAGTTTCAGCAATATTTCAACATATGGAATTTTAATACGTGGAGATTATATGTATTTGCCAGGACCTACCGGTACACCCACCGATGGAATACCAATTAATAATTTAACAATAACAAATATAGAAGGAACTGTTCAGAAAAATGGAACAAATATATTTGTACTTGTTGCTGAAGGTGCTGCATCAAATTGGAATTGGGAAAATATTACTGTTAGCGGTGGAGAAAAAAACAAATATGTTCTGGGATTCCCATAGACTAACGCATTCTGTGTTAATCCGCAAAAATAATAAAATAAATATTATTTTAAAATAAAAACATTTTTCTATCTAACAGAGATTTCATAATATTTATTTATTTTATACAATTACGTTAAAATTTCAGAATTAATTAATAGACGCAAAATTAATTAATTGTACTTATAAAATAATATAATATATCTAATAATAACTAAAAGAGAATGATGGCCGACCATAGCAACAATGAAAAAGAAAGATGGCCGACCATAGCAACGATGAAAAAGAAAAATGGCCGACCATAGCAACGATGAAAAAGAAAGATGGCCGACCATAGCAACAATGAAAAAGAAAGATGGCCGACCATAGCAACGATGAAAAAGAAAGATGGCCGACCATAGCAACGATGAAAAAGAAAGATGGCCGACCATAGCAACGATGAAAAACAAAGATGGCCGACCATAGCAACGATGAAAAACAAAGATGGTCGACCATAGCAACGATGAAAAACAAAGATGGCCGACCATAGCAACGATGAAAAAGAAAGATGGCCGACCATGGCAACAATAAAAACAATGATGGCCGACCATGGCAACAATGAAAAACAAAGATGGCCAATCATGGCAACAATAAAACAATGATGGCGGACAACATTAACAATGTGCTAACAATTAAAAACCATAATGGCCAAAAATGGCAGCAAGTTTAAATCGCTCACTGACTGGGCCCAGTTCATAATAATATCTTTATTTTAATACTTTGTGCGTCATCTGCCAGGAACTCTGTACAACTACACTTGAAATGAAATAGAAAATTACTGGCCGGTATTGTAGGTAATTGTTATATCGTCTAAACATGTCTTCGCTTTCTCTCAACAGTTGACATTAAAACTGACATTTTATTTTATTATATTTTCGTGCATGTTTATAAATCAAACATATAAAATTGCGTGTATTTTGTAAGTATTTACTGTTTAGAAGTTTGTGCAGTTAAAGTTTCGATCAATTTGATAAATGTGATTCAGTGTCTTGCTAGGTTATAATTTATTGCAAATATGGCCAACAAATTAGGGTAAGAATTCTTTTATACTCGAATGGAAATATATTTATTGTAACAAATACTTATATTTTACTGTAGAAATAAAAATTTCAAACAAAGGAACGGAACAGCAAAAGTTGGAGGTATAAAAAAGCGATTGGCAAATCGACCAAACATTAAAACGAATGTCACCGATGCTCGTCAAAAATTAATTCAGAAAAAGAGAAAAACCGTCAAGGATGCCCGTGAGGTCTTATCAAATTTAGCTAAAAAACATGATGCTAGGGATAGACTAGAAAAATTAAGGGAAACCAGGGGTGGAGTTCAAACCAACAGCAGAGTAAGGGCTATTGGTGCTAACATTGTACAAACAACAGATAAAAATGGAAAAATAGCATTGGTAACTAAGAAGGGGAAAAGAAGTGTTTCAGATATTAGTCTTGCCATTAAGCAGCAACTAGGAATGTTGCCTTCACGAAAAAAAGTTGGCCCAGTTAAAAGATCTCCACCGAAATCTCCTATCAACAAAATATCAAAAAGTGCTCCTCCAACTATAAGGAAAACCATTCTGAATGATATAAAATACAATCCTGCTCCAATACATTTAAGTTATGATGATTATCAGAGGGGTTACGGTACCCCTGAGGATCTATATAAATGGATTCGACCAAGTTCCAGATCTCTTAACTCTGATATGATGAGTGAAAGAATGAGATATGCTAGACATAATTCAGATTGGTCTTATTTACCAGCATCCAGGTAATTTAACAACTATAACAACCAAAATATAAAAATTAGTTTGTATTTATATATTGCACTTTGCACTGCTTTATTGTTTTGTAATTAAAAGTGTGCTTCAAGTATCATTTCGAAAAAGGCTTCAAACTCGTGTACTTGAAGCCCCTATAATTTTTTTTGATGTAGTATAATGACAAAATTAAGGTATTGTTTTACAATTAACATATTACTTTAATTTTAAAAGAAATCAAAAATATTGAAATGGTAATTTTCAATTTAATTATACCGTTTATTAAAATATCCTGGCAATTCTTTTTAATATCTGTCTCTATTTTTAATAATACAGAATGCCTGTTGCGCCAACGGCCTACATTGATTTGGATAAACCTAAATGAAGATGAAGAAATGCCCTTGGTACCTTTTTCTCCAGTTCCAAATTCAGGTTACAGAGCTAGTATTTTGTCTCGTCTTGACTCTACCCCTCCTCAACATAAATCTCATGGAATTTTTGCTAATCAGACCAAAACAAAAGTTGTGGTACCAGCCGGACATCGAATAGTTGTATCAAATTTACAACAGACAGTCACACAGGATGATATTCGAGTAAGAATTTTCAAATGAAAATAATAAAATAATGTAGTATTACATTAGTTTTCCATTGGAATAAAAAGGCTAATTAAGTAAATTTGTTTCAGGAACTATTTGAAGACATTGGTCAGCTGTTAGTTGCTCGATTGGTAAGACCAGGAACAGCTGAAGTAATTTATAAAAACCTCAGAGATGCACAAAAAGCTGTTGATACCTATCACAATAGGCAGTTAGATGGACAACCTATGAAATGCTTTTTAGTTAATAAGAGACCATTGAATAACCCGACTGGATCCGCAATTCAAAGTCAGGAATTGTAAGCAGATTTTTTATATTATGCTACATTTTATTTTTAATGTAAACTAATAAACATCTAAATAATTACAGAACTCCGTCAATTACTAAAAGACCACCTGTGTCCAAAATATCGGCCGAAAAGGTTGTCCCTGATATTCAAACAATTCACAAGGTTCTATTCCGAAGAGGAGATTAATTATTTTTAATGTGTAAGAAATTAAATATCCATGCAAATTATTTTTTTGTGTCTATATTCTTTTTATCAGTAATTTATGTATCGTTAATTTCTATTATTGATATTGATCATGTAACTAGTTGCAATTTCAGAAACTAGTGTAATTTTCGTGTAAGTTGAATTAATAAAAACATCCAATTTTAGTCCAGTGCAATTGTTTTATTTCTTTCACATAAAAAGCATTTTTAAATTCAGACAATTTAAATAAATTGAAAAAAGTTAAAAAAAAGTTTTGTATTGTAATTTAATATCAATCATAAAACAATTTAATTTTTATTTTTTAATACTTTAGATTGGTTTGAAAAAATTATAAAAGATGTCCATAACAAAAAAAAAGTATAAACGTGTAATGAAACAAAAGTTCTGATACTACATTACTTAACTATTTTTAAATAAGTAATTTATACTTCATTGAAATTGAAATTTTACTGTTTACTTTAAGTTGAATAAAGTTATCATTAAAATGCAGTTTTACAATAAGTGCACCATAGAAAGTTAAAATTTAACATGTTATAAAAGGTGATTATTAGTACATAATTTCAAATATTTAATAATTAAATTGCTGTAAAGATCAACATTTTGGTTTCCTTAAGCAAAAGCATTTATTTTTATAGAAAATTTCGGTTAGAAAGCTTGTTTTTTAAGATATTCATTATTGATATCAACTTTCAATTTTTTTTTAATTGTTGCTATTGTTTTGTTGTTTTGATTTTAAATTGTTAGCGTTGTCAGCCATTATTCGTCTTTAATTGTTTTAGCTAAAATTTTACTTAAATTCGTATAATTCAGTAACTTTTAGACTTTATTAATACAATTTTTGCAATCAATTGTTCTAGATAAAAACTAAAATCATAAAAATCAATTTCTACTATTTATTAATTTTTTTATTGGCTATTAATAAATTAAAAAAATAGAGTTAAAGTACAGTCGTCTTGTTTTTTGTTTGTTAATTAATTAATTCAATTATTTTTTCATTCAACTATCAAAGGTTAGAAAGAGGCCTTAATCATTCTTGTGGTATTGGGGCAACAGCATCGTAAGCAGTTGCTTTTTCTTTAGTAACATCATGAAAGCAATGATTTGTAAATTTTATCTACCCAAGGCTGAAACGACTTTTAGTTTGAATTGGGTATATTGAAACTGTTTTATGTTATGCTTGCCTGATAAAAACGTGAGTAATTTTCTGGAAGAAACATGCCTTTCAGCGCACTAAATTAGTTAAAAAAAAACAATTATTTTTCATTTATTGAAATCCATATTAAATTTCTATCAATGAATAAAGTATTTTGAATTGAATTTAGCATGTCTTTCTTTCTATTTCAATAATGTGTTGAAACATTCTCTGATACCTAATAAATTTTAGAATTTAAAATGAGGGAACTTCATTATTACTATCGGACATACGTGCATCTTAAAAAATATTTAGAAATTAATCAATCCTTTTGTAATGTTTAAATTTCCTTACACTATATAAACAAATACGTCGCAACGCTCCCAGTATTTTTTGCATTTTTTTAATGTACTATTTGAAACGGTGTTTGTTATTTATTTGTTTCGTTTCGGGACAAAACGTGTGACAAAAACGGATCCTACTTTGTTTAATTTGGTTGCAAGAATGCAAAATATCTCTTAACCACGAAATATTCCATTTATGAACAGGGTAGCATAACAGAATGAATATGATATTGAACACAAGGAAACCATACCGCTACGCTGAAATAAAATCCTGAACAGTCCACTAATAAAAGTTTGTGAGAAAATGTTAACTTTACTACCATTCCATTATGTACTCCTGGTAATAATATTGGTAATTTTGTGGCAGAAAGGCGTATGTGCAAACTATAAATAAAAGTTAAATTGTTTATTTATTTATTTAAAGAGGGAGGGGGCTTTGTTGAAACTGCAATCGTTAGCCACGACGAACACTGCTATAAACAGTTATAAAAATTTGTAAAAGTACCATATACATACCCATGCATTAGTGCTATAAATTATTGTAACTCAATGAGAACGTTCATAAAGATAAAAAAATTATTTTGGTATTCGCTTTAATTTTGGAAATACGTAATAAAAATTTCGTATTATTTCCGGTATTTTCTTCATATGTGGAGCAAACAAACCCTTTTTTAAAGGAACTTCGTACACACAAAATAACAACGTAAAAAAAATATTTTAAAAGAATGAAAACTTATCAGTGCTTCTAAAAACTACGCTAAAATAGGTAAATGCGAGAATTCTGACATTTTACAAAAATTAGGGTATTTGTGTTATAAATATTGTTAAAATTCTATTCTGATAAATAACCATCAAATTAATAAATTGTAGCGTAAATTACAAATAAATATTTATAAAAGTTGTTTGCAATATATAATTGTAGCTCATAAGCCCTAAATTACGAGTAACCTAAATTAACTTACCCTTAATGCCATATGGACTTTTCGTCTCTTTGTTTACCCCATAATGCAACTACACTCCTACACTGTAGCACAACTGTTTACATTCTTATGACAATTTTAACCTTTTGAGATAGTCGCTGTGTCCACTTTTTCACTTATCACGACACTTTTATTAAAATGTCATCGAAAAATAATTGTTACATTGTTATTACAGTCATTACAGTTTCTGTGTTGTTTACATACCAGCGGTTTTTTTACAACTTCGAATATGGCAAGCAAAACGATAAATAGAACTGATCCGTTCAATCAATTTTATTAGGTTATTTATCTACTTTATATTATGAGACACAAATTGTAAAATTAGATGTTTGCTAAAGTACATTTTGGCCATTGTCTTAAACGTCTGTTCTAATAAAAAAACGATTTGGTATATTTTTGTTAGAATTTAAAAAAATATGGGCTAATTTTACAATTTTTGTGCCTTATAACAACAGAAATCCGGCTCAATGAGAACTACATAACATCAATCTCCAGTCATCTCGATACCCCTTCCATGAATTTAAGCTGTTCACGTGAATAGATAAAAACCACAGAATAGTATAATTGGTTATCTTCCTTGTTTATCTATTTGTAAAATATTTGTTGTTATGTCGTGATTAATTTAATTTAATTTTAACATTTTAACTAAAATAATGTAAATTTAATATTTCCAAAACTCTTTTAAAGCTTTTACTAATTCTACTTAAATGAAATTAAAAGAAACAAAATTTTTATTAAAAACCTAAAATTAAATTTTTAGGAGGTAATACATATCCACGGGAATGTATCAATTAAAACCTCCATCCCCCGAAATGCCTGTTGATAAATGTCTAAATCAGTGGACTCTTTCTGGGATGTAGGAATAAAATGGGTAAGGGATGGCTGATACCTTAGTTGATCAGCAAAAGAATGTGTTTAGAAGGATGAAAACAAAGTGAAAATATTACTGAAAGCCTAAAATTTAATTTTGAGTAGGTAATTAATATCCAAGGGGGTGTAGCAGTTGAAATCTGTATCTCCCGAAATTCCTGTCTTGATAAATGTCTAAATCTGTGGACCATCGCTGGGTAGTAAGAAAATGGTTTAGGGATGGGGATATCTACTTGAATATCAAAAAAAAAAAATGTTTAGAAGAAAGTAGAAAGTGAAATAAAAATGTTTTAAATGTCAAAATCATTAAGGGAACATTTGATTGTTTAGCATCATACGGTTACTGTAGAAAAAACGACATTAACGAATTGGTCATATCTTCACCCTTGCGTCTTCATTCCTGCAAACGCTTTTTCAGTGTTTTATAAACTTTGTGGCCCTTCTAGCATCCTAAAACCATGCTCATCTCATATACAAACTTATAGAATATACAATTTTAAATTTTTAACTCCATCCCCTGCATCTCCATCATGAGTTCACCCCAATTTGACACTCTTCTGGACTACGTACTCATAGAATTAACCAAAGAAGTACGCCAAAAAATTAATGTTATAACAAATTTTAGTTATAAAAAATGTAAGCTGTCATATAAATGTAAACGTAAACGTTTCTGACTTAGATCGAAGACTTCCTTCAACTTTTTAAAACATATTTATTAACAGTAGCTATTTACAGTTAACTAGTGCATTGCATATCGGCAAGTTTAGTATGCCCATGGTGAAATCAAACATCCATACTTAATAAATAAAATTGAAGTAGGTACATTTCTGTTTGTAAGGTGGCAATAAGACACAAACGCCTTTTAGTAAACTTTAATCATTAATTGATCATAATAATTGCATTTATTATAAACAGTTAAATAATTAGGTTTAGTTTCAAGTCAGGATTCACACGAGCAAAACAAAGGGTAAAAAATTTATTCATGCAATAAAAGTTTGTTGATATGCTTTACGGAAAATATACTCGAAATTCCAATTTTTTACCCTTGATTCAAAGGGCACATTTTTTAAAACTTTAATCAAGGAATTTCTACAAAGATTGTAGTTTGTAGTATAATATATTTGATATCATTGTGGACTATTGAATATTTATTGACAGTATTAATTTGTTGTAGTTAAGTCTCCTGTAGTTCAAAACGATATTCTTCTAAAGAAATTCTACTTAAAATTATCAGTGATATCCCAACAAAGAAGTAAAGAATTTAGAAATGAAAAAAACAATATAGGATTACAAAAAAATAATAATCTCCCTAAAAAAAATGCAGCGCAATGCCTGTGTTGATTATGGAAAATAATAAAAAATTATTTTACCCTTCAATTTTGCTATAATTACTTTTTGTATATACATAATCATTAATAGGAGGAAGATTAGATTTGCATAATAATAGTTTTTATCCAATTTTTAGACCTCTAGGTGACCACGTAATTCAAAATAGTCATTTTTATGGTTGTTTTTTCGCGTACCTCAGTTCACCTTTCAATATTAAAAAAAGAAAACAATGTGATACTAAAGGCAATTGAAGCACTTATTTGTGACAATTTTTATTTTATTTTTAAATTTTGGTCGAAAAATACAAATTTTTACAAGCGTTTGAAATTTTTGAATGGCTACAAAATAAGAAACTACTAATAAAACAAAAAAAAATGATCCTCTTATTTTATAAAATACATTTATTTTTTTTTTGAAGATTTTTAAAACGGCTAAAGTGTGATGAAAAATTAAAAACGAACCAAAAATGGTTAAATTATAATATCAATAAAAATGTTGTTTTAATTTTTTATAATATTTTAGATCAATAGAAAGTGGAACATGGATAAAAAAAATTGTAAATTATTTGTAGTGTGGATTTTGTTAATTGATTGCAGGGATATGTATTTTAAAATTTCAAAAAATTTAAAAATCCCCTAAACAAGCTTAATTCAAACTAGTGTTTACCATGAGTTACTATTGTTGCATAATAATTTTTACGGTAGACCGCAAATTATACAAACGTAATACACTTGTTGTTTAAAATTCTAGGTACACGTGTTCTATTCATCTTCATTGATAAAGGCAGTAGACGACTTAAAAATTCCACCATTTATTTTCGGTTCGTTTCTGTAAACATTAAAAACTATTCGGTGTGTTTGCATTGGCATTTCACTGTCTGATCCATACCATTCCTGAAAGCGAAGAAGGAGCACACTCGGAACCAGGACATTCAGCTCACGTCCGTAGCCCAATATCGCTCATTTGGTTTCTATTTCCGCCACCTACTATATAAAACACTCAACCGTGTTTTCTTCATCTATTACACTTTGCTCAGCGCCATGGCGATAACTATGCGGACATTTTTAATAGCAGTAGCCTTATTGGGGCCAGTTTACGCCAGCCCTTCGGCCGTCGAAGTCCTTCAGGACATGTACAATACTTGTATTAAGGATTTCTCAGTGGGTTGTGTTAAACCAAAAGCAATGTCATGGGTGAGCAATGTGGTTAACCAACCTGTCATTAAGATTACTGAAGATTTACTTGTAGTAAAGAAGAACAACCCCAGTTTAGAAGAGGTAAGTACGGTTTACTTGTGCTTGTCAAAATTATTCTTGTTAATAATTATTTTTAGGAAGAACGAAGCATTCCAGCTGATATCTTCGATCAATTTGAAGATTTTCTGCAAACACATGATGTTGTGGCTAAAGTGCCAGAAATTTTGAAGCCCTCTGGCCCTCTCGCTGAGCTACTGCCAAGATCTTTCCAACCCACAGATTTGTCTGTACCAATGGCAGCTACTGGTATAACAATTACAAACTAATTAATCTCAATTCGTGATATTAAACACTCCTTTTTATTTTACAGGAAGGTCGAAGATGGTAAAGAAAATCCTGGTGCCCTTCTTGTTGGGTCTCAAGTTTAAAACAGCAGTTTTAGTACCATTGGCGCTTGCTTTGATAGCTCTGAAAACATGGAAAGCTCTCACATTGGGATTACTGTCGTTGGTTCTCACCGGTGCTTTGGTCATCTTCAGGCTGACGAAACCAAAGGTATTATTCAACAATTACCCGATATAAATAGCTGAATTAATTTTTTTTGTTCGTCAATAGGTTACTACATACGAAGTGGTTCATTACCCACAACATGAACATGTTCACCACATCGAAGCAGCTGCAGCACCCACTGGTTGGGAACAACCCGTCTATGGTAGATCCCTCAACCCTCAAGAAATGGCCTACAGTGCTTATATTAAGCAGTGATCGAATGAGTTGATATGATTGATTCTAATGTTAATACGCTAATTTATTATTTATTTAAATAAATCATTGTTACAAAACCTTCATCTATTGCTATTTGAAACCTTACTGAAAATACGAAACACCAGAAATGTTCCAATCTTTAAAAAGTTAAACCAACAAATATAAATTATTTTTCATATTTTTTGTAATAAACTAAAAATAAAAAACAAAAATGGCACTTTCATCAATTATTTAATTAGGAAAACATTACATACTTTGATTCAAGTTATTAATAATGGGTTGTAACACTTATTGATAAACATTTTAATGTTTTTAAAAAATATTTTCAATTTATAAAAATGGTGTACATTAAATGAACAGTGAAGTAACAGTAATAAATCATGAATGTAACAGTTCTTTTAAATTTAGTAATCGAACAATTAAAGACCTCATTATAAATTATAAAGAATGAATGGCCAGTACTGGAGTCTTTATTGAATGACGATTATAATACTGTAGTAATATTATAGAAGACAAAATTACTATTAGATTTTTATGGAAATTATCATAAGTAAAAGTAAATACCTATGGATTCACATAATTTCATAAGACATTCCATCCGTCCATAAATCAATATAAAGGGAATGTTTTAATTCAATATCATTCCAAGTTGAGAAAAATAATAGATGAATAGTTTTATTAACTCGATAACTACCTTAATCTTTGAGATAATTTTCAAAAGCTGACGATCATTATAAAATACATGCAATACTTGAGTTGACAAAATAAATCGATAAATCTTTCTTCCCTTTATATAATTGATACATTCCACAAAAAGTATTTACAATATAAAACAATAAATCAGGGTTGCATGTATGTGGTTTCCCTTTTATTAGAAGCATTTTCTGATACAACAAGCAAGGTTGAATAACTGTAGAAACTTCAAATAAAAAATGCCAATTTTCTACTAGACAACTAAACATTTTGATTTAATATTTCCCTGCAAGCTCATATTGATCACAATTGATCACAAACCTAATAGTTATTGTAAAACTAACCAAAATAGTTTAATTATTTTTTAGAGGAAAGAGAAGTATTGAATATTAATATATAGATTAATTGGATGGCATATTCGACACAATGTTATATTTTTTGTTCCCAATTAGGCATAAAAGTGATCGAATTCCTTTTATTCTATCAACCTATTACCCTCTATATTTTGGTTGATTAATTTAAAATAAAAACCACGTCTCGTAAGGCTTCATTAATCAAACTTAAAAAGAACAAGTGTAAGTTTATAATATTGTAAAGCGAAAATGAACCGAAAGAAAGCAAGTTTGTGCTAAATAGTTGAAGCAGCTGATCCGTTTTGAATAATACATTTCGTCCTTGTTTTGGCGTTCGAAAATCTGTCACAAAGCCAAACGAAAACTGATCTTCGGAAGCGGTATAACCCATGTGTACATATCTACATGAAAATTAGTATGCAGACGTGGTACCCTTGAAATCCTTCGCGTCACACAACAGAACTCCTGGTTCTCTGCTTTGCTTGACTTGACGGTACCAATTCCAAATTAGATAAAAGAAATGCGTCCACCTACTAAACCAATGCGGTAGCCACTTCCGATACCAGAACGATAAAAAGCCAGGGCGTGTTCCAAAAAGCATCAGTCGCTTCAAGTCCTTCAGCTGAACAGCATACGATGGCATTTTTCAAAAGTTGTTTGGCAATTGCATTAATTGCATCGGTAGCTTATGGAAGCCCAGCGCCCAAACCAGCCTTCTGGAAAGGTTGGTCATTGGACAATATCGAAGAGATGAGGGCAATGTGTGCTAGCGACGACGATGCCATCGCCTGCTTAAAATACAAATTCTTGTCGTTTGTTGATAACATGTTCAAGAAAGATTCCCTTCAAGTGAGTGAATATACGGTGATCAAAAAGTGTAAAAGTGTTGATATTTAAATTTTGTTTGTTGTGTTTTAGCTGTCAGACAGTGTAGAAATCAATCGCAACAGTTTCCGTGCCAACGAGGTTAGTGCCAGGAGCGAATCATCATCATTTGAAGACCTAGCTGAAAACTACATCCAATCTCATGATGTCACATTCAAACTTCCTGGATCTGCAGTTACCGTTGAAGGAAGAGATTTAGACAACGAAGTCCTTAACTTCAAAGTTAATTTCTCTGGAGAAAGCGAAGTTGGAGAAGCCAGAAAGAAGGGTAACATCAACTTGTTCGAAATATTTACCAACCTTATGAGTTTTTAATTTATTTTTTTATTTCAGTGAAAAAATCCAAGCTCAAGAAGATCATCGTACCCATCCTCGTCTTCATTCTTCTTAAGGCAATGACTCTCATTCCTTTGGCTCTCGGTGCCCTTGGTCTCAAAGCGTGGAACGCTCTGCAACTGTCCTTCTTCTCCTTCGTCATTTCCGTTGCACTTGCAGTATTTCAACTTTGCAAAAAGATTGCAGCTGATAGCGCGCCACCTCAGATCTCTGCTCATGGTCCTTGGGAAAGTGCCCATTTGGCCGCCAGGTCATTTGAAGAGAAGGCTCCTGTTAACGAAGAGGAAGCTCAAAAGCTCGCATATGCCGCATATCTTTAATAAGAAATACGTTTTAGTGTTGTCCGACCTTGTTCGATTTTAATTTATTGAATTTGTTAATTATTTATAATAAATTATGAATTTAACTTTTTACCTTTTACTATACACATACTTTAATGATATACTAAAAAAGAACCTGGGTTGCATTTATGAAGAATTTGGATTTGGATCATTAAAAGTTCCATAATAAAATTTTGAATAACGTATCATGTATAATCATGAAAGAAAAAAATAATGGAACGTATATTGCAGTAATTCACTTTTCTTCTTCTCACAATTTTTAAATGGTATCTTCGAATGTAATTGATTTTAAAAAACAATCTTTATCGTTTTTATGTAAAATTCTAAAATATATTCTCATGGACAACCATATGTTTCGACATAAATTTATTTCTCTAAGAATATGTTATCATATTCAACACTTTTAATAACATATTATGTAAATATCCACACAAAATCAACAACAAATAATTTACCAATATTAAAATAAAGTCATAAAATATTGTGCTATTACTTTTGTAAAGTTTTAAAATTTGTGACCATTTTCACAATTTTAAATGTTTTACTGTTTTGTTACTGAATAGTTCTCAACCAAATAGCAATTTGTTCCACTTTTATTAATTAATGTGAGAGCAAAACTAGTGGTTAATATTACTTTTTGGTCGAATTTCCACGATTGGGCACCTAATAGAGTATTCACTGTTTGTTAGCCTTTAGTACCGTTACGTAGTGTTAAATTAGAAATGAAATGCGCTTTGTTACATGGTCAGAATATCAATTTTAATAACACAAATATTAGTATCATATTTGAAGTTTAACAGTTTAAATTGAATTCCTATTACGTCCCATGCCACATTAATAAAAATTTACATATCGAAGGAATGTTCTATTTATCCGAATTGGGTTCAAATAGGTCAAAAATTATTGGCAATAAAATGTAATACATTAAATATAATTTATCATTAACCTACTCTGGTTTTTGGAGGGTTTACATTAGCAAAACAATCTGCCTACTCTTAATATGTCTATTAGTTTTTAGAAAGCAAATCAATCGTACGCTGGCTGCAAAAAAGTCAATACTGTAAATAATAAGCATGCAGAAGTGGCGAGGTTGTCATACACATTTTATAATTATTCATTATTTAAATTTCTTTTGTTTAATATTATTTATTATTCTAATTTAATATTAATCCTCGATGCCACATTTCTTTACACCATCGAAACATTTTAATGAACCTATATACATATAAAGAGTTGCCAAATCCTTTCAGAACTAAATAATTAGTTTGTTTATCATCCCCACAACGAATTTAAAATTTTTTAGAATACGTATCACTTTATTTAAAAGTTGAAAGAAAATTATACACTTAAATATGAGAGTAAGTGATATCATTTGTAGATTATTAAAGAAATAATTAGGGAACCTTGGTGTTCAAAATTGCAAATAAACAATTTTGAGTTTCCAAGTTCCAAGAATTTACTTTTTTTGTGTAATGCCCTTTTTCTTTATCGCAATCAATAATTTATTAAAGGATGTTTAAGTGAATCATCATATTTTGATGACAGAGTCGCTGCTTCCTTAATTATGTTTTACATTTTCATTAATTTTAGTAAAAAAGGCACATACACTGTTAATAAATTTAAATTCCAACCAATGCCACACCGTAACTGGTACCTAGAAATTCTTTTACTTATATTTAATTTTTGTTTGTTGTAAACTATTATTAAAACCTTTAACAAATCCTCCTTAGAATTTTCAAACTAAGTTTCAACATAAGTTGACTATTATAAGCTCCTTTTAAGTAGCTTTGAATGTTATAATGGTAAATGAAGAAAACAGTATTGTTTTGTCTACTATAATTAAATATTACGTGTAAAGATAAAGAAATATTACATGTAAAGAAAAAGGTAGCTAAATACACATGAATTATCCTAAACCTAAAAGTAAAAAAAGTGTTAAATGAATATCAATTGAGCATACCGAAATAATCGTTATTTAACAATTAATAATTAAAGCTATAGGGTGTTTAGTCACCTTACATAAATATTGTCACCATCATATTATATAAAGTAACAAATATTACACAGGTATGTTTTGACTGATTCCCAAATTCAATGTTAAAAAAACACGCATGAATGTCTAAAGACTGTTTTATTCTAATTCATAGTATGCATCATCTGATGAGACACTACTGTTGGTAATTATTACAAAAGAAAAAAGATTACTGACCCTTCAGGTCTTTTTTTTTGTTATCAATCTACCTATGTATTTATAATTATTATCTTAGTAATTTTTCGTATCTATAACCTGCTGAAGGCACCACAATAATTGTAACTTTTACTTTTCTCTTTCACGCTACCGAATCCATGTCTATGTTTGGTTCAAAATCCATCCAAATTCCACTCCGTCTTGGCCCTATTATGGCCCGCGGCATCCTGTCGTTTCACCTACTTCTTCCAATTGTATCCTCTCCACCCTACCGCCCGAACTTGACCGTAAAGGATAACGACAGCAAGAGGATTTCGAAATCGTCCTCACACGCACATATTTACGTATCTACATATCGATGTTACCGGAATTCCTTGCGGAACATCGCCATAAACAAACGTCTGTCTGCGTATTGCTTATTAAAAAGCAAAGCACAATTGGACTCCTAACCCGGTATCAGTGGAATATATAACCGCACCCACGTACCGGTGTTTGTCATTGTCAGTGTACCTTTCGATCATGTTGTGGCGGTTGATAGCAGTTCTTTCCGTAGTGGCGATTGCCCTTGGAGGCGCCCAAGAAGATGAATTGAGGAGCGGTGATCAGCTCGTCTCATCTGTTTTAATGGACTGTACGGAAATGGACTGTGTTAAGACGAAGGTACTTACGTACCTTGATAACGTCCTGGGATTAAAAACTCCAGCTGAAACTGCCAGAGGATTCAAGGTACCTACTTAATTCATTATGACTTAAAGGTGCAGGGATGCTTATTCACAGAGTAAAGGTCACCAAAAAATATTGAAAGACACGAATTAACCTTTCTCTTAAAATTATAATAATTAGAGTGTTTTATTATTGTTTATTTAAAAACTTACGAAATTTATTATGTTACCCTTTTTTCTTTTTAGAATATCGATGCTGCCATTTTCAAAAGAGCTGCACGTGTTATGAAAACTCACGAATTCCGCATGAAACTCCCAGAAATATTCTTCGGAGATAGTGAGGTAGTTTACAATCCTCGTACTGGATTAGACGTTGTCGACAAAGAATCCGAAGGTACGTTTTAATTCTTTAAGTTCCAGCAGTGGATAGATACTTAAAAATTAATTTTATTTTTTATTTTAGCAAGAGGAGTCTTAAAAAAGAAACTCCTTCTTCCATTCCTTTTGCTTCTCAAACTGAAAATGAAAGCTTTGATGCCCATCTTCTTGGCTCTCATCGGAATCAAAGCCATGAAAGCTCTAATCCTTAGCAAATTGGCTATTCTTATTGTTATTGGTTTTGTTGTTTACCAATTGGTTACCAAAGCAGGTAATATTATCATAAAATTTCGTATTTAATTTTTTATCTAACCCTCTTTAATTGTTTTAATAGGTGTGACCCTGCCCATGGCAATGAACGCTGCTCCTGCTGAACCACCAGCGCCCATGTACGGACCTCCATCGACATCTCCACCAAACTCCTACGAGCCCAGTTGGGACCCCAACAATGGAGGACCTTATGCCAGAGTGTGGAACAATAACCCATCTCCTGTGGAGAATAATGCACAAAATTTGGCTTACTCTGCTTATTATCCTGGGGCTGTTACCACCACGACAAATAGACCTTAAATTTCGACCGATACCAAAGTACTGTTAATTAATTGTAAAAATGTCGTTATTAACTTATTTATAGAGGCAATAAATTATTTATTTAATTGATAAGGTAATATATTCTTAAGTAGAATTATCTCAAAGTAAAAATAACCGTTTCAATGAATACATTCATACCAATATTGGCAGATATAATGAACGGAATACGGAATACATATTACATGTAAGTTATATACAATGGCAATTTGTTTTTATTTACTTACATCCTATATTTATTTATTACTTAAAATTGATAATAAGTTAAATTTTTTGTTTAATAAAAGAGCTCCAGTAGTTTACTTGCTAAAATTTATGTAAATAATTAACGGCTAATTAGATAATTGGTGAAAAATTAAACAAATGCAATCAAAATTCTAGCTACCCTTTTAAAACTGGATACCTACATCAATTGATAATCTATCAATGCATCAATATTCATGTCCTATAACCGCAATGTTGATGCATTTTCCTAATAACACATTTGCTTTGGTGATCTGCTATGTGCTCAAGTGCCCTTAAGTTAAAAATGAGGAACCACAATTTTTAGTTGAACTTATTTATTTGTCAACTATAGAGTATAGAGGTCCTCGTCGTTTCATTGAAGTATTTGTAATATAATTAATATAGTGTAGGTTTTGTTATTTATTGTAAATAAAGGTCCATAAATAGTTCTTTCATAATTTCTAGTAACAGTTGGTTTGTAAATCGCCAACATTGAAATATGAGGATTAGATAAATAAATACAGGTATTGATTGAATACTTACTCACTCACTAGTCCATAAAGAGTGCCACTTACTCTTTTTTTACTATTTCAGCTACTGAACCCTAAATAGGGCAAAAATGGGCAAATTATTTATGTTATTTGTTAAGGTTGTTTGTTATATGATATTTTTGTTTGTTTATGTTAAAAGCACGTGTGGATTTGTAACATAAGGTTGAATTAAGGGCGTTACGGTATCAGGAATCCATAACCACCATAGAGCTGTACAGATTACAGAAACGAAACCCAAGTTGAGTTTACAGTACCTACGTATGTATATGTGTGTTTAGTGAACGAGAAACCGTTCCATAGAATCAAGTTAAACATTTATGGTACATGCACCTCCTTACGTTTATAATTTCCGGATATCATGACAGACAGCTTTCTGGAAGAAAATCGTATATCAAAGGTTTTAATAGGCACTTTGGGAGCGCTGTTTAATTTAATTCATCTTGCTTGTCTGCTATTCTACCAGAAAATTGTTTTTTTATGTGCCAGAACAGACTGCTTTTTCCAGTTAAAAGATACATGTACATGTACTTTAATTTTTATATTATTTGTACACGAACACGCGTACACCTTTCTATGTATAAAAAAAAAATAAATGCCTCTTTTAATTATAATCGTAAATTTTTATGATTTAAATCAATTAAATTTAAAATAAAGGAGTGTATCGATTTATTGATTAATTAATTCATAACAGTAAATGTATAAATTAATTGTACAAAACATACTGGTACAATAAATATGAATACTAACAAACTATCAGTTTAATTTTTCAATTAAATGTGTTGTTTTTTAAATATTTATGTTCAAACTTTCTCATCTGAAGCTAAAATGTGTTTACATGTTTAGTTATCAGTTAATTTATTTTTTTCTTTATCAAGGTTTGATTGAATTTCTTTAAATAGCCATTATTTGTTATTTTGCAGTAAAAATTGTTATTAAAGTAGCAAAGTAACGAAAATTTTTTTTTGTAGGAAAAGTAAACTCAATTTAAATCAATTTAATCAATCGCTGTATTTTTATAACAATAAATTGTTTAAACGTTAAAAAAAGGTTGAAGTAGATTGGAAATTAATTTTTTTAATGTATTTAATACAATAAATAAATAAATATAAACCCTATAAGGTTTTATTTATTACAACTTATGACTATTTTGGCCTATACACAGGCTTTCTACATTTGTTAATTATTAGTTTATTAGTGACAATTAATTAAATAAAACTAATAATCCTACATTCATACGTTATCACATTAAATATTTACAACTATTAAGTATTTCACTACTTTTGCAACTAGATTGACTCATTCGGAAGACTATTCCTATAACTTTGAGCAATAAATAATAAATAAATAAATAAATAAACAAATAAATAATTAAATAAATATCTACATATTAGCAATAAATACCATACATATACAATTAACTAATTAATATTTAGCAACTATGCATTCATTTAAATAAAATTCTACATATCTCATACCATACACATACACCCACACTATAAATGATTCGATTTGTTATACTTAAAATAAATGGCTTATTAAAAGAATTAATTAGTTCTTAAATAATCATTTCAACCCGCAAGACAGACTAACTAAAATTATAAATTTAATTATACAGTTATGGTTTAATTCTTATCAGTGGCAGACTTTAAAAGACATTAATTAAGTGCTTGAATAATATGCAAACAACAAATTTTCGTTTTTAATAATAAAATGCAATTTAATTATCTAATGAGAGATTTAACGAATCAAATGAAATTTAATTGTTTTCTTTAATAGTCGTTGTTGTATTTTTATTTGCTACAACAGTATAAGGAATAATTAAGATCCGTAGTTTAGCTTTTTACTTTTACCGAAGCTTCATTGAAAAACAATATTAGGTTCATTTTTGTAGGAACACTAACTAAAGTTTTTTGATTTTCTTATTAAATTAGAAAAACATAGAATTCTTAGAATAAATAGTATGGCGTTAAAAACACGCAGTTGCAAAGAAACATCCTGGTTCTTGGATGTGATGTGGTACTACAAAGAAGAGGCTTCGTTTATTTCTAGGTAACAGTGAGGTTGGTTGTTTGTCGTGTATCTGTAATAAAAAGAAAAAGTATTTTTATTTATTTAAATTTATGAGGTGTAAAAATCATAAAAAATACCATTACCCATTGTTTTAGTTTTACAAAATATAAATTATTACACACTGACATTTTTTATATTAATTCTCGAGTATTTCTTAATTTAGAAATTCGAAAAAGTACATTACAAGTGCATATTTAGAGAATATATTTGCAGGGGTGCGAAACGTTACTTACGGGTGGTGTTAAAGAAGGATACAAAAGATTAGAAATGTGGAGGTATTTGAAAAAGATAAGAAAACAGGGGTCAATTGCGAATAGGCGAGATGGAATGGTACCAGGACACTCTCTAAGACTTGAAGGGCGACTTAGAGACATATTAAAAGCAAAACAATGAATCAGGAAGATTTAGATTATATGTATATTAGGTGTTCGCCCAACCACCTTTTAAATAAGAATTAGGTCAAGTGGTAAAAGTGCATTTATATTGTAATTTTTCTCTGTTAAGTTATTAATTTTCTGATAAAATTAACGATCAGTGGCGCAACCAGAAATTAGGGTCCGGGGGAGGGGGTCTGATGGTTGAAATTTTCAATATTACCTACTTTTTTTGGGAGGAGGGAGGAATACCTGCATTTTTATTAAAACCTTCATAATTTAATTGTTTTTTCTTATTTTCAATGAACAATGATTAGGGGCTGTACATAAAATACGTCACACTAAAATTAGATTTTTTGAACCCCTCCCCCCGGTTGTCACGCTGTGTCACACTTTTTGTGACTCCCCTGTAAATATTACGTCACAAAAACTAAACACCCCCTCCCTTCCCTGAAAATGATAAATTTTGATTGATAATAAACAAATTTTGATAGCCAAAAATATTTATTTTATTTTCATAATAAAATTTAAATCAATTAATAAATATCTTTTGTAACGAACAAATAAATAATATTTCTATTTATCAGAAGTCCAAAGATTCTGTAAAATTTTTTGATTAACGGCGAACGTTACGTTGCCGTAAACCCCCTGTCACCCCTTGTCACATCTTGTCACACTCAGCAAGATCCCCCCCCCCCCTTGTATGCGAACGTATTTTATGAACGGTCAATCGAAGTCGAGTAATAAATATTGACAAATGTTAACTCTAGCAGCCGGTCATCATAATACAGTTACGGAGATACGATTTTAACCTCTTTAATCGTTAATCTTTCTGTAGTAACAAGGGTTGACACTGGTAGGGTTCTATTAATGTAGATAACGGTTCACGTGTTTATAGGCCTTGGAAATATTTTTATATTTTAGAAAATTAGCATTGATTTCTTGCGGATTTAAAATGTTTTTTATTATATTATTGCAGCCTGGCTGAATAATTTAAATATGTACTTACTTTCTAAGTTTTATATTTGTTCTAGCGATCAGTATTTATGGGACAGGATGAGTAAAGTTTAGCACAATTCCTTTGATCCTGTCCATCTCTTGCAGCTTGCACGTACCTGTGGAACTTCACCACAGCAGCATTGGCATAGGTTGGCTTTTGTAAATCTTTCGCATCCCTATAAAATGCATATGGTAAGAAATCAATAAAATAAAGACGGTACTTATATATTTAACATTTATAAAATAGTAACCTAGTGGTGCAGTGGTAAAATTGTTCTGTGAGTATTTGACTAAAAAATTAGTCAATTACATATTGCTAAATTGCAATTAGTTGGCTACTGAGATTTTTTTATTAATATTTTGTTGTTAATTAGCAGCAGAAGTCGATTAGTCGATATTCTGTATACATATACTTATATGTACATATATGACATGCTGATGATTAAAAACAAGTTCGAAACCGCGATCCGCTTTTGCGACAGATTTTTTTTATTGTTTTAATATATTAAAGGAAAAGTAAGGCAATATTTTTATTAAATGAATTATAATCGTAGGGCTTTTATGAATCAGATTTTAATTTCAAGATTTCTTTCTAACTGCAGTTAAAGTGCAGTGCTGAAGCTTCATCAAAACCAGTTTAAAGAAAGAAATCTTTTACAACAGTCGACCCGTTATTTAAACAGGATATAGGGGAAAGTAATACTACACTGCACCTGCATATAATTTTTTTAGTTGAAATACATCCCCAAAGATTACTTGTAAGTAAAATTAACTTCAATTATTTTATTTCTCTTGTTTCTAATTGAATCATCTTCACAGTCACTTAAAAATTAAAAATATAAGTGTTTTTATATTTTTGAACATTTGTGTTTTTTAAGTGGAACCCTGTGATACTATATTTTATATCTTTTTTAAGTATGAAGCCATTGATTCCGAATATCGAACTTTATTTTACTTATTTTGATATTATCTTTAGAGAATTGATTCAATAAAAAAGTTTATCATTTCGAAACTATATTGAATCAAAGAGACATTTAGTAATAACGTGAGCTGAGGAAAATCTCATGAAATTTCATTAAAAAAAGGAAGAGGGTTATTGATAATCAATCATATACTACTACACCTACTTCCACCCACTCGCTGTGATAATGCTAGATAGTCCTTAGCCTTTCCTCGATAATAAGAGAATTTGGTCTCTGGGGGTGTAAGTGAGTGGGCGTGGGTGGCAAAAATGTGTGATATGAAACATTTATCGTTCTGTAACACATTATTTTTTCTACAAATTATGTCGAAAATGTCTTCAGCACCTTTTAGTGAATCTAAGAGCAACAGTAATATATTATAATTTTCAAAAATACTCAGATTTTCGGAAATGTTCTAGAGTGCACAAAGATGATATGAGAATGATTTAGAATGTTCCATAATATTCAGAAATTTTAGATAATGTTTTAAATCATTACAGGATGTTCTGAAATGCTTTCGATTTTTAGGAGAAAGCTCTAGAATGTTCCAGAATATTCAAAAATGTTAGAGAAAATTTTGAATAATTGCAGGATGTTCAGAAATGTTCTGATTTTTAGGAGAAAGCTCTAGAATGTTCCAGAATTTTCCAAAATGTTAGAGAAAATTTTGAATCATTGCAGGATGTTCTAGAATGCTTCCGATTTTTAGGAAAAAGCTGTAGAATGTTCCAGAATAATATAAAATGTTATAGAAAATTTTGAATCATTGCAGGATGTTCTAAAATGCTTCCAATTTTTAGGAGAAAGCTGTAGAATGTTCCAGAATATTATAAAATGTTATAGAAAATTTTGAACCATTGCAGGATGTTCTAAAATGCTCCCAATTTTTAGGAGAAAGCTCTAGAATGTTCCAGAATATTCCAAAATGTTAAAGAAAATTTTGAATCGTTGCAGGATGTCTAAAATGCTCCCAATTTTTAGGAGAAAGCTCTAAAATGTTCCAGAATGTTCCAAAATGTTATAGAAAATTTGGAATCATTGCAGGATGTTCTAAAATGCTCCCAATTTTTCGCGAATATTCTAGAATAATCCAACAAACGTGTGATACATTCTTTTCAGGCATTGCAACTACTCTTTTATATAACCTTTGAATTAAAATAGGTAATTGTTATAGTTTCTTCTCTTTTTAATTTAATTTAAAAGTAAAACACCTCACATAATTATCTATCTTCTTGGTAAGTTGTCTCTATAATGATTTTCAATTTTATTGTGACAAGAACAAAACAGACTTGTCAAACATAGAGTCGTCAAACATATTTACCTATGCCCCCTGTTTAATTCTTTTAGTATTAATTTCTGTTGAAAGTAGAAATACATATTATGAGCAGAGAAAGAATTATTTATCTGTCTGCATCAGGTCTGTCGATCAAAGTGATTAAATCACGCGTGTGTGCACAGAAATATTTACAATTAGATAGAACCGTTATTCAATTGATAATTTGTTTACAGCAAGTCCTACTTAGCTATAATTGTAGGTGACTGATTTTTAATTTAACGACTCACTTGGAACACATTTTATATTAATAATGTTCACTGTACCATGTCGCCAAATTAATATAAGAAAAATGCTCATTAGTAAACATCAAAAAAAAAAAAAAAAAAAACGTTAGGGGTACTGACCGCATATAGGTACTTTTCACGGAAATTTCAGGTTGACGACATCAATTCAACGAAAAAGTTAAATCATTTGATTTGGAACGTTAACTTTTGTCGTAAATGCAAATGCATAATAGGTGGTAGGTAGATAAAATCTTTGGATGTAACAGTTCTTGGCACAGAGTAAAAATAAACTTCTACGTAAATAACTCTACTTTATAAAACATGTTACGTATTATTAGTTAAAAAGTAGTTTAAGGAACCATATAAAATGACTAATTAAAATGCCAATTAAAAATTGGAAAAATAACAACAGTTGATTTTATGTAATTCTTTGATATTCTGTTACGTATTTATTTTATTTGACTTTTAGTTGATTGCAACTACCAATTAAAAGCACCTATGCAGAAAACCAAATTGTTTCAATGAGTAACTGTAAGTCAAAAGTACTTCTATGGTAAAAAATACATCTATTTAAACGTGTTTACTGCTTTGTAGATAGATATTTAAGAGTAGTGTTTTTTCATTAAAAATAATAATAATCAATCATAGGGTTTTATATAAAATTGAACTAAAGTAGCGAGAATTCTTAATTTTGGCACTAAAATAAGTTTAGTAATTGTTGCCTCAACAATTAGTGCAAATAAAGGCATTTGATTAAATAATAATACTGCGGGGACAACTTTTTCTAAAAACTATTTTAAAACTAAATCAAATTGCACTTGCTTACTTGGGAATCCGCGAAAGGAATGCGGAAGAACGGAAGGAACAAATGAAATGAAGCTTAAAGGGAAACTTTAAAAGAAGTCACCTCAGTTGTTTTTTGATTGATTTAACGTTGTATAAAAGTTTGTAAAAATCGATTAAATAATAGCATTTCATTTGTATCTACCAAATATGAAATTAAATAACTTAGTATCCCATATAAAATTAACAGATAGGAAGTAGAAACGTATTTATATAAGATGGAGTCTACTGTTACTTGATTGAGATTCATAATCAAAATAAAATAAAACACACTTTTGTTAAAACTCAATATAATATTTAATCACTCTACAATTGTTTCGTCACTTTGTGACTTCTTCAGAAGTACACAAATTACTTAAAGCTAATACAAAATGTTCCCAGTTCTTCCCCCCACCCCCTTAAGTAATAGTAGCTTTAAGTAAATTGTATACTTCTGAAGAAGTCACAAAGTGACAAAAGTGTGTTTTATTTTATTTAGAAACGTATTTGTATGAGGCGGATATGTGAGAAAGAGGTTAAATTCTCTTTCCCTCCTAAGAGATCTATAACTTATGGATTATATTGCTACTGAGAAAAATGTTTCGTTAAGAAATGATTATTGTCATTTTTATTGAATGAATAAATCACGTAAATGTGCCATTCAAATTTCATTTTTTTAAAAACGCAGCTTGTTCGTTTGATTATAAGAAAATAATTATTTTTAAGGAAACGATTATACCGACAAAACCTTTTTAAGATTTTCAACATAAAATACTAGGTAATTGTTATTAAATTTCCTTAATTGAAGAAGACGGTTCCAAATGGTCAGTGTTTTTTTTTTTAATAAAATTAGTTACTGACATGTTTTAAAAATAATACATTTTAAATTAAATTAGTACATATAAAAACGGTAGTGGCGAATTCTGTCTTCACGAGAGATCGGGTGATTCAAAATAGAGCAAGAATTTTAACAACTTTTTTTATTTAATGTGAATAAGTATTTAATTTACATATATTAGTTTTATACAATTTGTAATTTCTGAACTTGTTCAATAATCGCCTCAACATGAAATGCATTAAATGCAATAAGAAAAAATATTTGATTTATCATTGAAAAGCTTTTCAAACAAGTACTTAAGTATATATACATCAAGATCGATTATAGATTTTAGTCTTACTCAAGCAGTCGTCGAGAATATTGTACTGGAAAAAGATCGATCATTTTAGACATGAAATTAGCCAAGTGTTGGTGTATGGTGAATCGCAAATGGTTTAGATTATTATTTGAGCAAAGGAACAATAACATACTGAAAAAATAATTAATTTTTTATATCATACTGATGCTAATATACTGTTATTGACATCGGTATCATTTTATTTGTGAGGCTTCTTGTAAAACTACTCTACTCTAAGTAGTAACTGTAAAGCGAGAAGTTTAATTAAAATTTGTGATTACAACAACAGAAAAGAAATAACTGAATCTTTGTAGATATTTTTAAGTTTTAATAACGACGGTAGGTGGCACTAGTGGTAGTTTATGAACGTGAAAGTTTCGTATTTTTGAAAAAACTTGCAAATTCTAGTTAGCAATCATTTCTAGCAAAGTAAAAAGATTCGGTTTTGCAAAACATGATGAGCCACATGCTATAAGGTCTTGTTGGAGTACCTTTCTCTTTCCTTCAGTAATTGATATATCTTTTTCGATCCTTTTTGAAAACCATAAGGCTTTTTCAACTTTTCGATTAAGTAGATGTAACTAAAGCAAAAGCTAACAGATACACGCTTTCTACATTAAGTTAGTGATATAGGTGCCTGTTACGTGTCAGGTGTGAAACTGAGTTGTAGATTTTAATATTAAATGAAAGATTTATAAATAACTAGGCAGCTTGCGTGAATTTCGGCCTGAGTATCTATAGTATGAAATTTTTCTAATGTAAGTTATGTTTCCTAAATTGCGTTTTAATTTTTTGACCTAATCTACTGCACCTTGTATGTTACATATACGTTTATGTTACGATCGTTACTAATATTTTCTTTTAAACGAAAACTCTGTTGTAAATATGACAAAATTCAACATAATCTTGTATTCAATTATAATGACTACTTTATGCATATTGGTATATAAGAAATATTTGTAATTTTGTAGAAAATAAAAACCTCCACAGCAACACTTTGAATTTAATTTACCCTGTTAATAAATTTAAGCCCAATTAGTACAGATCTATTACATACCTAGGCCAACACATTTCGTTAAAAATAAGTCGTGAATTGCAAAAATTAAGCTACATAGTTACCTACTTCTTTTAAAACCAGCAATACGCTATCCAAATTTATTAAACATAATAAAGATAAAACTGATAAGGGATCAAAATCAAATCAAATGTTTATTTGTTGGAACGAGGAGGTTGAAATTGTGTTGTGGGATAAACTGGTCGCTCCTTCAATCAGAGGATTAGAGAACACAGAAGGAGCTATAATAATGTAAAAGCTGATTCTACTTACGTTGAGTAGAGCACTTATTAAAAGAAAAACCTGCTTTTAATGATGATTTTCAAATTTTAAAAGAACTACCAAAAAGTCAGAAACTAAATTTAGCTGAGAGTCTTCATATTAATAAATACAATAAATTAAACATTTTACTAAATGATCAATTTGGCGTAAATAGTTCCCCACTGTTAAATATTTAAAATTTGTTTTCAAAAACTTAATGTTCCACTCTTTCCCTTTCTTCCTTTATTTCCCACCCCATTAGTACTTGTTAAAATTTTTAGTTTTAAGCCAATTTTGTAATAACATTAATCTTAATCATACCATCTTCACCTGAAGAAGACAACGTTTTGGTGAAACAATTAATATATCTTTTGAAACTTTATTATCGTTTCAACATGTACAGGCTACAACCATAACATATTTGTATAAGTAGTAAGCATTTCAATTCAATTAATGTACCCATTAAAAAATATTCCGTTTCTTAATTTGGGTCACTTAAAAATATGTAGGTACGATTAAATTAATCAAACAATAATTGCTTGAATAATATTGACCAAAAGTATATTTTTCAGACACAGCATTTGCTCTTCATTTAAATGCTCAGTAGGCCTAATCGATTTCTTCTCCAATTAATTAGTAATCTTAACCGGAGAATGTACGTAGATATAAGTAATAATAATAATTCCATAATATGTATTAAAAATAGCATCTTTTAAGACCTTAATCATACGAGGATGTCGACTGAATTAAGTTTAAGCACGTGTGTGCATAATGGTAGTAGTAAGTTGAACGATAACTGGCTACCAAGGACCCGGAAATATTGCATGTACTTTCTCTTCATTCTTGGAGTTATAAAGGCGGTCACTTGCTTCACTTCTCTTCAATAGGTGTAGGTCTACATGCTATTATGATATTTTACGGAAACAAAAAACAGAAATAATGTCTGCGTACCTATCTCTTCTCGTTTTTCGTTTCCGTTACAATTCTTAAAACCTTTTGAAAATAAGATAAAATACAAATTCTTGGAACTGGATAATGAAATAGCTTGCTGAAAGTTCTTTAATACCAGCCTATACATATTTCATGTGTGTAGTTGAATGTATTGTATTAGCCTGAAAATGTTATGCCGAAAGTAATTACGTTTTTTCTGAATTCGTAACGGTGCCTACTATATTTCAGCATATTTTAAATTTTTCGCAAAAAAGTACTTCAGATATATGGTTATCAATAAATAATAAAAACGAATATTGAAATAACACACGTGGCTCTCTCAGAAATTGGTACCACGAATCTGGGTGACGCACTTTATCTTTTAAAATATCGTTTTTTTCTGTAGGTACATAGAACAAGATTTTCATTGTGATTTAGGTAAAGCCACCGTCATATACATATAAAATAATAGTCACGAAGAATAAAATTGCTTTTAAATGTTTCAAATTTTATTGAGTATCACTCTACATATGTTTCGGGTGATTAGCCCTTTTTCAAGAGTAATGTATTACTAAATATTACAAACAAAAACAGGTCTTATATACAAACAGATCTATATGTAGTTGTTAACATGTGTGTAATTATGTGTGTAACTATAAATGTGTGCGAACAATATTATTAATGCCTAAATATTGGTTGATAACAAAAGTTTCTTTGAATTCTAATTGGTCATTGGTAATATTACAGTTTTTGACAAAGCTCTTTTTATTTCAAGTTGTTCTAATAACGTTAATCTTCTCCCTTTATTTTCAAAATGTAGCAATTTTGTATTTTGTGTATCTAAATTATGTTGGTTTTCTATACAGTGGGTACTAAAACCTGTACATTCCAATATTTAGGCATTAATAATATTGTTCGCACACATTTATAGTTACACACATAATTACACACATGTTAACAACTACATATAGATCTGTTTGTATATAAGACCTGTTTTTGTTTGTAATATTTAGTAATACATTACTCTTGAAAAAGGGCTAATCACCCGAAACATATGTAGAGTGATACTCAATAAAATTTGAAACATTTAAAAGCAATTTTATTCTTCGTTATTATTTCAAAAATGTTTCATAAATTTGCAACACAAGAATCGATATCTTTTATTAAATAATAGTCTTTGTTTCAGAATAATTATCCATCCAGGACAGACAATTACAATTATTTTAAATTTGAATTTATGGGAATTAAACTTGTTACTTTGAGTGCGTCTGTTTAGAGAGAAAGGAATTGAGGCGCCTCTTTTTATATGTAATTAGTAATTATTCAAATCTGCCTTCACAATAACGTTTTTTATATATTTTTTAACCAGCCCAAAATGGATCGTTCGTGAGGAAGCTTCGTTTCAAAGAATTTTATTTTGTTAGATGAAAGGAAATACTAAAGAGTTAAAATGACATCAATAACAATAAAAAAATAAAAACATTACCTGCTCAATTCCACTGAGACCAAATTACTATAGGGACTCCACCTCACAGGGTTCTTGTACATGCTGCAAATCAACCTTTCCCTGCAATGATCCTCAACAAATCCGAGTCCCGTTAGGATCTTCTCAATCTTCTCCAAAATTGGACTATAGAAGGGATCGTAAGTGATTGCAGCGGCTTTCTGAATTGGATCTTCTGTGGAAATCCGCACTGGTTGTGGCATGGGCGTTACGATCGTTTGTCTTTGTACCGTTTGAATTACACTAGTTTGGAAAGGGGGTTGAAGTGACGGAGAGAGTGATATGTGGTTCGAATCAACATGAATTGCATTCATAACACTTGCGTTTGAAGGTAATACAATCGATGGTTTTGGAGGCACAAGGCTGTTAACGACACTACTGCTCGCGAGATTAGTTGCCTGGGCTTTTAGTTTCTCCTGTCTGAGAAGATGCAACTTGATCTCGTCTTGTAAACGTTTGTTCTCCATTTGTACACGAAGACGCTCCTGCTGAAGACGTGCTTTAAGCTAAAAGATAATTTGTAATTAATTAGTGACAATCCCAAAAAGATGTTTAGTTTTTTAACCTCAAGTTACAATTTTGTAAAGCAATTTCGGTTATCATTCATTTAAAATGTGGAAAAATACTGTCAACGTCACATAAAAAAAACAAATTATATAATATTGTAGTAAGTAATAAACGACGTATGTACTTACAAAAGAATTGTAACATTTATTACGTGAGTTTCTGTACAAACATTATGTACGATATGTAAGAGCTATTTACAATACGTTTTAACGTGAAATTGTAAGAAATGTGACCGTATAGTTCAGGTTGAATTTGACAGTGGACATTAAAGTCCAACCATACCGGTCTTTTTCACGGTCGTCCCAAAGCAAAGCGTGGTCAGTGTTGGATCAAAACATGGGAAGTGTTACGAAGAAAGGAGATCAACAGGTCAAGCAACGCAAAGCGATAACAGCTGGCCCTGGCTATATTCACTTTAATATTAATAATTTGTTTACGTTTGTGAAACATTTCGGTTTTAGATTCGTTCATCTATAAAATGGAAACAAAAAAGTTTTTTAACAAAACTTCAGGATACCACTTTTTAACAAACTTAATCGGTTTTCGAGATTCAATTTAATTAAAGATTTATGTCGGGTACATTTTTAATGACATCTGCATAACAAACATTATTTATTCTTACGGTTTTGTTTTTTTTTTTTATAAGAAGACTTATTTAGAATAAAATTTAGTAGGTAGGAATAGTATCTACCTAGTTCTTGTTAATTAAAAAAAAAGTATTTTCTTTAACTAGTTTTAAATATTGTATTGTCATTATTTATCATTTCTATCAAGGAACTAGAGGACTCGCCACCTGCAGTGCAAGATCTGCGCATTTTTTAAATAAGTTTGACTATATGTTAAAAGAACTTTGAACTCTGAACCTTTGATGGAAAATTAAATGAACGTACGTTACTTTTCTAACTATCCATTTTTGTATTAGCGTTGTTCTGATAGTTACAGAATGAGAAGAATAACGAAATACCTAAAATACCATAGTTTGGGTATTTAGAAAAGAGATTAGGTACTATTGGCAAAATAAACAACAAATTTCCAGAGCAACGTTTTTTTATTATGAACTCTATTCCTTTGAAATAATAAGTAAAAAACAAATAAAAAAACCAAAATCTTGAAAAAAAGTTAATTGAGGGTGATAAAATTCATTGCCTGAACTTTTTAATTTAGTTAATTATAGAAATAAAACAACTTCTAATTTTGCACTGTCACCAATAGTTTAAATATCTCTTGGACTTTGAATGTAGGGGTAAAGGCAAGAGCAAGATATAAAGAACTAAACAGAGGGGACAATTTATGAAAATTGCATTATTCAAGGTATGCGAGAGGGTTAATAGATATTTTTTGGAGAGAGTGGCAGGGAGAGATGCAGCTAAAGGACCTATTTAGCAAAAAAAAAAGGTTTATGATGGGGAATTAATGTAGGGAATGTAAGTATTGGATGAATTATGATGGGAAAATGTGCAGAATATGTGAAAGGAGTACAGAGTCTTTGATATACGTGTTGGCGGGTGGAATTTGTGGAAAGTAAGTGACGAAGAATGTATGAAGATAATTAAGGAGGATGGAAAGGGTTTGAGACTGTTGATAATAAAAAAAGAAAAATATGTCTAGCAACATAAAAAACAAAAGAGTGTTGTTGCTGTTTTATGTTACATATATTTTTGCAACTAATGTCTTAAAAGTGTATCTGCTCTTTTCTCAATACGTTGAATCTCTATACGTTGAATAAAGACATTCTTAACAGGTTATGGGCCCAGATCGCGTGTGAATGATTGATTACAAAACTCAGTTTTTGTTGTTCATGAAAATTTTTCAAGAAACTTTGCCCTGGAAAGTTAGTATATACGTGTCAACTGGACTTTGACTTTTGTATGTTTTAAAAATGGCTAGTAGTACTGAATATAAAATACAAATCGAAAAACTTGAAGGACCTGAAGACTGGGCACAGTGGAAATGGCATGTGTCTATGTTGTTTCGGGCATATGCACTAGAAGACATTGTCTACGGAACGCGAGAGTGTCCTAAGTTGCAAGAAGGCGCGAATGCGGAAAAAAGGCTCGAACATGAAACCGCGGAACGACAGTGGATGAAGGAAGACGCGAAGGCGGCAAGTTTGATAGCAGGGGCGCTAGGAAAATCTGTTGCTGAGCTCGTGTTAACATGCCGACACGCAAGTGAAATTTGGGACAAATTACGTGCGCGATTTGAACGTAGCAGTACGCAACGGTTAAACATGTTGATTGAATCCTTTTTTCGTGTTCATCGTGACGACAAAGAAGACATCAGCACACATGTTGCGAAGTTACAGAAACTTTTCGTGGACTTAAACGACGAATTAAAAAAACATGAAGAAAATGTTCTATCCGAAAAAATTTTAAACGGTAGAATTTTATCTACTCTCGGGAAAGAGTACGACAATTTTAAAGACTTGTGGGACACGATTTCGTCGGAAAATCAAAGTGTGAACTTGTTAATTGAAAAATTATGCACGATAGAATTGCGTGACCAAAATATGGTGGAATCTGCTGCGTTTATTGCACGCGGTGTTCTTAAGAAAAATAATCAACAAAGTAAAAGTGACAATGGTGAAAAAATGAAGAAAAATATTAAACGTGCAAAACAGAAATTTCCCTGTCATAAATGCAAGCAGTTAGGTCATTGGGCAGCTGAGTGTCCGGTGAAAAAGACAGACAGTAACACTGGCAATCATCAGTCTGGAAAGAAAGCTGGATTTTTATCATATACATTTGGTGTCTCAGTCAATAATTATATGGAAGCCGACAGATGGTACTGCGACAGTGGAGCCACCAATCATGTCACTGCTAATAAGCAATATTTTGTATCTTATACAAAATTTAATGTACCTGAGAAGATTTCACTTGGAAAACGAGATGTAAGCATGCTAGCTCATGGAAAGGGAACTGTAGACATTCAAGTTCGTGTAAATAATGTCTGGAAAAATGCTGAACTGCAAAATGTTCTATATGTTCCTGAAGCAAGTGCACATTTGTTCTCTGTCAAAGCAGCTGCTCGAAAAGGTTATTGTACAAAACTTGATAACAAAAGTGTGAAACTGGAAGATAAAGTCACTGGAAAAACGATGATGACTGGATATGTCAGTTGTGGCCTCTACATACTTGATATACGCGTTGTAAAACCTGCACAACCTGATCAAGTGAATTTGGTGACATCGTCAAACACACTACAAGTTTATCATGAAAGATTTGGCCATCAACATAAACAACATGTAAAAAGCGTTTTGAAGCAGATGAACATCAATGTGGATGGGTGCGATGAGGAATTGTTCTGCGATGGATGTGCATTGGGAAAAATGCATCGGTTGCCCTTCAGAAATCGAATGAATCGACCAACAGCTATTGGTGAGCAGATCCACGCCGATGTGAATGGACCCATGTCTACGGAATCTCTCGGAAAAGCGCGGTACTACGTTTGTTTCAAGGATGATTTTAGCAAGTTTCGTCGAATTTTCTTTTTGAAGCAGAAGAGTGAAGTGAGCACAGTTCTGGAACAGTTCTTGAATGAAAGTAAGACAAATGGCCATGTTATCAAACAGTTCAGGTGCGATGGAGGAAAGGAGTTTAATAACAAGAAAGTTTTTCAATTGTTTGCAGAAAGGGGTATAGAATATTGTACTACTTCACCTTACACACCAGAGCAAAACGGTGTTGCAGAACGTGAAAACCGCACCATTGTGGAATGCGCACGTTCTATGTTGAATTCTAGCAAGTTGCCAAAAGAATTGTGGGCAGAAGCGTGTAATACTGCCGCGTATCTTTTGAATCGCACTGGGAAATCCTCCATTAAAAACAAATCTCCATACGAACTGTGGTATGGACGATCAGTAGGAAGCTTAAATCACTTGAGAATCTTTGGTACTGAGTGCTATGTACATGTAAACAAGAATTTCCGCTCAAAGTTTGACGACAAGGCTGTTCATGGACATCTGGTTGGGTATGTGAACGACAGAGATGGATTCAGAGTCTGGATTCCTTCTAAGAAGAAAGTTGTAATGAGTCACGACGTGAAATTCAAACCGGAGGTTGTTTGCAATCTGCGCACCAACATTGCAGAGTTTGAAGTTGCACAGCTCGATGTGAAGAATAGGACAGAAGGGGTCTGCCACGACGAGAGGACAGAAGGCATCAGAGAAGAAGATTTCGATACGGCGTCATGTTTTGGAGGAAGTCAAGAGTCAGAAGAAGAAGAAACGGAAGTTGATCAAGAGCGACGGAAAAGCAGGCGAGAAAAGAAGAAACCGGGATGGATGACTAGTGGGGAATATATTTACATGGCTGGATCTCCTATTGATAATTGTAAGGATCCAAGTTCATATTCAGAAGCATTGAAGTCTAGCGATAAAAATCAGTGGTTGAAAGCTATTCATGAAGAATTACAATCCCTGAAAGAAAATAGTACTTGGGTACTAGTTAATCGTCCAAGCGGTATACAAGTTTTGCAGAATCGATGGGTATTACGTCAGAAAGTCACAGATGATGGAAAAGTTCGTTTTAAGGGTCGACTGGTGGCCAAAGGTTATGTACAAAAGCAAGGAATTGACTATGAAGAAACATTCAGCCCTGTTGCACGTTATGATACCATTCGTACCTTGTTAGCAGTAGCTGCTGCAGAAAAATTAAAGCTTGATCAATTTGACATCAAAACTGCTTTCTTGAATGGCGTGCTCGAAGAAGAAGTATACATGGAACAGCCGGAAGGCTTTGGAGATGGTACCGGACGAGTATGTCTACTGAAGAAGAGTTTGTATGGCCTCAAACAAGCACCACGTTGCTGGAATAAACGTTTTGTAAATTTTATGGAAAAATGTGGGTTTCAAAACAGTAATGCAGATCCTTGTCTTTTCTACTGCAGAAACATTAACAATTGTCTGTATGTTGCAATCTATGTTGATGATGGTCTAGTTGTGGGCAGCAACAAAGCAGAAATTGAAGAATTTATGAAAATGTTACAGTTGGAATTTCATACAACCAGGGGGTCTCTCAAAAATTACTTAGGAATGAAGATAAAGCAAAATGAAGACGGGTCAATAGCTGTGAATCAAGAAGACTATACAAAGAAAATTCTGGAAAGATTTGGAATGGCAGAGTCGAATGGAGTCTCTACTCCAATTGGACGTGAAGACAGTAGTGCTGAGGAGAAAATCACGGCGAAAATTCCCTATCGCGAAGCAGTTGGATGTCTACTTTATTTAACTACAGCCTCACGCCCGGACATTGCTTTTGCAGTGAATAAAGCAGCTCGAACCATGGAAAATCCTACAGTTCAACATTGGAATCAAGTGAAACGTATTTTTAGATATTTGAAGAATACGCTAGACTATGGAATCATATACAAAAAGAAAGAAGGTTTGAAGGTCTATAGTGACGCTGACTACGCTGGTGACAAGGACACGAGACGTTCGACAACAGGTGTCGTTGCTACTCTCACTCATGGAGCTGTATCGTGGACCAGTCAATTACAAAAGTCAGTGGCGACATCTACCACAGAAGCAGAAATAATATCAGCAAGTGAAGGAGCAAAGGAGTTGATCTGGTTGAATAGGTTGCTGATTGAATTAATTGGAACTGCTAGTCAAGATAAACCTCCTGTACTCTATATCGACAATGCTAGTACAGTGAAATTGTCAAAGAATCCAACGTATCATCGAAAATCAAAGCACATAGAAGTCCGCCACATGTACGTAAGGGAAAGATTTTTAAATGGAGACCTTGCATTGGAGCACATCGACGGAAATAATCAGTTAGCTGATCTGTTAACGAAGCCATTGGAAAGGGTCCGATTCGAGATGCTGCGTGAAAGGATTGGTGTGCAGAAAGTTACATCTTAAGTGCCATCAAGTGATAATTTTATTTTTTTGTTTTTGTCATTAAGAATTATTTTTCTTTTGGAGGAAGTGTTGATAATAAAAAAAGAAAAATATGTCTAGCAACATAAAAAACAAAAGAGTGTTGTTGCTGTTTTATGTTACATATATTTTTGCAACTAATGTCTTAAAAGTGTATCTGCTCTTTTCTCAATACGTTGAATCTCTATACGTTGAATAAAGACATTCTTAACAGAGACTATAAAAGGAAATAATAAATTAAAGAAATTTTTTCTTTTTGGTTTTTTCTTTCTTGTTCGTTTTTAGATACCCGATTTTTTTGCACTGGTGTAAATTTGTATTGTAAGAATTGTTTAGATTTTATTGTTGCTACCTACAGGGTAGATTTATGGTAGGCTTTTGAAGTATTACTTTAATTTTTGCAGTAGTTTATCGGTAGTTTAAGCGTTTTCTTAATTGAATCCAATTTGTCTGTTTTTTGTTTTTGAATTTAGAAGGATAGGTAATAGTTAGCTAAGTGTGAGTTGTAATGAAGTGGGCATTGAGACTTTGTTGCCTTTTCCTTCTAATATATGTATTACTCAACGAAAAAATTATAGCAACAATTTTCAGGGTTGAAAATAATCCTTTTATAGTCGTACAAAATCACGCCAACGTTTCACTGATTTTTTTATTTTTTTTAGGTCAGATGACTGACTGACTGTCATAAGATGAGAAGAATTAGCGAAAAGTTAGTTTCACCCCTCAAAACTTTTGATGTAGTTATTTTTTTCCAAATCAAATATTAAACTTCTAGTAGGTACTTATATTGTCATTACCTGCCTAATAACTTACTTATGGTTTGCGTATTGAAAGGTGTATGTAGGTAGGTATAATATGTTTGTTCGCGCGTATTATCCTTAGAAGTAGGTAATATAAGTGTGGTATATATGTATGTAGATATGGTGTAAGAGGACATTTATGAGAGTGTGTTAAAATTGCTGTTTATGCGTAACTATTGTACACATATAATAAATGTGCACGTATGTACGTGTTTATGAGTACCATAACATTGTGCAACCACTTATATTAATTTCATAACAAAATTTTAATTTCATTGTAAGTTTAGCGTCGCACCTGCACTGGAATATCATCGGTGGGTCTAAATTGATTCTTAGTTTCAACTAGAATACTTTAAGGCACAGAGAAAGTGAATAAAATGTTCTAATATTACAAGAAGAAAATCTATAAAGTACTATCTGTTTGGTTGTTCCAATAATATTATACCAAATAGCAAAATTTTTTTCAAAATAAGTAAATAATGATGTACTAATTTAAATATTTTACAATTTATTTCATGCTGAGTATCTACGAAATAAACATTGTAAAGTATATCAAAAATACAATGTAAAATGCACTACATTTTGTAGATGTTAACGAAAATATTATTATTTATTATGAAATTTGTTTATTTTATTATTGTCTAGTACCTACATACGTAAAAATTGTGTTGCGTGAAGTCTTGAAACATTTATGTTTAGTAGAAACTATAGTCTATAGATTTACCAGGATCTTGTGTAAATTTCACGATTTATATTCACATATACAATTTAATAGACTACGAACATCATCAAGTAGAAATTATTAATTGGAACTGCTGTGAATGTTTTAAAAATCAGAAACAGGTTAAAATCTGAAAAATACTCCAAACTGTGTCAATAGTATCAATAAAACACAAATCCTATCTTTAACCATAAACTTAATTTTATCTATCTGCATATTTTACGTCTCTAAGTCTGAGTATGTTAAATTTGCTTGATATATTCTTTAATTTTTTGTTGAGTATACAGGGTTTTTCAAGTTGATGGGCTATTAGAAGTATATGAATTAGTAGAAGGAATTCAATTCTGAAACTTGGGCTCATTTGGTTATTGTTTATGCCGCTTCTTTTAAAAATATTTTCAAGTTCGATTTACATCCGGTTATACCGGAAGTCGATACCAACTTTGTTATTTTAAATGGAATGGTATATTTTTCACGCTGAATTCGAATAAAACGTGTAATTCTAAGGTAAGTTTGATAACCAACTTGTACCTACACCTATGACGATCGGTGTCTGAGTTAATTTAATTTATAGAAAAAAAATCGCTACCGCAACCCAAATTATAAAAAATCATAACTTCCACAAAATACGACTTAGAGTGTTGAAATTTTTACTAGTTATAGCTGAATATTAGTGCTAACGCCTTGACAAAATTGAATTAAATAATTTATACAGGGCGTTCAAAATAAAATTCTAAAATTGAAAAACTTCAAACACGAATTACCTCGTTTTTTTCAAATGGCACCTACTATTTTTTATTTTTTCAATCGATTCCTTTTTTTATCCTCTTTCGATCCATTTGAAAATTTTGGAATAATTTTGAATTATTACATAAAATAGGAAGTATCCATATAGATCGAAAGAGGATAAAAAAGGAATCGATTGAAAAAATAAAAAATAGTAGGTGCCATTTGAAAAAACGAAGTTATTCGTATTTGAAGTTTTTAAACTTTAAAATTTTATTTTGAACACCCTGTATAAATGATTTAATTCAATTTTGTCAAGGCGTTAGCACTAATATTCAGCTATTACTAGTAAAAATTTCAACACTCTAAGTCGTATTTTGTGGAAGTTATGATTTTTTATAATTTGGGTTGCGGTAGCGATTTTTTTTCTATAAATTAAATTAACTCAGAAACCGATCGTCATAGGTTTACAAGTTGGTTATCAAACTTACCTTTGAATTACACGTTTTATTCGAACTCAGCGTAAAAAATATACCATTCCATTTAAAATAACAAAGTTGGTATCGACTTCCGGTATAACCGGATGTAAATCGAATATTTTTAAAAGAAGCGGCATTAACAATAACCAAATGAGCCCAAGTTTCAGAACTGAATTCCTTCTACTAATTCATATACTGCTAATAGCCCATCAACTTGAAAAACCCTGTATAAGTAACCTAAAATTAGTTTCCTTTATTGTTATTTAATTATTATTTAGCTGTTGAAATATATGCTTCCGTACGTTTATTTTTATTTTTCAGTTTTTATCGTTCCCGATGCATGTTTTTCTACTGATAACCAGAATTACCAAAGTAATATTTTTTGTCATGTAGAAAGCAATCTTTTTGAGTGTAGGTGATAACATCCCTTTTTAAGGGACAGTAAAAAGGTCAAAATATCTTAAAGGGCGCCAAGGTCGTTCCTCAACACTACAGTCCAATTTTGTAGTATAAAAATTACCCGGTTTATTTTTTTTCACAAATGTTCAATGCACTAACCAAATTGAGGTTTTTGTTTTAAAATTTACAATTTTTTTATTATTTATGGGAGTAGTGGGTGGGAAGCGAAGTATTATATATTTAAGAATATGTTCAATGGAATATATTCTATTCATTACAATAAGTTGGTTGGTTAATATTTTTTAAACAAAAATTGTTCTTAGGTTGAAAAATTGTTTTATTTATTGCTCTCTATTTATGTAAAAGATCCAGAAAGTAAACAGATAGGGAATCGAATACTTTTTACCTCTTCTCTACGTACAATAAACCTATTAAATATAACCTTTATTTCTTAAACAAATTTGTCATTATAAATCATTTTTGTAGGTATGTGTGCCAAACAAAAAATTCCGTGCTTCTACTCGACAGCATCCATTTTATAACTGAGCAATTGGGTAAGTAAAAAACGCTAATGTCATCAACAACTTGAAAGAAGACATTCGGTGAAAGTTTACTACCGATTCGTTGTAACGATAAACGGTAAAACCTCGAAAAGTTCGCTTCATTCGTTCAGTTTAAGGTGCCTCTAATGAATAACAAGAAAGAAAAAAAGCGGCACCAGAAAACAAAATAGATCCTACAACCGAAAGTGCAAAAGAATTCTGTCTGTGTCAAAGCAAAATGAAAACGACAATAATAATGTCGGAGTATAAGTAGAATTCAGTGCTCCCAAAAATTGTAGCTGGTATTTAACTCATTCACTAAAAAGAAATTTTCTCTTAAATTTATTTAATAATTAATTGCTAGATGTCTGTACCGTTAATAGTCATTCTTCAGGTTAGCCCTTAGGTACGTCACTAGATCATATAATTTAAAAACTACCATAGATAAAAGGAATTTCAATAATGTTATAAGAGAAAATTTAAACATTAAGATCGTTTATGTATATATCAGATGGAATCATGTCAATGACCGCATTGTTTCTCCCATGTACTATGTAACTCATGATGAGCCACCACTGCACAGATTTTTTTTTAAAAACAATTACTCAATTATAATCAAAAATACAATTTTTTGAAGAATTACGACCCATATATTTTATACAACCGAAAAGCATTGGTCTGTTTTGCCAACTCAACCATCACGAGTGTAGTTTTTAATTTTAGCACGTTTTATTCGTGTGCGCGTCTAGTTCAAAGGTTAAACTGTACACAGCACAAGAGGTCAAGTGTTAATAGTATCTAGTACAAAATTATCTCTAAATTAATGGGGGGGCTTTTGTTCTACTATTAGTGATGTACCAATCAGGTATAGGTACTCTAACGGGCATTTTATTTACATATGAACATTAATTAGCAAAGAATTTCAGGATGTTTACAATAACAAATACCTCTAAAGGCGATATCTTAACAATCTTACGTAAGAAAAAGTTTAGTTCGTCGTTAAGGAATAAGAGTTTTGAAGAATTGGGGGTTATATGCAATACGGTAGTAGTAGGGGAGTATGTACTTAGGCTAAAGCCAATTTTAGGTTGAGATTATATTAGCGTTATGATGCGTGATATCGTTCTGGGAGGCATTATTTTTAATATTTTAAACGACCCAAATAGAAATTATTTTTAGGGAACGTTTTGATGTGCAAATTATTGTTGAAGTTCTACCTCTGCTTCAGGTAAACCATTGCGGTTTTAAACAAAACAACAAAGTAAGTAGATCTACTTGTTTTAAATGTATGATTAGGCACTACAGATAAAAACCATCTAAACTTACCAGTTACCTATAGATAGAAAGAGGCTTAAAACAAAATTTATGTTTTGCAATCGATATAAAGAAACCTAACTCTCATTACTGAAACTTTTACTCACAATGAAACATAGGAACGATTGTGAATGGTAGCAGACTCGTGTTGTGTTGATAACTGGCCTGGGGCCTTAAATATTAGCATAGCAGATAAAATAAGAAGTGCAAGCAAAGGTGACCAATTAAGAACGATTACAAGTGAAAACTTTACCAGTGCTTCCTTTTCGGCTTCATTTACCATCGCTTCGATTTCATTGGGAGTGAGAGGTCTGTTGAAAGGAGGCTTGTTGTTACGAATCCGATGAACTGCACCAGGTTGACCTTGACCCGCAAAAGGATTTGACGGGTCATTTCTGTGACTGATAAGTCTAAAACAAAAACAAATAATAAGTATTTGAATTTTCTTGTTTTTTTTTTAATTTACTATTACCTAAAGGTAGATTTTTAGAACAAATTAAAGAAAGAGTGTTTAATGATTTTGCTATCGTCAGATATTATAATTCATATTATAGTTCAAACTTCAACAAATAAATATTGAAAATTGAAATTTTCGTGTAATCTTTCCTTTTGTGGTTATACACATAATCTTAAAGTCCTCATTGATAATAATCTACTGCTGAGACTGATACACATGGTCAAAAGTATTGATATAATCTAAATCTAAATATCTATACATAAAATGCTAATGTTCGTACGTAAAGAAAGGGTTTTCTCTATCTCTACTTACTCCAATCAACTTCCTATTGGGGTGGTATATACCCCTTAGTCTCCAGGTGGGAGTAAGGGAGTTTGGTCGCGGTGGATGGAAGAGGGTAGTTGTAGGTGGTAGAAAGGTGAAAAGAAAAATTTCTTTCCTTTTTTAAGTCATAAGGACTTCCGGAAAGATCTCAAAATTTCTGAAATGATCTAAAAAATTCTAAAGTGAGCGCAAAATGTTATTATCGACTTAGAATGTTCGAGAAAGTTCTAAAAATTTCTTGAATGATCTAGAAAGTTTCAAAAAGTTTACATCTACATTTCAAAGTGATGTAGGTACGTCTAAATATTCTAGAGTCTTCTGGTACTAGGAATTTCGATGTTCGATGATATATAAATCAACATTCAGTGACTTTTTGTCAGTCAGTTAAATTGTGTTTGCAGTCGAGTGAAGATCAATTGGAAACAAGAGCGAACAGTGACCAAAAAAATTTAAGTGATTTCGACAAATGGAAAAGAACAGACAATTTTAATGTTCTAGAGTGTTCTAATACTATAAATTTCGATGTCTGATGGTATATAAACCGAAATTCAGTGACTTTTCGCCAGTGTTATCATCGTAACAATCAAGAGATTAATTTAATAATTTGGCAATGTTCAAGAATGTTCCAGAATCTTGAAGATCATTCAAGAATGTTTCAGAAAAAGTGAGAAAATATTTTGAATCATTATGGGATGTTCTGGATAGTTTCAAATTCGCGAATATTCTAGAATGTTCCATCAAACGTGTAATATATTCTTACCCGGGCTAGTGTAATATAAAAAACTTTTATTATACTATTAAAACAAGAAACAAACTATCTGAATATTTAATCAACATTAAAGATAAAACAAATAAAATGAAGAAACGTGGGGTATACAAATAAAATTATCATATGTGTAAAGCCATATTTATACATAGGTCAAACGGGCACGACATCTAAAGATAGACTTAATGAGGATAAAAAAAATTAATGAGGAAATAATACTTTTATTAATCATACAAATACTTGACAACATGAACACAATACGGCTGAGATTTTTAAAAGTAAAATACTCAACATACATATTGAAATCTTTGAAGATCAAAAAACACAGCAAACAAAACAAAGTACCTATTATTAAATGAGATTGATAATTTATAACGATTCAACAATTTAAACAGAATTAAGGAATGCTTCTCATTCCATAACAGTTTAAAATAAGTTAGTAGATATATATAGAGGGGTGTAACATAATTAGGTTAATTATATGTCATTTAAAGAGTTAAAAAGTTAAATAAATAATTGAGATAGTAGACTCGCTTGGCACTTGGTGAAACATTATTAAATAATAAGGAAAAAACTTCTTCAAAAAGAAAACACTTGGATTGTTTCACAGAATTTTATTGTTTCCGACGATCGTTTCGGTTATAACACCATTTTCAAAGGAGTATATTGATACTACCAAAATTCTGTGAAACAATCCAAGTGTTTTCTTTTTGAAGAAGTTTTTTCCTTATTAGTTAAATAAATAAGGGGTAAAAAATAAAAATATGTTTATCCATAAAGTAAAGGCCGATACAATCCAATATTTGCAAAATTTTATTTTTATTCCTGGTTATCCTATTAGATAGGTCCCTAATTATGTTCTAGTACCTAAAAGCAACAATTTTCTAGAAAATCAATTTATCCAGTAAAGCCCTGGTTAATATTAGGTGTCAAATTACGAAAGCAATTTATTAGTGAAAATTTACCAGATAATCCTCGGTAGGTATTCGTTAGAAATCGAGCCAAGTGCATCAGATTGGTTTTAATAACCAGCCTACTACATACCTAGTTGGTCACTTTCTTCAAATTATATATCTACGCATGCTACTTTGATTAAAGCTTTATACGTACCTACTAATATTAACATTATCACACGTATACATATGTACGAGTCTTGCATATATCTTATAAGTACCTATGTTTGTGCACAGATATGTGTATACTTCCTCTCTTTATTTATATCGTATATAACGGTAATTGTAGGTAGGTAAGTACCTACGTATCTAATATAATCAAGTATGTATTCTTGATTCCTTAAACATGGCCATTCTGTATCTGTAGGCAGTAGAATTCTTTCACAGTTTTACTTTCTATTGTTCATTACAACGGAATAGGTACGTACTTATTCAAAAGTTGCTAACAGAGCATGTTAATAATCGGTTAACACAAAAAGATTAATAAACCATCTTTGTAATTCATTTCGCATTTATCTGCCTTATTCAAAATTTGTACGAATATTTATTCCAATTATTGTTATAAGAAGATTAATGGTTAAGATTTTGCTTCTCACAATTTGCAACGCATTAATAACTGTGGAAAGTGGAACATAATGCATTTAACAGTTTAAATCGTCTTTCACAAATTAAGAAAACGAAACATTGATGTAAAAGTGTAACGTTCTTTTCATAGACGATCGTTTATGTGTCATTTTTTACCTGGCTGTATATAAAAAACGTAAGGGGGGTTACGATGTTACGATTTTTGTCCGGTTTGATAGGTTTTAATATGTACACGACTTATGTATACCCTGTACAATTTAATATTGCATCGAATGTATGAAATAATCAATCAAACGTATCTTATACGTCTCTCAAATTAGTAGCGAAACAATCATCTAGAAAATAAAATCTCTAAAAATTATCTTTTTAAAAATTGCTTTTATTGGTATCGATATGTAGATGACATACTTGTTTGTTTTAATGGTTCTGATCGTTTGTTTTTATGGTTCTGATCGTCAACTTAATAAATCATCAAAATCTGGAGTTTATTTACTTGAATGTGGTGACTGCAATCAAGTCTATGTTGGTAAAACTGGGAGATCTTTCATAAAAGTAGCTACATCAATAAAAAATGGATTCTACCTACGCAGAACATTTGTTGCTTGAAAAACAGTTTTTTAATGATTTTCAAGCAAATTTTAAAAGAATTAACAAAAGTATTAAACTCAATTTAACAGAAATTTTGTATATTAATAAATATAATAAATTAAATGTTTTACTTAATAATCAAATCGAAGTTAATAGGTCTCCTTTGTTAAATTTGTTTCCCCCACTTATTTCTCACTTTACTTAGTCTTTACCGTTTATATATAAACCGATATTTGTAACTTGCTAATCAGAGTCATCTTCACCTGGCGAAACAATTGTAGTGATTAATAAAATTATAGTTAATTGAAACTGTTCATCGTTTTATTCGCTTTCTATTGTAAAGATAAGTCCTCATTTTTGGGGCGGATATTTAACTGCCACAGGAATTTATTAAAAAGGTTTTAACTTGACCTACCCAAACCTAATAATTTGCTATTAAGAATGATTTCTCAAAATCACTTTGTTAATTATTTTTTTGTACTAATTTGGAGTCTTGAGGTTTAGGAAGCTTTAGGGATTTATAAATTAATCGGGGAAGAAGCTGAATATCGAAAAATCTGTCCGAGATATTTTTTGCTCTTGTATTAAGATGCTTTTAGATAGATTTTAATCTAATATACCCAAACTGATCTGATGTGTTACCATTAAGTATAGATATTGTAGCGACCAGTGACACTGTACCTATGTGCGATAACAATTTGTATGCATGTAGGTACTTCTTATCGCTAACATGTTTACGACACAGCCACAGCGTACGACTTCCCTTTATCAACGTAAACTTACAAGCTCCAGCGACAAGTAACAAGAGCAATTCTGGAATCATCGACGACATTCTAATTATTATTCATCGTTCGGGAATCATCAGGATTTTTTTTTCGAATCATCCAGAAAGTTCGAAAGATGTATATAAAGTGATCGTCTTTGGGCCAGAGGACAGTAGTCGTGATAAAGCATCAGTGCGCGAAACAAACCGATAAATAATAGACAAAAGTGATAGTAGTAAATAGTAGTTTTAAGTTAGTGTTGTGTTATATAAATAGTGTTAAATAAATTATTGTTTAAATAAATATCTTTGACTAGAAAATTCGTTACAATATTAAGGGTTTTCAAAATTATTTTTTACGTGTCTGACTTTTTTCTTGATTTAATAATTGTATTTCATTATTTACGTACAACATTTAATTAACTACCACTATTACCAGTATACCGCTAGAAACATAAAAAAGCATATACGTATTACGTTAAGTGTCAAGTGCAATAGGTAGTTTCGACTTGCGGTTTTCTTTCCTGTCAACTTGTCATTATTTCTGTACAATAGAGGGCATCAGTCTTAATAAATGAGGAAATAGGTGGCAGTAAAATTGAACGAAAGAAATGTCTTTATGTTACATGCACTGAATGACACCTGCCGGTTTTCATAGTCACGGACACTTAACAAAAGTCAGGCGTGCGTGCTCACAACATTTGAGAAAAGCATTCGTGCTAATTAGGTGACAATAATATGTTGCTTTGAACAAATATAAAACGCAGCAGTTGAACATCGATGGCACCTGCCTGCGTGATAGAATCAGATTCTTTTAACCGCATTTAAAACCAGATAATTATTTTTCTTATGTCATCTTTTTATTACAAACATGATTTATGAAAACCATTGGAAGAAGTTTAGAATATTATAAGATATTAAAGAAGATGTTTTAGTTAAAGAAAGTTAACAATGAAGAGATATTAAAAAAACAGGACGACAAAGGGCACTACGAAAGTCAAAATAGAAAAGCGAGATAAAATAGTAGGACACATTCTGACAAAAGCAAGGATTAACGAGGGATAGACCGAGACCTAGTCTAGATTGTGGAAAAATACTATTTATAACAGGTTAAAGTACTCAAAGAATTCTCTCTTAGTTGAAAACCCATTATGGGCTAAATCTCTTGTGTCCTACCCCATATTACCAAATATTACCAAGAGAAAGGAAGGATCCTAATTAAAATAACATTATAGTGGATGCTCTTTTACAGCTCATAACTAATTACATTACAAATGTACTAAATTATTCCAATTTTTGGATAATATGAAGATTATATTAGGAAAAACTCAAAAGCAGTCTTTAGATGTAAACCACGGTAGGTATTTTGGTTCATTCAATTTAATGGAAAGAAAGTAGCTTCATAGTCATTATGGTTTTCTAATTGCTTACGTTATCTTCATTGGAGGGTAATTCATTGATAATAATTGATTTATGGTTTCCGCTTTAGATCTCAATGGTCTTTAAACATCAATCAAAGTGAAAAGCTTGAGGAAAGTAAATTACGCATATCCACCTGTGTCACATTCAGGTGACGAGATAATATCATAGAACACGAAAATGCTCTTGCACTAGAACACGAAAATAAGTACAAAAACATGGCATTGTCAGAGTCCAATTATGTTCGCTTAGGTCTGAATCGTGTGGTGATTTCACGGGCCTTTTTCGAACATTTTGAAGAAAATACTTTCTATTTGACCGCCTAATCGAATGAGATTCGGAAACCTAGCGAAATTCGTCACTTTTTATAGTATGATTTTAGAATATCTGTCCTAGAAGATATTCTATTCTCGACTGACTTTTTATAAAGAACCATCGAAACAGAAGAGACGCCAGATAAATGCAGTTTTTATGCGACAATAAAACTTCACTTTCAATGAACCAAAACAGCTTTATATAGGTGTCTTGATTTGATACGGTGTGTACGTAGACAGTAGATGAAAAGAAAATATCAAACAGAATATTCTACTTTACTTATATGAATGAAAAGTAGGTGTAGGAATCCGTTTTTATATAAAACTGAATTAAATTCATAATTCTTAATTAAAATTAGTTTTAATAAAATACAATAAGCTTTTGATGTCTACGTACCACGTAAATTTCTCTCATAAAAAAGCTAAAATTTAGAGTTACCATTTAAATATGTTTTCTTTATAATTAAAACTCAACAGGCTTGATAATGGGTAGGTTACTTAAGGACTACTATCGTCACTTATCATTTCGTAAATTAATTATCCTCTAGCTATTTATAGGGTTCCGCACCTCAAAAGGAAAAAGCGGAACCCTTATAGGATCACTTCGTTGTCCGTCCGTCTGTCAATACCCTTTTTCTTAGGAACGCGCGGAGGTATCAAGCTAAAATTTATACCAAATACTCAGGTCTATTGTCCCTTGGAGCTGTGAAATAATCAAACTTCTAAGCCAACGCAATCAAAGGATACAGCCGTTTATGCCGCAAATTTCCGCAAATTTTCGAATCAAAACCTACAGGGTACTTCCCGTGAACTCAGAATCTTGAAATTTGGTACGAAGCAACGTCTTATAGCACAGATAAAGGAAAAATTGCGATAATCGTAAATTTTTAGTTACATCATATAATAAAAATATTTTTAATAATTTTAAAGTTACTACCCCTTTCCTCATGAACGCGTAGAGGTATTAAATTGAAATTCATATCAAATACTCAGGTCTATAATACCTTTAAGCTGTAACAAAATCAAACTTCTATGTCAACGCAATAAAAAGAAACAGCAATTTAAGCCGCATATTTTCAAACTCGCAACTACTCGCAAGGGAATTAAAACCTAAAGGGTACTTCCAGTCGATTTAGAATCTTGAAATTTGGCATGAACCAATGTTTTATAGCACATATAAAGGAAAAATTCCGATAACCTTAAATTTTTAGTTACATCACATATATACAGGTTTGTACGGAACCCTCGTGCGCGAGTTCGACTCGCACTTGGCCGGTATTTTTTTATTTTTAAGTGATGAGTGTCTACAGAGAATGCAAACTGAGGGTACTATTAATATTAAATTATTATAACTGTGATGGATTGCTTCTTAAGCCTATTAAGTGCATTGAAGACTTAGGAAATTATAATGTAAAATCAAAGACAAAATAAGACGTTCACCAATTAATTAATTATGACTCGACATATGTTTCGGGTGCTTTTGTACCTACTCATAAGAATGGGATAACACCCGAAACATATATCGAGTCACAATTATTTAATTTATGAACGTCTTTTTTTGTCTTTGATTTTACATTATATCTACGATGTTTCACAACATTTGCATCTTAGACAGTTTAGCAAATTATCCTCAGAAGTATACAACAGGATTATTTTATTTTAGTTCTCTCGGAAATGTCTTTAATAAATCTTAATTGAGTCATTTGTAAGCGTAAAACAGTGTTGGATAGTGCAACTATTGTCGTCTCTACTTAACTTCTGCCCCAAATACAAGTACTTGCGTAAACACAAAATCATTTACTTGTTTTCTATATTCCACTAAAATGTGATATCCACAGGTGCTACAATTTGTAGTGTTCCCATATAGATACCTATTTTTTACTGTTGCATAACAGGATTTTATTAGAAAGGTTTCAATTTGGCCTACTCAAACCTAATCATCCGCTATTAAATATGATTTCTCAAAATCATTTTCTAAGTAATTATTTTTTGGACTAGAATTTGGGGCCTTGAGCTTGAAGGAGCTTTTGGGATCAGAGAAAAAGCTATTAAGAATGATTTTTCAAAATCAGTTTATAAGTAATTAACAGCAATACCCGGCGTTGCTCGGGTAAGAATATATCACACGTTTGATGGAACATTCTAAAATATTCGCGAATTTAGAACTATCCAAAACATCCCATTATGATTCAAAACATTCTCTAACTTTTTTTAACATTCTAAAACATTCTTGAATGATCTTCAAGATTCTGGAACATTCTTGAACATTGCCAAATCATTAAATAATCTCTTGATTGTTACGATGATAACACTGACGAAAAGTCACTGAATTGCGGTTTATATACCATCAGACATCGAAATTTCTAGTATTAGAACACTCTAGAACATTCAAATAGTCTGTTCTTTTCTATTTGTCGAAATCACTTCAATTTTTTTGGTCACTGTTCGCTCTTGTTTCCAATTGATCTTCACTCGACTGCAAACACAATTTAACTGACTGACAAAAAGTCACTGAATGTTGATTTATATATCATCGAACATCGAAATTCCTAGTACCAGAACACTCTAGACTATTTACGTGTACATCACTTTGAAACGTAAATATACACTTTTTAAAACTTTCTAGATCATTCAAGAAATTTTTAGAACTTTCTCGAACATTCTAAGTCGATAATAACATTTTGCGCTCATTTTAGAATTTTTTGGATCATTTCAGAAGTTATAAGATCTTTCCGGAAGTCCTTATGACTTAAAAAAGGACAGAAATATTTCTTTTCACCTTTCTGCCACCTACAACCACCCACTTCCACCCACCTCGACCAAACTCCCTTACTCCCACCTGGAGACCAAGGAGTATTTACCACGCCAACAGGAAGTTGATTGGAGTAGGTAGAGATAGAGAAAACCCTGTTTTACGTACGATTTTTTGTACTAGAATTTGGAGTCTTAAAGTTTAGGAAGCTTTAGAGATTTCTAAACTAATGAGGGAAGAAGCTGGACATCGAAAACTCTATCCTAGATATTTTTTGCTCTTGTGTAAAGAGGCCTTTAGATAGATTTTAATCTAATCTACCCAAACCTGATCTGATGTGTTACTATTACGTATATAACTTTTTTCTGGATTAAATATTTTTATTTCATTATTTACTTAGAACGAAAATATTTATTAATTCGTAAAAATTTGTCTTAAAGGGAGAATGCTAACTTTGGGTAGGTTTGCATCAACATGCATATACTCGTTTGCTGCTTATGAAATCCTAAAAAAAAGGGTCATGTGATAATAATAGTGAAAAAATCTTACTCGTTAGTGAAAGCTGGCCCTTCTGAATGATAATCCGGTCCTGTAATAACATCATGATGATGTGGATGATGCTCCTGATGTTTCAAATCATGGTAGACGAACGATGGTGTGTGTGGAAGATGATGAGCGTGTGATATGTGATGATGGTGGTGGTGGAGCTTGGAACCGTACGGAGTAAATGGGCACAATTTGAAGAAGAAGGCCAAAAATGGAAAGACGAAAAGTAGAATCTTCACCAAAATCTTCTTAGCGGTCGCCACTCCTACCACTAACGGAAGCAAGAATGAAATTAAGACTTTAGCTAGTCCGAAGAAAAGAATTAGGGCCAGGACAGCGTTCTTCAACTTTTCACCAATTTTTTCTGGAAAAATTTAAGCATCCGTAAATATGTAATGATGTAATGAATCACAATCGTTAATTTATAATGTGCAAAAAAAGCTAAATAGATACTGTGCTTTTGTGTAAACGGCCTGGCATTTGAAGTTTGTAGCATTGCTTATGTAACATGTTACTTACTAGTGCCATAAGGCACATGTTTGATGTAAGCTCAATGTTACATAAGCACTGCCTTTAATTTTATGTAATTTTGAAATGTGTGAAATGTTAGTCTTTGAGTATAGATATCAGAGAGTAAAGTGAGGTAGTGAAGTATGTAAGTAGTGGAAAAATCGTAGAGAATTGAGTGAGTACTCTTGTTAGAAAAATTACGTACTAATCTTATGAAATATTCTTGGTTTTCCTTTGGTTATCTTTTTAGAAAGAATCTTGAACTGTGCGATTATTCCTTTTTCCTTTCCTTTTGCTACTCGAGGTGATATCTGTAGCACGTTTGAATCGAAAAGAGTGTCAGGCAAATTAATTTCTATATCATGAGTAAACATGAATTTGGAAAAACGTTTTTCCAGCTCTTCCAAAGGTGTTTGGTGTTTCCGAAAAGTTTCATCGCTTTTCTCAACTTCATTACTGCCCTCAAACTCATTAAATGTGTTATTATTTTTTGGAAACCGTATTAATTCTCTTATATCAAAACTTTTCAGTGCTTCAACTACATGTTCCAGGTAAGTCACAACTTCTGTTTGCAAGCATCCGTTCGTTGCATTTTTACAGTCAGCCGTTGTCGAATTTGCGCTTACAAAAGTACTTTTAAGTGCTTCACTTAGGGTTTTTGGATTGAATCCGTCCAAGATATTATTAAAATCCGTATCAGCAGCGAAGGTACCGGATAGAAGGCACACAAACACAAGAAGTCGACACATTTTTTATCATAAAGTCTCGACTCACGTTGTCACTGTTTTTCTTTAAAGCACCAAGTTCATTATAAATGCCGGATATCGAATGAAAACAATCAGGACATATTCCGACAGTCACTCACTCGGCGAACGTCCGCGGTACGAATGGGTAAGAAACCATGTTCTTTGACACACTTTGGCACTAGACGCCCCTCCTTTCTATGGTAATATGCCGGCTGTTGTCGAAGAAATTCTTTGACCACTGTAGACGCACGTAATAAGCACGTTGCAATTGAATTTTTTGAAGAACGCGCCTTCCAGGTTCACGGAACAAGTTCAAGGCGATGGCCATGTGCAGCACGCGATGCAACATTACCAACAGAACCACTTACTCTTCAAAGAACTTTTTAATAGCAAAAGATAATTAATAAAAATTAAGAAAGCGTGCTAATGTGAAAAAGTAATAATAGAAGAAAAATTGAAATAAACTTTGTTTTGTTATATTTACGATTACCGACCGTTCTCAATTACTTTAAGTCTAAAGCGTTAATCACGATTTCCTTTTACTTTTGACGAGAACCTTTTATAAGTAATAACGCTATCAGCACCCACTTCCACATGTTACTATCAATAGTGATACTTTTTTAAATCTTTCGATTTTTTTTATGAGATTTGATTTGAGATAGGTACCCGAATTTCATGTACCGTTAGAGAAATGTAAACTGTAAAACTAACGATTAATTATTAAGTGTCATTTTACAACAGTGACTCTCATGGAGGTTACAAGAGGTCAAAAATAAAAATTGATACGTCCCAATAGTTATTGTTTGACAACGAAATCAACTAGAAGTGCAACACAATATCACACTGACCTCTTGGAGGTCAATAAAAAAGGACGATACCTGCGTTAGCAATGTCGTCAAGAGTCAAAACACTAGGTGTACTGTACTCATTTTGGCCAAAATTAGTAAACCACTCATTCATTATTGATGCGCTGTCGAAGCAACACACTTTCTAAAAATTCAACACGTAAATGTATGTGTGGGATATCTGCATGAGTAATTTTATTGCAAACATTGTTACAATAAGGTCTGTAATAATAAAATTTACCGTTTAATGTTTATTAATGTATGAATAAGTTTAACCCAACTAATAGTGAAACACACAAACTTTAAAATACATCAATGTAGGTATGTAAGTAGTGAAATAAAAATGGTAGTTGTACTTAAGTCTAAATCAGTAGAAGTTATGAGTCGATTTCGTATTTAAATAAGTCTGTAGTGGTACCAGTACCGGCTGGAGTATAAACTTGCCAGATTCAGCGAACAGCGGTGACCACTGAGAGTAGAGACAGGAATCCTTTCGTTCCTTGTTGATATTTTACTCTCGATATTCCAACAGAAGAATAACTTCAAAAAATAGTGTATAAGTTAATACAGATAGCAAGTAATTATTTATAATTAACAAAAATTTACTATAATTGAAATACTGCGGTTATTCGCCACTTGGTGAAACATTTTTAAAAATAAATTAAAAGAAGAGAAAAAACACTTGGTAGTGTAAATAAACTAAATTTAAATACATTATTAACGAATAATAAAGAAAAAACGGAATTGTTAAAAAAGAGTGGTCTACCAAATAAATAGTAAAAATTGCCTGGCAATTTATATAGGACAGACGGGTAGAGCTCTAGGAGTTAGGATTTTAGAACATCAAAAATCAATTGCACAAAAAAAATCTATGCAGCGGCTTCGCGGAACATTGTATTGTGAACAACCATACTTTAGATTGTGATAATATCGAATTACTCCACAACACTCACAAGGGTAGACGTTTAAATCTACTTGAAATTGTTGAAATTAATAAAGCCCTTCTTAATAACAAAGAGGTAACGAATGACCAAATAGATTTTCAGATATCCCCACTTTTAAAAACTAGCATCAAACCTTAGTATTTAAGCCTAGATATAAGAAATATTATTTAGTATATCTACTCTTTTGATAATGGTGTAACAACCGAAACGACTGTCGTCAAGAATTTTTCAATAAATATATAGTAAAATTACCAAGTGTTTTTTCTCTTCTTTTAAAAATTTACTGTATGAAAATAATTAATCAAAATAAAAAAAATTTACACACTGGGAATATGTAGATATTATGGAATTATTGATATTAAGTAGATATTTCACAATAAAAATGAAGAAGCAAGGTTACATAGAACTGATAAAAATGAAACTTGGAAAAAACTGAATATAGCAACTACCGTGTAAACTAATTTTGTTCTAAATTCTGACCAATTATTTGCATTTTTAAACGTTCGGTTATCTAATATAGCGGAAACTTGACTTTAGTAGGTACATACATATTTATTGTTCCGCACTTGATGTTAATTTTATTTCTTACTAGATGACCCCGTGAACTTTTTAATACCTAAAATTCATTTGATCGTAACTCTTCATAAACGATTTTTAATCCTAATCCAAACTTCCAGTTCCTATATAAAATTACCAATTTTGAAGTTTTTATTGCCACTTTAAATTTTTGCTGGCTGGTTTTTTCCTCAACAACTCAACCTTAACATAAAAGAAATTATTTAAGTGGGTCAAGCGATTTTTGAGTTTTTGCAAGACTAACACACAATTAATAGATTAAACCTTGTAACGTTTTTTTCTATGAAAAATCCCGTTACTGAAGTTTTATTTATTTCGATTCAGTTTGTGTTTGTCTTGGTTCAGTTTTGTTGATTATTTCTTAATGTTGATCGACCTTCCGTCTTATCATCAAGGCTAACAACATTCGCGCAGGACTAGGCGATCGATGGAGGGATCGATGAAATTTTCCGGTCGGTGCTCGAGGTCTTTCTCCTTGATCCTCGACACTGACGTGACGTGTGGGTGTGTGTTTCTGTTCGTGTATTGTGCTTCTACTTGTGTGAACTTCTCACCTTATTAATATATTACGTAAATTTATTCAAATTAAGTATTTCGTTAATTTTTTCTTTAATTTTTCATAACCTCTCGAAGCACTCTTTTAAATTGTTTTTTTTTTTTGTTAATTAATTTTAACTATTTTGTCAATTTTTTTTTTGTTGCCACGAGGCATTTTGTAAATCTTATTTTTTCTTCTTAATCTTTTGGGCCTTTGTGGCTATTTTGTAAATTATTAATTTAGTTTTTCACCCCTTTGTTCTCAGTAATTTCATTTTTCAAATAATTTTTTTGTTCTTGTGGTATCTTGTGAGTACTTAGATGAATCTTGGTTTGTTTGATCTCGACGTGGACTCACCTATATACTTCCTTTTCCTACCTTTTATTTTTTAGACTTCTTCATTTTCGACAAAATTATAATATTTTAATTAATTTATTCACTTTTAGGTAATATTTTTGTACATCTTTGTTCCTGTTATTTGTCAGCCCATCCATCCATCTTAGCTTAGGCTCCAGACGGACTCTGAAGCTGGGATTACGGGTCGGGGTGAAGATTCCTAGAGGAATGGTCAACCAGGCTAAGAGACATATTATATAATCATATCCAAACCAAATTGATACGAGCCGATCAACACCTGCAGGCGGCTCTGGTATAAAACTAATAAGGTTGGTTTACAGTCCTTTTATCTATTGCCTGGTCTCATACGTTTTTGAAAAGTCCCCTTCAAGACCCGGAAACCAGCTGAAGTCCCTACGTTGGCGCAGGGTGCGTTATATTTTGGTTGGGCTTGTGTTGTCTTTGTAAGTCTTCTTTTAATGTACCTTTTTTGTTAATATACTCTTCAAGTTTTTTTGGTTTTTTTTAAGAGAGCTTCGAGCTCTCTTGACTCTCAGGATTCTACAGGGAACCACCGATGCACTACCCGGTGCTCAATAAATTTGTCGTTTCATTCATTCCTTTCTTTGTTTGACAAAGTGGCGCCCGAGCTCATTTTCTTTTTAATATTTCATGTTAATTAATTTTTTTAAAAACAAACTATTAATAATTTCATAATCCAAGTAATAGTTTTGTTAAAACCTTCATTTTGAAAGTCTACGATATACTTAATATTCAGTTAGTTATACATGTTTTGTCAAATTCAAAAAGAAGAGAATCATAGTAATTTGTTTGTATTTTTGTAAGATGTGCCTTGCAGGTAATTTGTTAATAAAATTTTATTTCGTATTGTTTTAAGAATGTATTAACAATACTAGGTATGTAAGGGAAATTGAAATACGTAAAACGTTATGTAAATTATAATTCGTGTAAATATGAAGATGTTTCGTTCAAATGCCTGCTATAGGTACGTACCAACTATTTCTACGAACGTTGTCCTTATTCGAAGAGAACGGACACTTCTGCTTTCCTGATAAATGATCACAAATATAAAGCTTACATTTAGGGGCTCCGCGATCTTAGCACCTCATATGTGGAATTAATAAAAAACAATTATACCACCGTATAGGTCAGAAAAAGGTCTATAAAGGTCAGCTAATTTAATTAATTGGTCAGCGATAGAAATTTTTTATTAACCGTTAAAGTTTTCCAAAGGTCACTCAGAAATGTTAGCAAATTTTACCACCTCATTCTGAATAAAATTAAAAGAAATGAAAAAATAAATGCTTTACTTAATCGAAAATTATCCGCTGATAATTGGTCAGATAAAATAAATAATTGGTCAATATAATTTCACTGAAAAATTAATTATTTAAGTGTTGTTGACCGCAACGCGCATGCTTCTGTCCCGTTAGAAGTATTAGGACAGTGAGCGCGTAAATATGTATAAATATATATTTGCTAGTCATTATAATTATTCAATATTGATAAAATGTTTTCTTTAAGTACTCTGTAAGTAAACTAATTTTATTTTCAAATAAATATATACTAAAAACTTAAATGTTGTAGAATTCTTTTTATTTCTTATATATCTAGTTGAATGCCATCTCCTAATATTATATCGAAAAGAATTAAAAATTTTTTATTATCATTATTATTACATATTTTCATACACTAAGGAAGTAATTTATTAAATACACTATATTCCTACTGAGCCTAGTAGTGAAAAAAGAACTCAGCTACGTTTGTATAGTAAATTATTGTACTACAGACATTAGTCACGAATACTATATAATTGAAGAAAAGTAAGAATATAATTTATCATAAATAGAGAAGGAATAGTTCATTACTAATAGCCATTCTTCCACTTTGAAAAAGTATAAGTTCTTTACTATAGGGAATCATTAAAATTGATAAAAAATTAATGAATTTGTTAATCACTCATATTCGTAACTGATTATTACTAATTCGTTTACTCTAATAAGCTTGATGTGATTCAAAAAATTTTTTATTATTTTAAATAAAAATGGCAAGAAAATAATGTGCCCACTCCGTATGGTACATGGTGGGGACGTGTAGTTTACGCGCTCACTGTCTTAATACCTCTAACGCGGCTGAAGCATGCGCGTTGCGGTCAACAACATTTAAATAATTAATTTTTCAGTGAAATTATATTGACCAATTATTTATTTTAGCTGACCAATTATCAGCGGATAATTTCCGGTCAAGTATAGCATTTATTTTTTCATTTCTTTTAATTTTATTCAGTGAGGTGCTAAAATTTGCTAACATTTCTGAGTGACCTTTGGAAAACTTTAACGGTTAATAAAAATTTTTCTATCGCTGACCAATTAATTAAATTAGCTAACCTTTATAGGTGCTAAGATCGTGGAGCCACATTTAGGATTAAAGAATACTTATAATAAATCTTCTTTATTAACTTTTTTAAATAATATAACAATTGATTAAAATTATTCAACATCTTTTTCCATGGTTTTGATTGATTGGTTATCTTGCAAATATTTTGAAACGATTTACTTTCAGAAATAACGAATAAATTAACAAAATTGGTGCTTATAATGTAAGAAAATTAAGACGAACAGCATGTTTTTTACAATTTTTTTTTACTGTGATGGAGCCACAAATCGAAATCGAAATTTTCAACATATACAGGCATATTGTAATTTGAAGAATTTTAACAAATTTTGGAATACAAGTGTGTGCACAATGTGCCAGATAAAAATCTTAACTATAGTTGCTTTTAATCTTGTGTTCAAATTAATTTTGATAAGTAACATACTGGGAAGTTGCTCTAGGGGTCTAGGGGATCGCACCCCACGACTTTTTTAACTGTTTCGATACTTAAGGCTTTCCTCAAACGTAATTCGGCTAAACTAGCGGAAGTGTTGATAAAATTTCAGTAAAAAATTTAAAACTTTTAAAATCTTCGTCATAATTTCCTTATTTTATCAAAGACGTTTCAGAAGTATGCTACTAAATTAAAAATTAAAACAGTAATTAGAAGTTACCACTAGCAATATTTTCTAGAACTGAAACTCATGCAATATTTGAGAGAAAAATGTAACCGCAATGTGTCTCTTTCTATTTTAAACTTCGCAAGTATAAAGAACTCTGTAGTTGTAGAATAATAATTAATAAATTTCTGTAGGTAGTACATTTTGTACCTACAGCTTTTAACTTTCTTTTAAAACGTAAAATGTAAGTCGCTGGTACCATCTAGTGGTTTCTTATACGATGGCGATGTATAAAGCATGGAAAGCTGCCTTAAGTCACTTCTGAGCAGAGAACTTGACTTAAGTTCAGTAACTGGATTCGTTCTGTAACCTTCCGTTGAAGTCTCTTGGCTTGAAATGCGAATAGAAAGGATTATATTATACAGTGTGACGATGGCTTTGAAAGTTGATTAAAAGATGTCTCTAATATCAGTTTCCCAATACCTCCTTGTCTAGTTTATAATGACTTATTATCCCACTATAATTATGATTTTTTATTAATATTTTTTGAATGCTATTACGTCTAAGGAAGTGAACAAAAATCTAAAGCTGTTGGTGTTGGCATAAATTTTCAGAAAACATGTCAACTATGGAGCTGCAAATTATACAAATAAAATTTTATATCTCTGAACATACTACCACTTATAATATGTACTGGAAGTTTGAAATTCTTATAGAACTCACAGTTCAATCACACCCAAATGTCTACAAAAACATTTTATAATTGCTCAACTGAGCATTTCCGTTTTGAGGAAGGAAGCTATACATTCTATCATTAAACTATCATTCGTTTAATCAGTATGGGAATATTTACTTACTTATTATGAACCAAAAACGAAAAAACAAAAAAGAAAGAATTAACCAAACATCTAATAACTACAGGTAACAGCTTTGAAAAGCTTCAGAAGCTACAGTATCACAAAACAAACTGTATAATAATTAGGTATTTATTTTCTTTTTGTGCAAAACTTTATTTTTAATGCATCTACTTCTTCATATTTCATGTTATGTTGAAAGATTTATTTGGTGATGTTATTCATATACGACATTACCAAAGTTAAGCATTTTTTCGTGCTTTTTGTGAGTGGACTTCCTTTCATTTAGTTTAAAAAATTATACAACTTTACTAGAGATTTTCTACTGAAGTATGTGATTCAAGTACCATTTAAATTTGTTCAAGAAACATATAAAGAAAGGGCTCTTAGGGCATCTCCACATGGTTTTACTATTTTCATATAAAATGTTTTCTTTTTATAAATATGCATCTTAAATCCACTTTATGACCACAAAAAATTGTTTCTATCAAGTGGGCTGAGCCTAATATTAAGACAAATAATGAGAAGCAGGGTTGCAACATAAGTTGTAAATGGGTTTACTATAGCAGTAATCTAAATATACATAGATATATAAAATGCTAATGTTCGTACGTAAAGACAGGGTTTTCTCTATCTCTACCTACTCCAATCAACTTCCTGTTGGGGTGGTAAATACCCCTTGGTCTCCAGGTGGGAGTAAAGGAGTTTGGTCGCGGTGGGTGAAAGTGGGTGGTTGTAGGTGGCAGAAAGGTGAAAAGAAATATTTCAGTCCTTTTTTAAGTCATAAGGACTTTCGGAAAGATCTCAAAATTTCTGAAATGATTTAAAAAAATTTAAAATGAGCGCAAACTGTTATTATCGACTTAGAATGTTCGAGGAAGTTCTAAAAATTTCTTGAATGATCTAGAAAGTTTCAAAAAGTGTACATCTACGTTTCAAAGTGATGTACATCTAAATATTCTAGAATGTTCTGGTATTAGGAATTTCGATGTTCGATGATAATAAATCAACATTCAGTGACTTTTTGTCAGTTAAATTGCTGAAGATCAATTGGAAACAAGAGCAAACAGTGACCAAAAAAATTGAAGTGATTTCGACAAATGAAAAAGAACATACTATTTGAATGTTCTAGAGTGTTCTAATACTATAAATTTCGATGTCTGATGGTATATAAACCGAAATTCAGTGACTTTTCGTCAGTGTTATCATCGTAACAATCAAGACATTAATTTAATGATTTGACAATGTTCAAGAATGTTCTAGAACCTTGAAGATCATTCAAGAATGTTCCAGAGCGTTTAAAAAAGTTAGAGAATGTTTTTAATCATTATGAGATGTTCTGGATAGTTTTAAATTCGCGAATATCCTAGAATGTTCCATCAAACTAGTAATTAATACAGCTAAGAATTTTTATATGGTTTTGTTGTCTCCTTTTTATTTTTTGTACATTACTACAAGTTATAAATAAAGCATTATATAGTCTGAAGTAAATAGGAATAAATAACAAATAAATCTTGAGAAGTATTTTTTGGGTGTGTGGAAATTAATCTAATTAAATTTCCGTAATTTTACAGTAAAAAGCTTTACCACTAAATAATAAAGTGATATAGACATCTAACCTATAAAAAAAAAATCTACTTCATCAAGTTGGAAAGAAACTACGTTCCACGTTCCGTTTCATTGACTTTTTTCTATTTTTAATTGGAAAGTTTACTTGGTAGGTTAGTTTGGTAATGAGAATTTAAAAACGAGAGTGTGTCTTATTAGAGTTAAACAGTAAATAAAAACATTCTTAGAAAACATTGACATTTATTCTTAAAATACTATTGAAAGTAAGAAGCATTTCCATTATAAAAAAACTGTGCATAAGAAATATCACAAATCTTCTGAGACACGAAATATGTTAGAGACAGAAACGGGATTGAAAAGGGGCAAAGCAAAGCGTAGATGAGAATACTATTCACGAATTGTTAGAGAGGTGAGATATCGTAGTTTCCAGAAAACACGAAGCCCTACTCAAGGCAGTTATTGATAATTTTGAAAGCTTTCAAGTAGCACATTTGAACTCAGGAGGACGAAGGTTTTAGGCTGGCGATGATGCCTTGTATTAATGATTTAAATACCCAAATAACTAGATCTTGCTTAAATAATTATTGACATAGGTTACCAGATAGATACTCTATGGCTACAATTTAGAACATAATATGTAAAACTCTTCATTAATAACTGACCCGATAGGCAAACAACCGTTAAGACTTGAATTATGAATGTAGAAACAGAATTCCTTTCAGTCGTAAACTAAATGTGTTTTATAGTCGTAAATTTCATTTTATTCGAATATTTACTAGCAAGTAGGTACCTACCCACCATCTATTTTATTTGCAGTAACAACTGACCCTCATTCTTTTCCTTTATTACCCATTCTGTTTCGGATTTTTTAATAAAGGGGGTTTATGTTATTGTGGTTAAGACCCTCTTATTTATATTTTATGAAGAAAGTTCCATCTGGCTCAGCTCTCTGTGGGCAACAAATAAAAAGCCACAAAGAATAACTTTTGCGGCTGACCCGTTACTCATAAGAGAAGGGGGCAAGAACTTGTTCAACTGAACTAATCCAACTGAGCTCATCTAATTAGAAGTAAAAGTAGTCGGGCGTACAGTAAGAAAGTGATTCATTTTCATATTTCTTCTTAATAAGATAACCTACTTGCGAACTGACCTTCTATAATATAATTATACACTTATGTATCTGCACTAGACGCTGAAAGTATTCTAAGGCACTAACTTGAATTATAGAGGTACTCAATTTAATTAAGTGTAACTGTAAATTCACATGAATTGCGTTAAAAGATACGAATGTATACTATACAATGTAATTTATTTAAAGTATATGTAGATGTAATCGTTCACTGCAGTTATTCTCTTTATGCAGATTAGTTTCTGTAATTTCTTTTGAATAAATAAATTTCTCAGTCTAATATGTAAGTCACTAGCTGTAGGAAATATCACTACGTATTGTTCTAATTTTTGTTCATACAAATTTAGATTCCTTTATGGAATGATTTTCGTTGTATTATGTGTTAAACCATAGAAAGGCTATAAATTAAAGATTAGACGCTATGTCACAGTTTCTATCTTTTATTAAAAAATTCAAATAACATTACTGTATAACAATAACAACAATAGAATCGTAGGAATAAATAAAACAATAAATATCCAGAATAAATAATTTACATGAATAAAAAATGTTTAGGGTTTGTAGCCAGGTTGAAGGCCGAGGGGTAAAGGGAGGCTGTCGAAACTTCTTTTGTAATGTCCATGACCATCATGGTAGTCTTCATGGGAAACTGAATGGGTTTTCTCATGACTATAAATAGGTTTGGAAAGGACTTCGTACGTGGTTTTTCCTCCCTTATGGGTGAGTGACTTTAGACCAATAATAGACGACAGAACAAGAGCTATGACACCGGTCATTAAGGCTTTACCAGCGAGGGCGGCTAATGTACCGAGGGCGATTGCTAGCAGTGTACCCTTTAGCATGGCAGCACCGGCAAGAAGAATTCCTAGTCCGCCTCCTTTTTTACCTCCGCCGCCTCCCAAACCAATACCGTCACCTTTGCCACGACCTTTTACTTCTTCGTCGTCTGCGAATAATTTGACCTTAATGGAGTGGCTGTTCAAAAATCCAGATATCTTTTTGAACAAGGCCACGTTCAATCTGGTATCTGGATCATTGGGAAAACTCTTGGCCATTTCTGCTACCAATTCTGCAGTGTTTGAACGGGGGCTGTCAGTATTCCGAACCAATGAAACACCCGGTATTAAGTTGTATTCGTTTTCTTGGCCCAACTTGTCGACCCATGACACTAAGTCCAATTTCATGCACCTGAGGGAAAAACCGGAATCGCAATCTTCAAAAAGTGATTTCTTGTATTCACTACGATCACCAGCAGAATTTTCGGTTGCGTTTTCCGATTGAATTTCACTTCGAACTCCGTTCAACAACATTAATGATAAGAGGATGCAAGTGGAGCAGGAGGAAGTCATCTTGGACATATGCGTACGCACTGCACTGGCTTAATTGGCAGCAAGAACTGAACTGCTGATAAACATGCTGTCGGCCACTATTTATATATGAATTCCCAGTTTCATTATTTTATTGGTACTTAAGTTGTCTATTCTGTTAATTAGATGTAATAGAAAGCATGAAAGAAAACTGATAACTAGACATCATATATCTAAAGTTATTAAAACCGAACGGATTCGACGTCCGTTGTTCCCCTTGTGCATCATCTTTGACCGAGTTTTCGAAATTATGTGCAAAAGAAATTGAAAGCAAAAGTGCTACTCCAACCACTGTACCCATCTCAGCTATTTTAATAGAAAATTTTGGGTGTTGCCCACTTTTTTGTATTTTATATGCCGATGCTGATTAAATCCTAAAAGAAATTGGAGGCCGGCTGCGAGAATTAGAAAAACATAATGGAATAAGTAAATACTAAATTCATGAGATTGAAATCGGTACGATTTCTCACGTTCTTCGGACATATACAATATTTAAACTTACCTTACTGAAATTGTTAGTACACATGTAATAATATAATACAATTAAAAATAATAATTAAATTACAATAATTATTTAGGTATGTAAACTTGCACATTTACTTGTTCATCTTACCTAACGGTTTTTGCTTATTACAAGATCATTATTTTATAAATATTTGAACGACTAAAAATTTATACTTACCATAACGAATAGCTAGGTCTGTAGGATACGATTTTAAAAGTAACAAGACAGTTGTTTAACAAAATATGTAACATTTATTAAATTCTATAACGTGACAGAAACTACTGAAGATAATAAATAAAAACAACAAAGTAATAGAAACACAATAAATAGAAAATAAATAACTTAATCAGTTAAAATATTGAAAACTTTAAGGCTTGTAACCAGGTTGAAGTCCTAGAGGCAAGGGCAGGTCGTCAAAACTCCTTCTGTAATGACCATGTCCATGGTCGTGGTAGTCTTCATGAGACACCGACTGTGTCTTTTCGTGGGTGTAAATCGGCTTAGCTACAACTTCATAAGTTGTTTTTCCACCGCCACTGGTAAGAGATTTGAGACCGATGATGGATGACAATAAAAGGGCAATAAGACCTGTCAGTAAGGCTTTACCAGCAAGGGCGGCTAATGCTCCCAAAGCGAGGGCTAATAAGGTACCTTTCATCATAGCGGCTCCGGCAAGAAGCATTCCCATTCCACCACCTCCCTTTTTTCCGCCGCCACCGCCACCGCCTCCAAGACCGCCGCCTCCTGAAGCACGACCAGAAACTCCTTCAACGTCTGGTAACAATTTGACTTTGACGGAGTGGCTATTCAGGAAACCGGATATTTTCTTGAAAAGTGCCATGTTTAGACGAGAATCCGGATCACTTGGAAAACTTTTAGCCATTTCAGAAATTAGTTCTGCGGTGTTTGAGGGTGTCGCATTAACTTCTCTGACCAAAGCGACTCCTGGTATGAGGTTGTATTCATTTTCCTGGCTCATTTTGTCTACCCACGACACTAATTCCAATTTCATGCACGTAAAGGAGAACCCAGAATTGCAATCCTCGAAAAGGGATCTCTTGTAGTCACTGCGATCACCGCCTGAGCTTTCCGTATCATTTTCCGTTTGATTATCACTTAACACTGCGTTGAAAAACAATAACAGAAGCACGATGGTGGAATAAAGGGAATTCATCTTGGATCTTGCTCGAATGGATGCAAGAGTTGAACTGCAGAATAACGATCTCTGGATGACTATTTATACACACATTCTCTGTTTCATTATTTTTTTCTAATTGATTTTTAATGAGATGCCATAGAAAGCATGAATTAAAAAAAAATTGATAACTATCCATTAGTCATTAAAGCGAGAGGTTTTGGTAGCAGCTGTTTCCCTTGTATATCATCTTTGACCGAGATTTCAAGCCAGACTTTGAAAGAAAATGAAAGCAAGAGTACTGTGTCAACCATCCATCTCAACATTTGTTATGTTGCATTTTTTAGACCATTCACTTTTTTCTCCTCTTTTTCGTGCCAAATTAATACAGATCAAATCCTGAACGAATTGTAGGCCAAGTGGAATGACTTACTTTTTTCTTATGGCTAGTTTCAATTAATGTTGATACACTTTTAATGCTGTGTCATTAAAAAACGCGATCCCTTTATCTACCTACGTACAAATTAATAGTAGCACGGAAGTTTTTATTGGCCTTACGATAAAATCTCTATTTGAAACAGAATTTTAAAGAGGAGTTACAAGTCATCGTAAACAACTTTGCTCAAAGGCATATCAAATTGCAAAATTACTGCAAAACTTCCATTATAAGCAGTAGAACAGAATAGAAAGGAAAATGTTGCCTATCCAAGAATAAAACGTTAAAATTAGTATCTTTCTCTGAAAATACGTAGAAAATAAGAAACTTACAGAAAATTACCTATAGATAAAATGTTTGATCGATTAATTTTCTGTGTTTCACAAGAAATAACATTTAATAAAAATACCGGCCAAGTGCGAGTCGAACTCGCGCACCGAGGGTTCCGTACAAACCTGTATATATGTGATGTAACTAAAAATTTAAGGTTTTCGGAATTTTGCCTTTATCTGTGCTATAAGACGCTGCTTGGTACCAAATTTCAAGATTCTGAGTTCACGGAAAGTACCCTGTAGGTTTTGATTCGAAAATTTGCGGCATAAACGGCTGTATCTTTTGATTGCGTTGTCTTAGAAGTTTGATGTTTTTACAGCTCTAAGGGACAATAGACCTGAGTATTTGGTATAAATTTTAGCTTGATATCTTAACGCGTTCCTGACAAAAGGGGCATGTCAGACGGACGGACGGACGGACAACGAAGTGATCCTATAAGGGTTCCGCTTTTTTCTTTTGAGGTGCGGAACCCTAAAAATGAAAATTAAATGTATTTTTTGAACGTGAGGCAGTCAGGTTTTATCTATTGCTGTTTATATGCAATTAAGTCTTAGGTTAAACTTCAGTAACGTAATCTACGAAACTATAAAAAGTAGAAAAAGGAGACTGTGGTAAATGAATAAACAACTTAAATAGGACTTACCCCAAATTACCACTAATTAATTTAAACGCGTTGCTTATGCCCACGTTTGAAGTGGGCGAAACACGTGTCCGCGTTTTAAATTAATTAGTGGTAATTTGGGGTGAGTCCTATTTTAGTTGTTTACGAAACTATAAACTCAGAAAAATTAGGTTCTTTAGAGATGTATCTAACGAAGTCAGACGTATGTTTAACTATTGAAGCAAACTAAAATCAATCTGAGTGTGCAATGATACTCCACCCCATTTTAGTTTTATTACTAAATAATTTCTTTATAAGAATTATGGGAACAATTGATAGAGGATGGGTGGGGTTGTACTTCGTATTTTCTGAAAGAGCCACCCCAAAATCTGGTATATTTCTTAATAATTTTAAAAATGTTGGCAGTTTATAATCCTTGTTGTTATCGAAAGAAAAATGTTTATAGAATTTACTATTTATTAAAAAAATATTGTATTTGGTAAAAATTAAATAAACCCAAATAATACATACGAACATATATACTGACCATTGTTTACATTAAACTAACTATGTATAACATTTTATTTTATGTACAGCCATTTAACAACATATTATTTATATAGTTATTACGTGTATTACCTATTTGGAGAATGGAAACACTGGCATAATATATCAGCAGAGTTTAATCCATTAAGATTTAACAATTAGTTTAATTACCTCTAAATATGATGCCAATTTAGTCGGTTTTAAGTGCTAGTTGCATATTTTGGTGTGAAGTGGATTAAACTTTGTCGTTTCAACTGTTAGACTAAAGATTTTACAGTAAACTAATATCTACAAAGTATTTAATTCTGTTTAAATATTGCACTGTGGAACATAACAATTAACATACTTAATCGTATTTTTTGTGATGTTCATTAACCAATATTTTAAATTAATATTTATTTGGTGTTATTTTTATTGTTCAGTAAAATGCTCCTTTTGTTTTGTTTTATATGCCGTAACATTTATAATCTAGATGTTTATAACTTACAGTTATCTAATAATGCAAAAATACATTAAACCTACTTATACAAAAAAAATCCTGAAGAAACGTAACAAATTAAAAAGTACGATTTTATTAAAACAATTTATATATGTACAGTAAATCAATAAATAACATAAATAATGGTCTATCCAACAAAATTAATTTACGCGGGTTTGTACTCTGGTCGTAGTCCAAGTGGCAAAGGTATTTCGTAGCTTCTTCCCCATCCTCCATGTCCACCATGAGCGTGATGGTCTTCGTGGGACGATGAATGGGTATTTTCGTGGGAATAAATGGGTTTAGCAATTACCTCGTAGGTTGTCTTTCCACTTCCCCCTGAAAGAGACTTCAGACCAAGGATGGCAGACAGTACGAGAGATATGAGACCTGTCATCAGAGCTTTCCCTGCGATAGCTGCAAGAGCACCAAGGGCTAAAGCTAACAAAGTGCCTTTCATCATAGCAGCGGCAGCAAAAATTGCTCCACCCATGCCACCTCCTTTCTTCCCTCCGCCACCACCTGTTGCCGTGATTCCGCCTAATCCTGTTCCGCCACCTTTACGGGCAGATCCTTCTCCTTCGTTCGATACATCGTTTCCGAAGAAATTCAACTTAATCGAATGGCTATTGATGAAATCCGACACTTTCTTCAAAAGGAATGCATCTAAACGGGCGTCAGGGTCCTTAGGGAACTCCCTGGCCAGTTCTGACACCAGCTCTGCTGTATTCGTTGTAGAGGTGCCGTTTTCCTTGACAATTGATACTCCTGGGAAAATGTTGTAGTTTCCTTCTTCGTTCAGTTTTTCCACCCATGATACAACGTCTAATTTCAAACAAGTGACAGAATACTTAGAACCACAATCACGAGGAAGAGATCTTTTGTATTCACTTCGATCACTGGTCACATTACCTTCGTTACCCGTGCGTTCATGGCACTGAACAATCGCAATTGTAAAAAGAAGAAGAACCGTAATTTTGCCCCGAAGCACCATATTATGTACGGAAATCAACAATAGTGCTGTTATTGTAAGAACAGACGTAACACTGACCATGAATTGAATTATGTGTGGGCTTAAATAGTGTAAAATGTAGAGTAGAAAGGTTAATTTTTGAGCAATTACAATTAGCCGTGATTTGGGCTGGGCATTTTTAATGGTACAAAATTTTAGGTGGGGCATAAAAGTGTCACTTACATTGGGTAAGTACTAGAGCTCGTTCCTTTACGTTCCAATGATTTTTGAGCTTACTCCTGATAAAAACCTAGCAAAAAAGGCATTAAGAAACGCCAAGTAATTTTCCATTCACTTGTCAGAATAAAACGAAACCGTATACTACGCTTCGATTAACCATGGTTTGCACCGATCTCGATGGTTCATTAGCAACAACAAAAATAACCTAGACAATGGACTTGACCGTTCAATTTTCGATCGGTAAAAGTGGGCGCCCTTTTTCAGTTTTTAAAGATCAATATCGTTCAAGTATTTGTGTCAATTCATTTCTGTTTTTCAGTTGAGAAAGTTATTACAAGTTTCACTTTAGTTGTATAAATAATTTTGTCAAGATATAATTGCTTAGAAACTTTCAGCATCTTAGTAACGAAAGTAACTACACCACTTAATCCATTAAAAGTGAAATTGATGTTAATTTAGCATAGTCTGTATTAGAATATTAAGAAAATGTGCAGATTCGTTTTTCCTTGAAGGGTCACCAATACTCGTTAATTTTACTTTAATTACGTTGGTATCATTTTATAAATGTTTTTAATAAAAATTGGCTAGGCTGTAATTGTTAGCTACACTTTCGTTGAACGTAAAGTGGTAATATGCCAAAAGATTCAACCCTTAAAAGAGCAGGGTGAGTATAGCATTTCTGAGTAGGAATCTAATCATTCAATGTTGTGACGAGTGAAAATGTCAAGTATATATTTTGTGCTAAATACATTTTTGGGATTATCATTTCATAAGTTATTAATTCTCCTTCATTTATAACAATATTTGCCTTCAGGAGAGCTATTGAAATTACCTATAATACTGACCAAATTTTCGTTGGTGCAAGATTTGTAAAATATATGGGAAATATTCTCAAAAACTTCAACGTTTTACCTCAACAGAAAATTGTATAGATACGTATAATAAGAACTATATTGTATCCTGTAGAAGTATAATTTTTTTAAATTAAAGATACACCTACCCTTCAACTGCTTTTACACTTATCGTCATCACTGTAAATATCTTGTTTGCATTTACAAGGCAAGTGAAAGTGCATTGTAATGTTTTGAATTTTTTAAAAAAAAAATTTCAGTAGGTAATCGAACCTGTACTTTTGCAAGTCGATTCAAAAAGAAATTGGTCGAATTAAAGTATAACTAAAGCTAAAATGAGTGAGCATTCAAGTTGAACAAAAAATATAGAAAGGCATGTCAGTGAACAATGTGGAGAAGATGCTGACAAAACATTTCTATGACTGACCTTCATTCGGTTCTACATTTAATTAAGGAAAGTACAATTTGTAGTTGAACAGGTACTTTCCACAATTGCTGTTGTTGTTGACAGTCAATAAGTAAAAACGGAATAAACCCCATGTTGCATGAAATTCTTTACTACTTTCTCGTATTAACAGTACAAAAATTAAAAAAATAAATAAATAAATAAATAAATAAATAAATAAATAAATAAATAAATACAAAATATCAACAGTTTAAAAAAACAACAAGAAATGAATGCAGTAATTGCTGGCCACGCATTTAAGGTTTGTATTCTGGGTGAAGTCCTAAAGGCAAAGGCGCATCATCAAAACTTCGCCCATAGGACGAATAGCCACCATGAGCATGATGATCTTCATGAGATACAGAATGGGTATTAGCGTGGGAGTAAACAGGTTTCGCTATAACTTCGTAGGTCGTCTTTCCTCCCCCATGAGTAAGGGACTTTAGACCAATTATTGTTGACAGCATGAGGGAGATTAGACCAGTCATTAGGGCTTTTCCTGCTAGGGCTGCCAGAGCACCAAGAGCAAGGGCCATCAAAGTAGCTTTCATCATAGCGGCACCAGCAAGAAGGACACCTCCCATGCCACCTCCTTTCTTGCCGCCACCACCACCGCCACCTCCGAAACCGCCGCCACCGCCACCTCCACGAGCAGTTCCTTGATTGGAGATGTCATCTTCATTTCCGAAAAGTTTCAATTTAATGGAATGTGTGTTGAGATATCCAGAAACTTTTTTTATTAAAAACGCATCCAAACGTGCTTCAACGTCATTGGGGAAATCTCGTGCTAATTCAGCTACCATATCTGCTGTACTTGCACGTGCGGTACCGTTTTCCCGAACCACGGACACTCCCGGCAACACGTCATAATTATCCTCCTCGTTTAGTTTATCGACCCAGGAGACGATGTCGAATTTTAAACATGTAATGGTATATTTGGACACGCAATCACGAGAAAGGGACTTCTTAAAATCACTCCGATCACTTGTTGTTTTATCCGGATTTTCTGTTGGGTTCTCACCCCGAACCGCCGTTATCACAATGAAGAGGAACGCAAGTTTCCGCCGTGGTATCATTTTATTTTTTTCTGTATCTCAAAGTTGTTGTTATAAGAGCGACTGATGAACTGCTGCTGGTGCATCTTGGGTTGCGTTTAAATACTGGAAAATGTGGAGTAGAAAGATCGGTTTTTTTGCTGATAATCACCGCAATACCTGAATGAACTTAGTGGAGCAAGAACGGCAAAGTCAAGTGACGGGATAAGGAAGGCCACGCCATTCCAGGACGTGGACAGAGAGGCCGCCACGCCAATTCACAGCTACCCATCCCACGTTAGGCAGTTAGAACGGCTCGATTGACCAGTTTTAGGGCGTATTAGTACCAACCAGTGCATTGTGTGCACGATCTGATTGCAACCTACTATCGCCACGTTCACTGTCCAGTCGGAATTAATTGCATGCTATCATATGGCATCGCTGTCTTGATTTCTAACATTTAACAGAAGTATTTTATGGTGCTCCATGTGGAGAACTAATGACACATAAGTACCTTTTTTAATTTTACTAATGCCCAATATCATTATAACATCAAATAGACTCATCCAGACAAAGAAACTATTAAAACTTCAAAAATTTATTATTTTAAAATACGAGAATTTGTGTCTTTACCAACCCCCAAAAGTTGATAAGCCACAAACTGTTGGGTATTTAAATTTATAATCAATTGTTGACGGCAAATACAAGACACCGGCGATAAATACAAATTATATGCCGACTGTGACTAATAAATAATTAATTAAGCTTGGAATAATAAGCATGTAATATAATTAAGGTGACCAAGGCTCACTGCCAGGCTTCCCAATGTCTAGGTATATAATTAAATTAAGAATACAAATTCAATGAAAATACTCTACGTCAACTTACATATTTTTTTTTTAAGTAACTTTGAAGTTTAAAGTTGTTAGAAACATTAAACAATGTGTTAACAATTTATAATGCGGTTTAAATTATTAAGGCCAAATGGAAATACTATGTTAATAATAATAATCCGCCATGGAATATATAAATAAATATTAACAACAAACAATTAATTAAGATACCTATTGACTCCACGCATCATACCTTTTGTTATTTAATTTTAACACTAATTGCTTTCTATGCTATATTACCTTCTGTTAATGCTAATAATAAAAGATATAAACTACTTATTTTATTCGCATAACTAATAGGTAGGTATTAAAGAAACCATAAACCCAATCATCATCATATAGGCAGGTGTTTGTGTCACTTACATAACAATCCCAAGTTTGTATGATAATTAACATCCGAGGTCGTTAACATTTAATATGCATATACATATACATATCGCATTTTCATATGCAACGATGAAGGTGTATGGCAAAGGTGAAGAAACTCTCGTATCCAAATTACGTATGGTTAACATACGGAAAGCCGGCATAATGTATATGGCTACGAAATTCGGCACAAGCGAAAGTAAACAAGAGAAAAGCTTGTCTCGAACGTACGCTTACTCCCATAGACTGTTATATGTGTATAATTAATCATTGCTGATTGTGAGACACAAAGGATAATAAGAAATAAGTTCCTTAAATTGTATATGTCTGACGGATGGTCCATCGAGCTGGATACCACATGACCGTATATGATTATGTCTTGATATACACATGTTTTGAAAAATAATTTTGTATAAATGCCCTAGAACCAGGTCGATTTCATGTGGGTGCCTTTTTCCTTTTTTTTATGGGGAAATAAAATCTAATTTTCTTTTTGGGTATTCTGGATACAGTAATCAGTAATCACAATGTACAGGAATAACTCTAATTGATTATGGGACTGAGTCATGGTCCATTTTCATCAAAAGAATTCTAAAGACTGTTTATATTACTTCAGTGTAACGTCTAGTCACAGTCATCTAGGCATTGAGTTAAGTTTAAATTGAAAGTTCGAGTGTATCACTATCCTGAGAGAAACATTGAAGGAGCGAAACTCCTTTTTCCAAAGATTTAAATACTGACTATGTAATACTATGATACCCACCAAATTTCTTTAAATGCTGATATAAATACTGATCAGGGGATGACATTGACAGTAGCTCTTCGTTTTTAAATACCGACAAAAGGGGTGTAAATATTGATAGTAACATACAAGTCAAGGGCTTGGTCGTTAGGAAGAAAGATCCATATGGTATGCTTTTGTGGATATAAAATTTAATTCCTTTTTTCTTCTAAGGCTAGTGCCCATCTTAATGTTTAATTTTGGGGTCTTAACTTCACAACAAAGAAACAGAAACCAATTAGGAAAACTTGTGAAAAAACATAATTATTAATTTATGTATAATACCCTTAAGGACTAAGTTTATAAAAAAAAGTGGAGGCTTCCTGCAATAAAGCAGGAGACGCAGCAATTCAAATTCAATTCACAGCCTGTGCAAAAGCTTTTTTTCTAATACATCAAATAACGTAAACATTTAGATACATACATGTAGTAACGAATTTTATTTAGATTTTAATTTTTAATGTGATTGATCGTGTGACTGACTGTATGTTGTGTAGGCTTAAGTTTGAATGGTTCTGAGAAGGATGTTGTGTTTGCTAGTAGTTTTGGGACAAGGGGCAAGGGTAGTTTTTAATAATTAGTCGATAAGTTGTAGCGTAAATGTTAAGACGACTTTTTCTTTTTTCCTGTTTGTACATAGAATATATTCATCGTTTTTTTTTTATTAAAATAAATATAGTAAAAAGTTGCGATCACGTTTGATTGAGTCACCCCACATCAACAAAAGAAATTACAACCGTCTTTTCGTTGCATTTCCTACATACATATAAGTACATGGCAGGTTATTCAGTGTTAATTATTTCAGTATTTCATCGATTTAATGTGGATAATGGTGGACAGTAGCTGTGCAGCAGCATTTACCTATGTATTTATTTGTCGAGTGAAACATTTCGCGATAAATTGTAAGTAAGGCAGAACTATTAAGTGGACTAGATATGGTGAGCAGAACTTGCATGGAAAGCATGATGTTTCTAATATAAATTAATTGCTGAAAATCCAGGTCAATCTTACAAGGACGTTCATAAATTAACAGATGTTTCTATCGCTGGAACGGCACTTTCACAAGTGCGAAAATTCTTATCTTTACATGTCTATACCAGATAAATACACCACTTTTTTAATAATTTTTCGAGTATTGAATTCAATTAAAACCATAAGTATCACAAATATTAATCCATATTAGTATTAGTTATTTTAATTAATTGCTTATATGAACACAAAACTTAAAAAACATTTTTTAATCTCATCAGTTATTACATTTATAGAATGAAAATTGTACTTACAAGTCATATTTAAATTAATCTGCAAACCAATTTAGAAATAATGAATTTATAAGAAAAGGTGGTCTCTTCTTTTTTCTAATTTCTTTGGAATGTGGACAATAACTCATCACTCTTTACAAAATCTCAATCAACGTTTTAAACCCTTCCACGAATCTTTTTAAAGGCAAATTGTTTAATTTTTAATGGTACAGCACTGAAATTGGTCGGTCAGTGTAGGGGAGTAAATAAAAGCATCGTCTATCGTCCGTTATAATCGTTATCAATTCGATTTTTAAGTACATACATATAAGTACGGACTAGAATCTCTTCAGAATTTGTTGATATTTTCCCTTTAGTGTATTTATTGTAAGTAGGTAATCAAATCTTAATTTTAAGGTGTTTGATAAATGAATGATTATTAAGTAAAGTTACTTTCAAAATTCGGCTTATCTTTGAATTGATTAAATATTAGACAACTTCCTTTTTTGTTATATCTTAGCTATAGGCATTCGATAATTTGCATTTTTCGAATTGCGGAGAAATAGAATGGAAAATAAAGCATAATAAAACTTTTTTAGTGCACTTACTGTATAGTTTATAGAATGTTTATTTCGTGAATAGACCGAAGCAACCAAAGTACTTATAAGAACAACTTTAATTTTTTAAAAAGGCTCGTGAAACCCATGGACGACAGCTTGGAAAGTCGACTACAAAAAGGTTCTTTTAAATAAAAATCCGTTGTAATCGACAAAAATTGCTCAAAGTAATTGACTACATTTCCATTCGTTTTGCTTTCGTAAACACAATGTTTAACAATATTAATAAATAATAACTGGATCAGAACAATTTTATACAATACATTACTTTTTACTAACTTTTTTATAGACTTGTACAGGGTTAGTCAAAAGTAAAAATAAAATTTTGTTCGTCTTTGTGTGTTAAATTCAATAAAAATTAAAAAAAAAATATTGAGGACTGCTTTGACTGAAACAAAATTGGCAAACCCCTAATTTGTTGGCATTACCGAATTGAGTTTTAGAAGAGCTTCTCAGGGAGCCCCCCAAAAAAAGTTGGGTTAGCTACAATTTAAGGAGTTACAGGGAGGGAGTTGAGAATATCACAACCAATTAATGTGTTTGTGTTTTTCTAAAAAAGAACCTGAACAACCCTGTATAAGTAATATCAACGATCTCTATTTATACAAGTATTATATTTTAATTTTTTATTTGTTATAACACCTGCTTTTGATCCATAATTTGAAATTTAAGCGGTTTTTGATATGAACAGCTGACCATACAGCTTATTTATTATTAGTTGATTTCTCCAATAGTAAGTTACCAGATGTGTGCTTCAATTTTTTTAATGAATATTAGAGAGTAATCAATAATATCCTTAATATATGATGATGATGAAAAGTGAATTTATGTCAAAGGGGAAATGTACAACTTTCATCGTCTCTATAGAAATATGATCAACTTTCAATTAATTGTAGGGATATCGCTCGAAACCTAATAATAATAACTTGGTCGCAACTTCACTTATTAGACATCGCAAATTTGACGCTAGGTACACGGTTTTATTGCAAACTTTATTCAATGTAACTTTTATGAACTATGAAGGCACAATTAGGTGTAGGTAGATACATGAAATAAAATAAATAAATAAATAGGTATTTAATACATCCAGTACTTTTTTGTTACGATTTAAAATTATTCAGTTATTACACGGAAAAAAGAGTATATAAATGTGAATAAAATACACTTCATTCAAGAAAATCTTTGTTTCATATATACGCAAATAAATATTTTCTTGAATAAAGAGTTTAAAAGTTTTAATGGTAATCAAATGCTGCGTTTCATTTAAAAATATATACTTTCAGTTAAATACAGCAATGTTTGAAGCGAAAAAAGAGTTTACTTACGAAAACCATAACATTTCTTCGTTAGAATAATGTATTCCTGTAAACAAAATATTTATCTACTGATTTCAACAATTTCGTTTTATTATAATAAGATTTGCGGGCTTGGAAAAAATAATATTTTTCTTCAACACAAGAAACGGATGTTTCCATTTAAGATGGTACTTCTTCATAATAAACTCGATTAATATTTGAGTTTAAAGCGGTATATTTTTGTATTAAACATGAAACATTTTCATACTAAAAAAACAAAAATTTGTTTGAAAATTTAATTTTTTCTTAATTTTTTATTTTTAACAATAAAGCAATTTTACAAATCAATGGAATGGTATATAAATAAGATGTGATTATTGTAACATATCTTTATTGAACATAAAATAATAAAAAGGACAACGATACACACATGAACAATAGTATGAAAGGAACTAAAAAAAATTGCTTAAGACATTTTAGTGTTACGTATGATTCACCAGTAGGGAGTGTATGAATCATGACTGGAAAATGCGTCTTTTTATTTTTATTCCTGATAAGAACTTTACTTCCATTTACTAATTCGACCTTATATAAGCTCTATAATGTAACGTAGTGATTGCTCAAGTTTGCCATTTTGATAAGAAGTTGTTTAGTCCAAATGATTGCAGTAACTGTAATATAAATTATCGTTTTTAATTTAAAATCAAAACGAATTCTTGGTTTATCGATCAAACGATTCTCATCATAAAACAATCGACTTGCTAAAAGTGTATGGTAAATTTTCTATCATAGATAACCTTTTCTATACATATACAATCCACAATAAACGATTTTCAAATAGCAGTAGGTAGTAGCCATTTTTTCTTTATCGAGAGAAAGCGCGCTTACAAATTTTGCTAAACTGTAGATACATACTTCTATTTAAAAAACAGTTTTATTTTACTACTACTTCGTTGAGGATTCGTTGTGGATAAAATTGATTTGTAGATATTTATGTACCTATATACAGCAGATAACGTGATACAGAATGAATTAAAAACTTAATTCTAATATTGCGGCTCTATTACATATTTACCATGCAAAATTTTGCATTATTTCATACTTCTATTTTAAATATAATTAATAAATAAATTCGTAAAAATTAAGTATTTTAATGGGTACTTACTTGCAAATGCTTCTCCAAAGCCAATTTTATTTAAAAATTCTTCCATTTTATTATAAAAATATGCCCCTGCTTTTTCAGAAAATTTTATTGTGCACCAACAACTCACTTTACACTGATAGTTCATTAACGTATGACGCAATATATTGAAAATCGAAACAGGAGACAAATATGGAGCTCATCAAAGCGTCATATATTTGTACTAAATAAAATCTTCTTTAAAATGAAATGATAATGCTTTATCGAAAGCAGAACTGTTTTGTTTCGAAGAAGTGCTTTATCCAATCCAGTTTTCGGCTACTTGAATAGAATTAATATTTTATTGTTTCAAAACAGAAATGTTTTAAAATTAAGAAATTACTTTTTGTTTAAACCATTCAAAAAGTTGTAGCAAAAGAAACATTTTCATTCCAAGTAGTTCCTTGACTTGTTTTAAGAACAGAGTTAGTCTTCGATCGAAACCTGTATAAATTTGTTTCAAAACAAAAATTCTTTCTTTAAATCAATTGCAGTAAGTAAATAAAAGCGTTGAAGGAAATATTCTTGTTTACTTAAAACAAAGCAAAATACTAAAAAGAAGTATTTATTAATTTAAAATTAGTAAATATCTTCAAAGCAATATATTTTCTTGTTTTAAAATAGTTTTTTTTTCTGTGTAGGTACCTTTAAATAAATAGTTTCAGTTAAAATAGATTCACCCCTAATTGGCACAAATATATATTATAAAAAGCAAACAATACGAAATTTTATTCACTTACTTTTTTTTAAACTTTTATTTGAAAAGTTTCCTTCGTTGGCGCGATAAATTTCAGTTTTCAGCATTCTCTTTTAAAGTTGTGGTATTTTTGATGTTTATTTAACTTTAGGTAGCTTCTTTTTAATTAACTAATTACCTATTAATTGTTTTTTCAACATATATTTTCTAACTAATTTATTTGTTATTATTGAACATTAAATCATTTTAATGGATAAAACCATTAATTCCACTGTGTGTATTTTCTCTTAAAAAACCAAAACAATAGTTTAACATTTTGAATTTTTAGTTTATGGTTAATCTGTTACTCTATTGTACCTTCAGAAATTAAAACAAATGTCGTTTCATTCTACAATTATTATTAACAGTAAACCACAACGATTTCCAAAATACGATAAATAGAAGAAAACATCAGTAAGAGGTGATATTCTTGGCAACGATTTGTTATCATAATATCAATTTGCTTTTCCAGAGTAACTTTAATTTGCTTGGCTGTTTATATCCACACCACCCTCACCTTGTGTTCGTAATAAAACAATTTTGATTAAGTCATTCCATAATTCAAGCAGAAGTAGTACATATTTGCTTAGATAATTTATTATTTATTGATCGTAAACGTTAGAAAATAATATAAATAAATTACGAATTTTGTTTATGGCAAAAGAAATTATACTGGTTTTGCTGCAACTTGATATCCTGGGATAATAGCATTCCATCCTTCGTGTCCTGTGTCTCCAGCTCTGCTCCAGTGCGGAGCAACAGGTTGTGGAAGCACCTCATACGTGTATGTTGAACTGCTTGACTGTGGATGGCTCATAAAACTCTTTAATGCGACAGCACCAGATATAAGTAATGCTGAGAATCCTGCTCCAAGTCCTTTAAATGCCACCAGTGCAAGGGCGAATAAAGCCGCTGGGATAAGGATTAATGTTTTAAATTTTAACAGCAGGAGTATTGGCAACAGAATTTTGCGAAGCTTTGTCTTTCGTGCCTCTGTAAAAGAAAACATTGTATGAGTGGGTAAAATTCTTCATTATCGTAAAAAGAACATAAATTTAAAGTAGGTAATTAATGAAATTAATTCAGAAATCAAGAAATGTTAGAGTTTATTTAATATTTTTGTCTATTTTGTTGGATGCAAATTCTGTAGTAGAAAAATAGAATTTATTTCTAATGTGCTGAAAGAAGTAAAATTTAAAATAATGCATCTAATGATTCTTTGTAATGTTTCAATTTCGAGAAAAAGTCCACGACAAATATTTTTGTATCTCTACCTGAGATTAATTGCAGTAGTAACAATGTTGTTTTGTTAAATTAATTGATTTATATAAACAGTAAACTTTCTACCGTTACATTCAATCTAAACTGCAGTTTACAACTTTGTATTTTGTTGATAATTTTACAATTGAAGGCATTTTACGTTGATCACAAACCATGACAAAAATGCGATCAGAACGATATTTGTGTTGTTATGCTTGATTTGTGCACGCGACAAAAACGCCATCGAAACACCTGATGAGACTGAAAGCTGTTTGCAATTTGTTATATATACTTGGCATTCATCAGTAAACAGGCTGTGGACACGCTGACCATGACCACCACTACTTCTTCAGATACCTTCGTGACCCAGAAATACGTTGAGTTTCCTGCTAGTGATCATGACCTCAATTTCCATCTCATTTCTTCTAGTTTGCCGGGCACCTAGTATAATACTTCCTTACAGGCACCAATAACCGCGTCCCCACTTTTACAAGTAATTTGTTCATTCAGTTGGTAGCTTTCGGTACAGACTACAGACATTATTACTCATTCATATGCTAGACACGGCGAAGAACACAATACTCTATGGACGTTTATACAGATGTGGTTTTGTATTAATTTTTGTAAGTTTAAATAAATTGTTTTAATTTTTACGTATGACCACCGGTCCAAAAGTATGTTTTTGCATTTTTTTGAAAAAGAGTTTGACAAAAATCACTTATTCCGTGTTCATTTTACTTCTAATTGATAAAAATGGGATATTATTGACGTGTCACAGAGAAATGTGACTTCTTTTGAAGGAAACTTCTTTTTTGGCGTCTTGTTTATGTAGTAATAACAGAAAAAAATAATAAAAGAGGGAATTTACCCCTTGATGGTTATTTGAGTACGACGGAACACAGTCACATCTGTTTTTAATTAGCATAAAACGAGAACTACAAAAGATTAAACATTAGACATCATCCTTTTCCAAAAGAAAATAATAAAGGGTATAGCCGGATTAATAGATGGGAAATCTGCCCCCGCGGCTTTTTCCACTCGCACTCAGAGGATCGATTTGGTGTCGAATAAAAATAATAATTAACCTCAATTTTTAGCTCTTTAACTCAAACAGTTTTCGAGATTTTCAAAAAAACTTGTTTTTTCGATTTTATTTTTATTTTTATAGTGAAATTCAAAATTAATTGATGATTATTTTTTTTCTAATTCTTATGAGTCTAAGACATGAAAAAATAATATGATCATTATTCTTAAACGAAAAGCCGATTTTTAGGGGAGGAAAGAAAATTAAAATCTTTTTTTTTTAGCCTTTCTGAAATATGCCAGTCACCAAAATTCGTCAGAAAATGTATTTTATACTCCTTTACACTCAGGATTTTTTTTGAATTTTTTGAAGTCGTGGAATAATATGAAAAAAATTAAAAACTCTTTTTTTTTTCTAAAACCTCGCGTTTTAACAAACTTATATTTTTGTTTTAGTTTAAAAATATGCAAAAAAAATATTTGCTACACAATGATTACTGTAGCGTTTAATGCGTCAGCTTGGCGCAAGTTTTAAAAAACATAGTCTTTAAGTAATAATTGTGTAGCAAATATGATTGAAAATGTTTGATAAGCAATGTTATTGTGAATTTTTTAGAGTAAAAAATTATTTTCTATGCATTTTTTTAACTAAAACAAAAATATAAGTTTGTTAAAACGCGAGATTTTAGAAAAAAAATGAGTTTTTAATTTTTTTCATATTGTTCCACCACTTCAAAAAATTTAAAAAAATTGCCGAGTGTAGAGGAGTATAATATACATTTTCTAAACTGTGATGAGTAACATATTTCAGAAAGGCTAAAAGAATAAAGATTTTAATTTTCTTTCCTCCCCTAAAAATTGGCTTTTCGTTTAAGAATCATGATCATATTATTTTTTCATGTGTTAGACTCATAAGAATTAGAAAATAAAATAATCATCAATTAAGTTTGAATTTCACTATAAAAATAATTTACCAATTTTGTTATTTTAAATGGAATGGTATATTTTTTACGCTGAATTCGAATAAAACGTGTAATTGTAAGGTAAGTTTGATAACCAACTTGTACACCTATGACGCATCGGTTTCTGAGTTAATTTTATTTATAGAAAAAAAATCGCTACCGCAACCCAAACTATAAAAAATCATAACTTCCACAAAATACGACTTAGAGTGTTGAAATTTTTACTACTAATAGCTGAATATTAGTGCTAACGCCTTGACAAAATTGAATTAAATAATTTATACAGGGCGTTCAAAATAAAATTCTAAAATTGAAAAACTTCAAACACGAATTACTTCGTTTTTTCAAATGGCACCTACTATTTTTTATTTTTTCAATCGATTCCTTTTTTATCCTCTTTCGATCTACATGGAAACTTCTTATTGTAAGTAATAATATATAATTATTCCAAAATTTTCAAATAAAATAGGAAGTATCCATATAGATCGAAAGAGGATAAAAAAAGGAATCGATTGAAAAAATAAAAAATAGTAGGTGCCATTTGAAAAAACGAAGTAATTCGTGTTTGAAGTTTTTCAATTTTAGAATTTTATTTTGAACGCCCTGTATAAATTATTTAATTCAATTTTGTCAAGGCGTTAGCACTAATATTCAGCTATTACTAGTAAAAATTTCAACACTCTTAGTCGTATTTTGTGGAAGTTATGATTTTTTATAATTTGGGTTGCGGTAGCGATTTTTTTTCTATAAATAAAATTAACTCAGAAACCGATCGTCATAGGTGTACAAGTTGGTTATCAAACTTACTTTAGAATTACACGTTTTATTCGAATTCAGCGTGAAAAATATACCATTCTATTTAAAATAACAAAGTTGGTATCGACTTCCGGTATAACCGGATGTAAATCGAACTTGAAAATATTTTTAAAAACAAGCGGCATAAACAATAACCAAATGAGCCCAAGTTTCAGAATTGAATTCCTTCTACTAATTCATATACTTCTAATAGCCCATTAACTTGAATAACCCTGAATAAGTACTCTTAAATCTATTAACTATCCAAAAAGGGCTTGGAATTAGTATTTTAAAAATTTTTAATTCCAAATTTATTTACCAGCAACTCATGAGAACAGGAGGTGTCCCATAACCTTCTGTTATGTGTGTAAAGTCCCATCATTTTTTGATGTCTTTAATTTGTAGTATGTACAGGATGCGAGTATTTCACACCAATTATCAATATTACTAATAGCTATTTAAATAATTTGTAGTTTTCATGTTGAGGAGTAAAATTGATTTTATCCTGTCACATATCACTTCCACTTTGCTATGTTAAATTGTTTTCGAAAGGTAAATAAGAGTTCCACAAAATATAGAAAATTTAAATTAATGAAACGTTTCCGTTGCTCTTGTTTCAAGATATTTAAGTTAATCGGACGACATTTATCGGTTTTCTGTTTCTGTTTAATTAGTCGTCGTTAACTAGGGCATTTGCTCGAAGATATGAAACTCAACAAGTTTCACATTCTTTAACCCCTATACGTACACGCATATAAAGGCAGACTCTCACATTTGTTGCTCGGTTTTTTTGCACCTCTTCTTCGGATCGTCTAATAACGCGAAATACGATTTTTACAACACAATAATAATTAAAGTACGTACTTCAAAATGTTTTCATTTCATCAGCAACACTACAATGTACAATATCGTAATTATTTTTATACTTTTTAAGTAATTTAACAGTGAATAAAGAGGGATTACAGTTTTCGTATATGCTATGCTAAGAGTTACGAAGAAAAACTAAAATTCCTTGTAAATTGAAAAAACGAATGCTAAAATTTGTAAATTTGTTGATAATTCGACTGGGTTATAAACTCTGCCACATCAAAGCTTTTAAATTGTACTAAGTACTCAATTTTTATTTATTTGTTAGTTATGGCCACTTACTTTGATATTTCAATATTATGGTTTCTTGTCAACGATCGAATATGATAATATAACGAAAAAGAGAAGTGTTATTAAGTTAATAGAAATAATTGAAGTGGCTAGTTAAATTTTCTTACGAGATAATATAATTTGCATTCGTTCCTAAGAAATAAAATGATTTTAATTTGAAAGTAGAGGATTTTACATGAAAACATGGAATTAAAGACCATCCTGAAATATAAAATTATAAGTAGATAATGTCAAAAATTTGGCAAATATACCTGATGTAAATTGCGATTTCGAACTCAATGTTTCAACTCACGATAATAAAATTCTTTTTTTAGTTATGTTAAACGTTTTACATATTGAACTTAAAAAAAAAAACGATGATAACAAATGTAATTGGAAATGTTGATCAAGTCACAGATGTCAGTTTGTATTTTGTTGTGCAGTATGTTAGTTCAATATTTTATTTTTAGGAAAATAAACTTACCAACAATGAGTTCCCTTGCTTCAAGTTCAGTAGACGGGAATTTGATCCTGATCTCATGGTTCATAAAGTACCGTAGGATTCTTTCGAACACTCCTTCTTGGGATTTTGGAGTAAGTTGAATCTCGTTCGTTTTCTCCAGAACAACAAAATCTTGAAGAAACGACACCGTCGGTTTGCTGTCATATTCATCGACGGCTTTGATAATCGCTTGCTCTGCACAGTCGAAGTTGCCTTCGCATCCATTCAGGGTTTCATCCAGGAAGTCAGCTTTGATGAAGGAAACGCAAAGGAAAAGCCACAAAACTTTTTTGTACATTTTATGCAAGTAAATTATTATGTCGAAACGACCAATCTGGTGTTGCGGTTTTTATGGACGAACCGTCATCTTTGTATTGTTGTTACTTTATATTTGCGGAAATGTATACAAGTGGGGGCGATTTCAATTCGTAAATTAACACGGCCAACATTCTGTGTTAAACGTGATTTATTTGCCAACTTATTCCTTTAGGCCTAATGCATATGTTTGTAACGCGGATCACAATTGCCGTTTAAAGAGCACATCAAATTTATGATTTGAATTTTAAGTGTTCTTATACAGGCATTAAGTATGAGAAACCAGTTGAAGTTAAAAATGCACTTTTCTATCTCGTACCACTCCCAACATGCAGCAGCGAACAACAAATTTTCTCGTTAGGAAAAAAGTAACATTTAAATAGGAATGTTGAGATATCGAGCTTGTTCCAAAAAAATTCATACCAGGTATTTGTATAATGTAACGTTACAAGATTTACGTAAATGCAGATTTATTGGAATATTGCCAACGTTTAACAGACTTTGCAGCATTATTAGGGCAAACGGATTGGACTATGTCTACAAAGGAAAAAGTGTTAAGCCTGTGTAATACGTTGGCACTTATCCAGTCCGGTTCCACTTTTGAATTTAGATGATATAAAACATTAGAAAGTTCTGCTTGAACTATTTTTGAGTAACATACTTGTTAACAATATTTTCCAGATATATTAAGAAGTATCGGAAACTTCTTAAACAGCTTTATTATTAAAAGTAAGTTACGCGCTTTTATTTAAAATAGAAAAAAAATAAAGCTGGGACACATAGTAGAAGTGAGACTTCAACGGACAAGTGGGAAAACGAATCGAAACAAAATTTTTACTTCATTTTTTTGACTTGTTCGTTGCGATTCGTTTTCCAACTTGTCCGTTGAAGTTTCACTTCTATTATGTGTCCCAGCACACTTTCTTTTTATTTATTATAATAGCCCGTTTAATTTGCAAAATTTTAGTTAAAACCGCATTTAAATCAATTATAAAATAACCGAGTTACCTCTATTTTTTTATTTGTATCTTTAGCTGGCGCCTAATGTTATTTAAGGATATTCCCTTTAATAACACATGCTCTGAACTTGACCTATATAGTTATAAGAAATCACTTTTATGAACAGATTTTATTACTTGTTATAAGAGGCCTCTTAATTTGCAAAATTTTAGTGAAAACCGCAATTAAATCGGTTAAAAAATAACTGAGTTACCCCTAATTGTTTAACTCGCAGCTTTAAGTGGGATATCCCCTTTAAGAACACGTCCTCTTTAAATTTGACCCAGTTTCTGCAAGACGCCAAGATGGTCAGCCAATCAGGTGCGTCTAATGCGTCGATCTCCTTTATAATAATTGATCGCACATACCAGAGTCAGTAACCCGCGATGCTTTAAGGGGTTGCACTTCGCTGCTTAAAATTTTAGGTTATTATTACGTAAAAGCTTTTAATTATCATTTTGTTTATTACAATTAGGTACTTCTATTAATAATAAATGTTTTTAAAGATATAAAAATAAGTTACAAATTATTTTAAATTGCATTTATTATTTTATTTTAATTTATTACATTTTTTTGACGCAATTATTGTGATTTAGGTATCCGATTTCCTCTTTTATTTTTTTTTTTGGCTTCAAACTGTAGAAGAATTTGCAATAATATTATCTAATATTCAAGAGAAAATAATTGTAATTTATGGGCCAACAAAACCATCTTTGAAGGTACCTACAATAAAAATAAAATTCTAATCAATTATGTTTCGGTCATGAGTGTAACAACAATCATTATTGTGTCATTATAATTAAAAAATAAAACAATTATTTGTTGATGTCTCAAAACATTTACTAAGTTGAACGAAAAATGTAATTTTTTACGTAATTATAATCCAACATTTGGTGCAACGACGTACATCCTATGAAGCACCGAGGGTGACTAACTTACGCATGCAAGTTGCATTGTTATAAACGAGCGCGATACAGTTAGACGCATGTGATTGGCTCTTACGATGGCGGCCATCTTATTTGTCTGCAAAAACTAGGCCAAGGTCAATACACCTGCATTTAATGGGAATTTCTTTAAGAATGTTATTTAGGCGCCTCTTATTACAGAAAAAAGTACTAATTTAATTATAATAAATGAATATTTATTTAAATTAGAAAAACCTATTAATTAAATTATTAGAGATAGGTATGTTCTTTAAAAAATAATATTAATCAATTATTAAATGTAATGAAAATGCGTATTCTTGGGTGTTAATATATTCCAAACGGTTTAAAACCAGTCGGTATAATGTTCACACTTTTATTTATTGAATTTAAAGAATTTACGACAATGGTTGTTAGTATTGTACCAAAGATGCAGGTAAAATTAATGGAGGTAAATAATTCAGCACTGTTATTAAATTTATTTCATTCCCCACTCGATATTTCTAGGATTTAAGGCCCAAATATCTTGTTTTTAGAATCAGTTTAATTGTAACTTCCAAAGGCGGAACGGTTGACAAGTGTTTGTTAATTAATTTTGTGAAAACCAAAAGTGCATTTTTATTATTATGTATTAACTACTATATAAACACACTTCATCTGGGAAAAGCCTTTAGCAAAAAAATACTTCATGCCTTCAACACAAATCGTATGTTTGAAGTGCTTTGGTTCTTGAAGATTCAAGTTCAATTTAAGAACGACATCAATTACTTCGAAACGTATGGAAGGAAGGTTTTAATTTTTTTTTTTCACGAAAGGACCTGAAGTAGAGTGATTTTAGGACCTAATAAGACTGGAAGCACTAATTCTATGTCAACTACAGTCTTTATTTTTAAGAATTATCGTTTACTCGTTTAATAATCATTTCGAATTCCAATTATATGATAAATTTCTCTATTCGACAAAATTATTTCCCACCACCCCAGTATGAGCTAAAGAATTATATGAAGGATTGGCTCTTCTCTTTTTCAAACTTATTTATTATTAGCTCTTTCAGACTGGTCGCGAACTCTATTCTTCCATCACTGTATTAAAACACAGTTACTTTAAAATAGAGAAGACAAATTATTCGCTTCGCTTCTTCTCTCTACTATAAAGAACGATAACAACTCAATACAGTAGTACAACTAAAAATTTGGTACTTGGAAGATTTCTTCTTTTTGTGCTACTTTTTCTAACACTTTCTAAGTTTGATCAGTTACTGTATTTCTCTTATTTGTAGTTGCCATTATAATTTTATAGGTGGCAGCATAGTGCCTACATTGCTTTATTTTATTATATCTACAAAAAGTTTCTTTTTAATCAAACAGTGGTTTTTAATTCAAGTTTATGTATTGTAAGGGTGATAATATGAAAATGTGTTATTATTTACCACAGAAATTAAGTAATTTTTTGTAGTAAAACTTATAAAAAATAATTTTTATCCCAATTTTATATAGGTAGGTACACCATACGCAAATAGACAAAAATTTCAAAAAAAATTAGATAAACGTCTAAATCTAGATACTCGCCCTTGCATGAGTAAAAAATGGCCGGAAAAACTGCTTTTTATTGGGAGAATAGGGGGTGCAGCCGAAAATTTAAAACGAGCATATTAGGAATGACCATTGTAAAATACTCAAGAGACCTTTTTCAGAAGGGGCAGAGAGGTGAAGATGGGGAATTGAAAATGAAAATTTGAAATTCGCATTGTATTTTGTAGACTAGGTTGTAGAGTATTAAGAGCGCCTTCTCTCTCCCCTCACCCTCCCCCCCCCCAATCAACATAATGTATCAGACGAAACTCATTTTGGTTTGTAATAGAAATAATTTTTTTTCAAGTAATGCTCTGGTTGATCGAAGGGAGAGCCAGAGGAAACTCCTTCCACTCTATTATTTTTACCCCCCCGAAACTCCACGTCCTGCCCCTAGCCTACATTTAAATTTTCATCTTCCTCCGTTCTGCCTTCAAGAAATCACCCCCCAAAAAAGACAATGTTAAGCGTTCTATTATCTTCCCACCCGTTCTTTTCCCTATCTTGGGGTGGGTACCTTAATATTTGAGTAAAAATAATTTTGATACACCCTTTCTCCTTTACCCTACCAATTATTTTAGTTGTAAATATTTATTATTACAAAGTATGTATTGTTCTAATTCATTATGTACTTACAGGTATTTTCATAAGTACTTACTATTAAAAGTTCATTTTTATCATTAATGCATCATGGTTAATAATTATGAGTATGTATTGTAATGTAATAATATATAAAAGTTTTGTGTAAGTTATATCTAATTCTTCTAATTTTTTTATTGAGTACGTCTTTTTATAAATCCTTTCACTTTTGGAGGGCAGTCTGGTGTCAAATATTTGATAGATAAGATCTCAGTTTGCGTGTTATAATGGTCCAGAAAAAAATTGTTGTCGAAAGCGAATCGTTTACTTTATAAACTGGTTTAAATCTTTTTATCTTTACCTGGCATGGTAAAAAAAAATGTTATCTCTCGGACCGATCTATTCGACGCCTGATTTACTCATGTCAGTATTCGTCAGAATGGATTATTATGAAATGTAAAAAAGACAGATGTACGTATGTGTGTAAGTACCAATATTGTTTGTCTTTATACCTAACCGGTTTTTATGGCATTATACGAACGAATAACCTGTAAAATGTTTAATGCGGTGCGGTTTGCAGTATTAATAGGTTATTATAATAATAAATGCAGTGTATGGAATCTAAGTGCAATCGTTTGACGGGATTAAGTGATAAACTGGATTTGATGTGAAAAACTGCAATTTATGCGTTTGTGAATTTGCAAACTTACAGTGTATGAAGAGTGGCCAGTAACCATCACGATGACTTTAATAGAAAAATGGTTAATTACTTAAGGAAATAAGGTAGGAATTTTTAAAAATTTAATAAAAAAGTATAAATCAGCAATAAGTAATAGTATATACACTGTAACTTTTTGCATTGATTGAGGTTATTTACTTTATGGTAGGTATCTGTTTCTATATATATACATAATTGCGATTAAATTTTGGGAATAATTAAAAACTGTTGAGCTAGTAGGCACATAAAAGTACAATTCTCCAAATATAACATATTATAAAATCAACGGAGAACTGTGTTGGCACTTGATGGATCATGTTTTTTACTATATATTGTAGTTAAGAAATGAAATACTCCTTGAATAATTCCATAAAATTTATTAAATTACTTTATACGTACTAAGAATTTTTGTCGAATTACCCAGAATGTAGACGATATTCCTTGTGCATTTATTGGAACTAACAGAGAATTAGATAATTTCCTTAAATATTTGAATTTTAGGTAAAACTATTAAATTTACGATGGAAATAGAAACAAATAATGAACTTAACTTTCTTGATAAGTAATCTTGAATATAAAATATACAGAACGCCTATCTTCATTGGCACAGTAATTCCAGCTCCATCAAATCGTATCTAATTATAAAAAAAAATTAGCAAGCTTCAATTGTTTTATCCATAGATTATTAAACTTTCAGAAAGAAATAAAAACAATCATAACACCATTGAACAAAACAACGGTTATGGTAACAATATTCTTCGTAAAAAACAAATACTGTTCCTTTATTCAAATTTAATTTTGTCGTTACCATTTATCAGACCTTTTATTTATTTTAAATTTCAGATGAGTATTTTGTTACATTCCTTTGTTACGATGGCTTTAAAAATTTTATATTCTTCAAAATATCATTCAGTATGTTTCTTCACAAATAAAGGATCAATCATTGACCTCTTGGTTCAGTTTTGAATCAAAACTTTTGAATTTTTTCGTAATACTCTCGAACACATGAAAAAGCAACCCAAAACTATTAAACATACAATTAATTTTATTTATTCGTAATAAGTAATAAATAAGTTAACAATAAATTATGTTTTCAGCAAAGACCTTTAATAAGGCCTTTGTTGTAAATATGCTAATTCTTGGGCTGTTAAACTGTTTTGAGATTGTCCATCTTCTTTAAGAGATCTGTCCCAGCCACCACCTCCTCCATGTGGACTTTCCCAACCACCAGAATTTGAGTTCCATCCTTGACTTGAACCACCACCTGAGTTACCTTTGAATAACGATGCTATACCCTGTAAAAAAGTTGATTTTACTATTTTGTGTAAACAGGGATTTTTTTAAAACAATATTTTTATCATCTGTTTGGTTATCTCGTATACTCGTATATATGCGGTTACATTATGTAGTGATCTTGAGTGAAACGTCTTAACGATTTATTAATAAAAACTAAAGTATTAAAAGTAGATTTTTATTTAACTTACTCCTGAGCTTCCAAATAAACTTTGCACCCCTAAAACTGTGGCAAGAATAAAGGCGAGTTTTGCTGCCAGTAGGGCTTTAAGTGCAATGCCTCCAACAATTGCAATAGCGGGCCCGTAGGACATCAGTTTAATTGCAAGAATTTTCAAAATTAGGTCAAAAATTTGCCTCTTCTTTTTCTTCTTACTGCGACCTTCTATAATTTTAAAATAATAAATTTGTAACGATAATAAAAATTAAATATGTTTCTCTCTTTCTACCTTCTCCCGAAATAGCAGAAGACGTTTCCGGAAAATCGGGAAATTCTACTTTTATAGTGCGTCCAGACATAAATTCGCTCGTAGCATCAAAAATCATTTCTACAAGTTTGAAAAACCTTTGATTTGGCTCTGCAGGTATTTGCGTTTCCTCAATTTTTCTCGACTCCATGCCGGTACTGAAATGCATCAACTTTTGTTATTAATAATTAGTAGATATTATATTATTTGCCTAATTTAAAACCGGTAACATGATAATCGGGGCTTTAAATAAAACGTAGTGCCATCTGTTTATAATTTCCTTGAATTTTATATCAAATGGAAAGGACGCAATAAAACAGAACGACAGACGTACAGCTTATAAAATATATTCACGATGGCGCCAGGTATTAAAAAACATAATTTTAAATTTGAAATATTCAAAACTTTGTCGTCAATGATTCAAAAAAAGATTTACGTGAAAAAAGCAAAATAAAACGTGAATTTGTTACCCTTTTAATGGATGTTATGTAAATCTTTGTGATTTAATTTAATTTAATTTACCTCACTGCTGAAAATCCCGGTAGGATTTCTAGAGAACGGATTCTGGAAACTTTTCGTATAATGGAAAGAGTTTCTTCCGCTGTGCAACTTAGAAAGCTCATTAGATCCTTAGACGAGATCGAACATTTCATGATGAAGTTCGGGGTTCTTCTGATAATTTCATTCTAAGACAAACCAATGTTAATGAACTTTTAACAAATATCAGTTCAAACGGTATACGTTTATTATAATACTGTATAAAGTATTGAATAATAATTGATAATGATGTATGTAAATAGTCCGAAAATTGCTGCATAAAATTTGTGCTGAATAAATATAACTTAAATTTTGAAAAACTGAATATGGACAGTTCTCAAGAGAGATTACTTCTATTTTTTATCTGTTAATGATTTTATTTTAGATCAAACTTTTTTACCATTTAATTAATAGTTACGTATTAAAACATTAAAAAAATATACTAACAGCATTTAACTTACCTGTGAATAATCTACGTCATTTGTGAAGTTTTGGCTTTCTTGTGCAACTGGTACCTTAAAAATTTAAAAGTTTTTCCTCGAACTCTTCATCTTTGTTTGAACAACTTACCGTTAAGGCCCCTGAAAAAGTGACGAAGAAAATCACTAAATACCTAACACTGTTCATAATTGCTATCGGTTAACTGACAATGTTGGTATAATATTCACGAACGCGTGACAAGGTATATATCTTAAACAACCCCTCTCAAAACAAATCAGACGTGTTCCAAGATGAGAAATTTTGTGTACTTAGGTTGTTAGCACGCCACATCCTCGAAAATGACCTACTACGATACCACAAATTGGCTTTGTTTGACGTTTTATGTTTGGTCCGGAACAAGAGACAAGTAGGTACTTACTTACATACTTTAATCGAGAAGTAAACCTTTTTATCCAAACATACCATTTAAGGCCACTATATTTACCATCAAGTCTATTAATTATGATTTGTATGTGAATTACAGGCACCAACTTATTAGCGTTTTAATTGGGAAGATCGAAATTACTAGGCTTTGAATGGGCACATTTTTAGAAACGCAGAAAACAAAACAAAAAAAGAAAAATTTCAAGTAAAGTTGTTTTATATCAATAGAATGTTTTATAGTTTAATAATTCATTTGTATAAGTTGCTTTATCGCAATTTGTCGCATCTATAAAAAATAAAAAAAGGGTAAAAATGTACCTATCTACAAACATTACCTTCACTTGGCATAGTTTCAAAACCCAAAGAGTTCTTAACGATAACATCACATTTACCCCTTATATTGCAAACCCCCTTTCCTCTTTTCCTAAATATTTCTCATTAGGCTCGGTTTATTGTCATTAAAGTCTATCAAACTTCCATTACATTTATACACACTGGCGATGGTTGCTTTTTATCAAATATTTTTTATTCCCTGTATTCAATTTCCATTTTAAGCCTCTTTGTGACCTTATATTCTTTTTAAACATTTTGGCATTAAGTCTCTTTACAAAACTCCAAAAACATTAATTGCCTTCAACCTGCAGTGTATCTTGAATTTTTCCTAAACCATCTCCCTAAATTATTTTTCTTTTCTTACGTCTGCTTCCTTATTTCCTATTTTACATCCCATTCCTATAGACAGCCTCACTGCTCCTCCATACAATCCCAACAATTCCAACAATTGAGCGTCTCCTTTCTGTCTACATTATTGCCATTGTAAGATCAATAAGCATAAGCTAGGTAATTAATAAACTATTTATATAAATTTCTGCTGTGAATAATGTTAAAAAATTGGTGGTAAATAAAATTCAACCCTAAAAGATGCGCCTACATTAATAAATTTCTTTTGAGGTGTTAATTTAATAGGTGGAGTACAGAAATACAAATGTGAGAAGGATGCATTTAGAATTATGAAGGGGTGTGGAAAGAGAATTTTGAAGATGATGTTTATGTAGAACCTTTAGTGGTTAGCAAATTAGATTGTTTAGATTTTTTTTAATTCTTCCACAACTTCAACTCAACCGTTGTAAATTTTCTCATAATTTCCGTACTCGTTTTCTATTTTAAAACTTAATCTATTGTCCTTTTTAATTTTTGAAAGGACGTATAGCCTGCGGTTGACAATAAATAATGCAAAAACATTCAATAATATGATTAATATTTAAAAATAATTAAAACACTGACCATAGTTTACAAAAATTAGTGATACTTTATTGAGGGTAAATGATAGGTATCATAACATCATATCACCAAACGATTCGTAATAACAACCCACATTCGCTTATTTAGAAATGTATAGGGGGTTCTATTTAAATTAAAGAAAGTTTTTGTTGCCTGAAATTTTCAACGTTCAGATAAGTGTTTTAAACACTGTATAAATTTCGAAATTTTACCAGACCATTTTAACTCACGGTAAAACTTTGATAAAATAAGGTACGTTATAGTTTATGATAATTACAAAATCATTTTTGATACCTTATTTATTGTTTTTCTCGTTTATTTCCTAAAAGGTAGTTTTCTGGTGGATTCACGTTATGAAACTTATTTTTAATTAGCGGAGCATTTCAATGATATAATAAAATACAGCGTATTCTACCTACATAAAATAACAATGTTAGAGTCGATTTCCAATGTAACCTGAAGTGAAACTTAGTTGAAAATATCTTCCCTTAAAAGTGTCTGCGAAATTATTACCAACACCAAATTTTCTAAATTGAATTTCCATTATTATTGTAATACTTAATGTTCTAACGAAGGATTTCCTCGGTAAACCCTGTATACTGCTAGTACAATAATTGTTAGGAATATTTATCGCATATAAAAATGATTATGGTAATATGTCGTTACTTAATAAATAAAGAACAATTAACTGTTTTATGCAATTCGTTAACTTGTTAAAAAAATTATTTAAAAATCTTTATATAAAAAATGATGATTATTTAAACTTTAATTAAACATTTGATTCAATAAAATTAATTAATTCCATCTAACGGATAAAAATAAAATTAAATGCCGATTAGAATAGCAAATGTTAACATCATGGTTGAAAACTTTCACATTCTTGTTTACTGCAAGACTTCCTTCTAATTTCTGATGTAGAAGAACTCACCTTCGATATAAAATTAAATGAAACTTTCATATTCCAGTTTTCGTGTAGATGGCGTAGCCACAAACTGTACTTAAATGCACTATACGTTTAAATATCACTGTTTAATTTCAAATATCTCAATTATTGGAAACTTTGGCGATAGCATATTTACTAGCATTAAAGTCAAACAAGAGCTGTTATATATACAGGGTTTTTCAAGTTGATGGGCTATTAAAAGTACCATATATGAATTAGTAGAAGGAATTCAATTCTGAAACTTGGGCTCATTTGGTTATTGTTTATGCCGCTTCTTTTAAAAATATTTTCAAGTTCGATTTACATCCGGTTATACCGGAAGTCGATACCAACTTTGTTATTTTAAATGGAATGGTATATTTTTTACACTGAATTCGAATAAAACGTGTAATTCTAAGGTAAGTTTGATAACCAACTTGTACACCTATGACGATCGGTTTCTGAGTTAATTTAATTTATAGAAAAAAAATCGCTACCGCAACCCAAATTATAAAAAATCATAACTTCCACAAAATACGACTTAGAGTGTTGAAATTTTTACTAGTAATAGCTGAATATTAGTGCTAACGCCTTGACAAAATTGAATTAAATAATTTATACAGGACGTTCAAAATAAAATTCTAAAGTTTAAAAACTTCAAACACGAATTACCTCGTATTTACAATAGCACCTACTATTTTTTATTTTTTCAATCGATTCCTTTTTTTATCCTCTTTCAATCCATATGGATACTTCCTATTTTATTTTAAAATTTTGGAATAATTTTGAATTATTACTTAAAATAGGAAGTATCCATATAGATCGAAAGAGGATAAAAAAGGGAATCGATTGAAAAAAAAAAGTAGTAGGTGCCATTTGAAAAAACGAAGTAATTCGTGTTTGAAGTTTTTCAACTTTACAATTTTATTTTGAACGCCCTGTATAAATTATTTAATTCAATTTTGTCAAGGCGTTAGCACTAATATTCAGCTATTACTAGTAAAAATTTCAACACTCTAAGTCGTATTTTGTGGAAGTTATGATGTTTTATAATTTGGGTTGCGGTAGCGATTTTTTTTCTATAAATTAAAATTTAACTCAGAAACCGATCGTCATAGGTGTACAAGTTGGTTATCGAACTTACCTTAGAATTACACGTTTTATTCGAATTCAGCGTAAAAAATATACCATTCCATTTAAAATAACAAAGTTGGTATCGACTTCCGGTATAACCGGATGTAAATCGAACTTGAAAATATTTTTAAAAGAAGCGGCATAAACAATAACCAAATGAGCCCAAGTTTCAGAATTGAATTCCTTCTACTAATTCATATACTTCTAATAGCCCATCAACTTGAAAAACCCTGTATATTGTAAATAGTAAAAGTCTATCGCCTTCGATTTTTTAACCATTTGAACCAATTTTACATAATTAAATAATGATAAAAATTAATAAAAACATTTTATTTGTTCTATTGTAAATAAATTAGGTATCTACCTATATTACAATTCAATAAATATAATATCTTAAATTACGTAAAGGAGGAACTCTATACATAAATTACCGACTGCTTCGAAAGTACTCGCTCTGATAGAGTCAAGGGTAGATATCATCCTTTCCTGAAGTCTTAAGCCCTAGAGCAGCGGCGAACAGGGCAAAGAAAAATCCTGCTAATCCTGTTGATCCAACTAGTAAAATTAGACCACCCACAAACAATGGTATTAGAGCTACAAATTTCAGCTTGTACGCCATAATGAGTGGCAAAATAAACTTTTCGTAACGTTTTTTCAGTTTTTTACGTCTTCTTCTGGCGTAACCATCAATGTCTTCGGGTGACTTAAATTCTGAAAAACAATATTCACATTCTTTAATTTTGCGTCAATCCTTCTTTGAAATGACTGATCAACTGCACGAAAATAAGTACTACCGACATTTTTTATGAATCTGTTCATAGTGCCTATTGTTGTTTAGTTAATAACAGGGGCGGAATTCAGAACTAAGCAAGTTGGATCCACACAAATTGAAAATAAAAACATACAAGGGGTGGGGAACTAAGAACTTGAAGTTTATCCCTCACCCGTTGATCGTGAACTGGTTTTTTTGGAACATAAAATGTTATCACTTTTAGGTTTTGAGCAAAAAGTATTTTTTAATTATTATGGTTTTAAAGCCGGACCTGGCGATCTGCAAATAGTTGTAACTTTGAGGTGGAAAGAATATGGGTAATGTCAACCATTGTATCTATTCATTTTCATCGAACTACAATAAGGCATGGGTTAGTTACCTTACAGGGTCGTATTCAAACATATTTTCGGTTCAAAATTATGAAGACGATTTATCATTAGACTGAAAAATATAGTAACAGTTTTTTGTTGTATTTTGTGTCAAGAGGCCATGGTTATTTTTTTAATCATTATAAATACTACACCCTGTATAGTATACATAATTAATCGACTCTAAGGAAAAGACAGATATATTCCAGTGGTCCTGTTTCTATTGGTTAAATAAAAAATAAGATCAGATGATAACTATAACTTTTTGTAGATCGTCACAGTTACCAAAAGTCAGTTCTATAGCATTTTGACTTTGAAATATAAATTAGCCAAAATCTCAGTATTGTTCGTTTAGTACGAACTGGAGAATTCGCCCTCCAACAAAAAATTATGCACATTGTAAGCCCTAAATTTTCTATTGTCCCCTCTGGTTTTCTAATAATAATAATAGCAACAGAAAACAATTCCAATTTTTTTAACGATATATTTTCCACCGAAGGTTTTGGTATTACAAAAAAATTCCTAAATTTTTATTTTTCACTTAGTGAGGATCAGCATATTTGCCAATTTGGAAATTTGCCCTTGGGACCCCCAGAAATGACCTATTAGAAACACCTACCCCTAATTTTGTCGTTCTACCTCCATAGTTTATGATAATTTGACTATGCAGGACTGCTTTTTCTTTATTACATTGAGTAGGATAGGTACCTGAAACTGTTACGGAACAATGTTGTCCTTTAAGGGTACTATTTTTATTTAATAACTAGCAACAATACCCGGCGTTGCCCGGGTAAGAATATATCACATGTTTGATGGAACATTCTAGAAATTCGCGAATTTAGAACTATTCAGAACATCCTATAATGATTCGAAACATTTTCTAACTTTTTTTAACATTCTGAAACATTCTTGAATGATCTTCAAGATTTTGATGGAACATTCTTCAACATTGCCAAATCATTCTGAAATGTTATAATAAAACATTCTTTTACTTCTAAGAACATATTTGAACTCCCTGTAACATTCTAAAAAAATCTGCTTTATTCTCATCCCCACTTTGTGCTGTTTGCTGTGTGAGTAGTGACATCAGTAGACGCCTTGCGGCGATAACTAATCGATTGTTAATCGTTATCGACCACTGAGAGTTGAAGATTATTACAGTGCTAATATCGCTATTAAAAAATGGGGGTTGGTGGCAGAAGGGTGAAAATTAAGGGTTAAAACTTACTGAATTTCGGTTTATATACCATCAGACATCAAAATTTCTAGTATTAGAACACGCTAGAACATTCAAATAGTCTGTTCTTTTTCATTTGTCAAAATCACTTAATTTTTTTTGGTCACTGTTCGCTCTTGTTTCCAATTGATCTTAACTCGACTGCAAACACAATTTAACTGACTAAAAGTCACTGAATGTTGATTTATATATCATCGAACATCGAAATTCCTAGTACTAGAACACTCTAGAATATTTAGATGTATTACATCACTTTGAAACGTAGATGTACATTTTTTGAAACTTTCTAGATCATTCAAGAAATTTTTAGAACTTTCTCGAACATTCTAAGTCGATAATAACAGTTTGCGCTCATTTAAGAATTTTTTAGATCATTTCAGAAATTTTGAGATCTTTCCGGAAGTCCTTATGACTTAAAAAAGGACAGAAATATTTCTTTTCACCTTTCTGCCACCTACAACCACCCACTTCCACCCACCGCGACCAAACTCCCTTACTCCCACCTGGAGACCAAGGGGTATTTACCACCCCAACAGGAAGTTGATTGGAGTAGGTAGAGATAGAGAAAACCCTGTCTTTACGTACGAACATTGGCATTTTATATATGTATTTAGATTTAGATTTAGAATTGAGATATTTAGATTTAGCGATAAAAACATCCTTTGAGAAATTTATTGCAAATTTTATTTGTAAGGTGTATAAAACATATATTGCAGTCTGCTATAGAGTATACTTCTAAAACGGAGAAAACTGTAAGAGACTAACCCAATTTTCATATAATTAGCCTTATTATACACATATACAGTTATTTTATTATATTACCTGACTAAAGCAAGAAACTATTACAATATTTGTCAGAAATAATTTGAAAAGAAGTACATACCCTCAGTTAAGGATAATTTTCCTGTCGTGGTCATAGCAGACAACGAAGTCGCTTTATCACGAACATCTTTATATTTAATAACGGCACCAACACTGTCACAATAAGCCCTGTCTACAAAAATATACACTACCATTAAGTACAAAAGGAAATACTGGATAACCATGTTCAAAGTATATTTTATTTCATGTCACCTCTTTAACAAAGCAGACTAGAGCAAGGAGTGTTGTTACACATCGTGACATTCAATAATAATTCGCCAGATATGAATATAAATCAAATGGTTTCTGTTTCACGGTAGTATGTCATAGTAATCCCTCCTTTGCCACAATATCATGATTATAATGTTTGTTATTAAATATTTCCGCGTGAATTATTTAGTGTGTATCTACATTTAACTAACCGTATACTGCTGTAAATAATCCATGACCGTCGCGTAGTAAAATTGAAACAAGAATAAATCTTTTAGGCAATTTATAAGTTACCAATAAGGGGTAAAAGTTTTATTTCTATAAATAGACCCCACGATGTGGTTAAAAATTATTTCTACTTAAAAGTTCAATAATCCTCAAGAAATTTTATGTAAATTTGGTAATAAATATATCATGCTTAGATACATACATACTGATTTTACTTTATGTTACAGCTAATAGATAAGAAAGGGTTAATTTTCCAAAAAGCTTTATCCGTTTTATTTTCATGTCATGAAGGAATGCTGCCTTAATTCAAATTCAAACTAAAGAAAATTATCAGGATTCGAGCTACACTACAAGAAATATTTCTTGGTTTATATACATTTTGTATAATCCTGCTGTGACACGAATTTACTAATTTCCATTTTCAAAAAGTCCCATTGTATTATATAATTCTGAAGGGAGTAGAAAAAAATGAAACTAAAGTGTTAAATTACCGAAAATTTCTAACTGCATCCAAAAATTAAACAAGAACTGAGAATTATTTAACAAAATTTAAACTACATGCAATACAATGCCATCAGTTAGAACCAATTTATAATAATCTACGTCACACAAAATTATTTTTCTTTACATCAGAGTAATTTAAAGCAACTAAAATCTCTGATTGCAATGAGCCAATTAGGGAAATATAACGAAAGACAAAGACTTTAATTTTGTCGATTATCAAATTTGTTTTCTTGAAATAAAAAGTTACTATTTAGAGCTTCAGCAACGGTATTAAAGTTTATTTATTTTTGTTTCTTAATATTATGACGTCTTGAAAATTAGATTACTTTGATGAACTTATTCAGTGTAATAAATTTTGTTTGTCATTGTACCTAATCAAATTTGGATGGTAATAAATTCAAGGAAAATAAAAAAAAATTGTGGAATAGGCCAAATCGGTTACCTTATCATTTTGTGGATAACCTTATTTGGCATAGCATAAAAACTAATAAGTTTAGTTTTTTATTTCAGTTGATATATTTTCTAGGTAAATATTAGATGATTCAATATAGTATCTATAAGGTAAAAATTCTAACACATTTTTAAATAGTTTAATCAATCAATATTTTTTTTTTTTAAATTAACACAGTTCCATTTTATAATTCTATGGCAATTGAACTTTTCTACAATTTAAATAACGAATAATAACTGTCACAAATTTATTACACTACTCTCATTTTAGTTAAGCAAGAGTTAAAAACGTATGGCAAGTTAAATTTTAATTTAATTCATTCTCATTGAAAATTCCCACCGGAAATATATTTCTATTGGTGCGCTACTGGATTTAAAAGTAAACACAAGTAAGGAACCGTGAAGCTATAATGTAATTTTCTGCGGTTCAGTGAGATGAAAAATCGTATAGCGTTGCACGACAAGTTATAAAATATTGCACTTTAATTAAAAGTCCGGTGGTCCACTATTAAGAGGTTCCAATTTTTGAGCTATCAAAATATAGGACCTTCGTGTTAACTAATTAGTGCGTTTACCATTTTATTTGCCATGTTGGATACCATAACATTAACATTTTTTATTAATGGATAATCCGTGAGAACTGCTTTTCTTAAAGCTTTAAAATAATTAAGGCCTAAAACAATATTACGCACGTTTTGATTAACCTACATTAAATTAGAAAATTCTTAGTGACGTTTTAAGTAAGTTTCATTTTCTTTGTAGCGTAAAAACTGGAATTTTTTTCCATGGTCGTGTTTCTATTCTAAAAAAGTATTTAATGAGTTCAATTTATTATTGACAGTAATATCTAATTTTAAATAGGTACTGAATAATGAAAATGAACGTGTAGGGGGTGTAATATTTTTTGTACTTGGAACACCAAAACAAAAATTAGTTTTGGATCATGAACAAGGGGATGAGAAAGATTAAATGGTTATGTTTTATAAACAATTAATTATCCAGAAAGCAAAGGAAGCACTGCTCTCTTTTCCTACATTTTCGTCTTTTGTGAATTGAAATAATTTAATATTCTGTTTTAGAGCAATGATACTGAATATTTACTTTGTATCTGGTCCAAAGAGAACAAAGAATTTAAAAATTCAATGTTTCACTCACATTATTTGTTACGGTGGTATATCACACTAATATTATTAAGGCTAAAGTTTGTGAGTTTATGAGTGTGTATGTTTGTTAATTCTTCACGTCTAAACGGCTGGAGCGATTTTAATAAAATTTGGTATGGAGTTAGCTGACACCCTGGATTAACACATAGGCTACGTTATACTGCGGGAAAATATATTATTCCCATGGGAAAATCGATGAAAATGAATTCGCGGAATATTATAAATGCGAAAGTAACTCTGTCTGTATGCTACACAATCTCGCCTAAAATTTACTGAACCAATTTAAATGAAATTTGGTACAGAGATAGTCTAGAGCCTGAGAAAGGACATAGGCTACTTTTTAATGCGAATAAACGGGTTGTAAGGGGTTAAAATAGGAAAGTTTATGCGGAAATTCCGTAATTTTTAAAGATAGAAGCTTGAAACTTATTTTTTCGGCTTTTGATTAGATATAAATAAATACGACATTCACTGTTTGTAAAAATTTTACCCTAAAGGGGATAAAATTAGCCGATGAAAGTTTCTGTGTAATGATGTCGTCCAAAAAGCTTACGGCCCAGAAAATTAAAATATTAAGTGTAAAAAGTTATAGAGGTTTTGTTTATTTGGATCAATAAAAGTAGTTGAATACTAAGCTATATAAACTATTTTAAACTATAATTAAACTATATTAATCTATAATATTATAAATGCGAAAGTAACTCTGTCTGTCTGTGTGTTACACAATCATGCCCAAACTACTGAACTGATTTAGATGAGAATTTGGTACAGGGATAGATAAGTAGATACAAAGCTAGAGGCTTGTAACTTATTTTTTAGGCTTTTGATTAGATATAAATACGACATTTAAAGTTTGTAAAAATTTTACCCTAAAGGGGCAAAAATAAGGAATGAAAGTGTTTGTGTAATGACGTCGGCAAAAAGGCTTACGGTCCAGAAGATAAAAATATAAAAGAAAAAATTTTTAAATGCTTTCTAAAGTCACTATTCCACGCGGACGAAGTCGCGGGCATAACTAGTCTAATGATATGGAAAATGGGTTAACGTTTCAAAATAGATATGAACGGTGGCTGACATTTGCTGCTCGTTTATTAGGACGGTTAAAAACTCAAATCGACAACAAAGGGAATGAGGAAAGTTGGCAAGTGAAAACACTAACCATGGGAACTCTATATACGGAAATAGAACGCGATCTTGATAAAAGTAAGAAGTGATGAATTATAAGAAAGTGTATTTTTTTATTGTGAAAAAGTAAGATCCTGATATCGAATAGGATATTGGAATGCGTTTATTGAAAAAACTGCAATAGAAAGTAGAAATAACGCATTCATATAAGTACTCGTAGATAAACGGCGCTCTTATTTCCTTTTTTATACCGAAATAGTCGTACACCCCTTAGGAAAAGTGTAACTTCATAGGTGAAACCGTTCTAAATAAAAATCTATAAATAACTATTATATTGAACTGCATGGATAAATAGAAGAAACGTATGTGCAAATATTTTCTACACATTTTCTATGTCATGTCAACCCAACCCATGTATCTATTCCAAAAATAAGTAGGTACAGGTACAGAAATTAAGTATTAGTTCCGTACCATAGTACAACGTGTGTTCTGTCCACTTGAATCTGACGATGAGCAGCTCTATCGAGGACACATTATCATAATGGATAAACACAATCATACGTAGCTACCTGTGTGTGTAAAGAATCATCTTCAGGTGCTATTGGCGGCACTAATTTATAAACAGTATTTGCTCTTACTTTCGGTATGATTTATTAGGCTGTACCTCGTACGTGCATGTAAGCAAGCATATTCTATATACAAATAACGGGAAAACATCTTAAGTAAAACAACTGGTCTCACCGGATGTTACATGAGATTTTACTATATAGACGGATTGGCCTGTTAACATAGTTATGCTCTTACATCTGGCTAAGTGTTTGATATTTAATATTTATTGCATTGAATATAATTAATGAACGGTCGATTAAGCAACTTCGTCATGAGAAAATTGTCTGGTATAGTAAATTAATCTGTCAGTAAATCAAAGCGAATTTCCCTTATTATTAATTGTAATATATAATTAAATCTATTATTTGCAAATCAGATAATAGATACATACTTATAGACATAATATAATAGAAACGTAAAAATTAGAACTTTGCTTTTGTAATAAGATAAATAAATAAATACCGTTATGTGCTTTAATATTTATTTAGTACCTATACGTTGATAAAAGTGCGATACAGTTACCTACTAAATCATCCATTGAAATAAAAAAGAAAAGTCTTTTTTAGTAATATATTTATTAAAACGTATTTACAGGTCAATAAATATCTATAATATAAATATTAAATTAATGTATAGGTATTTTACAATATTACACAGTCATTCCTTCTTCCAGAATAGAAAAATATTTTAATGTTAATCGACCGAAAATTCGATCTACGACTTTTTAAATTTCAACCGATGACACGCGAACTTAAAATCGATAATACTGGCAGGTACATTATGTCAATGTTTATTTTGGACTGTACGCTTTATACGCCAGTTTTTGACCAGTTTCGAGGGACCTCTTATCCCATCCGCCGCCACTACTTTGCCATCCGCCGCCGCCGCCTCCTGATTGCCAACCCCCGTGGCCACCACCACCACCACCACCACCACCGGCATTCTTGCTGGCTATCAATTTTTTCAGTGCAATAATTCCTGACAGCAGAAGGGCGATCTTGGCGGTGATAAGGGCTTTACCAGCCAACAGGAAAAGACCGGCAATTGCTATTGGGATCAAAGCAGCCATTTTTCCCGCAATTCCCATCATCATACCGTGCATCATGTTGTGCTTCTTCTTCCTTCCTATAACAAAAATTAGATAATTTGGAATCCTTGACAAATTATTTTGATATAAAAGACTTACCCTCTTCTAATCCTGATTCGTCATCTGCAATTGGCATCGTGAATTGCAGATTTCTGGAGTTCATTAAGTTGGTCAGTTTATCCATTAACATTGTGTTAAGGGCAGTTTCCTTTTCGTCGGCCGATCGGGGTAAGGATTTCTCCAGTTGATCCTCACTGATAGTGTTATCAGATGTCCGAACTCCATCTACGCGTACGAGATCGAGACCTTGGAGCAAGGTGAATTTGTCCATGCGTCCTAGCCTGTCCAGGACAGTGAGTGCCCTTTTCTTCATACATAATGAAAATCCGTCAGATCTACTACACTCGTCAAGAACTTTGACGGCGAGCCGTACTTCCGGTGTTTTTAAGAAATCCAAAGAGTAAGCCGAAGCGGCAAATGCCACGACGATAACGAAACTTATCCTCACTGCCATTACACTAGTTCACCGAGAGGCAGACACAAACTACGAAAGACGTAAATTGACGAGGTGTTTTATACCAGAACGGATTCATATATGACCTTTCTACCCCGACTTCTTGAGATCGCGTAGTAATGGCTTCGGGCGAGTTGGCAAGATTCGCAAAAGCGCCCACACCTGTTTTCGTTGACATATTTGCCGACTACCCCAGAAGACGATTGGCTGCCATTGGCCTACAAACGGAAGCCTTAACGTCATTGGTTGAGAATTCCGGTAATGTGCGCATCACCTGCTTTACACACAAACTCGCGACCTGATGGTAGGTCGACGATGACTTTGCTTCAGAAGAAGAAGAAGTGGTCGACCGACAGCACCAAGTTTGTCCAATTTCTCCACGTTTTGTATGCAAAGGCAGCGACGGCAACATTTGTTGACCTACTAATTCACTTTCAGATGTTATGCTACGAGATTCATTTCCTTTTAGGTTTTTCTCTCCCATAGGTATGTTAAAGAAAATTAGCAACATATATTTATAATCAATGTACTATTTAGGTTACAAGACAGCTACAAACCTGTATGAGAACTTACAAAGGAAGAATCGAAATAACTAAATAATAATTGCCAAAACGACAAAGTTCCTGTGAACATCGCTTGCAAAACAAATGAAAATTAGCATCGAAGTTTCCAATTTCCTATTATTTATTAAAAAATATAGCAAAATTGTTTCCTACATTCTGGACAAACATTAAAGGTACTTGTGTTAGAATAGCTTGAGAAAATACGGAAAGATTAAGTTTTTTGGTATTGATACAGTGTTCCCTCCTCATTAATCATTTTAATTACAAATGTTTCGCAATGCCTAGGTAATGGCACCCCCAGCCCCTGCATCAACTGGTGGTGGACCATAAAAAGGAAACGCATTGAAGATATCACCTGTTAACCTTAACCTTTGCAAAACGTTTACAATTTAACCGTAACAGTAACTTTTTTCCGAAGTTCAACCTGTTCAAACATTAAAGACCATAAAACCTTACTACCATAAAAATATACACATTATGAGAATGTCCTACCTCATTGTATTTCTCCGTAAACATGTTTGTTTCCCAGAGGAGGAAAGTGAAAACGTTCAAGGGTGTATTTTGAATTTCAAGGAAACTACTATTGACGTCTGGTGTTATACTTTCTTTTCTATCTAACAAAATGACTAAAGCTTCGTGTTACATTTTTTAATATAATTGAACAGGTCGGTTTGTAAACAATGCTTCGTAATTGATCCAATTTTCTGAGGTAAAACCATAAACATAAAAAAATAGCTTGAAGTAATTATATGTTTAAAAAAATGTGTGAAATTTGTACATAAAATTTTTACATCTGTTAATGAACAATTAACCTCACGGTGAATTGCAACCATTAAAACCAGTTTGACGACTCAAAAAAAGAAAGACAAAACGCAGCTTACGCGTTTTACGGCCGAGTAACACAAATGGATACGTCATACCAACGAGGAACGTTTTACTATGTAGTGAAACTGATCTAGTTTCGAACGAGAGACTCTGAAGCTTTCAAAATTGTGTAACAATTTCTTTGGAGACCTTTACCTTGTAATTTACTTATTTTTGTTTATCCAAAACAAATCGTCTTGGTCATTGATTATATAAATTGCAATATTATTCGAAATTATTATATTGATTACATACCTACCTAAAAAATTCTTGATTAATATTCTATACATGTATTGCTATATTTATTATATATAATATTTTTCAAAATTTTGGTTATAGGTCTACAAGGTATTTTGAAATATTATTAGAAGGAACATTGAGGCTTATGAGATTCTGAAAGACCCCTACTTTTTGTTAGCACAGTTAAAAATTTCGACAACAAATATTTTGTCATAGGAAGATATCGCAGTACAAAAAAAATTAAATCTTTTTTGATTAAACTAAATACATTTTTCCGTCTCTATTGTCATCAGCATTTTAGGACTACTTCCCACATTTCTTTTATTTCTGATAATTATTTCGTGAGACGTGTTGTGCGATTCTTACATGTTCGTGTAGGTACTTTGAGATAATCTCCCACGATTATCGGCAAACTTTCTGCAAACATAGTTCGAATACTAATTGTGAAGAATTTTATAGAATTATTTTTATGTATTTAAGTAAATATTCTTAACAATTAACTCATTGGATACTCTAACACCAATCTGAATTAATTATTATTTCACAAACGCTCATTTATATGACACTATATTTTTATCACCCTGTATTATTCGGTAGTTCGATCTGTATGTGTCCCTTGTTCCCATTATCGACAATCAGCCGCTTGTTTATTTAAAGTAAATTCGAATTTTGCAGATAAAATTTTCAGATTTCTACCTATACACATTCGAAAATACCTTTCTGGTTTCTGGAATGGATAGAAAGTAGAATATTATGGAAATCAGTCTTGTAGAATATTTTATTGCTCATCATACCACGAGCCGCTATTTTAATTTTCATGTCTAAAAACGCACATAAAAAAATAACTATTATATACTGGCCGCAAAAGCTTAAGGTATGTAGGTAAAAAATTTCATTATTGCAACCGCAGTTAATCGGTTATAAAATAATTATTCTGCGCTTTGCAACAGGTGTTAAAATCTTAATTATAAATGCGGTTATTGACATTGACCCTCAACATATATAGGTGCCTATTGCAATTTTCAACCAGATGCATCATGATGTACATCTGCATTCGTGCGCATATTTGCATTAAAAGCTTGACAGTTAATTAATGTAAGGAAACTTGCAAGTTTGTGTAATCGGTCACAATTAAAAGGCCTGCAGTACCCCATAAATTCTAACAAGGTGAATTCATTTAATTATTATTAATTATATAACCCTGTATATATAGTTAGCTTAAATTAATTTATTAGAGAAAAACATAAAAAATTATTGAGAAAAGTAGCAGTGATTCTTTACATTCTTTTGTATACGTTCAGTTTCGTATTTGGCGTTGTGGTTTGAGTTATTTAGTAGGTTTTAAAACTCCGCCAAAGTTTCCAGGTATTTAGATTAGATACCGCTGTTAATTATAAATTTTCTTGTTCATTTCCATTTATCGAATACAATTTATCTGTCATGGATGTTATCTTTCTTCATATACAGGGTTTTTCAAGTTTCAAGAAGGAATTCAATTCTGAAACTTGGGCTCATTTGGTTATTGTTTATGCCGCTTCTTTTAAAAATATTTTCAAGTTCGATTTACATCCGGTTATACCGGAAGTCGATACCAACTTTGTTATTTTAAATGGAATGGTATATTTTTCACGCTGAATTCGAATAAAACGTGTAATTCTAAGGTAAGTTTGATAACCAACTTGTACACCTATGACGATCGGTTTCTGAGTTAATTTAATTTATAGAAAAAAAATCGCTACCGCAACCCAAATTATAAAAAATCATAACTTCCACAAAATACGACTTAGAGTGTTGAAATTTTTACTAGTAATATCTGAATATTAGTGCTAACGCCTTGACAAAATTGAATTTAATAATTTATACAGGGCGTTCAAAATAAAATTGTAAAGTTGAAAAACTTCAAACACGAATTACTTCGTTTTTTCAAATGGCACCTACTATTTTTTATTTTTTCAATAGATTCCTTTTTTTATTCTCTTTCGATCCATATGGATACTTCCTATTTTATTTGAAAATTTTGGAATAATTTTGAATTATTACTTAAAATAGGAAGTATCCATATAGATCGAAAGAGGATAAAAAAAGGAATCGATTGAAAAAAATAAAAAGTAGTAGGTGCCATTTGAAAAAACGAAGTAATTCGTGTTTGAAGTTTTTCAACTTTACAATTTTATTTTGAACGCCCTGTATAAATTATTTAATTCAATTTTGTCAAGGCGTTAGCACTAATATTCAGATATTACTAGTAAAAATTTCAACACTCTAAGTCGTATTTTGTGGAAGTTATGATTTTTTATAATTTGGGTTGCGGTAGCGATTTTTTTTCTATAAATTAAATTAACTCAGAAACCGATCGTCATAGGTGTAGGTACAAGTTGGTTATCAAACTTACCTTAGAATTACACGTTTTATTCGAATTCAGCGTAAAAAATATTCCATTCCATTTAAAATAACAAAGTTGGTATCGACTTCCGGTATAACCGGATGTAAATCGAACTTGAAAATATTTTTAAAAGAAGCGGCATAAACAATAACCAAATGAGCCCAAGTTTCAGAATTGAATTCCTTCTACTAATTCATATACTTCTAATAGCCCATCAACTTGAAAAACCCTGTATGTACTTAAATAGGACGTTTTGTAACTGGTATTTTTAATTTCAACTCTATATAGGCACCGAGTTTTCGGACCATTCTCGTATTTATATTCGTAATAAGAAACATCGTTAGAAACATTTCCAATATATCGTACACATACATACATATACGAAGAGACTATGATTCTGAAGAGTAAACTCGTTCGTTGATGATTTTAAGTCGTCCAAGTAACTGTACTGGTAAATGAATCTTATTGTGCCGGTTACAGAAGAAAGTGTTACCTAAAATTACCTTTAATTTTTACGCATAAACGTAAGAGATAACATTGCATTGCACTTACATTCTGGGACAAGTTGTTGTACTCTTCATGCACCCAGTACAATACACATATGTGCATATTTTGCCACAAAAAGGGGTAACATAATTTACCTTGCTTGCTATTGTTCTGTTGAATGTGTAATACAAAGACTTCGTCCTGTGTACCAGAAAGGTAGTTTTTTTAATTAATAAATGTATACTTTATAAATGCATAGGAAGTACGAGTAGTAGTACCTAGTATGTAGACTGATTGGTTGTAAATATCGCCCATTAAGTATAATTTATGATTGGTGTGTAGTTTATTAGCATTTTTATAGCGTAGAAAGTAAAATACAACGAATTTTAAAAATTGTGGTTTACGACCATGTTTTTTGGGAACTGTGACTAAATAAAAACATTGTCTTTAAAATTTGTGTGAGTAGAAATTTCCCCAATCATTATTATTTACGTAAAGATCTTGTTTAACAAAATTGACTACAATTTGTGTCTATACCCCCTTCATATTTTTTACGTCGTTTGGTTTTTATGGATTTTTGGTAATTGCTCCAAACCGATTGCAGTTCCCATTTCCAGGATATAGAATTTATTTTCACTATAGCAGTATTTATTGACTAAAAATGTTAGTGTGCAACATCGCGATTACCTACATGTCAATTAAAGCACGGAAAAGTCGTTTATTAAACATAAATTTTCGCGTGCGCTTCCGCAGGTGCCTGCATATAACGACGTCATGCTCTAGAAGTATTGCAGAGTAAATATAAGAAGAATTTTTAAAGAGTTCAACATTTTAGTCTTATCCATCAAGGTGATTGCAAAATGTTAGTTTATTATTGTATTTTTACGTTTCTATTTTTGACTGTATCTGCACAATCGAATTCGATCGATAATGACTTTGAAGTGTTTACACGTGCGATTGACGAGTGTATTGTTTCTAATCATACAATAAGGTGTTTTATCATACGTGCTATTGATGCTTTTGATGACATGTCCGGAATTGATTCTTTCAATAAAATGGGTAACGAAATTCAACAGTCAGCTCGAAAAGGAAAGAAGTTGACAACTGATGATTCAATGTACTTAAATTACGACGAGTTAAAGAAAAATGATTTAGTGTCTTTGTTAAAGAAATCGTACCGCTCTATTAAAAACTATTTAGGATCTAAATTAACGATATTAGATCCAAATTCAGTGGAGGGCAGAAGAAAACAAAAAAAGCAACAGTACGGTTACATTTTGTTGGCTGCTGCAGGAGCTTATGCGTTAAAAGTGTTAATGTCGTTTAAGATTATCGGGGTTATTAGTGCAGCTGCGCTTGCAATGGGTAAAATGGCCTTATTGCTTTCCCTAATTCCAATTGCATTAAAAGGGTCTGGTGGAGGAAAGCACACAACTTTGGAAATACTCAAGGAACCAGTGTATTACGAAGAAAATATTCATTCCAGTGCAGGTGGAAAGTATTACGAGCCACCCTTTTATGAGTACGATCAGAAAAACTATGGATACAATAATGTTGGGTATCATTGAAGATTTCAGAAAACAGACATTCCTTTAATTAAAATTGTTACAACCAAAAATGCACTTGTATCGATATCACTAACATCTAGATTTCACAAAGAAATCTTATTTAGCTGTAATCATTTTTGTCGAAAGGATATAGTCAGACACCTATGATAAAGAATGTTAAATAATTTTTTGCTTTTATTAAAATACAAATCAATTATCGTACCATATACAGTCTTATTAGCATTAAAAAAGTTACCTTAAGACTTAATATTTTAATTATTGTTTTAATTGTGTAAGTAAAAATTTACGCGAAAATAAAAATTATTTGTTATATGAGCTTTGAATTGTACCGTTAGAAATGGCGAAATATCCTTTAAAAATGTAAATTCTTATTAAATGAAGATCAAAATTAAATTCGACTCAAAATTTTGATAATTCTAGTTTTACTTTCAAAGCAACGTATGTATTATTCCACATATTATTAATAATAATTGGTAAAGGAGTAAAGGGTTTGGTTGCCATTTGATAGACTGGTGATGACGTTTCGCTAGCACGATTGGGGAGTTTCTTCAGGAGCCCTTACATCTTTGATACTGCATGTAAAGAGAGAGACCTGAATCAGGACATCACAAGTCCATTATTGTTATTTATTAAAACAGTTTTTATACACAACAATTAATAAATAAGCACAAAATAAAAAAAAAAAAGAAACAGAATAAGATTTTTTTTTAAAACCAAAAAGAAATAATTGAAAGTATTAACTTGTGCTATACTTTTTTTGAAAATCCAATCTTTGTCTTGAATTTAACACATTTCTAGAGAAAACATAGTTCTAGTCAAAATTCTCATTATCTAGAATTACTCTTCAAAACGATTTGTACGTACTATATAAATTATTGAACCTATACCTAATGTAATGTTACTTTAATTTGTAGTATTCTATATTTGAAACTGCACAATTATTATTGTTTGTTTCCCCAAAAATAATTTTATTTACTTATTGGAATGCACGAAAGGACGATACTTAACTCAGATCCTATGGCTTTCTTGTGAATATTTATATATACATTTTAACACAAACATACCATCAGATTCTTTTTATTACAAGACATAGGAAACGTTATTTATTATTAAATTGAAAGAATTTTTATATCAAGGAAGTAGCAACTGAATTTCTTGTAGCCTTTAAAGCATTAGTTAACTGTAATTTCAAATAGAATAGTAGATTTTCTTTTAAACTTTTCTAACCTATAAATAATCAAAGAATTAACGTTATATCATAATGTCACCCTTTTCGCCAACAATTTGTAATTTGTTTAAGAACTAAGTATGTGATTTATATATATTATATATTTCCATTTCAACATAAGTACCTACGTCTAACTATATTTTCAACGATCAAATTTACTAAATATATGTACACTACTCACTTTAAGAACTTATTTTCGTTTTTAGTACCTTTAGTGCTGAAACGTACCTCATAAGGAAAATAAACACTCGACTTAATTAAACATAAGTACGTAATATGATGACTCTGTCTGTTTGAAATAGTGAATCATACTGCTTTAATATAAGAAACATAAGTGACGCTATTTAATAAAATAAATTTGATAAAAATTAGATTTCTCCTAGTCTGAGTGGAGATCATAAAAATTCGAAGATATGCAAGTTTTTAGTAACGCGCGTCTAGAATTAATATTTTAGGTCAAAAAGAATTTGCTATAGATGGATATCCGGTACCTTTATGGCATTCTTGCAGCGAAAGTAAAAAAAAATGTATGGTTCGTATTAATTCATGCATATTTAAAAATTTGTTTAATCGATATAGTGGCATGTTTCACTTATTTTTTAGACACGCCTCATAAACACTGTGACAATTTTTATTTTTTTGCTATTTTGACACTAATAGATCCTTATAATAAATAACAACTCCAAAGCTTCCCAATTATACCTACCAAAAAAAAAAACTTTTGAAGATATTCTAAATGACGATAATTATGAGTTTTCAGCTTTAAAAAAATAAATTCATATTAATGCAGCCACTACTTACTGGTGTTTTTTGTCTCTGTCTTCAATTTGGCTTTCGTGATTAATATTTTAAAAAGGAGAATAAAGCTCAAAACCACTTTTCTAATTCAAAATTACTCGTATTATTAATCCTAAGTTAATAAGAAGAAAGAGCATGTTTTTGAAATATTTCTGTAATTCGATAACAGTATCACGTATTGAGAAATATGCGACCACGATTAACAAAAGAGACGATATTTCTGAACAAACTCCTACAACTCGTTGCATTTGTTCCACGTGATGTTCGTTAATTGTTAAGTACACAAAAGTGGAAGCAAGCTAAAACTACAAACAAAAGTCTTTTCTTTTTCACAACTGAAACTTTCACTAGGATATAGCACGAATGCCGCGGCTTTGTCGTCCTATTTTCTCTGATGTTTATTCACTTATGTCGTTATTGCGATGTTTCAATAGCACCTATTCATTCTTCACGTCACGTTCAGCGTAACGACCTATGCAGTACGTAGATTTGTACATTCTGCGGTTTACTCATCTTCGTTGCGGAGGTGACTAGAAAATTATAATCACCTTACGGAACTTGAACTTGATATGGTAACAACGAATAAAAAAAAAAAGAAACGGGAACGTGTAATTCTCATTATGGGAAAGTTTAATTGTAGGTAGAATTAAGGTCGAAACATATATATCGAGTTTTTGAAAAAAAAATTTGAGTTATATTTTGTCGTATTGTACACAAAATCGTCCTGAGACGGTCTTGAACGAAAATAAGTCCCAAATAGTTATTTTTCTGTCAAGAGATTTGTTCAATATATTTTTTTTTGATTCAGGATGGATTTTAAAGGCGCAAAAAATATTTAATTTGCAGATAGACGTGTCTAAAAAAGGACATTACACATCAAATTATACATTTTCACTTGTTCTACATAAAAAGAAAAGAGGTCGACAATGAAATACTTGCAATTCCTATGGTGAATGAACTTTTATATAAATAAAACTAATATAGTTGGTGGTGTATTCGTTGTGAAACATAATTAATTTAATATAATAAGAAATTAATACAAAAACACTTTTGGATAATATTCACTAATATATTTTTAAATTGCTTAACAAATTTGTTTCGACAGTTACGTCATTTTCAAAAGATACATGAAATTGCTTTTATAAATTATTTTGTAATAATTGTAACGTTTGTTATATTGGTCAGTCAGGCCGATCTATTCAATGTCGTATTACTGAACATGTAAATAGCATAAAAAATTCCAAAACAACCACAGGGATCGCCGAACATTGTATTTTAAATAAACACAATATAAATGTAGACTCGGTTAAACTATTACATTCTGTAAACAAAAGTCAGAAATTAAATTTATTGGAAAACCTTGAAATTAAGAAAGCGGTGCATCAGAATCTACCCTTAGCTAACAACCAAACCGAACTTCTTAGCAACAACACACCACTCTTAATTACAGGTTTTTCCAATAACCATTCCTATAATTAGCTTTTAAAACTTTATTTAACTTTAATACAATTTCATGTATCTTTTGAAAATGACGTAACTGTCGAAACAAATTTGTTAAGAAATTTTAAAATATATTAGTGAATCTTATCCAAAAGTGTTTTTGTATTCATTTCTTATTATATTAAATTTTATATAAACATTACACGGAGAAAACAATCATGAAAATATTGCTAGGATTCTAACAAACATGACTAAAAGATCTGTCAATTATATGAACGACCAGACGCTCAAGGAGATTTTACTAGAAATGTCTAGTCAATCTACGTTTGGTGTTGAGACTGAATTCTAGTAAAATTGACTTGATTAGAAAACATTTTTTACACTTCTTATCACTAATTTTACTAAACTATTCTCATTCTAGTATTTTTTTCTTTACGATACGAGACGATAAAATAATCGAGAGGTAAAGTAAAAAAGTCTACACTTATTTGGCTTGATTATTCTAATAGTAATTATTAGAAAGAATGAAAAATTGTTTTATACCACCAAGTACATTTTATGAGAATTCTAGTATTATTTACTATAAAAATTTTGCTTGACTCATCTAGTAATAAAATCATGATCATTTTTCTCCGTGTAATTGTTATTATCAGAAAACAATAGGTAGATGCTCGGATATTAAGTCTTTGCGCACCCCCTGATCAAGACTAATAAAATCCTGATTTACCTCTGCGTGTCTCTGTGCACAGACGGCACAAAAACAGCTTCGACAGCATTGACCTTCTCATAACTGTCTTGCAGCCAGCTTTTTTCAAATATTTCAACAAGTAATCTCTTATTAAGGCTAAATTGATAGTTGTGCCAAAAGTTTATTACATCTTATCTTTTCATTATTTTGGTAATTTATTTTAAACTTTTAATTAACACTGCAGTGTATTTTAAATTAGAATTCGCTCCTCCGTAGAGTCTTGCATTTTCAAATTTCTAATACAAATTAACCCTTTAAACAAAAGCTTATGTACCTAGCAATTAAGGACTGGGTAATTTGTAGTTCCTACGTTATTTTCTTAACGTGCAATGCAGTTTAAAGCGTATTTAACTACATTGTACTCGCTAAACTTATCGGTTGATCTTGCATTGAAATTTCTTGATTATTTTTATTGTAATACATTGTTCTTAATCTGCAGTCAGAAAATCACGTACTAGATTTCTTTTCAAGTTCTCATTCAATGTACCTACTATTTCGGTTTATTCGTAAAATCGCGTGAATAGTACACTGATTAGGTACATACATTAACTATTTGTTTAGTCTTTTTAATAAAGATTAATAATTAAGAAAAATAAAATATGTATCCTTTGATTAAGTGTGACCATTATTATGGTATTTATCGTACTGACGTTTATCAACCCTCTATCCCTCTTCTGCTCTTACCCCTTTGATATGTTGTAAAATAATGTTTTTAATAATTAAGAATTATATAGAATGCTTTCAGTGTAGATGAGGGACACAAGTGTCGGCATTTTTTAAAGTTATTGTGGTTATTTGAAGCAAAACCTTTTTGTTCTAAATATTTTAATTATTGTTAGAAATTCTTATTAAAAATAAAAGGTATGTGTATGACATCTACAAATAATTGTCTAGCTATAATATCTATTAAAACTTTCTTTATTTCTCAGTTATTTCTCTGCATTAAAGTTTGCAAACTTCTCTAAAATGGCACCCGCAGAAATTTTTGAGCAAAAAAATCTAGTAATTTTGTTCACTTATACTGCAGGAAGCTTTATAAGCGTATTATCAAAAATTTAATTTCTAGGAATTGCATTTCTTTTTAATAAACCTATTTTGTTACCAACGCAAATTAGAGTCGGTTTGTTCATAAACATTACGTCAAAAATGAAAACATTTAACTTGCTTTCTCTGTAGTACACTTTTTCCTTTTAGCGTACACAACTTTCAGTGATATGCTCTTCATTTGTGTATGGATTGTAAATATTAGGAAGTATGCGTGAACAAAGTATCACTTTTCTCATCGTTATATTTAATTTTTAAATGGGTCCATATATTACATCTACCTTATTCAGCTGTTTACAAAGAAAATATAAATTTAAACTTAGATATTTATTGATAACAATGCTGCATATACTTATAATTAACGAAATACTATTAAAGTCTCCAGTGAAATTGTAAACAAATATCCTATGCATAAGTATATAAAAAAATATTAATTACAAAATAATTAGAATAAACATTAATTGTATAAATCCAAAACACCATAATCTAAAAGAGAACAGTACGAAATATTTGAATCCATGGCAAGTGTACCTAATATACATATCCTTCAAATCTACAACCAAAGTTTTTTTAACATACCCTTACATTTTTTGTACCTCCAACTAAGTTTTTATGTGATTATCTACAAATGAGGCCTTTAGTGACTAACTCTTCAAAAATTCATGGTTTGGTAGGTTTTCTATTGACAGAAATGATTAAGAAATAAAAAAGGAGCATATCTCCTTGCTAATAACGTCACAAAAGTTACATTATAGCTAGAAAAGTTGTTTAATTACAGGTCTTAAAATAATCTTCAAGAGATTCATTTTGTATTTGTTTCTATTAGGTAGTAGTCTAAACATGAAACTCTGAATTGCAAAAAATAATATTTGCGTAAAAGTTTTATCCCAACTAGAGAACAGGGGCGCTTGCTAAGTCTAGAGAGCAACTGTGACCCCGCTTTGGAAGAAGCTGTTTGTTGCCTCAATTATATTGTGGAATTTTCAGTTTCAACTTCCTAAGATATGAATAACTTCAAGAACTTTAGTAAGAGTTAACACTAAAGGCTCCAATTGTAGACATTATAAACCATTTAAGGGCCAATTATAGGATACTGATTTTCTTGTAAACTTGATGGCGTATGAGCTCTATAAACAATTTCATGGTTCGATGGAATCAGTAAGCTTCTTGCCCATCCTCCACCAGATCCGTATCCACCCCCGCCACCACCACCACCACCACCAAGATCTGCTGTATAAACTATATGTTGCGTTTCGCCCCCTGACATCATCTTCTTCATCATAGTTACTCCACACATCATCATCGCCATTTTCGCTATGACCAAAGCAATTACTGCAACCATTGCAGTTTTTCCAGTCATCATACCTTGTGCCATCATTGTGGCTGCCATTGCCACCATTGCCATTTTACCTCCTCCACCACCTCCTTTCTTTTTACGACCTAAACAAAGGTACAGAAAAGTTAATTAGTGGATGGATGGTCAGACACATTGATAAGAAAGATACGATAAATTGGTGACTTTTTGGGTGTTTCGTTCTTAAAAAAGAAAGCCCATTATTTTTTTTTCAATTGAGGCCTTTTAGGGCTTTTTTTGTATTAAAAAAAAATTAAAAGAAAACTTTCAAAGCTCTTTTCTATAAACACTTCAACTTTAGAGGAGTTTCATGAACTTGTAACTTTTCTAAGGCAGTTAAAATGGATAACAAATAATAATTTAAATAAGGAATGTAATTTAGTTTCAGGTATTATAGGGAGAGCAGCTGGTAATTTTTTGGGTTTCATCATCATCTTTAATTACTATTGTTAATTGCAACAAGTGTGAAACGGTTGAAGTTGCCATTTGTTCTCATTATGAAGTTCATACGTTGCATTTTACAGGTTTTTACGCCAAGTGCGCAAGTAAACTGTGTTAAATAATGTTACGCTTCTTCGTGTATTTTTCTAGGTCTATGGTACAAATAATTAAAATTATACAACATGTTATTAAGAAACTCAACTCAATTGGTAATTACTTTAACTGCTGAAATGTAACTACATATTCGTAAATCCATTGTCAAAAAAATGTAACAGGCAGTTATCGTCTAATTACTTTTTGAATTGAGTCTAACAATAAGATGGTAAAATATGTTGCGAACTATCTGAAAAATCTTAGACAAAAAGTGCAATCAAAATCACGCTGTTAAGTGTTCAAAACGAGATTAATAAACCTACCAATAAATAAAATATGTAGATAGATCGTTATACTTATCAGATTTGTCCCAAGTAAAATATCATTCTTGAAGTAAATTATTGAGAAGGAATACTTATTGAACTCTCTGTGACTCATTTAGAGTAGGAGAAATCAGACTGTCTTATTACTTACATTATCTAATTGTGTTGAGTTATTATAAATCAGATTATTAAATACTTTAGCTGTTACAGTAAATTAAGAAAGAAATCTCTTCTCTTCCAAAATTAAGTTTCACTTAGTTATATGTAATACTAGCTATGCCCGCGGCTTCGTCCGCGTGGGAAGTGACTTTCGGCAGCATTAAAAATTTTTTTCTTGTATATTTTTATTTTCTGGGCCGTAAGCCTTTTTGCCGACGTCATTACACAAAAACTTTCATTCCTTATTTTTGCCCCCTTTAGGGTAAAATTTTTACAAACTTTAAATGTCGTATTTATATCTAATCAAAAGCATAAAAAATAAGTTTCAAGTCTCTAGCTTTATATCTACTTATCTATCTCTGTACCAAATTCTCATTTAAATCGGTTCAGTAGTTTGGGCGTGATTGCGTAACACACAGACAGACAGAGTTACTTTCGCATTTATAATATTATAGATTAATATAGTTTAATTATAGTTTAAAATAGTTTATATAGCTTAATATTCAACTACTTTTATTGATTCAAATAAACGAAACCTCTATAACTTTTTACGCTTAATATTTTAATTTTCTGGACCGTAAGCTTTTTGGACGACGTCATTACACAAAAACTTTGAGCGGCTAATTTTATCCCCTTTAGGGTAAAATTTTTACAAACATTTAATGTCGTATTTATCAAAAGCCTAAAAAAATCTTTAATAATTACGGAATTTCCGCACAAACTTTCCTATTTCAACCCCTCATATTCTTTTTTTTCGCATTAAAAAGTACCCTATGTCCTTTCTAAGGCTCTAGACTATCTCTGTACCAAATTTCATTTAAATCGGTTCAGTAAATTTTAGGCGAGATTGTGTATCATACAGACAGAGTTACTTTCGCATTTATAATATTCCACGAATTCATTTTAATCGATTTTCCCATGGGAATAAGATATTTTCCCGCAGTAAAACGTAGCCTATGTGTTAATCCAGGGTGTCAGCTAACTCCATACCAAATTTTATTAAAATCGCTCCAGCCGTTTAGACGTGAAGAAGTAACAAACATACACACTCACAAACTTTCGCCTTTATAATATGTAGTAGTGTGATTATCTACCTTCAATAACATCGGCGAGATGAAACCTGAGAGATCTTGACTCGAAATATTCTTCGGCTTTTCTGTAAAGTAATTCTGTCAATTTTTCATTTCTCTTCTCCATATCGGTTGGTAGATCTTCTTCAATGTGATCGCCGACATATTCGGGGTCCCTCTCAATTTCCATCCAATTTCCCAACCGGAACGATTCATGACTCATCACCGTTCGATTCAAGATATCCAACAGCTCTTCCTTGATGCACACCATTGAATAATCCTTCCCAATGCATTTCCTAAATCGATGAACGATATGTACGTCATCGGCAGCGATTCCAAACTTAGTCATCAACAAAGAGATCACAACAATTTGAACTGTTGAAACTAGCATGATGCTAACTAAGACGTCAAGATCACCAACAACACTTCACAACATAAGAGATCATACAGTGGGTGATGGTGTTATATAAAAGTGCATGCATCACGGTGCGTAAAGATGCATTTGCTGGAATAATACCCTTTGCAATGTTACTGGGTCGCTAATTATTATTTAACTGCTCTCATAGTGGTCTTTACATGGATGGGTGTGCACCTACATTCCAATTTCAACCATAAGGAGCGATGTTATTGCACTTTTAAAGAGATCTTTGTTATAGTTATGCAACCTTATTAGATAAAACATGTAATTTAGGCGGTCATGAAATACTAACGTTCTACTAAATGTTCGATGATCTTGTTACCTAACCCATAATTTCTCTTGTGTTAAATTTTAATCATAAATGCTAATCGAAAACTGATCGTGAGGAGAATGCGACCTGCTAAATCATATGAAACATTAAGTTTTTTTAGTGAGATTAGGAATTGATGGCCCCTAATGAGACTCCTTCGTTCACAAATTGAGAGGGTACAAAACCAGATAACCAAACATAATTCGAACAAAGTAGTCGGTTATCTTTTCCACTGGAGTAAGTTAGGGGTTAGAGAAGTTCAGTTTCTGTTTGTAATGTTTCCTTATTCAAAAATTCGACATTATTTATTGTTTTACAAATGAGAAAATGCAGTGAGTCCTCACACTTAAAAGCATGTTTGCAAGTCCTCATTACATGCACTGTAAATCAAAGTGATTTAACCTGAATCAACTCCTCTTGATGCATCTTCATTTAACATTGAGGAATGAGGCTCCACAGCGAGGTTTTGTCGTTTAATTAAAAATGCATTTAAATAAATAGTTTTGCTTCTAACAATGACTTGTATCATTAATGCAAAGTACCGTAAGAAACTTAATTTTTTGGTTTAGAGATTTATGTAACGATCCAAAAATCTACTCAAGATTGATATTTGGGCAATGCAGTACTATTCATTTACTGTGGTTCCAAGTCGTGTGTTACTTGCACAATAGTTTCTTTAGCCTCAAAGTTTAAATTATGTCACAAAAAACCATATATAGTATAGGAAGAAACCAATATGGCAAGCAATAAAGTGAAATAAATCATATGTTGAAATACTAAAGCTAAATTCTACCCATCACAATGGTACAAGATCGATTACCTGTACGAAATAAAACCCTTGGCAATGTACCTACATACTTATTTACACTTTTTTCTATTGTGTTAGTAGAATAATGACGAAACAATTAACGTACCTAATAGATATAGCTTGTTCCAGCAAGGCTTAATTACAGACAGAGGCCGATGAACGTACAACTGTGGCGTTAAAAGCACGTTTATAGTTCCCATTTAAATCCTAATGACCCAAATTCGAGTTTAACTGCAATTGCATGCTCTTTAACCTATTGACCTTTATTCCTTACAGGAAAATATTAGTTGTAGGCCGTGGCCCATGTGATTTAAACTAATGAATATTCCGGAAGAAAAAAGAAATATTATTATGTAACTTAAACATTATTGTTACATGTAAATTCCCCAAGTTTTATATTTGTACTAGTTAGATTTTACATTAACGTAATAAAATTTATTTACATTATAATTATCTATGTGTACCTATACATACATTAAAATGAAATTCACATCTTTGAATAAAATATGTGCTTAATTTTCATACAATACAAACTTTTGTAGGTACGAGATAATGGTAATCATTAGAATTTAAGTGAAGATGAGAACTCAAACGAAAATTAAAGTTAAGGGGGGTTAACAATAAAAAGAAATATAACTTAAAGAAGAGAATTTAAGATCAAAAGAATAATTGAAAAATTGCACAGTTGAAAGTTATGACAGTGTTTTTGAGAAAGCAAGTGGTCCCAATATAAAAATTTTCAACAATGCGAAACAAAATTTTATTAGCTTTTGTTATTTAATAATAAAATATAGACCTATATAATTGTATTAATTAAAATAACTGCAGCATTTTCTTAATTAGGTTAACTACCTACTTACACTGATAAAGCACATTGAACATTGTGGCTCTACAAACAGAGCAATTATCTTATACGCAATAAACTTTTAAATAAATCAATGTTTAAAATAAATGGAAGTATTATTTACAGAGTCCTATGAGGGTACAAGGAGGTTAGAACTCTTTTAACTAGTGAAAATATGTGAAAATAAACATATTTGGTAATTATGGAGAGCTTTGAGTATTTATACTTATACAGCGTGATGATAAGTTTTAGAAAAAGAAAACCGATAAAAAAAAACGCCAAGACAGGTTAATTTTGTTATTGAGAGGGGCATCTTTAAGATGATTTAGTTTCAGAAAAACTGGACAGCCAATATATTTTTTCTCTTATGGAACACCCTGTATATTTTTTTCATATTCGAATAAAGCTTTCTCTAACGAATACAGCGATGTAAGGTTTGATATGTCTATCTCAAAGAACGAGCGAGATAACGTAATTTATTTTAAATATATAAAATTGGAAATAAAACAAGTGCAAATAATTAATAAAATTTAATGTAAACGTTAAAATTGTCTTCCACCAAAAATTTGGCACTGGTCCCTTAGATTTTAAATAACTCCCATGGAAAAAATCCAGCGGACACAAGTCGGAGAAACAGGGGGGCCACTCAAGAAATCCTTTCCATTTTAACAAAATTATTACTTGGGTTTGAAATTATGAATAGTTTGTTTTATAAGAAAAATTCTATTTATCATGAAATATTAAAAAGAAAACGTGCTCGGGCGCCACTTTGTCGAACAAAGAAAAGAATAATGAAAAGAAACTTTATTGTGCACCGGGTAGTGCATCGGTGGTTCCTGCAGAATCCTGTAGCTTTAGAGAGCTCGAAGCTCTCTTAAAAAAAACAAAAAAAACTTGAAAAGTATATTAATAGTAAAAAATTACACACCAAAAAAAAACAACAAAACTTACAATTACGCATGTAGCCCACCAAAAAGAAAAGTTCCCTGCTCCAATGTAGGGACTGGAAGCTGGTTTCAGGGTATAATCGGGGACTTCTCGTGCTGTGTTGTGAGGCAAGAGGATATCAGTGAAATAGCTTCATGGACCAACCTTTTAATCTTCAGGGGGCCGCCTGCAGGAATTTATCGGCCTCTAACTGGTTATTGAGACTAGTTGGAAACTAGAGCTTCATCAATTTGCCTTTGTAAAATAGTTTTCAGGATGTCTTCACCCCTACCCTTTAATTCCAGCCCCCTAATCCAACCGGAACCTATTCAAAGCAAATCTCAATGGGCTGACAAATAAGGGCACAAATAAAGGTGCTGATAAATTTCCTAAAACTAAAAATAATAATCAATTGTTAAAAAGTTGTTCGCATTGAAGATGCTTAAAAAAAAAAACGGATAAAAAGGGAGGAGTAGAGGTGTCTGTCGTTAAACCAACATGCACTCAAGATACACCCCCAGATACCATGGAGAAAACATCCATGTTTCTTAATGTTCATCGATCCCTCCATCGATCGCCTAGTCCTGCGCGAAGGTTGTTAGCCTTGATGATAAGACGAAAGGTCGATCAACATTAAGAAATAATCAACAAAACTGAACCAAGACAAAGACAAACTGAATCGAATTAAGTAAAACTTTAGTAACGGGATTTTTCATAGAAAAAAAACGTTACACCATCGTATCTACCTTTCAGGAAAAATATTACCAAGATATTGCCGAACCTCTACTCCAAAGTGAGGTGGAACTCCATCTTACAGCAAAGTGTTTATACATATCTACAAATTGTTACTGGGAGACAATTTTAACTCTTACGTTAAATTTTATTCATTTGCATTTGTTTCATTTCCAAATACTATTTCTTTTATGAAAAATTACATTAAATATTTTTTTTTAATTAAATTACGATATCTCGTTTGTTCTTTGATATAGGCCCATCAAACCTTACGTCACTGTATTTGCAAGAGAAAGCTTTATGCGATTATGGAAATATATACAGGATGTTTAAAAGAATATTGGCCGCCCAGCTTTCCTGAATAATCCCGTATACAACTGAATTATCTTAACAGATACCTCTCTCTACAACTAAAAGTAGACTTGTCTCGGCGTTTTCTTTTTTTTTTGATCACGCACTATAAAAGTTATGAATTTTGTTCCAAACTTTATCATCACGCTGTATATATATTATTTATAGAATTAAAAAGTCTTATATTTTTCCAAAGTTTCAGTAGTTTGGACAATATTTGGGAATCTCCTCAATTTTCAGTTCATACTCAAATTTAAAAATTTTGGTTAGAATGCGGTTGCATTTCAGTTCCTCTGTTTGTGTTGTAAGTGTAAATAATTTGGAGTCTCCATTAAATTGAGGGTCCCAATTGCCCTTTCGGAAGGTATAGAAATATAATAACAAATATTAATTCACTGTTTGCGGACAATTCAGGCGGCTAATGCCTCTAAATCTGAATAGCATATAATCTAGAATCCTATTGAAACATTCGCTTGGTAAGCTGTGCTCCGTTCAATTATCTGGGGGCACGAGACTGCCCCCGCCAAGACGAGCCAAGTGGAGCGCAAGGGCATTACCTACCTTTTCTCGAAACGTTTCGTCGTTTTTTTGAACTCTCATAACTTTGGTTTGGATAATGCTAAATAGTTAAAAAATTCAAGATATAATGACACCAGTACAATCATTAAACATACAAAGTTTGAATGTCGTAGCTATTATACTTTAGATATTATTAATGTCTAAAAACCCCCGATTTCGTCACTGATTCACTAACTCACTGATCATCAAAATTCTTAAGGTACTTCCTGAAGTCCTAGAACGCTGAAATTTGGTTTTTAAGCTAATATTACTACAAAGACAACAAAAAAATTAAAAAACCAAACCTGACCTAACCTATCCCCTCGGAATAGGAGGTGGAAGTTTGTATGAGACTTGCACTACATTTGCACTAACTACATAATCATGCAGTAATAACTATTGAAAAGCTAGATATATTAAAAAAATATTTAACAAATAAAAAAAATGAACGCCATATTTTTTGAAAATCATCCCCTAACTCTTAAAAATGGGGTGAAAGTTTAAACATCAGACATCAGCCGACGTCACGTCACTAGATGGCGCTAACTGTATTTTGAAATGCGCTATCGACATTTTTCTACTGCGAATGATGATCGATTGTTAGGAAATATTTGCATTTCATATTCGTAATTTCGTAGTCGTATCGTATCGTCCTAATAATTCTATAATTCGTTCTTATTATTTGTTACTTTAGTTACTGGTCCAAATTACTCAAAAAAGTCCATTAAGCAACTTACAAAAATAAATGAAATCCCACCAAAAACATTTTCATGTAAAAATGTTGCCAAGACGAGTCTACGTAGCTTGTGTAGCCCTGTGAAAGTTATCAGATCTCGTATAAAGCCAAGCTCTAAAGACTACACGCTCTAAACCTACAAGCTCTACACTACATCTTAATCAAAATCTTTGAAAAAGTGGTCAGATCTCATGTAGAGCCAAGATTCTTGATCTATGCGCCCTTACTTTACCAAGCCTAACTTCACATTCTCTAATACATTTTAGTCAAAACGTGTGGTTTGGCCGTTTTATTTCACACACGATGAACGAATGCCTATGCAATCTTCGTAACGGTAGCAAAACGACCAAGCATCACGTTTAGACTAAAATGTAGATTATGTGAAGTTAGACTTGGTAAAGTAAGAGCGCATAGATCAAGAATCTTGGCTCTACATGAGATCTGACCACTTTTTCATAGATTTTTATTTTTAAGGTGTAGTGTAGAGCTTGTAGGTTTAGAGCGTGTAGTCTTTAGAGCTTGGCTTTATACGAGATCTGATAACTTTTTCACAGGGTAAGCTATGTAGACTCGTCTTGGCAACATTTTTACATGAAAATGTTTTTGGTGAGATTAACTTTACATTGGAGACGGACGGGTAAAACTTGCTACTCAAAGTTCTCAATTGAACCTAATACTTAACAATTATAAATAATATTTCTTTTATGTGATGATGAACTTTTTTAATCAAAGAATAGTACCCCGAGATATTAGTTGTTTTATGGTAACAATAATTTGAACTTACAATATCCTCTCCTTTTTAACCACACCGAGTCGCTCCTGGTAGGTATCTATTGTTAAATTGTCACTGTTTCACCATAGGTACCAAATTCAGCTTTCAACCGCATACAATAGCGTGTTTTGTGACAAGTACTTGTCTTCGTACCTAAAGGTATTTCGTTAGCATGTACAGTATTGGGATTACAAAACATGTTTCGTATCTTGGGTTTTAAATGTGACGAGCAACCGCACAATTAAATACTTCGCACGTTAACAAAGGATATCGTAAAATAAGTTGCTAAATTCATTTGCGATTACCATAACGGTACATTGAATTCCTTGAATAATTTGTGGTAGTGACCCGAGCGTACGTATATATACATATGTGTGTGAATATGATGTGTGGATAAACATAAACCTCTCCTTAAATGGAACCTGCTTGCGTGTGTATTTAACTGTAAACAGTTTTCACTCTCGCTCAAGGCAAAGATTTAATCTCTTTTATTTTGATTTCTCTTTTGCACTTGTCTTTAAAACCAACCGGTAAATGTGTGAGAAAAAGTTTACACCATTTTTGGAAAACTATTTTTAAACAGAAAATTACACTTTCTCATTCTTAAGGTACGTTGGCTAAAGTTGTTAGAGGGTCAAAATCATTCTACTCGTGTCAATTGAATCTTTAACTTCTATTATTATTCTAACGGTGATAATTATTTCATATTTTTATATACACTAATTAAGAGAAAAAATTAACGTCCTATTAGTTGTAGTTTTAGGGTTATTTTGAAAAAGTTTTGTAATTTGTTGAAAAAAGATAAGAACATTGAATGATTATTGTTACTTTTTAAATGTGTTTTAGTCAGATTAAAAAATTATTTTAGAGTAAAAAAAATTAATTTGAATAAGGGGCCGTTCATAAAATACAAGGGGGGGGAGGGGCTTTGCTGTGTGTGACAAGATGTTTCAGGGGGGGGGGGCAGGGGGTCTACGGCAACGTGACGTTCGCCGTTCATCAAAAAATTTTGCTGAGTTTTTACAGAATTCTTGGACTTCTGATAAATTGAAATATTATTTATTTGTTCGTTACAAAAGATATTTAAAATAATTGAAATACTGCGGTTATTCGCCACTTGTTGAAACATTTTTAAAAAATAAATTAAAAGAAGAGAAAAACACTCGGTAGTGTCACTATATATATATATATATATATATATAATATATATATATATATATATATGAATATATAGTGAAACTACCAAGTGTTTTTCTCTTCTTTTAATTTTAAAGATATTTATTAATTTATTTAAATTTCATTATGAAAATAAAATAAATATTTTTGACTATCAAAATTTGTGTATTATCAATCAAAATTTATTATGTTCAAGGGGGAATATTTGGTTTTTGTGACGTATAATTGACAGGGGGTGACAGAAAGTGTGACACAGCGTGACAACCGGGGGGGAGGGGGTCAAAAAAAGCTAATTTTAGCGTGACGTATTTTATGAACAGCCCATAAACACCAAGTAGAGTTATTGTTGTTGATGTTGCTGTTTTTATTCTTCAACTGAATGAAATTCTCGGTCTTTTTCTGTTTATATATTTCCATGTAACTGATGCATTTCCTGAATTGCATAATTATATTAATGGATACGTTATAGAGTCATACACAAATTGCATAACATTCAAATGTTTTGAAGTTCAAAGATCATACTATTACCTTATTGTAAGAGATACTGTTCTGGTATTGTTTTGAGGTAACTGATTGTTGACAGTAGAAAATAAAAGGTCATACACGGTGAAGCTTTTATTATGATGTAAATACTGCATTCTGCACTGCGTCTAGACATCTACCTACAACATGTAATCTGCTGCTAATATGACCTTTCAAAAGCAGAGAAAACACAAAAAAAGTGGGTTGTATAGCAAAAATTGTTTGAAAAATGAATTGTTGGAATTACAAAATGCCCATTTTTTAGTAAGAGGTCTCAAGAATAAATTAGTTTGGTCTGTTGATACTAGAGCTACAAATTGAAACACGAAACGGACTATCATTATTTTTATTTTTATTGATAAAATTGGGGGTAGTGACAGTAAGTCAAGGAATTTCGGAATAGGAATAAAATTATAACAATACTAAGCTATTATTGTAAAGAATCAAATTGTTACATATCATTAGGGTTTGGCAAACTTTTTGGCACAATAAGATTTTGGTAGTATCCGTTTATCAGAACAAAACCCTATGGTAAAAAGTAAACTATAGTCAGTTTCGATTATATTGCACCTGTTGTTTTTTAACTTATATTAAACAAACTTTTTTTATCACTAATTTTTACAGTACTTTGAGTATATATTGGAGAATGATTTAAAATTAAATTGACGATAATCAAAAAAAGCATTTGAAACAGATAATTGTAAACATACCATCTTTTTAACTTATCTACTGAAGATGTCGCGCAGTTCGAGACGAAACGTCTAAAAAACAGCCCGGAAAATACCTACTACTCCAATTTATTGTAAAAAAGTATTTTGGCATTTTGCAATTTACATTTATATTTTAAATGTGATCATTTCAAACAAATCATAATCAATGAGTTTTGTATTTAATATAATGATCATTAGTTAAAAAAAAAATATCTGCTTAAGTCACGTTTTTATTGCATCGTCGAATGAGGAAAAAGCGGCACTTACTGTTCGTATACTATACACACATATATGCACATTTAGTAAACGTGACCTACATTTTCTCTGTAGATATATATATAATAAAGATACATAGGTATTTATGCACAGAGGTACGTATACCATGAACTTGGAAAGGCGATCGTGAGACAGCGTTATTGCTGGAAAATTCTTGACACTGACATTGCTAAAAGAATTGTTTACGTGCTTATGTATGGGTAGATTATTTGAACTTGAACCTTACGTTGCGAATGCTTGGGAATATTTTATAAAATGTATTTTTGGTTCAGTTTCTTACAATTAGTGTTGACATATTTACAAGATTATAACATGTGGTTAAAAAATTAGAAACCCAAAAAAATAAATCGGGCACTTTATTAAAAAAAAAAAGAGAAAAAGTGATATAGGTTGCATTCAGCAGGATAAATGAACACTCTGTATAATTAACGATATTTTTAAGATATGAAGATGCTAATTCAGTGTAACTTTATTTTTTATTTATTTTAGTTGCGCCCCTTAACAATTTTTTGAACGCGTTGTCTGAGTGGCCAGTTACCAAAGTTTTCTGAATATTATTTCAAACCTCTGGGGTCAATCTCAAATGAAAAATTCTGTCTAATTTGGTTTTTCCAATTTTTGAATAGTTTCTTAAAAAATGCACACTTTGCGCCCTAAAACAACAAAAAAAATGGTACTTTTCATTTCGCGCCCCTTAAAGACTAGCACTGGATTTTTAAATGAGTATACGAAGTCGTTTTGGTGAAATCCACGTTAAATTATCCTTCAGGATCGTGTAGTATATATACATATGCAGCTTCTAGGTATTATATTACACACTTGGGTGTTATCAACAATGAAATTTTTTAGTACAAAATTACATTGTTTGTTAGTAGGCGTTTTTTGGCTTCTTATTTTTGTTATCTTCGTTATTTATTTCAACGTCGAATTTTTTATTGCAATATTAAACAATATCTGTACGTATCGAATAACAAGTAAATTATCCAGTCTCCCAAAAAAAGTCTATAGCTGGAGGGCATATCCTGTCAATTTATTTTAAGAAATGCCCTAGTTTAAAGAAGCAGAGCGATGGAAAATTCAAATTTGAAAACCGCTTCACAAGAAGTTTAAGCTTGAACTGAATATTTCATAAAAGTAAACGAGTTTGTTTTTTACGTAAATTTACATAGTGGAAATTGAATTTTTTAGATACAATATTTATTTTTTTCTGTAGCTTCAGATACGTAGTAAACAGTTTTATTTTTTTGTGAGAGCGTGTTCTGTTGAAGTCTTTAACTTATTTTTTCAGAAAACCGGAAATAAATAAATTACAAAGGAATCTGTACAGCTAAGAAGCATATCTTTACAAACATTTAACCAACTTATAGTAGAACGAATGTACGCTAGGTGGTAGTATGAGTATGATTGGAGTCGAGGAAAACGGTGTTAAGTTTTTCCAGTCGGTGAACACTTATTCAAAAGCTAGTAGTTTACAATTTCCTTAAGTTTCAGAATTTTCACCTTGCATATATAATAACTAGTAGTGAAACTCGGCGTTGCTCGGGTTAAATGTTTAATGGTATAAAAAATATGTAAGGATCTATTTTTTAACGTAGATATTATAGATTTATATCATAGATAACGTAGATATTGAGAGACTTATTCGGCCATTAAACATTTCATTTTTTATTGCTAACTGTTCGCTCTTGTTTCCAATTGATCTTCACTCGACTGCAAACACAATTTAACTGACAAAAAGTCACTGAATGTTCATTTATATGTCATCGAACATCGAAATTCCTAGTACCAGAACACTCTAGAATATTTAGATGTACATACATCACTTTGAAACGTAGATGTACACTTTTTGAAACTTTCTAGATCATTCAAGAAACTTTTAGAACTTTCTCGAACATTCTAAGTCGATAATAACAGTTTGCGTTCATTTTAGAATTTTTTAGATCATTTCAGAAATTTTGAGATCTTTCCGGAAGTCGTTATGACTTAAAAAAGGACAGAAATATTTCTTTTCACCTTTCTGCCACCTACAACCACCCACCGCGACCAAACCTCACTCCCATCTGGAGACCAAGGGTTATTTACCACCCCAACAGGAAGTTGATTGGAGTAGTGGAGAAAACCCTGTCTTTACGTACGAAAATTAGCATTTTATTATGTATTTAGATAAATAACTTTAGGTAAATGGGTGTATCCCTAAACTGATCTAATTCGTACCAATAGTAACAATTATCCCCGATGTAATTAAATTATAATAAGGGCGTTATAAATACTGAGACGTGAATGTGGTATTGCTTCTTTTATTTGACCTGAAAAATACCCTGAAAAAACTCAAAATCTTGTGAGCGAAACGTCTATTGCATTTTGTCAATAAATATAACAGTATTTAACTGCAAAAAGAGTCCAGACTCCTTTTTTTCCAATATAATTTTCAGCTTTTAATATACAGAGAGTGATAGAATTGCTTATGGGAAAATTTAAAATTTTTAATTATCATTCTTTATAAATTGGTTTGATTGACAATTTTCTTTTTGGTGGAAGTAATATTCACGAGTTTTTCAATTTGTAATAAAAACAACGGAAATAGTAAAAGCAAAATAAAATTACAATTTAGGAGATTAATTACGTGATGTGCTTTTCTTTTAATTTGAACCCCTCACTCCCTCCTAATGAGATTTGATAAGCCATGGTGAAACCACCCCATATTTTTGGGGTTAGATTTGAATTAAAAAAGAAGTTAGATCATAACATTTGTTTTTAATTAATGACCTCCTTTTCAACGAGATTTGATCAAATTCTTGGACCCCCTTCTCTTTTTTGCGCTCAAGTAATAAGTGAGTGTCTCCTAGTGTCAAATAACATACAATTATTTTTCCCTATACAGGGTTTTTCAAGTTGATGGGCTATTAGAAGTATATGAATTAGTAGAAGGAATTCAATTCTGAAACTTGGGCTCATTTGGTTATTGTTTATGTTGCTTCTTTTAAAAATATTTTTAAGTTCGATTTACATCCGGTTATACCGGAAGTCGATACCAACTTTGTTATTTTAAATGGAATGGTATATTTTTTACGCTGAATTCGAATAAAAAGTGTAATTCTAAGGTAAGTTTGATAACCAACTTGTACACCTATGACGATCGGTTTCTGAGTTAATTTAATTTATAGAAAAAAAATTGCTACCGCAACCCAAATTATAAAACATCATAACTTCCACAAAATACGACTTAGAGTGTTAAAATTTTTACTAGTAATAGCTGAATATTAGTGCTAACGCCTTGACAAAATTGAATTAAATAATTTATACAGGGCGTTCAAAATAAAATTATAAAATTGAAATACTTCAAACACGAATTACCTGGTTTTTTCAAATGGCACCTACTATTTTTTATTTTTTCAATCCATTCCTTTTTTTTATCCTCTTTCGATCTATATGGATACTTCCTATTTTATTTGAAAATTTTGGAATAATTTTGAATTATTACTTAAAAAAGCAAGTATCCATATATATCGAAAGAGGATAAAAAAAGGAATCGATTGAAAAAATAAAAAATAGTAGGTGCCTTTTGAAAAAACGAAGTAATTCGTGTTTGAAGTTTTTAAATTTTAGAATTTTATTTTGAACGCCCTGTATAAATTATTTAATTCAATTTTTGCAAGGCGTTAGCACTAATATTCAGCTATTACTAGTAAAAATTTTAACACTCTAAGTCGTATTTTGTGGAAGTTATGATGTTTTATAGTTTGGGTTGCGGTAGCAATTTTTTTTTCTATAAATTAAATTAACTCAGACACCGATCGTCATAGGTGTAGGTACAAGTTGGTTATCAAACTTACCTTAGAATTACACGTATTTATTCGAATTCAGCGTAAAAAAATACCATTCCATTTAAAATAACAAAGTTGGTATCGACTTCCGGTATAACCGGATGTTAATCGAACTTGAAAATATTTTTAAAAGAAGCGGCATAAACAATAACCAAATGAGCCCAAGTCTCAGAATTGAATTCCTTCTACTAATTCATATACTTCTAATAGCCCATCAACTTGAAAAACCCTGTATACTAATAACAAAATTTGTTCATTTCCTTATGTGTGGAGGTATTGGACTTTTTTTTTTTCAAACACCAAATGGTTTATAATGATATTTTTTTCTACGAAATTCGTGCCTTTTACGTAGGGATTTTGAACTACAAGAAGTTTAAACAGAGTTTTCTTAAGATTACTCTTCCCTAATTAGTATCAAAATCTTCAATGGACTTTTAGTTGAGTTGGGATCATTAGACTTGGACTGAAAAAAATCTTTATGGTAAGCTCAGGCCATCGCCCAAAAATCACGAATGTGAAATTTTTAATATACTCTTTTTTTAAGTTGGAGTTTTATTCACGATTGGTGCTGAACGTTTTTTCTTATTACACTTATTGTTTTTGCACCCTTTAATTTATTTGACACGGTACAGAACCCTCGGCCCAATTATTTCTTTATTTTTTGTTATTAACCTTGTTGTTGTTACATATTTATAAGTAGAATAAAGGAATTAGAGAAGAATTTAATAATAAATAAATAAATTTTTCACCACGTTGTATATTATACATGAACAAAATAAATAATTTACACATCGGACTATCTAAGCCCTTATATACTTTCCCATTAATTTTCTTCATTGTTGATGATAGGATAAGGTAGATTAAGCATTTGGGTCCTGTAGTAGGGCGCATCCTCATTCATGAGCCTTCTCCAGTAATTGTTATCGTAGGGTAACTGTTGCTGAAATTCAAACAGCCTCGATGGATAACGGGACGAATACTCCGACAATCTTTTCAAAACAATCCCCACTGTTAACGCGATTGCCATTTTAGCCAGAATTAGAGCTTTCAGTGCCATTAGCGAGATAAACTTGACGAAAAAAGCGATAATTGCTACTACTTTAGCTTTAAAAAGGAGGAGGTATGGAAGCAGGCTCTTCTTCTTCTTATTCTTGCGACCTAAAAAAATGTAATATATTTAGAAAACAAGAAATAAAAATATTTCGGTTTCAGAAAGGCTATTTACGAGCAACACAAAAATATAGTCAGAGGATAAGAATGATATAATTTACGACAAAAAATTGCGAAGTGTTTAACCATTAACGAAGGAAATGACAACAGGACTAAGCCAAAAAAGCTTTTTCGTTTGATATTGTTGTAGATAATATTATTTAGGAAACTCAAAGCAATTCATTATTTAATATATATGTGTAACCCAAAATTTTTAAAATTTAAATTAATTGACTGTTTTTACAATTTTAAAAGTGTACCATTAAAAGTGATAACAAAGAATTCATTAATTTTTATTTGTAGGTATTTGCCAAGAAATCTATTTCTTTTGTACTTGAATATTCTGTGTTGGAAAAATGCAATTTTATCACAAACTGAATTTTTAAATGAAGCTCCTGAAGACGACAGTCAAATGACAAAATCTTTCGTCGTTGGAATATAGAATTAATTTTTTTTGCACTGAATTATTTTAAATTCGTATTCAACTGGCGAACGTGCTTTGTAATTTAGTTTATATTTATCATTATTCAGTGGCATTTTCGTGAAAATTTAAAGAACCTACTTTCGGAATCTTGAACGAGTTATGCAGATACTTAGTAGTCAGAATTCTTTTTTCAAATCCGTTTACATTGACAATTTGCATCGGTAAATGACGTAAACTTAATAATAGTAATTGTGACCAATAGAATAAGGAATTTGTTAAGAATTGAAAAATAACAAAAAGAAGAGAAATTATGATAATGTACGTTTTGAAATTAAAATGATTTGATAATTCATCAAATAATACGCTGCATATAGGGTCAGGTGAGGTGATTGTGAACGATTTTGGAAGTTTCACTTTTGAAGCTCGATGTATCTTAGTTGAAGATTAAATTTAGGCGACTTTATGATTAATTTAGGTCCTTGTTTCGTTTTAAGTGAATTTCTGTTGTTAAATATGCAAATGCGGTTTTTTTTTTGCAAAAAAACTTTAGTTTACAATTACCCCTTGACTTATTAACGCAGTCGAAAACTTAGGGGTAAATGTGAACAATCATCTTGTTTGTACTGGCTTTATAAAGGTTTTTAATGGGGCAAAAGTGAACAATTCGCTTTCAAATGTGAATTCCAATGAAAATTATATTTATAAAGCCGTGTTCACAATTACCCCAAAAATTATCTACTATATAAAAATAAGTCGGGTTTTCCTTCCTGACGGTATAACTCCAGAACGAACGAACCGATTTCAAAGGTTTTGCATTCGTTAGAAAGGTCTCGGGCTCCGTGAGGTTTCTAGCAAAGAAAATTCAGGAAAACTCAACAGAAAAGCGGGAAAATCATTTTTCACATACAGCGCCATATCTGATACATAGCATGTACTACAAACCAATATGGCGCCGGTGCGTGATACATTGTTTGACAGCTACTCATTGTTCTCTTTATGAGAGTTCAACTTCAAAATGATCAAAGTGCTGCACAATTTTCCAAACAATTGTTAGATGTTGGAAATGGAAAAGTCCCAGTTGATGCGACATCTGGATTAATTACTCTTACCAACGACTTTTGCCGATTTGTAGACTCTCAATTAGCTCTTATTGAAAATGTTTTCCAAAACATTAGTGAGAATTATCAGAATTATGCTTGGTTAAGTCAACGAGCAATTCTTGCCGCAAAGAATAATGATGTACACGCACTGAATTTCATTATACGTTGCGTGTTCACGAGTTGGGAAACCATCCGCTTTGTTTGTGTTAACGTCAGACCAAAAAACAAAAAATGTGGTTTACCAAAGAGCACTTCAATGAAACGGATAATTTGCGGACACGTATAACGCTTCGATTCAGTATTTACTTTGGATTCACTTTCAATTACTTACAGAAGTTCAACTAAATAACACTTCATTTTTGTAATCGAAATGAATTCATTACTGTTGTGAAATGAAAAAAATTTTTCCTTTTCAAATATAAAACAAAAAAAAATTTTTCTTCATCTTTTAATCACCAAACGAAATGTTACATAAAACGAAGCCATCTGGTGGCGAAACGGAGTTCGCCGGGTTTGCTAGTATATTATATAGAAATATTTTCACTGTTTAACATAAAATATTGCGACACTCTTCCTCTGCTGTTTAGCGCACTAAAGCATTCAACCGTCAAAAGTCAACACCAGTCTATAATTCCCATTAGTTGAAATAATCAAGAGTCCTACTTCATCGAAATAAAGAGCCTGTTTACAACTACCCCGGTTTTACTATTACCCCACCTGATCCTGACCCTACGTATACCAGAAACTAAGTTTTTAACATAAGTAATATTCCCTTTCAATGTAGAGAAGGATCATTTGATAAATGATGGATCTTTTTCCCTTGTATTCCAGTGAGCAAAGTATCGCTAAATGCCCTCAAAAACGAATAAGAGCTTTCAATAACTACTTTCCATTTTGAAGCCCCGTTTTCAAATATTAAACCCTAAGTCGTTTGCAAATCTTGTTCGTTTACATTTCAGACAGGCCTATCTAAATATTCAAAAGAAACAGGATAATGACATTCGATCAACAGCGCAGTTCAAAATATTATTTTAAAAATCAATAAGGCGCTTTATTTTTATGATAATATGGACATTGGTTATGCGAATTCAAAATAATTTTACGCCATTCTCTATTTCCTTGAAACCGTTAATAAATTATTCTTTTCATCAAATGGAAATAGTGGGTATTGTAACTGTCATTCTGTAAACAGTTTACCTAGTCGATATTTCAACGTAATATGACTAAATAATTTATTTAGATTAACTGCCCCTAAAAATGTACATTAATTTGTGTTATGTTGTACTCTAAGAAAAGTCGTTTCACTCCTAAAGAAAGAATACAACATTGCTGTAAAGTGAAAACCGTTGCTCATATGCTGAAATGAAAAATGGAGTAATAATGTTATATGTGTTATTTGTTCTCAAGCGACAAATTTTCTTCACAATTTATAGTAGGTAGATAAAAAGTTCAGCGAACTTTTATTAACAGTTTAGATTCATAAGGGCGTGGCATTTATTAAGAAAAAATATAAAGTAAATATTTAATTGTATTAACTCTGACAGGATAAAGATTTTATAAAAAATATATACGAAAATTGTGGAGACAACTTTTACATCCAATTACTTTTAATTAATTTAGAAATGTTATTAATTATTCTCTTTAACGTATTAAATTTTGTTCGTAAGTAGCAAGGACTAAACTTAACTTAAAGCTTTCCAGACTCATTTAACAGATAAGAACGAGGAAGTTCAGGCAGGTATATCTAATCTAAATCTTAAGAACCCCATGGGAAAATTATACAATTGCTAAAATTTGAAAGTTATTCTCCATTAACTTTCCACAGGGCTGCGGAAACTGATAGATAATAATCTCAAATGAAAGACGAAAGAGAGAATTTAATTTTGTGAAGAGAAAATCAATTATTTAAATCCGTTGTTAGAAAGGAGTTCATTCATTAGTTCACGACTTTTTAATTACTTATAAACTTTTCTATAATATTCAGAACAAAAGAAATTTAAAGTTATAAGAGACTTTGATGCATATAGTCTGAGTCATGCAAAGTGGTTGCTTAGGCAATAAAACCGTTAATACGTGTTCGTTCTTGTTTACCCCTTGTTTACATACCACTTAAAAGTCAAGCAGTAATAGGGGGTTGTGTAGTTTATTTTCAATCTATAATCACATATCCAACGTTTAACTGTAAATTATACAATCCATTATTATTATTGCTTGACTTTTAAGTAATATCTAAGAATTACTTATTAAATATGTTAGAGATCGTATATTTTAAACAAGAAACATTCTGTATTCTTTTAGAAGGACCATAAGTACGTTAGGAAATCTTATTAAGTATTCAAAATCTTCAATAAATTCCTTTTTCACTTTTTTTTAGCCACAGTTAACCCCTTTAAATGCTTCGTAGTCTTAATACAACCGTACTAGTTAAATTTATTCAAGGCTGGAAAGTAAGACATTCTTAATTGAAAGCAAAAAATCAATTTGGTAGCTCTAGAAACTCAATTATCCACTTTAAGTGCGAATTGTTACCGTATCGCCTTGATATTCGTTTCGTCCCTTTCGTTATTTTAACGTGAATGCGAGTATTGCTTTGTTCTTGAAGAGCCTATTCAAAGGATCAACGTTTCAGAACTTTATCTGCCGTCGCCTAATGCATTTATCATATCTTATATCTCATTTTGTTAAGGGTATCTTAGTGTTCTCGGTAGATCCAACCAACCCCTTCATTGATGCTTATAGAAACATTATCGTTCTCTCATAATGTAAATTGTAGAAGAATTTATTATTACAAATAGCGTATGCTATTATTATTGAACGTGAATGAATCCTCATGATCGTGATTTATTAAAAAAAAAGTTGTTAAACTCTTACACAGTTGTGTTTTATTTTCTACGTGATAAAACAATGAGATCAGCGATATATTATTGGATTATTGGAAATAATTATTATAAAAATGAGAGCTTAATAAACTGTCCTAACGATAAGCTGTTACTTATATGAATAAGAAAGAAGGTATTGATTTCATGGGAATATTGGATGAATTATTCAAGAGCCCATTAAAAATAGTAAACTCGCAAAATAGGTTCTACTAAAATAGAAGGTGCAATTTAGAGAATGGGGCAAAAATGTTCCTCACTTAATATTTTAAAGTAGCTATAAAATCTTGACAAAATTGCACCTTCTAATTTAATAATATCTTTAATGGCTCCTTAAACGGTTCATCCTGTAAAAACTGTTTTACCTAATCAATACCTTATTTTTCCTGATTGTTTATTCCAACCCAAAAAGCTGTGCGTTGAGTACACTACGTGCCTATTGTGATGTGTAAGTAGGTACTACATAGTATAAAATGTTCTGTTAATTTATTTTTTTTTTGGTTCGGTTATCATTGTCAACGATTTACCTTCCAGAAAAGACATTTTGTATGCATCTACCATTTCGTCCGGCATTTTTAGTTCGACTAAATGATTGTCGACAAATTCAGTTATTTTTTCGAGCAGAACATTGTTAACAATCTCCGCGCGTTCAGACCTGTTCGTGGGAAGGACTATTTCATCAAAATTACGAGATAATTTCGGCTTGCCGTTTTCTTTTACAGTTATTCCGGCCGACAGTTGGAATTCCTTCGGGAGTGTCTCTATCATTTTTATTATCTTTTCCTGAAAAGGCAAGGGAGAATTATTACAATGATTAAAATCTGAAAAGGAGCCCTTAATTAAAATGATGAGATAAGTTGAAACCTGAACGTGAGGCAGGCCGTTGCCTTCTTGAATTTTTATAAAACACATTTCGTTAATTGACACTAATAATTATACAAACTTTTAAAAATCAGTTCTTGTATCAAATTGCTTACATTTACTATTTAAACGTATTTTAAATACACTTAACAGGCACTGATTAAGTAATTAAAGTCAATCATAAAGTAGATTATGTAGTAATTCATTGAATTTCCGAGATACCTAAATATCTAAAGTTCTATTAGAAATTTCTATCGTCCTCTTCTCAGATTATTTAATTAATGTAATTATCTGGTAAAACGATGGAAGAAAATTGATGTCATTAATTTTGAAAATTGATAGCCAAACAGCCAAAACTGCGTAACTGGCACTGGTTTCTTTATCTTCCATAATTGAGTTTTTCTCCAATTATATCTCAAGAGTAATTTAGTATGGAAACTATATAAATCATATTACAAGAATTTGAGATACACTTAAAGGGTTCCTTATTAACTAGCTAGGGTTATATACTGCACGAAAGTTTTTATATTTTTATTATTTTTTTTATTTACTATTTTCAGTTCAGTACAGACATTTGGATATTCTAAAGGTGCATAATAAAATAAAAGCCTTCTAATTCTGTAACTTTTATGCAAGGTTCAAGTCGCAAAATTGAGATTTTGAATATATTTTCATTTTCTAAACATAGAAGATTATAAGCGAAGGCCCTCAAAGAGGAAAATATCACTCTAATCCAGAGAACTTTAATCAAAAATTAAATCTTCAACTAATAAAACTAGTCTAATGTAATTTTGTTCGTTTTGTTTGTTTTGATTCTTTTATCGAAGTGTGCGCTTGTTGGGATATTGAATCAATCAAATATTTAATCGAAGATAAACCGCTCTTTCAATTAGTTGTGGGATTTAGGGTTTAATTATTTTTCGTGCCTGCTAAAATGTAGTTAGATTTAGGTTGTTGTGTATTTTCGTCATAACTTTTTGTGCTAAGGGCTAAGATAACTTGAAGTTATTTTTAACGTAATGTTCATCATCTATCAGTAAATTTTTAGGCTGGATTCAGAAATAAAATTCAAATCCAATCTGTGAAGAGAACAATAGATAGAGGTGAAGCCCGCGTTTTAAAAAAGTGATTGCCTTATTTCAATTTTCTTAAAATACAAATCTGCAGATAACAAATTACGAAATTAATATGATACATACCTTTAAACAGAGAATGATGTCCGAGTTGCTACATTCTCTTATTAACGAAAAAGCTTCACGGAAGGATTCGTTGTGTTTGCTGATAACTTGTGTAGTTTGTGATTTTGCGAAGTAAAAATAAAGTACTAAAAGGTAGGGGTGATTTATAGAGCTTCATGTTGACCGAGCACCCTGTTTACAAACACTGATGTGTAAAGAACCATAATGTCAAACGTTGCCCCGGTTTAGATGAAATTACGCACTCCGGAAATTACACCTGTAATTTGTTACTCCACTTAAGGAATACACGACATAAACTGGATTTATGTTTTTACGGTTCTGCATTGACCATGAAGAAAATTGCACGCATGAAGATAAGCAGGAGCTGATGCTCGAAAAACTAAATTGTGTCACGCAAAGACAATCTTTAAGAACACCCACACTTGGTCACAGTTATCAAGACATATTTTTTGTCTTCTTTGTTCATTTATTTTAAATGTTTGTTGTTTTACAGGAACAATGCAAATTATTCTTTCACAATATCAATTTCTTTCTGTGTATAAGCCACCATCCTGGGTGATAAAAACGAATTATTTTTACTGTATTATCTGTGCAATTGAATTGAATTTTATTGTTTCGTATTCTTTGTTACTTACAAAAGAAGTTATCACACAATCATTAAGCTCAAACGACTAAATTACTTAATTTTAATACTTGTTATTTATTATGCATTCAAATATGAATTGCTACGTCCACCAAGAATTTTTAATGCATAAAATATCTTCCTCATAATTTTCGAGATCTTTTTAAATTAATATGAAGTACCTACTTACGTATATTACTATGATTTTTGCCTTCGGATGTTTCGCTCTTTAATGCAAAGCATACTTCCGGCTAATGGGTAAAGCATAAACAGTAACAAACATATCCAGTGCTCTTATCATTTTATGAACTTCTGAGAGATATAACCGTAAAAAAGCTGAAAAATGTGCCATATTTCTCTAGTGTTGTTAATAATCAGAAGATGCCTTGCTTTCAAAACAACCCTTAGAAATTATATTTGCTAAACTGCATGATTTGGTAGATTTACAAATTTTACCTATACTCTCTAGCATTTACGACTTTACTGAATTATTTATGGTAAATTTGGTGCGGTTTTTGTTTTCTGGGGATGTTTAAAATTTTTATTTCCAGATTGGGTTTTACTACAAAGTATTTTTCTCAAGTCTACACGAAAGTGCTCACGTTTATTTTTGAAATTGAATTAATTTTCTTATTAAGAATATTTCTCTTGTAAGCTCTAAAAGTGTTAAAATAATTGAATTACCACAAAAAATATACAAAGTTTTATTATTTGGAATTTAAATAAATAAATTAATTAATTAAATAGCGTTAATGATCAAAATGTTATTGTTGAGTTGAGTTGGGTGCATATGCACTGTACGCCATTTTCTGAGATTCTTTGTTGTAAGAGCGTCCCCATCCACTACCAATATGTCCTGAAGGAACAACAACTTCATGACTGTCGTGAGGGTAGACTGCTCCAGGTGTAGAACCACCGAAGAGTTTCTTGAAAGCGATGATTCCAGCAAGTAAGAGTGCTACTTTGGCAGTTAACAATGCTTTACCAGCAAGTAAAGCAAGGCCTCCAAGTACCAATGGAATTAAAGCACCTCCAAGAAGTAAAGGTATTGTCAACAGTCCACTAAGTTTCTTCTTTTTCGCTCTGCCTTCGTCATCAGAGAAAGCTCTTTGCAGATCGGATACTGAAGGTAATTCTGCCTACAAAATCGAAAGTAATGTTTAATTGCCGGTCATAAAAAAATAAAAGTTATAAATAACCTACTTGTAAAGAATGTGTTGAAAGAAAACTGCCAATTCTGTCCACAATCAATGCATTTAGTTTATCTTCTTTATCTTCAAGGGAACGTGGCAGTTGAGCTGCAAGTTCCGACTCCGGTTGTGGTTCTGGTTGTGAGGGTGCGTTAGGATCCTTTACAAATCTTACCCCCATAAACGAATAGTCAGACACAGATCTTGCAGCTCTATCCAGTGTTGTAACGAGTTTTAGCTTCAAACATGAAGAATCGCCATCACAGTTTTTATAAACGTTATATGCGAACCGCAATTCATCTAGGAGGGACCCTGAACTCCGAGGGGTGTCATGTGGTATCACATTTTCTTCAGCAACGGATACTGTACGGGCAGACACTACCACCACAAAAACAAAGTACGCGAGAACTACACACTTAGGGAACATGTTGCTCGAAACTGATCTGGACTATTTCACCACCAAATTTATATGAGACGAATTCTATAAAGCTACAACTCCCCTCCCACTATTTTTTAAGTCCATTGACGGATTGTTTCTTATCGGACCCCTCTCATAGAGCACGCCCAGTACGTGACATTGACGTAATGTCTTAATTAATTCAGCTTTCTTCCGACCACTGGTATGTTTGTGTGGCCAACCGAAGACGACAAAGTCTTTGTTCTTTTACGACACAATTTTGCAAGTGTAATGTCGTTACTGTTATACGCTAAATTTTTATGGGCAGGTTATTGTTGCGGTGGTTGAAAATGCATTAAGGAACTAACGTTTGGCGGTCTTAAACGAGACTCATTGTCTCGGTCAAGGCCAGCAAGGGTATATCCGGCTCTGACACATATTCTGGTCGAGGCCCTAAACGCATCATCTGCCCTACTTGCTTGTAATCAGACGAGAACTTTTACATTTCACCGCACGCTTTGTTAAATCCTTTATTAAGAATACGAACACGTCGATAGCCGTGCGTCTTTGCAAGTGAAAACAAAGGCAAAACGCCACCGAGAAAGTAAAAATACGTGCAGTGAAAATTTTATATCAGTTAAGGAAAAAAATGTTTATCCGTTTCAATGAACATATTAATTTAATTGTTGCCAATTTTCAATCATCCGCAATGCGCACAAATTTTTTGGCTTTCAAATATATCATGCGTAAGTTTTGCGAATGAGGGGATAAACATTGGTAACAATTTGGTAACTTTTTTTATAAACAACAACAATCGATATTGTGAGATTTTAATGCTTAATTGAATAAAACTGCCCGTAATGATATTTTTTCAATAATGGCTTTTTTTTATTAATATTTGAGGAACTAAACAATGCGAAACAATACAAAAATATTAAACTTCACGTAATTATGCTACGAGAAACGGTACAGTAAAAAATGTAGGTATTCATCAGAAAAGCGATCAGAAACTTCGATCATTATAATCTATCTAAAATCATTATTTACTTAATGTTCATTTCCGGCTACTCCTTTGGTGAGCTTTTTTAGAAATGTAATATAAAATCCATTTTGAGGTAATCCTGTATGCATCGTTTAAAAAAAAACTACAGTTATTATTCTTTTTTAAAATTATTTTTGAGACGAGTGTAATCGGCGAATTGTTACGAAATGTTTTAATTGGCTGCTAGCCGATCTAAATACGTTCATCATGACATAGATAATATAGTCTGACGTAATTGAGAGAAATGGCTTCGTCTGCACTCTCTCGCGCTCCTCCGACTCCGGATTCGATTTCTATGGAATGCCAAATAAAGGCCGTTGCACCTTTTACATACGGATCCGTGTACTCACTCATGGGAACCATAGACGCGGAAGAAGGAAAGGAAACGGATCACTGACTCCAATATTCAATCGTATGAGTCAACAAATTAGAGGTCGATTGCTTCTAATTTTTTTTTACTATTTTTTTCTTATAAATTATCTTCACTGGATTTGAGATTATTTGTTACAGTTATTAATAGAATTTCGTAAAAATTGTAAACGTTGTAAAGATATTTTTATTTGGTGGTCTGCTACACTACAATAGATATATATGTTCACAAATTTATTTATTCAAGACGAATAATTTACTTTTAGTTCAGGGAATAAAGACAACAAAAAGGCAAAACTTCGGAAAAATTAGGGAAAAGCTGGATTTTTGCATGAATCTTGCTTTGTACTTCTAAACAATATCCCTAATAGTCCGATCAATTTAGACATTCGAAGCTACATAAATTCCCACCAAGCTGAAAATCAGTAAGATTGTTTAAAATACGATTAAAAATAAAATTTGAAAGTTCTCCAGATTTCCCCTGTGTCTATGGAAAAAATTTTATTCAAGATCAAAGGTCAAAAAAATTAGTTTTTCGCAATTTTCAGCAAAACGGTAAGTTTTATCATAAAAATACTTCAGACAAAAATTGTAGAACATATAATTATCTATAAAATATGTATCAATCTTTTTTTCCTAAGAGCCACCGTTTCTGAGATATCAGGTAAAATGAAACCCAGTCCCTTATTTTATAAGCCAGTGTAACCTCGAGACAACATCTGTCTCCTGTTCAATTGTATGCGTGGCTAGGGTCTTATACCTGATTTATGTCAGTGTGCCCAAAAAATTAAATACTGTTAATCTCAGGGTTGCCAAATAATAGGGGTTTTTTTTCCTTTGGGGTATTTTTTGGGGATATATTTTTCAGGGGAATTCTTCTGGGGAAAAATTTTCCTCTACGATCTTCTTTCTATTTGTACTAAATATTTTCTAGTTCTTGGGGATTTATTTGTCACATAGCTTATTTTGGGGTATTTTAGAGATACATCTTTTATAGATAATTTTATGATCTACAATTTTTGTCTGGGGTAATTTTATGATAAAACTTACCGTTTTGCTGAAAATAGTGAAAAAGTCATTTTTTCCATACAGGGGAAAGATGGGGAACTTTCAAATGTTATTTTTAATCATATTGTAAACAGTCTGTGACCTTTGACCCCTCGTAACATACAAAGTTATGCAAAAATCCAGTTTTTCCCTGCAAAATCTCTATTCCACGTTGTATTTAGTTATTATATTTAATTAACAAGCAGTGATTAATTTTTGTAACAATAAACTGACTTTGAACTACAGAACTACTAGACTGTGAGAATTATTTAAAAAAAATTTATGTTTAAAAGGAATTTTGTGCTCCCTTCTTCTGATTATTTACCTGTCAACAACGAAGTCAATCGAATAAAGCACAGGATGCATTAATTTTCTGATAGTAATGATGAGTAAAATAAATTAACATTGCAATTCAAAGATTGATTAAAAAGGTTAGGTTAGGTTACCATTTCTATTAGTTGTAGTCGACGATTTTCAGATGTGATAATCTGAAGTTAAACTTCCTAACTATTAATTAATGAACCTGAATTTTCATAAAGCTTCATTTCAACTTGCTTGCTTAATTGAATTGTAACTACCTACAGCCTGTAACCCCTTAACTTCCTCTGGCACATGCATTTTAAAGATGCATGGGGATAATGAATTCCCATTCAAAAGGGAAATTGTATGTACATAAATGTGTTTCCGACGGCTCTTTTGTATGGTACTTATTTGGGACCAAGCAAGAAGTCATACAATATACACACGAATTGCTATTATATAAAGTAATAATAAGTTTTTCACCCCTTCATATTTGATTTATTCATTATTTCGGGAGTATTCTGGAGAAATCACTGAATAAAAACTTTTGTTAAAAATATAAACAAGCAACTGGCCGCAAACGTGAGTAAGTTAAAGTATAAAAAATGTGATATAAAGAGTGCGAAATATAAAGTAATACAGGGTGATGCAAATACAGTATCTTACAAATAAATATGTAAAGTTTAGTGCAAATCCAGTTTTATAGTGATAAATAAATAAAATTATTTATTAATAAGTTGGTTTTCGAAGTTTTATCTATTAGTCTGAGTTTTGTTAGGATATTTTCTGGACACAAGGCATACATAGTCGTCTTGTGAGCTATTACCGGTACCACAACGTGATTGTTACTCCAATTATCCTGTAAGGTATCCTTCGAAATTTATAGTCGCGTAAACACAAACATATAAGTAGAAGGTAAGGTTAGCGTGTAAATTATTGTGACATCAAAATAAAGAAGCTGTGAAGTGCTGCCTCACAAGTAGTAGACTATATGTATACAAGTTCTGGGTAACTTGTCTTTGACCCACTGCACGGGATTCGAACATCTTTCACGTCACCCTTGACCTTCGAAGAGGTTACCGCTCCAATTCTTCTCATCTTTAGAAAGACGCCTCGGTAATGAAAATTCATTCGTTATTCCGTTGAATCTCGTAAATTACACCAATTAACGTTTGGAAAGTTTCTAACTTACTGTGGGCAATTCCAGAGACGAGACAACTTGGCATTCTACACAACGCGACACAGTTGTTTTTCGTTTTCTTCTCGATTTAATTTTCATCGTGCCCTTTTTGTTAGTATTCTTGGACATTATTGAACAATTCGTCTTTTAATAATGGATTTACAACTGGAATTATTGAACAGACAAATGCGGAAATGGAATTTTAACTATTTGGTTTAGAAACTGAAACTTTTTCTGACACTTTAATTATTTCTGTACAATTTGTTTTAAATTTTAATTTCACAGAAAACGAAGATAATAATTGAATGGTTTAAAATTATTGTATTGTGTTTCCTTTTTTATTATTTACTAGCTATGCCCGCGACTTCGTCCGCGTGGAATAGTGACGTTCGGCAGCATTTAAATTTTTTTTCTTCTATATTTTTATTTTCTGGGCCGTAAGCCTTTTTGTCGACGTCATTACACAAAAACTTCCATTCCTTATTTTTTCCCCTTTTAGGGTAAAATTTTTACAAACTTTAAATGTCGTATTTATATCTAATCAAAAGCCTAAAAAATAAGTTTCAAGCCTCTAGCTTTATATCTACTTATCTATCTCTGTACCAAATTCTCATTTAAATCGGTTCAGTAGTTTGGGCGTGATTGCGTAACACACAGACAGACAGAGTTACTTTCGCATTTATAATATTATAGATTAATATAGTTTAATTATAGTTAAAAATAGTTTATATAGCTTAGTATTCAATTACTTTTATTGATCCAAATAAACAAAACCTCTATAACTTTTTACACTTAATATTTTAATTTTCTGGGCCGTAAGCTTTCTGGACGACGTCATTACACAAAAACTTTCATCGGCTAATTTTTCCCATTTAGGGCAAAATTTTTACAAAAATTGAATGTTGTATTTATTTATATCTAATCGGAAGCCTAAAAAATAAGTTTCAAGCTTCTATCTTTAAAAATTACGGAATTTCCGCATAAACTTTCCTATTTCAACCCCTTACAACCCTTTTATTCGCATTAAAAAGTACCCTATGTCCTTTCTCAGGCTCTAGACTATCTCTGTACCAAATTTCATTTAAATCGGTTCAGTAAATTTTAGGCGAGATTGTGTAGCATACAGACAGAGTTACTTTCGCATTTATAATATTCCGCGAATTCATTTTAATCGATTTTCCCATGGGAATAAGATATTTTCCCGCAGTAAAACGTAGCCTATGTGTTAATCCAGGGTGTCAGCTAACTCCATACCAAATTTTATTAAAATTGCTCCAGCCGTTTAGACGTGAAAAAGTAACAAACATACACACTCACACACTCACAAACTTTCGCCTTTATAATATTAGTGTGATGATACCTACTGCAGATGCTTTGATAAATACAATATGTAATTAAATTTTTCGGAGATGAGGTGTCAAACATCATACACAAATTTAGCCCTTTCAAGCTTCAAAAATATTAAATTAAATTTTGGAATAGTATTGATCGATAAATAATAAACAAAGACAGTTATATTAAACAAATAAATTAATATGTGTTGTGGTGTTGTTTAAATTATATATTCTCTGATCCGCTGAAGATAGACTGTTGCAATTAAATCACGTTGATCAAATTTGCATTCTGTCTATGTTATGTTACATACCTACATGTACATGTATATTGCATTCATATTCATATGTGTTTATCATTCTGTAATTGGAAGCCACGTAATTAGCGTAAGAAATATTAATTATTATGTATCTATCGAGTAATATGAACGTGTAATTCTGTCGATTCGATTTATGTACAAATTGGCTCAACCGCACTTGGGCGAAATAAATGACTTACTTAAAAACAGACACAGGATCATCAGTCACATTGATTAATGTTCCTTCATCCCTTTATTCTATCTATTGGAGTTTTATTCCAGAAAAATGGTAATATGGGGGCATTAGAAAGGTAAATATATTGTGGTACCTAAGTGGATTGATCATAATATAGGTATATAACAGAAATATATTGAATTTTCAAAATGTAAAAAAAAGAGAATGCAAGAATGAAGACCCAGTCCACCCATCATACGAAAGAAATTAATTGCTTCCTTAGTAAGCTTAAATAGTTTACATGTTGCAGACAATAATTTTATGTGTGTTTGTGTTAATTTAGTGACAATAATTAGCAGTTACGGTGATAAAAGTTGTGTACATCGTCTAAATAACTTAGCGACATGAAAACTACAAATTGCTTCTAAACATTCGTTACCTCAAAAAAGGTTATATACCGTACCTGCACTTACAATTAGTAAAAAAAAAAACCAGTCAAGTGCGAGTCAAGCCTCGCTTTATTAGGGTCCCGTATATGTGACATAACAGAAAAAAAATGCTTGTTTGTTATAAAAATTTCAAATTCCTAACTAGTTTAGTTTTTGAGATAGATCCCGTAATTAAAGTGGTCAAAAAGTAAGCGACTTTAGGAGGCCCCCTAACACGTTATTTTTATAGATAAAAAATCATAAAAATTATGCTTCTTCTCTAAACAATGACACCCCACATGTCAAGCTAAAAAAAATGGGATCCCATATAAAAAATAATTATGTAAATTGAATTTTTAACTGAATATTCGGTTGTGGGTCAACATTCTACATAATACGTATATCCTATTTTCAGGTAGATATATAACTCATTTCATTTAGAGTTAGAAACCTGTGACATACTGACAGACGGACGGACAAACAGTAAAATTATTAATAACAAGATATAAGCTATTTCACCAATCACTTATGCAGTTCGTTAGACGACTGGCAGGTTAATTAACTTTTTTATATGTAGATCAGAGCTGTACCTGGAGACGAACAATATAAGTTTTTGCTGGACCCTTATCAAACTGACGAAATTTAACTAAACAGCTGTAGATAAGTAACGATAACTGGTTTAAGGAAAACCTCTCGATCTTACGAATTTCAGATTAATTGGTTATAACTTAGGAGCCGCAGTCTGGATAAACTCCAGTGAAAAAGATTCGCGACAGGGAATTTAGTGGAAATTGACGATGCTAGGAATGGATTGGTTCATTCCTCGGATTTACGTCCAACCTAGGAACGACATTTCGAAGGGATTATATTCTCACAGTAGAATTTCCTTTTGAACTGACATTTTAAATCTTTATGGTAGTTTATCCACCACACGCCCTAATTTACTACCAATAAACTGAATCGTAACAGTATGCGGATGCAGTACAACTGCCTTCATTGCGATATTCGTAGCAGGTTTTATGTTTTTTTTTGTTATTATTTTTCCTTTGTAAAAATGATACAAAGAATAAGAGTTGTAGAGATATTGCATTCCTGCAAAAAACACTTTTTGCGGTTTTATACTACTGAAGGAAAATACTCAAGAAACTTTAAAATGCTTCTCCAGAGTACCGTGGCGTGGTTACAGAAGTTTGTCACCCCGATGACTCAATTTAGCACTCACCATATACATCCTTACATACTGTAAAATAAGTTTACAAAATGCAAAGTTTTACTTTTGTTGGATTTTAGTCACGTTACATTTAAAAGAACTTTTAACATAAAAGCACAATTAACTCTAAAATAATGTTACATTAGAAAGTAATTACAGTCAACTTTAACTATACCTTACGATTTAATGATTTAAGAAATAAATTATTTAACCCAGGAACAGTGCATTTTGTTTTTGTTGTAAACTCTTATTTGATGTCAATGCGGTTCACATCAGGGCTTGAAAACAATTGGCATTGATTTAGTTGCAGAGCAAACAATTTTATTGGAATATAAATCCTTCTTCTGGCATTTGAATTTCATCAACAGCAGCCACCAATTATTTTTCTATCATCAAAGTAAAGAAAAATAAAGCCTTGGCGAACGTTTATACTTGTACCAGACACCGATAATTTAATCTTCTTAAGGGTATCATCTACAAACCTTAGATTTGTCACCTATAGACGTTCCTATAGATGTTCCTTGCAGTTTGTAGAACCCATTGACAATTTTTTCTTATCATTAAGCAAAAGTAAATCGATAAAATACTATGATTTATTTTTATGTTAATTAAAAAGTTTTTTTTATAGAAAGTGGAAATTACATTAATATTAAATAATACACCATGTGGACAGTTATTAATTTTTTCAAAAAAACATCAGGAATTTAAAGTAAGAATGGTTTGTTTTTGTTTAATGTCTCTTGACCCACATAAGAATATGAACTAAAAATGTAGGTGTCTAGGTCTCCAGCATATTAAGCTGGAGACTCCCAGTTGCAATTTATCCCGATGCTGCATATTCGAGTTGCTGTAAGTGAAACATAATTAGTTTTAACAAGGCGATATTGCAAAAGTTGCTTATCTTACTACAGGGAAATTTTCCTGTCCACTATTTTCTGCTTTTATCTCAATATATAAGTCATTTTCAAGCTGCTCATATAATAGGTGGATGTGACATTCTCCGCAGTACTGAGTAGATAAATTGGAATCTGGAAAAAAACAGGGATTTGTTTCTACTAAGTTACCTTCACAAAATTGTTATGCAGCATTTAAAAGCTTATTTACTTACAAGGGCATTTTACCCTTCTCTTTTATAAATTCAATTATATTTACAGAAAATGTTTTTGAATATTAGTAATCAAATTAATTAATTAATTTAGTCAAGTAAGTACCTACCAAATAAGTTGATTGGTGTTCTGTCGAAGCTGTTTAAGGCGTGCTGATGAGATTGAAAGGGTTCAAAATTGTAATCCACGTCTGATGGTTTCGGGAGAATACTGATAACAAATATTTACTCAGTACATTCAAATTGTATGTTAATTATTATTATATCATTTCAGAATAGGCTGACAGAAAAACTGACAGACGGACACCGTGTCCACAATAAAAGGATTCTGTTGTGACCTTTAGAATATCTACGAATTCTTGAAAGGTACGTTTGTTTCTTTTTAACGTAGAAAATTCAAAGGCTATTGATTTCACTTTTATTTCATACAATTAACTAGACTGAGCCTGTGCTTTAGCAAATTTGTGCTCAATGTATGGAAAATTAATTAATTAATTGTCCTTTTGTGTTTGTGTAATATTTTCAATTTTCTAGTAAAAGCAATAAAAAATTATAATTGAAACCTTTTTACTATTGGCAAAATTTTATGCAAAAGAAAATTCTTTTTGAATTGCTAAAAGGGAATTACTGCGTACCTATTCATCGAACTGAAAAATCAGAATTTCTATAGAGACCTCTTTTATTACATTTTTTTTCATATTAGGTACCTACGTATTCCTAGATTTAGCTAAAAACCCAAGTCGATTGGAGTAAAATTGGATACTAGTCCTCAATTTTTATAGTTATAAATATACAACTGCTTTCTTGTCTTAATTATCTTGTTAATTAAATTCGTCCTATGACAGCATACTCCAAAGTAAAGCATTTAAATTAAAAATAAAACTTTTAAAAATGTATATATTTAAACAAAATACAAAATCTAAAAGTTAAAAAATACTGAATAATTTTAGTTTTTGTTCATAATGTAATTCACTTCCACATTAAAATAGTAGAAAGTTTTACAAAATCGAAAAACAAAAAAGTTAGAATCGAAATTTCCTTAAATGGTTCAATACTTTATTTGCAGCCTTAGTCCAAGTTACTTTAATAAATAACGAAAGCTGAATATGTGTTTAAATGGACTACTTTTAATTATTTCGATTATGTGTGGTAAACCCAAAAAGTTTACATAATTTAAATACATATTTGAGGTAAAATAAATAAGAAATCATCTTTTAAAACCATTTATCTTTCAATGCTAACAAAATAGCGAAACAATTATTACTGTTATCTAATTAACAATGTGAGGTAAAAATTGTAAATGGATTTGTTTTTCATTTTATCAGATTTGAGAAAATAGGGTCAGCTATGGTCTGTTTATGCGATATGTTGTCGATTATTCTAATCTTCAGGCAATCTTCATTAACGTTAACACTATTCTGTTGTCCAGTTACTGAACACATCGATAAAGGCTTGTTTGTAACATAGATAAATAATCAAATTACTTGATTAATCATCCATTATTTTTGTCATGTAGAATATATTTGTACCTAATCCTCTAATAATAATAAGAGCAAAACTGGTACGTTGCGATACATTTTTTGACACTTTCAAATATCCGGATCAGAACCATTAATCCAAAAGCCATCGAGATCGGGTTAATACTACAATTTGTATCTAATGTCAAGCGTCTAACAGTCGTTAGTTTCATTTTAAAGGACATTTGTGTGCTAAACACAAACAATTCGGAAATTAACGTGTACTTTCGCGATTCGCAGCCTGAAAGTTTAATTCCTCTGCCATCAGACTTCAAAGTAGCCAAAGCGAATTTTAAACTTCCATGTGGACGCCTTTAAATCTCTATAGCTATCTATTGATTAGCCACGAAGTCTTACATATCCTATTGTTCTCTTTTAATGTCTTCGTAAATTCTGGGTTATGTGCACATAAAAAGGTTTAAGTTATGTTACAGTGAATTCAATAATGTTGGCACGAGTGCAGCCATTATACATAGCAGTAAATAGTTGAAATAAATTCTTACTTTAATTCTTATTTTAAACATAAAATAAATATTAGGTAGATTTAGAAAACCTCAAAATGATTTACTTTTTAAACCGGTTTGTGAAATATTTGGCAGCTTTAATAAATTTGCGAATAATTTTTGAAAATCCGTTCACAATTTTTTGAAGTCATTACTACTATACTATTTAATTAAAGCATTCAGAAACTACTTATACGAAAGCTATCAGTTGTACGACAGATAAAGTTGAAGTCAAAAGACTTTTTATGGTCAGTTTACTACATCACTACTACCCACTAAAACAGGTACGTGTGATAGAAGTCAAACACTTTCATCTGAGCCACTTAACAATAAAAGGAATTACACTAATCTGGCAAAATGTAATTTCACTCTTGCATTCTGGTTGAACGAATTACCTAGAGTATGCAGTTTAGTTGTTCGTATCTGAAACCAATGAAGAGGATATGATGGTATGCTTTTATTGTTGCATGCTGTAAAGGATTATCGTGTATGACACAGAAACATAATTAAATACAATGAGAGTATAACGCACAAACTCCCAGAAACAAAATTACCTGCTCATTTGTTAGATACCTATGTGAAATCATAGTGGACTGAATAGAAGTAATATGATTAAAACGGAGCGAAAACTTTCTAAGTAACTGTTCATTAGATGTTACAAAAGAATATGGAAGCGAAGAAAAACTAATTTCAGATGATTTTTTTACTAGAAATCTTTCGATATGTAAATAGAGGTAGGGAGAAGTTTCATGTGAATTTACTACAGTATTGTTGAAATTCTGGTTCACAGTCTGTGTGTATTTTATTTTATTGTAAATAAAAATAGAGTTCCAACAACGTCCATCCTGATGTTTAATAATAAACGCACCACTTTCTACATTTTTATCTAACGAAAGTCTTTATATTCTCGTTATAAAATTCACCTATCCTTATACCTTGATTGGTCGTTTGATATTCTTTATACAAATTCTTATTCAAACAATATTTTTAATTAACAATGTCATTCCAGTTCATCTATATAAATAATAAAGGCGTTTGGTTTATACATAAATAGTTTGAATATCATGAATAACGTTTTGCATTGCGAAAGACCTAATAAAATTTCAATTCAAATTTTCCTGATTATTAAAAAGTTATTAAAATGTAAGAATGTCACATATTTTGTTTGACATGGCAATTAACCAAGTAACCCACTCTAATTTGGGTTAAGTTTCAAACAAAGCAATTTCAGTCTGTTCCTTGTACCTGTTTAAGCAGTATGTTAATAAACCGAGTAGTTAAAATTGAGTTGTACAGCCGGTTAACAGGTGAATCATCTGCGTCTTGTTCTTCTGCAGCACAAAACGTACCATGAGTTGTTTTACGTATACACTTAAATTAATTCACTACGTTTCGTCGATGTCGGTTTTCTGCGTGGATTTTACTCGAACAAGAACGGCACATTGGAAATCTGCTGTATGCATGCATACGTACAATGTGGTGGCATAGTAACTAAGATTACCTCTGATCATGACCTTTCGCACATCTCAATTTCACCGTTAAACATTTATCTGCAACTTTCACAAATAATAATAGTGCCCGAGAACATCCGGCTCTTGATTTTTATGAAAATTTGTTAAATGAATGCAAATTTTTTTGAGAACTAAGGAAGCTTTTTGCATTTTAATCGTTCTCATAAATCTAGACAACTTTATAACCCATTCAAATCAGAGCAGAGAGTGCATTACAAGAACATTTATTAAAAAGATCTTCACCTGATATAACATGAACGATTTGAATAAGTAGGTTACGGTAACCTTGTTACTTGAAACTTTAATAAGTATTCAGCTTATAGGTATAAGTATATAAGAAATGTTATGCAATTCAACAGGTTTTTAATGGATTTATCAAAAACCGTTAAGAGAAAGAAGAGCACAGTTCTACAAAAAGTATAATAACTGATAACAAGTTACACAATCAGGTAGAAATGATTTGCAAATAAAGAAGAAACATTTACTTATTTGTAACGTTTATTAAATAAACATAACCGCTCTACATCTACTAAATTTACAAAGATGAGCTTCAAATGACTTAGAGCGACAAATATTAATAAAAAAAAAACGAATTTAAATTAAATAAATACATAAATTAAAAAATTAAGAACATCATGGCTACGTCCTAGACGAATACAATTGGTAGACTTAGATTTTTGGCAGGTACAAGACCGAAATATTCGGACTTTTATTGTTCAGTGCTCTTAGGAACGTGGGCCCTATAGGCGAGTTCCTGCGCGTCAAAGGTCCTTCCCCAACCTCCATGTCCTGAGCTGCCGCCGCCACCATATCCACCTCCGATGTCTCCACCATAACCACCACCGCCACCGCTGCTGTGGATGGTTTCATGGGTAGCTACATGACTGGCGGAATGTTGAGGGTGAGCAACGACCTCGTAAGTTACGTGCTTTCCTTGACCAAGAAGTTTCTTCAATCCAATAATGGCGGAAAGGACGAGGGCGATTTTACCAATCAGAAGAGCTTTGCCGGCAATCAAAGCGATCTTTCCGAGGGCAAGTTTGGTCAAAATACCACCAACAAGACCAAGAGCAGCCAAGATGGGTCCTAATAGTTTCTGAACCTTCTTTTTCTTGCCCCTGCTTTCTTCAACCATGTTGTCTTCCTCGTAGATTCCATCCATGGCGTCGTTAAAGGAACGTGCGGTTGAAGAGACGGCAGAGACAATGTCGCTTCCTTTAATGTCGACCTTAAGGGTGTGCGTTTGGATGAACCGTTGGATTTTATTGAAGATTACGGATTCAACAGTGTCGTCTGCGGAAAGTGCTCGGGGTGCACCCTCAGGTTCAGCCCCCTCGACTTTAACCAAAGACACTCCATCGGTTACTGTAATAGCGTCCTTCTGGTCGAGCATCTTATCAACGAACGAGAAAATTTTATATTTGATGCACGAAACCGTGTCCTTGCGTAGACAGTCCGTATAAGTTGCGTCGAGGAGGTCATTTTCGGATCGGGCACTGCGGGCCGTTTCCTTTTCTTTATCGGTTGCCGGAAGGGCGCACACTGACGCGATTAAAACACACGAAAATACGAGGAAGAAGTTGTTAGATGCCATCGTGTTTCAGTTGTGACAAACGTAAGTGATCGACGGATTGTGATGAGGAGTGAGATGCGGCTTTTGTATTTATCACACTGCCGACGTTCATCCCTCCTCCTGTTTCTTTGAAACAGAGTCCGCGTTGGTGCTGCAGAATTCGGGTCCGGAGAGTCATAGTAATGACCGCTGCGGGGCTATCTGGCGGACCGCTTTCTCACGAGGAGAAGAGACCTCATTTCGGCATTTCCCCGTGCGATATGCAACGCACCTCCCAAGTTCCACTGACCTCACTCCATCGACGGAAAGTAGCGATGTCACGGTCTTAACCAAATATTATAATTGTCAGGTGTCTATTATTATTGCGTGCTCCATCGGCAGCCAGCCGTCAGTCCGGACAGACGCACCGGAAACGTTCGGGGCGGACCTTGGGGCTCCGTCGGACTCACTTAAACACGTCACATGTACCTTCTTCATACACGAACACACGTGGGTGTTCACGCAGTATTTCACTGCCACGGTGATGGTCAGACAACAGGTGTTATGATCGTCGGATGAAGAAGTAACTGACCTAGTTTTCGGCGGACGATGCGAAATCGAAAAGACGAAATGCCTTGTTTGGACCGTGCCACACCTGCTTAACGATTTTTTGCGGTATGTCTACTCGAAAATATAGCAAGTAGACTCGTCGACCAAATTTGAGAGGCTTGATAAAAGCGACCAGTTATAAAAGAGAACTGAAAAACGATTCATAATACGTTACGACAGTAATTCAACGAGAATGAAAAGCACCTTTGCTATTTTTTTCTGAAGAACGTTCATACAGTAGTGTCTGATTTTATAATGAATAGATCGCAGCTTAGATTGTGATGATGTTTTAATATTTTAATCCAATACAACAACAGTCCTGCATGTGTCTTAATATTCTCCTTAATACTAAAGATGAATTCATATTATGTCATGAACTTGAAACATTTGTTGAATTTTCTGAATGTATTCGATTTAAATAAGGTAAAAGTTTTATCTAAAATTATGTCTGCTTGAAAATAACGACCGACGTGTCTATAATTTCTTGTGTCAAAAAATAGTTAAGGCATCCTGATGAAGCGCAACTAAGTATCCTAAATTACATACAGGAACTCTACACTAATTTTGTCGTAAATGACGGTATTGCATCAAAACGTTAATTAAAATTCAATTTGTGTCTTATGTTTAAATCAAAAATTGGATCAAAGTTGTACAATTATAGGTGGTGTCCTACTATCTACACATATATTCATTAAAATCATCGTTTGCATTTTGATTTGGGTCAAATTAGTTAATCGGATGGATTGTTTTACACACAATTGTGTAGTTATTTGTATGCATTTGACTCGTGAACAGGAATATGAAAACAGTAGATGCATAATTTGGTAAAGTGAGATTCAATTATTTTCCCATTCCTAAATAATTTAATATTAAATAATGTAGATTCTAACTCCATTAATTAATAGAAAATTTATGCGTATATTTGACGTGTGCAAATAATTAAATAAATAAATTTGAGCGTGATATTGACTGCATCTAGACATGGATAGAACAAAAAAGTATATTTAACTATAATGCTTAAATAATATGTAGCAAGAACTTCTCCGGTCACATATTTTAAACTTTGAAAGAGCAACCTACATGATAAGACCACTTACAGATTTGTCCATTCATACGCCTGTCATAGTCGTCGTCTATATAAATTTTGGACGTAAATTTGATAGCATAATAAATTATATTGACCCACATATTTTCCATTAGTGACTATTCAAAACTATTTGTATGAAACGTTAAGAGAGACTAGAGTATAAAACCTGCAGGTACTACGTAGATTTTCGATTGCCTAACGTACCTTCACAAATATAATCCTTAGAAGGTATTTTTGGAAAATAATAATTTATTATTTATGACTATATTTGAACGAACTTACATTTAACTATTTTTCCTGTTTACACACCTACCTTCATTCAAAATAGTCGGATATACCCAATACAGACCACAAGGACTTAAAGCGTTTCAGTCGTTTAACTTTCTATTGTATGCAGGATCTGGTTAGAATTTGTTATAACACGGTACTGCACGTGCCTAATTGGTAAAAAAGAGAAACTTTTTATTACCCTTGTAGATCCTAAATTTTCTATATTTTTTTTCGGAAAGTTATGAATGGTTTCGGAAAGTATCTCATTTCAATGAATAAACATTAACGTCATGGTCGTTAACCCCAATTAGTGTTATGTTGGTGTTTTAAATATGCCATTAAAATGAACTGCTTTGAATACGTTTACTTTTTACACTAAAAGAGGTAGAGGTATACAATGCGTAGTTAAAAACGATGCTACTTTTTGGCATTTTCATTTAATGCTTTAATTTAAACTTTAACAGTTTCTTTCAAAAACACGTTAGAAAGTTAGACATTTAAATTATAAGTGTTAATGTCTTTTTACTCTGCTCTGCTTATTAATATATATTTGTTATAGTCTGCTTAATGTACGTCATAATTTTTAAAGTATCGCACGTAAAACAGAAAAATCAAAAAGTTTTCATGGCTCATACTAATTCATTACTTGAAAATGTTTCTCAAAAGGAATATGTACCTTTTCAATCGACAGCTAGTGCACTTGTTGATGAAATAAAATGTTTTCTAGCTTTTTATTATTCGAAAATTTCTGCGTTCTGCCTTAATATATTTATCCATTTGTGTCACGTTTTGCCAACCACCCCCCAGGAGATATCAAGTTGCAAAAGGTTTTACGGAAAATATATGCCACGTAACTCCTGTCTCCCCTGACCATTCGTTTCCTCATAAAGTAATATTTTAGTGAACTTCTATATCGCGATAGAAAACCATACAATTACAATTTTATAAATCCTAAATGATAACAAATTTCGTTTATGGAATTTCTCTCGGTGGTAGGTATATTTTTATCAATAACTAATTTACGTCGGAGTTGGTAATGTAGATACAATAAATATGAGAGCATTGTGATCATTTATTGTAAAATATGTTTTGATGAAAAATATACAGTTTCTTTTGGTAATTTTCAAGAATTCAAGTTTAGTTTTGTTTTTTGTTTGTATCTTTATGCCATGGCAATATTTCTAGTTTTAGTTTTTGCCTGGTATAAATGAAGTCGATTTAATTTTTGTGTAGTGTCAGTTCTACCTCATTTAAACACCAAGTTTTTTGTTTGTATATCTGTAGGCTTTTTGTTATATAAAAACGGAAACCGTTTTGCAACAAATGGGTACTGACGGATTCATATTGCAATAAAAGAGAAAAACAGAAGTGCTCCTACATCAAACCGAGAATGAAATAAAATCGAACAACCTGTCGCAATATCGGTTCACAATAAATGTGGTCGTTATACCTATGGAATGTGTATGTAAGTTCATGTTTGAAACACCAACTTTCCTTTCGTCGTACTTGAACCTTGCATGACCTTTTTATCCGGAATACCAATGCCAATGGCTTCGAACTACTCTTCCTCTTTTCCTAATAACAATAAGTACGATGTCTAGTTGTTTACACGAAAAAGCTGTTTATTCCACAGTGTCTGTTAACATTTGCGACACACAATAGGAAACGTGTCGCTTTCTTCGCCAACTTGTCGACAGATGCGACGTTATTATCATTATATCGGACGTGCAACTGTATTCTGGTACTCCCATTAATGTACTTACTATTTCTATTTTTATTCATTTATAGCAGCGTATTTTAGAAGTATTTGGTGTATATATACAAAGACGATTTGACTAGTCATTCATTATTTTGGTGACCTAACCAAAATTACTGAAAGCTTTCTTGTCTCACGAAGACTACGATTCTGAACCAAATAGAGTGTACTTTATTTCAATTATTAGTAACAATAACAGCTTCGATAGTGACGCATTTATTAAAAAATTAAGTCAACGTAGGAATCGTAGACGTATTAATTATTTAATTTACAATAAATCAAAATTTAGTTCAATATTAGTTAAATTCATGTTAACTTGTACAGACACATTCATATCGTATAAATCTAATAATACTTTAGGTAAATTGATAAGGTATCAATAAATTTTTAAAAAAGACAAACTAGAAGGTATTTTAAAGAAGGAATTAAATAACACAAAATATTAATATTTTTGTAAATAAGAATATGAAATTGTTTGAAGCCAATTCTTTTTTGATATATAATAGCGTCTCTGTCCAGCGACTCCGTCCAATTTAAGTCACGACTCGTAGCAGGACACGATCTTGATGAACTGCAAGGAGTTAACTTTCACTTCACTCATCTGCAGATTTGTAAACATATTGAATAAGATTCAGTCCTCCTCCCCTTCTCTCATTGAAAAACGGTAAAATGACTTATATTTGAATTAGTAAAGTATAATAAAGTCTTTCTTGGTCGAAATTTAAAAGTCCATCAGATAATGAATGAAAAGTTGGAACTCAATATGAAAGTTTATTATTTTTAACAACTGTTGCTTTGTAAGCACACAAACGTTTCTTTACCTCCTCCAAGGTGTAAATGCAAGAATATTGTGCTATAAATTATTGAAAATTGGAATTATATATTTTTTGTATTCATTTTTTATCAAAATTTTCAAATCCAGAAATAATGAAAATCTTAGGGGTCTTGTCATTTACCCAGATTGTTTCTGGTAGTAATTTAGTATCTCTGGGCTTGTTAACTTTTGTATTTTATATTTACATGTTAAAACTTTTGTAACAAAAGACCTTTTAAATTAAATGACTCTTCATGCAATCTTACATTAACTCTTGAAAATGGTTTAATAAATTAAAGCAGTCGTCAAGTGGATTTAATAATATTTTACCGATTTTAATGGTATACTAACTTCCTATATCAACAAGCTGCATCACCGAAAACTAGAGACTTTTTAAAATATGCGTAATTATTGAATTCTCCAAAAGGATATTACAGTGGAGTCTAATCTCGATTCTAATGACCATTATTAAAATTATTAAAAATATGGTAACGGGATTTCAAAGTGCTACTGTTGATCGGTTGACGGTAACTTTAATCTAAAATAATGCCTGTATGTAAATTTCGGTTTGTCTCAACTTAACCTATTTGCAGAATATGCTTACCTAATTTTTGTTTTGAAAAGTATACTTTAATTTACAGGATTGTTGCTTTGTCCTGTTACGTTCGAATTATTTCAGCGCGGAGGAGGGTATCTACCTAAAATATCAAGAGGATGTTGATTGAAAAATGACAATCTCTAGATTTGCAAACAATAGTATTAGAAACAGGTGCCATAAGGTACTTGCTTTTTCTATAGCGCTAATGACTTTGTCACATTGACATAATAACAATGCAGTTAAAAGGCACGTATGTATCATTTCGTTAATAACGATCATTAAAGAGAATGAATTAGCACGTGGTGTGCTGAAGATACTGAACTGTTTTAATTAAATTATTTAATTAAAAGGGCTTGAATCCGGATATAATACGACCTCAAAGTTGTATCGCGTTGTAGCAACCGTTTATGGCAGGAAGTTTAACGCTTTGAGACTGTTATTGTTATTAGGTACATACTACTATATTACGTACAGAAACAGAATACTCGTAAGTACCAATTGTTGTATGTATGTAATCTCTCAAGTTCAGATGATGTTTGAGGATTATTGCAGTTAGGTACTTTACTTAATATACCCGGATGTGTAATTTAATAATTCCTTGATATAATCCTGTAAACAGCAGAATAAACGTTTTGAATTATCAATCGATCAAACTGCAAAGCTCCTTTTATTTATTTTAATCAATAATGCACGGAGAAAATAATCATGAAAATATTGCTAGAATTCTAGAAAATATGACTAAAAAATCTGTCAATTATATGGACGAAAAGACGCTCGAGGAGATTTTACTACAACAGAAATGTCTAGTCAATCTACGTTCGGTGTTGAGACTGAATTCTAGTAAAATTGACTTGATTAGAAAACATTTTCTACACTTCTTATCACTAATTTTACTAAACTATTCTCATTCTAGTATTTTTTTCTCTACGACACGATAAAATAATCGAGAGGTAGAGAGAGAAAAAAGTCTAGACTTATTTAGCTTGATTATTCTAATACAAATTATATTATTAGAAAGAATGAAAAATTGTTTTATACCACCCAGTACATTTTATGGGAATTCTAGTATTATTTACTAGAAAAATTTTGCTTGCCTCATCAAGTAACAAAATCATGATTATTTTTCTCCGTGTGGATTGATTCATGTAAAAAAATTGTGAACGTGTCGCCCTCAATCACACAGAATTCTTTGGTGGATCTTCTGATTTTCTACCCTTTGACCAACACTGTAGTGCAAATTTGGGGGGTTGGATTAAAAGTACCCCTTTTTATGAACAGTAGGAAGATCTAATAATCTATAAGTATTATAATTATTTATTATATAATCTTATTGAGTATTATATTTATGATTTTTATTTTATTTACCATAGTATAAAAATATTCGATTGAGTTGGCAGTTACTTCGTGATAGTTAATCATAATCAAAAATATAATTAAAACACTAACTTTGTTTTTTCTATCACTTTATTTTTGCAAAGATTGCGACTATAGTTTCGGCAACACAGTTGCCATTATCAAGCGATTCTTGTGAATGAACATAAACAGGTATAAAACTTGTATTTAAACTTAAATTGGTTTGGGCCTACCCATTGTAAATCCCTATCGTAAATATCTAAACGTGTTGAACAAAATAGAATGGTACAAATCTAGTTGTTCATTTAACAAATTATTTTTGGAAATAAAATTGGCTTTGTACACTTCTACTGCTTCTAAAATATTCAATTTAAAACCTTTATTCGTAATATGTATGATTTGTAGATTATCTATAGTTGTAGAAATTTATGATCTGAGTCAAAGAAATGGTTTGCGAAATTTGAATTAGTTTTTTGCAACTTATACGAACGGAAATGTTCATTATAACGGATTTTAAAAGATCTACCTGTTTGACCTAGGTAAAAGGCATCACATTCTGAACATTTTAATTTATATACTCCAGTTTTATCGTATCTATTAGTAGTATCTTTGGAATTAAAAAATAAGTTTCTTAATGTTGTATTTGGTTTAAAACTGACTATAATATTATTGTTGTAAGATATATTAGCAATTTTTGTGGAGATGTTTCCAAAATATGTGATCGATAGATATTTCCGGTTATTATCTTTTATGTATGGGTATATACTGTGACATGCGAACTTAAATTGTTTTTTATTAAGAAGTTTCTGGATTATGCTACTATTGAAACCGTTGTTTTTTGCTATTTTTGTTATGGTATTAATTTCCTGTTTCAATTTTTCGGGGGAAAGTGGAATTGAGAGAGCTCTATGAATCATGGCGTTATATGCCGCAAGTTTTTGGTTTGTGTGGTGGTTTGAATCGTTATGAATTGTTACGTCCGTAAATGTAGGTTTTCTAAAGATGTCAAAACTAATTGTATTATTTGTACGTTCTAGTGTTAAATCTAAAAAGTAAATTTTACATTGAGTTTCTTTTTCAAGAGTAAATTTGATATTCGGGTGGAATGAATTAATAAAACTAAGAAATGATTGCAATTGCCTCTGTGTACCTACAAAGCATGCTATGATGTCATCGACATAACGATGCCAGAACTTTATGTGTTTCGCAGTTATATCTGACTCCATGATTTTATTTTCTATATGTTCCATGAATATGTTGGCTAATAGGGGGCTGAGAGGGGAGCCCATAGCTAATCCTGTTTTTTGTATAAAAAATTTATTATCGTATTGACAGTAGTTTTGACTGAGTACCAGTTCAAATGCGTTAAGAAGCTCAATTTTTAGAATATTATCACAATTCGTATGTTTAAGGATGTTTTTAATTAACGGCAAGCATTCTTTTATTGGGATGTTAGGGAACATGTTCGTAACGTCAAATGAAACTAGTAGGCTATTTTGCGGAATTGTATATTTACTTAGTTTCTGTGTTAATTCGACGGAATTTTTTTATGCTATATTGTGGTTGAAAATCTGTTATTTCAGTGAATATATTGTTAATTTTATTAGCTAATTTATAAACTGGACTATTTACAAACGAGACGACAGGTCTTTGACTCAGATCATAAATTTCCACCTATAGATAATCTACAAATCATACATATTACGAATAAAGGTTTTAAATTGAATATTTTAAAAGCAGTAGAAGTGTACAAAGCCAATTTTATTTCCAAAAATAATTTGTTAAATGAGCAACTAGATTTGTACCATTCTATTTTGTTCAACACGTTAAGATATTTACGATAGGGATTTACAATGGGTAGGCCCAAACCAATTTAAGTTTAAATACAAGTTTTATACCTGTTTATGTTCATTCACAAGAATCGCTTGATAATGGCAACTGTGTTGCCGAAACTATAGTCGCAATCTTTGCAAAAATAAAGTGATAGAAAAAACAAAGTTAGTGTTTTAATTATATTTTTGATAGTATAAAAAGTTACTAATAATAATTTCTAGTATCTTTATAATAACCTGCTGATCTTTTTCCACCTGAAGATTATCAATTATTACAGTTATGTTTGTTTTTGCGTTTAGTTTTTTTCAATAATTATTTGTTTACCTTTTTTTTTTATAATCGAATTCTTTTTGCAATTTGTTACGGTTATTCATGAGCAGAACCAGCTCGAGGTTGAAACGTGTTACTTCACGGTTATAAGTCGAAGAGCGGCAATGATTTAATCACGTCTCTCGTAAATAGATTACTTTTCTGTTCTCCTTCTGGGTAATTGTCTAGACTTAACTGCCGAGCCGGAAAGAAATTATGCATGCTAATAAATACTTAAAGAGATGCTAGAATTATATCGATTTCTGCAATCGTCATTTATGTAGGCACGTAAAGTACATACGTTACAGAGTTATTACATAATATGTAGGTAAATTTGAAAGGCAACAAATAATTATTTTAAATAAAATTAAGGGTTGCATAAATGAGGCCCTCAGTTCACCTCAGTTTATTATTATTAGGGACAATTAAAATGTTTTAAACAGTTATTTTTTTTTATGTTGTTCTGGATGGCTAACAATTCTCATCATCAAGTGAAACCGGAAAATATTAGAAATCATGATTGTGTTTATTAATTGTGAAAGATTATTAAAACCCCTTTTCAAAAATATACAGCACGTTTTACTATTATTTTCTTTTTTTTACATACTTCTTATCCTTCACGAAAATATGGTATAAATTTAGGCAACTTGTCAAATTTTTGTTACATTCGCTAGATTTTTCAGTATATTTATTGTTTACAAGAAAACAAGAGAATCTTTTTTGTGAGTTATCGCAAAGGGTGTCAAACCAAAACAAGTTGGGTAACTACTTGAAATTAGCAAAATGATGCAGTAATTAAGCTCCTCCGAAATGGCTCTACCGATTTTCCTGAAATTTTGTGTGCATATCGGTTAGGTCTGCGAATCGGCCAACATTAATTTTTTATCCCCCTAAATGTTAAGGGTAGTCCACCCCTAATTTAATTTTTTTGCTTTTTAGACAAAACTTTTTGTTTTTATTTTTTTATGATACAGCGTACAAAAATACATACAACCCCTAATTTTCACCCCTCTACGATCAACCCCCATTTTTTAATAGCGATATTAGTACTGTAATAATCTTTAACTCTCAGTGGTCGATAACTGATCAATTATTATCAATCGATTAGTGATCCCCGCCAGGCGTCTACTGATGTCACTACTCACCCAGCAAACATCACGGAGTGGGGATGAGAATAAAGCAGATTTTTTTAGAATGTTACAGGGAGTTCAAATATGTTCTAAGAAGTAAAAGAATGTTTTATTATAACATTTCAGAATGATTTGGCAATGTTCAAGAATGTTCCAGAATCCTGAAGATCATTCAAGAATGTTTCAGAAAGTTAGAGAATGTTTTGAATCATTATGGGATGTTCTGGATAGTTCTAAATTCGCGAATATTCTAGAATGTTACATCAAACGTGTGATATATTATTACCCGAGCAACGCTGGGTATTGTTGCTAGTAATTTTTATATATTACACATTATAATAATTAAAATTCTTATAATTTATTGTTTTATTATTTCCATATTATACTTACCTTGCGTTGAAGTTTTTGTTTAATCATTTTTTTTTTTATTACCAAAGCCTCGATAAGACTTATTTCTTTAACTTGTTTTTACAATCACTACGTATATTTGGCCCACTTTGTGTGACCATGTCCATTCTGGATCGTTACTTTTACTTTGACTCAGCTTCAGATAAATTTACTTTCTATTAACAGGTTTTAAGTTAAGACAGTCGCGTACAAGACAATGGGAGATTAACGACTCGATGTACATATTTAATTTACGTTTTATGATAGACAATAATAAGTGATTACGTTAATTTCATTGCTTTTCCATATTAAGTGATTTTATTCAGTGAGATATGCCCGATTGTTTGGTATTTAAAATCTATGGATAGTCCGTTAAGTCTTTGTTAGCTGCTTAAAGTAATAAGGGTGTAAATCCTTGGTTGAGTCATACTTTTGACGTTTCTTACTGTAGAAAAGGGAAATTTTTTTTAATATTCACATGTGAATGTTTTAATAATTTCTTCCCACTCGAAGAAAATCCTAAGAGAATTAATATTGGATTTCCGTGGCATCAGTTGGCCTATTTCGTATGCGCTTGTTATAATGTGATGCGCATTTTCTTTTCACTTTATTTTTAAATTTCTATCTAACGAGCCCTCTCCTTTTACATATCAATTTCACATTATTTCATCACGGGAATACTAACTGGGAGGAAAGAATGGGGAGATTATAAAAACTACCATAGTTTAATGTTTCTCAGTTGTTTTAAGAGTTTTACTGTAATTTTTATTCACAATTGTTACACACCGTCCATCTATTTTAGTACCACTTAATTCATAATTTACAAAAGAAGACATGAAACACGTTTGGCTCATTAATTTTTGGTAAATATTAAAATATTTCTCCCTACTTACCTCGTTAAAATTATTTCTGCTTCACTCCAATCTTCAAATATCCGCTGCTTTTAGAAAAAATGTACGAAACATATTAGTTTTGCTATTTTCCTAAATTCTTAAACTGTTTCTCCAACAGCTTGATACTTACTTGCTGAAAACCACACATATTTTTTTTGTCAAAAGCGTTGAGGGCCCCTTTCAAAATTCAATAATCCTGTATGGAACAAATTGTTTCTATAATTATTATTATATATTATATTTTATTCCGTTTATTTTAACGCATTTACTTTCTTATTAATTATGATTCTTTGAAAGTTTTTTTGAAGTTGACTTAGTGACCTGAACAATTATTCGTTATAATTGCTCCTGAATTTAAATAATAATTTGGGTTAAAGAATTTCCTGCATTTTTCACATTCTCGTTGAATAAAGAATTGAATTACATTTAAATAGCCAAACGTCTTCATAGTGAGTAACGGAATTCTCAGACGTATACATACAATTTGAATACATCAACAAACCTAAAATACTTCTTAGTGGGTTAAGACAATATACAGGGTTTTTCAAGTTGATGGGCTATTAGAAGTATATGAATTAGTAGAAGGTATTCGATTATGAAATTCGGGCTCATTTGGTTATTGTTTATGCCGCTTCTTTTAAAAATATTTTCAAGTTCGATTTACATCCGGTTATACCGGAAGTCGATACCAACTTTGTTTTTTTAAATGGAATGGTATATTTTTTACGCTGAATTCGAATAAAACGTGTAATTCTAAGGTAAGTTTCATAACCAACTTGTACACCTATGACGATCGGTTTCTGAGTTAATTTAATTTATAGAAAAAAAATCGCTACCGCAACCCAAATTATAAAAAATCATAACTTCCACAAAATACGACTAAGAGTGTCGAAATTTTTACTAGTAATAGCTAAATTTTAGTGCTAAAGCCTTGACAAAATTGAATTAAATAATTTATACAGGGCGTTCAAAATAAAATTTTAAAGTTTAAAAACTTCAAACACGAATTACTCGTTTTTTTCAAATGGCACCTACTATTTTTTATTTTTTCAATCCATTCCTTTTTTTATCCTCTTTCGATCTATATGGATACTTCCTATTTTAAGTAATAATTCAAAATTATTCCAAAATTTTCAAATAAAATAGGAAGTATCCTATGGATCGAAAGAGGATAAAAAAAGGAATCGATTGAAAAAATAAAAAATAGTAGGTGGCATTTGAAAAAACGAAGTTATTCGTGTTTGAAATTTTTCAATTTTAGAATTTTATTTTGAACGCTCTGTATAAATTATTTAATTCAATTTTGTCAAGGCGTTAGCACTAATATTCAGCTATTACTAGTAAAAATTTCAACACTCTAAGTCGTATTTTGTGGAAGTTATGATTTTTTATAATTTGGGTTGCGGTAGCGATTTTTTTTCTATAAATTAAATTAACTCAGAAACCGATCGTCATAGGTGTACAAGTTGGTTATCAAACATACCTTAGAATTACACGTTTTATTCGAATTCAGCGTAAAAAATATACCATTCCATTTAAAATAACAAAGTTGGTATCGACTTCCGGTATAACCGGATGTAAATCGAACTTGAAAATACTTTTAAAAGAAGCGGCATAAACAATAACTAAATGAGCCCAAGTTTCAGAATTTAATTCCTTCTATTAATTCATATACTTCTAATAGCCCATGAACTTGAAAAACCCTGTATATCCCTTGGATTTAAGTATTTTTTTCCTCAACGAAAAAGTATTAAATATTGAATGGCACACTGGCCGAAAAATATTTCATTTCGATTTAAATCTTCTTTTTTTCTGTGGCAATATAGAATGAAATTAGGGCTAGCGCAAAATCTAAAAATAAAAATTCGAATCTTGTCTTATATTACTCCTAAATATGTGATCTTGAATTTTTTTTTATTTAACCTAAACTTTATAAACGTCGTGAAATCCTGAACATAAGTAAGCAATCTTAATTAATAAAAACTGTGCTTATCAATCTTGGTATTGTTTTGAATCTCAAATAAGTATTTGTATTTGTTTTTAAAAGAGTTTAAAACTGCTTTTATAATTTTGATGTTGATTAGTCCAACGAAAAGAGCTTTTTTCAAAAGGATATAGTTAATATTTAAATATTATTTATTCATCTGGTTAATACCCTCCCCCTACTACCTCCCCCGATATTATCTACAGTATTAATAAAACAAGCTGCAATAATTAAGACAACACAGCTATTAATTGGTTTGGAAATTTAATTATCTTACCTGCACTAAAAGATAATAATAAAGAGTTATTTAATAAATAATAATTTACAATTTTCATTGTTTCCAAAAATTAGTAATGTTGTTATTGTTACTTGATAATGTTATATTTCAAAATTTTTATTACCTACACGACTCTTGAATATACCATGAAAATGGCTTCATTAAAAGGTGTTTTTAATTTTTCTTGTTACCTAGCTATAAATAAAATATATGTTGTTAAAGTACATCAACTTTTGTTCTTTCACTCCTTCGTATAATTATACCGATTCGATGCAGTCAGGCCTATACAATACCGTCTATATTAAATTAATTAAAAATTATTTACTCTACGTTATGGAATTATTAAGTATCATTTTATAAGCATTTCAGGGAGATCAATTATCGAAAAATTAAAATAGAGGGATGAGGGGCTTTGTTTTTGTTTTTGTTCATCATCGCTCAATGATAATTTTTTTCTAAATGTTTTATTTTCGAGGAGTTTATCTTGTGTTCGCAAATTATTTTCTCAGAATAATTATTGAAAAAGAAAAAGGTACGCATAAACAATGTAATTAAACTTCAAAGCTTGAAGTTGTTATTCCATAAACTGGTTCTTCGAATATTTTGTCTTTTGATTATATTATTTTTGGATAGTCGCTGTGTTTCAATAATACAGAGTGGTAAATATTTTTCGACAATAACAATCTTTAAGACATAGGTAATGTTCACATGTATTACAAAATACAATAACCATGTAAAGAGCGAAAAAGATCTACATGAAGTGAGTAGATAATAATTAATGTATCGCTATCGCCATGGAAAATTTACCGCCCTGTATATTTCGTTAAAAATCACAAAAGATAAAATATTTTCGAAATAAGCCAAAAAATAGATAATCCTTAAAGTTTCCTAATGTTTTAAAAAACACATTGTGTACTTATTTCTATTTGATTTACCATCTTACCTTTGTGAGAAAAGATTATCTCTCCAATTTTTGAAATAAAAGAAAATATTTTCAAGCGTTTTAGAGGAATAACCTTTGTAGTTTTATAATTAAATACAGTTTTAAATTTTAAGAAATTACCTACTAACAAGCATTTAACTTTGATTTTCTTCTAAAATTATCTTCTCAAACTTGATATCCACAATTTTATTTGTAATATGTTCTTTATTTTCGAGCCTAAAATATCTATCATTAAGAAAATGTTTTTTTTTTGGTGATAGAATTCAAAAAAAAATCTTGAAACACCCTTAGTTTGCTGCTTCGTAATTTGTTTCTCCAAGAATCGCTCACCTTCCTTTTATATATGTCTTTTAAATAAGTGAACGTTTCTCTTTATCTGCTCTTGAATAACAAAGCTCCGGTATCGCCGGATTTACGATCAACTTTCAATGTCCTGTTCCAATTTCTGGCCATCTCGGTAGGCAGGTACTTTCTTTTGGCCACCGCGGTAGCATCCGATACAAAATTTCACCTTTCCCTCTTAATTTGATAAGCTGCTTACATGTTTTGCCTTTTTTTCTTTCGTAAACTTCTTAGGCTGGTTGCAAGCTGGCTTGTAAGCTTCTCAAGCATACACAGTAGCGTTCATTGGGTATCGGATTATTTTCGTATTTATACCTTAATGCTATTCAAGTTCAAACTTACCATAAATATCAAGTAGATTTAGGTAAACAATGGAAACATCAATTGCCTAACTATTAAACTCAATCGATGTAGGTACCTACCTATTTTAAAAAATAATCAAATAAGGAATAGATTAAAACTCTATAAATTATTTTTTTATTATTTTTCCTCTCTCTGTGTAAATACATGAATATATTTGATTGAGTTTACTGATACTTGATTGAAATTCATGTTCACTACTTTAAATAAAACGCTTATATTAAATTTCAATTGTTGTTTATTGCACTTGACAATTGTTTCGCCAAACTTTGGCTTCTTCGGAAGTTATTTGTTACTTAGCATAATTTACAGCAAAATAGACTTATATACTAGTTGTAAGGGTAGGAGATGGAAATAAATTTAAAAATGGGGAGTTGCTTAAATCTGTTTGTTCATTTATTAAAGTTTTGGTATTTTTTGACTTATTAATTTCTAGTATTTCTAAAAATGTTAGTTTTTGTTTATTATTTTCTGTATGTATGATTTTGAAATTTTCATCGAAATCATGATTTTTAGTAATAAGATGATTTCGATGAAAATTTCAAAATCCTACATACAGAAAATAATAAACAAAAACTAACATTTTTAGAAATACTAGAAATTAATAAGTCAAAAAATACCAAAACTTTAATAAATGAACAAACAGATTTAAGCAACTCCCCATTTTTAAATTTATTTCCATCTCCTACCCTTACAACTAGTATATAACTCTATTTTGCTGTAAATTATGCTAAGTAACAAATAACTTCCGAAGAAGCCAAAGTTTGGCGAAACAATTGTCAAGTGCAATAAACAACAATTGAAATTTAATATAAGCGTTTTATTTAAAGTAGTAAATATATGAATGCTATAATTTTTCTAGTAGAGTCGAACTCCAATAACTCGATACATATATACATCTGTGTTTATTTTTTGTAAATGACCATTTGTCAGTAATTATTTCATGTTGCAGATAGATATACATTGATAGATAAATATAGGTAAGACCTTTTTCAGTGCACCACTTTCCACTTGAAAATTTAATTTAATTATAAAATTTAATATTTGGTCAAAAGACAAAGTGTTTTGGTGATAAATAATCCTACACTGAACTGCTTCAGTGCTTGCTTTGTACCGCCATTAAAAAGAACCCTTAAACTCGTATATTATTAAGGGATTTCCCTTATCGAAGTTGGCACCCAATATTATCTTCGAGTTATCAAGATGTTTGAGATTTCGAGTAATCCAGTAAAGATTACACATATTTCTTGTAGCTGCTGCTACTGACAACCAATTTGGTTCGGTTTATCGACGTCATCAAAATTCAAGTTTTCATATTAATAGTAAATATCTATTAAGAAACACAAAGATTCAAGCTCTAAATAGCTATTAATTATGATAATAAATTGTAAATTGGCAGATGTACTTATGATTAACTAGAGTAATTTCAAAAATTCATAGGAACAATATTATTCAGAAGGTACTAAAGACCTTTTGCAACGTCAGCAGTGACAGGGTATCAAATAAAACCGAATATTGCCACAATAAAAATTTTATGACATTTTTGGACAGATTTTTATGGTTTTGACTGAACTGTTATCTTAAGGTATCAGAATGCGGAATAAATTCGTCCTTATCGATACACGAATGTGCAGTAAACTTATGTTATTTGTCCTAAATATTACTTTTTAATAATGATTAGCTTCATTGTACCTTAAACGCATCAGTACTTCGATAGGGTACCTACCTAATAATCTATCTATAATCGTTACTATCTAGTAAATCTGCTATTAGCGGAGATCATCGAAATTTTGTACATAATGCTAAATTTTAACCCCAACTACCTATTTTATTTTCTAATTCAAAAAGTAGACCCTGAATAAAATAATGTAGTAGCATTAAAAAAGGTTTCAATTTTTCCGTGTACCCTTTAATCGTCCCAATTGCGCCGCCATTGCCAAGAAGAAAAATCTGTTTCCTCTTTCTTCTCGGTAGGTATGTAGTAGCGGCGATGAAATCGGTGTCAGTGTATAATTAGGTTATGCCCATTCAGCTTGAACTTGATCTTGCAACCGCTTTCTAATCACCCGGGGGCCATTCCGAGAGAAATGAAGCCTTTTAAATGCGAAGAAACGCGCTTGTTGACGCTACGGATTCTTAAAACTATACGTACGAACAACAAACGATCCTCAACGGAATGCGCCATTATCGTTGGATGATCTGCGAAAATACGGTCAGTTCTATGGATCAAGATTGCGCATATAATAAATACCTGTGAACCGCGTGAAGAACACACCTGGTTATTAATGTTAGTCGCATATTTTAAATCGACATCGTCTAAAGGATTTATAAGATTTAAGATTCTCCTGTTAAACCCATAAAGTTGTTCCCTGTAGCAAGTATTTCAAACCCAAGTGAGCAATTTTGACAAAAAATATTCTCAAATTATCTAGAAGAATAAAAATTGTAAAGCAATGTATAAATGGTTTAAAATGAAAAGTCTGAGAAAACGTAAAATGATTTCATTTTCTTCTTCTAAGGATATTACTGTAAATTATTGGGTAACCAATTTTGTGTATCTCGCAAAGGGCGGTATTTAATTAAAACAGTAAATTGTTATAATTAAACGAGAAGAGCTTAAGAGAATTTACTACTAAAATAATCGTTACAATCTAAGTCTATAATGAGATGTTTCACTTATTGAATGACGATTATTATTTCCAAAAGCGGTATTTTTGTAATATTTTTTTTTTATTAAAGAAACTTTTAAAGGGAAAAATGAACCATAAAAAGTATCTATTTAGTTCTGTACCGTCACTAATGATAATTTAGTTCTCTTTTCTGATTTATTTTTTTTGAAAAACATGGTTAAATTAATAAAATTTGACTTTTAGTATTTTTAGAATAAGGGGGTGGTAAAATCTCTTTAGGGATATCTAATTTAGAAAATTTAGTACCTCGGTTAAGTATGTAAGGTGTTCTTATTATAATTTGGGTCGTTCCTTCAACCCCTTAGTGACATTCTGTAAGGATTGATAGAATTCCCCTTCCTTTAATGAATTTTTAGTTTATTTTATAATTCAAAAGTTTTTTCAGATTCCTCTTCCTTTAAATGAGGTATGACGTGATATTGTTAAAACCCTACCCCCAACCAATATTTTGTTTCAATCAATTCATGATGTTTAGAATTTTTCCTTTTAATGATGAGTGGCTAAAAAAGGGCAATTAAAATAAGGAAAATAACGACTTAAATTTAATTTTAGATCAACTAATGATCTCAAATTTTCAAATCAAAAGAGCTTGGTAGCAATTGGTACTGGGACAGTAAACACAACTCCAATCACAAAATCGATGTTTGAATTGATATTTGTTTTTACTTTCAAGTTCATTTGGGAATTTTTAAGATTGTGTTTGTCCGAAGTGTTAGCAGTTTATTAACATCATTGACAAGAAAGGCTTTTTACGCTACCTTCACTTTCAAAAAAAGGTATTAGTGTCACTCATTTGTGAAAGGTTTGAAAGCGTAAGTGCTATATGGCCAACTCATTCATGGGAAAGTACATAAACCCATTCAACCGATATTTATGTTTATCTTCAATCAGACTTTTAAAATGGTTAAAGATAAAGTTTGCTGACAGGGAGATATTTTTTTGATAAAAGCTAAAGTTTGGACGTTTTATAAACTTTGAAAAATAAGTTAAATTAATAAAAAATTATAGTATTCGACCTAGGATTGTTTTCGACGTCTTGCCAACTACTGTGCTTTGCATTCTCAACGAAGGATTTTCCACCCTCGCTACGATCTTTGAGTCTAGTAAATGCCAACTGCAGTACTTAGCGAAACGTCAGATGAACGATTTAATCATTTTCTCGAAGAAATAAAATAACACAAGTTACAAACACAAATTTATTGTACCACAATGTACATTTCGCCACACAGTGGCTTCTTCAATATTACTTTCTTCCACTTGAAGAAGCCACTGTGGGGCGAAATGTACATTGTGGTACAATAAATTTGTGTTTGTAACTTGCGTTATTTTATTTCTTCGGTATTATGGAGTTACAATTTTTGAAAGCTTCCTCGATACAATAATCATTTTCTCACTGAAAGAGACAATCCTCACCCACGAATACCTAATATTATTATTATAATGCTGATCTTGAATGCCTAGTTCATTTCAAAATGAATTTTCCCAGTTGGTGATATTTATAACAAACTATAGTTAGATTCATCGTGCATCATGAATGAACAATATTTTCACATTTGTTAATTAGTCGATAAATCAGTCAAATGAGCTTCCTATTGAAATTTCAAACTGTCAAAATAAAATATAGCCCCTAAATTATTTACGGCTAGTGTAGTTTTCTGTTATATATTTCAGAAGTATTAAACCCTGTTCAGTAGTTTTAAGATTACCCTTCCATATAAAGAAGTAAGTCATTATTTTCCCTTTATATAAAAGTTGCAATGTACCCTTCTTCGTGTTGTGTTACATTATAAAAATGTGCATTAAGTTAATAATTTCCCATTCGTTTTTTCATATTACATGAACACAAAAAACAAATATAAAATTTTTATAAACTTGAGATCGCTGAAGTGTCCTATGTTATATTAATATAGTTTTTGTGTTTTAAAATTTAAAATTATACAATACAAATTCTAATATATGAAAGAATTTGAATATATCTATTTTCAATTTGAATATATGTTCAATTTACGGTGGATGCGCCAGGACGTTAATATTGTAGTTTCTAATTCCATTTAGGCAAAACATAGTTATGTATGACGGTTTATCTAACTAACTATACATTAACAAATTTAATATGCTTTCAATGAGAGACTAGATATTTAATTTTCCATTATTGTGGTTAAGTGGATAGTCATTAATGGTAAGTTATGCACCCTAAACCAATTTGCCTTAAAATCCTTAAAATAGAGGCAATGATGTATTGTTACTTGCTTCAGTACAATTAATAATAATATAATTAATGTAAAAATAAAACAATAATCATATAATAGAGACACTGAAAAAGTCTCTAAAATATTTTTCACACGAAAAATAGTTACGAGAAATACTTGAGTGAAACTTACACAAGTGTTTTTATTATGTTGTGTTATTTTATAACTTTATAATACAAAAGGCTTCCCAAACGATAGGTAGATAATGAAAAGGTTAGGAAGTAGGTAACTAGTATTAGTAAATTTTAAGTGCACAAACGATGTCCCTTGCAATTAACGTATTCCTGAAAAATACTTATTTACCTACATCCGATTAAATTGAAAACATGATTTTGTAATGCACCGGTGAAAACTCCCTATTTATTTTATTTTTATTGTAAACGGAGAACAATAATCATGATTTTATTACTTGATGAGTCAAGCAAAATTTTTATAGTAAATAATACTAGAATTCTCATAAAATGTACTTGGTGGTATAAAACAATTTTTCATTCTTTCTAATACAGTAGAACCTTGATAACTTAAACCTCGATAACGTACAAACCTCTATAAATTCATAAAATTTTGTGTTCCCTTCCCCTCGGAGCCCAAAAACCCTTCTTTTACTTAAAATACGAACCCTCTAAAACTTAAACGAATAATTTGGGTATCGCACCTCAGTAAGTAATAAAATTGATTTAGAAAATGTGAATTGTTTGAAACAAAAGAAAAATTACCGGCTTTTTTATGTAGAATAAAATAAATTTGAATAAATGTACCTTTAAACCTAAAATAAAGTACGTATGTACATAATAACATTTCGAAGTTTCATTTGCATTTAACCTAGCTCGTATTTTCTCTACCTCTCGATTATTTTATCGTGTCGTAAAGAAAAAAAAAAATACTAGAATGAGAACAGTTTAGTAAAATTAGTGATAAGAACTGTAACTGCAAAAATGTTTTCTAATCAAGTCAATTTTACTAGAATTCAGTCTCAACACCGAACGTTGATTGACTAGATATTTCTAGTAAAATCTCCTTGAATGTCTGGTCGTCCATATAATTGACAGATTTTTTAGTCATGTCATTTTAGAATTCTAGCAATATTTTCATGATTGTTTTCTCCGTGATATGGGATAATTGTTTTAGTTAATATTATATTACCACAAGTATTCATTAAATTCAGTTGAACGCACGCCAAAATATAAAAGCAAATTTGGTATCTAATTATTTCGCTTCCTACCTATATTAATAAATAAAATGTTTTTGGTATGAAAAAGATAAAAAGTCTTCCCCGCGACTTAGAATTAAACCTAAACCACAATAATATGCAACCAATTAAGCTCAGGAGTACCAACTACCAACAACTGATCTATTGTGAGTGCACCTCTCTTTCAGGAAAAGTAAGTGGCCTCATTAGAGAAAGTGGACTTAACCATTTAGTTGCTTTAAAATATTAAAGCGGAATCAAGAACTAGGTAGAAACGATGTAATCAAACCTTTCTCATTTTATTTGCAACTTTGTAACTATTAGCATGCAGTTATTTATGTTAATAGCTGCATATGGTATTAACACGATAGCGCAATAGAAGAACCGTTAGAAGATTTGATAAATAATCAAATAAAATAAAAGTTATTCATGTGATTCGCTGACTGAAGGCTCCGTACCTCATCAAATAACCCTGGCCACTGCACCGCTCGCGTTGCCTTAACCATAGCATTTTGCAAAATCGACTATCGACATTCGAGATTTCCAGCTTTTTTTCGCGGATTTCTACCATAATAATATTTTGCTTCATCTATTTTAAAAATTTTTTGTTTTAAAGATTTACGATGGTACGAGTACATATTGACCCACAGGCGCACACATATGTCCCTTTTCTTATGTTTTATATTATAAATGCAGTTAATATAAATATCATAAAGGGGAATGTAACTTTGCCTAATAAAAATGCAAATATGTAACAAAAGAACTATATTAACATAAATAAATAATAAATTAGGGACATAATTTAAATGAGCTAATTTTGAATACTACCATACAGACTTTTCCAACTGTTGTATGCCATTTCGGCTGCCTCCCTTTTCTTGCGGTCGTGGTGACCACCAGATGCGTGAATGACATGATAACCTCCATCGTCACCTCCATGGGAGGCTAATTTTTTGATACCAATGATCATGGACAACATAAGTGCCATGGCTGATACCATGAGGGCCTTCATGGCGAGAAGTCCTACACCACCCAGTCCAAGGGCGGCCAACATTTTACCGAACATCATACTAAGAACCAAAATTCCTCCATAACCACCACCCTTTTTGCCTCTTCCAGTAACTAGTTGAACAAGGATATGGGGTTACCAAATTATCGTTAATTTTTTTTTACGGTTAGTGGTCTTGAAAATTTGAATTGGTTATTTAAATTGCTAATGCCCTTTAAAAATTCTATAATAATATCTTTTATTACCTTTATAAATATCTGAATGATAAACCGATAAAACGAATAAAAATTTATATTCTTCTGATAAAAGTTTCTTACACCCCCAATTTGAAGGCAATCTTTTAAGAATATAATGTAGGTATCTATTATTAAATGACGAATTGTATTTTATAAATGCAAATAAATGTAAATTAAAAAATAATTTAACAATGCAACAAATCATAAATAAAAAGAAATTGCTTTCACTGAAACATCATAAATATTCAAATTTTTGTTGTTTCACGAAGTAAAATTGTAAGCAAACGTAACTTTAAAGTTAATAAATTTATTTTACCTACTGCTTCTCATATGAATATAAGTTTTTTTTAAATTTCTATTTCTACTATTTTATTTTATATGTCAATACCTATTTCATTATTCTTGAATTTTATTGCATATATTATTGGGTTTGATTGATATTTATGCTATTGATTAAATACACGTGTCTACGTTAAAATACTGTTAATAAATAATAATTACAAAGGAATTAAATGTTGATATAATGATTGGGACTATCAGAACATTCTCCCATTTTAAAATTCTGACGAATTAATTAAAACAACGTTTGAATTAATTACCAGCATCTTCCTTGACATCCTCCATTACTGATTTAAGGGACCGACCAAGATCTCCCTTGGGCAGCATTTCCGGCAGTTTGATTTGAATTTCGTGGCTCTTTAAATAGTTCTCGAGGGCAGTAAAGACACTACCACCGTCTGGCATAGCCCTTCCACTAACTTCGTTAGCATTTTGCGTGGTAACTAGGTGAACTCCGTCGCCTAATAAAATATCCTCGGGTTGCGATTGAAGGAACTGCCTGACGACCTTCCCGAGCATCTGTAATCCTTGGCCGTAGTCAAACGCGTCTTTTTGCGCCCGAACTGTTGCTCCAAGGGCAAAAAGGCACACCAAAAACTGAACCTTGCACATCATCATCGCTATCGTTGCACACAAGAAGCTCGATAAGATACTGACCGTCCAGTTACTCAGTAGTCTTTTATATCAAATTCCAGAACTACTGTCACTATTTTAATTAAATTGAATAAATGGAGCAAAATGCTATTAGTGTGATAGTCCGACCGTCCCAGATGTCGGGTAAGCCAATAAGTAAAAGGTACAAAGATTTTTATGTTAGATAGAAAGAGACGGGTTGTGTCCATCGTTCGTTTTTCTACCCATCTAAACTGGAGCGTGCGCGGTCACTAGAAATGGAGTTAGTACAGTAATTGTTTTTTGCATGTTGTAAAGATCGAAACGGCTTCTTAATAAAGAAAAGTCGCCAAGATAATTACTTGAAGCATAGGGCATTGGCACACTTCTTCCGTTACAAGTGAACGATCATCAGAGAATGTACCATCTGCTAAGCGGAACGCAATCCAAGAGCAATTCTCAACTGGGCGGACGTACTATGCACGGTTTGCTATAATCAATAGCATATCCAATCCAATGATAGCTCATTCATGGAATAGATTCGTTTGTTTGTAGGATTTGCAACGTCATCAGCCCACATTCGATTTTCACTCGTCTGCAAAAGCGACCTCGATCGTTTTTTTTTCCAAATGCAATCATTTTGACTCCACTTTCGTTTACATGAAGTGTTCCTTTCTAAACACGCAAATGCTTTATATTTGGAGAAACAGAAACCTGACCGTGACTTTGACTTTGCTTTCCGAACGCAGCTCATTTGCTTCGTAGAATTGGTTTCTACTCATTGGTTTCTGTTCATTAATTTTAGTAGAGATGTGATTTACGTGCCTTTTGTTAATTAACGACTTAATCCACTCACTATTATTGTTTTAGAAAATTATCCAGGATACCGTCCAACATAATAATTTTAACCCCTTTTCAATTAGTCGAAATTTGTTCCCCAGAAAGGACCAAATCATGAAACTACAAAAGCAACAAGTAATAAGAGTTTCTCAGTGGATTGTATTTGCTCTAATTTTTTTTAGAATAATCATATTGCACTTGTGCATTATTCGTCCGTTATCATTTTGTGTAGTAATATTTGTATAACCATAAAGTATACGTTATCCTTTTTTCAGTTGTTCTTCATTTGTACAAAATGTAAGTAGGTAGCTACCTATTATATACTGGTTTAATTTTGTTTACTTGAATTTGTTAAAAGACTGTTCAACAATAGCAGTAACAACTCTTTTAGTAAAATTAACCTCTATTCTGCTTATTATTCCAGTAAAATTTGTTTTTATTTACTTTCACATTTCTTTTCCGTTACAGTCTATTTCACTTGCGGAAAACAAATAGTTTCTTTCTCATGTTTTTCTAAACCAATATCTGAACATCTCAATCTACAAACTAGTGGTGATTGGCCATTTCGAGATGTTATAATCGATTGCTTCGACTGTTTTGAAATCTCAGATCTTTTCGATTGTTCGTATGATTTATCTGTCTATATTAACTAGTCTGTACCTAATACTTTAATTATGTGAGCTCAATTGGGGGAGGTGTCCCACAAAATCTCAAATTTAAAAGGAAAAGGTATCAGTTAATTCAAATTCATTCACCCTTTAATTGGAAACTCATAATAGAATAAATCTCAAGTGAAAGGAAAGGGAGTCTCACTGCATCTCACCTAATCTCATTAAAAAAATACGTCAGGAAACTAACAAAAGTCCCTTACATCCTCACACATGAGATTATTTTGATTGTACACTACAAAGCTCTTATTTCGTTGTAGATACAAAGCGTGCATCAACATTTGTTTACTCTGCCTTTTGTAAACATCTTATTTGAATTTTACGTAGGTTGATAACATAACAGCTGTTATGTATAATTAAGGTAAAAAGCAGGATCTGGTTAACTTTCTCTTATCATATTTGTAACACATTTCCTTTAAAACTCGATTACTAGTATCAAGATAAAGTGTACAACAAGGTGAACCTCGAGGCGTCTCACAGAAAAGTGAAAGCTTGCTTGCAGAAAGTTTTATCAAACAGTACCATAATTCGCACGATATTTTTATAAATAAATTCGTAAAGAATTGCACGTATTTATAAATTATAAGCTCGTTGCAGTTAACGTTGTTAATCAGATCGAGTTAATGATAGGTACCTACTTTTTTAATACTGCACAACAACAGTGTGTCTTTGTAATTTAACGATGTTGTTTCTTTCTAATTAAATCTTCATGGTTGCTTTGGTTCAATTATGAGGAACTTTTATTAATGAATTTAAAGAATTGGGTCAGATATGTAGGCGCAACTGAACGAATTTAAAATACACGAGTTGAAAGTGAAAAATTGCTTTTTTCTACAAAATACTTTTAAACGAGCTAAAAAATATACAGATATGATATATTTCTGATACGAAAGCATCAAAAAATAGGTAGTCTCAGATTTCATTTACATCTTCCAGGCTTTTTCCGGATTTACCGTGCTCTCCGCAATTTTCCATAAACGAGGGGTCGCACGAAGGGTTTTATTTACAAATGAGCGGATTTTTAATATTCGTTTGTAAGCTACTAACAGAATAGGAAATTTTGAAGAAAAAGGTAAACAAGCGATAATCAAGGGTCCTTCATGCTTTGTTAGCAGTTTTTGTGACACCGCTGTGAAAAATCTCCTGGATTAAGGGCAGAATAATAATAAAGTTTTCTTCTGCTTTCCTCTATATAGCCGTGCTATTTAATTAATTTTAGTAAAATACACTACCGTAGCTTTTACTGACTCTTTCTTCAAAATAATAATTTGTACAGTAAGGAATTGTCAGATCATCACTCACAAACTCATTATGTTCCCGATTTACATTTATATTATCTCGACCTCTTGTATATTTTTTTGTATTAAGTGGAGAAATTCTTTTATTCTTTTAGACTTGTATTTTGTAAGATATCTTTTAATTATTATTATTTTCAGTACAAATGATGGCTACCAAATTTATATTGGCAATCCCAGAAACTAGTATTGTAGTTTAATTGAACCCCAATTGATTTTACTAATCTACTTACTCAAATTAGAACACACATATTGCAACCGCAAGATTAAATCAGCTGAACTGCAGATTGCAGTCGACATAGTTTATGACGGAGCTTAACTAACGTTGGCTAAATATAGGAAATGCAATTTTAGGCGGAACTCTCAATCTCGTTAATCACAATAATTAACGTATTAATAATATAATTATACAATGTAACTGAAGTAACTACATATTATGTAAGCACTTTTTTTATGGGAGTTAATTTTGGGTGAATAGATGAAGTTTTTCAATTATTTTTACTCCACAAGAATAATAACCAAACGCATTATTCATCTATTCCACAATGAAGTCCACAAATAACCATCATAGGTACTGCTTTTTTTAGGGTTTAATTAATAAAGGAAAGTCAATAAATAATTTATATCAGAAATTGTCTACGTCTTCAACTAGATAAAAGTAATTTATTAAATATTTTATAACACTAAGAGCAGTTCTCATATTTGTAATAGAAAATTTCATTAAATTTTGTTACAAATACTGTTTGGTCATCCACCCTACTGTCCAGACTACTCCTCGATTAAATTATTGCTTGCTAATAATAACTTAAATATATTTATATATTAGCACAATAAATATATAAATAATTCTGTAAATACACACATTGGCATTTGCAAATGTTTGGAAGTCCTTTAGTAGTAAGTGAATTCGAATTTACGCTTTCAAAAAACTGGAGTTCCATTATCCTTGTCGACTAAGCCCTTATTTACACGTAATATTGTTAGACGGCTAATAGGCAGTTAATTATACGAAAACTATATAATTATTATCAACAGTTACGTATCCTGTAAGTAAACAAATTGACGATAAGATTGGAGGAAATTGTTGAAGATGTGTTTTTCTTTTTATGTAATAAACGTACGTATCTATGTGATTATGTATGTACATCTTAACTTGTAATTATGTAATTACATCTGTTTAAATATGTTTCACTTCGTTTAATTAAAATCTAAGAAGACAAATATAATGGGCCTATTTGCAGAAATTCACCTGAATCAAACAAAACTTATTTGACGTGTATGCTAATTACAAATGTAAACCTCATAAATATGTTAAGCTGTGCCCGCATTTATTTGCATAAATAGTGTTACTAATTAACATAGTCTATCGTATCAAACCTATGTATGTATACATAGTTGCAGCAGTATTAAAGTTGGCCTTTCTCAAGAAACGATTTTCATTATGTATATCAGTGAAGTTTGATATTATAATTATTGATTAGATTGAGACCTTTTTTTAATGGTGACTACTTCATTAACAAGTACGTATTTCAGTCTAAGAAATTTTAGATGACCGGTTAGGATTACATAATGAGATGTAACGAGTCGCTCATTAATGATGGAAATATAATGGACAGTATACTCTGAAAATTTTCAATTTGTTGTAAATATTGTCTGAAAACAATACAGTATACCTAAACCACTGGCGGTTCGTTAAACAATGGACCAAAGCTTCTTTAAATAGAAATCTTGTTGGCCACTTAACGAGATTTTTAAAAGTCATTGGTCTCCTTAATAGGTGTTACTTAAGTCAAAACAATTTGTGAGTATGACTTATTAAATTACAGTAAATCAACAGAAATTTTTACTCTTCATTTTCTCTCATTATGTATCTATAGACATGTATTTCTCAGATTATCACAAAATTACCCAATACGCACTTTTTTGACATATACCAGCCGCCATTGTTATTATTGTTATACTTATTAAGTAATTGCATTGATTAATGATCTTTATTAATAGTCTAACTTTATTTATTAAACTACTGTTTGAACAAGTAAGTGAATTGATTAATAAAATTCAAATATGATCACCGTTATTTACCAAAAACTCATCTTCGTCTACACAATAACTGAAGTGTTTGAACTTGACAGTGCATTGGAGTGTCGCGTCGCACAAGTTTTAATTATAAAGAGATGGAGTCGCGATTCTTTCACCGTTTTGTTTGTCTAGACAGACGGGACCATTCCATAATTGAACGTTTGGTTAACAGATGATAAACGGTGCTCAAACTTCTTGCAAATCTTCAATGTTCAGTAGGTACCTTTATTCATAAATTCTACTTATGCTCAGTTTCATGTCACTTACATTCTTTAGTTCGCCTTTTTACTTAATACGAGACCAGAATATTTAAATAAGTTTTTGTGTTCCGAATTAACAAGCTCACATAAGGAAATCCTCAGGAAATTATTTTTTAATCATATCTCGTGCATAGATAAATGAAAGTAAACAAAAACACATTATGACAAAAATGTAACAGTTGTCAGTATGTGGCGGTATTCTGTTAATAACTTTAGGTATAGATATTACAAGAAGGTATAGTGAGCTCATGAGTTCAAAATATTACAGCTTCGATAAATTATCACATTTGCACAATAAAATAAGAATTTACTAAAAATTGTAATTCTTAATGATTGTTGTTCATATTTATACACTATAAGAAAGTTAAAAAGGCTAGAAATTGCAAGTCGGCGCAATGTAAAATTAAGTAAAAGTGTTCTACTAACACCATTGTTAGTATACAGGGTTTTTCAAGTTGATGGGCTATTAGAAGTATATGAATTAGTAGAAGGAATTCAATTCTGAAACGTGGGCTCATTTGGTTATTGTTTATGCCGCTTCTTTTAAAAATATTTTCAAGTTCGATTTACATCCGGTTATACCGGAAGTCGATACCAACTTTGTTATTTTAAATGGAATGGTATATTTTTTACACTGAATTCGAATAAAACGTGTAATTCTAAGGTAAGTATGATGACCAACTTGTACACCTATGACGATTGGTTTCTGAGTTATTTTAACTTATAGAAAAAAAATCGCTACCGCAACCCAAATTATAAAAAATCGTAACTTCCACAAAATACGACTTAGGGTGTTTAAATTTTTACTAGTAATAGCTGAATATTAGTGCTAACGCCTTGACAAAATTGAATTAAATAATTTATACAGGGCGTTCAAAATAAAATTCTAAAATTGAAAAACTTCAAACACCAATTACTTCGTTTTTTCAAATAGCACCTACTATTATTTATTTTTTCAATCGATTCCTTTTTTTATCCTCTTTCGATCCATATGGATACTTCCTATTTTATTTTAAATTTCGGAATAATTTTGAATTATTACTTAAAATAGGAAATATCCATATAGATCGAAAGAGGATAAAAAAGGAATCGATTGAAAAAATAAAAAATAGTAGGTGCTATTTGAAAAAACGAAGTAATTGGTGTTTGAAGTTTTTCAATTTTAGAATTTTATTTTGAACGCCCTGTATAAATTATTTAATTCAATTTTGTCAAGGCGTTATCACTAATATTCAGCTATTACTAGTAAAAATTTCAACACTCTAAGTCGTATTTTGTGGAAATTATGATTTTTAATAATTTGGGTTGCGGTAGCGATTTTTTTTCTATAAATTAAATTAACTCAGAAACCGATCGTCATAGGTGTACAAATTGGTTATGAAACTTACCTTAGAATTACACGTTTTATTCGAATTCAGCGTAAAAAATATACCATTCCATTTAAAATAACAAAGTTGGTATCGACTTCCGGTATAACCGGATGTAAATCGAACTTGAAAATATTTTTAAAAGAAGCGGCATAAACAATAACCAAACGAGCCCAAGTTTCAGAATTGAATTCCTTCTACTAATTCATATACTTCTAATAGCCCATCAACTTGAAAAATCCTGTATACTGAAATAAGATTAAAGAAGTAAGAATAAAATGCAAGAAAGTAACAGTAATCTATTAATCAGCGTGCTTTTAGAAGAAACAAGATAAAAACAGACGATTAATATAGCATAGTGCTTAAAGATCCTGATACCTACTTTTCTCCTGTAACAAGAGCTTTGAGTTTATACTTTGTGGTGATTTATTGTTCAGTTGATTTTCTTTTAAAGGTGCATTTTATAAATTGTTTAAGTATTAACAAATAGCAAAACGTGGTGTTATCATCTACTCGTAAAACTTGTTTAAATCAGTTTCTTATTATCAAAATCAAACGAAGGGTCTTATCTAATAATGTACGTCTAAAAAATACTGTTGTAGATCTTTGTTACCAAGATAGCCTGAAGTTCATCGTTTTTCTGAACTAAACAATTTATTTATTTTATTGGAAATTATATTTATTAATGATGCAGTAGGAGTTTTATGAAATATTTTATACAATAATAATAATAATAATAAAAAGGAAGTTGCTTTTTTATGCTTCAAAGAATTTATTAAATCTAAAATGGTTTTGACATATTTTTCAAGAGTACAATGTATACATTTGTTTATAAAAAGAAGATGCTCCTATTGATTTATCCTTTCGGGAAAGATCTAGGTACAGTCAACTTACTAAAATAAATGTGTATACAGTTGGTTGTCTGATGCATACAAAATGCATAACGTACATATAGACTAAAACGTAATGTTTTTCACTTTGCAATAGAGAAAACGTAGCCTGCATCGAGATGGAATTGATAAAATTTCAGTTTTCCTTCAACGACAGAAACATCTGCTGGTTCTTATTATGGGGACAAGACAAATGCGAATGTGAAATATCTAGCGAGTTGCTTGAACCCTTGGAAAACATATTTGAAATATATTCTGCGAATCGCAAACAAACTGGAAAGTTACAAAATGTACCTATAAATTTACATACGAGGCTTGATAAGAAAATATGCAGTTTGGTAATTCATTTATCCAGAGATACAAATCCTGTTCCAAAAGACGCTTTTAATGTATTTATGCTAACATTTATTTTAATCTTAAAGCACTTTTATGTTAAACAAGCTATGGGCCCCGCGTGGAAAAGTGACTTACGGCAGCATTTTTAAATTATTTTTCTTCTAAATTTTTATTTTCTGGGCCGTAAGCCTTTTTGCCGACGTCATTACACAAAAACTTTCATTCCTTATTTTTGCCCCTTTTAGGGTAAAATTTTTACAAACTTTAAATGTCGTATTTATATCTAATCAAAAGCCTAAAAAATAAATTTCAAGCCTCTAGCTTTATATCTACTTATCTATCTCTGTACCAAATTCTCATTTAAATCGGTTCAGTAGTTTGGGCGTGATTGCGTAAACACAAAAGACAGACAGAGTTACTTTCGCATTTATAATATTATAGATTAATATAGATTTTTTAAAATAGTTTATATAGCTAATTTACTTTTATTGATCCAAATAAACAAAACCTCTATAACTTTTTACACTTAATTTTTATTTTCTGGGCCGCAAGCTTTTTGGACGACGTCATTACACAAAAACTTTCATCGGCTTATTTTATCCCGTTTAGGGTAAAATTTTTACAGACATTGAATGTCGTATTTATTTATATCTAATCAAAAGCCTAAAAAATAAGTTTCAAGCTATCTTTAAAAATGACGGAATTACAGCACAAACATTCCTATTTCAATCCCTTACAACCCTTTTTTCGCATTAAAAAGTAGCCTATGTCCTTTCTCAGGCTCTAGACTATCTGTATCAAATTTCATTTAAATCGGTTCAGTAAATTTTAGGCGAGATTGTGTAGCATACAGACAGAGTTACTTTCGAATTTATAATATTAGTGTGATATGGCGTTTGATATTCTGAAGTTACTTAAGCGATTCTGTATTTATTTTTTTCAGTATTGATAGAGCATTTTTGTTTTAATTTTTGTTATTCCATTCGGTCAAGTATTCAGAAGAAAGGAAATACTTTAACTTGGGTTAATTACCATTTTCTATGGCTATCTTCTTCAGAGTGCGTTGTTGCAATTGAAAAACGTGTTGAGCAAAAAACTAATAATAGCAAACTTCATATAATCATACAATTGACCCCGATAATCCACCCTGAGTAAGTTGCTAAAGTTTAACGAAAATTTTTTGACCCTCATATTTACTATCACTATTTCTTGGGCATTTTCGTTAGGGAGAAGACCTACAAAGTGGTCTTTCCATACTGAGCAAAGACTTCCCATTCGCTCCAACTTGGAGTAATTCTCTTAACCTTATTAGGTTTTATATGAAACTTCCCTTAATAAAACCTGACTTCAGTTTCGATATCATCCCTGTATGCGCATATTTCACAACTGCAGCATTGAATTGACTTCATTCATTCCTGTCGTAACTTAACAATTCGTTAACAAAAATAAAATAATTGTGTCATTTGAAACAAAACTACATATTTCTTTAACAAACTCTATATACAGACTAGTTTCACTAAAGTTTATTTTTATGAATGCCTTATTTTATGTAGGTACGACAATTTCATGAAAATATTGTACATTATTCAAATAAGCACCTACACATTCAATATTTATTAGGTACATACAATTTACAGAAGTTACAAATTGTATCCAAAGAGATTTCCGTTTAATGATAGATCTCCTCATGAACCTTTTTAACAATGCAACGATTAACAATAACTTGTTAAATGAAGTAATAAGAATAATATTTAAAGAATAGCAAACTGAATTTACAGTTGATGTAGTATTTCTTACGTGAAGCGGACTCTGTTTTTGCTAATGTTTAGTTGTATAAACATCTCGCCACCGATACTTATTGTAAGTATGTTGTAAGCAAAAGATGATGAAATTTGCTTGTCTGTTTTAAACAATTTCTGGCAAACTACAATATATTCTGATTATATGAGATTATTAAATGTTTCACTTGAATGAGCTGAATAAATCTATAAAGTTATACAACTTCTTTGCACATTATTCTGATATGTTATTATAAATTGGTTTCTACACTTCTTAATTATTTAGCTAATATATTTCCTATAGGTATTTATTTTATTTTGTTGCTCATTCTTGCTGTTTTGTTATTCTCTTCTATAATACTACTTTTTCTTCTTTGTATTTACAGCTATTTATTCAATTACGTGCCTCCTTCTACTTGTTCTAATAGTGCTACTGCTTTTCTTACTTTTTCTTTCCAAAATAATTTCCAAACTCGTTTAAAATTGCTGTTCCTTCAATCTGCTCTGCCTTTCCCATTTTGTGACTTTTTTCATTACTTTACAAATCCACTTCATGCCCTTCAGTGTCTCAAATTCTTTCCTTCTTCCATTATTGATTTTCCTTTGTCCCGTTTTCAAATTTGAATTTTTCTCTTGGCAGTTTTTGGATTTTCTTTAATTTTCCTAATTTTTCTTCTCTGCATTTCTAAATCTCCATTTTCTCTTACACAGGCTTTATTCCTAGTCTATCTTATCCCATTAGTACCTACAATAATACAGTTGAATGATACAACCACAAACTTCGAGATGAAAAATACTCCCCCTAATGGGTTTTAAGAGTATTTTTTCGCTACTACTCTCTGTACTGAATTAATACATCAAACGGTTTAAAAAATTTCAGGAATATTTTGCTTTTAATTAGTAAACATGTAAACACAAGTAAAAAAAAAGTCACAACGTTTCTTCCACCAATTGAATATAAATTCAAATAAATAATTATAAAAAGAACACAATGCCTAAAAAAATAACTCTAGTTTACTCGATAACTACGTACTAAATATGTGTGTCTCAAATCCAGCAAATTTATAGACTGGGGGGTCGATAGATAATAAAGCCATAAAATATAGTGTTGATAAGAATTTTGTCCAACATGAAAAAACGCTCCAGTTTCCACAAGATTCTTTATGTGTCCTTACTCGATCATTTTCGCACAAAATTATTTATCAATTTAACAAAATCTTGCAACTGATTGTTACATTTTCAAGAAAAAATATTTTTAATAAAAATCATATTTAGTTTCATTATTTTATCAGTTTTGGTGTACCAATGCCAAAATTTGCTCTCTCTTTTATGTATGTGGTCTAGATGTTGGTGATTTCATTGTTGCTGATAAATTATAAAAGTGAGGAGTTATGTAATATGTTAGATATAAATAAAAAGGTAAATTTTAATGTAAAAGATTACAATGGATTTAAAGTGTTTCAATACAATTCTTTGCGAGGCCGCATTTTGTTCTCAACAAAATATAATTTGATTATGTCAGCATCAGTTCTGCTTGTGAAAATTTATACATTTATAATAAAAATGTACCTAAGTAAATATATTCCTTGAAAATTAACGATTACAATCAGCGTTTAATAAATAAAATAATAGATACAATTAAGTTGCTCAAAAATCACTAGAGCAAAGTGTTTGATAATTATTTACTCAAAGATACTTTTTTTTTCAGAGTCCCTAAAGAAGGTTTGAATTACTTGGTAAGTGTTATTTAGATTTAATATTGCAGTTTGGATGAATTATTTTGTGCAAATGAATTGGATTTCAATGTGGATAGTTTTTGATTCCATAGTTTTTCTGACGGGGAAGTTAAAGTTAAGCAATTTTTGTTTGTTCTTCCTACTAATCATCAACCAATTTTTATAATATTTTTTTTTATATTGCTTAAAGGAAATATGGTAGATTCTGAAATAATATTTTGAATTAGGATTACAAGTCGAAATAATTAATGTTTTTTGGTGAGATATTTGTATTGAAATTACAAAAAAATTATAAATAGAATATTGAGTTTGTTTGAATTGAATGGAATTGAATATGCCTTATGTATTCAAAATTAGAAAAAACATTAACTAACTCTTAGGCTTCCTGGTGGAAAAACAACTCATAGAATTGAAAACCGTTCCATTGAAGTCCTACATTATTTTTCCATCTCAAAGAACAATTGTTATTCTTTGTCCATTATGTATCTTTTCATTAGCAATTGTATTATTTTGTGGAGAGCATTGGAATCAAAATCTATTTTCAGTTTTTTGTAACAACGTATTATTTTTTTTTATAAAACAACAGAACACAATCATTAAAATTAAAACTTAACTATTAATATTAGAGGAGACTCATAGACATAAATAAACAAACAATCACAACAAGTAATAAATTAAATAAATAATGAAATTAACGATAGTCGCCGATGCGGCGCATTCCTATGGCGTCTTTTAATGAGACGGTTTGTGAGCCCTGTAGGCAAGTTCGGCTGCATTAAAATTCCTTCCCCATGAGTGGCCACCGTGCTCATAAGCACCACCACTGACTTCGTGGTGTTCATGGTGTTCGTGGTGCGGGTGAGCAACTACCTCGTAGGTTACGTGTTTCTCTTGGTGGAATAATTTCTTCAGGCCTATTACTGCCGCAAGGACTAAGGCAAGCTAAAAAAGTAAAGAGAAATTTTATTATTAGTTTAAAATTTTCAACAATCTGAGGGTTTTAAAATTTTATTATAAATATAAATCCGATTTCATAACGTTGGTAATGTCTATAGTCGATTGTCAAACTCTGGTAAAGATCTGAAAAATTGACGTTCATTGTTGCCTTAGGTAACGTGTTTTGTTAAAGAAAACGTGTATTATTTACATATTGTGGTTGATAAAAAACGAAACAAAAACGGTTACTTTTTATATTCGTCAGTTGGTAGTCTTGCCAACAAAGCGGTAGACTTGTTTTTACCTTTGCTATTACATTTTGATATTTGTGTTTCTCGGTCTCGTTGGATTTTATTTTTTGAGAGTCTAGCTTTATATTTATCGACATATAATACTTTATCCCAACTAAAAAAAGGTTATTCATTAATAAATATCAATTAACTGATTTTATTTAGTTCAGTATTTCTCAACCTTTTGTGGCTTCCTTCTTTAAGTTTACTTACAATTTTTTTCCCTGTCCCCTCCCACATTCTACGAAAAGGGTGTCAATTTAGTTAACTTAAGTCATTGTATTATATCTCCATGGGGGGGGGGGGTCAAGGTGCAGGACCGCTGTTTCTATTTCAAGACGATTTTCCAATATGACTTGATATGTTTCCTTTAGAGACTTACGCATGCTTTTATTTTGTGTTTACTAAAGGCGAACAACTACCCTTGCAATAAGCTTTTGTTGAAAGAATAATGAATTGTTTACTTAACAGTTATAGTTCACTAAATATATGAGATTGGTCATCAGATCCCTAAGTTTATTAATTACAATTTAATTACTTTTAAAGGCAGATGATAACAAATAATACAAAGAGGTTACGTTTCATACTGTCACGAAGAAGTGGTATCTACATATTTCTACCCCTGTATCAATATAATATTTTTTCTAGTCTTTTGTACATATATCAGTTTTATGTATTTATCGTCTATTTTCATAACCAGCGAACAAAAGCAGAAAACCTACGCGGAACGTCTTTACGACTGAAATCTATATATCACTATTCTACTGAAAGACGTTTTTTATTCACAAATTGAGATGTGCTACCACAAAAAAATTTTCAGCAACATGAACTAAAGCTAAAGGCAAAAGTGGTATCAAAATCCGTTGAACAATTCTTCACTGCCAAAAATAACTTTTAAGTAATGTGTAGGACACTTAAAAATTTGTTATTAAATAATTCAACTTTTGATGAAACTGTATTTTTTAATTACTTTACAGTATTACTATGATGGTAATATTGCTCTCAATCAAGTTTAAAATTTCACTGTTAAGTAGGTAATTGATCACTTAGAATTTTATATAGACATACCATGTTATATTCCCAATATTTTTCAGTCTATTTTTTGTAAGTACCTAAGTCATTCTTATTTATTTTACTGTAGTGGCAAAATGTATTCGAAATCTGAGATCTGTTAGAAATATGAAACAGGTCTTTGTATATTGGCAGTGGACAAAGCCCTTAAAATAATTATCCTTCGGTTTAACAAATTTATTGTGATCTTTCTGAACTTTATTAATTTATCAGAACACGCTATGCTATAGGTCCGAGAAGGGAGCAAAAAAATAAAAATACATTTCCTAACCCTCTGCTAAGAATCGAATGGTGTAAATTCTTATAGAACATCTCTTGATTTTTCGAACAAAAACTAAAAAATACTTAAGAGAAGAATTTTTCACTGCTTAAAAGATCGATTTGAACTATGCTTCTGGTGGTTTTGTTCGCTTTATTTCTTAGAAATAGTTCCGGGCTTGTAAATTACCATGTAGACGATAGTAAGGGCAATAATCCCATTTCATCTAATCGTAAAATAATTTTGAAACGGTTTCAGACACAAATAAACCTACGGATAGTGTCACTCAATCTCAATTTATATTGTGCTATTCTACGAAACGAATGTAATTCATGGTTTCGGAAAACAAGGGCTTACATTTTACACATGGAATCGAGCTATGTAGATTTTATCTTCTGTAAGTGACATGTTATTATTATGTTCTATTCTAGACATGCTTTTACTAGCTGAGAGCATTAACTTTAAATTCCCGTTCTTTGACTATTATTAAGAACACAACACTTGATGATGTGACGCATATAAAAAAAGAAATAATTTATAAACTTCAATTTTATGATGATGGTAATCACGACGAAAATTAAAAATAGGTTTATAAGTTTTTATGGTAATATATTTTAGAGATCTTCACAAAAATTCCTGTTATTCCTTGATAATAAGAGTATTTAATTGAAGACACTCACATTTATATGAACGTTACCTTTTTCCAAATTTGTAACAACTAATTTACTAATGCTGCTAGGTACGATGTATAAAAGTCACAAAATTTCAATTTAAATTAACGGCAATGTATTATGTCTTCTGAATGACCGTGAATTAAAAACACTACTTAAGACACCTTAATAAACTTGTTAGTAGATCTAACATAGGTCAGTAGTTTGTTGATATTGTCAAGCATAAATCATGATTACTGTTCTCATCAGCAGGTTCTAGACAGAATGCTAATCAAATCAAGTCAACGTTTGTTTGAAGGTTGTAGACATGTTTGCGTTGAAAATAATACACGTAGATTGTCGAACTTTCATGTCTTTATTGTTGAGATAGTTACCAGATGACGACTGGAGATACCATACCAGTCGAAACGTTGTAAAATTACTGTTCCTTTAATCTGCTCTGTCTTTCCCATTTTGTGACAGTTCCACTTCATGCCCTTCAGTGTCTCAAATTCTTTCCTTCTTCCATTATTGATTTTCCCTTTGTCCCGTTTTCAAATTTGAATTTTTCTCTTGGCAGTTTCTGGATTTTCTTTAATTTTCCTAATTTTTCTTCTCTGCATTTCTAAATCTGCATTTTCTCTTACACAGGCTTTATTCCTAGTCTTATCCCACTAGTACATTCATACAGTCGAGTGATAGAACTACAAACTTCGAATTTAAAAATACTCCCCCTGATGGGGTTGATCCTACCTTTGAGTATTTGTTCGATAATACTCTCTGTACCGAATGAATACATTACTCGGTTTAAAAAACTTCAGGAATATTTTGCTTTTAATTAGTAAACATGTGGTTTTAATAAATATCGAACTAAACACAAGTAAAAAAAAGTCACAACGTTTCTTCCACCAATTGAATATAAATTCAAAATAAACAATTATGAAAAGATTGAAAAGAACACAATGGCTAAAAAAAGAACTAGTTTACTCGATAACTACGTACTAAATGTGTGTCCCAAATCCAGCAAATTTATAGACTGGGGTGTCCATAGATAATAAAGCCATAAAATATAGTGTTGATAAGAATTTTGTGCAACATGAAAAAACTCTCCACGACCATTTTCGCACAAGATTATTCATCAGTTTAACAAAATCTGGCAACTGATTGTTACATTTTCAAGAAAAAAGACTTTTAATAAAAATTATGTTTAGTTTCATTATTTTATTAGTTTTGGTGTACCAATGCCCACATTTGTTAATAACTGTAGAACTCGTTCTCTCTTTTTTATGTATGTGGTCTAGATTTTGCTTATTTCTTCGTTATTGATAAATTATAAAAGTGAGAAGTTATACCTATAATATGATAGATATAGGTAAATATAAAAGTAAATTTTAATGTAAAAGATTTCAATGGATTTAAAGACTTTTACTACAATATCATTAAAATGTACCTAAATAAATATACTTTTTGAAACTTAACGCTTACAATCAGCGTTTTAATCATAAAATAATACAATTAAGTTGCTTAGAAATCAATAGTGCAAAATTTTTGATAATTATTTACTCATAGATATTTATTTTTTTTTTTCAGAATCCCTAAAGAAGGTTTGAATTACTTGGTAAGTGTTTTTTAGATTTAATATTGCAGTTTAGACGAATTATTTTGTTCAAATCAATGTGGATATTTTTTGATTCCATGGTTTTTCTGACAGGGTATGTTAAAGTTTGTAGCAATTTTTGTTTATTAATTTTTTTTAACTTGCTTAAAGGAAATATGGTAGCTTTTGAAATAATTTTATGAATTATGATTACAAATCGAAATAATTCATGTTTTTTGGTGAGATATTTGTATTGAAATTATAACATAATTAATATGATACTCAAATTATGTTTGCTTGAATTAAATAGAATATTGAGTTTGTTTGAATTAAATAGAATATGGCTTACGTATAAAAAATTAGAGAAAACATTAATCAACTCAGAGGCTTCCTGGTGGAAAAACAAGCCATGGAATTGAAAAACCCTCCACTGAAGTCTTATTAGAGTTTTCCATCTCAAACAACAATTGTTATTATTTATCCATTATGTATCTTTTAATTAGAAATCAACTTTTAATTTTATTATTTTGTGGAGAGCATTAGAATCAAAATCTATTTTCAGTTTTTTGTAACAACGTATTATTTTTTTTTATATAAAACAACAGAACACAATCATTAAAATTAAAACTTAACTATTAATATTAAAGAGGAGACTCATAGACATAAATAAACAAACAATCACAACAAGTAATAAATTAAATAAATAATGAAATTAACGATAGTCGCCGATGCGGCGCATTCCTATGGCGTCTTTTAATGAGACGGTTTGTGAGCCCTGTAGGCAAGTTCGGCTGCATTAAAATTCCTTCCCCATGAGTGGCCACCGTGCTCATAAGCACCACCACTGACTTCGTGGTGTTCATGGTGTTCGTGGTGCGGGTGAGCAACTACCTCGTAGGTTACGTGTTTCTCTTGGTGGAATAATTTCTTCAGGCCTATTACTGCCGCAAGGACTAAGGCAAGCTAAAAAAGTAAAGAGAAATTTTATTATTAGTTTAAAATTTTCAACAATCTGAGGGTTTTAAAATTTTATTATAAATATAAATCCGATTTCATAACGTTGGTAATGTCTATAGTCGATTGTCAAACTCTGGTAAAGATCTGAAAAATTGACGTTCATTGTTGCCTTAGGTAACGTGTTTTGTTAAAGAAAACGTGTATTATTTACATATTGTGGTTGATAAAAAACGAAACAAAAACGGTTACTTTTTATATTCGTCAGTTGGTAGTCTTGCCAACAAAGCGGTAGACTTGTTTTTACCTTTGCTATTACATTTTGATATTTGTGTTTCTCGGTCTCGTTGGATTTTATTTTTTGAGAGTCTAGCTTTATATTTATCGACATATAATACTTTATCCCAACTAAAAAAAGGTTATTCATTAATAAATATCAATTAACTGATTTTATTTAGTTCAGTATTTCTCAACCTTTTGTGGCTTCCTTCTTTAAGTTTACTTACAATTTTTTTCCCTGTCCCCTCCCACATTCTACGAAAAGGGTGTCAATTTAGTTAACTTAAGTCATTGTATTATATCTCCATGGGGGGGGGGGTCAAGGTGCAGGACCGCTGTTTCTATTTCAAGACGATTTTCCAATATGACTTGATATGTTTCCTTTAGAGACTTACGCATGCTTTTATTTTGTGTTTACTAAAGGCGAACAACTACCCTTGCAATAAGCTTTTGTTGAAAGAATAATGAATTGTTTACTTAACAGTTATAGTTCACTAAATATATGAGATTGGTCATCAGATCCCTAAGTTTATTAATTACAATTTAATTACTTTTAAAGGCAGATGATAACAAATAATACAAAGAGGTTACGTTTCATACTGTCACGAAGAAGTGGTATCTACATATTTCTACCCCTGTATCAATATAATATTTTTTCTAGTCTTTTGTACATATATCAGTTTTATGTATTTATCGTCTATTTTCATAACCAGCGAACAAAAGCAGAAAACCTACGCGGAACGTCTTTACGACTGAAATCTATATATCACTATTCTACTGAAAGACGTTTTTTATTCACAAATTGAGATGTGCTACCACAAAAAAATTTTCAGCAACATGAACTAAAGCTAAAGGCAAAAGTGGTATCAAAATCCGTTGAACAATTCTTCACTGCCAAAAATAACTTTTAAGTAATGTGTAGGACACTTAAAAATTTGTTATTAAATAATTCAACTTTTGATGAAACTGTATTTTTTAATTACTTTACAGTATTACTATGATGGTAATATTGCTCTCAATCAAGTTTAAAATTTCACTGTTAAGTAGGTAATTGATCACTTAGAATTTTATATAGACATACCATGTTATATTCCCAATATTTTTCAGTCTATTTTTTGTAAGTACCTAAGTCATTCTTATTTATTTTACTGTAGTGGCAAAATGTATTCGAAATCTGAGATCTGTTAGAAATATGAAACAGGTCTTTGTATATTGGCAGTGGACAAAGCCCTTAAAATAATTATCCTTCGGTTTAACAAATTTATTGTGATCTTTCTGAACTTTATTAATTTATCAGAACACGCTATGCTATAGGTCCGAGAAGGGAGCAAAAAAATAAAAATACATTTCCTAACCCTCTGCTAAGAATCGAATGGTGTAAATTCTTATAGAACATCTCTTGATTTTTCGAACAAAAACTAAAAAATACTTAAGAGAAGAATTTTTCACTGCTTAAAAGATCGATTTGAACTATGCTTCTGGTGGTTTTGTTCGCTTTATTTCTTAGAAATAGTTCCGGGCTTGTAAATTACCATGTAGACGATAGTAAGGGCAATAATCCCATTTCATCTAATCGTAAAATAATTTTGAAACGGTTTCAGACACAAATAAACCTACGGATAGTGTCACTCAATCTCAATTTATATTGTGCTATTCTACGAAACGAATGTAATTCATGGTTTCGGAAAACAAGGGCTTACATTTTACACATGGAATCGATCTATGTAGATTTTATCTTCTGTAAGTGACATGTTATTATTATGTTCTATTCTAGACATGCTTTTACTAGCTGAGAGCATTAACTTTAAATTCCCGTTCTTTGACTATTATTAAGAACACAACACTTGATGATGTGACGCATATAAAAAAAGAAATAATTTATAAACTTCAATTTTATGATGATGGTAATCACGACGAAAATTAAAAATAGGTTTATAAGTTTTTATGGTAATATATTTTAGAGATCTTCACAAAAATTCCTGTTATTCCTTGATAATAAGAGTATTTAATTGAAGACACTCACATTTATATGAACGTTACCTTTTTCCAAATTTGTAACAACTAATTTACTAATGCTGCTAGGTACGATGTATAAAAGTCACAAAATTTCAATTTAAATTAACGGCAATGTATTATGTCTTCTGAATGACCGTGAATTAAAAACACTACTTAAGACACCTTAATAAACTTGTTAGTAGATCTAACATAGGTCAGTAGTTTGTTGATATTGTCAAGCATAAATCATGATTACTGTTCTCATCAGCAGGTTCTAGACAGAATGCTAATCAAATCAAGTCAACGTTTGTTTGAAGGTTGTAGACATGTTTGCGTTGAAAATAATACACGTAGATTGTCGAACTTTCATGTCTTTATTGTTGAGATAGTTACCAGATGACGACTGGAGATACCATACCAGTCGAAACGTTGTAATCCTCAACAATAAAGACATAGAAGTTCGACAATCTACGTGTATTATTTTCAAATCAAGTTATGTTTCATGAATTATTTGAGACATTTGCAAATATTTACCGATTGTTAAGAGACCACTAATGTTAAATAGTGTGCTTTTTAATAAATAGGATAAATTTATTTGTCATATTGTCTTCGGCGTGCTGAGGAGAACTAGCAAGTTAAAAATCACGATCCACGTCTGGCAGTTTCGACGGAATGATGCTCAAAAATTATTTATGTAAATGCCTTCTTGTCATGTAAATAGTTATCGAACATAGTGGCAAATCTTTTCAGATGGAGATTAGATACTATTATTATTAGGTCTGGATTTCCTTCCTTAGTTTGCAATAAGTAGGTACTTATACAATTCAAAATTAAATCAAGAAAAATACCAAATGTAGATATGTAGAGAGAGTTTGAATTGATTAAACGAACAGAAAATGGATGAGATTTATGTGATAAGGTTAAAACGATTCAGGAATTCCAGAAATTCGCAAAATTTTTTTTATTTGGCCCTCAAGCATTCGAGGAATTTTTAACGCAAATATTGACAAGAAGGTTCACTTTTCTTTAATATTTCAGAAAAGCTTTTTATAAATATGTAAATATTTAAACATCCGGAAAAAAAAATTCCGAAATAAGATACTTATATTTACCGATAGAATGTAAAAAGTATTCATACCTTGCTGACTAATAGAGCCTTTCCAACTAAGAGTGCTAGAGCTTTGAGGGCTAATCCTTTAAGAAGACCAATTTTTAAAGCAGCCAAGGCAAGAATAGCTCCTAATCCGTCTTTCTTCTTCTTCCTTGCCTCACCTTCAGTTCCCTCGCTTGGTTTCAAAGATAATTCCAAATTCAGGGATCCGTCATTTTTGGTGTTTGTGGAAACGACAACATCGGTATCCTCGGTAACCTTTATCACACAATAATAAGTTACATTTAAAGGACAATGGAGGCAAAAGCAATATTTAAGATATTGAACGACGATTCTTCATGTAGAAGTTTAACGTCAAAACTTAAAGGAAATAAATTAATTTAAAGGAAATTATAAGGAATTAGAATTGTTAACTGTAAATTTTCGTTAATTATGTGTCTAATTAAGGCTCTATTGAACTTTAGTGTTTGTATCGCATCCCTTCACATGCGGTAATGAATTTATTGCTTTTGTAACACCGCAGAATCTCCGCAGCGTCCTCGAAATTTCAAATTATATATAAACTTCAGCTGTTGAAAACATTTATATCAAATTACCTTCCATTTGAGGGACCTTGTTCGTACAAAGTTGGCAACTTTGTTGGCAATTACTTCATAAAGTTGAGTATCTTCTGGCATTTTGTCTACGTCTAGGCTTCTCCCAGATTCTTCGGTTTCCACTTCGACCGATGATGTCTGTTTGATTTCTACGTCTCCGATTTCAATTGATGATTTTTTCAAAAATCTGTTGACGTAAGTCACCAATTTCAACATCATGCACGAACTGATATCGCGGTCGATACATTTTGTGTTGAGTTTCTTCATCAAAGATTCTTCTACTGTATGATAACCATTTGGATGCACCTGTGATTGACGGCAATGACAATTATTAGCTACGCAGTATTTTTAAATTATTTACAAAATTTATAATGTTGTTATGACGGTCTGTTAGAAGTTGGCTTATAAAATTACTTCAGAATAGGTATGATTTGGAAGAAAATATCATGAAGCTCCTAGTAATTAGATTAGTTTAATTTAATAACTTATTATATTTATATTGTTTTGCTTGTAATAACCGTTAAGGTAATTACAACAAAAATAACGTAACAAAGCATGTATGGTAAGCAAGCAACTTAATTGAGTAGATATGCACTACAATATAAAATAAAGATAACCCTAATTAATTTGTTGGTGAATTTTATAAATATATTAAATTATTAGTTATTCCCATAACTTAATTATAAACGTAGTATTATTAGTTTTGGTAACGGAGTTGAGTACCGTTATGAATTTGAACTTAGTTAGTTAGGTAACAATTGAGGTATACTTCAAATATTTATATTTACATTTTATCATTGTTTAGAGTCATATAAAGAAAACTACCTGAAAAGTCAGTTTAGTAAATAATTGTAATTTTTCATGCTTAAAAATAATAATCAAATTTATCTTTGAATGAATCTCCGCTTTCTGACATGGTTGGATGCAAGAAATTGTAACCAAAAATATTTTCAATTTAGAAAACAATTCGTTGAACTATAATTTCGTTTATTTATTTTAGAAATTGTTTCTTTTAGTAAGTATATCTGTTAAGATAAATACAGTACAATTTATATTAATTTAAGAAATGTTTTAATGGTACAATTCTTTTTGTATCAGTCGTATAAAGCTGCAGGATTGTTATTTATATAAGTATTTGTAACCTCTTGTAAATAGTTAGAAGGAATTAGGTATATGTATTTAAGGCACAGATAACTGTATTCAGTTGATTACATTCCGCGCTTTATCCCGAGTTGCAATGCCGTTAAGAAAAGTAATTCAAGTTTCATTTGTGCGAGATAAACCTTAAAAGGTTCTCTACGGAAAATTTTCTGAACTTATGCAGTAATGCATTTCCTTGATTTGCTTGCAGAAAGTAAAGTTTAGATGCGGGTCTTGAAACTCACATTCGGATTCCCTTTAATTCGAACAGCAAATTCTGAACGAGTTTAGAATTTGTTTGGAACAGACTATAAATTATATTTGTATTTATCGGCAGAATGTAGGTAACCAAATAAAAAATAAACAGATAAGTTTGCGTTTCTTACCAAATTTTCGACTGGTTTGACGGATTCTCCAATAGCTGGTCCACCGTGAACGATAGCACTCAATAGAATCACAGCACAAATCACTTTTAAATGCATGTTGCTGATAATCACTGGTGAACCTTTTTCGCAAGAAATACTAATAATGAATCAAACAGGTGACAAATAAAAACTTTTTACACTGAGCACAGGTCCGCAACAAATGTTGGTAGGTACTGTATGCCAATTTTGTAAGGGCTATTGAAGAATCATGACCGAGAGATGTTTGTGAATGAAGAATGCAGAAAAGCGTGCAGGATTTTATATCTTCTGAAAACACACATTTAGTAATGTGTGTCGCATGGACCAGTTCGAGTCAAGAAACAGGGTTACCAATGCAACTTGTTTCCTCCTTCCTTCCTACTCCTTCGGATCCTGGTGTTGGTGAAGAGTTGACCGCGACGTACTACGACGACCGGGCAACGCGGCGCTCTTACAGATGCCAGATGGACCATAGCCTCAGGCTTCTCCTGTGTGTCTGTGCAAGTACCATAAGTGAAATTTCAACTGTATTTTTTCACGCTATCTTACCAAAGCAGATGGAAAACAGAACACACACAGTGAGGTTGATGTTTTAATTGTTGTTTCTCTAATAAAATTCTCGTTCTTCGTCCGCGTTTTTCGGTGGCACTCAGGAAAACATCTCATGAGCGTTTACGACACTTTTTTCATAATCAATATTTTTTATATCACAAGTGATGTATGGATAAAGTTTTATTCTGAATTTGCAACTTTTTGTTACAGTTTGCGACAACTTTCCAATAAAAACTTTCCTTTATTTTATGCGTTACTTACCTATATTAGACGTATACGTAGGGTAGGAGAATGCCTTTGTTTTTTAAAACTTTGGTTTATAGATCGATACGTATGCGTATATATATATTAAAAGTTTTGTGTTCTTTTATTCCTCAAACTATATGCAATAAGTATAAGAAATTAAATACTGGCAATGAGTTTAAGAAACTAACATTACGTGTTATCGAATAAAATGTAGGGTCGTATACATATAACTGACAACTACCATAAGTTAAAAATGTGAGCTTTTCGGAATTTGTGTAGAAAAATATTCTTGAAAAGTAATTGCCCATTTTGCTTAACATTTTGAATGATTTTTGCTGTTTTCAAACTGTGAAACAAACAAACTAATAATTTATCAAGGAGTCGGACAAATTTTTCAAGCTTTAAAAGAATTAGTTGATGACGTACCCACCAAATTCATTCATCAGCTGTAGATAATTTAAAAATATACTTAGTTCATTTTTATAATACAGTTCTTCTTCAATAAAACACGTTATTTATGTGGGAACGAACACACGAAAACGTCATAACTGTAGTTCACATGGAACAATACCCTAAATTACTTGTGTACATTTTTTTACTGAAGAGAAAGCAAAACAATACCCATCTGCCTACCTACAAGCTCAAGAATTGAAAGTAATATTTGCCTGGCCGAATTCACGATTTAACAGTTTAAATCTAACGCATCATCAGAATATTTACGTTACAGTTACTCTAATAAATCATACATACATAGAGTTGTTGACACTGAATGTTGTTCATTGATGTCCGCTAATATTTGTGATTTAAATGGAACATGTTGCTGTTTTGCCGAGAGCGTTCAATTTCCATGGAAACCAGATTTAATTTAATAGTCTGTTTAAATAACCCCGCAAATATTTAAATCAGTGTAGTGCAAATTAATTAATATTGTTGTTATTGCAGTTCTGTGTTAGTGAACCATTCTAAAGTATGTGCTTATGTAGGCATATTAAATATATATTACTCTCGTTATATACGGAAAATTAAAATCAAATGTGTGCCTGTTCTTAATATTTAAAATTACGATGCAATTTTCTCTTTTCGCAATATTATATTTTATAAGTAAAAAGGTTCAAAAGTGCAACAAATAAATATATGAAGTTCATTTACATTATTCGATCAAATTAATTCCTCCCTCTGAAATCAGAAAATACTTAAATTTTATAAATTTTTCTTAACTAGTTAGTATCCATCAGAACATTTACTTGAAGTGTTTCGTATTTTTAAGAACCAATCGGCAAGTAAGTCCAAAGCCATAATCACTCGTGAAAATGATTTTGAGAATGCCTTCAAGGATTTGAATTAACCAAAAGGGTTTTAAATATGGCGAAAGGATTAAACCAATGTATCAAAGAATGCTTCAATTAAATAAAAGGGTTTCAATCACTTAAGGACTTGAATTTACTAATGAGCTTCAAATACATTAAAAATTCGATGTGTTTTTTAAAAGGGCTAATTAAACTAATTAAACCTTCGCTTATCAAGATCATAATTATTTGTGAATCTTGAAATCAATCAGATTACAAAATAGTTTAATAATGTTTTGAAGCTTCTGCTACTTGTTGTAAATGCCTACAGTAAAATTGCTTACGTCCTGTTGTCAAATACTCGTTTTTGTTTATTATATGTTGTACAATGAAATCCTGGAAAATTCACAAACAAAAAGAATATGTAAGTAAATAGCGTTATAATGTACACACATAACTTTTTTTTCGTCATGTAACCAGCGTATAAAGTTGAATTTTCAATATTTACTCGCTAATTGTATTGCTACTAGGTACTTCAAACAATATTTTCCTTCGTTCCAATGTTTAAATATTTACTAACTAAATATTGGAATACAAGTAGTAACAAATGATTTATTTGTATATGTGTAACGTTGCTTCTACGGGAATAGTTTGCTGCAGTTGAGGGAAACATGAATAAATTTGAACAAGTGGTTTGGTTTATTAAATTTTAATAAGAGCATGATTAGCTCGCAGACTACGTAAACTATTATTGGTTGAGGAAACTAACTACTATCTATACACCGATGAAGCGTTTTCGGACCAATGACATGGAATGCAACAATATATTAGTTCAGTTCATTGGGTATTGACATAGCATGAGGGTATATTGCAATACAACAAATTATTATTATTTTCATGGAAGTACCTGTTTTAGTAATCATTCCAATAAGGCGTAACTTATAAATATATAGGTAGATATTTCCACGAAATTAACAATTTATTATCCCATTTAGTCCCCAAATTTCATTTTCGATCAGATATATACATACACACTCAAAATGCGCTTGATAATATTAGTATTTTTAGCATCTGGAGTGTATTTTTATTAGTTGGATGTGTAATTTTTAATATAATATTTGCGATTGCAATTTTGTACTTAATAGAGCATTTCGTAATATCACTAAATGATGTTGATAGCAGATTAGGGACAAGTAATCAAATACAGCAAAGTATTTTAAAATGGTATTAGAAAATTGTAAAATTTTTTAGTAGTTATAAAAGTAATCGATAAAGCAAAGCGATGGTTAGAAGACTTTGTTGGGTATCAGGATATGATAATTTCATTAAAACGTGTAACTAAAGGGCCCACCGGATTCCTTTAATGTTCCAAAGTTTCTTAAAATGAAATTAACTAACGTTTTTAGAATTAAGGGTGTAGTAAGGGTATTTTATTGTTTTAGACTTAATGCCAAAGTTTCGCCCTTTGGTATGAGGCTTTATTAGGAGACGAAACGTTCGTATTAGTCTAAAATCAATGGAAATTTCTTTAAACGGTTAAGAAATGAAATCATAAATATTTCTAGAAAACTACCTTAAATCGGCCGGAGTTTCGAAAGGTGATTTCCAGATGACCCTCAGAATATAACTTGAAATATTTACCTACCAAATGATGTAATGTGTATAAGGAAATGTTAATATTCTGTAGATTTAGGCAGTATACCCTGGGTATTCAAGTTAGCATTATTTCATGAGCTAGAGTCCGTTCAATGTAATTTTTCCGGTTTTGCATTATAAAGTCAAAATTGTAAATCTTTTACTTTATTATTTATTACTGGCGCAATTAATTAACTAGCCCCTATACCTAATATCGTAAGAAAGAGAAGGACATCCCTTATTTTTAACTATCTATTAAATGAATACACTTCACAGTATTTTCCACTATTTATTAATATATATATACAGGGTTTTTCAAGTTGATGGGTTATTAGAAGTATATGAATTAGTAGAAGGAATTCAATTCTGAAACTTGGGCTCATTTGGTTATTGTTTATGCCGCTTCTTTTAAAAATATTTTCAAGTTCGATTTACATCCGGTTATACCGGAAGTCGATACCAACTTTGTTATTTTAAATAGAATGGTATATTTTTCACGCTGAATTCGAATAAAACGTGTAATTTTAAGGTAAGTTTGATAACCAACTTGTACACCTATGACGATCGGTTTCTGAGTTAATTTAATTTATAGAAAAAAAATCGCTATCGCAACCCAAATTATAAAAAATCATAACTTCCACAAAATACGACTTAGAGAGTTGAAATTTTTACTAGTAATAGCTGAATATTAGTGCTAACGCCTTGACAAAATTGAATTAAATAATTTATACGCGGCGTTCAAAATAAAATTCTAAAATTGAAAAACTTCAAACACGAATTACCTCGTTTTTTCAAAAGGCATCTACTATTTTTTATTTTTTCAATCGATTCCTTTTTTTATCCTCTTTCGAGCCATAGGATATTTCCTATTTTATTTGAAAATTTTGGAATGATTTTGAATTATTACTTAACCTTCGACTCGCCAAGAAGGACAAGGGTATCCTTCTCTTTCTTGTAGTAAGTATAGGGGTGAAATAATTTATTGTGTCAATAAATAATTAATAATAAAGTAAAACCGGAAAAATTAAATTGAACGCTGGCAACTAATGTTTTAATTATATGTAATTCAGTCATTATCTCAAGGCTTAGTTTTTAAAATTCTATTGTAGTACTTATTATTTTTTTTATATATACACATATAAGCAATTTTTTATTATTTCTAGTGCAGAGTTTAATTGTTGTTTTCTTTATTGGGGATTTCAATTTATTTTTCTTGTAAAGGGATAATGCATCTTGACTGCGTTGCGTTACTACAGGAATACTTTTTTCTTAATTTTATGTAATTTCGTGATTTGCATACAATTTGTAATACATTAATCTTATTATTAATATAAACAATTAACCAAAAACAAAGGGAAATTGGAGAAATGTGTTCAAAGTTCACCTATAATAAATTCAGTTGTCTTAATTAAATATATTTACGACTTATTAATCATCGTGTACATCAAATTAAGAAAACAAGCGTTGATTGTACCTTCTATAAAAGCGCACGCATGTTATACCATCCGTTTTCCCATGTTTTTATTAGCACGATATGGAGGTTAACAGAGCGAATAAATTAGTATAAAGAAGGACAAAAAGTATTAATATTATGTATAAAGAAATGATAAGCATCAAGACATACATAATTTTATTTAAAACTATTTTTCTAACACAAGCTATTTTTATTTGAAAAGAAATTCTAACCCGTGCGTATATTTTCTTGACTTATAAGCAAGCATTTACGTGGTAAGTAAGTATATGGGAATGAATTTTAAATATGATTAAAAATAACTAACTTGATAGGTGGATATAAATAACTCTTCCGTTTTAAAAACCAGCAATAACATACTGAAAACGTTACATTCCTTAGTTTCGAAGCACACCTACTTAAATAAATATTTCTAAAAGTAGGTAAGTTCTTAATTGATTTGTTTTCCAATTAATAAGTTCAGTGAATTTCAATTGAATATTTCGATGATTCAGCGATTAATTAATGAGGAAGTATTACATATAAATAAATATAAGTTCATTACTACATAAACAGTTTCGTTTCACTACAGTTTGCTCATAAAACTTCACATTCTTAAGCTTACACTTCATCGTATTGGCCTATTGGCATAGTGACCCGAAATTTTTATTATAATCGTATTATATTCGGTAAGCTGCGGAATGACAGGTCGGTTTCCGAATCGCATACACACGGTAGATAATTACCATACATTCAAATTAATATAACGCCTACGGAATAATAATTTGACGCTTCCCATGAATACGAAACGCCAGTTTAAAAAGGCATGTGCCTTAAACTTATGACAATCTTTTATTCCTTTAGCGTCTTGCAAATTGAAGTACTTGACTGACATTTATTTCTCGTAAAACACATTAGTGTGTGGTCTTGTAATTACTTGTACAGAAGAACGATAATTCAATAGGTAGGTGGGTCTTAAAAAATATGCAACTTTTTTAATTAGTAACATTTCGCCGACATGTTCATATATGATATATTATACCCCCAAAATGATGTTTTATTTTATTTTTTTATGATTTGGCATTAAAAAATACATATAACCCTTAATTTTCATCCTTCTATCACCAACCCCCGTTTTTGAATATCGATATTAGTACTGTAATAATCTTCAACTCTCAGTGGTCGATAACTAATTAATTATTATCAATCGATTAGTCATCCCCGCCAGGCGTCTGCTGATGTCATCACTACTCACCCAGCAAACAGCACGGACGGAGTGGGGGTGAGAATGAAGCAGATTTGTTACAGGCAGTTCAAATATGTTCTAAGAAGTAAAAGAATGTTTTATTACAGATAACATTTCAGAATGATTTGGCAATGTTCAAGAATGTTCCAGAATCTTGAAGATCATTCAAGAATGTTCCAGAATGTTAAAAAAAGTTAGAAAATGTTTTTAATCATTATGGAATATTTTGGATAGTTCTAAATTCGCGAATATTCTAGAATGTTCCATCAAACGTGTAATATATTCTTACCCGGGCAACGCCAGGTATTGCTGCTAGTAAAATTATATTATTGTTTATTATTTATAAGCATCGAAACACAGGGAAATTCATTTGACGAACCCACACATAAATCTACTGAAATTTTGTTGGAGTAACTTATATTGAGCGTTTTCAAGAACAGCACGTGAAACCTCTAACGATAAGCGCTGTTCCTTTTTTATATAAAAGAATAAATTGTTTACCCTGTTCAGAGTGTTTTCTTTTTATTGAAACAAAAATTGGGTATTGTGTCTGTATGCGTAGTTGTCTTCTAAGAATTCATTCTATAAGTCAAACTCTACATACTTATGAGTACAGTGTCTTGTTTTATTTTTGACGTTAACTGAAGCAGGACCAGTATTTGAACATTAAATGGTTGTCGTACCTGCCATAAAAGTAATTTTCTTTTCAGGGGACGACGTTGTTATGCTTCTTTTTGTATGTAGTCGTCTCGAATAATACACTTGAAAGTAAAACAGAACCCAAAACTTCTTATTATTCGGTTTTTATTTTAGAAAATGGAAATGAAAAGAAATACAAAGGTCAATGGCAACGAAAGTAAAATTGAAATTAATTCACACAATCCCGTATTTATAAACAAAGGGAATAACGTTCCCAATGGAGTCTAGCATTTAGGTGAGACGTTTTAATTATGGTGACATTCCATCAGACCCTTACTTAATGTACCATAGTGATTCTGTCAGTGGACGTTTTACCACACCCCCTACCACATCTTATTACCTAGGACCCTATAAGAGCTTCAAATCAATGTCGTCAGTTAAACACACAGGATGGCGATTTTTAATTAAAAATTTCGATTAAAAGATAACATTCTCGATATTGAAAGTGTCATTTATTTTTTGTTAGGGTGCTATAATTGAGTAGGGATTTCAAAAACTGTAATTTTGTCCCCTTCCTGATATTGGTGCCTGTACCGTATCTTTTTATTAATGCTACTGGTATGTTGTTTTAACCTAGTTTACAACTCACTGAGAATCTGACCAATATAACTAACTTTATAGAAATTGAAGAAGCTCACTTTCTCACGTATATATCGTTGACTAATAGATATATTGCGGTTATGAGACTTAAACCGCAGGAAGTCATAAAAACTGATTGAAAGCGGAACCTTTCCTGACAAATCTCAGATGCGTGTTGTAAAAATGTTTCGAATAAAATAAGAACTGTCTATAAACTTAGTTTTCGAGTATAGGAAAGGAAACAATTCCTCTTAAATAACCGTTCTATAGAAGACTAGCCTTAATAACACTCACTGGCTCTTGAAGTGTAAATTTATATATCTCCAATATTAGAAACTTTTGTAACAGCACATTACAGTACATTACCTACTTAAGGGGTTAACCCAGTGATGGTTGAAAATGTTTAATGACCATCAGAAATACATTATTATTATTATATATTATATCTTTAGGATGCTTATTTTTTCACTCAAAATTTATTTTCTCCAAAATCGTAAATTAAGCATTTATTGCGACAAAAATAAGAAAGACACATGCTGTTACAACATATTTCTCACAAGACAGTGATCAGTAAGTATAAAAGAATTGTCAGAGATTATCTTTTGGCTAATTGAGTAATTTACTTAATATATATTCTGAAATTAATCAAAAAGAAAGCGGCCACTTTATTTGCTTGAATCATTTATTCTGTGTGGGTTGATTGTTTCTAATCGCGGCTACAACATAACATTTTTCGTTTTCTAAGGAGTGTCCATAATAGTTTTTGTGTTCCTCGTGAATATTTTTCGGCACAACATTTGAAAGTGATATGCGCATAGCTGAAATGCCTTAAAAGTGTGTATCCATAATGTCGTACCGCCTTTCTACAAACATCTGCTTGTCCTTATTGTAAATAACCGCGATGCAAAGAGGGCATCGCGTTTACGAGCGCGATAAACTGGATTTTTTGTCAGTCTCTATGGGTATACTTACTTAATCTGCGTGACAGCGATTTAATTATAAAAGTCATATATATATTCATATTGTAAAACTTTTCACTAGTTAGCTACTTCTTCAGACAATACTGGAAGCTCTTCAGTAAACAACATTTTTTTTTATTAATTAACAATAAAATTTTTATGAACATAGCCACATAGGTAAGTTTTTTGGTTAATTTTAGTTAGATTGTCAAGTTTTTTATTTTTTTAAAATAAGTGAACTTTCCTAATACTAGCGAAAAGGCTGAATTTGGTATCTAAGGAATTTCAGAGTCCTAAAATTGTTTCTGTCGATTCCTGTTTCTTTTATGTCGTTGGTGCTTCTTCTGGTATGCTGAAGTTGTGCGTGAAATTGTATATACCACAGTTCAACATTTTAAACTCCGATATGCTACCATGAATGTTTTAAAACTAATCGTAAGTAGTTTACTAAAGTAAGTACGTATACTCGTAATTTTATTGCATTTCACAGAAATATGACAACAGCTCAATTAGGACCCCCAGAAAGTGTTGGGTTATTGATGAATGAATAAATGTATCATTTAGTGTAGTGAGTAAATCAAAACCTCACAATGGGGTACTTCATATTCCTTTAAATTATTATTGTTTATGGTTTCTAAAATACATATAAATTAATTTTATACAACAACATTACTTACTTTTCCATTTATTAACAAATAGTTTTTTTATGTCAACCAACTGACTGACCAACTCACCTAGCACACCTATTATATTTATATCTGTTTTCTGGAACACCTTTTCTTAATCTTCTTATGTACGTATCCTGCGGTTATACATTTGTTTTTATGGATGCATTTTACGATTTCCCAAAGACATCGCTATCGACTGACTCATAGCCCGCGGCGCTTGCACAGCGCGATATACCTACAAAAGAAACATCAACTTACATATAGTGCAAGAAAAGAGAGCCCCAGTGCAAAATATTAATTAACTTGTTTGTAAAAAGTGCACATAATCCTCTTAAATGTGATATTACACAATACAACCATTAAAAGAAAATTTAAATATAATAACATAGATACTAAAACACAGTAAAAGTTCGTCAAGAAAAGCGAAAAAAAATGAAGTAGGTTAACAGAGGGTAATCAATTTAAGTACGCTCGAAAAATTTTATGTAGGTACACTACTAAATCCTCTATACGAAAAATCGGATAAGTTTGTGATTGATTCAATTCCAGCACACGTTCGTGCTTCGAAGTAAAAATTTCACGGAACTCGTTCTCTTCATAGTTTTTTTTCGTATTAAATATTTCAGCGTTTAGTCAGTTATTGAAGCAAATTCAACAGAAAAGGAAAAACAGTAATTCTTACAATTCTATTAAATATTTAATTTACTTGTGGTTAGTCAACGAAATCCTTACAAAATGAAGACTTTGATTTTGGTGGTTGAGAGGTTCAATCAAAATAGGCGTTTTGAACGTGAGCCTTCAAAATAGTTATGGTGATCGTAAAATTTTTGAATTTGCTGGCTTATTATAAGAAAATTGAATTTTCGACCTTTGCGCTTTAGAGTATAGTCACGTGTAAAATTAGCTGGAGCAGCATTTACCAAAATTGAATGATAAAGTATCGAAAATGATTGGCACTTTCAATACCTGGAAAATCTTAACTGCAGGTGACTTAGAGTAATCTTTGGGTACTTCATGACAATAATTACATTATATGCTCTGTCAATTATTTTATTACTTCCGGAGTGTACCACGTATCATAAATTAACAAAATAGACTTTACCTTTGACTAACCTGTATTCCACATTGTCTTTCTCTAAAGCAACAACATAATTATTTCTTTTATTAATAAAATAACTGAATGAATTAAACGAAATAACAATTAAAAACCGGATCTTTTAATGCTATTATCGTTAGTTTCTTCCGCTGACCTGGTAGTAGCTGATACCAATCTCACATTATTCTTTTCATTGACTTACGATCTGCGAACCTGCAGACATGAACATGTCAACCAACTCAACTATAACCGAATAGGTAACAACGTAAAGTAATTTACTTGTTACAAGTGATTTACGGCATGGGTCGTGTGAAATTAACATTGAACACCTGCGACTCTACCTGGTTTCAAGTTCGAGTTACTTATTATTAAATATATTCATTCTGTCCTGAATGAGAGTGAAACGTAAAGAGGACACACTTTCCAAGATCAATATTACTTTGCTTACTTCAGACCGACCGTCGGTCGTCGCGACGTAGTACCTACACGATATCTAAATGAAAAAGGAGTTTAATTTCTAACTTTTACTTCTCAATTAGTTCCCGGTTTAGTTTTCCAAATTGTTGTCATTAGGTATATTAGAGTTAAAGGCGGCGCCTTGGTAATGAACTTGAATTAAGTTAATTGAGAAAATCAACGGCTCATGACCGGACAAAACCTTGTTCTTTGGTGTGGTTCGTTTACTTCCACTCCTTCAAGTATTTTCTTTCATTCTTATTGTCAGCGCTCCATTCAAACGACTTTGAGCTGCGTAAGTATAGTTAAAGGCACCTTTGCCATAAAGCTTTTGCACAATTGCATTAAAGTAAATCGTAGTTTTTCTTTAAAAAATATTTGAAGTAAATGTTATTTTCGTAAATACCTCACTCAAAGAAAATGCTGCAAAAGGTGCTCTGAACCAAGTTGTGAAATAGTAATGAAAAGACTAACTAGTAATTCGTTTTTAACAGTATGTCTATGCCTCGGAAAAAGCCAAAAAAATACTAGATAAATGTCCTTTCGGATGGTTATCACGATCTCAAGAGAAGTTTGCATTTTTACATGCGATGATCTCAAAAGAAATCTTTCGATTGCTTTCATAATAAATACTAAGGCATTACGAGTAGCGTTTAATTTGCGAGATTCAGTTTACTTAACTAAAATCACCATCGACTCAAACATCTCTAATTATAAGAACTTTGCAATTAAAATGTCCTCGACTATACGACTGAGTGAAATGAATGAAAACAGTCAATTAGCGTAATCGTAACCGTGCAATTCACACTTTTAATAAAATTAAATGGTACCTACCCAATGATGAATATGCATTGCTAGCTTCTAGTATTAGATTTTCAAGTACACCTTTTTTAATTAATTTATTTATTTAAACAAATAATTTATTGAACACTATTATGAAGGCCAATTCGTATCACTAATAGGTATCTCGTTAAAAGAATTTCTTTACAACAGTCTAATAATTTAATTAAAATATTGTTAGTTCACTGAAACTAAAAGAGTCAGAGGCAAAAATCTAAAAATTACAAAAAGGATAGATTATGTTTACACCATCTTTTCTATCCTCTTTTGGGTTCTAGCAACAATGAAGAACTAAAAAACGAATGACTGATTTTATTTTTAGTCTGTACGTAACTGAAACTGTAGTTCAATGTGCTTAAATTAAAAATAAAAATAAAAACAAGTCAGGAACACCTAAAAACTATGACACAAAATGAAAGGAAGTACAATATTTGGTTATTTAAATTTTGCAAGTCAATCTATGTTTCATAAAAATCAGATCAATGGGCGAGATTTCCTCTATAAATGCTGCTTACTGAACCGAAACCGTAAGAAACTACGAAACAAGATCCTATAATTCATTCATATCACTTTATTGATGGAAAGATTTAGGAGTGTCATGTTACTTCTTATAGTTACCTGCACGTTTAGATGTTTTCTAATTCAATTTACAATTTAAATAGCAGCTATAATGACAGCTTTATTATGGTGATCATGCAAAGGCATTAATCATCTTTTAAGACGTTAACAGGATGAGAACAGTTAAAAGGAGCATTAAACTGGTCAATCTGATGTAGTCTCAATTAGTAATTTTTTTGGGTTATTGAAGTTACTTTATTACGAAAATTTGAGTTAAAGTTCTTTTGAAAGCAGCAATTTCAGTATGAATGTATTAGGAAACAACTAGGTGATGTGAGTAAAAAGGTCGTTCAGTAAGTGTGTGGTTTTTCTAATTACCGACTCAAAAATTGTTGCAAAAAGAGAGTTTGTTCAACAGGTATTGTTATTTCTTTTTGTTTGATTGATTATCGACTTCTACTAACTTTTTAATCCAATCAAAAGTTTTTGACTTATAATCGCAGTGTTTCGAAGTGTAGGCACTCTTATCGAAACTTTTAGACTGTTTCCAGACGTGCGGGATGGAATAAAGACTGAAATTAAAAAAAAAAAGAAAATATATTGTTATTAAATTAGAATACATTATCACCATCAATTATTTATGTGACTTAGAACAGAAACTAGATTTATTAATTACTTATAGAAAAATAAATTAAATAAAAGAGACACTTTTTTGAGTTTCAAAGTTTATTTGAAAAAGTACCACGACTATAGTTTCACCACACAGGGGCTTCATCAGGTGGATGAAGAAATGATACATATTTATTAGCAATAGCGGCTTATATACAAGTTCAAGGGGTTGGAAGTTTTAGATTTAGTAGTGAAACTGATCGTTTAATAAAATATTATCTCTATTATGGTTAATTATTTCTAACGATTCTAACGAATTTAACATTTTGCTTTTATTGGATACATGTAATACATCAAAGTCTGGGTTGAATTTATGGTTGTTATTTAGCAAATGTTCAGCGTAACTGGAGTCCATTTTGTAATGTTCGTAACTTTTTAAGTGTTCGTTTATTCGTTGTTTGAATGTTCTTCCTGTCTGTCCAATGTACACCTTATTGCAATCCCCACACTTTAACCTATACACTCCAGATTTCGATTCTTTATTTAATTTGTCTTTATTATTTTTGATAAAATTTCCTAGAAAGTTGATAGTTTTGAATGATATTTGACTTTCATTAATTTTCTTTAATTCTTTTCCTAATTTTATGGAAATGTCTCCTAGATAAGTTAAACAGTTAAAGTTATTGTTCGTATTTTTTGTAGGATAAACCGAATTTAAAGTCATTTTTTGTGGTACTTTTTCAAATAAACTTTGAAACTCAAAAAAGTGTGTCTTTTATTTAATTTATTAATATGGAGTTTCAACACGTATCAGCTTCTACAATGCGTAACTTATTCAAAAGTTTTATACTTAGTATAATAATAATAATAAAGAAAAAGAAAAAGATTATTTGAAGTCATAAATACACAAATAAAATTTACCTACTTGTTTAAAACAAGCCAAAATTCGTGTCAAACTCCACGTGGACGAAACTACAGGCGAAGACTGGTCAAGCTGTAAATCAACACTCTTAATTAAACTAGTTGCATTTAAATGTCTAATTACAGTTTATACAAATGATGACGCACACTCTAAAAAATGAAATTCAAATTGCTCCCGTTGATAACTTTCATTTGACACGTAACTTTTCTTCCTCTTGTTACACCAGATATTCATTTGACTCAAACACCTGGAAAAATAGAGTAGGTCATTCCGCGAAAACATAAAGTTGATTTCTTCAGGTGATGCTAAAGCATATGGTAATGTTAGTTTCTCTTGTAACCAACAATTAATAGACTGATTTTAATAAAATACATACAAAGGTATTTTCAACAGAATGTCCCCTTTGTAAGGAACTAACGACCACGTAGAATAATAATTTTAAATAATTATTTCCTCTGCTTTTATTATTACGAACAATTAGGAATGATATCTTTTCACCTGTCAGTTTCCGGTTGGCAATTATTCAATTTAATCACTGATTTGTAGGCATTATACAAATATGGGTGCAAAATAACTGAATTATTTCTAAATACATTGAAGTATAAATAGTTGTACTTACCTAGTGTCTGGCTACTCGGTCACACTTCAACCTAAATAACTTGTGGCTACAAATTACATTAAATTGGATATCAATCTCTTTGTGGTAAGAAGAAATTAAGAAAATTAATTTGATTGTTTTTGTTTCCACATTACGACACAGAAACCAATAGACCGTTTACAAATAAGAAAAGTATTCAACAAATATATAGAAAAAATTGCATAGTCTATGATTATATACATTAATATCGTATCAGTGTGCCTATTGTGACGCTTATTTTTCATAAAAATATTAAAAACAGATTTTATTCGTTTTTTTAGTTTTATTTTCATCCAATTCTTAGAACTATCAGACTTGATTGATATATATCCCCAAGAACGTTCTTTACATAGACATACTCACCTTGCAACAATCATAGAATTGGCATACCCATCTGGTAACCTTCATAGTATTGGCAAACTATGAAATTTTGTACTAGTAATATACATCGTTCTGACGATTGCTATACCAGCTTGAAACGTTCTTATAGAATTGACATACCCAGCTAGCAACCATCATAAAATTAGTATATCCATCTGTTAATATACCTAAATTTGATAAGCTGACATGGCAACATTCTTAGACACGTCATAGCCACAGTAGAATTACTGTAAGATGGTCTCCGGTATTACTAGTTCTTAAGATGCGCAATGGCAAAAGGTAACACCTTGCTGGCGATAGCCACAGAGATGCATTTGCATGCTTGCTTTGAAGCAGAGTACTTGTCAGGGCGCATACTAAATCGCCCGATTATTCATTTAAAAATGGTTGAAATATTTTATATAATTATTATATTTTAAAGAATATAAAAGCTGCCAATATAGTGTGCAAAATGTTACGATATTAACACGTTTCATTACTGAAAGGTTATCTATTGTATGTATAATAATTTTGGGTACATAACAGTATCGGGAGATTCAGGTATAAACTAAATTAACGACTACCGACCGGAGAGGAGACATCAAGCACCCCTGTCTTAAAACTAGTATATTTATTTGTCGTAATTTGTCGAGCGTTGATTGTATCTTTCTTCCTCCGAATGCGTTCTCTTTCTTTCTTCTACGCCGACTGTAAAATCTTCAGAGCTCATCTTAGAGTAACCAAGCTGTACCTACCTTGTACCCTTCTGAGGAATGATATACTTGGTAAGATTCTTAGAATTGATTTACCCACCTTGCAACGACCTTAGAATTGTACAATATCATAGAATTGAAATATCAATTTTGGTAAAATCCCTATAATTGACAGACCTAGTTGGTAACATTCATAGAAATGACGTACATTTAACATTCTTATAATTTTTATATCCTTCTGGTAATGTTCTTGGATTTAACATAATACCCACTTGGTGACCTTCTTAAAAATGCCATTATCACCTGGTACTGTTCTTAGGATTGCTGCACCCATTTGGTAACGTTTTTAAAAATGCAGTATACCCCTGGTTATCATTTTATTATAACTGTCATACCCACCTGATAACGTTCTTACTCAGGAAAGTCTACGTTGTTAGTTTAAAAATATTTAAATTTCTGCTTACCTCCATCCTACACCTTTCTGACGATTAATCGACTTTCTTAAAAAAGTTTCACCCTATTTTGTACCTACAGGCACTCAGAAAAACAGAAGTAAATTTTCATTACGTCAGCCTTTTCTCTGGACCGCATGGTGTGTTAAATCAAATTACCAACCTCCACGTAGCACACAATGGTGGGTAGCACTAATGATACTAAGTGGTAAACAAAAAAATTAAATTGCTTCTATGCTACGTAAAAAATCACAGAAAATTTTCCTTTCTAATAAATTGCTTGAAAAAACGTGCTTTGCAGTTATATTTACAAGAAGAAAAAATCTCTTTCAAAGCTAATTTTGAAACATAAAATAATAGTCTATATTTTTGTGTACGATTAATAATTAATTAATTAAGTCAAACAATAATTCGTCGTAATTCATGAACAAGTTACGAGAGTTTGTAGAAGTATGTTAAACGACAATTTTCTTATATTATACAATAAAAGATTCACACCTACAATTGTTTTATACAATGACAAAAACTACTTCTTGGAAACAATTTCAGATATTAAGATATTAAGGTTAATAAAAAAGTTTTCTTTATTATTTTTAATTAGCTTAATTTGGACCGAAAAGCAACGAACTTCTTTTTAAGTGTACTCGCTCGCTTCTCAATATGTTTATTGGCTTGTACCTTTTATTTTTGACCTTTATTTTCACTTATTGTTGATGCTGAGCATCCCACTCAATGTACACTTGTAACTTGGATTTTTCAGTTTAATAACTTAATTTAATATAATTTATTACAATGATCGTTTTTTAATATTCATATTGTTATAAATATGCAAGTCATTAAAATAATTAACAGTATGAAACATGAAACAATAATATTAAATGGAAACCTTTAAACAATGGTGAATAAAATTAAATACATTCTGCGTTTGGTGCTTATCTTTCTTTGAGGAATTTTATATTCACTTCACACTGCATTTACTTAATACATTAAAATATACACGAGAACTCGTGTAATTGGACATTTAATAAAAAAGTTGCACACGTCTGTTATGCTTCCACGCTTTCGCCCAAAAGGATCTGGAATAATTTATGCAAAAGTTGTAGAATGCTACAGAACGTTACGTTTTCAATTTTCTTTATAAACGCGTACATACTCTTAGTTGGTTGGTTATATTCATACTTATATATAAAGTCAAATTAAATTTCCTTGCTCTCATTACACTGGCAGAAACAATAATTTATTCATGCAAACGGACGTGGGAGACTCATTCTAGCCGTTATCCAAGTAAAAGTCACTCTAAATATTCCGATTCTCAACTAATTAATTGCCGGATATCTGTAGAAAATATAAACATTAAGTGTGTCACTGCTCACGTGTATTCGTACATATAAACCTATATGAGCGTTAGGTATGTTAGCCATACGTGAAACATACTACCAATTAGGAGAAGATTAATTTCGAGGAAGATACAAATACCGTATATACACAACATTTTTTTAGCTTCTGCAGGTAGCCATGTATGTAGGTATATAACGCAGTCTCAGTGATATACCTTTTTATAATACTGACATTTTATTATTCAAGTAACTACAGCCTAGTCAGTAGCTTGGATTTTGTAGCTGACCATTTTAGGGTTGCCATCATTAAGCTTTTCAGATTATCGTTCCGGTTAAAATTCAAGACTGATTGCGAATGTAGATAGATAAAATTTGTAAGAGGATTAAAATTAAATGCGAATAAATATACATAATTGTTTGGTTTGTTGCAATATTTGCAAAATCTCTCGTGGTTTTATCAAAACAGCTCTCAATAAATAGCCAATCAATAATAAGTATTTGAAAACATCAATAAAAATTATCTGATTAAATTTGAATTCTTTTGGTAGGTACCCAATTTTTTTTCGATCCCTTTAATATTGAGCTATTAGGTATAATAAATATCCTTCTAAACTGAGCATTGCGAAGATCAATTTACCTTATTGTTGTAGCCAATTTGGGTCAATTTCCTCAAGTAGATAGGTATAGATTAAAATTTTGTACGTAGGTGTATCCACCTATTTAAGATAATAATGTAGCATCAGAGGTTATTTCTCATGGTTACAAATTTAATATAGATAGTATACACATTATCATATCTTTTTGTATAAAAACCTTGCTGGAAATAACAATTGAGAAAAGGGTGCAATTAATAATTTGATTTATTAATCAAACTTTTTAAAAGCAATACAACGGATCATTTTTAAATAAACGAACAGTAAATAATTTTCGAAAACATTCAATATCCACATAGTATGCTTTATGTATTTTTATTCATGAGCAGTTTTCAAGTCTTAAAAAAATAAAGAATTAATACACTGTAAAGGATTTTTATCATTATCAAAATCAGAAAAAATACCTATAAAAAATGTTGTTGACGTGAGATAAGTACCCTCAAACCCTGCAACCCCCATTTGATGCTTACCGACGAGCCTAAAACTTTTCCTAAAGAGTAAACTGAAAAATAAACTCTAAAGATAACAAAAATTTTAATTTTCTGATTTGTACAAGGCACTGTAACAGCTAAATTTTTAAAGCAATTTAAGAAGTTTTTATTTAAATTATATCTTAAAATGAATGCTTGATTTAAACTACAATGAACCCAGTAAGCAGTTACATAATTTGAAATTCAGAATTGTCAAATTCTGTATTTTGCTACCCAAAAGTTTCTCAACCTAACATTTTGCAACCAGATTTTTTTTAAACAAAATTAAGAAGCTGACATTTAATGCTAATAGTTTAAAATTTCCCGGAACCATCACATCAAGATTCCTTGTAAGCTTTGCCAACCCAGTCAAAAAGCAGAAATTACGCTTACGCAAAAAGTCAAAGCTAATTGAGAGTAAAAAAAAAAAACGTTTATTGTTTCTACCAACACCGACGTTTCGTCTTTGATGTAGATCTACAGTTCTTTCTTTGGAGTCCTAACTTTATACTAAAAGAGAAACTTTGTTGTTGTTAAATTTAGCCTCGACTAACTTAATATTCATTTTTAGGGTTCCGCACCTCAAAAGAAAAAAGCGGAACCCTTATAGGATCACTTCGTTGTCCGTCGGTCCGTCCGTCCGTCTGTCAAGACCTTTCTTCTAAGGAACGCGTCGAGGTATCAAACTAAAATTTATACCAAATACTCAGGTCTATTGTCCTTTGGAGCTGTGAAAAAAATCAAACTTCTAAGCCAACGCAATCAAAAGATACAGCCGTTTATGCCGCAAATTTCCGCAAATTTTCGAATCAAAACCTACAGGGTACTTCCCGTGAACTCAGAATCTTGAAATTTGGTACGAAGCCACGTCTTATAGCACAGATAAAGGAAAAATTGCGAAAACCGTGAATTTTTAGTTACATCATATAATAAAAATATTTTTAATAATTTTAAAGTTACTACCCCTTTCCTCATGAACGCGTAGAGGTATTAAATTGAAATTCATATCAAATACTTAGGTCTATAATACCTTTAAGCTGTAACAAAATCAAACTTCTATGTCAACGCAATCAAAAGAAACAGCAATTTAAGCCGCATATTTTCAAACTCGCAACTACTCGCAAGGGAATCAAAACCTAAAGGGTACTTCCAGTCGATTTAGAATCTTGAAATTTGGCATGAAGCAATGTCTTATAGCACATATAAAGGAAAAATTCCGAAAACCCTAAATTTTTAATTACATCACATATATACAGGTTTGTACGGAACCCTCGGTGTGCGAGTTCGACTCGCACTTGGCCCGTACTTTTGTTTGTAATAATGACACGTAAATAGGAATAAACGAATCTTGAATCAGGTGTTGAAGTAGAATTTATATTTTACCTGTTTGCGTCCATGTTTTCATTCAAATATTTTTATTTTTATCTTTTTAGGTATCCAACAAAAAACAATTTAGACGATGTTAAGTGTTTTTCTGCGTAAAGTTGATATACAAGTTGAATAAGAAGAGTTTCAAAATATGAAGCGAACCTATTCCTGAAAGAAAATTGTTTGTAAGGTACGTATTAGGAGACTTGTTTACTATTAGGAAAGTTAAGAAAAACATTAACTTATTTTAGATAAGTATCCTTAAGGCATTCTCTAAAACTGTTTACGTTCATCCTGTTCCTATTATCATTATTATTCACATCACGAAATATATTCAATCTACTTAAGTGAAATTTTCACACAGATATTCACACAATTTCTCGCAAAACTCATGCCTATGTGTATCCGCTTTCCACCACCACCAACAACAACAACATCTTATACGTATTTATATGATGTACCCGATTATACTCTTGACTAGGGATAATATGTATTATTTATGATAACCGGTCCGCACATATGAATAACTAATACATACATTATAATAATATCACAGTATTCTATAAAACTTTGTTTGATTTTCACTTATAGGCTTTTATGGTAGTTACAAGATTGGGCTTGGGTAAATTACACCTCACATTTATTTGAGTCTTGAGATTTGAAGAATTTTCACATCAAAACTTAAAATTTCAATTTGTTTTTAACTTATCTAATAGATCACCTATATTTAAATTAATTTAATTTATTTAGTAAAATTTATTTAAAAAAATTAATAATTCATAATGCTTCTTATTTGATACTTACCCTTTGCAGGGGGGAATTAGGTCAGGGATGACTCTGTATTGTTTTCAATTGAGGGCTGATACGTAAGGGAAGTTAAGTGAAGCAGATAATTGTATATGAAAACCGCTTAAAACATTGAAAAGGGTATTTAAGTAAGAACAAAGGGGTGAAGATGCAGGAGGTGGAGATTAAGAAGGATTTCACCACGGCAGCAATCATTTAATTCGTAGTGCCTTTTTCTACTGTAACCTTATAACCCTGATAATTAAATAAAAGCATTAGGTATTAAGTCAGTTATGTTAACAACACGAAAGAAGTGACTATTATCGTGATCATATCCTTCTTACTATTTTCACCCCCAACGCCTCCATCAACCTGATAACACTATTTCGTTAATATTCTACTGAGCTATTTTAAACTTCCCTCCAGACTGACAGTCACCTTGTATACACAATTAAGTACCGTTTACTTCATTTTCAATTTTCAGTTCCACGTATCTGTCTCAAACTAATAACTGTTAAACACAAAGACAACCCCCTTCCGTTTTCCTCTCCATCCAAGACAAGGCTTTTACTCTTTCAAGGATAGTAATCACTCTCTATCTTTACAACTTTTTTCTTTTAATAAAATTTTTTAATGTTCCTTTTATAAAAAATTTTTAAAGTGATGGGAAGACTTGCTTTGCGATTGTTTAATATTTTGGCAAGTTATTTAATCTACGGTTGTGTAAATAGTTTACCTTATTATTGCAAGAATGTTGTTTCCTTTAAATCTATTGGTAATTTCAGTATAAACGGGTTCACCCTCTACGTTCTACGATTTAGGGAGAGTCTTTTGAAAACTTTGTTTGGTACAAACCGAAACCTAAACGCCAATGTTTACTTTTTAAAATGGTATCCAGTAAGTACTAAGGGAAAGCTTTCAAAGTTTAGCTTGGTAAATTTCCAAAGAATTTCGTTCGGAAGCAAGTCTTGCGGTTAAAGTAAAGGGATGTAATGTAAAAGCCTTTGTTGAGGTCCTTTTCTTTTGAAGATAAGTTATACATTACTGTATCCGGTGTGGAAATTTGTAAAGGTTTTGAGTTATTTGAGTGTGAGAAGAATTTGCCTTTGCACGTTTCGTCTCATTCAAGTTCAGGTGCAGCTCTCCATTTCTCTATTCGATCTAGAAATCGCGACACGCCGAACTCTTTCCCAATCGAGAAGCCGATCCGCTGGATGAGGAATCTGTGTCACTACTATACTTATACTTACGTGAAGTAAAAACATAGGTACACGGTCAAGGCCATTTTTATATCTCTAGTTTATGTTACCACAACTATTTTGCCTATTTAAATTAATATTTGTAAATTTGTTGTAACTTTTTCTATGAAATTTTTTGATATTATCGATCCATCTGAGATTATTATTAAAAATAATTAAAGTAGGTAGAAAAGATTAGGCAAATTATTCAAGACAAATCTGTGTTTTTCGAGGTATTCGTGTTTTATTGTTGGCCTTTTTTTTTTAATGTTCTCTATTGGTAAGTAGGTAAGCTTTTAAATTTTTTAATAAGATCTTATTGTACACCAATGAAAATGGTTGGATATTTCTAAAAACAACTGTTCAATTTTATGTTAGTCGTCGTTTTTAAGCAAAATTAAAAAACAGTAATTAGTTACGAGATAAACAATACAAAATAATAAAATAAATAAAATACTATTCGAATGAAAAATGTAGGTAGATGTAACATAAAAAAAAAACAATTATTCCATATTTTCGTGTAATTCGAATAAACATTTTATTTGGAATACGAAACAATTCGATTCAATTCGAGTATTATTCGCATTCCACTTGGAGAAAGCCTTTTTTCTAACATTCTTCAGTTTGTGGCATTGAGTGATCACAAATCAAAGAATAAATAGGAGTCATTCGTAAATTTCAAATGTAATTGTGTAAAATAATAAAATATCAAACACAAATATATTTATATACTAGCAGCGTTGCTCGGGTAAGAATATATCACACGGTTGATGGAACATTCTAGAATATCCGCGAATTTAGAACTATCCAGAACAATCCACAATTATTCAAAACATTTTCTAACTTTTTTTAACATTCTGAAACATTCTTGAATAATCTTCAATATTCTAGAACATTCTTGAACATTGCCAAATCATTCTGAAATGTTATAATAAAACATTATTTTACTTCTTAGAACATATTTGAACTCCTTGATGTAACATTCAAAAAAAATCTGCTTCATTCTCATCCCCACTCCGTGCTGTTTGCTGGGTGAGTGGTGACATCAGTAGACGCCTGGCGGGGATGACTAATCGATTGATAACTGAGAGTTGAAGATTGTTACAGTACTATTATCGCTACTAAAAATTGGGGGGTTGGTGGTAGAAGGATGAAAATTAAGGGTTATATGTATTTTTTAATGCCAAATCATAAAAAAATTAAAATAAAAAATTTTGTCCAAAAAATACAAAAGTTAGCGTAGACAACCCTTATCACTTAGGGGTATGAAAAATAGTTTCCGATTCATAGACCTCATTTAGCTTAAACTACATAGTTACAACTTACCTAAATTAAATGGTACGTTCAGAACAAGAAAATACCTAACGATTTTCAAATTCATCGAAGATCATTTAAATGATCATATCAACACTGATGATAATTATGATAATACTGTACAATGCTTTATAAATTTTTTTTTTTTTATTAAGATATTTTAAGTCGCATTAACAGCTAAGGTCATGAGCGACTGTACATGATTACATATTGTTATAATTTATATATAAATGGGTTTCTTGTAAAAATTTTAATACATTTTTGTATAGTCCTGGGTTATTTAGAATTTTCTTTAAATGACACAGAGAGATTGAATTTCCTTCTTTGATTACTCAATCCTGGCAGTTTGTGATGATATGTTCTACTGATTGGAGAGTATCGGTGTTACTTTTTGTGCATAACGGGGGCAGCTCGTTCTTCATTAAATAACATGAGTTAAATTGGTATGGCCAATTCTCAGTCTTTGAATAATTACCTCTTCATAACGTTTGAGATCAGTGGCAGAGAATTTCTTAAATTATCGTCTCTGACTTGTCGTAACTTTTTTGGCGGATTTTTGTACCAATCACTATTCCATGTTCTAATGATGAGATTCTTAATGGCTCTTTTGGCTTCTGATTTGGTAGGGGACTATTTGGTAGTTATTAGATCTGTAGCACCTTTATTTCGCTAGTTCATCTGCTTTATCGTTTTCGCGAATACCAGTATGGGATGGGATCCAAGCTAATATGATTCTTTACCTAGATCTTCAGCTTTTAACAGTGCATGTGTGATGTTTTTTATTTGTTGATTTGAATTTATAGGGTTCTGGAGAGCTTTTAGTACGCTTAGTGAGTCGGTTAAAATTAAGGAAGATTCTACTTTTTCAGTGCTTATTAATTATATAGCCTTTTCTATGGCATAAGCTTCAATGAAAATATTGAGCACTCAGTTGGTAATTTGAAGTATTTTTCAATTTCTCCCATTAGATACTATAGCACAACCTGCTCCCTCCTCAGTTTTGGAGCCATCAGTGAAGATGTTTCTAGATCGTTGATACTGGTCACTAAATTCTAGAAATAAATCTTTCGCTATAGACACTGTAAATGGATCGTTTTTTGATATATGACCTCAATAGCCTTTTTCCGTGATTTTGTCCCATTACAATTGGACCAAAGTGATTATTTCTTGTTAACAATGCTGACATAATATATAACAAAACCAATTTTAATCAGGAAGATCCCAAAATAATTCGATATCACCTTTATTAATGTATCGATAGAGGTAGATAGCAATTTCTTTTTTGTTTTTGAAACCGGATACAATACATTTACCAGTTCATATCCTTGATCTATTCTGGTCCCCTCATTCTTAATTTTCGTGTTCATATTTTTCCGTGACCTGTAAACAACGACATTAACTTGAGACTTTTAACAGCCTATTGTGTATCTCAATTTTAAGTTCATAACATTATATTGTCACACATTTAAGAAGGTGTTCGGTAATTTTCTATTTTTTGTAGGTGTTGTTCTCATTTGGTTCGGTATCTTCTCTTAAATTAAATCCTGAGAGCCAGTCAAGATACACATCTCGTTTCTCACTAGCTCGTTCTTCTTTTTATATCCGATCACGTCTAACCTTTATTTCTCTTGTGGAATTTCACTTTGTCGGGCTGTTTTCAGACCGACTTTAAAAGTCATTGTTTATATATTTCCCGTGCACTTGGTTATAGTTGGCTAGTTCATTTGCTTTCATTCAGGTTTTGATTGCCAATTGGCTTTTATGGCGTTTAAATAGTTATTTATTATTAGGGGGAATGTTAAATACGTGTTCCTAAGGAGTTTAGGTACTTATAAAATTCTGTTTATTTATTTCAAGAAACAAAAATTAGCCAAATTATTTATTAGATCTTCGATATTTTTGGACAATAATACCAAAACTAAAATTCTTAATGTCTAGAATCACATTTAACATAATATGAGATTAAGTATTAACTATGTATACTTATTAATTTTTTTTGCTTATCAAAGTCACTCACTACGCGATTTGTTGTTCTTTGGGCGTTTTTGAACTTTGGGCCCAAGAGTCATGGTCTCCCAAATATATCGTGAACCCATAATTTGCAAGATACTTCTTTAATGAGAATTTAGAAATTTATCTTCACTTTACATAAAAATAAAGAACCTTCTTATATTCGGGTCGTAGTTGTCAACCCAAAATTAAGTCACTAGAGACGGTTCTTTGTTTTCGTCTGTTAGTAATGCCAAAGGCAAAAGCAAATACTTAATTTTAAGGAACCAAGTAATTCGGTTGTAATTTTCTTTATATAGGTCAAACCTGAAGGCAAACTTGAGTTTTTTTAAAAAAATGTTCTATTTTTGGATCTGATAAACAGAAAAACAAGAATTTTAGGAACATTTAAAGAAAATCATCCCACCTTTTCATTTGAAACAATTTTCTGACTTGAGTAAAATACGAGGCTGCCACCATGGCGCCAAAAGGTAACACACGTGCCCACTTCTTTATTTACCTTAAGTCTATGTGAATTTGTATTTTCTAATAATCCTGTTACAGCACCAACATAAGGACTATACATACAGGGTTTTTCAAGTTAATGGGCCATTAGAAGTATATTAATTAGTAGAAGGAATTCAATTCTGAAACTTGGGCTCATTTGGTTATTGTTTATGCCGCTTCTTTTAAAAATATTTTCAAGTTCGATTTACATCCGGTTATACCGGAAGTCGATACCAACTTTGTTATTTTAAATGGAATGGTATATTTTTTACGCTGAATTCGAATAAAACGTGTAATTCTAAGGTAAGTTTGATAACCAACTTGTACACCTATGACGATCGGTTTCTGAGTTAATTTCATTTATAGAAAAAAAATCGCTACCGCAACCCAAATTATAAAAGATCATAACTTCCACAAAATACGACTTAGAGTGTTGAAATTTTTACTAGTAATAGCTGAATATTAGTGCTAACGCCTTGACAAAATTGAATTAAATAATTTATACAGGGCGTTCAAAATAAAATTCTAAAATTGAAAAACTTCAAACACGAATTACTTCGTTTTTTCAAATGGCACCTACTATTTTTTATTTTTTCAATCGATTCCTTTTTTTATCCTCTTTCGACCTATATGGATACTTCCTATTTTAAGTAATAATTCAAAATTATTCCAAAATTTTCAATAAAATAGGAAGTATCCATATAGATCGAAAGAGGATAAAAAAAAGGAATCGATTGAAAAAATTAAAAACAGTAGGTGCCATTTAAAAAAACGAAGTAATTCGTGTTTGAAGTTTTTCAATTTTAGAATTTTATTTTGAACGCCCTGTATAAATTATTTAACTCAATTTTGTCAAGGCGTTAGCACTAATATTCAGCTATTACTAGTAAAAATTTCAACACTCTTAGTCGTATTTTGTGGAAGTTATGATTTTTTATAATTTGGGTTGCGGTAGCGATTTTTTTTCTATAAATTAAATTAACTCAGAAACCGATCGTCATAGGTGTACAAGTTGGTTATCAAACTTACCTTAGAATTACACGTTTTATTCGAATTCAGCGTGAAAAATATACCATTCCATTTAAAATAACAAAGTTGGTATCGACTTCCGGTATAACCGGATGTAAATCGAACTTGAAAATATTTTTAAAAGAAGCGGCATAAACAATAACCAAATGAGCCCAAGTTTCAGAATTGAATTCCTTCTACTAATTCATATACTTCTAATATCCCATCAACTTGAAAAACCCTGTATACATATGTCATTTCCGCAAGAGCAAAGTAATTAAACTAATATCTACTTTGCTTTGTGCTGGTTTTGAGTGGCACTTCCATGGTTTTGACATTGTAAATATTCCACCCTCTCTAACTAAAACAGCTAATTAGCGTTGTAGAAAACCGCACAGTTCAAAACAATGTCAGTATATAAATGTTACATCCTTCAAAAGAACATTACTGGTAGGTAATGATTCTAATATTCTTAATGAACTTAATCAACCTTTAAGGGAAGTTATGGGATCATTTAATGGTAAAATTTAAAGCAATTATGTATAGGTAAAATACACGAACAAAAGCATTAATTTTCTATCAACCTCTGATATAATTTTTAAAATCACTTTCGCTTAAATGAGTGCAACGAAGTAATTTGAGTTGCAATGCTTCTAATAAATGGGCAATTTCGAAAACAAACTATTACTGAACTTCGTTCATTTATTTCAGCTGTTACAAGTTGTGATCAAACTTATAATTACTACGCTGTCGTACATAGTTCTTCTGAACTAGTTTAATTAAACGAACAATGAAAAGAAGTCATCTAGCAAATAATTACAGTTTGTCCAATATTTTCTACTATTCCCATAAAGTTGAATGAAGTTAGAAAAACAACATTATACGCGTTTATTCATTTTGAGAGTGTTTAAGCTGTTATGGACTCTTTCAAAATATATTTGGGATACTTCAGTTAACAGAAAAAGCCAGTAGATGGCGATATACTGACCGTCAGCTGACATTACATCAACTTACAAAGAAAAAAATCCTCGGTTTTATCAGTGGATTTTTGCTTAGCCCATGAATACAATTTCCTGAAAATAAATTTAATATAATTCGATGAAGCGAATATTGACGTAATCTTAAAGATGTGTTTGTATAACCAATATGCTAATACTGAAATGTAGGTAAACATTAAACGATGCTATATATCCGCTCTAAGTCGTGGAGGGTACTTTGCAACATAAGGGCCTAGATTCTTGGAAAAGAATAATTGCTTCGAAATAAGGATTTGCGATTTCAAGAAAATTTAGAAAGAATTGAGGCATGTAACTTCCAACAAAGAAATAAATGATCGAATGAATTCGGGGAAAGTGAAGGTTTCCAGAAAACAAGATTATATGTCAAAACGGCCGCTTTTTTTGTCATCGTAGTACGTATTAGCGATTTATTTTCTAAAGGATGAATATATATATCTATCTAACAACATTCTTACCCTTCATCACATAAGTAGATACTCCGAACCGTTTGTTGAATAAGAAATGTAAATTGAATAGAAATAAAATACAATATCAAATTAACAAATGTCGGTGTTATCTTGGGTAATACCTACTTCCAGAAATTCGATTTTACTCATTTTAAAATAGGAAGCAAGTTTCAGAGTATACGTATTTATTTGTTCCTCCAGGATACAGTAACAATGAAGGTCACCTTCTGAATTTTTAAAAAATTTTCTTTTTCGCCAAGACAAAAGAATTTTTTAGATTTCTGGAAATTTGAATCTGTCATTTGTCATTCTGGTTGATCATGGGAGTTTAAAGGACATAACATAATTTTTCCGAAAGGAATTGAAATCTGCGAAATTTCCCAAGAAAAGCTCTAGAAAATTATTAACAAAAAATATTATGTGACATTTATTTCCATCTGCTTATGGCACATGATTGAGGCGTAAGTTTCCCTTAAACATGAATAATGTCAAATTGTGAATGATATGATATATCAACGTGTCGTAGACAGTGCAAAAACAAGCTGAAAAATCCATTCTATCAGAAAACAGAAAATCTGTCTTAACAACTTACTAATTACGAAAAAAATCTGCAAATTGGAAAACAGCTAGAGCTCAATGTGAAAATAATAAAACTATGAAAGAGTATATTCCTGTGCATCCATGTTTTGTCAACTTTAAGGAAAATTGCTCTTTCGTTAGCTGACCTTTTAACTTATACATTGGTGTATAATAATTTTATGTTTCATCTACTAATTAAATCTTAAATTGACAATAGAAAAAGAACAGTTATAAAAAAATTTTGATTTACCTTAAACTAAGTAAAATGAAATTTTGTCATTCTTGTAAAAAAAAAAATGAAAAACATGACCACAACACTGACTTTGTTCATATTGTCTTTTCCTACGGTAAACTTCTACAAATTATTTCTGACAAAATGATAATTACTTTAGTTCCTCATTAAGTTCCTTTTTACTATGTATTTTGATAAAATAAAGGATTCTAGCAAGGGTGGCAGGTATTACGATTCCCATAGGTGCATATGAAATAAATCATGCTTAATGGGATATAAAAATTGAATTAGGTAGGTACTTTAATGTAACATAAGTTGAAATACAATATCTTACAATAATTCGTCGATATATTAACTTAACGCTATTAAATAAATTACAGTATTAAGTATTAAGCGTAATAAAAAAGAAAATAAATCACACACATTTCATATGTCATTTATCTTTATCACATTCCATTTTAAGAATCCGGTAATATTGACTTTTTGGATGTATTCTCATTACCATGAGCTGCGATATCAGCTCCCGAATTTCGATAATGTGAATAACCGGAATATGCTAATTCTTGTGGATCTTCCTTAAATGCAAGTCCTTTATCAGGATTATAATATGAATGTTCATCGGTAAGGAAAGTAGGTTGTGGATCTCTATAGTGGGGTTGAAAACCGATACCACCTGAGGAATAGTGGGGTGCATATCCGCTTTGCCCGAATGATGACTGTAGATGAGGTTTGCATAATTTGAAGAATCCTATCAATCCTGGGATTACGATAGCGAGGAATCCTAACAGTTTCTTAAAAGATGCTAATCCCAATATTAAGGGCAAGAATAACAGCAACTTTAACTTAAAGAGCTTCAAAATTATAAGCATGGGTATAAACAGCTTTTTGAGTTGCTTTCGTTCTGAAAAAAAAAAGAAAAATATTGTTGTTGTCTGAAAGTGTTTCTTGATAACAATTTAACTTTTTTTTATTTGAGAATATAAATATTTGGGGCTCAAAAAGTAGAACATTGTTTATAAGCAGGTGATCTTATCAAATTGGCAGTGATTAACAATGAATATTCTTTTAATAACAAAATAATCGACAAACGAACTAACTAAAGGGCGATATGATAGATTCGTTTACAATATTAAGTTAATAAAACTAATAAAGTTGTGCTTACTGAAAAAGGAATCCTTTTTGTCTTCAATGACATCAATTTCGTCAGCAATTTCGTCTAAGAAACGGGGCGAATAACGTCCTCTCTCCGTTACTTCATCATTAAATTTAACTTCAATTGCACTAGACTTCATAAAGCGTTCCACCTAATAAACATAGAAGTAATTAGTTTGACATTTAAATAATGTATTTTGTCTCATACAATCACAAATAATTTGCTTATTATACCTAAATTGTCTCCTCTGTAAATGAAAACTATGTTCCAGTTTGAAACAATTACTAAGTTTTATAAAGTAATTTTGATTAAAAAGAAGAAAAAACTGAAAAGGTACTTAGATTTAAAAACAAAGGCTTCGTTGTTCGTTCCTTTTGACAAAATAAAGAAAATAACGTTTGGTTAAATATGTGGCAATTCTTAGCTGATAGTTAAAAAAGTGTTTTCTTGGTAACGTATATGAAAATAAATAGATTTATTATTATTATTATTATTGTGTTTTTTTCTCCTCTTTTTATTTTTTATTTAGCTTTTTTGATATTTTGATTCTGTGAAAAATATTTACAAAGGAGAACAGTAATATACAGGGTTTTTCAAGTTGATGGGCTATTAGAAGTATATGAATTAGTAGAAGGAATTCAATTCTGAAACTTGGGCTCATTTGGTTATTGTTTATGCCGCTTCTTTTAAAAATATTTTCAAGTTCGATTTACATCCGGTTATACCGGAAGTCGATACCAACTTTCTTATTTTAAATGGAATAGTATATTTTTTACGCTGAATTCGAATAAAACGTGTAATTTTAAGGTAAGTTTGATGACCAACTTGTACACCTATGACGATCGGTTTCTGAGTTAATTTAATTTATAGAAAAAAAATCGCTACCGCAACCCAAATTATAATAAATCATAACTTCCACAAAATACGACTTAGAGTGTTGAAATTTTTACTAGTAATAGCTGAATATTAGTGCTAACGCCTTGACAAAATTGAATTAAATAATTTATACAGGGCGTTCAAAATAAAATTCTAAAATTGAAAAACTTCAAACACGAATTACTTCGTTTTTTCAAATGGCACCTACTATTTTTTATTTTTTCAATCAATTCCTTTTTTTATCCTCTTTCGACCTATATGGATACTTCCTATTTTAAGTAGTAATTCAAAATTATTCCAAAATTTTCAAATAAAATAGGAAGTATCCATATGGATCGAAAAAGGATAAAAAAGAAATCGATTGAAAAAATTAAAAACAGTAGGTGCCATTTGAAAAACGAAGTAATTCGTGTTTGAAGTTTTTCAATTTTAGAATTTTATTTTGAACGCCCTGTATAAATTATTTAACTCAATTTTGTCAAGGCGTTAGCACTAATATTCAGCTATTACTAGTAAAAATTTCAACACTCTAAGTCGTATTTTGTGGAAGTTATGATTTTTTATAATTTGGGTTGCGGTAGCGATTTTTTTTCTATAAATTAAATTAACTCAGAAACCGATCGTCATAGGTGTACAAGTTGGTTATCAAACTTACCTTAGAATTACACGTTTTATTCGAATTCAGCGTAAAAAATATACCATTCCATTTAAAATAACAAAGTTGGTATCGACTTCCGGTATAACCGGATGTAAATCGAACTTGAAAATATTTTTAAAAGAAGCGGCATAAACAATAACCAAATGAGCCCAAGTTTCAGAATTGAATTCCTTCTACTAATTCATATACTTCTAATAGCCCATCAACTTGAAAAATCCTGTAGATCTATCAGAGAGTAATAGAATAATATTTGAAACTGATGAAATGAACTTATGTTTCATCCCATTTTTGCTTCCTCAGGTTTTTCTCAACAAAAAAACTAAAATAAGCATATGAACTTTTTTAATGTCGATATTATTGAAGCGCACAAACATTTTGGCTTTACAAACAACCAATTTATTGTTGCAGAATGTACAGAATTGATTTTGAAAAGGCCACTAAAGTACAATGTTCGTTTATAGCGAACGTTTTGAAAACTAGAATTTAATAAAAATGACTAGATTATAACTAAATGAAATAGCTTAATTCAGTTCACAACCAGAATCGAGTCGAGATCAATGAACCCTCATTGGGTTAGAAAGGGAGGAAATGCTAGATGGGAAAACGGGGAGGATGATAAAGTGACCCTTCAAGTTTTTAGTTGAGGTGAAGTGAAAAATTAAGAATGAGGTGGATATAAAGTGATCGATAGATAGGGAAGGTCAGAGAGGGTTATTGGTAACCATGTGGAATTATTTGGGAAAATTAAAGTACCTAAAGTAAAAGTCATATCGATTGTGCCATGTTAATAGAAATTTTCTTACTTTTCTGAGAACAAATTTTACTAGCTGGTCCCATTCTGGTTCTTCTGTTCTGGGAGCTTCTGAGTATTCGTAAGGCTCTCGAGCCACACTACGAAGTTGAGATTCTGGCATCCGGGTAATCCTGGCATTCTCAGTAAGATGGTAAACTGGCTAAAATAACAGAATAAACTTTAAATAAAACAATCCTAAATATTCACAGAGGATGATGTAATATGAGTTTTGCTGTGTATTTGGAACGTGTTGCAGCATTCTGATGTTGTTATACTCAGAGAATTCAAAAAGAATACATTGGTATAATGGTTTTTTTAAATATCCTATCAAGTTCTAATGTTTTTCTTGCAGATTTTGTACATTTTTAATCTTCGATGAATCTGGGATAAACCTTGTTAGGTATATGCCCTAAGTTTCTTGTAATGTAAATGACAAAGTTTCAAAAATAATTAGCCTCCGTGTCAACGGTACTTAATTTATTATTATTGCTGACTGTTTAAGTTTTGGTTGTTTAATAACTTGATTTAAAGTCTAATTTTTGTTCATAATACTATCGTGACTCAAACAATGACATTTTTCGTTGGAATATAGGGATCCTTCAAAATAATGCTGCATTTGAGCACTTTTCCTTAACAGCAAAGCAACATTAACACCAAATATGTAACTGTTTAAAGAAATAATGATAAACGTCATAAAAAATTGATTTTCTAAAAGTAGATTACAATAAATAAATATTGATTGCGAATTAAACGATATAATAATAACTTTTAATTTAATTCTATACCAGATAACTGACAATTGTTTTGGTCCTATTAATAGGCCCGTGTGAATTGTGATTCATTGGGTAAATATCTGGAATAAAGACATGTATTGGGAAGATAATAAGGTGTGAAACGAAGAAAGTTTCACGTTATGTGTGTCATATGAGAGTGAAAAAATGTTTACTTAGGTTTAAGGAGACATGTACTTAGCGAGCATTGTTCAAAAGAATTAGTTTACTGTTTCAAATTTGAATGTCTTCCATTCAACATTACGAAACTTAACTTTTTAAAGCCAAATAAATTATGCCTATAAAACTGCGGGAATAACAAAGACAGATACTTTTATTATATAGAATACATACTTTGTCGAAAAATTCGTCCAACGACTGTAACGCTCTTGATTTAAAGCATTCAGCCAGATCTCCATTAAGACATTGAGCATTAGTTCTGGCTAAGTAAGGGTCAACATCAGGGCCCGTTCCAAGACCTATCCAGTCCAAAAGGTCTCTACCTAGATACATAGATTATAAAACTTACATTAGAAAAATTAATAGGTACTCAGAATTGGATTGTTTCTTTCATTTACTTCGCAATTTTTTCAAAAACTTTTGTAAAATTTGAAGGAACAAGTAACTGGTTGTTCTTCTGAAGCTTGAGATGCAATAACTAAATTCATTAATTGAAGACAATTTCTTTATTTAATTGCTTTTTCTTTTTTCCAGGACATTTCTTCATATCGATGTTGATGGTCAACAAAAAGGAAAATTCTAATCATGGGCCTACACAATCATCTTAAAAACCGTAAGTAAATTTCTTTTATGCGATAATCCATTAACAATACCTATACTCAATGGTAATATAATTTAAGGTGGATTTTGAATTAACTTAATTTTTCTCTTTCTTAAAATAAGGGAATTCGTAAGATTCTCAAACACAATTGCAATTTGTAAGAAATATTAAGTTACTTTTCCTTTACAATATAATACGTCAAATGACGATACTTAATTAAATTTCATACCTTGCCTGGTCCCTCCGTCGTCCTCAAAAACGCGTTGCTCCCCATTCTGTGCTGATCGTAGCGCTAGTAATGATACGCCGGTAACAAGAAACAACCACTTTGCGCTGTAAAACATTGCAAAGCTTTTCAAAAGTCGACTTTTATTGAATTCGTCGATTAACAAGACCCGCCTTGAGCGACCGTTCAGTGCCTCTTCTAAATACTTGCAGTAACGTTTCTTTCGAACAAAGTCGGGTCACGATAACTGTAAACTACCGACGAGAACGTGATCAAAGACTTGAAAACTTAAAGCAAGTTTGAAACGTGGTTCGATGAGTCCTTACGAAGTTATATGTATATTATGTAGTTACGCTCTTGATACGTTGCTTGGAGACGAAATTATATTCAACTGAACGGCATATTATGCTGAAAAGCGTTTTATAGACACTTATTTGGAATTGCGTTGTTGTTGTTGCTGTTGTGGCTTAAATGAAATGGGTATTCCCCAGTTAGATAACAATACATTGGAAGAGTGATTGCGGCGGGCATTGCCCAGTGAAAGCGAAAGTCAATCCGGATCTAAAGAAGCGCACTATGACTTGGTCGTAAGGATTTGGAAACTCCAGTAATGGAGTGAAGTAATGATGAGGATGTTATAAAACATGATAATTATTTTAGGCCACAATAGGGTCACATATCGAAGTCATTTATTAAGTAATAGGTGCGTAAATATTTTTCCTTGGACATCTTTGGCGTTGGTCTGGCATTAATTGGGCCAAGCCAATTATTAAAACTGAAATATCAAAAAGCACATTAACAATCAAAATTATTTTGCTTTTGTTTAGAATTCAATAGGGGCAAAAAAGTGTTTTGGGCTGACAAAGGTGAATTGAGATTACATTATTCATGCAGTTTATCAAAAGGAACTTTAGTTATACATATAACAAAAATTAACATCATCAGAGACGAAACACGTTCCGAAAATGTTTATCGTCCCCCTTTGGAGAATTTTTAATAACTTAAATTAAATTCAAAGCAATATTCAGCTTAAAATAAATAAAACAGGGGCACGTGCCTCCTTCACCTCTGCATGACAGAATATGAGACCCTCAACTTCGCAAAACAACATTATAAGTAAGAAAACTGATAATTATAACAGTACATTGGTGTTACCATCAAATTATATCAAAATTCAAATTTTCTTCTATTTTTTTTCATTACATTCCCATATTACAGTGTGTCTTTTTTTATTATAAAAACTCTTATTAGCGATATCTACAAAATGTATACTTCAGGAAGGGCACAAATACTTCAAAAATCAACCCCTCAACAAGAAAGATATTCAAATTTGGTTCTGATTTCCTGTGTAAAACTTATTATACGTAAATACTCTTTCAATTCAATCCAATAATAAGACTCTTAAGCTATTCCTAAAAGTAATATTTTGTTCTGATATTGAGATCTTTTGGAAAAATAAAATAATAAAATAATCTATAAAGAATTGACTGTAAATTCTCTGTTTGAAGCAAAATAATGCATTTGTAACTTTTCTGCCAAAGAAGACTTTAGTTTAGTTTTCTATGATTATTGTGGAACTAATTATTACCCATATGCGTACTATACAGGGTCATCGATAGGAACTGTCATTAGAAGTTTATGGAAGCCGAGAAAAAGTATCATTTGGAAAAATTATCAAAACAGTGGCATTTCTAGTTCTACTGAAAATAAGCCATTATTAGGTACCTCGGTCTTTGACTATTTTAAAAGGAACACGGAGAAAACAATCCTCAAAATATTGCTAGAATTCTAGCAAACATGACTAAAAAATCTGTCAATTATATGGACGACCAGACGCTCAAGGACCTTTTACTACAATAGAAATGTCTAGTCAATCTACGTTCGGTGTTGAGACTGAATTCTAGTAAAATTGACTTGATTAGAAAACATTTTTTACACTTCTTATCACTAATTTTACTAAACTATTCTCATTCTAGTATTTTTTTCTTTACGACACGATAAAATAATCGAGAGGTAAAGAAAAAAAGTCTAGACTTATTTAGCTTGATTATTCTAATACTAATTATTAGAAAGAATTAAAAATTGTTTTATACCATCAAGTACATTTTATGAGAATTCTAGTAGATATTATTTACTAGAAAAATTTTGCTTGACTAATCAAGTAATAAAATCATGATTACTTTTCTCCGTGTAGGACTGATTTTTTTCAATTTCTTAAATGTATTGTTAAATTAAAGAATAACATTGACTATAGAGTAATGTAAGTAATGTACATACTCTTAAAGTTATAGTATTTTTCAAATTATAATTGAACCTTAAGTAAACTATATTAACAAAAGTATAATGTGCCTCAGTTTGTCATTTAAATCTGGACGAAGTTCCCAGAAAAGTTTAAAGAGGAGTACGAATCATTTAAAATTTATGTAAGTATTTAAAATTTGCTGAACCGCATTTTGCCTCGAATATTGCGCTCACCAACGTATTCACCTAAACATTACTTTAACAATTATCATTACATTATTTCTGCTTTTTTCAATACATAATTTTATCATTTTTATTTCCATTCCCAATTAATTGTTAGTGAATAGTTGGAAATGGATCACCCTGTATATTGCGCGATGTAGATAAATAAATATCTAGATATGTTTTGTAGTTATGCATAAGTCCTAAACGTTCATTGCAAAGATTATTGGTGTTTGTAGCCAATTGGATAAAATAGTTTTGAACCGTTTCCAATTTTCTTGAAAGTTTTAAGACCACACATTTTCGATACTGGCTGGTAGTAGCTATTTCATTTTTATAGAATTCGACATTACAAGATAAGTTGAGCAATGAGCCAAAGGACGATATAGATATTGCTTTTAACACCACATCTTCTTTTTGGCTGTTGAAGTCTATAATGTTGTAGCAGAAAAATGCAGGAAGGAAATGTATTACTTTTGAAAGCAGATCATTTTCCTACACCCTTATAATTTCGTTTTCCTTTTGTTTTTATTATTACGTTATAATAGCAATTTTGACGTCCCTGGAAAAAGTTTTATCAACATTTTTTAATGCAAATAAGATAAATCAGAAGCGAAACATTTTCCCCTAAAAAATGATGATTGCTGTTGGGCCCAGCATGATGGGAATTCAAATAACCGTCAGCAATATGGGTGTCAATATTAAACCTTTTCAAAGGAATATGCTATCTGTATAATAAGATACGAAAATCCGAAATTCGAATACACTAACGGAACGGTATGATAAAAATGAACACAAAAAGAGACTTACATCGGCGGCCTCCAAATTTTTCTTTTGCAGCATATTCTTACAAGGGGAATAACCATAAATTATATTAATTACAGCAATTGAGGAGGTGTTTGGTCGTTCTTTGTTCCTTTTAAGATTAACATAGGTATATCTGTTACTTCGCTCAAATTTCTTTGTTTAGTTCATTTAATTTATAATTTTGTGCGAGATAACATAAAGAATTTATAAAACTGAAAACGTTCAAAATTGAAGCAAAATCGACAAAAGTTGACATTCTTAAAATGATACAATTTACCTACCTATATATTTTTAAGTTGTTAAAGAAATATTCTTCATCTGATTTTTTTATATAGAGGTCAATTTAATTACTATTGAAAATACTGAACAATTAATTATGAGACACATCTACAAAATTTGATTCGCAATTCAGGAAAAAGTTAACAATAAATAAAATAAATCTACATATTAAAAAACCGATGCATATTTCTTTTTAGGGTTCCGCACCTCAAAAGGAAAAAGCGGAACCCTTATAGGATCACTTCGTCGTCCGTCCGTCTGTCAGGACCCTTTTTCTCAGGAACGCGTAGAGGTATCAAGCGTAAATTTATACCAAATACTCAGGTCTATTGTCCCTTGGAGCTGTGGAAAAATCAAACTTCTAAGCCAATGCAATCAAAAGATACAGTCGTTTATGCCGCAAATTTTCGAATCAAAACCTACAGGGTACTTACCGTGAACTCAGAATCTTGAAATTTGGTACGAAGCAACGTCTTATAGTACAGATAAAGGAAAAATTGCGAAAATCATAAATTTTTAGTTACATCATATAATAAAAATATGTTTAATAATTTTAAAGTTGCTTCCCCTTTCCTCATAAACGCGTAGAGGTATTGAATATTGAAATTCATATCAAATACTCAGGTCTATAATACCTTTATTCTGTAACAAAATTAAACTTCTATGTCAACGCAATAAAAAGAAACAGCAATTTAAGCCGCATATTTTCAAACTCGCAACTGCTCGCAAGAGAATCAAAACCTAAAGGGTACTTCCAGTCGATTTAGAATCTTGAAATTTGGCAAAGCAATGTTTTATAGCACACATAAAGGGAAAATTCCGAAAACCTTAAATTTTTAGTTACATCACATATATACAGGTTTGTACGGAACCCTCGGTGCGCGAGTTCGACTCGCACTTGGCTGGAATTTATTTTAATTGTACAAGTGCTTAATTTTCAAAGATTTTAAAACTAATCAAACATGTTAATTGTGATTGGATTTTGAAATTTGACAGTTTTATGGTAGTTCGTATTTTACCTTTGTCGAATGGTTTCCAGGCTGGTTCCCAGGTTGTCGGTTTATTTGTTTTGACGTTTCGAGAGTCATGTCGCTCTCTTCTTCAGAGGGTCTGAAACTCGGCGAACTTAATCTCAAAATTGACGACCAAATGGATTTCGAAATATTTGAGGATGGTAGTGTATTGGGGCAATTATACTGCCAGTTTCCAATTTACCGATAAACTATCAAACGCGTCTCTGAACATAATTATGTTATAAACAAAAAGTAGATCAAATGTGGTTTTGCCGAACACTGTATTATTAACAATCATAGTCTAGACATGGATAAAGTTACAATTTTACATGGTGACATCCCAAAAAGCAGAAAACTGTCTTTGTTAAATAATTTAGAAATAAGAAAAACTGTTCACAATAATCATAATCTAGTTAATAACCGATTAAACTTAATATCACAATTCTCCTTTGATTCTATATAAATTAAAACAGTATGATATATTTTTAAAACACATTTTTACATTTAGTAATCATTTGTATTCGTATAGACCGAAACAATACTGTCGAGGAAAATAAAAAATTCTCGTAAAACTTATTTATTCTTCTCGTGTATAAACAACAGTGTTTACTCTTTTGTACTTTCACTTCACGTTCTAAACATTTCAAAAACTACATTTTTTGTACTCTAGAGCTCGGATATGTTAAAATGGAAGCAGCCTGAGGCAATCAGGGATTCGGCATCATAAATGTTTGACTCTCCTGTTATTATGGTTTTCCTTTTCAATTCCATATTTCGGTTGTCCTGTAGTTATTGATTTAGGATTTACCCATTACAACAATAATATTACATTGTAGGAACTTTTAAATTGAAGTTTGTGGCATTTTTGCAATTTTGCTACCCTAAATTAACACATTTTTCTTCAAGTAACGAAATTACCAATTCATTTAAATGAAATGGAACCTGAAATTCTTCAATTCCTCTGCCATCAATATTATGGCAGTGCGACGTAACAAAACCCGCTGAGACAAATAACCTTGTGACAAGTCTGAAATAGTTTAAAGAGAAATTTTAAACCTTTAAGCGGTTTTTGTCAGTTTAAAATATTGGCTGGCGATCTGTCCATAACTTATTCAGCTCTACACGAGTTGCTTATATCAATTTCTTGCAAATCCAATTAATAATTCAATATAATTTTAAATGAAGCTGAAATATAATGAAGTAATTAGCAGACAGTAATGATAAATAGCAAAAGAGATATTATAATGGAAAATTTTTAAGGTAAGATAAAAATTTAATTTGTTCCAAAAATTATTAGATATTGATGTTTAGTTTTGGAAAAAATGTAAGAGACAGAAAGTATTTTCACATTCCAGGTACCTTCAAGGTGTTTTTAATCAGCACTATTCACAGATGTTCTTCGTGTTCAACAACACTTCAGTAATCACAATTTAACTTCTTATTTTTAAATAAGTATATAAAATAATAAATCGGGAATACCTGTACCGGATTGTAGGTAAATGGTGTAGGTTTTAATGTTAATTTGATTTTATTTATTTGAGCACATCTTACATTTTGCTGAACCTAAATTGTATCTACACTTTTAAGCATTTGTAAAAATGATAATAAGTGCCTCTTAAGAGTAGCGAATTATTAACAGCCTAATCTAGTGACTTTAGTACATAAATAATAAATAATAAGTACTTAAATTTACGTTAACTAGGTACCTGAATCAAGAAGGTAGCATTGCGACTTCAGTTAGACTGTCGTAATGAAATAAAATAAATAAATTTACAAATAGAAAGACTTCAAACAGAGAAAAAGTTTTTAAATTAATTTACCTCCCCGTGATTTATATAAAAATAAACGCCCATTTTATGTTCCATAGATTTGGTAAAGTACCAAATCTATACCTTAAACTAACAAATAAATAAATAAATAAATAAATAATAATTAATAGTAGATTAATAAATAAATTAATGTTGCCTTAGAAAACTAAGAATCCTTTGTTGCCATAGGTCACAATTTCCGTGCCTGAACCAATTTGTTTATTTCGTTGTAGGTAGTAATAAGGGCGGGTTTTGTTTCGGATCCCATTAGGGCTGGGCAACCTACGTGGGCTAAACATTCTTCCCCGTCTTGCCCATCCCTTGCAGCCTTCATGTACCGGAAAAATCGAAGGATTTCTGGATTATCACTGGAAGGTTTCCGAAGTTCATTAAGTTCCCTAGAGAGAAAGAGAGTGGCCGTGAACAAAAAAAACATTAAAATCTAATCAGCTAATGCTACAAAAGTTATTTTCATCGTCTATGTAGAATATCAGCTGGTTTTGTCTTTGGTCCTAAATCATTTGCGTTTTATAATACTGAGTGGGTATTAGGTATCGTAATTAAAAATTAAGATGTTCAGAGCTAAAGTTCAAATTTGACTTTTAAGATTTTAGATAAATTGAGAAAATAATTTCAAATGTAACAATTAAGGAATAAAAACTTGTACGAAATACATATGCAAAATGATGAATCTGTCGTGGATCAAAGATCAAATAAAATAAAACTGAAAACATTCAAAATTCAACCAAAAAATTTGCTCATTCTTAAAATGATATAAGTATTTTTAAGTTGTTAAAGAAATATTCTTTATCTGTTTTTTATTTATAAAGTTCAATTTAATTACTAGTGAAAATAATGAACAATTAATTACGAGACACATCTACAAAATTTAATTCGCAATTCAAAAAGTGAACAATAAAAAAATCTACATTTTAAAAAACCGATGCTTTTTTCTTTTTTTAATTGTATATTACGCAACGATTAAGTTTATATATTAAAAAAAAATTATATTTAATTAACTGATGTGGTGAAGTAATTTAATTACGTACATCTCTTTTTAACAGTACGATACAGGATTTTGTTATTTTTTCGCAACATGAAAGGCAATTTTAGGAAAGGTATTTTTTGTTTAAGGTTTAAATTGAGTTTCAACTGTAGTTTGCCTCAATTGCAATTTGCTAGGTGGTTGTAGTACCACTTATTTCGATTGTGCATACTACGAATTTGTAAACAAATCAAAAATACAAGTCGTTGGAATTTTTTCATTACATTACATTTTCGAATCGAGCAAAAGGGCAAAATTCCATTTTACGTCAATACTGAATTACCACTTTGGAAAAAGAATGTCGATTAGGGTTAGTGACGTTTATTGATTTAATGCGGAAGTAGAAATTACATGTTCCTTGTACCTTTGATAGGTGACAGCCAAATAATATAAATCGTAAAGAAAAAAATACTAGAATGAGAATATTTTAGTAAAATTAGTGATAAGAACTGTTAAAAATGTTTTCTAATCCAGTCAATTTTACTAGAATTCAGTCTCTAGACATTTCTAGTAAAATCTCCTTGAGCGTCTGGTCGTCCATACAATAGACAGATTTTTTAGTCATGTTTGCTAGAACTCTAGCAATATTTGCATGATTGTTTTCTCCGTGTACCCATCAACAATTTCTATTTTTGTTGTCAACGAAAATTTGTATCCCTCTAAAACGCATTAAACGTCAGAAAAATGAAAAAACGTCGATTTTTATATCAAAAGGGGCCAATTTCTATGCAAAAATCATTCTTGCAACTAAAACTCATGCAAGGGGTAGCGTTAGTTTATAATCTGACGAGAAGCTGTGAACTGCAAAATTCACTTAAAAAACAAAAAGACGTTTTTCTAAACAAGGTCGGTTAGGATTAAAGGGGGAATTTTTACAAACCGTAACCAAACCCACATATCACATATTGGAAATTTTTTTTTTCTCTGGAAAGTGAATTTTGACAGTTCTCAAATTTACGTCAGATTAGTAACGATGTTCGCAATTATGCTAGCGATATATTTAAGTATAAACATACTTGGTTACACTGGTTGTGCGTAATCCAGGTATTTATTAACACAAATGAGGGCAGAAAAGTCTTTGTGCTAAATTGATGTTCAATAATTGTTTTTGTGCTTAATTCTGATGCACCCATATTTATAGTCGATTGGAGACATGTGATATTAATAATGCGAAAACAAGAAATCAAAACAGCACCACAAGTTATATGTTATTAAGAAAATTAAGGAATTATTAAAATAAGTAACTATTTATAATGGTCCCGTCTGCTTATTTCTTTTATAAACTCATTCATACTTGTCTGAGTATACTCTTCAAAAGTAGAATATCATTGAAATTTCTAACCATATCTGGATCGAAACTTTTTTAAACATATACTGCTTCATTTGCATTCCTAAAGCCACATTTCTGTACTTTGTTTCCAAATTGTACTACCAGATTTTACGCATTGGCCCAAAGACTTCATAAAAGATCAACTTCCAAAGTTTTATTTAGTAATTATCTTCCCTCTCGTAAAGTTTGAAATAGGAGTTTTGTTTGTTTCTCTATTTCCGAAATACAAAATTCCCCTATCAAAATATTTATATTTGTATGGAAAGGAGCAAAGGCAAAACTAAATATTTTCTTTGGTGTTTTAAGCCGGAATATCATTTAAAACCCGCATTGTAAGCTATGTTGGTAAACTTCGACGGGAGTTCGCATTTAAAACGCGCTCAGTTTTGTATTCATTCCAAAGACTCATATTCCCGCTTGCCGTTTCGTTTTTATTGCTCCATTTGTCAGTAGGACGTTCAGAATCGAGTTATCTTCTTATATTACTTGTACCTTTCAAAACAGAAATCGCTAACATTTCAAGCTATGAAAATAATTTTAAAAAAATATTCGAAGAGAAAAGAATAATGAAAAAATAGAATCAACCGCAGTTAATTATTTTATGAGACAGATTTATTTATAATAAAATGTAATGCAGTAAAATTAAATAAAAAAATATCAGGGAGTATCGGTGCCTAGATTTTTATAGAATTTCAGAATTAATGAAAATCTATGTTATTTGGATCAATAAGTTTTTTAAGTTGTATCAAAGATTAAACACATGAATAACGATTAAGTTATAATGGGTTGGGTTAGGTTGATAAGGTATACGTACCGGCTGAGCTGTGCTGAAACAAGATTACTGTATGGCGCAAACTTGGCTGGATTGGCGTACATCATGCAGACCAACCTCTCCCTGCATTTTTCCGTTTCGGGGGATTTGTCGTTTCCAAGCCCCAATTGTTGGAAAACGGTATCCAGACGAGACAGTAACGGGCTATAAAAGGGGTCGTAAGTCGCCAATAACAGGGTCGAGCTCGGGATCTTGTGGAACACTTTGAAATCCGTTTTTTTAGGCGGCATTCGCAGGTAATAATCCTCTGATCTGTAAGGGACATAAGCCACTCGCTGATTTATTCCCAACCTTAAACATAAAGTTTATTAGTCATTTTATGTGACTTCACGTTTAATGCTCTTTAGCCCCGAAAAAATAAAACTGTTTCTTACATTTAACATTAATTTACTGCAACAGTTGGACTACCTTTATGAGATTGCCACCCCAGCAGATCGCATTACAAATACGATGGAAAACCTTTGTGCTATCAATCAAGAAACCGGAAAAATAACGCTATCGCTATAGATATCATGGGTATCACAAAGGTAAAATTTATTTATTCCGATAAGTGCTCATATTATAAAGAATATAGTAGACACTTTTTGCTACATTACTAGCTTAAAAATCACGACTTTAGTGTTACACGTTACAATAAAACATGAATTATAAATTAACTCGTGATAATGGCCTTTGGCTTAAGCTAAATATTGACCCAAATATTCCATGAGAATAGAAACTTTTAAATTTGACCTCCTACGTACATATCATACGTATGTGTGATATTTTTTACAAATCTGTTATCTGTATAAATTGAATATCAAAAGTACTCGTACGTTGTTAGAACTATTCAATTTACCCCAGTAAACAGTCAATTCTATTCCCTGATACGTATCTATTGGTTAATTTCTAGGCTATTAAAAAAAAGTTTAACAAGTTTGCGAGGAGTTAATTGAATTCTAGTTACAATATCTGTAAGGACGTGAAAATATTTTTTAATTTTATATCATCTGAAGGTGCCGTCAGTATTGACCTCGGAATAACTTTTTTAGTTAATTGATTCTGTTTTAAAACATTTTAATGCACGAGTAACTTCTTTCTTTATAAGCTTAATAAACCATTATGAAAATCTCTTAAAATGAAGATGCTTATTCCCGCGAGTCCTGAAGTATTATACACGTCATTGCCCAGTACGCGTTCCATCTTTTCTGTTCATTCAACGGATTTTTTATGCGACACATTTTCGCGCGATTTCTCCGAAATTCTTCCGAATATGCTGAAAAATAAGACGTTCTTTTTTTTTTTGTAACGTCTATTACTGGAATAAACGCAACCAACCACGTTGAAAAACAGCAATTACAGAAACTGAATCGTATTTATCTTCGAAACGCGTTGATGAAACAAATTACAGTACTAAATACAAAAGCTCTGACATATTCAGTCGTATGTCAAAACCAATCAAGCGCATAACAGGTTAATTTTGTTAAACTGACTGTGTCAAATGCGACACATTGTGCTTGATTAAGTAGGCAATTACATCAATTATAGTTAAGTTTCCAAATGACAAAAATATAATTTTACGAGTTTTCTTTATCGTATCGTATTGAAAAGGAAACAATAGCCTATATCATATCGTAATTACAATTAAAGGGAAGCATGCCAGATTACGTAATAAGGAGGAAAATAAAATGTGGGAGGAAATAACAAAAAAAGGTAGTTAAATATGATGAAAGGTTGGGAAAATTAGAAGAGGGGTATATTAGGGAAGAAAAAGGGAGTGGGAGGATGTTAAAAATAGGATAAAACAACTCGTATGATAAAGAGCGAATTAAGTCTATGCATGATTTAACAATTAAACACGAACAATTGGTAGAGTGGAGAAGGGAGGGTAAAAATATCTGGAAAATTGTGAAAAAAATATGTAACGAGATAATCAGAGAGGACGATTTAAAAAGAATTGGACTGCGGAACTAAAAGAAATTGTGCGGAGGATTGGTAAGGGGAATGGATGCCAAAGAACTTAGAAACAAGAAATGAGTATAGGGGATACAAATATTGGAAAAAGGAAGAAGACAGAAGATGTAGAGCCTGCGACAGGAAGATATGTTAGAATGCTTAAGGGATGTATTGGGAAGATGTGAGAAAAAATTATTATGGGACGGATGTAAAGAGTCAGTGAATGAGGATGGAAGTAGGCTTAAGCCTACTAAAACAAATAATGAGAAACGGGTTGCAAGATAATTTGGAAATACGGAACGTAGAAAAGGAGGATTTAGTGTAGTAGTAGATAAGTAGTAAGTAAGTTAAGAATTTTTGAATAGTTTTGTTGCTGCACGGAGAAAAATAATCATGATTTTATTACTTGATGAGTCAAGCAAAATTTTTCTAGTAAATAATAGGAACTAGAATTCTCATAAAATGTACTTGGTGGTATAAAACAATTTTTCATTACTTTTACGTAATAATTAGTATTCGAATAATCAAGCTAAATAAGTCTAGACTTTTTTTCTCTACCTCTCGATTATTTTATCGTGTCGTAAAGAAAAAAATACTAGAATGAGAGAACGAGAAAAAATAAAAAAATAAGAAGGAAAACAGGAAAACGACGAACAGTGCAAAGAAAAGACGTACGAACGTCAACAAAGTAGTGAACAAGAGGAGAAGCACTAGGGGTCAAAAGCAAATGAATGTGAAAAGAGTGGATAAAACAGAAAGTAATAGATTAGTGAAGGCTGCGACAAATCGATCAGATAGTACAGAAGGAAGCATTGAGATTAAGGCTCCGGAGGTGATATCGGAAGATCACTGGAAGTATGAAATTCAAGAAAGGAAAAAAAGAAGGAAGAATATAATAATAAGGTAAATTGAAACACAGAAGAAATACACTAAAGAAGAGATAGTGTGACGCACTGTGAAGCGTTTCAATATCAATGCAAATGGTTTCAAAGTGAAACACGGAACAGAAAATTTCGTATGTTTAGAATTTGAAAGACTTGAAGAAAAAAGAAAAGGGAGCTAAAGGGTTCAAACGTGTGGATCGATGATGACCACACTAAAAGGGAAATTGAGGTGCAGAAATGGTTAAGATGGTTGGCTAAAACGGAAAGGGAAAAAGGGACGAGAGCATTGGTCGGTTATCAAAAAATAATGATAGACGGAGAAACATATAAATTCAATGAGAAAACAGCAGAACTGGAGAAACACCCTTTCGTAGAGGAAGAGCAGAAGAGTAACAGAATCGATGGTGGAGTGTGCAAGGTCGTAGTGTGGTGTGGAATACTCACGGAACGAAAAGGTTTATAGGAGTTTGGAAGACTTCGAAATTGTTATACTTCAGGAAACTTGGTTGGACGCAAATGGTGCAATAAGGGCCGTGTGTAATTTAAGCAACAATTTTAAATACTGGTCAATGAGTGCAATAAAGAAAAATTCCGAAAGCATGAAAGGCAGACTATCTGGCGGACAAATAATAGGAATTAGGAAAGAGATGGTAGATAAATGGAAAGTGCGTGAATGGGAATATGGAATGATAGTTAGAAGCGAGCAAGGGTTCTGCATTATTTCGGTGTATATAAATACAGGACACAAAAAGGGTTTCAGAGATTGGGAATGTAGATTATGTAGAGGTAGTGAGGAAACATTATCGCATTTGTTTAGTTGTGGAATAGCAATAATGATGCAAAGAGAGGAAATAAGAGAATTTATGAAGGAATGGAAAGGTGATAGGAGAGAGAATGACAAGTGGGAGTTGATAGTTGAAACATTAAAAGGTGATTTATGTGACGAAATTTGTGAATGTATAAGGGTTATAGAAGATAAGATTAGAGGTAACATTTAGTATAGTGTAGATAGTAAGTTGTGTGCATAAAAACTGCAATTGTAAGAGAGCAAAATGTAAATACCCCAGAAGTGTACAGGGGATTAAATAATAAATAAAAAGAATAATACTGCCAAATTGAACAATTTCTATTTAAATAACTAATCAAAGAAAACACTTTTAAGAGTTTCAAAATTATTTTTATTGACCACAACGATCGTTTCACCACACTGTGGCTTCATCAGGTGGATGAATTACAATACATAAACTTATAATTTCAAACTTTATATATACATGTATCTACAAGTCTACTTAACCTAAAGGGTGGGGTTGCAAAGTTTTAAATTTAGTAAGGGTGAGTTATTTACTTCAATCTGGTTATTTATTAAAATTCCTAAATTATTTTAATTATTGATCTCTAAACATTCTAAAAGATTCAATTTTTGAATTTTATTTGCTAAATTTTGTATCATTTAAAACAAATCATTCTTTGGGGTTACTTATAAGAAATGATAAAGATAATATAGACAATAAACTGAAATCTGGTGTTTATAATTTAAAATGTGGTGAGTGTAACTATGTATACATAGGACAAACTGGTCGTTCATTTCAAGAACGTATCAAAGAACATAGGAAATGTTTTGAAAATCAAAAATGTACATCTGCATATGCAGAACACTTAATAAATTTGAACCATTCATTTAATGATAATTTTGAAATATTACATTTAGCAAATAAAAGTCAAAAATTGAATCTTTTAGAATGTTTAGGCATCAATAATTATAATAATTTAGGAATTTTAATAAATAACCAGATTGAAGTAAATAACTCACCCCTACTAAATTTAAAACTTTGCAACCCCACCCTTTAGGTTAAGTAGACTTGTAGATACATGTATATATAAAGTTTGAAATTATAAGTTTATGTATTGTAATTCATCCACCTGATGAAGCCACAGTGTGGTGAAACGATCGTTGTGGTCAATAAAAATAATCTTGAAAGTCTTAAAAGTGTTTTCTTTGATTGCTTATTTAACATGGAGTTTCAACAAGTAAACGCTAATACAGTGAATAATTTCTATTTAATGTTGTCAGCGAAAATTTTTATCCCTCTAAAACGCATTAAACGTCAAGAAAAATCCCTATTATCTCATGAGGTTTACCCGTTGTAAATTTTTTAGAATTATTTGAATTGAATGAAATTTGTTTGGATTATTTGTTGCCCATATGTACCATAATTTGTGGAAGTTTCACGATACTTTGGTCGTTATCAAGGTTTATGAATATGAAATCGTACAAACCTATTAGCAGCGGTGGGAGTTGAAATGGTGCTCGAACCTGTGTCACTTGAAGCTCCATAGGAGTTGTCTAAGCTATTCACATCTTGTAAATTAGTTGCATCATTTGCATAGGGATTCGTGTCCTTAAAATCAAAGTCCTCGATAACTTGATTGTTAGTGTGCTGTCCGAGGCCGGATGCTCCTGATATGCCCGATACCGTCGAAAGGCCTTTCCCTAATAATTTCCCCAAACTTCCCACAAGCGATGGCAGGAACAGGATAATTAAAAGGGACTTAATGACTTGCGCTCCGAACACTAAAGGGAGAAGCAGTTTCTTGAGTGCGAAAGCGAGAAATCCCATTCCGAAGCCAGCCATAAACGAACTCTTTCCGGTCTCGGCAGCTGCAAAAACATTTTTTACGTTTATTTTAAATATCCGAAGCCGGATACAAAAACGATATTGAATTTTTACGGCTTTGAAAATAAATCTTTTTTTTAAGTTAAACATCTGTCAGCTACATTACTGTTTTTTCTAGTTTATTACAACATAATACGAAGCCAAACAAATGTTAAAAGGGAAATTTCAAAAGAAGGTTATTGAACAGTAGAGAATGTGAACCTGATAAACAACAAAACTGAATAAAACTTTAGATTTAGGAAAATATCTTGTAACTTCATTATTCTAAAATTCGTTCGAAGAAAACAATAATGTTGTTAAAATTTGGGATTTAAAATATCAATATAAAAACCATATTTTAAATATATTTTATTTTTTTGGAATACATTAAATACTCAATTTTGACTTAAAAAGTAGCTACCTTAATTTATTCCATTATAAATTTTGGTACTGTTTTCATGATATTTTAATAAGGCATTTCCATTGAGTCGAATTAAAATGGAATGCAGTTGTTTTTGTGAAATTGTGGACTGTACTTCAATTTAAATTACTTAAATGTAAAGTACCTTCTTACAATTTCAGCTTGAATTTTAATTATTTCCTTTTACAATGAAGTCTAATGCAAATTCTTAAAATACTTTTTTTTAATACTTAGTTTTTCATAACCCAAATCACCGTAACTCAATACTTTCAAAAGAATTATTAATTTCAATCCAAAGTTTACATTCATCATTTGCTTAATTACAAAGTACAACAAATTTTTTAAAATTTAAAAAAAATAACCCATCAACTGGAAAAACCCTGTATATATTTCCTTAATTATATTAATTGGTATGCTTATGAAGATGCTGACAATTTTACTTCATTTCATTTGATGTTTTCATTACAAAAGGCCTCGTGGATTGAAAATTACTAAGCTCTGTTTAATTGAGCTGAAGAGCTGATCCCATTTTATTCTGCAGCATGTAGGAGATCGCAATATCCTGCGTTAGAGGAGTTAATTAATTGTTCGCAATTAACATTGTATATTCTAAGATGTATGGGAGGTAGAATATGTTTTTGTTTAATATATTCTCCCTTATAGCACGAGCTTTGTGGTTGGATCTACGCACTTTATGCGGTAAAGCTAAGCTTGAAATTTCCACAAAATATTTTTCTTTCGGAATTTTAGCCTCTGTGCCCAAAAATAAATTTGAAGCAGACCAATTTTAATGTTTTTAACAGCAGGTATACGTCAAATTCTAAAGGTTAATTAAAAAATGAGTGAGAAATTGGGACGTTTTGAAGTACTTGTTAATTTTACTTTGAGATTCAAAATTTGTGACCGAACCTATGTATCGGTTTGATTGGTAAATATACTAATTGAATAATTTTAATTAATTTTCTTTTATTGGAAAAACAACATAAAAATTTTAAAATAAATATGGAATAGTTCTATTTTACCGCATGGAACATTCTGTATACGCATTGAAAGTAAAATTAATTGTTTAAATGCCTTGACATATAACCTTCAGATCGAATTACTAATGAGAAAGAAATTTTGAGACTGCGTGACAATTTAATATAACTTTGATGAATAAAAAGATGAGTGAAAGGTCTGTGGATTGGAAAGTAAAATATTCTAAAGGTTAGTTATCCAAGATGTGATAAATAATGCACGGTGCATGTGTTCTACTTTAAACTGATTCTTCATGTTCCAAATTGAATAAGTTTTTCCTAAATCTTCAACAACAGCATTATTCTAACGATGATCTACTATACATAATAAAAAAGTACCTACTCATACTATTATATTATTTATTATAACGCTTACATTAATAATATGCATCAATACATTTTTTGTTATGTGTAATAAATCGTCATTTGAAGGATGCTGTTGTTTAAGATTTTATTTACGAAAAGCTTTCATGGTCAGTGCACAAGTACGATAAACAAATAAAATATCACACTAAATTTGAGCTTTGTTATTTGCTCTTCAACACACTTGCTATTCGTACATAATACAAATTTTGAATTTGCAACTAAATAATTATGCAAGAAAGCCAACAGCAGGATATGGCTTTCGATTAAGCAGGAAACACTCGTATTAAGAACCTAAATTTATTAACATATTTTAAGGGAAAGTTTAATTGTAACATAAAAGGGAGTCATAGTGTTCTGGGAACTAAAACTATACCGTAAGTTATAGTTACATTAAATATAAACATTTTTATAGGTAGTAAACTTTGTCAATTTGAAGGCCCACTAACCTCAATGCACATACAAATTCTTATAGAGTAACTGTATTTAATCAAGGAATAGCTAATAAAGTTTCTAATGTTATTATGTTCATTCAGTTTATGTTTGGTAGCACCTGCAAACTTTTTGTTAAGATATTTAATTCTATAATTCAAAAATTTCAGTTTTATTCAAAAATTATAATTAAGCGTAGATATAGACATTCGTTCCATTTCTTGAGAAAAAGTCTTTTCCAATTCTACGAAACTATTATAAAAGAAATTATTTCTCTTTCATCATTTCTGGCTACAAACCAACACATTTTTTTAATTGTGAATGTCAGCAAAAATAAAAAAAGAATGAAAATTGAACTTTCCATTTCTTATTCAAAGCTTTTTTTCTCAATTGACAACTTGGAAATGACAATAATAAATTGAGAATTTTTTATTTAAAGGTTACTCTGACGTTTAAACAGGTTCTTTGTCGGGAAACGTTTTGCGACAGTCGATTATATTTTTGACTCAATCAAAATTTAATTTATCGTTCTTTTCAAATCAATAGCCACTTAAATATCGTTGTTGGCAAAATCCCTACAGCTATCTTTAGTTGTTTTTTAATCAATTTAAATAGTTAAACGTACGTGTTAAAAATCGAGCCGCTTCCGGAAAATAAATGGACACCACGTGGCTGTTGACATAATCGTCCAACTTCTTGTAAACAGAAGTGTTCTGTTCATTAGCTGTCGTACTTTTATTTTCGGCTTCATTTTGTTGTAAAGAAACATTCAGGTTTTTTCCCATGAAGACACCTGGAAGGATTGTATAATTGTCACTGCTTAGTATTGTGTTGACATAATGTCCCAAGTCGGTGTCTAATTTAGTTTTTTGGGTTGCTTCTTCTGTCACAGCTGACGCTTTGATGACTACGAGATAATTTAAAATGAGGACTACTATGCCGCAGCCTCTGATATGCATCCGTGAAAAAGCCATTTAGAGTTCAGCATTTCATCGATTCTACCTGCAAACAAACGTAATAATATTGATTAATACTTTTTAGTCGACTTATAATATGGATTTATACAAATAAGTGTAAGGTAATATCAGAGCTAATAAAATATGCGCGATTTTATAAAAACTAATTAAAAACAAACATTAAATTGTAATGGCCTGGAATAAAGGTAAAACGTGCCAAGCTATATTAATATTTGATTTTCATCAGAAGTTAATTAATCAAACTAAGTAAAATCGTGTTAAAATTGGTATTTACTTTTTAATTTAATATGAAAATCAAACAGGAGGCAGTGCTATATTAGGTACTTAATTCTCTGACCTAGAAAATTTACTTTCATAGGAAGTTGAACAACTTAATCCCGCGTCTTTCCAGCTGTCTTCATTTCTCTTTAACTTATTCTACTTCGGTAGGTATATTGAGAAACAAAAATGCAGATTTACGCAAATTATCTATTGTAAAATGGTGCCTGTAGATATTAAATACAAATACAAAACTTTCATGTCATCGAAAGTAGAACTTCTAGTCTTAATTTTGTTTAAAACGACTTTTCACTCCAGAATAATAATGAAGGAGACTGTAGAATGTAAATAACTAAAACAGAATAGTCTCTAATTATCACAAATACGTTTTGATTAAGGGCGGACACGTGTTTCTCCCAGTTTAATTGTAGTCTCGCGTTGAGAAAGGCCACAAAAACAATGTGGGTGGAATACGTCACTAGTCTTAAAAATTTTGGTATTTTTGGTAACTAGGACTGAGTCCCTTTTAGCTGTTTGCGACCCTTCCTAGAATAAACAGGTCCTTTGATTTGAAACATATAAAGTCCGTTTTTTATTTTTAGTCCGATAAATTACGAAAAAGAAAACAGTAGGTAGAAAAATAATAATAACCTAAAGGTTTTCGGTAAATTATCCGATACGTGAATGAGATGGAATCTTAAGGGTTATTAGCTGTGACAAAGTTTAAGTCTTCTTCGTTCCCAGATGAGCATAGTATATGTTCTTTTTAATACATAGTAAACATTAGTTTATGATCAAGAAAACAGTCTTCTTTACTTCCAATTTCACTGACTTAAATAAACACTCAATTTCGAAGTTTTACAGCTGCAAGACTCCTGTGACTTGTTAACATTAATCTTCATTGAAACAACTACCAAATAAAATATTGGAAACATTGGTTATTCAAGCAGTAAAACTTTCAAACAATGACTAACATCAACAAAATATGCATAACAATTTTGAGAGACAATAATATTTATTGAGTCTTCTTCACAGTTGAGATTTATTAAGTTTATATAAATATCAGGTACCTCAAAATTAATCATAAGATTTCCGACCGTACAGATCTAGAAAATTTACTGCCCCTTTTGCTACTTTGAAAACACTATACAATAAAAATTAAATTTCAAAGACTAATGATGAAGATTGTAGGTTTTGTATTTCAGTAGAATATTATTTTTGGAATTTATAATTTTGTTATGTATACAGTTTTTATTTTTTATAATTGTTAAACCCACACTAGACCTCTTTTTCATATGAAAACTGTAGCTTTATAAATAATAATAGATATATTGAAACCGAAGATATAAAAGAGCGTTTTGTATCAACAATGTACCTACTTATTTTTATAAACAAAATTCTTTTAAATTGGATGAGACGCTACACAACAACAATGAATTGATACCTTTTATTTTGAAGAGGATGGGACGATATGTCATACTTTCATTATTGAAAACCAATTTCGACAACTTTCACAAACATCTTTCTACAATGCCAGTTTCCGCCTGAAATGGTAACTGCACATTATGAGTCAACAGTTCTGAAAAAGTCGGTCTGCATTCCGAAACATCTTAGTATTGTAGATGAGTAAATGTAAAATCCGAACCCGGAAATATGTGGAACGGCATGAGTTGATTTTAATGATGTGCCCAATTTTTGTGACACTTGCTCGACCAATACATTCCAATTTGTTTCTGAACTGCCACGAGTGTGACTTCTTTAATTAAAATACAATAAAACGAACATTAACTTAGAAATGTTTTTAATAATTTCCTATTGTCATTAGATTTCCACAATTAATTAAAGTAGATTTCTTTTTTTTTCCTGTGCAAAATGTTAAAATATAAGCATCTTCTATTGTGGATATTCTTTTTGTTTCCGCTGTAGAGGTTAAATATCATGACGGTGAAGTGTTCATTTAATTCTTCCCACTGGAACAAAGCAACGGGAAAGTCTTGTATTCCTTGCACAAAAATATCCCCAATGGGATTTTCTACCCTCGCAATTTAAGTGGTAATGGTTTTTAATAATAGTAGAAAGGGTTACTTACTTCACTCTACAAATAGAGAAGACGTTGGCTAAATGTTAGTTATATTACTTTCAAGCTAAGTTAATTAAATAATAAATAAAGTAAACTTTGTCTCAATTCACAAGCATGGAATAAAAACAGAAGTGACAAAAATAAATTTAAATTCACAAATTTAAGGGTGGAAAGGCACTTTATAATGTTATTAACAAGGAGCTATAACAATGAAAATAAATATTAATTATTTGTTATGTAATATAAATATACTTTTGTATTACAGAATATGTTCTTAAAATCTGAAAAGTGTAACTAACCTGTTTGTGACATCTAGCTTAAATTCTTTCAGGAACGTGAATTTTTGTCAAAATACATATTTTCAATACTCGAAGTAAATAAAATTTCTTTTTGATGTAAAGAAAAATCGGAATAATCCAAATGGAAACACTTGGGTGTTGTGACATAAGACTATGGTGATTATTTTTTTATTCAAACATTTCAGTAAAAGTATATATAGATACCTTTGTCTGTAGCAAGTATTTATGAACGGAGGCCTTAACAATCTCTTATCTTTTATAAATGGACCGTAAAGGGTGACCCTAAAAATTTATATTCAGTCTTTACTACGTAGGGTAGTTTAGGAGCACATAAATTCTTACATGATTTATTGTTCAAGTGACATTTTATACAGTGATATATTAATTGTAAGAAGAATTATTGGGACTTGAGTTTTTGAAAGAATTCAGACACACAAAGGATTAGCGTAGGTTACCTTTACTTGAATTTTACTCAAAGATATGAAGAGTCGGGAATATATGTTAACTAACGTGGTAGACCAAAATCACAGGACATTATTTATGAGTAATGATCAACTGTGTACTTCAGGAAAAACGTCAGGTCTGGACTGAAGTATAAATGAATTATTTGAAGTACATATTGAAATAAAAAATATGTCAAATAAACAAAGAACAAATTGACAAAAACATAAATTAGGTACTAATTCAAAAAATTTTCGATTTACTAGAATGGTCTATTACTATTATTCATGAACAAAATTTGCTTCCCAGTTCGTGACTTCTCTTTTCATAATCGGGTTTATTTCTTTCCCACTTCGAAACCGATCAACATACATATTACCTATATCGATACAATATTTTAGAGCTGGTAACGAAATATAATTTTATGGAAAGTCCCGAAAAGTTTTCCTGTAGTGCAGTTGGTATAAAAGGCTGTAAGGTGTTGTAAAATTGGGAATAGCATTTTAGGAATTAATTTTACTGTATCTCTGAAGCTAATAACGTAACTGTAACTATGTTCCCTGGCTGTTACACAGTTTGTTGACTTAACTTAAAGGTTACCGTCAATATAATTATGTATTAACCCTGTTCAACCAAGAAATGTCATCAAATTGGCTCGCCTGTTTCATAAAAAATAAAAAAGGTGCTCAATCCTACTATTTTAAATATAAATTGACTTACAATTAGATATAGTATGCTTTCCATATTATGAGCACAGAGATTATTAACATGGTAGAATAAACGGATAAATTAGTTATAAGGAATAGGTGCATACGTGCTATCGGGTGCATCAACAGTTACAACTTATCAACGTTTTTCCGCTTATATGATTTTCTCAAACGTAATGAGTAGGTACATATATGCAGACGTTCCGCTGTGATGGTCTCTTTAAAATTCAAACTGTAATGACATACACCAATCCTTATGTTAACATTACTTCATCTGCTTTTTAGTGGCATACCTCGGTAAACACACTAATTGGCAAATGCACATGTATTACTTATACAGGCACGACAACTTTATACTATAAAAGGAAAAAGCGGAACCCTTATAGGATCACTTCGTTGTCCGTCCGTCTGTCAAGACCCTATTTCTCAGGAACGCGTGGAGGTATCAAGCTAAACTTTATAACAAATACTCAGGTCTATTTTCCCTTGGAGCTGTGAAAAAATCTAACTTCTAAGCCAACACAATCAAAAGATACAGCCGTTTATGCCGCAAATTTCCGCAAATTTTCGAATCAAAAACTACAGGGTACTTCCAGTGAACTCAGAATCTTGAAATTTGGTACGAAGCAACGTCTTATAACACAGATAAAGGAAAAATTGCGAAAACCGTAAATTTTTAGTTACATCATATAATAAAAATATTTTTAATAATTTTAAAGTTACTACCCCTTTGCTCATGAACGCGTAGAGGTATTAAATTGAAATTCATATCAAATACTCAGGTCTATAATACTTTTAAGCTGTAACAAAATCAAACTTCTATGTCAACGCAATCAAAAGAAACAGCAATTTAAGCCGCATATTTTCAAACTCGCAACTACTCGCAAGGGAATAAAAACCTAAAGGGTACTTCCAGTCGATTTAGAATCTTGAAATTTGGCATGAAGCAATGTTTTATAGCACATATAAAGGGAAAATTCCGAAAACCTCAAATTTTCTGTTACATCACATATATTACAGGTTTGTACGGAACCCTCGGTGCACGGGTTCGACTCGCACTTGGCCGGTATTTCTTTTAATTCAATAAAAACATCTTTAAAAATAAAAATTAACCCTTATTAATACAAGGTGTTTTTATAGATACATATATTAACAGTCGTGAATGATAATAGGAATAATGTTATTGTTTTTTGGGAGACAAAATTCTAACAATTTAATATTTTGTTTGTTTGGTAAGAAATTTCTATTACACTAATCAATTTTTTTCTACTTTAGATTTCAATGGAATTCCATCAATAACGTTTCAATGGTAAGTATGTTTGGAACTTCTTTTGTTCTTGTATATTTATCTATTCTTTCATTTTTATTTCGATAATTATGTCAGATTTTATATTTTGCAAATCCATTGTATTTCCAAGGCTTACAATTAGAAAACTTTATTATTACAACTTTGACTGTTTTAAAGCTCGGCAGAGCTTGTTAAGAGCCTCTCGTTATAAAATCCGGACTATTCGGAACGCTGTTGTTATCCTTTTAGTACGGCGATTAATATTATTTTAATGGAAGGAACCACTGATTCTAATTAAATTTTCGGCTATCAAAATATTTATTCTGATAATTTTCACGTCTAAAGTTGATAATGTACTTTTTAAAGGTCTATGGGTATAAGATTTGTGGGAATTATGGCATAACATTTAAATAGCCAATAAATTACAAAACAGTGGACGTACAGTATTAATATCAATTTGTACCTATTGATATAATTTTCTAGGTAACTGATTTTAATAATGAAATCCAATTTGTGGATTAAAATGACGTGGGGGCATTCTTCCGTTATCGAACTATCGTAATAAAGAGATAAAAATTAATAGCGCGTGACAAATAAAATCCAATCATTTCTTTTTGATGGGCAACGGTATTATGGTATTTAAAAATTATTTAATACTACAAAAGTATAAATAACAGCAAATCAGTTAAGCGTTAAGCACTAAAACGAACTATTAATTAATAAAAAATAATCTAATAATAGGAAGCAAGAGGTTAGGACACAATCAATAGCTTAAACGCCAAAGCCAAAAATTCTTCAGTTCCCGATGAAGGGAACTAAGTTATTATAAAGTACTTTGGAAGTTTAATGTGGTGTTCTGGGGTTGGGGTTTGTCCTATTTATTGTGTTGCAGAATTGCAAGAGGTTAGTATATTACCCCAACAAGTAAGTAAATTTAGAGCTTATGTAGGAACTTCTAAAGTACATATCCTTAATGCTTCAGTGGTCAGTAGCGATCGAGATCAATTATGAAGTAATTAATTACGGATTAGGCACTTCAACTACAATATTGAACAGTTTGCCAAGAGGATGACCTGCAAACTAAGGCTTATACATTAAAAAACTGTATATATCTATTGTCTAATTTATTTAAAGTGGCGGTTTGGGGTATAAAACTGTCACCAAGTGTCCGCCCTTCTCAACGCCTAGTGGGCTTGAATTGTGCCTTCAGAATCAAAATATTTTGAATGTTATTATAGAGGTGTTTTCAAAAAAATAATCAATGGTTGTACATTTTTGGGACAGGGGTAAACTTCATAAGTACTGTTGTCCCTACTGGTTTCATTGCCAGAAAAAATGAAAATAATAATTCAACAATCTGTAAATAGGTACAGTTCATTTCCTACTTTTAGATTGACAGTGGACTAAGTTCAAGTTATTAATGTTTATATTATGTTCTTCACCTTTACAGTGTTCTGTTAGACACATAACATATTCTTTATTGTTAATACTAGCTAGGTGTTCTTTGAAGCGGACTTCTAAAGAACGACCCGTTTGTCCAATATACAGGGCACCGCAGTCTTGGCAATTTAGCCGATAGACCCCACTTTTTTGTGTTACATCTAGAGCTTTCTCTTATTGTTAACTAGCATGGAACCTTTATTGAATATTTACTTCTGTCGTACCTAATTAGATTAAATTTGCTTAAAAAGTTCTTAATTTTGTAGCTAGAATTTTTGATATACAGTAAAATTACTCTAGGATGGTCTCCGGGATTACTAGTTCTTAAGATGCGCAATGGCAAAAGGTAACGCCTTGCTGGCGATAGCCACAGAGATGCATTTGCATGCTTGGTTTGAAGCAGAGTACTTGTCAAACCTTAAAAAATGAAAGATTACACAAAATTTATTTTAATGATGTGTACTTAATATTAAAAAGTACAAAATTGTTTAAATAACAACAACCAGCATATTTATTAATCGATACAGCAATTCAACAGGAACTAAATTAAATTATTTACTAATTTTCAGCTTTGTTGCCATGTTGGGCCCCACTGACTTGCTCGGTGACAAAATTGATTCCAATATTAGCACTGGCGACCATATGTAAATAAGCCGCACTCGGTTTGATGTTCAGTCAATTTAATCACCCTCTAGTAGATTGTATGGACGTAGGTAGGTAGGTAGGTAGGTAGGTACAGTAATTATAATTAAAAGCGACTAACGTAAAAAATGTAAGCTTTTGATAATGAGAGAGTTATACCATTATCTTTTAAATAAATTTAGCAAGTTAATTTCATTACATAAATAATATTTACTAATGCTATATTAATAATTAATTAAGGTAATTTTTACTGATATGATTAGACACAAATTAAATCTCTCCCATATTTTTTAGTTTTTAAAATGTTCTAGTTGATAAAAATCTATTGGGCTTCTCTACTAATGTTACCTTGAAATTTTAAAACACTTGACATATTTTCACGTGATACTTACCAATAATTTATTTAAAGTTTTAATAAGACTAAATATATAAACGAGAAAGTTGCAAATAAGTATCTAGTTGTAATAAACTAAATACCTTCGTTAAAATTAGTTGTGACCAAAACGTTAATTTCCTGGCTGGCTAAATTAGGCAGTTTGCAGCAAATGTAACATTAAACGAGTAATTTGGTAAATTAAGTTCCAGCCGTTTTAATGTGACATGAATTAATGAGGAAGACACCGTATCAACCGGTTGAATAAGGTTTTCAGTGTACCTGCGGAAAAGTAGGACACAGGTCAAACGAATTCGTTATCGAATTATTTTTTCTGCGTAAGTTTCAGTAGGTACGTCCGATTTTCAACGAAAGCGAGACATACTTATGATGTACTTAATTTATTAATAAAAATTAAAGAAACTTCTATTCTTGTCCACGTAAATCCGACAGGGGTCTCTTTTCTAGTAAACGAGCACTGATTGATTACCTATAACCTACTAATTCAAATTGTGTTTAAGCTATCAAATATAACTGTATGTACCCAAATTGTTATTAAATAAGTAGGCGATAAAAATTCGCAAACCACAAGGTCAAAGCTCATCAAATTTTGAACTTATTAAGTATCTACATCTTAAGTAGGTATTGTTCTTCAACATACCACTCACAAAAGTTCAAATTTGGAGATCTTGATTTTATTTTTTATTAATCAAACAGATTATTTTGTTACATATTTGTATAATAGATCGAATTCAATTGCAATAAATTAGTAGAATTCTCTTCTCGCTTTAACCATCTTGCTTTAAAGCTGGCAGTAACATTTGACCCAAACTATGTAAAAGCTCTCTCCCCTGACTAGATAAAACCATTATCAACAATATACATATTTACTCACCACCAGAATATGTTGGCACACAACTTTCAAGGAAATGCCGCTGGTCATGCAAACTAATAGCTTAAAATGGGATAAGGGTAAAGTAGAGGTTTGAGGGAATGGGATTACAAAAGTTGATTCTGTGGCATTTATTGATATTTCCAATTATACATTCAATGTACTATTAGAGGTATTTGCTGTTTATATTGGTAATTCTTGATAGGTACGTAAAAAGTCCAGTTATAAGCTACATATTTTATAATTATAACCAGCCATTTTGTAAAATATAGGAACGAGAAGAAACCTAACACCATAAAGTGAAGTTGACACAGCAAATTTAAGCTTATAAAAAAATAAAATACAAAATGAGGCTTAAAAATACTTAATCAATCAATACGTGAATTAATGTTTTCATAACAGTGACTGCTATAAAGACCTAGCCACATGTACTGGTGCTTCTAAAAAAATACTGCAGTTAGTAAAACTATATATAGATTTTAATTAACTAAACTAACTAATTAAAGTTTAAATCGTTCCATTATTTTCAATTCAACACACGTGCGAGCTTAATTAGGAAATGCAGATAATTGTTCAGGCGTTATTCTGTCTAGAAACGGTTTAATTTACATCATTCTTCTTAAGTTGGTCAAAGAAAATTACGTATTTTCTATAGGGTCAATTACCTGGCGGCCAATATTTTATTTGATACCTAATTTAACTTAAATTCGAACAAAGTTTGATTTTCAATCAGTTTTGTACCATTGATTGTAGGTACATTTTTCAAATGACATAAGGTACTTTGGTAATCTAATTTATTTTGGAAATACGCATGTTTACTTTTTTCTCTTTTCAGCCAATCTTCATATTATGTAGTTTCCAGAAAACTAGAACAACTATTTGACGCGAACAGGTCTTTCGTTACCTCTCTTTACTCATGCTCTTATTTCTAATAAAAGCCTATGCTTCATGTAAAAAAACAATTCCCACCATAGGTACTATTTTTTTTTTCAGTTCTTCTTTAGAAATTATAGAAATTGAATTTGAAAAAGTCTTGAATAAGCAAAAGTAGACTTGCATTGAAGTAAAAGTCGTGCATAACAACTATGCAAATTGTCCTATTTCGAAAATTTCCATCGGGAAATCAATTAAACGCCAAGTGATGTTTTATGCGTTGAAGACGTGAACGGTTTTAAGGGGAATTAATTAGCAATCGCCCCGTCGATGTCACGTTATTGTTAAGTTATTACACTCATACAACCACGTTGTTCCACACGTTATGCAAAAGGCAAATACACAAATTGCATTTGAATTGTATACCGTGCAACCGCTTGTTCAGACCGAAAGCGGTCTTCAATAATATTTGTTTAACCACTGTCATGTAAATAGGGTTTCGTTTCAGTAATGTTTTCGACCACCAAAAACATTTTCGTGTAATCATGGAGGTCTCGTCGTTAGATTTATCAGTAAAAATAAAAGAATCTCTAACCTGTATAACAATTCTTCAGTAGCAGTACAGTGGGGTAATTTTAAATAAGGCTCAGTTTGCAAGCAAAAGCAGAAAACTAAAGTCACATGTGAATATACTCAACTTGAAATGAGAATGTCCAGGTTCTGGAATCTAAAGGACACAAAATCAATAGGTCGGATTAAAATAGTTTAAGTTCCACTGTGGTTTCAATAAGTATTATTTAATAAGTAAATGTTAAATTATTAATATTTTATATTATACAATATTTCCTCAAGAAAGACAGAAAAAGAACTTTCCCCTATCCTACAATGAGGTCTGACTCTCAGCAACGGTAACTATGAAGGGTAACAGGAACTTTGAACACTATTAATTTTTTGATTACACAGGAACTTTAGGAAATTTTCGGAAACAGAAAATTACCATACAATTAAGGGCGATTTATTGTTCTTTACAACGGCCTTTTTGTAAAACCTTTCACTTTATTAAACCTTGAGATCAATTTGAAATGCAACTTCAAGTCCTTTATCATTCCTAAAAAAAAAATGGAAAGGAGCTTGAAAAATCAGGTAAATATCCACGTCCACGTTCGTCGAAATTGAGTTGGTAGAATAAATCCGAAAATTCGTAACTTTCTTTCCAGCATTTTATTCCTCAAACGGTCGAGACTTAAGCGCTGCATGTGATGTTTTATTTTAAAAAAACCAATAACCCATAACTCATATTCAACTAAAGAATTTTCAGGCTTTAGCGAACCCATTTATTTAGAAATTCGAAGCTACATAAATTCCCCACCAAGCTGAAAATCAGTAAGATTGTTTCAAATATGATTACAAATAAAATTTGAAAGTTCCCCATCTTTCCCCTGTATTTTTTATTCAAGGTCAAAGGTCAAAAAAATGAGTTTTTCGCGATTTTCAGCAAAACGGTAAGTTTTATCATAGAAATACTTCAGACAGAAATTGTAGATCTTAAAATTATATATAAAATATGTATCAATATATTTTTTCCTAAGAGCCACCGTTTCTGAGATATCAGGTTAAATGAAACCCAGTCCCTTATTTTATACGCCAGTGTAACCTCGAGACAACATCTGTCTCCTGTTCAATTGTATGCGTGACTAGGGTCTTATACCTGCTTCATGTCAGTGTGCCCAATAAATGAAATACTGTTAGTCTCAGGGTTGCCAAATTGGGGGATTTTCCCCAAAAAATAGGGTTTTTTTTTTCCTTTGGGGTATTTTTTGGGGATATATTTTTCAGGGAAATTCTTCTGGGGAAAAATTTTCCTCTATAATCTTTTTTCTATTTGCACTAAATATTTTCTAGTTCTTGGGAATTTATTTGTCACATAGCTTATTTTGGGGTATTTTATAGATAATTTTATGATCTACAATTTTTGTCTGGGGTAATTTTATGATAAAACTTACCGTTTTGCTGAAAATCGGAAAAAACTCATTTTTTTGACCTTTAACCTTGAATAAAATTTTTTCCATAGAGGGGAAAGATGGGGAACTTTCAAATTTTATTTTTAATCATATTTTAAACAATCTTACTGATTTTCAGCTTGGTGGGAATTTATGTAGCTTTACTCTTATTTTTTGGTCTAATTTGACCGGACTATATTTGAATTCAGTTGATTTTCTATTAGAGCATGCGCATGTTTCGGTTTAATTATAAATCACATGGTTGTGGGTTGTTCAATGATTCATAATGATAAATTTATATAAAATTTAGTACTGTTCACTTCCGATTAATTTTTAAGCTACTTTTACTTGCCACTTATTTGTTATTAAAATAATATTTCTGGTCTCTCCATTTATGACCCATCAACATCATAGATAAGTATGGCATAGTGTGAATCTTGCTGATAATGGATTTTGTATCATTAGCCATATTATTCGCGTCAAAGTGTCCTTTAACGTAAGATTTATAATGCAAAAAAATTCACCCCACGGAAAACTGCGTATAAAAATCGCATAAAAGACCTTTAACACAGATTGAAACCTAAATAATGGAATGTAACCATCGAAAATCACATAAAACCCAGGCTTGAGTTAAAGCATAGTTAAAATTGTATAAAAATCCCTGGAAATAAAATGTTACTCCATAAATAAGTTTCTTTTTAGAATTGGTTCAGTTATTGTTAATCGGAACAATCTCTGAATGTAAATAAAGCACAGGAAAAGTATCAAGTTTGAAATCTACCGATTTAATTTTAATGGAGTAATTTGTTATTACACGGTAGTTTGAATAAGTTACATCTACGTATTTGTGACTTCTTTAGGGGATGTAATTTATCTTCCAATCGATTCTTGTTGCCATTTCGAACCAATTATCTTTTATATGGTAGGTGTAAAAATAGAAAATTGCAATATCGTGCTTTTTATCATCAGCGAATTCAGTTTTGCTGGAAAACAGTTGCCTGCGACTCTGTTATTAGCTGTGCATCAAGGGATTTTGTTTAAAAGGGAAAACAAGGACAAAAAACATAAAATTTTAGTAATTACCGGGGAAAATCGTTTAGCACGTATTGGATTATCTGAAAGAAACGAGAAAAAATTTTAATTTTTAAATGTTGAATTAACTCTGGATCAATTCTTCCCCCAATTTCATGTATATCTATACCAAAGTACTGAAATAAGGAAATTTTGACGAGACGAAAAACTTTTTATTGATTTACACAATCAGTTCCTTAAATTAAGTTTCCTAAACTACTTCTGGTATAAATTAAGTAAATCGTCTAGGTACATATAGGTATATAAACATTTTGTGGCTTTTTCAAATTTGGGAAGACTTTATTTTTGGGTAAATATAATATAAATATAGCTATCAAACTGCGAGATAAAGGAATTTTTAATTTAGTAAAAAGTTACATACTTTTAGGAACAAATATTAATTATTTAAAAGGCACTTTCTGTATTTTTATATAATATATGGAAGTATGCAACCTTTTTTATTGTGTTTAACAAAAAGTAAATTCTTTATCTGTTGAAGATCAGTCTTCTATTATATATATAAATGAGTAGGCGTTGTGTGTTAACGATCTAGCAAAAAATTGTTGTTTAAGGTGAATCGTTTATTTTAAAGAGATTCTTATCTATAACTGGTTAGGCAGGGACGTTCGACGACCTGATCTGCTCAGTATTCGACTTATTACCTACGAAATGTTAAAATTGAAGGCAGATGTGTATCTATTATTTGTCTTAAGCAGTTGTTTTAAAAAGTAATTTGTGAAATGTGCGTGTTACAATATAAATATATGTACAATGAACGTTGCATGTGGATCGAAGTAATGTTATCAAGTGCGACTAAAAGTGACGTGAAGAACTAAATTTTTTGTGATGAAAAGTTTTGGCCAGAACCGTTATGATGACGATTACAGAGAAGTGTTGAAGAAATGAGGTAGGATTTTTAAAATTCAATAAAAAGGTGTAAATTCACTAGGGGCCTATTTGCATGGCTACCTACATTTTTTAAGCGTGTCTACATTCAGGTATATGTATACGTAATGAGGATTAAATTTTGCAAATAATTATTTAGCATCCACTGAGCTAATGAAATTACAATCCTTCGTATTATTTTATGGCTTCAAATATAGATATATATATAAGAAAAAATGTAAGAGACTTATGTAAGACTTTCTGCTATGTAAATAAGAAGCTGAGAGGAGTTGAGTATCACCTACAGTAACACTTTTTAAATTATTTGTGATTTTGAAGCGTCAACTCCAATAAATAAAATAAATGGTTTTAGAATTTCGTAAACAAAAAAAATATAGTTCTTCTTTTCACAGAATATTTAAGAACATGTTGTATATTGAGGTTATGCCCGAATCGTATTACATTTCCATACATAAACGCTGAGTAATAAAGATTGGAATAGGAATAGGGATAGAATACTATTCCGATAACACACATTCACATTCACTTACTGTATTAATCAATTTTGATGTACACTGAGAGGACGTTAATTCGTTCCCAGTGGTTTTCTTATATGGCAACGTCGCAGCTTTTCGGTCTGTATGTTGTCGATAATGTAGGAAACAATAATATTGCGAGCAGAATCGCATCTATTGCTCGCTATTTTCGTGGCTGTTTCAATGTTTACATACCTAGTATACAGGGTCTTTCAGTTTGATGGGCTATTAAAAGTATATGAATTAGTAGAAGGAATTCAATTCTGAAACTTGGGCTCATTTTGTTATTGTTTATGCCGCTTCTTTTAAAAATATTTTCAAGTTCGATTCACATCTGGTTATACCGGAAGTAGATGTTAACTTTCTTATTTTAAATGGAATGACATACTTCAAATTGTAGATTTTCTCAAAAAGTATAAGCAAAGTTATACGAAAGTCCCATATCAAAATACGCCAAATTCAATGAGGAATTCGAATATGTAGTCAAAAATGGGTCATTCTATTTAAAAAAATTGACTATGCCTCTTTGAAGTTGACCAACTTTGACCACAAAATTTAAACACCCTGTACATTTTAGTTAAAAACCACAATTTTTTTCGATAATTTGAATAGTTATAAATAATTGTTACGAGTTTTAAAGCAAAATCTCAAAAATTAATTGAATTACGGTTTTTTTAATGTTAACGTGCAGATGTCAAAAATTTTGAAAAAATTAAATAACTCAAAATACATCAATACTTTCGGAGTAGTGCCTCCTACAAAATATGCATGAATTCAGATTTTCTATCGGAAAATGTAAAAAAAAGTACGTCATTCCATTCAAAATAAGAAAGTTAACATCTACTTCCGGTATAACCAGATGTAAATCGAACTTGAAAATATTTTTAAAAGATGCAGCATAAACAATAACCAAACAAGCCCAAGTTTCAGAATTGAATTCCTTCCACTAATTTATATACTTCTAATAGCCCATCAACTTGAAAGACCTTGTATATTAAGTATGTAAAAATTGAAACAGCCACGAAACTAGCGAGCAATAGATGCGATTCTGCTCGCAATATTATTGTTTCCTACATTATCGACAACATACAGACCGAAAAGGCGCAACGTTGCCATTTAAGAAAACTACTGGGAACGAATTAACGTCCTCTCAGTGTACGTACACAGGTAGATATCCATAAAGACCCGATTTCTAAAACCAAGGTTATCAAATAATCAAGGATTTAAACTAGTGCAATTACAACGTAAGCATACTTTGTAGGTATTAATTAAATTTGTCAATGAGATAGGTACAGAATAACTGTACTTAACTTGTACTTAATGTGGACCTAAAATGCATTTGATGAAGTTCTGAGGCAAACTAGATGTACCTATGTTCTTAGAAGTTTTAATTGAAAATGCACCATCTCACTGTATTCAATCCCCTGCATCTATTCGAAGCTACATACAATACATAAGTACATAACATTTACCAATACCATTCATAGCATCTTTAATGAACTTGCACATACGTAATCATATGTGTCTCATAAACTACTTATACTAAATAGGTTAAATATATTTACGTATAATACAAAAATATTAGAGCTTGATAATCTAAACATATTTTTTTATTTGAAGATAATGTAGGAAATTAGCAATTCTCCCTTTTATAATATCGAGAAAGAAAACAACCAAAGCAAAATAAGTTGTAAGGTACCCTTGGCCGAAACCTATTTTGCAATTGATGGTTTTGTTTTGTAGCATAAAATAGGAAAGTTAAGTCTTTAATGAATTTTAAAATAAATAAGAAATAATGTACAATCACCTGAAAATATTTTTTATCATTCTTTAGCCTGAACAGATTACAATTTCGTACCTACACTTAGATATATTGATGCTTTCAACACAATTAATTGGAGATTAAACGTGAATTTCCCCGGGGAATAAAGAGTCAGTTTATGTTTTATTTTACATAACTACAAACACATGTAAATTATTACCTGAATATCGAATAGTGTGTACAAAAATTTTTTAGTGTAGTATCGGAAAACAATTACCCAACAAATTAGTTCCTGAGCTTAAAAAACTGTGTATATTGAAGTGAAACTCGATTAAAAAAGGTTCCCCGCAAAGTTTAATTAAAGCGATATTTTCAAAGCCGTTCAAGGATAAAAAACATGGTCGTAATTTAAAACTTCGCTCACCAGCTTCTACAAAATGGGTTTTAAATAATGCAAAAAGTGTGGTTCACACATAAAACTGGACTTTGCCAATCCAGATAACAATAAAAACCCTTTACTAGTTTTTTTTGTATCATATCCGCGAAGAATCCTGTCAAGCATAAGATACTTCCGGTTTCATCCCACTTCCGTTCCTATAAAAAGTGGTAAAATATATTGCCTGCTGTGTGGTGCAATGTGAAGACGTACAAAGTAGGTAGTTGTCTTGTTTACGGTAAATACAAGTGACACCGTCTTGTTCAATTTTACTGCGATCGAATAAGTCTTTTTGCACTTGAATTTGCAGAGATAAAAGATAAAAGTGGAGAAAAAGAAGTTCACCCTTTCACTGGCGCCACCATTGCGACGACCCCGTCTGCCAGCATTGGTATACGTATCTACATATATATCTATATATATTTCTGTCTGTAACAAATGAAATCTGTATTTTCGACGATGCTTTAAAAAAATATAGGAATAGAAATAATTAAGCACAAGTTTGTTTGAAGCGCTGAGGTTTAGGTACGTATCTGATTAAGTAGATACATTATTTTGAAAGAGTAATTTATACTTTTGTTTTTACTATTAGACCAGGGTCGATAGTTTTTGAAACAAACAAACAACAGTGTCGAAGTCTTCAAAAATAGTAAAAAGTTAAAAAAAATTGTAGTAGGATGAAACCCATTGGAAAAGGAAGAGAATATAACAGAAATGAAAGGAAAAATCATTTATGGGCGAGCTGAGGTCGAGAAAGGGATCGGGGTGAACTTTTAAGGGTAAAAACCCGGTTTTCCTTGATTTCCGGAAAAACTACAAGTCTTATGAAAGTTAAAAGGCAAAGTTGTAGGTCATAAAAAGATCTAAAATTTTTGTATTTACACTTTTTTCACATAACCTCAAAATTTATGTGAAAAATTTAAATAACTAATTTTTTGGTTTTTTATTTGTATCTTTTACAAAGAATTTTTTTACGAAATTTGGTGAAAACTTACCTATTTATGTCCCAAACACGCTTAATTTTTTTGATTTGAAATATTTATTTTTTTACCTTATTTTTACTTAATATCGAAAAAGCACCCTAATTTTCAATCAAAAATTCTCACGTCAAAATATCTGCTTTTTTAAAAACGTTGGTGGGCTTTCTTCATTGAAATCTCTACTTTCTGATGGTGTGAAAAAACATATAATACATTACTATGGTAAGTTTTTTCAGGAAATGCAAAAAAAACGAAAGGAATTTAATCTAAAAAATGTGACCGTTGCTATTTTTTTCAGTAAAAAAGTTTTATTAAATTCTAATTACATTTATTTTATAGAAAATCTCATAATATATAAATATACATGTAAATCGTCTATTGAATTCACATACTTTATACTCATTACGTTATTCATTATAATATTTTTAAAAACGTTTTTCGTTTTTCATCCTACTATAATTTTTTTTTCACTTTTTACTATTTTTGAAGGCATCGCGCTGGTCTATATGTGCCATAATATTCTTCAGTAAAATTTTAAAGTTTCTTGATAATTGGTGAAGCATTTGGTAGACAGAAAATTATGAAAAGATAGGTACTCTTTTTTTTTCTACTTTTAAAATCTTCATATACAAACCCACATTAGTGACTGCATTAAAACTAAATCTATTTAATGTCTTGTGGAGATAATTAATTCTAAAACGCCTTCAGTAAACCAAAATTCTTACAGAACCGGCTTCGTGTATCAACAAAAATAAACATTTAATAAAGGCGGAGGCCTTTTGAGTTACTTAGATGGTGTTACCGTTTTCTTATTTGTATTGTCTTATTGTTGTTTTTAAGGCTGCAGGAATCTGAAAGGAATGTTATGAACGTTTGTTCCTTTTCCTAAATTGAAAATATTTAAATAATATAATATGTATCTCAGTTCTCAACTCATTTCAGTTAATATATTTTCATTTTGTTATTACCTAATACGATTCTTCCCTAGGTCTCAGCTTCATTCCAAGAAGGTTGTTTTTTATATTAATTTTCCGTCCATTGAACATAAAAAAATTCTTGTTACTTTTTATTTTTAGTCTTTTGTTGTTCAGATAATGTTTTTCTTTTTTTCTTTGCTTCCTTGTTAAGCTTTCTAATTTACTTACTTATCCTTTTAGAAATAAGTCTGGAAATATTCTTCGGAAATATTGACCTTACTCTAACATTCTACGAGATGCAATCTTGAAGTTCAGTATTTTTAGAATACTTTCTTATAATTTCCATAAGTAGTTATTAATTTTACAAAATTCGGTTATTATAAAACTCCATTTTAGCCTTTTATGACAAAGTTCTTGTATTAAATAGAATAGGTAACACTCAAATAAGTGTGTGTATGAAATTTTGAATTTTTAATTTACACAGCACGTGACAGTCTACTTTATTAATTATTATTCACAAAAACAAACTCTTTTTGACGGCTTGCGACGTATTATAAAAAGTATTCTAATACAACCTACTGATTTAAGGTCTTTTATTAATTCATTCAAGTTTGGAGTAGGTACAATAAGGCTAGACAATAAAACAATTTTCCATTTTAAAATAGAAAAGAAAATTTTAATTTTAATCGCCAATCTCTGACACATTTTCATATTGTAGCGCGAAATATTAATTCTAAAATGTAATGTAATGGCAGATATTTAATCAATGAAAATGGTTAAAAAAAATTGATTTGATTTTAAACATTAACATACAGGTAAACAGACAGGTATATCTTCTACCTAACACTGTTTTAAAAGCAGACATCATTATTTGACTTCCTGAACTTAAATCAGCACTTTCTGTAGTAGATACTCTGAATGAAGCTTATTTGCATACACATGTACAGGGTGTTAGGCGAGCGGATGTAGGGAGTTGAGTTTAGGAGGTGAAAGCTAAGGTTCCAACGAGTATTTTGAATTATTTTAGTTTAAATGCCTGATAGTCTTTGAGTTATTTTATTTTTAAAGGTCTTCGAAAATAAAATCGTTTTAATCCTAGTAAAACTAAATAAAATACCACATGTCATGATAGTTACTTTTATTTTTACGGTTATGTCATCCGCATGAGTTCAATTATCGATAAAAATTATAACAAAAGCTTGCACAGCACAAAGCAATAAAATAAGCCCAAAATTTTTACATGATTTTTATCTTTTAAATTTTTGTTTTCAATATTCAAAAGATCATAACAAACAAATTGGAGTGATAGTGACATTCAAATAATTTCAAAAATTTCTTTGGTTAATACTCTTTTTAAAAAGGTTCTTTAAAAATGTAAATACATAAAAAAGCAATCAGTTTTTTTTTTGCACTAAACTAAATATAGTTTAAAATACTCATTGGTACTTCAGCTTTAATAAATTCATAATTCACAATGGCATTTCAAATAGGTACGTACCTACTGATAATTTTAAGAATTAAAAAGAAATCGTTAATGTATATTTTCCCGATAAACTTCTGCTAAATTGAATTTAGATGGACATGAATAATTTATGAATTAAAGTCTATATTTCAAATTTTATCCTAAGAATCCTTTAAAGAAAGAAAGCATTAACAGGAATGATATTTTCGGGAGACATTCGTTAAGTTAAAGTAAGCCCATAAAAGCTGCCTAAACTTTATGTCTGCAATTAGTGGGATAGCTTGTATAGATGCTATTAACTCATAAGTAGAACGAGCTTTTAGGATAATTTCCACCATAAACTGGAGCGGGTTCTCTTTTCCAAGTGAAAACATCGACGCGTCTTGTTAAATACGTGTAATTACAACTGCTTCTGAGCAAGCTCGGCTTCAATTTGCTAACTTTAAGGAAACCAAATTTTTCTTTCAACCCCACAACGCGTACTGCAAAGCAATTACGAAATACATACCTACAATCATGCACAATAGTAGTACCTGTGTCTCGTGTTATCTCAAAGCTGTTTATCATTAAATTGTAATATCTCTATCACAAAACCGTTTTCTGGTTGAAATCACGACAAATGTTATAACACATAAAAAAAATCTAATTTCTGTTAATATAATATCATAATAAGTGAAAGAATTCGGGACTAACTTACTTAAGGATAATAAAGACATTTTACTCAATATTCTATTCAATTACTTTACTAAGTGATTATTTGCAATGAAGGATTGCTGAAGGGAGTTTAGGTATATCAATCATGTTACAGTAGCATTCCGTTTTTCAAAATGTTTACAATGAAAATGTACTACCATTATTATCCAGGTAGTCAAAAAAGGCAATTGAATTTAATGGAGTTTGGTATCCTACAAAGGTAGTCAATACTTGTAGCTGTGATATGAGGGAGGAGAAGGTAATTGAAAGCCACAGAAAAACGTGAATTGGTTACCAAGGGTAAGCGAAATGTTTAATTTCTTTAATGGGATATTCTTTGTTCCCCTGACTATTTAATAGACAGAGTTGGTTTCACGAAAATTAAAATATAAATCATCAGAGCCATTCTAAACCAATTATCATAAAGTAGAGTAATATAAGACGACTGTCACTTATGGTACGTAAAGACCTTGTTGATTACTATAAATTGCAACATTACATCAATGAAACCCACCAGTGGATTTTCTTCAATTCAAACCCTAAGTTGCTACATTTCTTTTTCCATGAAACGATGCAGCAATTATTGAAAATGACAAATGGTTATTTGAAACGACTTACCAGAGTGTTTTTTAATCCCAGTCTAAATCCCCGTGGGTACAGAAACAAAGAAGATCGCAGCAGAAATGACAAAACATCTCGAAACTAAATTTAAAACACTTTCAGAAGGGTTGAAGTGGATGTGCACTGACTGGATGAAACGAGACGGAACTTAACGAGAATTATTCAAGATCAGAGAGAGCGGTTTTCGAATAAGCAAACGAAAGGACGTTTGATCATATGAATGTATACGTGACCACTAGAGACTGAAGAAGAAGAAGGCGAACGGTTCGTTCTTGTCGACTACCGGCTTCCTGAAACACCTATCGAAATACAGCAACAAGTACAGCCGGTGACCGAGAATCCAGGTTATGGGGTCATTCGACCGCAACGTCTACTCTACTACATCGGTCACTTATTATTACGATGCCATGCCCTCAAGGTGCTGTTACTGTTGACGTAGTCCACAAACGAAATGACAATCGTCAAATGACTGGCCAACAATCAAGCCTGTTTAGGAGGACCATCATTGTTCTGTTTTCAGTACCAACAACAACACGATGCGATGATAAGATTGTTGGACAATTACATCCGATGATGGAAAGGGGTACCTATGCACCTACTTGTGTTTAGGCTTATTACTGAAGCGAAAGGTAAACGACATTGTTGCTTGTAGTATGAAGAATATGGTAATAGTACAAGATTTCCTTTGCTCCATGAAATTGTCAATCCCATAAAAGGTCTCTTAGTTAAAAAAGTTTCATTTTGTTCAATTACTTATTCTTATTGTGGGTTAAGCAAACTTATACGCCTTCATGCCTCCATAAAAAGTTAACCACCAAACAACAGCCTTTTATGGTCAGCTATCTTAAAAAACAGATTATTTTACTTACAGCAATTTTGTTTTCCCGCCCTTAAAGCTCCAAATTTTCTAGTTTCCTACCAAAGATCTGTTAGGTACCCCCGGACTAAATTTCAAATGTGTAATTGGAGAAGCAGTGGCAGCCGAATATCGCAAATTTTACCACGTGCCCATCGTGACGAACTTATAATTCCATAAACCAAAAATGTGAATTTTACCATTGATTTAGCTGACTAAATTTAGAGTACCTAAATAGAAAATCGCCAATTCCGGGTTGAGACGAAAACAATATTTGCGGTGCGTAAAGTGGAACCATCGAACCAAGCCAATAAATTCGATGTCGATTAAACGGTATCGTAGTCAAACAATGATCAGTCTGGTTACTTTCTGGACGGGCGACAAATCAATTCTAGTTGATATCATACAGTTCAACTGTGCTTTAGAGGACACATTAAGCATCAGGTGGTCTCAGATGCCTTACAACAAGTTAGACTAGTTAGAAAAGAAGTGGTGAGAGAAGCTGTAACTGTAATTGAGAAAATAGAGGATCGCACAGTCAAACACAAAACTTCCCTAGAAGATTCGGAAATGACAAAGTTTACGACGATTGAACAGTTTCGAAATTTTCCTCTATACTTTTCGCCCACATCCCTAACGCAATGCAGCACTTTAATAAGAAAAAGAAGGTCGAATAATCTTCGAACGTAGACTAAGAATATAACTTTACAAAACGTCCTGTTACTTCACTAAAAATAGGTATAAATGTGAAAAAGGGGTCATTTCGTTATAAACAACAAGTGAGTTAATAATCTTCTCCGATAAATGAATCAGAATTGAAGGGGATGCCAAATTATAGACGAGTTAATTGTTTAAAATTAAGTGATCGTTAATTTTATATTAAAGAGCACCCTGTTTTGATCTATTTGGCAAGAAACACGAGACAGTAGGATATTTAAATTAATGAAAAGTACTTAAAGAAAATTTCGATTTTATTTTGATTTATTTCAATCTCACTTCTAGAAATCTTGGTTTCGTTTTTACATATCTGTTTAAATTTGTGTCAGCATTTCGAATGTAAACGACACACAAAAGCATGCTCTAACAAGATTATGTTGTTTGCCTTTATATTTTTAAACGTTTTTAATGCAAGAGAGATCAGGAAAATTTCATAATAAACATTTTATTTTATCAACAATCTTTGAATTTTTTAATAATAACAAAAATAGGTAAAAAGGTAAAAACAGCTTTAAGTAATTACATATTTCCTCAGGTGGATTTCAGGAAATTTAGTAGCACCCACTTACAATGATATTTCAACTCATTGATCGAAAAAACCGACAAACCCACTTGTTTGCAATTAATTTTTTCTAATTCCTACTTAAAACTGACATTCGTAGGTACAGGCCAACAGAAATAGCTTGGCCCTTGCAATCTGAACGCCCACATGTGCGCGATGGACACAGCTGATATTGTAGTGGGGACAGTCCATTTAGTCTTCGTATTTCGATGAAGCACATAGCGTTGTTTGTAAACTCGCCCCGTATTATAAGAAAAAAGCATTAAATTATAAACTTCATTGATAGGGACAATTAATAATGCTTTTCACCTAATTTTAAATTTTATTTAGTTTATAAAAGGTCGTGCAATATTAAGCAAATACTTCATAATTGGTGAGACACTCTTAAAGGAAAGCGGACAAATAAAAGAAACACTTAGGAATACATATTTATTCTATTAACTTAATTAGTGAACGTTTCGTTTATTAGTTTATTATTATTATTATTATAAATATTTTAATATCAATAATAGCTGAGCTGAATACCTCGAAATATTTATTTATTTATTTATTATCTACAGATTGATGTGCGTTTACAACTGTAATTATTTAATTTAATTACTTACTAAAATCAGTATTCTGAGGAAGAAGTGATTGTAGAAATAACAATACTGGGTACTAATTTAACCCCATTCAAATAATATTGCATATTTAAAATACAAAATGGGGATTCTGCTTCATTTAAAGTACATTACCACTTTTCATGTAAATATTACTAATACCATTAAGACACCCTGGGGTGAGTTTACTTGTACAATACGGGCCCGATTTGAAACACGGTGCAAACACCGAGCGGTAAAATGCATCTTTTTCCTTTCGAATGCGCTTTCTTTCTATCTTTTGCGCCGTTTGCTCGAAGTCTGAGGGGCCACCTTATTTCTGTTGACCTGTATAATACAATAAGTAACTTAAATAGCATAAGAAATTTCTTTATATCTGTAAATTTAATTTTATTACTGAAAGAATACCACTGTTCATTGCTTTCTGATTCCTCATTTTCTTTAATTAATTAATTCATCCGTTATTTTATGAAAATCCATTATCAAAATAACTTTAATATTTTCACACAAAATATACTTATACATTAATAAATACCTATGTTGTATATTATCTTTGGTAGTAAATACTCTAATTGTAAGTCTGATGAAGACAATGTTTGGCGAAACAATCGTTACTTTGTTTAATAAAAGTGTTGTTTTGATGTTCAAATAGTTTTCTGAAAGGCCAGATAAGAAATGTACTTTTACATTTATTCCTCAAACAGGAACTTAAAAATACTTCAAATGGACAACAAAGGATTTTTTGGGCAATTAATTGTTATTAGCACTTTCTTTTTACTAACAGGAATTATAATAGACAGGTCCTTTAAACGTCCAGACTCTTTGACTTTTAACATTTTTATTTACAAAGTTACATCTTACATCCGCCTCTTTGACAAGTTGGTGTTTATGTGTCCTAGTCATTATTCACCTTTAACCTTCTCTGTGTGCAGGTCAATAATCACATTTGTTTAAAAAAAAATGCAATTAATCTTCCCAACAGATCAGCTTACTTATACATTTTACTTCCAAACTTTCACACGATCCTTTTTTACTTCATTTCGACAAATGTTTCTCTTCCCAATTCTCGATGTGAATTATTAAAGTGTAAACGGTGTTATATTTAACTGTCACACGATGTTGTGCCAGTTTCCAAATTTCATGTCCCCTGCCACTAGGCAGACGTAAATCGTAGAAATATATATCGATGATTAATCAAACTTTATTTGAATGTAAGTCCTAAGACTTCAACGACGTAGTTTCTTTGGCATGCTTAAATTAATAACCCTACTTTAAGTTTCTGTTTCTTCTTTAATCTTACTTATGTTCGGACGTCCATTGTCTGATAAAAAAAATGGGCTAATTATTTCTATTTTTATCCGATTTATAAACTACCCCTTTTACATTTTCCGAGAAGAAGTTGTAGTTTTTCAGGATCGAATAACAACTTTGCATGAACAATTTTCCTAAAAAGGATATTCCTTAAGGACCCTTTGTTTCCGTCTGCTATCTGTAAAACGTTTGCTTCCTTTGTCTTCTTTGTGTTTTTATTTATTCGTTATTGTGTACGTTACAACAGACGTAAAGACACTTAGACGCAATGAGATGTGGATGAGCTCTTATACTTTAAAAGCTTACTTTTATTATGAATCGTGCAACCTTTGCAGCACGATATTGCAAGAGTAGCTAGCACAAGAAAATACTACAAGTTACTCTGCTCAGACGGAGAGAAATTTCGTAGCAAGCTATTCGTCATATAATGGCATGTCACTTTTATGTAACAAAAATTTTTAATTCTTTTATGAAGGAAAATGAGAAGTGCGGTTGCGTTTTTGTTTAAATTGCTTTTTTTCCGGTAAACATATCTCCACGTATTAAATTTGTTTTAAAGGCCAACAGCTTCGGGTGTCATTACAATGAGTGGATACTCCCATGTATAAAACAATTTTTAAATTTAAATAAACTCCAACTGAGCATTTGAGGGCAATAATGTCAGTTTTGGGGTTCCTGAAATGTCGCCTCGTTTCGGAACTTTTGCCCCCTCTGTATAAAAAAAAATGCTATTGCTTGTAATGAGGGTGTACAAATTTAAAGCAAAAGTTCCTTAGGCTAAGGATTTATACAACCTCCCTCGTTTAATTTTTTCATGTTGTGTCTACAACCCTTCAATCTACGTAAAAGTTTACGGAGTCTCTTATTTCTGCTGCTATCTTTATTAACAAAATGTGATAAAAAAAAGAAAAAAAATGAAAGTTTATTATAAATTTGGACCAAAACTAATTATTAGATAGCTAAACTATTTCGCAATTGATTACACTGTCACTTTCTTTTTATCTTTACTTGGATATTTAATTTTATATTACATTTCTTAGAGAATGAAATTTATATCTAACGCCACGTTTCGAGAATTCCTTTAATTTATTGTTACATTACGTTTCAAGGAACTCCTATACAATGACAGGCTCCCCTAATAAATGTCCACCTTCGCAATAGAACGTTGGAAATGTCCAATACGACCTCTTATACAAACAAGGACATACAAGTAATATGTAAACACACTCTAAACTTTATCCTTTTAGTAATTTTAGTTTTGTAAGTCGACAAGTATAAACAGAAACATCAGATATTTGCTACAATCATAAAGCTATAAAAGTTTAATGCCCATCGATGTCAAAATGTCCTTTAATACAATTACCCATCATACATTCAGTAACCTAATTAAAATGTTTCTTTGGCAAAAAATTAAGATGAGTCCTTGGCAAAAGTATCCCGTGTGTGTTGCTCTCTCCATTCGCAAATTCTTGAATTGATTTAAATATCTAAAAAGATAAATTTTGGAGTAATTGGATTATAGGGGTTCAGTTATGGGATTAAGGTTGTGGAGTTACAGGGATAGAAAGTTTCTACTTTCTGAAATTCAGTATTTGAGTCTCCAATGTAAGTGTCCCTTACTTTCTTTATTTACAAATATGGGATAAAGACGTTTTAGAATAATGAAATTCTGGGATTCTAGATTTTGAAATTTAATGTTTGAGGAGGTTTTGAAGCTGTAGGGTTTTCAGAATCCTGGACCATAAAAATAAAGATTTATAAGTTTCACTTAAGTTGAGTACTACCATTTGCAGCTACTTTTTTGTCTTTAGGAAAAATATATTTCTTACCTTTAGATACGTGTTACGTTTCCATCAACTTAAACAAGCATTTTCATTCGTGTCAATACACACATAATAAAAGAAGGGTTGTATAAAAGAAATAGTAACATTTCTCTCCTTTTTTGTAATCTGATAGTCGGTCAAGCAGTCAGGTAAATAAGAGTATTACCTTTTTAGCAACAGAGCCATAATATGATTTAAAAAGTTAAATCAACAAGGAATTGAATATTTCAACAAAAAACATAATAATCTCCTGGATCATAATAGATATTTATTTATTCGTTTGTTTGGTTGTCTTACCTACTCTTTGGATTGGCAACAAAAATTTTCAAATTTTAAGTACCACATTTTAATTATTTTACCTATAGGTTATCGATTACCAATTTTCGAAACCCTCATCATAACGATATTTACTTGTTTGTCGGGTGTATTTCCTTCAGTTGCGGAAATTTTCTATTATCTGCAGGTTCTGATGAAATGAAAATCGAAATGGTCTGTCCGAATCACTTTGGCCTAGTTAACATACACATGACTTACCTTCACTCACTTGTATCGATATATGGAACAAGCTTTCAAAGCACTTAACAATGCTCTGTTTCATATTGCACACAGTACAGTGGTGAGATGCATAAGTTGATGGAAATATTTTCGAGAACTGGAACGTCATTCAATATTCATGACATCCCAGGTATTGATCTTAAATTTCTTTTCCCTATGTCATCCGCTACATCACAAGAAATCAACAAACTAAATTGGTTCTCGAGTGTCGTAATAAAGTTTTGAGCTTTGTTCAAATGAACAAGACGACTTTCTAAGACAGAATTTCCTTAGGTTGGTACCTGCTAAGCATCCACTTTAAAAAAATATTGAATAAGTATAAGTAGGTCCTAATTTTGGCACATTTTACATGAATTTAAAACGAATTACTTTACGGTTTATTACAAAAATCTAACTTTTGCATTAAAGTTAATGTCTTCCACCAATTCTCATAGGGTCTTTACAAAATATTTTTTCTTTATTTATTTCTAGTTCATTAACTTGTAACATTCTACAAAATGATATTTACTTACATAGAAACGTTAATTCACTTAGTACATTACGTTTCTAGCTAACTTTCGCATTGTTTTACTATTTTTATTTACATTTATACCATTCTGTCTTATAAATAATGTCGTTATTAGTAGATAATATTTTATTAGTCTAATGGAAAAAATGGCATTGGTAACTTAAAGCTTTTTCGCCTTTATATGTCTACATGGATAAATGAACGTAATTATCGTTTACATGAAGACGGATGGTCAAATTTGAATACAGTCGTTATTAATGTATTCAGTCAACTTTCGGGAATATAATATTAGGGACGACTTAACTAGGGTTCCCTAACAATGCGGGTTTCACGTCAAATTAATGTTTTGCATGCATCAACGAAACTTCAGCCTTTCAGAAAATAGTTTAGGTAAAATTTACACAATTTTGATGTAGCGATAACGTCTTTGTTTGCGTTAGATACATATATGGTATTAATTAAATATACCCATAGTTTGAATTTTAAAACAATTTGCAGTGTGTATTATATACCCAGTTTCTTGAACAATAGGCTTTTCGTGCTTGCCTCTCCAGCTCATCTCTTAACAATAATTGAAATAAAAAATGGAAACGACATAGATTGCAGCGAAAAAAATTTTTTTTGGAGTTCAATTCAATTATTTTGACAAAACAATATCTATATTTTTGTAATGCATAATATAGCTATGCCCGCGACTTCGTCCTCGTGGAATAGTGACTTTCGGCAGCATTTAAAATTTTTTTCTTCTATAGTTTTATTTTCTGGGCCGTAAACCTTTTTGCCGACGTCATTACACAAAAACTTTCATTCCTTATTTTTGCCCCCTTTAGGGTAAAATTTTTACAAACTTTAAATGTCGTATTTCTATTTAATCAAAAGCCTTAAAAGTAAGTTTCAAGCCTCTAGCTTTATATCTACTTATCTATCTCTGTACCAAATTATCATTTAAATCGGTTCAGTAGTTTGGGCGTGATTGCTTAACACACAGACAGAGAGAGTTACTTTCGCATTTATAATATTATAGATTAATATAGTTTAATTATAGTTTAAAATAGTTTATATAGCTTAATATTCAACTACTTTTATTGATCCAAATAAACAAAACCTCTATAACTTTTTACACTTAATATTTTAATTTTCTGGGCCGTAAGCTTTTTGGACGACATCTTTACACAAAAACTTTCATCGGCTAATTTTATCCCCTTTAGGGTAAAATTTTTACAAACATTGAATGTCGTATTTATTTATATCTAATCAAATCAGCCTAAAAAATAAGTTTCAAGCTTCTATCTTTAAAAATTCCGGAATTTCCGCACAAACTTTCCTATTTCAACCCCTTACAACCCTTTTTTCGCATAAAAAAGTAGCCTATGTCCTTACTCAAGCTCTAGACTATCTCTGTACCAAATTTCATTTAAATCGGTTTAGTATTTTAGACGAGATTGTGTAGCATACAGACAGAGTTACTTTCGCATTTATAATATTCCGCGAATTCATTTTCATCGGTTTTCCCATGGAAATAAGATATTTTCCCGCAGTAAAACGTAGTCTATGTGTTAATCCAGGGTGTCAGCTAACTCCATGCCAAATTTTATTAAAATCGCTCCAGCCCTTTAGACGTGAACGTAGTGTGATTAAATCGTTTAGAAATAAAAATATTCCTGCGAATAATCAAATATAGATCCACAACAATCGTACAGATATTTCCACTCTAAAAAACGGTCTCATTGAATGAAACAATTATACGAAATATTTAACTTAATTCCATTAAATGTTATTATTGACTCCTTGTCCTATTATTTTATTTAAAAAAATGTTGCACTACCAGTGGCTTAAATGACTTCTTGTCTTCTGTTCATCTTTGGTCCCAGGTAATTTCAAAAAGGATTAAGACTATTGTCATTGTTATTTTAAGAGACAAAGGACTTATTACGGGTCACGACCAAGACATCGCTTAATCTCGTAAATCTGAAAGCTTCTTAGAAGTTTCGTCTTGCGTAATAGTTTATAGTAACTTAAAGCTATCTCAGATAAAGAGACACGACAGACCTCTAGGTGAACGAGACATTCTGCCAAACAGGAAGAGAGAGCGAACATGCATTTTGTTTAATGGACGATCCTTAGAAAGACTTCATATTAGATAAGTTGTGTGTCTTGGAATTGTTAACTTATCGATTAAATAACACAGTTATGGCTTCAATAATTTTTACATGAAATAGGGAAAAACCGCATAATAATAAAAAAATTACATGTTCGATAAATCTTGTAAAATGGTGGGTAGGCATTATGATTTGTTGTGGATTCATTTTAACTTCCTCCTCTTCCTCCTCGAAAAATTCCATGAGATATTATGTATTATCTACAGTTACGAAATGTTGTCTTCGTGAAATAATTAAATTTAGCACAAAGATAACACTAAAGCAACTAAAAAGGAAATCACGGTATAAAGAGCAATAAGAATGCTTACATAGCCAATATTAAAATAGCGTTCTTTCGTTGCGGTACGAAAAAGTCCTAATATCCATTAGTGAAATTAAAAATGATTATAAAACGTAAACTGCGATCATTCAATCAGTCCACAAAATTCACCAAAGGTCATGTTATAGTTAAATCAGAAGAATCTTGGCTGAATAGATTCATAATATTTTCTATAACCTACTCAGTAAAATATTGACCTCTTTGAACATACAGAAACAATAACTTATTTGTAATTTCAAAATTTGCAAAAAGTTAGAAACAAATTTTCGAAGTTTATTATGTTATTTTGCAACTAGTGTCTTTAAAATATTAAAACAGCATCAGTTTGTTGAAAAAAACTACTTATACCTACTTTATTAATATATTGCAATCAGCTAGGCTCTTGGGTAATGTTTATTATATTAAATATAACGAATAACCGAAACTGAATCAATCGTCGAACTTGTTTCCAGAAATGCTCTATTATTTTCGTCATCTAAAACGGTCTCCTTCACCTTTTTTCACGAAGAATTTAAGACACCTAAACGTTTTCAGCAATCAATTTAGCTGTAGATATTAGGTCGTATACTAGATAAAATATATAGTATGTTCGATATGAAGAAATTTTTATCTACCTTATTTTGTTCAGTGTAAAAACTAACCTGGTTCTCAAGAATAAAGTAATTCCATCGTCTTTCTCTAAAATGCTTTGAAAATAAGGAGAAAGTGTCTGATTAATAAAAGTGAAAAGAAACTCATTTCATACGACTTCTGGATACATAATAAAGTAGGGCCGGGGCTATGATAGGTAGTAGTAGAAATCGGTAAGTTAGTTAGAAATCGACAAGTAATTAGTAATAAATTTTGAAACATTTAATATTATTGTAGTTTCAAATTGAAAATTGGATTTTCTAGAGCATCTATTGATAATAATATTTATTTCAAATTGAAGTTTGTTTCGATTTATTACAAACATACACTGTGTTAAAATGGGAGGTAAATATTGTTTCAAGTTCTTCGAAAACGCCCAAATTTTATATTCCCCACTCCTTATAATTCCATTTATGTTCTGCATAGGTATATCCATTAAACTTTAAATACAAACCTGTTGAATGCAAACTCCTTGTGAAATTTAATTATGTCCTTTCAAAGTGGTTTAACAAATTTAGTTCATGTTTTGTTTTAATTAAAAGTTACTGCTACAGATTCATTTACATTTTCGTAATTGATTATGGGCGTGCTTGTGAAATGGTTCCCATTTATTGAGTTGCTAATTAGTTGCTTAGTTTTTCTCGATATCGTTTCAACTTATTATTATATGTAATAAAAAAATTTACAAAAAATATTTAAAGAAGAAAGAAAAAGAAACTTGGGTGTTTCATTCCCACCAATATTGGTGGGCGGGCTGTCCCCCCCGGCCTACACTCTTGTGCAAAGTCGGGGAGGTAGGGCGGAAGGCCCTCTTCAGCCTCCTTCAGGAATCGTGGGAATGGGTGGGTGGTGGTGTGGGGGAAGAAAGATGAGACGGACGAAATGAAGACAGAAGAGAAGTGAAAGACTATCTGTGGAATATTACTACCCCAGCATTTGCCTAAATGATCCAAGGAAACCACAGAAAAACTTGGACCAGAGTAGCCGGCCCCGGAATCGAACCGGTGACCTCCCGAATGCTAAGCAATGATCTAGACCACTAGACCATGCCGCTCGGTAAATATTTAAAATCAAAATTGAAAGATCATAGTCGGTCACTAAATTAAAAGAGTAATTTAAAATCATTATAAAAGATTTTTACTGAATACTTTTAGGATTCTAACTTGAATTTCACCAATTCTTTGGCAATTATACTATATTATATCAACTAATTTTTGATTTTTTTTTGCCTACAATTAAATTTACGTATCTACTTACCTTGGATTATTTTCCGGGATCCTTTTTTGGCATTTTTGGCATATTTCTCAGAAATACTCAATAACAAACAAAACTGATACATGGATACATTTATTGATCGTGGTAACTGTACAAGTTTTATTCAGTAAAAATTTAATTACAAACTTCTTAAACGATAGAAGCACTTACTTACTATATTCCTAATGTACGTATGTAAGTAGTAAGTTACCTGTAATTTTCGATTCAACATATAATTTTATGAAACACTTTTAATACTTTTCAAAAAGGTACTAATTGAAGAATTAAAACCCTCAAGTTTGTACATAAATAAAAACTTGAATTGAAAAATATTTTAGAAGTTAAATGAATTTACGTTTATACCCACAGTTACAAAAATATTTAAAACAATTAAAAAGGCTTTGGGCCTTACAGAAACTTTTTAAAAAGTATCAATAAATAATAATTGATTATATTTGTTTCATTTTTATATTACTAAAGTACTTAAATTATTTCACATCTAACGGAAATTATTTGAGGTGTCATAAAGATAGATACAATAATACGTGTACATTTTACAGCAATATTAGCCTAATATCTATCAAAAAGTGTCCTCCAGTCTATAAAATATATGTACAGGTCCGTATTCGGGCCGCAATTCTTTTTTTACTTTCGACAGCTATGTAGCGTTGTGGACTCTCCAACGTTACACTGCAGTCAAAAAAAACAGGATCAATAGCAAATTTATTTTTTCATCACTCTGCTACTTATAGGTAATCTTTAGAAATTTCGTTCTTAATTAATGTTATCTATGATTAAACATTCGTCATGTTTGTATAAAAATACAAAGTGCAAACTATGAAATGTCTAGGATTATTGATGTATTTTATGTTGGGTTTGTCTTTTTACCCTGAAAACACGGTTTGCCATCAATGTCACTTTAAGTTAATTTGCAAAAACCATGCCATCTCGAAAGAAGGCAAATATTAGCTTTATTAATTAAATTTCTGTGGACAGTCCTCACTTAAAGAAATATTTAGCAACGGACGTAGGCTATTTAAATTAGCATTAATTACTTATATTTCATGGTGTTGAGATTTTCAATTAATTATCGCGTACCATCATTGAGATTAATACAGGGTGAGTCATTTATCTTTACACAATAAAGTCCCCAGATGTCTCAAAATCATACAATTGTTTGTCTAAATATTTTTCAAGAATAAGAAAATATTCAATCGAAGTACGTATTTTATTGTCTCAAGATCAATAACTCACCCCACGTATATTTTTTTGATTTGTTGTTTGCAAATAGTTGTTTACCCTTTTAGGTGAGTAGGTATTAAAGTCAGGGAACACTGGGCATCAAAATAATAAATAAACTCTGTGGGAGGATACATCTTCGTCTGTTGCCAGATTGGCCACTCAATTTACAAGACTTTACCCATTTATTTTTTTTGAATTTCAAGCTTTTTAGCAATAAACGTAGACATTTTCCAGAAATACAATTGAAAAACAAATGTTAGTTACAAACGAAATTCCAATAACAGGATGATTTTTAGTTTTCACATTCACTTTATTTAACATTAAATGAACCAAAAAACATTGCAAAAGTAAATGTTATTATTTCTACAATTATTCTCAATGTTTGTTATGATTGCATAAAACTAGGGTAAATTTCTTCAAAAATTATTTTGGTAAACAGTGCACCACTTACTGAGAAAGTAAAATAAATTTGATTCTCTAATGAGAGTCGCTTTTCACTGACACCACCTCCTGTGTTAATTATCACTCATCTACCCTATAGTCCAGATTTGTTCTTAGGGGAAGTAATGCGTTTCAAATGCTTGTCAAACGCTTCCTAAACGAAATATTGGTGAATTCAAAAACTGCCACATCGTCCACAAAATGCATCAATCGAAACAACAATTACATATATTAATACAGAAACATTTTTTAAGATGATGTATCAGTTGCTGTTGTAGTCTAAAAGACAAGAAAAGGTGCATCTTTTGTTTTTTAAACGAGACTGACTGACTCGATTAAATTTTAAATAATTGAGTGTGAATTTTTTCATTCACAATTGTGTAATACACATCGCCAAGAAATATTTTCCACATGTAGTAAAATAACAAATAGTCTACATTAAAAGTGACATCGATGGAATCTGGTCCAAATAAGCATAAGTCGCAAGGTATGACCATACGACCATACCAAACAAGTATAAAATCTGTTTACCAATAAAAAGATTAAAGGTGTCGTTTTGCAACAATTTGAAATACCCTCAGACGTCCATTTAAAACACTTCTTATTTATACAACAATGTTATCAGTTTTACTGTAGGTAATAACTATCCAAACCTTACAGTTAGAAAAATGTTCACATTACCTACAGTTTTTGGTAACAAAAATGGTCACTAACCGAATTACCAGGGCTAGCACTTTAACACAGACATTTCCGTAGCATTGGTGGTGGTACCTTGATGGTTCTCCACGGGAGCACTTAAGAGGCACTTTTTATTGTCAGGAATCTTTTGAATTCTTTTTATACTCGTTTTATGATCGCTCGCTTTCTCCATACGCGTTTTAGGAAAACATAAGATGTCTTTGAATTCCTTCCAAAAATTATCGTTTAACCAACCGTAAAGGACCGGGTTGGAACAAGCAGATGACATTCCCATCATGTGACAGACAGCATACACTATCATCATTTCTTGAGACGTGAAATCTGCTGAAACCCAAAGGTCAGCTATGAGGTTGAACATGTTCAAAGGGAGCCAGCTTATACAAAATATCACAGCAATTGATACAAGTAGAATATTAGTTCGTTGTAATTTACGTCCTCGAAGTTGACGACGGGTACTGTTGTCATCGTTGGCTATGTAGCCGCCAGCAAACCTGTAACGAAGTTTGAAGTAGATTCTGAGGTAGGCGGCCTGAAAAAAAAAGATAAAATCAAATTTGCAAGCTCAAATTGAACTTAATATAGTTCTATGTATAGTGAATTTTCAGATTACGTTCCGGGAAAACTGACGTAAGTATTATTCAAAACCTATCAGCTTATATTAGTTTTATATGTCTTAATTCTACATCTACATCTCTTAAAAAAGTGTCGATTACCATTTGTAAAAATGTTATTTCAATTTTTTTACGTTAGCTGTACATACACATCAATTACCCTTTTGATACAGCGATTCATTTGACCAGAATTTGGAACTTAACGCAAAGAATCAAGTTGCACGAAACATGTTTTCTTAACTAGAGATCATTTGAAAAGTATAAAAAGTAACTTATACGGGATCCAGAATCGTGAGCTTTTTACAACTCTGTCCCAGTAAAAAAGAAAAAATAAAAGCTCAACTCGATCAGTTTTCCAGACAAAAGCTTACTTAAATATATGTTGTAGTAGGTATACAATATTAGGTATGGTGGTGTAGATAAGATAAGGCTAACTACGTAAAATAATATTAAGACTGATTGAGGTTAATAAATGTCTTCGTGAAAATGTCTGCTTCAGGCAAGAGACAAATAATGATGCGACCCTTCAAAGTTTTCATCCACAACGTTTTTGCCATTTGTTACAAATGGTTTTACCCCGCATGGCTTTGCCAAGAAAAAAATACTTACACCAGTGGTTTCTCTTAAAAAAGAAAAAGGCCAAACTTGGACAGAAATTTAACGAGTATAAAACATTGCAAGAAAGTTTAACGAGGACATCCTTTAATCATTTTGCCATTTAATGTATTTTTGATTGAAAGGAAAAAGGAAATTGAAACAATTCCTTGAATTAAATTGTTTAATGAGATTTTGTCAAGACATGTCTACCTATTTCAATTGCTATGGTCAAGTAACCAATTATCAAATAATAAAAAAATCTGGTCTAAACTTTTACGTAATTTTTTTAAACCCACATTTTTTGGAATACGAACTTTATAACGAGCATGGCCTTATTTGCATAAAAAAGTATTTTGATTATTCTTCATAAAATCAGAGGTAAACACGCCTTAAAATGTTTTTTGGACTCGTACTTTATAAGAGTTCATTTCTTATCTAGAATGATGACATTCAGAAACTTTTTCGCATGTCATTCATCTGGTAAAACTCTTTTTAACTTTCAACATTTCGTGCTTTATTTACTTAATTGAGTCAGTAATTCCCTTGACGAAATTTAATTTTTTTGGGGAGTATACAGTTTTACAGAAAAATGCCTGTGGCAAACAGGCATAGTTGGTGTCATTTTTTTGTAGAGCTTAAAATTTTATTTAAATCCATACCTGAATAGATGTCTACCTTTTCAAATTTAAATTTAAGAATTTTAATGGCAACAAATTTTGTTTATTGTATCACAATGAGAAAATAATCTTTGCTTATTGTAAGCAAACTTGAAAAGAGTTGTTCTAAAACCAAAACGTCATCATACTTTTTAGGTAGTTAACATAGTTGACACTATCATTCTCTTCATTATGTAATTTTATATTTTGTTTGAACCTTCGCACGTTTGTTGTAGGTACATGTGGTATTTAAAACTTTTTTTTTACTAATGCTCCCCTCAATTTTGGAATATTTAACGGAAAAAGACGTAGTATAAATTTTAGCTGCGTATCGATTCTCACATCGAGATTGAATTTTAGATTTAATAAGAGCTTTGTCGACCTTCCCACAATATGTCACACTTATTTTTTCCCATTTCCAACTTCCAGGCCAAATCCTTTTTCAATATTTGTTTATGTACTCAGGGCATTTCCAAACACTTATGTATGAGCATTCTATATTCCATCTTTAACAGAAACAGCACACAAATCTGCTACTTACAGCCAAAAAACGGATTAATCGCTGACCTGTCGAATATTTTTTTATATTTGTTATGTAGAAGGGCTCCTACCTATCTAACCGTAAGTTTAATCAATTATTTTATAGCCGATCGCTCTATCAGTTCGGTTACGACAGTTATAAAGGAAAAGACTAATTCCCATCGTAGCGTTTTTCTCAAATGATCTACAAAAAGTATATCCCTATAGTAAATAAAAACCGTCTATGTGTAGGAAAATAGGTCAAGTGAGAGCACGGAGGTGGTTGATCTCTAAAACAGTTTGATATTTTTAATAACCCCAGAGTAATGACTTATCAAACGCCCTAATATTTGCTCTCCCAGGTGTCAACGTGTGACAGCAAGGCGCTAAGGAAGAAATAGAAAACCAGAACATTCCTTTGCCTACAAAAAAGACGATCTCGTCTTAATAGAAGTTTTCTAAGTCTTTTGCTTTCTCAAACTTTTTCGACGTGAACACTTATCTGAAAAAATTGGACAAGCGTTTTTCACGTCACTGAACAAAAAATTGATCAGAAACTGACAAAAACTGAAACAAATTATGAAGTATTTAAGTTAACCATTAACCTGAAGATTCACGCCAGTTTCTATTTTGTAAAACACTGAATACTTTAGTCAGAATTGGACAAGAAAACTCTGGGGACAATTTCCTTGTACCTTTTGTTCGAGTAAGTCGTAATCGATCGTTATCTGTAAAGCCTGAAAAGATACCTTGAGCCCTATAAATTAAACTCTGTCTAATGACCCTTTATACAAGTGATACGGAAAAAATATGGAAAAAAGAATAGGTGTTGCTAAAATAATTTTCTCTAATTAGACTACTTAAATAATTTTTTTATGCGGTTATTAACTTAGTTTCGCAATGTCATAATTTTCTAAAATATAATAGGATGTAACACGAAAGCCATTATGTTTAACAATTTAGCACGGAACATGTGACATGTTGAGTAGAACTAAATCTTTCTCTATTCACATATGTATTTAAATTCAGTGACCTCCCGCTTGAGTTCCAAATATCTTACGTACAGTCAGAAGGTGGCTTTATCAAAAAATTTCACACAAAATTTATTCTGGCGTGTAACTTATTTGTTACACATACACACATACATAAAATAAAAAGAAAAATATGTAAAAACGATAAATATCAAAAATGCTGAACACAATTTTTTTTAACGCTCCTTTTCTGGTGACAAATCAGGCATTTAATCAGAATTAATGGCTTTTTGATATTGCAATAACCTGAAAAATACTTATGACAGCACGTACTAGTCGTAAAATTAATGCAGTGACAACATGAAATCTTAGTAAATGTACTAATAACACAGATAAAAAGCTACAGGTAAATAAACTGCCGCTTTCCTATAAAAATTTCTGTAAACTAAAGCTGCGAACAAGAACATTTAATGTAGACTGCCTATATACAATCATTAACTGAACTCCTCCTCAGTAATTCCTGTCATGATCTTATCAAAAGCATTGATACAAAAATCGAGGCAAGTTCAGAAGAATCATGTCAAGAATTTTTAAACGCAAGAGATTCTTCTGTCATATGCTGGTTAACAAACACCTGATACGATAAATCAAACTTTGATATTTAAACAAACAATTCTGTCTTGGGCCCAAATTGGACACTACAAATGTTATGCAATTTATTAGATTTTTAAACATAAAATTGACAATTCATTTTAAAACGTAAAGGATAAAAAAAGTAAGACGTTGAGATCCTCATGCCTTGGTGAAATTAAATCTGCTACTAATATTGTCAATACTTGCATACGAAGGTATTTGATTTTTTTCTACGCTGAAAATGAAATTTTCGCAAATCGTGCATGTAAACTGTCGTAAGAGACCTAATGTAAAGTGGAATCAAATTCCGTAAACAGGATTTTCTTTACTGGCCAAATGGAACAAATAGGTACAAAAGGAAAACGAAGAGAGAGACATTTGTTCAGAATTTGCTCAACTTTATCAGGAATTATTGCCAGCCACTTTCTGTTCCCAATTGTATTATATTTTATGCTTGCTCCAAGCACCGCAAGACAAATAACTACACAAATCAAATTATATCAGATGTACGTTTGAAATAATCATATATAAAGTTAAAATTAAATTTATTAATAGCAAGAAATAGCAAAGATAAGTTAGGAGATCTTGAGGGTTAAAATTAATTCTGTTAAAATTGTAGCATGTTACAATTTTCTTTTAAGTTTAGAAGTAATAAACTTTTCAAGTTTAATTCCTTAAAATGTGTTTTCAATGTTGTTCCTGGAAAAAGTCGCTGTATCATTCGAATGTCATTTGCAAGTTTCTGAGAACTGAGACGAAATCGTATATAAACAATAAAAACAATTAATCACAGTGTATGATTATCATGCTGCAAACATCTGTTGCTCTGGCTTTTTCTTACTTTCAGATACCATACATTTCCCAAATCAAAAACTTTATTTTGGTACTGTTCTCGACTAAAATTAATACATATAATGTTTTGATTAAAATAATTTCATATTGGACAATTTTTTCCCTGATTGAAATAAACAGAATACCTAATCAAAGCCAAAGAGGGGTACCAAAAAGTTTTTTTTACTTCAAAAACGAATTCAACGTTTCGCCTCCTATTTTATTTTTAGGCTTCATCAAGGTAGTTTTTATAAAAATAGGAGGCAAAACGTTGGGTTGGTTTTTGAAATAAAAAAAAAACCTTTTGGTACCCCTATTTGGCGCTGATTATTTTGTTAAAATAATTTCCACAAATAACCCATTCCGAACAATTCGAAGATCAGTGTATACACAATTGATCAATATTCACATTAGATTAGATTAGATTACATAAACCATTAGATTTTATTCAATTTGCTGTCATTTTATAACGTTTGCCAAACAATTTCGCAGGGATTCAAATAACCTGCATTATGTTGTTCACATAATTGAAATCTAATCAGAACTAAACCCTTACAATATAGTGAGAGTGACATAATCCAGTAAATAAATCCTTTAATCTGAGGTGCACTTGTGAATTATGTATATTCGCCATCTGGCGGTAACAAAAAGTTTATTTACTTATAATTGTGTGCAACTTTTGCCATATGCCAAAAGTTTATTATTATGACTTTGTATGACATCTTACCGCTTACTGCCGCGTACTTAATTAAATCTTACAAGAGACAATCTACATCTTGGTATACATTTTGTTTAAGCGTCTCGTAACCCGCATCTTGTTCCAACGAAACCATAATTTTGTCAGGACTGATTAGAGTAGAGCACAAGGAGGTTACTGAAGGAGAAGCACATTATTCCAACAATGAAATCAAGAAGCGAATTTGACCCTTAATAGCAGACTTAGTTTCTGACCTTAAGTGCTTCAAGATCTTTCACGTTATTAACGATTTCTCTAGTCTCCGTTACAGCTATATGATGCCAATTAGGATTATTGACATCAAAGGTTATATCAACAACCAATTAGTGCAGCAAAATTTAGGATTATGGATAATCACTTTCCTCTTCATGGAATTAAATTAAATTACTAATAATGCCCCTAATATTAAAATTTTTTGAGCAACATTCCGTTTGTTTTCAAGCAACTGAGCTAGAGAGGATGATAAGGCTTATATTAATTTGGAGCCCACATTAACGTAACGTCCCCAGGCTACATCAACCTGTACTTTTATTAGCAGTTCGAAGGATGATATACCGAATTACTGGAACGGTAAAAAATTACCTTGATAACGCCTCTCACCAAGAAACGAAACGTTGAAATTGATTATAAATCAAAAGACACCCTTATTATGAATGAAGGAAAAGGCTTAATAAATTTACTACCGTTACTCTTTTCAGTTTACTGTTATTGAATTGTATTTGGGGTAGAAAATATTCACTAAATTAATAGATACATAGTACACTAACGGTGCAATAATATTTTTTACCAAGAATAGCAGAAATAGAACAAAAAATTGACCATGGCCAAGAGACAATCTCTAGGGAAATATTAGTTTAGTAAAATCAACAAAAACCGACGAGAATAGTAGACTCATTAGGGTAAATATTGTGCTAGTGTTCTTTTATACACTTGTACATAACCGGACGTGTATAAGGTTTGTAAATGAGGATTGTTGTAATTTTTCAACTAGATGGATGTATATGTACTTATACGTAAAAGGGAGTAACTTGATTTTATTGCATTCTCTGCTTTTCACATATAAGTGTTGACGTCAATACCCTTGTTTTGTTAATTACAGAGGAAGGTTGTCCGAGAGGGTTGAAATTAAATTTTCTTCCGCACTGACAGCCATTTTCAATTATTAAGACCCACTCCAATTTTCTGCTACTGACATAAAGTAAATTATCAGGAAAAAGTAGGAAAGTGTTATATAACGACATACGTATTATACTAACCCTAACAGCTTTTATATTTGAACACTTATTCGTCTTTTTACATTATTCGCAATATACAACCAGTCTCTTGTGTAAGATTTTTTTTATGCACCACGTTGTTTTACCGCAAATAATTAATAGATACACAACCTTTAATGCAATTAAATGTAAAACAAAATCGCCCATATCGGTATTTTTTTTAATTACGATAACTAGCCATTTGATTGGTAGTAGAAGAATGGTAGATATGTATTTATCATTATTGAAACAAAGTATATAAGTGTGGAAGTCAAAAATGTTTATTCAGGTTTTAATAAATATTTAGCCATAGTTTCGGATAGTACTTGAATGGTCGATAACTGTAGGGATTTAAATCCCAGCCCTATTCATTCATTTACTCATATAAAAAATAACCTACCCCTGTTTACGCACTTTCCACAGTTCAGTTAGCAATGACTGCATTATTGCCCCGATTAATCCTTGATTACTTAACAAACGATACCTTTTTTTCCAAATGTACGTTATACCTAACGCAGCAAGTTTGTTTGTTTGCTGATAATCTTAATTCATTCTAGTGTTAAAATTAAAAAGCAGAAAATTCGAAAAGGCACTTGAAATATATATTTAATCTAACAATGTTAAGGCAAAAGTTTGTTTCTTTGTAATTATTTAACTTCCCCCTTTGTAAACCACAACGCACCGCCACTGTGTAACATAATACTGGTACCGATTCTTCGATATTTATTTTTATGACCACCTAGACGACATTAATTGCCCTTGATCATAATAGCTTTCTAATAAATCGTGTAATGTGTGATAAAATTGCTACTTTAGGTACCATTTGGTGGTTAAGTTAAGTGCATCAAACAAAGTAACTATAGTCTGATGGTAACTAGACTCATGGATGAGTAAAATAACCAATAAAGCAACATTGAATATATTATCGATTCTATCATTCTGGTTTTAGTAATTTTAGGAAATTAGTAGCAGTGAAACCCGGCGTTGCTCGGGTTAAAATACATCACATGTTTAATGGTATAAAAAATATCTAATGATCTATTTTTTAACATAGATATTATAGATTTATATCATAGATAACGTAGATATTGAGAGACTTATTCGGCCATTAAACATTTCAATTTTTTTGGTCACTGTTCGCTCTTGTTTCCAATTGATCTTCACTCGACTGCAAACACAATTTAACTGACAAAAAGTCACTGAATGTTGATTTATATATCATCGAACATCGAAATTCCTAGTACCAGAAGACTCTAGAATATTTAGATGTACATACATCACTTTGAAACGTAGATGTACACTTTTTGAAACTTTCTAGATCATTCGAGAAATTTTCAGAACTTTCTCGAACATTTTAAGTCGATAATAACAGTTTGCGCTCATTTTAGAATTTTTTGGATCGTTTCAGAAATTTTGAGATATTTTTGGAAGTCCTTATGACTGAAACAAGGACAGAAATATTTCTTTTCACATTTTTGCCACCTACAACCACCCACTTCCACCCACCGCGACCAAACTCCCTTACTCCCACCTGGAGACCAAGGGGTATTTACCACCCCAACAGGAAGTTGATTAGAGTAGGTAAAGATACAGAAAACCCTGTCTTTACGTGCCAACATTAGCATTTTATATAATTATGTATTTATATTAGATTTAGATTTAGATTTAGATCACAAAATACTAATGACCAGTTACTATGTAAGAAAAATACGGACAGAATTTTTGATTGATTCTCTTATCGGACCGAATTAGCTACATACATACTAATTGTTGTAACGAGTTTAATTTTTGACCGAATAATTAGTGGATCGAAGGGTAACATTACGTATAATGAACAACTGTATGCAAACAAGGCCCTAAAATAAGCAGAGAATAATAGTATTGTGCATAAAATTTTATATTATTCGGGAAATTAAAATATACACATTATTCTAAAAATGATTTGTAAACATGTAGATTTCGTTGCATAAAGATAGGGACATACCTACATTAAATATATGAGGTTGAAGTGGATGTGAGGAGTCCTGAAAAATTTTATTAAACCTCAATTAAAATTGGAAATTTCACGTCAATTTTTGAATGAAATAATGATTACGTAGATGCAATTCCCTTTCATTTTTCAATTAAGACCTTAGCGAATGGGGGAGGAAGATAAGATTGTTTGTTACTGTTTATTATGGTTCGCTTGAATCACCTTCCTTTAGATTCACCTTGGTAATAATTTTTTGTTATTTCAGAATTTGCAACGTCAACGAGAACGTCAGAGTATCTTCTTCACTTGGTATGTTTATTACTTTAAAATTTCAAATGTTGCTGTCTTTTTCAATTATTTTAATCAGGGAAGATAAATAATACTCATAAGTTTGACAAAACGTTGTATATGTTCACCATCATTCTATTATACAATACGAGCAATTCCTATAATTATATAAACGGCTTCTCAGAAACTACTCTAATGATGTCTACGAAATTCACGTGGCACTCGTTTGGGGAAAACTCTTCTTAGCAATATTCGTTTCCAGGAAATCTGGCTTCATGCAGTTTTAGTAGGAAATAGTTAATTTTCCAGCGATTACTGCCCTGATAAGCCGAAAAGCGGTATCTCAATCAGAGTTTTGAGTAAATCGACTCTTTGTAAATTGTTGTTTCGGATCTTGAAAACCAAATCTTTTTATAGATGTTAAATTTTATTTATTCATTTTTTTGACCATAGACATTATTGGCATACCCAAATTGTACCATTATAGCTATTTTGATTATACAGAAAGGCTTCAAAACTTGAGATACTGCTTTTAGTAATTTAAAGAAAAATTGAGCTATAAAAAAAAATTGAAGTGTTCTTTTATGTTTTAAATTTGATAGCACTATTTAGCTTATACCTACCACTAGATACGAAATTGTCATAACTGTCGAATGGCATACAAAACACTAAAAGGGTGTTTCTTAGATATACCGCCTTTCGGCTTAGGAGGGTAGCATAGTTAATTTAGTTTCAGATTTTAATTTCCAGTTTGTTACATTACGTATAAAATGCTTACGATTAAAAAATATTCATCGATTATTATCGGGGTGAAACTCTATCAACAGGACGGATTTTAACTATAGCCATAAAATTTACAACTGAATAAATAATTGAATATTAAACGACAATAAAATATTCACCTTATAAAACACCAATTAAACGCTGGCTGGAGCACTAATTCAGCTCCAATTTCTTGAAAGAAAAACATATGAACTTCGACCGGAGAAACACTAAAATAAGAACAAATAAAATACGATTGGTAACACCGTCAGTATTAAAATTTTTATATTAAATCAATAGTTATGGGCAGCAATCTCCTTTTATAGCATTTTTATGATGATTATTGACTTGAATTCCCCCTTTTTGGGTTTTTCCGTCAAACGTTATCAACAAGTCATAATGTTTAGACAGGAAAGAGCTTTGTTTTATGAACTTTGAATCACATAAAAGCAAGAGCTGTGTCCTTAAAGAGCAGAGAAATAATAAAGAAGCAACACTTCGTCATTACATTATAAATGAGTAATATATAACATTTACTAAGTATATTGGTGATTTTAATAAATTTAAAGCGACATACTACACGTTGTCTGCGTTTTTTAACTGTAACTTCTTATGGGAATCCGCGAGGTTGCGCTAGTGAGTGTTAGGGGGTGAGAGTATTCTCTTTAGGGAAATTTTTTGATATTACTTGCTTTTATTTTTGTGTGAATCATAACAAACCTTTGTAAAAGCAAGGGAGATAAGACTGTAGGTGTGTTAATTCGTTACCTGCTCTCTAAATTTCGCTAAACGAGAATTGAACACCCTCTAGGACTTCGTCACGAACCTCCACTGATTGTTGTTTATTTCCATAAATAGAGTAAGTATGATAATTATAATTCACTTAAATTAATAAAGTACACCTTTCAAATTAATAACCGTAATTAGCAACCAAATCGTTTAACCGTTAATATCTAATCCAACATAATAAAGGAGGAACGTTTACACAGGATCTAATTAGGCAGGTTGTATCATTGAGGAATAAACCTTTTTATGAGTGGTAGGAGTCAAGACATTTACTTACCACGTTAAACCTATTACATCCGGCAATTTCTAACGTTTTATAGCTTCAACTCTAAACTTCTTGTGCCAACCTCGTAAAATATTTAGGCGCGGAACAATGTTAACAAATAGATTTGTAACTTTTTTATTGTGAACCTATACTTAAAACGAAAACTATTTTTTTAGATGGGAAACATAGAAACAAAAAGCCATTACTTATTAGAAAACTTTTGATTTTCGAGATTTTTACTTGAATAACTGAGCTATTAGCATTTGGTAACTGATGAGTAGCATTTTTGTTGACTGTTTTTCGTAAATATATGCTCTTTTTATTTTAATTTTATTATTTTAATCAGTTTATTAAACTCCGTAATTTTTTATTTATTCAATTTGTTTGCCTGTTACTAGAATTATTATATTGCGCATTAAATTGATCCAGATAATTGTCATTTGAGAGGCACTTGATTAGGTATTTGGGAGAAATTTCCTTATTCACCGAAATTCTATGAAATAATCGTGTTAACGGGAGATCTCAAAATCAAGGATTTAAATTAGTACATACTCCCTTTAATTTCCTGTTCAGCGAGCACCCTGCTGTTGTAAGTGGAATAAACAAAGCTTAACGCATATCTTCTGGTTTAATAAGGATATCCGATATTCGGCACAATTACTTCCGCAAAACAAAATCCAGCAAGTGAAATGCTTTTAAGGGAATTCAAGAAACAACTTTTACAATAAATGAATCATATACGGTTAAAAATAACATTACTTTATGTTGAATTATACCGAAAGGTTCGTTCGATAATTTATTCAACTTGTGATGTTTTGAGAAACTAATAGTCATTTTCGAAAGTAAATTTTTGTCACAGTACCCAAGGGCTACTTTTCTCTAAATTTGTTTACATACGTTTACAAAATCACTTCGATTATGAATATTCCCTTTGATCATAAAGTTTTTATATTTTTTAATTCATTGAATATTGGCTTATACATAAGTTACGTTTAGGATTGTTATATTTTGCCAAAAGTATGAGTCGCGGAAACAATATTAAAACAGACTCACGAAATACGAAAAATGTTAAGAGAATATATTTTGTCTGCCAGTATGACATGATTTAGATAACTAAAAACTCACTGCCGTGAAATTTAGACATACGTATCCCACCAAAAACATTTTCATGTAAAAATGTTGCCAAGACGAGTCTACATAGCTTACCCTGTGAAAAAGTTATCAGATCTCGTATAAAGCCAAGCTCTAAAGACTACACGCTCTAAACCTACAAGCTCTACACTTGACTACACCTTAATAAAAATCTATGAAAAAGTGGTCAGATCTCATTTAGAGCCAAGATTCTTGATCTATGCGCCCTTACTTTACCAAGCCAAACTTCACATACTTTACATTTTAGTCAAAACGTGTGGCTTGGCCGTTTTGCTACCGTTACGAAGATTTCATAGGCATTCGTTCATCGTGTGTGAAATAAAACGGCCAAGTATCACGTTTTGACTAAAATGTAGAGTATGTGAAGTTAGGCTTGGTAAAGTAAGGGCGCATAGATCAATAATCTTGGCTCTAAATGAGATCTGACCACTTTTTCATAGATTTTTAATAAGGTGTAGTGTAGAGCTTGTAGGTTTAGAGCGTGTAGTCTTTAGAGCTTGGCTTTATACGACATCTGATAACTTTTTCACAGGGTAAGCTATGTAGACTCGTCTTGGCAACATTTTTACATGAAAATGTGTTTGGTGGGATTTCATTTATATTTGTAAGTTGGTTAATGGACTTTTCTGAGTTTAAAAATAACCTATTTTGATTCCGGGTAGTTATTACTGCATGATTATGTAGTTAGTGCAAATGTGGTGCAAGTCTCATACAAACTTCCCCCTCCTATTCCGAGGAGATAGGTAAGGTTAGGTTTGGTTTTTTAATTTTTTTGTTGTCTTTATAGTAATATTAGCTCACATACCAAATTTCAACCTTCTAGGACTTCAGGAAGTACCTTAAGAATTTTGATGATCAGTGAGTGAATCAGTGACGAAATCGGGGTTCTTTAGACATTAATAATATCTAAAGTATAATAGCTACGACATTCAAACTTTGTATGTTTAATGATTGTACTGGTGTCATTATATCTTGCAATTTTCAACTATTTAGCATCATCCAAACCAAAGTTATGAGAGTTCAAAAAAACGACGAAACGTTTCGAGAAAAGGTAGGTAGTGCCCTTGCGCTCCGCTTGGCTCGTCTTGGCAGGGGCACTCCCGTGCCCCCAGATTTTAGATGATATAACTTTACTACAATTTTAGTGTTCGTTTTATTGTAATATCTGAAACGTTTCTGAAGATATGGGTGTAGAACACGATTCTCTCCTTTTTATCAAAATGGATGATAAATTGCCACGAGAAATTATACTTAATAAAAGTTACTACCTACAGCTGATAAAGACGAGCAGCGGTATGCATTTTTATTCACATTAATATATGCGAAATACTTTTACTGAAATAGATCAAACGCTGAAAAACTTAGCAGCGTGCTTACACCTAACTTTTCTCAGACTTTTTAGGCCTTAATTTGTTTTGATTACTTAAACATCGTTTGCTACCTCTAGGGAATTCACATAAATATAGGTATAACCCTGAAAATTATCTTTTTAGAACTTTTGCAATAAATCAACTTTTTTGTGAGAATTTTCAGATTTGAGTGTTGACTTAATTGGCTAAAATTAAGTTTGGCGCTAACAAAATGCAAGCAATTTTAAAGAAGAAGATTCTTCCAATTATCTAAAGTACCTAACTGTCAAAAACTAATAAAGACCCCTTTTGCGATTCTCTGTTCCTTGTTGATCTAAATTAAAAATTTAAAAAGATATACTTTTTTTATAAAAAAGAAACATCTCAAAAATAAACTTCAAAATAAAATTATTTATAAGTTTGACCATAATAGATAGGTACGTAGGTAGTTTTTAATCTTGAAACACCCAAAATCCAAAAAACATTTAGGAACCTAAAATGCGTTTCGACACCCAAGGTGTCGTCCTCAGTTCAGTCTCTCAATTTTGTGGATTTTCGGTGTTTATTTGTTTTATTATATTATTTTTTTATTAAGTCAATAGACTCAGTGATATAAAAAATTACACATTGAACGTTTTGTACTACTGCTGGATTTCACACTTTTTGATCACACCTCCGTATTCAGGGAGCATTGATTCAATTCGCCATCCCGTTTTGTATTGCAGCGACTAGTGACACAGTACGTGTGTGCGATAACAATTTGTGGCATGTACTTGTTATCGCTAACGTGCTTACGTCGTAGACACCGCATGCGGTACTTTTCGTGTTATCAACCTACAAGATGTAAATCATTCTCCGGCGACAAGTAACAAGTTCAATTCTGGAATAATCAAGGACTTTCTAATTATTACTCATCATTCGGGAATACTCAGGATTTCTTCGAGTTCCTGTCTAGAAAGTTCGAAAGGTGTATATATAGTGATCATCTTTGGACCGAGGGACAGTAGTTGGAAGAAAGCATCAGTGCGCGAATTAAAACCGATAATAGACAAAGTGATAAAAATAAATTGTAATATAAATAAGTGAATTGTTGTGATATAAATGGTAGTTCTAAGTTAGTGTTTAAGTGTTATAAATAGTGTTAAATAAATAATTGTTTAAATAAATACTTTGACTAGAAAATTCGTTACAGTATAATTTCTAAGATTTTCCTAGATTCAGTAGGAACATACTGAATCAATATTGTTCCATAGATAGCTTTCCACCCTTATAATTCCTGTAAGCAGTAAATGCAGGTCATTTACGACATTGCTCTCACTATTCCTTTCTTAACCACCTTGAACTGTTCCATTCAACTACTTTTGTGCCATTTCAAGACGCATTTTTTATGTATAGCATTGTCTTCATCTTGTTTGCTTCGTCTGATTCTCCGTAAATACAAACCATTATTACGATTTCCAAGAAAGCTTAATAAAGAGGGTGTCTTCCGTTCTACCCACCGACCTTCTATTAATTAATCCGTATCTGTCTTGTGGAAGGCAATTAAAAATCTTACGAAATGTCGTGTGGATAATATAATATCGACTTTCTATTTTATGGATTCGTGACAGCTATAGACTACTTTTACATACCTAAGTACTTCATAATTTGTGTCGTTTACAAACATTTTCTGGGTATAGCTATTCATTCTCCTTCTCGTGTATTATAAAGTTAATTCTGTAATTTATAAGACCAGCAGCAGGTAGCTTTTCAAATTACATCGGGCACCTCTGTACGTTTCCCATTCGTTAGTTCTAACTTAGTTTTCTGGCATGTCTTTATTCGGTACGATCTCAAAAGAGAAAAGTCACATTTTCTGCTGCATGTTCACAATATTAAGAGCTTACTAAAAAGGATCTGCATTTGTGGTGTATTACACTTTCCTAGCCGAAACAATGTATACTCGAACGTACTCATAAGACCTGTAAAAATAGTTCTTGAGAAGAATTATGCAGCTCAATTCAAGAGAAGTACGCATGTTGGAGAATAACTAATATTTCTGCATTTTTTCAAATACGTAATGAATTGCTTAAACCCTTACCCCAAAACACAACAGAATCAATCGGTCCGTGTCGAATTTTGCAACTTGGGTTTGAGCTATTTATTGAGTTCTACAGCACCTTCGAAGTTTCCAGTCTGGCTACACCACTTCTCCTAGAATTATTACATTTAGTGGTAAGCTTCTTTATGCAGTTTGTATATACACAATTTCTATCACAGATTCTTATTCACTGGATACTTATTACAAATACAAACGTTTAAAATAAATCATTCAGTTGTTAATTGAAATTATAAGTTATTACTGTAATTAATGTTCAGGTGAAAGTGTATTTCTATGAATGTGAAAGCTTTTAAAAAACTGAGGCTCAAAAAATGATTAATTTCATGGCGTTGATAGTTTTTCATATTCGTCTATTGTTTCCAAAACTTGAATAAAGGCTAATGTCCTTTAACGGGATGGGATAGTATTAGGTAAGTATAAAGATAACTCTTCATGGAGATTATTAAAACAAACACAATATTATTTTCAGTAAAAAGCTCTGAGTTATTAAAATAACCCTGGAGGTTTTAAACATTTGTCGTGTGTATTAAGTATGTCTTTTTAATATCCTAGAGGCACAACGATGACAAATTATTTGCGCTGTTTGTAAGTAATATTAATTTAGCGTATATTCAGTAATTTTATTCTATTTATATAGAAATAAAGATTTTAAGCCGTCAAAGCACTCCACGGAATTGAATACGAAAGACACATTACTTTTACCTTAAGGCTTTTCCGAATTTAGGAAAATATATGTTGACACTTTTGGAACAACAATTATGACTTCTATTGTTCTTCAACCTACTTTTTTTATTTAGCTAAAAGCATAATTCTTGTGTGATAAGTCTTTCTATTAAATATGTATAGGGCTTTTTATGCTTTATGCGACATCAGTAATTCTCAGGACGAAGTACGTGTATGGTTTATTACTCTCATATTTTTTTTTACTTTTATACGCTAAAATTTACCTTTTCACGTTTGTAGGTATTAATAAAATATAATGCAGAAAATGCCACGAAGGTATGTAATATTTCTGGAACTGTTTATTGTTATTTATAAAATTGGTTTATTAGAAGGCTCAACCCACTTCCATCCTCATTCTCCAACTCTTTACATTCGTCCCATAATAATTTGTTCTCCTCACATCTTCCCAATACATGCCTCCAACATTTTATCTCCCTGTCCCACGTTCTACATCTTTTGTCTTCTTCCTTTCTCCAATATTTGTATCCCCTACATCTACCATATTCCTTGTCCTAACAGCTGATATGCTTATATCCTTTCCTATTTCTAACTACTTTAGCATCCATTCCACTTTCCAGTCCTTCCACGATTTCTCTTATATAGTCCTGCCGCATACCTTTTTAAATACCCCCCTCTTATCATCTTGTTATATCTTTTTCTCACCATTTCATAAATAGGTATTTCTTTCCTAATATCCCCCTCTTCTAATTTTTCCAACCTTTCTTCATATTTAATCACCCTTTTTATTGTTTTACCCCACATTTAGTTTCCCTCCTTATTACGTAGTCTGGTGTGCTTCCCTCTAATTGTAAAATATAATTTACGTGTTTTCTGTATATAACTTCCACCTGCAGTTTTTCATCCCATCCTCAAATGCCCACCCCATAAAATACTATATTACTTACTACCACATTAAATAACATTATTCTCTTTCTTCAATCGTCCTTACATAATATCCGTCCTATTGCCCCCACACCATTCCCATGATTCATGGCAAAAGAAAACAGTAAAACTGTTGCAATCTCATGACACCTGAACTTGTTGACAACATTTTTATTATGAAACGTTCGTAACGTAACATATTTATTTCAATAAAGCTCTGGTTACTACCACTAAACTATTTGAAATAAGGGAATTTATTTTATCTAAAGGTCGTGAGTGTACTCTTTCGTACACGTATCGTTTCAACCACATATAATGTGAACTACTTTTAGTCGTTTTCCTTTGGATCAATACAATTTGTTACGTAATAAACACAAATATTTTTAATAGTATTTTCCTTATTTTTTAAAAGATCGTGGATCTCACATCCGTCACTAATAACGAAATGTCAATGTCATAATCGCTCATTCCTATTATTTATTGGATTTATAAGCCCGAATCTTCATTCTACTGTGTATGCCACCGTGAAACATTTATTTGAATGGGGTTTTAATTAATAATTCCTTGGGATAAAAAGGGCGGTAAATGATATGTAAATTTTTAATAAGGGCCATTAGAGAATATATCTGGAAAGCTTGTAACAATTCATAAATCGGATTTTCATCAAGTAAAAGCTGAACTAAAATTGACTGAAACTTACCGAAACAGTAAAGATGGGTAGTATGTACTGAAAGATTAGGGAGAAAATGGAATAATAGGCTCGGCCGTGAGCAACCGGCCAATCCTCTATACAGAAATTCACCCCATCCAAGCCGGTTCCATTTAATTTAAGATCGTGATGTATCAAAGTCTTGTAAATAAAAATCGGGGAAGCGAGAACTATCGCAATTATCCAGATTAATAAAAGGATTACAGCTGCCCCAAACAATTGCAAACTTTCTTTCGTTGGATAGACGATGACCTGAAACAATCAAAGGGTTAAACATTAAATATACATATTTATAGAATTCATTTAACACAGGCGAAGGCAGTTTTAACTTCATTCATTTACATGCAAAGGAAGGGCAGCGTTTAATAAATTATTTTATATGCATTATATATGGTATTAAATTTTATCAGGGTTTGCTTATCAAAACCAGGCAAAATAACTTACGAATGATCTGATTATAAATCCAAAAAAATATTAAGTTATAACTATTAAATATTAAAAACAAGAATTGCAGTTGTGCAAACAGCAAAAGATAAAAATAAAACGTTCTTTGAGTATACCTGATATCTATCGAGTGCAATGGCCGTTATAGATATGGTTGAAACGAAGATACTAGTAGCTTGTAAAGCGCCTATCATCTTGCAGACAATGAAGTGATTTCCCAGCGGCCAGTGTTTTGTTAATATCTCCATTAACGTCAGTGGCATCGTAATTGTGCACAGAAGAAAATCGGATACTGCTAAATTGACTATGAACATGTTTCTGGGAGTTCTCATTGCCGGCTTTCTAACAACCGACAGTATCTGAAACAGATACGGCAAACATGGAGTAACCCTTAGGCTAAGTACCTATCTAATCAAACAAGCGCGAAATTTGCTCGTCTAAACCTGGTGTATTTAAAGGGTTCACGAAAAATAAACAGAGGGAAAAATTATAACTATCTGTCTAAAATAAATACACAGTGGGCAATACAAATTTAAAAAAATAACGAAAATAGTGAAAGTATTAGATCATTTTCGTTGCTTGAAGCAATATATAATTTTAACTTCATCGAAGAACCCTTTCAGTTGATGTAATAACAGAAACGTCAAACTCGAGATCAAACCCTTCGAGATCCCAACTAACTAATTTAAACTAACCGAAAATCGATTAATTTAGGCGAACATGCTACAGACATTTTGATTGCTTATATTTGTAGATTCTCTTACACACGGTCCCTTATACCCCTTATTAAGTTTCGCAGACAAAAGCGAAACCCTTGTATAGGAGAAAAACTGTATAATTACTTAAATCAAAATTACAAAGAATAATTATTGATGTGATAGATTGACTTGTTTCTTGTTGAAAATTGAGTTAGTTTTATGAGCAGTTCAATCTTAATTCTGAGACAGAATTGATCGATTTCTCTATTTCTCTTTTATTAAAACAAAAAATATATATATAAGGGAAATATACTACACTTGAATATTTCTTCAGATACTTATTCTGTCATGCTGCTCTAAAATCAATTAAAATTAGCTCGGATAGTCTTATCAGCGAATATTTGTTGTAGACTCTCAACTACCAAAATCTAAAACCCCCTACGATCAACAGAATAATCCGTCATAAAGTGTAAGGGTTTATGTACCCTTTTCCATAATATCTGTAGTAAATTTTCAAAATAAGAAAATGCTGATCTGATTGTGATTGTTATTTACGTCGACTTTTTTTTATTCAAACGAGACAAACTTAATTACCCTTAGGTATTTAAAAATTGCATTGAATAAAATGTGTAAACACTTCTTATCCTTTTTAACGGAGATGGAGTTCCATGGTTATTCGAAATTTCTTTCACAAAATAATTTTTTGTCGTCCAAATTCAAATTGCTTTCTCGAATCACTTAACCTTTTCTTACGTTTGTTTTAGCTATTTACTACCTGACTTAAACGAAATGCTTGATATAATTCCAAATTGAGTTCTACTTCACTAAATGCGTACATAAAAGACATTGCTCATTTAACATTAAATCAAAGTTTGTTGTTTTGTGCTTCCAATTTCGTTCCTTTAAATTTGCTTTCTAAACAGAACATTAGCCCTCCTTATGTTTTAAGTTTCCAATTACTTTTTTAGTTAATTAGGTGTACTAAATGGGCCAACGGCACTGTTATTTAAGGATACAGGACTCTTCAGAAAACTAATTAATTAGATATTTATTAGTTTCAAAAGTAATAATGTATCTTAATTGAACGTTATATACGTATAACAGTCTTTCATTGAATTTTGTTTGCCCAATTAAATGTAAATTTTTAAAGGAAAATAATACCTAATTATTATCCATAACGTTGCTGAAGATAATAATTTATTGAACGAAACATAAGGCTGCCAGTAGGTAACAACCCCTCACAAGTGTCACTGTATTTTTTTAATGTTTTCATGGTTTGCCCATTGAATATTTTTTGTGTCCTAATAATTTATGCCGGCCACAAAAATATTAGAATAAAGGCTACTATTTCGATTTAATTTTGTGTGCGCTCTTTTCAAGATGAGCAAAACTGAAAAATATACACAAGGATAGCGAAACGACACCTTATTGCAGCGTTTTTTTTTACATTTGTCGCGCTCTCTATTTTACGTAATTTAAGATATTATATTTATTGAATTGTAATATAGGTAGATACCTAATTTATTTACAATAGAACAAATAAAATGTTTTTATTAATTTTTATCATTATTTAATTATGTAAAATTGGTTCAAATGGTTAAAAAATCGAAGGCGATAGACTTTTACTATTTACAATATACAGGGTTTTTCAAGTTGATGGGCTATTAGAAGTATATGAATTAGTAGAAGGAATTAAATTCTGAAACTTGGTCTCATTTGGTTATTGTTTATGCCGCTTCTTTTAAAAATATTTTCAAGTTCGATTTACATCCGGTTATACCGGAAGTCGACACAAACTTCGTTTTTTTAAACGAAATGATACACTTTCTACGCTGAATTCGAATAAAACGTGTAATTCTAAGGTAAGTTTGATAACCAACTTGTATACCTATAACAATCGGTTTCTGAGTAAATTTAACTTAAAAAAAAAAATTCGCTACCCCAACCCAAATTATAAAAAATCATAACTCCCACAAAATACGACTTAGAGTATTGAAATTTTTACCAGTAATAGCTGAATATTAGTGCTAACGCCTTGACAAAATTGAATTAAATAAATTATACAGGGCGTTCAAAATAAAATTCTAAAATTGAAAAACTTCAAACACGAATTACCTCGTTTTTTTCAATGGCACCTACTATTTTTTATTTTTTCAATCGATTCCTTTTTATATTCTCTTTCGATCTGTATGGATACTTCCTATTTTAAGTAATAATTCAAAATTATTCCAAAATTTTCAAATGAAATAGGAAGTATCCATATGGATCGAAAGAGGATAAAAAAAGGAATCAATTGAAAAAATAAATTATTTAATTCAATTTTGTCAAGGCGTTAGCACTAATATTCAGCTATTACTAGTAAAAATTTCAACACTCTAAGTCGTATTTTGTGGAAGTTATGATTTTTTATAATTTGGGTTGCGGTAGCGATTTTTTTTCTATAAATTAAATTAACTCAGAAACCGATCGTCATGTCATAGGTGTACAAGTTGGTTATCAAACTTACCTTAGAATTACACGTTTTATTCGAATTCAGCGTAAAAAATATACCATTCCATTTAAAATAACAAAGTTGGTATCGACTTCCGTTATAACCGGATGTAAATCGAACTTGAAAATATTTTTAAAAGAAGCGGCATAAACAATAACCAAATGAGCCCAAGTTTCAGAATTGAATTCCTTCTACTAATTCATATACTTCTAATAGCCCCTCAACTTGAAAAATATCTATCATCATATATCTATGAAGTAAATAATGAGATTAATTCTGTTTAAGAAAAAATAAAATTTAGAATTGAAGAAAAACTACAAACTTATTCAATTGATAATAACAATAACCTCTTTAATCAACAAATATTTGTTTTAATTTCTTTTTCACTAATCTTTTAAAATTACTAGAAACGTAAAAAAAGGTAAAACACAAAATCGGTCAAACAAACTGAACTGCGAAATGGCAAACGTAACGTTGCGGATTTGCTCGTGAGTTGCCAATCGATATGTGTGAAAAATAAGGGCTAAGTTTCAATTTCACTGCGGTTATTCATCTGGCAGAATCAGTCATGCATTTTTAGTGAACAGTTTCAAAACGGCCCTTTTAAATTTTATCAAGGTTGATTCTACAGCTTGTTTCCATTAGTTAAATTGATGGATTTAGGGACTTAGTAGATAGCTCCTGGGTACTCTTTGTACTGCAATGTGAATTTATAAATGTGAAAGTATTTACAAACTGGGAAGTAATTTTTCAAACACGCTTGGGGAATTAATATACCTAAAAATAATTGTTTAATACAAAATTGAAAATAATCTTTTTTATTTTTTTACTCCTAGATGTAGATTAGCTTCACAATAAGAAAATTTTACTTATTAAGCTGGAAATATTATTGAGAATACTAATTTCTGGTGTGCATATCTACCAATTTTTTTAAAGAATGAAAGAACTTTGGAGGGTTGAAAAGTTACTTTCATTATTTTCTTTTAGAATAAGTGACATATCTTATCTTCATTTTTTATTCCTTATTAATAAATCGTATTTGTAACAGTTTTGGAGGAAAAAATGTTTCTTCCATCGATGATTTCCGACAAAAGTTATTGGAAAGTATAAATTTATGAAATAAACCCATGATGTTTAGTCCAATTTGAATAAAATTAGACTATTAGACTTTTAATATTCTTATCGAATTTAATAAGACACGACTAGAGTAAAAACTACCCCACCTCTAAATAAATTTCAATAAATGCGACTAAATTGACATTTTTCCCCAAAGGGGGGCCCCACCCAAAAATTTTGGGTCACCCTGCATTTCGTGATATTGTTTTCAAACAGAATACAAGGACATATCTCAAGGGCAGCTTAATTTACATTAAGAGCCAATATCCCACCTACAAGGTTTGAATATTAAGGTACACCTAATTCTCCTACTATATTTTTAGTTTAAGATTGTACAACCTTTTTGTAAAGTTTTGAACTCGGTTATTATTGTTCTGTAAAAAACTATATTGTTCATTCAAACTTTTTAATGATTAACAGTAACAAACTAAATATTGACTTTTATCACTTTTGCTGCTATAAACCAAATTTGATATTATTTTCATTATGTACTTTGTCAGTGCCAATCAACTTACCACGAGCGTATTCCCTAAAGCTCCGACACAAATTAGAGTGCAATACATAATGATGAGGATGGTGTAGGCAGGTTCATCCACTGCTCTGTTTTCCACATATCTAGAAATCAGTTTAGGATCAACGTTGTTACTTTTTGCCAGTATTTCACTCTCGCTCATGTTCAATGTAATTGACAGTTCCATGGTTTTTATTCGAGTATCGAACAATCAAGGAATGTAAGCGATACGATCGTAATTTTTGTTCTTCATGACGTTATCTGAAACAAACAAGAAGAATAAATTTTTAAGTAATTGGATTTTTTGTTTTTTATTTTATTTTGACGTAATCGTATTTTTCTATCTACTAAACTAGAACAGACAGCAAACAGATACATTTATATAAGTGGCCAAGAATTGGAATTTCTTAATTTGGGTGTTTTCAAATTGTCGCCTATAAAATTCTACGATTTATTACAATGTAAAAATATCACGTTTCGGCAATAAAGGTATGGGAAACGTAATCTTTCCATTTATATTGTAATGTGTAGTAAATGACTTGTAGATCTAGATATTTGTCTTCCTTTAAGGAGGGTTGTCATATAAAGCACGCAAAGTGAATAATAAAAATAGCTATCAATTTTTTCCACCTTCAAAATGAAGAGGCTTTACATTTTCGGTTGTAAAGCACAAAATGTAAGCTAAAGAAAAGTTAAATCGAATAAAAAAAATTTGTATAGGCCGTGAAGGTACTAAAAGTAATTCTGAATACAATTCTAATGAAATTAACGACTAGGTTTTTTTGGTAAATAAAGTGCGATTTTCAGCACCATCACGTTCCCCATTCTTTACAATTTCATTGTGTCAATGTCGAATGGAAGTAAAACTCCACTTCAGAAAATTCAATAAAACCGATAAATCGGAAGATTGATATAAAGTGGGACGCTGCAATTCGATACATCCATTACATTTATCTCGGTAAATTTTATTACTGCCTAAATCGTATTAAAAAGTAAGAGGTAGCCGAATATTAATGGTTGAATGGATGAAAAATGTCTCCATTTGTTCTGGCGACAGGAACAGGGCAACTACGAATATTGTCTAATTTAAGAGGGCTTATTCGACGAGAGAATACAACACCGAAAGGCCATTTTAACATCCTATTTGACATTAACAAATTTCGGTTGAGCCCCGAAAGCTTCTATTTATTGTACTGTTATTGTAAATCAACTTTGGAAACGGTGTTGATTATAATCTTCCCAAGAAATGTTTGCATTGTATTTTCGTGTATCTACAAATGACTAGTTTTTCTATTCGATTGCAAAAAGAGGGATCATGTTTTTCAAATGTATTTCAGAATATTTTTATCCTCTCTAGTCGAAATAGCTAGATGGATTTTGATAAATGAATCGTCCTTTGTAAAAGAAATTGGTACGGAGGACGCTGTAAGCCATCATAATAATAATTATTAATTAAACTTGTAGTGTTGAGAGCAAAAACGAAAGGATTTGAATAGATACTACTTATAATGGAAAATAAACAGAGGTCGACAAAACTAAACCTTGGGGCTTTAACTAAGCACAAAATTTAAAAGCTCAATAACCATTGACTTTAGAGTTTCATTAGTCGGACACCTTGTATACCTACAGAATTTACGTATGTTTGAAAGAATTTATAAAGCTGGAGATCAGGAAATGAACCAATACATAACAGGTACAATAATAATTGTTTCTTGAATCCGTGTCGTTCAAATAATCGAGTATTTGCTAAAAGATTTGTAAATTAAACAGTAAATAAAAACGTCTTTCTTGATTTGATAATTTCATTTTGTTTTGCGTCCAGCGACGCGGATAACGGCTAGTCGATGTAAAATTGAACAGACTGGGTCAAAGAAATAACATAAAATCGTAGAATAAAAAAGGAGGATATTAAACTCAGAACTGTTATATTTATGTTTTGGACTAGCCAAATAAGAATCTATGAACGATAAAAGTTTGCGTATTTTTTGGATCAATTTAGAAAGTATAACTTTATATTGTTGGATGCTTTCAAATGCAAATAAGCAGCTGACGCATGGAATGTGTGATAAGTGCCATTGAATGAATAATATTTTGGTCTTGTCTTAATTTTGATAGATAATTTTTTGATCTTAACATCCTTAACTACATATATTATTCTCTACCTATGTATACCTTGAGTTTTGCAAACAACTTGTGATCAGCAACCACAAAAAGAATAACTGTAGTATAAAAGTGGGTATTATATAAGCCTTTCTCTATAAAAGGAAATTTTAATTTTTTTTTAAGTTTGTGAGTTTGGTTTCGAGGGGTATCGTGCTTCTAGTCGTACTCTTGGCGCCAAGTATACAGGGTTTTTCAAGTTGATGGGCTATTAGAAGTATATGAATTAGTAGAAGGAATTCAATTCTGAAAGTTGGGCTCATTTGGTTATTGTTTATGCCGCTTCTTTTAAAAATATTTTCAAGTTCGATTTACATCCGGTTATACCGGAAGTCGACACAAACTTTGTTTTTTTAAACGGAATGGTACACTTTTTACGCTGAATTCGAATAAAACGTGTAATTCTAAGGTAAGTTTTATAACCAACTTGTACACCTGTGACGATCGGTTTCTGATTTTGAGTTAATTTAATTTATAGAAAAAAAATTGCTACCGCAACCCAAACTATAAAAAATCATAACTTCCACAAAATACGACTTAGAGTGTTGAAATTTTTACTAGTAATAGCTGAATATTAGTGCTTACGCCTTGACAAAATTGAATTAAATAATTTATACAGGGCGTTCAAAATAAAATTTTAAAATTGAAAAACTTCAAACACGAATTACCTCGTTTTTTCAAATGGCACCTACTATTTTTTATTTTTTCAATCGATTCCTTTTTTTAATCCTCTTTCGATCTATATGGATACTTCCTATTTTAAGTAATAATTCAAAATTATTCCAAAATTTTCAAATAAAATAGGAAGTATCCATATGGATCGAAAGAGGATAAAAAAAGGAATCGATTGAAAAAATAAAAAATAGTAGGTACCATGTGAAAAAACGAGGTAATTCGTGTTTGAAGTTTTTCAATTTTAGAATTTTATTTTGAACGCCCTGTATAAATTATTTAATTCAATTTTGTCAAGGCGTTAGCACTTATATTCAGCTATTACTAGTAAAAATTTCAACACTCTAAGTCGTATTTTGTGGAAGTTATGATTTCTTATAATTTGGGTTGCGGTAGCGATTTTTTTTCTATAAATTAAATTAACTCAGAAACCGATCGTCACAGAGGTGTACAAGTTGGTTATCAAACTTACCTTAGAATTACATGTTTTATTCGAATTCAGCGTAAAAAATATACCATTCTATTTAAAATAACAAAGTTGGTATCGACTTCCGGTATAACCGGATGTAAATCGAACTTGAAAATATTTTTAAAAGAAGCGGCATAAACAATAACCAAATGAGCCCAAGTTTCAGAATTGAATTTCTTCTACTAATTCATATACTTCTAATAGCCCATCAACTTGAAAAACCCTGTATAATTTTACTGAGTATTTTACTTTTTGTTTGTGTTCTATGATATTTAAACACACTTTCCTTCGTTTTTTAATTCAAACCTAATTTTGTCAGTCTTGTTCAACAAAACATATGTGCGCATGTAACTCACCTCTTACATATTATTCCTAAGTCAGTATCACTAATATTATTTCTAAAAGAGTCTTTAAAATATTTTATTTTCATATTTAATTTTCTTAAGTATAATTTAAAACCAAAATAGTTGTAAGGTGCAACCCTTGAAATCCACATGAACAACTTACCATACGATAAAAAGAGACACTTTAGAAATTTCTGGTAACTCTAGCTCTTTCTACTTTTGATAGAAATATATGTTGTTTGTTTAGTATAAATACAGGGTATCCCAAGCAAACGCGTTTCCCCGACAGTTGAAATATTTTCAATTAGAGTTTTACTAAATTAGCATCTTGATATCTTCAAACTTATATTTTTTTATTGTACAAAGTATTTCATTTTTCCAAGGGCAGCCTAACTTCTTCAATTTACAAATATATTACCTAGTTAAATGGCTACGGCGCTAATAACACGTAAAAATGTCGTACCTAGAATGTTTCTACCAAATAGCGATGACATTAATTGAACAAACGCTTCATGCTAAACAGAGGAATTCCACTAGTTTATTTTTGTTGAGCCACAAAATACGTTCATTACCTACCTTTTACTATTAGAGGAGTTCATAAAAGAACTATTTGGCCCTTAGTACTCATAAAAAGCTCATTTAGTAGAGCTATTGTTATTAAAAGTAATAAAAAATGGACTTACTTAGCACGTTCGATTGTATATCAATGGTTGTTGTGGTAAACAGGGGCAAGACTTTTTGTTGTCGATGCATTATGTTTTACATGTATTTTCTTTATTTAACTTTAATGTGAAATTTATTAGTGTTGATGTAAGCCTTTGTTGTTGCAACCCAGTTGATGTGATGTATTATGGAATACATTTATCGTACGTACATACAACCCTCGTTTTACCCCTAGTGTTTTTAAGTTATTAATTCTATACAACGGTCCTTGCCCCTACCTACGCATTTTCTTTAGCATTTTCTCAGATTCCTTATAATGGTTTTTCTAACTGAATCTTTTCATGACTGAGCTGGTTAATGCATCTTTGATGACGGCCTCCGTATAAGATTAGGGCTTTTTCCATTTGGTATTCTGCGATACATACATAAGCTTTTAAGAAGCTGTTACCCTCGGTAGGAAAGCTAATGAGAAAAGATCCATAGAGATAAATTAAAATTAGGGGATTATTTTGCGAGTAAAATTCTGGCCACGTCTTACTAAGGGAGACTCGTTTCACTTTTAAAAACTTCGTCTATATCATCTTGGTTGTTGTTGCTGTTGTTGTTGTAAGTGCAATTATATTTTCCAGGGATTACTTCATTAATAGGATAAGAGGACAAAATGAACTGTTTCCGTTACCCTTTTAGTTGATGAAATTCTAAATAAGGTTGCAACTGAAAACGGACATTATCATAAGCCACGACATGTACGTAAATACAAACCTAGTCGCTTTTTACAAAATACGTAAACAGTCCCAGACCAAAAACAATTCCCTGATGCATCTGGCTCATCTAAAAGTTCATTTCTTTGCACTGCGCTTTCCGACCACGTACCTAGCAGGTATTTGTATAAACAGACAAAGGCTGAATCATAAATAATGATAACATCCTTTTTTATTTCTCAAATTACCACACAAACCATATTTATTCAAATTTCATTGTTGTAGTTTACGATTTTCTTAAAAATATGTAGAAGTCACCGTATCGTCAAAGTTTTTGTTTGTTTACTACACAATTTTAAAGTGATGAAAGGTCGTAAACATCTCTTATACGTTTCCAGTATCAAGAACTTAAAGGATTAATAAAGTGAATGTAAATGGGTTTTACATAGTAAACAGGAACAGGAACAGGAACAGGAAATAACAACGGCAAATTCGGCGTTAGAACGCTCGTGAAAGAACTTTAAAGCTATGACTCGATGTTTAGATGAAGACAGAGGGGAAACATGCTTCATTTCCTACATAAATCGATTCAATATGTGTCACTCACAAAGGCGGAAATGAATTGCAAAATGTGGCTTTAAAAACAGGTTGATAGGAGAATTTAATTAATCGGTTTCCTTCTATAAGGGATGGTTATTTATATTTTCCAGCAGGATTTAAACACGTCTGTAGGTGTGTTACAGAAAGTTAGAAGGACATCTAACCAGAAACTATTATTTACAGACGTTGGGACACCTTATAGCTTGTTAACAATTTTTTGTATTTGAAAAAAGTTATTAAAATGAGAAAGTAATTTGGCTTATTGTAAGACAATAAACCTAAGTGTTAGAAATAAAAATTACTAGATATATGATTTTTTTTTCAAATGACCATAAGTATTGTGATAGATGTGTCATTCTGACGTTGACAAGCGCCGACTGCGAAAATTGTGTGGAAGTAACCTATGACGCGTTCTAGAAAGTCCGAGAGTTGCTGGTCGTTTCGAGAGTTGCCTAGAAACGTCTATAATGCTATATAAGGAACAGCGTTGGACAGTTTGACAGTATTCGATAGAAGAGAGCGACATATATAAGCGAGAAGAGAAGAAAAGCGATTGACAAGCGAAATAGTTGTTGAGTTGTTGTTGTTATCAAAATAGTTATTGAATCGTTGTTGTTATAGAGTTGATTTAATAAAAAGTGTTGAGATAAATACGTGATATTGTAAAATTACGTAACAGTATTTTTTATTTCTATTCTCTAGCTTTCCACCCCTCTTGTGCCATTCTAAGGGCAATCATTTTGTGTTCTTTAAGATCATCGCTTTCCTCCCCTTTCTCTTTCCAAACCTCCCCCTCTGCGATAATTACATTTTTAAGTTTAACTCCATCCCCTGTGTCTCAACGAGTCCTTCCCCAACTGAAACCACTTTAATGGTGCCACCCCTTTTCCCCAATCTAGGCGAGAGTACCCACATCTAGACATTTAACTTAACTTTTGACTTACTTATTTTAAATTGGTTTTGTACTGCATTTGACTACTTTCCCATTAAATATCTTTCATATCAAATTCTTAAATGGTTTGTTTTAATCGTGGTTTATAAACTTAGAAATGTTGAAATCAACGATTTCTATTAAAATTTCTCAGACGTAGTAACATTTTCTAAGGATTACGATCCATATACAATTGTTTTCGATGGTAAAGGGTAGGTACGTGCGCATAAATAACCGAGAACTAAGAACTAAAATGGTCTATAATTTCTTCCCTATTTCTCCCAATTTACATATACACGACTAATGTAGGTAGTTTCCAATCCTATTGATGTCCGAATCTAGAACGAAAGTCTCTTTTGTTGTTTTCTTTACAATTCTTCGAGTTTTCCTAACCATTGTCCTGCGACATCCGTTTGGCGTTTTGGTTTAATAAAACACAGTTTTGTACAGACCATCTTAGCTGGCTCAGCAGTCTGCCTGTTTTTGTAAAGTGATAAATCGAGAGGAATATTGTGTCGATTGAATTATTTTTTCTCAATGAATAGTTTCCTTTTTTATTCGAAAATTCATAATTTTCCAATATACGCATTCTATCTATCGAAAAAGGATTAATGATAATACATAAGCACTAAAACATTCTAAAAATATATATTTATAAATACAAAATAAACCTTGTGCGTTATAATTTCTTTCCTGTGGTTGTTAAAAGACAAGGTACATGTATTTACTTGAATTAAGGCTTAAATGGTCTCTAGAGAAAAATAGGATCCTAAATGGATGTAATCATCATCATAAGCAATTTCCTTTTAGTACTTAGTTCACAAGAAAAACGGGCGAATATTTTACATAAATTGTAATATATGAAGCTTTCTTATTTACTGTCTTTTTATCAAGCTCTAGAATCTTCACTTTAATATTAATAAAATCCTCTTAAAACAAACAAAAAAGAAAATTAAAATAGGAGCGTCTCCCAATGTCAATTTCAAATTATTCTTAAATATTTTGTTGCAAGAACGATCAAAGGAGAGTTTACTGAAGTCTAGCAATATGCCACATGTTTTGCATAAGTACAATTGTTGTTGACATACATAAAGAATATTTCCCTACGTTACAATATTTTATTAAAAATTTTTGAAAAACATCTTCAAAGCAATCGGATTTTTTATAATCTCATTTCGTGTTCGTATACAGAATTCGTATGCGATAAACGGATATAGCACTTGAAAAGCCTTTTCTGGTTTTTGCTTTTCAGTTGCCGCGAGAAAATGTATTTTTCTTTTTCTGAGGGTTTTCCATTTCGTTTGGTTTAAAAGTACATCATGAAAATAACGATAAGAAGCAAAAGAACGCCTCAAGTTTCCTTCGGAAAACGATTTACTTTTACCCATTATAAACTGTTCAAACAGAAGCTAATCCATTAGATTCCTACTTTGCATACATCATAATGTACTACTTATGGTAGGTAAATTTACTCATTGTAGCAGTGCATTAGTGCAAGTATATAAAGCTCTGGCGCATCTACTTTTGGTTAGAATTAGAACATTGGAAATGAAACTGTTTCATAACTCTTAATTTTCAAGAATTGTTGGCTTCATCTTGTGCTGTTTCAAATTCGGTTTCTAACTAAAGCGTAACGTGGCGCCAAACTTTTAAATATGTTTTCCTTTTAATTAATGGTTTTCAAGTCAAGACAAGATTTAGACATCTTGGTGAAAGCGTAGAACATGGCACTTATCGCTGGAGCAAATATTTTCTTTAAGGAGATTTTTCCCAAGGTGATATTTAAAATGTCGAAATTTTTTACTTGAATTCTTTAAATAGTTTTTTTAATTATTTTATAATAACAACAACCTTACGAATACCTAGTCTACATAATATGTATTTCAAATAATGTGGTAGACAGGCGGGGCTTACCTTCCCCTTATTATTCTAATCGAAGTTCAGTATTTTATTTATTTATTTCGCCTCAAACAGGAAAAGATACTAAAATAAGTCATTAGACAAAAAGAACATGACAATTTTATGCTCATGGAAAGCGGATCCGATGAGCGACGGTGGAATACTGAACGTCGTTTAGAGTGACAAGGGGAAGGTGAGCCCCATCGGTCGTTATCAACCCTACCACAATATTCTACGCATTTAAAATACAAGTAATAGAAATCTCTATATTCTGCTCAGCAAATTCCATTTTATGTGTAATTTTGAACAGAAGACAGAAGACTCATATTTGTGCGAAGAATTGTAGTTGATGAGGTGTTCTGAAGGAAAAGCACTTGAACTAAATTAATGCATGCAGAAATTTTCAATAAATTAAGGGTCATCTTGAGATAGAACCGCAGTGAAATAAGTGACGAAGGCCTTCATTGATTACATGTGCTTTTCTGAAACGTTTAAATGAAATTAAAAATAATTCAAATTTCTTTTTGAATTCTCACATTTTCTTCATTTTTATAATCCAGAATATTTTTTTGAGAAAAATTTTAACGGCGAACGAAGTTAACATTGATTATAAGGTATTTGGACTTTATGGTGTGGTCTCGGCAGTCACCGCTGTCCACTGACTGAGACGAGAGGGGCAGTAAGTGTGGCATTGCGAATTAAATTATTTAAAAACGTAATCAACGTAAATTCTGCCCCGTATAGACGAGTAGGTACACAAACTTTGTTTTAATAAATATTACCTGCTTAAACTGAAGCATTATAAAAGTACGAATTGTACAAAATTGTGGGTAGGTACTATAAAATCCATGGCTGTTTATATCTTCACATAAAATTATCATTCTAAATATTCATAATCAATCAAGTGGTATAGGTACATTTCTTTCGCCGTGGATCTAATATGTACGTCAATATTTTTACAGACATACCTACATCCAATCCCTTTATAATCATAAGATATTGAAACAATCGAAGCATAAAACACAGCTTTTTCAGATCCTTCTGTACAAGTATCATATTTCATAGACACCGTTACTTTTCGAAGTAGGTTTATGGCCCTGTTCCAGAAAGTGTACGCGGTTCTTCCCCGCCGTTTTATGAAAACTTGCTTGCGGTGGCTAAATTGAAATTTGTTTGAAATGCCGGTAAAGGAATCCCTTTATTTCAGCGCAATAAATTTTGTCTATCGCGTTTATGGAATGCGTGTTTGTTTTCAAAAAACGAAAAGAAACGTTTACGTAACAAAACGTTCAATAACTTAAACGTTATCCTATTGTTAGGGTAAAATATTAACCTTGGCGACTGTTCGTGAGAATGATATTTCTTGGAAGAGTGATAATGATCCTTATCGCTTAGTGAAGAAAAAAGCGAAACCAAAAGTGGATGTGGACAATACATAGAGACATTCTTTAGAAATAAATGGAATCTACTAGCTGAATGGTTTCTTGCCTATCATTCTTCTTTCGTTTTTTGCAAACGCAAACAGTCTAGGATGTTTCTTACAAACAACAACCTAACTATTAAACTAGTATCATATACACTTTTGATGGTAGCATTTATATAAAAACTGGACAATAACCTCTTTAATATTGCTAGTTTAATATTGTTTTGGGAAATTATCAAGCTTCTTAGAATTATTTTAGATTTATCTAATTGAATAAGTATTTTATATTTTAATTAGATTAAAGTGGACGATTTGTAGTGTTTCGGTCAAAACTGATTACTTAAATTATTTTAAAATGTGCTAGCAAATTCCTTTAAAAACTTCCTAATTGTTCCAAGATGATATCTACAAGGTTTTTCAAGTTGATGGGCTATTAGAAGTATATGAATTAGTAGAAGGAATTCAATTCTGAAACTTGGGCTCATTTGGTTATTGTTATGCCGCTTCTTTTAAAAATATTTTCAAGTTCGATTTACATCCGGTTATACCGGAAGTCGATACCAACTTTCTTATTTTAAATGGAATGGTAAAATTTTTTACGCTGAATTCGAATAAAACGTGTAATTCTAAGGTAAGTTTGATAACCAACTTGTATACCTATGACGATCGGTTTCTGAGTTAATTTAATTTATAGAAAAAAAATCGCTACCGCAACCCAAATTATAAAAAATCATAACTTCCACAAAATAGGGCTTAGAATGTTGAAATTATTACTAGTAATAGCTGAATGTTAGTGCTAACGTCTTGACAAAATTTATTTATTTATTTATTTATTTATCAAATTAACGGGTATAACCCTTTACAATAAAGATACAGGTATTGTATTGTAAATACAGATACGCAAAGAAGAATTCTGAAACAAAGAAATATGCATGAAAGAAAAACAATACAAATCACCAATAGATTACGCAAAAAATAAAGTTAAAGTTACAGAAGCAAACAATTGAAAACGCTGAATTAGTAGAAGCGGTGGCACAATGTCTTAACGCTGGACTTAAAAGTATTTAACGAACTAGAGCTCTTGAATCAAATAATTTATACGGGGCGTTCAAAATAAAATTCTAAAATTGAAAAACTTCAAACACGAATTACATCGTTTTTTAAAATGGCACCTACTATTTTTATTTTTTTTAATCGATTCCTTTTTTTTTTCCTCTTTCGATCTATATGGATACTTCCTATTTTATTTGAAAATTTTGGAATAATTTTGAATTATTACTTAAAATAGGAAGTATCCATATAGACCGAAAGAGGATAAAAAAAGGAATCGATTGAAAAAATAAAAAATAGTGGGTGCCATTTGAAAAAACGAGGTAATTCGTGTTTAAATTTTTTCAATTTTAGAATTTTATTTTAAACGCCCTGTGTAAATTATTTAATTCAATTTTGTCAAGGCGTTTGAACTAATATTCAGCTATTACTAGTAAAAATTTCAACACTCTTAGTCGTATTTTGTGGAAGTTATGATCTTTTATAATTTGGGTTGCGGTAGCGATTTTTTTTTCTATAAATTAAATTAACTCAGAAACCGATCGTCATAGGTGTACAAGTTGGTTATCAAATTTACCTTAGAATTACACGTTTTATTCGAATTCAGCGTAAAAAATATACCATTCCGTTTAAAATAACAAAGTTGGTATCGACTTCCGGTATAACCGGATGTAAATCGAACTTGAAAATATTTTTAAAAGAAGCGGCATAAACAACAACCAAATGAGCCCAAGTTTCAGAATTCAATTCCTTCTACTAATTCATATACTTCTTTAATAGCCCATCAACTTGAAAAACCCTGTATACTTGTGCCTTACAAAACCTCAAGACATTTTAGTTAATCACCGGTGGTTGGTGTATCTGAAGATTCTTTTTAGGTACGAGTGCTAACAATCAAAGTAATTTTTAGTTGTTTAAGAGATTGTATTGTTTTATTATATTTTTGTCCGGGAATTTCCTCTCTTATGAGAATTTTAAACCAATGTCTAAAAGTTTATAAACTTGTTGTGGCTTTAGTAACTTCTGAGAGAATTTTGCTGATGTCCAAATATTGTTAGACATTAAACCATTAACTCACAAATAATAGCAATTTTCTGCAGATGTCTATAGTTACTCTATATAAAAGGTTATAATAAATCAACTATGGAATTTAAAAGGTACTTAGTGGCAACATCTGTTGTTTTCTTGTTTGTTGGATATCAAGGAAAATATTTGAAGAATATATACGTCCGTAATGCACGATCTACAGCTAATAGAGCCAGTGCTATCATAATTGTCTTTTTAATCAAATATTTTAATGCCAACTAAGTGGTATATGTTCTATTAATACGCAAATACGAAACAAAACTTTAAAGAAAACGAAAGTACCTACCTAGGTCATTCCTGATTTATTGCACTTGAATATTTTATTGCTTTTTGGCAACCGTATATGAATGAAACCAGCATAAATTGCTTAAAATTAGCTTTTCTTTTCGTGTTAAGGAATAATATCTACTTTAAAGCTTGTGCTTTAAAAAAACAGTAGCACATTTTTTTGTACTTTGCTTAGTATAGGTACACTTTATAGTTATCCTGATTATTATACGCCTATAATATAAGGGATGTAAAAATAATCATTTAGCATACTAATGGTATAAAGATGTAAAATTTATTGTCTGGAACTTTAAATCTTCTTTTGCAAGACAGCAAACAAAATTGGTTAGTGTTCTGCTAGAACAGTCTGCGGCGTGCTGATGTGATCAAGTAACATTGTAATTATATTTATTAAATTTACATTCCCACCAACCTATTATAGTTTAACGTTTATTGGTATTATCACCATATATAACATTGTCAGAAAATTGTGTTGATAATGATAATATTTAATTGGCTCAGGATAAAACTTAGAAATATATAAGAAGATATTCATAGAGGGTTTGTTAATAATACCTTGTTCGATAAAAAGTTCATATATGAGAAAACTTTTTCCCATTTCTTCCTGGTCTCGGAAACTCCCCATTCAATTCTTTTATGTGACTTTGTTTTGTGAAACTTGGAATTCACTTGGTAGATTCCGTGTCTTTATTTACAATTCTCCATTTTCAATTCATGAAAATGTTTAGAAGCAATTCCCTTTGAGGATTAAAAAGGAAATACAGTCTTGTTGTATATCGGCGTCTCTACCGGATAAATTTTCTTGTTTATCCACCACACTTCCGCTGTTTATCTTAACATATATAATTCTTCAATTTTCACAACAGCTTTTTTATTAGTTTTACTAATTTTTTGCCTTCCCCTTTTAAAATTTGAAATACCATATGGATCATGTTCTAAATTTAATTTTATCAGAACTTTTCTATTTTGAAGCACTTACTTAGCAATTTTCGGTGCTTTTTCATAAACTAAGTGCTGTTATCTTAATTTGCATTTTTATTCCTCTCGGTAGATATAAATGTAAAAGTTAATGTAACAACGTATGCACGTTATCTAAATGGAGTCATTGCTTATTATAAGCACTTGCTAATAAAGGTTGTCTAGAAACGAATATTGATTTACTCACTATAGTAAATAAATCTGTGCGTGATAAGCGTTTATTGAAAAAAAGATACAAGAACGTCCGGATATAAATTTGCGCTTTAGAAATGATGTATACTTATTAGATTTGAAATAATTGTAATTTCCTGTAAAGTGTAGATGTTCATTGAGGGACACTTTCTTAAACCTTCAAAGCCCATTGATAATGACTTAAATGTCAGATGTCAATAAATTCTAATTATGTGTTTTATTTAACGTTATTATATTAAAAACGTTTTTTAATCGACTTTTTAATTAACAATTAACAATTAGAAAGTTATAAAATTTCCTCTCTGAATATAAATTTGACTCAAATGTATTTTTAGTTATTAACTCTTTAAATATTTTAATAAAACAGCATTAAAGTTAGAAATGTATTTCTATCATTAAAACATTTGTTCTTAAAACTATTTAATTTTATGTATGTGTTGACACTTAAATTTTAGTTAATGTAAATTGCTTTAATTCTCTCTAATTATAAGATATGAGTCTCTGTAGTTATTTAATTATAGGGGAAAATTAATAAATGCTCGAAAGGATTTTTCATTCTGGGCTCATTTTTGATATAATGTTTAAACAGGTATCTAATAAGTGATAATTGCTAGGAGATGCAGCTTGAGTTATTAATTAAGCGAGTCATTATTTGAAACCAATAAAAATTTTGTTTAACCTTCTCTTTGTAAACTAGAAAAAAAATTGATCTGCAGGCAATTTATTGGAGTTAATTATTCAAAACCAATTAAAACCATACAGGGTAACTAAATTTTCATTTGACGAAATTGTATTATGTATTGAATACCTACCTATCAATAAATTTTTGTTTACTTTAGAAAATTTTGTTATTCAATGTAACATAACAACTAAAAGATGTTTCTAAGAAAGAATCACTTTATGTACCTACCGAAATCACATTTCTATCATCCGATCTTATTCACAATTTGTTTACTGATTGTGAAAAGTAAGTTAAAAATAGCCAAAAAGAAATTAACTTTATTAAAAACTGAAGACCTGATGAAACATTCCATTATTTTTTAGTCATTACATTAAGATTTATTTTGTATATCCGTTAGGAATATCTTTTTCGATATGATAAACTTTCGGTAACTTTTTAGCTGTTAGTCGTATAATAGAAACACCCCATTTAACTCAATTTCTTTTAGTGCTTCATTAATGTGAAGCACCTACTACTATGTACTATTGAATTTTGATTTCAAATGAAATTTCTGAAGTAAGCTGTGATGAAATTTATATATCCCAAAGCAGAAGAGGTTTATTATGAGATGCTGACTAGTAGACCAGTGCTGATGCCTTCAAAAATTGTAAAAAGTGAAAAAAAATTATTGTAGGATGAAACCTATTGGAAAAGGAAGAGAATATAACAGAAATGAAGGGAAAAATGATTTACGGGCGATCTGAGGTCGGGAAAGGGATTGGGGTGAGTTTTTAAAGATAAAAACCAGTTTTCCTTGATTTCCGGAAAAACTACAAGTCTTATAGAAAAAAGTTAAATGGCAAAGTTGTAGGTGATAAAAAAATCTACAACTTTTGTATTTACACTTTTTTCACATAACCTCAAAACTTATGTGAAAAATTCAAATAACCAAGTTTTTGGTTTTTTATTTATATTATCACGAAATTTGGTGAAAATTTACCTATTTATGTCCCAAACACGCTGTAATTTTTTTGATTTGAAATATATATTTTTTCACTTTATTTTTACTTAATATCGAAAAAACACCCTAATTTTCAATCGAAAATTCTCACGTCAAAATATCTCCTTTTTTAAAAACGTTGATGGGCTTTCTCTTCGTCCAAATCTCTACTTTCCGATGGTGTGAAAAATATATACATTACTATGGTAGGTTTTCTCAGGAAACGCAAAAAAACGAAGGGAATTTGATCTAAAAAATGTGACCGCTGCTATTTTTTTCAGTAAAAAAGTTGTTTTATTAAATTCTAATTCAATTTATATCATAGAAAATCTCATAATATATAAATATACATGTAAATCGCATTATTGAATTCACATACTTTATACTGATTACGTTTTTCATTACAATATTTTTAAAAACATTAATTTAGTTTTCTTCGTTTTTGCATTTCTTGAGAAACTTACCATAGTAATGTATATTTTTTTTTACACCATTAGAAAGTAGAAATTTCAACGAAGAAAAAGCCCACCAACGTTTTCAACAAAGCAGATATTTTGACGTGACAATTTTTTAATGAAAATTAGGGTGTTTTTTCGATATTAAGTAAAAATAAGGTGAAAAAATATATATTTCAAATCAAAAAAATTACAGCGTGTTTGGGACATAACTAGGTAATTTTTCACCAAATTTCATGAAAAAAAATTCTTTGTACAAGATAAAAATAAAAAACCAAAAACTTGGTTATTGGAATTTTTCACATAAATTTTGAGGTTATGTGAAAAAAGTGTAAATACAAAAGTTGTAGATTTTTTTATCACCTACAACTTTGCCATTTAACTTTTTTCCATAAAACTTGTAGTTTTTCCGGAAATCAAGGAAAACCGTTTTTTACCCTTAAAAGCTCATCCCCTTCCCCTTCCCGACCTCAGATCGCCCGTAAATTATTTTTCCTTTAATTTCTGTTATATCCTCTTCCTTTTCCAATGGGTTTCATCCTACTATAATATTTTTTGTTTCAAAAATTATCGACCCTGGTCTATAGGTTCCTATAAAGTTTTCAATGCACGGTACATTGCTTCGTATATACTTAACTAATTTTAAGCTGGCGTATGGGAAAGCTTCTATGTTAACACTGCACGCCATTCTTTTACCACATAATGGATTCTAACATAATAGATAGGTACAAGAAGCGTCAGAATTTACTAGGAAACTATTTTTGTGTTACCGAGGCCATCACATCATTTTAGGGTAATAATGTGAGTGAAGCAATGCAACATAATTGCATTGAAGTTTGCTGAGAGGATTAAAATTTAAAATTTATGTACATATGCGCATATAAAACTACTTCAGCCATTATTTGCAGTGGGGTATTCAAAAAAAAATATTAAACAGAGGTAGAATCAAGCCAAAAAATGCAGAGAACTCTCAAAAACAATAACTGATGCTCATTTTATTTTCATAATGAACAAGTTATAAAGGCGAGACACAAATAGAACTTTTTTTAAGTTAAATTTTCATTAGAAGTGAACTTAGAAAAAAATGAATCACAGTGAACTTGAGGGACTCTGAAATGTCGACAACCTTCATATATATAAATATAATCAATCAGAAAGGAACTGTAAGATAAAAGTTGACTTATCCTTATTCTCAACAATGAAACAAACAAATGGAAAATTTTCCGTCTTTTATAATAATGTCAATACAGATGTCTGTACAAATATTTATTAGGCATCCACTTTATTGTATTGTTGAGTTGTATAAAAAATTAAATCATCTTGAGGACCTCAGGAAATATTGCTTGAAGAAAACAAACAAAAAAAAATGTATAAGCCTTATATACAAACTCAACTCGTATTTGACTTTTAGCCTTTTCAATCTTGTTGTGGCTTTATCTTACTGCTCCTCGTCCCGAAACCTTATCACAATATTTTATACATTAAGACTTTTCTTGTTCACTACCTACTACTTTTTGTTTTAGATAAACAAATGGTCCATGGCTTGGGAGACAGCACGAGTACCAACGTACAAAAAGAAGAAGAATACTAAGAAAGGATGACAACGTCACTTTATTACACCTGGGTGAGTTATTTTGCTTTTAACTACGTACCTAAATAATTGTCATAAAGTCGTATGCACGATTTTTTAGGTAGGTAACAAAATTATTTAGAAAAGATCAACCTTAAGTAAATAATTAGTATTTGCCATAATTTTGCTTTTACTTGTGTAAAAGTAAATGTGCTAATAACCGCACAACAAAATGACGAAACAGCGAACTAAAAACTACTAAAATTTCTGTATTAACTGGAAAATGCCCTAATAAGTTTTTTGAAATGAATTGAATAGTTTTGTATTAAAGAAACATTCCAAAAAGAATCCTTATTAATTCTAACAATAGACAGCTGAAATCAACATAAAAATTATTACAGTTGCATAATATATGCATACATGTTTATTGTAAAGACGAAATTAGGGTAGTAATAATTCTCGTTGCTTACCTAAGAAATGTTTACACAGTTGCACATATACAAAAAGTACATTAAGCACTGTTTAATTATTTTCTTTTTTTTTATAAATATATGAAGAGAAAAACAGATGGAACTTCAACAGTTACTTATAATATCATAAATGTATTTAAGGAAGCTGAATAATGATTAACAAAATCATTGAAAACACAAACAACTTGTTCTTGATTATTTATTTAAATTTTAAAATAAAAAAGTAAAAGAGGTCTAATCAAAGTTTAAAACTTTATAAGTCGTTGATTCGAACTCCAATTACGGTTTTTTATTTTTTTATTCTGCTACTCTTTATGGTTATCATTTATAACATTGCTGATGGTTCAATTTCTCAATACAATAAATAAAATTTAAGTTAAGTTTAAGTCAAACAAACACTTTCATTTCTTTAAAATTTTAATAAAGCAAATTACATATGTACACATATGTATCGATTTGTAAATTTCTTAAAAAATGTACAACCAAAAAATGTCTCCATATTTTGGAAGTATTTAAAAATGTTTCATTTATGCTTTTCTTTTTCATATTTGAAAACTGTCTCATAATTAAATCAAAACTTCCATAAACTTATTGAAATTTTAGTTATCCAATATTTGTACGAGTTAAAATACTTTTTTTAATATAATAGGATACCGTAATGGTTTTATAAGGCCGAATTGTTCTGATCGTAAGTCCAATTAATACATGTAAGTTATCAGAAAGGGGATAACTCCATTCTCGAAATTTCGTAGCAATTTTTACGGCCATTAAAAAGATCTTTCAATGGAAGGAATGATATACTGATCAAATGCTTTCATTCAATTAAATTCTTAATCTGAAAATGTGCTTTTGATTGAATTTCTTGATGAAAATTTCTGTTCGCGGTTCATATTTTTATAAACACCTACGTAATACCGTACATAATTAACCATACTGTTAACACTTTTATATTACTGTAATTAATCATTTTAAAAATAACAAAACTATCAAAACATAACAATAATGTTCTCAATAAATTGTTCATTAACGGGTGTAAGTTTTTTGGTGTTTTTTAGTAGTTTATAACATTGTTTTATATTAACTTTATATTCAAAGGATTTTCAAATATTTTGAGGAAGAATCCCATAATACAGAACATAAAGAAATTTCATGAAGATTTACTCACATTTTCTTCAGCTAAAATTCAAATAAATAAACGAATAAAAGTTTCTGGATGCCGCACTTTCCCTCGGGATGCTTCCGACGCGGTAGGGAAAACGAACCGACGCTTACTGTAGCGTCGCAATATTAGAAGGTTTATTATAAGGAACGGTAGGTACTGCTGAACCGGCGCGGCGCACATTCAACTTTATCTCTCGCATACATTTAAATTTTCAGAAAAACCATAACAAAAACTAAACAATACACAAAGCACTGCAGAGAATTTCAATTTATATTTTTATGTGCGTGCCAGATGATTTCAGTGGAGCCTTATTCTAAATTTTTGCCTCAATAGAAACCTTGAAAATTTTTGGAAGGATATCTTTTCAAAGGGCAGATGAAGCTAACTGTCGGTTCTATTGTAATTGTAATTCTTTTGTGTTCTATTGTGAACCATTTCAAGTATTATGGGCTCTCAGATTATCATTAATAAAAGTATTTATCGTGAATACGACCTTAAATTTCTCTTGATGGAATGATTTCAAACGCGTTTCCTGAGTAACTCTTGACTTAACTTCATTAAAAACACAGACTCTCAAATGGAAGATTTTAATTTGTACAACTAATTTTTAAATGTTTATTAAGTAGATTAAATGCTTTCCACGTATAAAGTAACAAATAGCTAATTGAATATATATTAGAAAAATGTTCAAATATCTATATTAATTAATTATGTGAGGGATTTTTCTTCTAATTTAAATCACTTCCTTCTACTAAGCTGTAGATGAAAGATAATATGACAGTTTTTTGAATTAAAAATTGACGGAAGACTTTCAGTGAACTTATACTTAAAAGAAAAATAATAATGGGATTTGGTATTTCTTCGTTCATTTTTTGGACTCCAATTTGATCAATTCTTGTCATCCCTTTAGTATTAATAACAACCTGAAATATTGATTCCTTTTGATTACCTACATATAATGCGTTTAATTTTTTTGTCAATTATTGTACAATTATTTTGAACTAGCTATGCCCGCGACTTCGTCCGCGTGGAATAGTGACTTTCGGCAGCATTTAAAATTTTTTTCTTCTATATTTTTTTTCTGGGCTCTAAGCTTTTCTGCCGACGTCATTACACAAACATTTTCATTCCTTATTTTTACCCCCTTTAGGGTAAAATTTTCACAAACTTTAAATGTCGTATTTATATCTAATCAAAAGTCTATAAAATAAGTTTCAAGCCTCTTGCTTTATATCTACATATATATCTCTGTACAAAATTCTCATTTAAATCGGTTCAGTAGTTTGGGCGTGATTGCGGAACACACAGACAGACAGAGTTACTTTCGCATTTATAATATTATAGATTAATATAGTTTAATTATAGTTTAAAATAGTTTATATAGCTTAGTATTCAACTACTTTTATTGATCCAAATAAACAAAACCTCTATAACTTTTTACACTTAATATTTTAATTTTCTGGGCCGTAAGCTTTTTGGACGACGTCATTACACAAAAACTTTCATCGGCTAATTTTATCCCCTTTAGGGTAAAATTTTTACAAACATTGAATGTCGTATTTATTTATATCTAATCAAAAGTCTAAAAATACTTTAAAAATTACGGAATTTCCGCATAAACTTTCCTATTACAACCCCTTACAACCCTTTTTTCGCATTAAAAAGTAGCCTATGTCCTTTCTGAGGCTCTAGACTATCTCTGTACCAAATTTCATTTAAATCGGTTCAGTAAATTTTAGGCGAGATTGTGTAGCACACAGACAGAGTTACTTTCGCATTTATAATATTCCGCGAATTCATTTTCATCGATATTCCCATGGGAATAATATATTTCCCCGCAGTAAAACGTAGCCTATGTGTTAATCCAGGGTGTCAGTTAACTCCATACCAAATTTTATTAAAATTGCTCCAGCCGTTTAGACGTGAAGAAGTAACAAACATACAGACTCACACACTCACAAACTTTCGCCTTTATTATATTAGTGTGATTAAAAAAATTAATCTTTGATTCATCGTGAGAGATATATGTTCATTCTAACTTGAAACTATTTTAGTTTAAGATATTTTAATCTTTAATTTTGATAACATTAATATAAATCAATTCAACTACTTTAATATTAGCATAGATATTAATTCTACTATATTGATCTGTTGGAATTTTTCTTACGTTGGTGTTATTTATTATTTGTAATGTCATAGGTTAACGTGCCTGCGAAGTTTTGGTTCTGTGGTAGTTACATTCTAGCCATAAATTCAATAACTTCTAAGCGTAAAAGATGGAAAGCCTATTTTGGGTTAAACTCACTAAGTACCTTTCAATTATAAAAATAAATTAATTATCAAGGTTAACGTGTGTTAGTAAAGAAAACATGCGTAAAATGGCTTTAGGAAGTATGTAGGTAATTTTCCTGAAATACTCAATTTGTGGCAATACATTATAAATAAGCATAATACTTGAACCCATTCTACACCCTCGTGTTTACGAATTACGCTTTTGATGTTAAATTTTAAATTACAATTTGAAGATGTTCAAATTAGAGACGTCAGTCTACTATACGGACTTATTTAGAATTCATCTTAATTTGCTTGTAATTAATTATTTTATACTTCGAATGTTTACATGTCTACAAGTATTTAGAGAAAAATGTGAAAAAAGGTTTAATAAAGTCAGAACACATTTAAAGAAATCGAAAAATCGTCGAATTCTGTATCAAAATGAGAACTTGGTTTACGTTTTACCAATGATGTTTTATAGTAGAATAAATTTACTTAACGAAAATTGTTTTGCTAAATTCTTGGACTTATAATTCTTTAGGTTTCATCTTAATTTTTTTGCAACACTTAGAATTAATTGCTTTGCACTTAGAATGCTTAGATATCTACAAGTACCGTTTTTCTCTTTAAAGAATTTTCGAATGTGATTAAAATTCCCAAAAAGTTTTTCTTAGACGATTATATTGGTAAATTTCGTTCGAATAATCACAAATCTGAACCCGTTAATGGTTTCCAATTCTATAATGCCAGCTAAATTTAATCAGTGGAAAACAACAGAAACGATGAAATCCCAAAGTACCCTACATTTTGCAGACCTTACATTTAGAGATTCGAATTTACTGAATAGCTACAATTGAATGAAATATATATATATTTAATACCTACGACCATTTTACGTACATTGAAATTCTTCTCTAATGTCAATATTTCTAACAAACGTGAATAAGTTAACCATAATATTTCATTTAAAAAAAAACATTAATTGTCGATTCGTTTTGAAAAGAAAATGCAAAATTTTGGAATTTAAAATTTTTCTAAAAATATCTTTGGGGCAATTTATAAACTTCAACCCACAATCTTTTACTTACGCTTTTTTTAAAATTTAAATTAACAATTAAGTTTAAAAAATTAGAGACGTCACTACTATAGATTTTTAGAATTCATCTTAAGCTTCTTGGTAAATTAAAAAAAATTTTGTTTAACTTCTAATGTTTAATTTAAAATTTTTAAAAAAAGTGAAAAAAGGTTAAAAAAGTAAAGAAAAATTTAAAAGTAAAGGCGAATTTGAAATAAAATGAGAATTGGGTTTTCGTTTTAAAATTTTTTTTAAAATAATTTATTAACAAAATTGTTTTCTAAATTTTCCAAATAAATTTCCAATTTTTTAACCTTTTTTTTTATTAAATGTTGTAAATATTTTAATCTTTAAAATTATGGAATTTTTAAAAACCCCAAAAATTTTTCAGCTTTAAGGAAAAATTTTCGTTTTTTTAAACCCTTAAGGTTTAATTCTATAATGTTCGTAAATTCGAATATGGAAAAGAACAAAAACGTTAAAAATTTCCCAATTCCCCAAACTTTTTCCCCTTACTTTAAATTCGAATTTTGAATAGTAAATTGAAAAAATATATATAGGATTTAATCCACGACATTTTGTACTTTAAATTCTTCCCCTAAGAATTATTTTAACAAACGTATGAAATTTAAAACAAATATTTTTCGTAAAACTTTTTGTGTTTTTTCAAATTGTTAATTAAATTTATGATTCTGTTTCTTACAATTTAATGCTTAAACCCAAAATCAATTTACTTACACTTATATAATTTTCAATAGACACTGATAAATGAAATCGAATTTTAGACAGAAAATCAGTGTATCAAATACTCACGGTGGGGGGAATTTTGTTCGTATGTTGTTCCACTCTGAATTTTAATTTAATTCAATATAACCCAAAACGTAAAAATTAAAACCTCATTAATTTTATATTTAATCCGCCCCCAAGCCACAACTATAGTTGTCAGTAGCTAAAAAAGTAAAATTCTAGAAACATTGACTGAAATGGCACAATGATTAATAACGTTCAAACTTTTTCGAAACAAATTTATTTTCATGGAATATTGCTACTTACACATTATAAAAGAAATTCAGCGCCAGTTTTCTGTACGCTTTGCGTAATAAAATTGTCAATATTTGTGACCTTAAAGGTAACAGATTTTCATATTCCTTCCCTAACAATATATTAGAACAGATTTTAAAATAAAATTGAATAAAGTCCTTTTTCTACTTTATCCCTGCTGAGAATTGCCCTTTCCAGATGTTGGAAAGTTTTCAATTGAGTTCTTTTATGTAAGAAATTGCTTTTCTACTAAAACCTTTTGTATAAAAGCTTCATCTATCACACGCAGGAAGAGACTAAAAATGTAAGCTGATATGCATGATAACACACGATTAATGTTTTATTTCAATATTAAAATTTCTCTACGATATATTTGTAATAGATATAGGTATTAGACATATTTTAGTCAAAAAATATTTTTTTTTCTGTTCTATTTCTTAAATTAATGTACCGTCTGCTGTGCACGCGAAGAAAAGTTGCTCACCAGAAACCCAAAATGATACAATATTATATTAATTTTCATGAAATTTTGTTTGAGTTGGAATATTTTCAAAAAAAAAAAAATATTTACACAAATGGGCCAGCTTAAACGAGAGCCTTATCTCAATATAATATTGACAATTTATGTACCTATGTAATAATAATTATAAAAGGAAGCTTTTATTTACATTTCTATACCCTCTGTGAGTTTAATACAAGTGGGAATAATTTGTAAAATACTATTATATAAATAAGAGTGCCATAAGTAAGGTTCAGACTTTATTGTTATAAACTTCGCAATTATCATCACTACATCAATATACAACAAAAAAACTTATTGCATCTTATAAAAACTTAAACAAACCTTTAAAATAATTTTTAAGGTGATAGCTATAAGGATTTCATAGCAGCCGGTATTCATTATGACGAAATTATTTTCATCCTCCCTAAATTATCCTTCGGTTTAAGTTGAACTCCCAACATTTCACCACCAACTGTTCCATACTTTCTCAGAGATTCTTATTTTTTTAAACCCGAGTTTCATGCGTCAGTAATCCCTTAGAATTACTGCTAATGGTGGTGACAAAACGCTGAGAAGACAACTTCAAACTGAGGTACCATTTAAAGAAAAAATCTTCTGTCACAATCATTAAGTAACAAAAGGACTTCGATGGTAGGAAATCTTTTGAAATATGAAGGGATAGCTTCAGGCATATTAAAAGCAGGAACAGGAGTAATTGGGGTAGAAAAAGGCCTAGACTAGATTATTATTGGTAGGTACGAGGATTGGTTAAGGGCACAAAAAGAAGCTTAAAAACTAGCAGTACATTTTTTTATGTTCACAAACTCTTATACAGGGTTTTTCAAGTTGATGGGCTATTAGAAGTATATGAATTAGTAGAAGGAATTCAATTCTGAAACTTGGGCTCATTTTGTTATTGTTTATGCCGCTTCTTTTAAAAATATTTTCAAGTTCGATTTACATCCGGTTATACCGGAAGTCGATACCAACTTTGTTATTTTAAATGGAATGGTATATTTTTTACGCATAATTCGAATACAACGTGTAATTCTAAGGTAAGTTTGATAACCAACTTGTACACCTATGACGATCGGTTTCTGAGTTAATTTAATTTATAGAAAAAAAATCGCTACCGCAACCCAAATTATAAAAAATCATAACTTCCACAAAATACGACTTAGAGTGTTGAAATTTTTACTAGTAATAGCTGAATATTAGTGCTAACGCCTTGACAAAATTGAATTAAATAATTTATACAGTGCGTTCAAAATAAAATTCTAAAATTGAAAAACTTTAAACACGAATAACCTCGTTTTTTCAAATGGCACCTACTATTTTTTATTTTTTCAATCGTTTCCTTTTTAATCCTCTTTCGATCCATATGGATACTTCCTATTTTATTTGAAAATTTTGGAATAATTTTGAATTATTACTTAAATAAATAAAAAATAGTAGGTGCCATTTGAAAAACCGAGGTTATTCGTGTTTGAAGTTTTTCAATTTTAGAATTTTATTTTGAACGCCCTGTATAAATTATTTAATTCAATTTTGTCAAGGCGTTAGCACTAATATTCAGCTATTACTAGTAAAAATTTCAACACTCTAAGTCGTATTTTGTGGAAGTTATGATTTTTTATAATTGGGGTTGCGGTAGCGATTTTTTTTCTATAAACTAAATTAACTCAGAAACCGATCGTCATAGGTGTACAAGTTGGTTATCAAACTTACCTTAGAATTACACGTTTTATGAGAATTCAGCGTAAAAAATATACCATTCCATATAAAATAACAAAGTTGGTGTCGACTTCCGGTATAACCGGATGTAAATCGAACTTGAAAATATTTTTAAAAGAAGCGGCATAAACAATAACCAAATGAGCCCAAGTTTCAGAATTTAATTCCTTCTACTAATAATTCATATACTTCTAATAGCCCATCAACTTGAAAAACCCTGTATAAAAATAATAAATAAATTAGTTAATTGCATATGTTTATTTTTTTATATACCTACAATCATATTTAAGAATATCTTAAACGCGTTTCTGAGTGTAGAAAAGAAGAAATCAGTTTCAGAAGAAACCAGCAGAAATATTTTTACAAAATGTGTTTTTATGCATCGGATTTGACTCTTTGGAATATCAATACGGCATAAATAAGCTTCACAGATTGCTTTGAACGACATTTCGTTTAGATATACCATTTTTTATTCACAAATCGAAACGACATTTGCCCTTAGTTACATCCTTTTGAAACTACCTCTTGACCAATCCTTGGAATAATGTTCTGGATATGCTGCGTTATGGGGATCGTATTCGTACTCGTAATATTCCTCGTGATGATGAGGGTAGGTGTGACGGGGAGCTTTTTCTTTTATTTGATGTAAATAATATGGAAAAAGTATAGCTAACAGAAATACCGCTTTTTTAATCAATATCAAAGTCAGTAGAACCGCTGCTAAAAGAAATTTTATCTTGAAGATTTTCAATAGGGTGAGCATCGGAATAATGGCTACTTTGCTGTTTTTTCTTTTTCTACCCTCTTCTGAAATAAATGAACAAAAAATGAATTAAAATAGGACTGAATTATAAAACGAAAGAATTTCAAGTTGAACTGTTCTTCAAACAATAAATTATTACAGGAGCTGTTTGGACTTCAATAAACCGAAATAGAACTACTACTACTACTGCTAAATTTCCTATTTATTTAATAAACTATAAGGCAAATACATATTTTGGTTTGGTTTCCGTTCTATTTAATACCTTTTACCTATCTACATTTTTCAATAAGGACAATAAGCTTGAGCTTTCTCGTTCTAATTAAAGGGAACTGTTAGTAACAGTATTTAACTTAAGTTTAAATTGTGAGATCTATAAACATTACTTCTACATATACAAAAGCTCAACAATAAATATTTTCAAGTAAGGTACACCAACATTTGAATGAGTACTCTGCATAATGTATTTTATTCCCAATATAGAGGAAAACAAATGGCGAAATAAGATACAACGAATCCACTTACTTATAGATTTAGTTGAGAAAAGACTATGGAAGGAAATTGGTATTTGTCAAAAAGGAAAACAAAAATAGCTGACGATATCTGCGTCTTATCGATCTTCATGTAGAAAATATGAGTGGTTCGCATTTTCAAATTTCATTTCTATATATCTAGGGCCAAATATATCATTTATAAAATTAAAGTTAAAAATTAATTGTTATTTTATTATTGGTACATCTATAGGAATGTATAAGCAGAACAAAATTCATTTGTGCAGCCATAGTGAAAGATAAAGCAGAATTACTTTAACAGAAGTAATTAATTATCAGTTTTCTGACAAATATGGTTGTTACTAAAAAATACAAAAGTTAGAATCAAGCTAAAAATTGTTGTCTTGTTCTATTTACAGGCTCGAAATCTATCTATCTATCTATCGATTGATGTCTAAAAATAATCCTGATGATAGATTAGTGTCATGCATTAATATCTTTCAATAATATATAACATTAATTATCCACTTATTGCTAAAATCATTTCAAAACAAAAAGCCAAAGATAAATTAAATTGATTAAAGCTATCATTATCATTATCAAGAAAAATGAAAAAATATACCGTTAATTTGAATTTTTTCTCAAGTTGAATAAAAATTATAAATATTCCTTCAGGACACTGCTGAAATAATTCAAATATTTTAACTAGCATGCACTTACAATAAATATAAATGCTACAAAATAACTAATTAATTGCAATATATGAATATTTGCATTCCATACTTTTGAAACCTATGTGAAATCCCTTTTCAACAAGCTTAAATTTTGCACTTTTGTATTTTTGGTTAGTTTTGTAAAGACTAAAATTGTAAACTTTTTCTACTTTCTAACTTTTCTTTTTATAACTTTTTTTTAAGACGGTTATTTAAAAATCATTTTATATTTAACCATCTACGTAATATAACTCTGTATTAGGTATACATAAAATTACTAACTTCGCTGTTGAAAAAGTTCACAATTTATAATAAAAAAATCTTACCTAAGTCACTAAAGCTATCAGGAATGACCTCCGATCCAGCAGGAAGTTTCACTTTAAGCGCCCGATTAGCTAAATACTTATTTTCCAAACGCTGTACATACTTCCAAAATTTCGTAATCTGATCGTCGTTCGAAAAATATCTGGCACTCTCTTCGTCGTTTCCGTCGACTTTGCTCTTAACTTTTATGACTTCGACATATCCCGAAATATTTAACGGCAGATACTCTTCTTCAAGGACCGCTTTGGTCAAATACTTGATAATCCGATATTTAAAACAGTCCAGGAAGCTTTTTGAACTTTCACAACTTATCATCGTTTCGATAAGATATTCGTCTGAATACGCGCAGGGAATCCAAACAAGGATGAAGATTAGATACATCCTTCAGATGCTTGCTCGCGAAACAACTAACTAGAATTTGTGTGAAGGGCGAGAATCAGCTGCATTTATACAAGCAAACCTTTGCGAATTAAGGTTGCGAATGCACAAAGAGGATTTTAAAATACAACAATTTAATGCCCAACTAGGATCAGTGATCAGTGATCAGTGATATTAAGTTTCATAATAATTTGCCTACTATAAATAAGTTATATTTATACACTATAACCACAATGAACTTGTTTGAAAGTCTTATTACTATAATAACGTTATTAGAGTGTAAAATATCATAATACGTCTTCAATAAATTAATGTTAGGTCAATAACGTTTGCATAGCCTATTTATAACGTCTTTCTTGTTTTCTCATTCGCCTTCATAAAATAATTTCCAATTTTCTGTACAAAACTATCGCTCCACATTTATAAAAAATCTATGTCAGATTTTTGATTTAATTTCGTATTCAATGTACTTACCTACTCTAACAATAAAAGAAACATTGTAGTAACATGAAGGATTATTTTAATGAAAGATGGGAGATTCTTTCAGCTTATTGATGAAACTCACGTATTGCCTTTGTTACGACTCTCCTATTACATTGTACAAAAAATACCGTAGTATTAGACCCATAGTCAGATGCCGATTTCGGAGAAACGCCTAAATAAATTAGTAGATCAAGATCAGTTCCGAGCAAAATTGGCAAAAGCGGAATGCTACGAGTACATGTACACAAATAGTGTGCGAATGTAGGAAGACAAATAGCACTGAATATTTAATTTTTGTTAAAATTAACAACAATCCGAGTACTCCGCAATGTAAAATGGGTTTCAGGGAGTAAAAAATCTACAATGACCCCAAACAGAAGTTGCAGTTTTGCAATTTAGAATTCTTTCAGCGTTTTCGCTTTTATCTCGAAAACTATAAACGTAACACCTGAGAATTACAACAAAGAGCTTCTTAATTGCTTTTTATTTTTATAATAGTTATAAATCTATTGAACAAAAAAACTGAACCTAATAATACGGAATATAGTTCACTCTTTCATTAACGATAAGAGTAACAATAATTTGCCTTACAAATTATTAACATGTGTAGGAAAGTTTTCTGATAACATTGGGAAATATGTATCAAAAATTACAAACTTCCGGGGCTCGTTCAAAACTAAAAACTCGCTAGGTAAATTCATAATGAACAACCGAGACCCGACAAATAAAAATTTTAAATTGTGGCTCCTGTAGCAAAGCTTATATAGGACAGACAGGGAAATGTTTCAAGGAGGGAATAAACGAACACAGAAGGAGCTATAAAAATAAAACTTCTAATTCCACCTGTTACAAGAAACCTATAGGTTTAATGATTATTTATTTGAGATAATACCTGCACCTAGAAAACAAAGGTACCAAACAAAACTTATTAGAGTCATTAGAAATTAATTAATTAGGTTTAATAATTAACGACTAACTTGATGTAAATAATTCATCAATTTTAAGCCTATTGAGTGGCGCAATTTCTTTTAATGCCATTCAAAATAAAAAATTACTTTAACATTATTTTTTGTAATAATACGTAATGTAACGAATTTTCTAGTCAAAGATATTTATTTAAACAATTATTTATTTAACACTATTTATATAACACTTAAACATTAATTTAGAACTACTATTTATATTAGAACAATTCACTTATTTATATATATATATCACTTTTGTCTATTATTTATCGGTTTGTTTCGCGCACGGATGCTTTATCACAACTACTGTTCTCTGGCCCAAAGACGATCACTTTATATACACCTTTCGAACTTTCTAGATGATTCGAACAGGAAATCCTGATTATTCCCGAATGATGAATAATAATTAGAATGTCGTCGATGATTCCAGAATTGATGTTGTTACTTGTCGCTGGAGCTTGTAAGTTTACGTTGATAAAGGGAAGTCGTACGCTGTGACTACGCCGTAAACATGTTAGCGATGAGAAGTACATGAACAAATTGTTATAGTAACCACTACCTACCCAGAGTCTTAACTTCTTTTTAAGATGAATATGAAAATTATTTAACCACAAATATAACATTTTTATTTCCACACAAGCCTGTTTTATATAATTTTGAGTAAGTCAGTGAACTTTTATAATTTATATGTACCTACCTAGGTATCCAAATTTTATCAACGAAACTTAAAGTTCAAAATCGTGTTATTAATCCCTAGGTTATCGTTCAGTACGTACCAACACACATTATAAAAAGTAGTGCACGTTAAATTAGTATGAATATGTTATCCTAGTTTTCAAACCCATTCATATATCATTTATCAACTCAACTGGCTTTTATGTTTATTTTACCTAGAAAAAATTATGTTACCTTTTTACGTAATCAGCCTTCATAGTCACGTTATAGAAAATCTAGTACCTACCTACCTATTTTTTACGTAATGGATAGATATAGATAATATATTGCTTGAAAAATATGTTGCATAAGTGAAAAATTGCAGCATTGGAATTTTTGTAAACATACTTTACCACGATTTATTTGTATTGTACACGCAAAGTTAGTTCAGTAATTAATCTTACGATTTTCATGCAAGAATAACAAATATTAAACACAAACTGTACATAAGTAAAAATATCCACCTACTAATAAATAATTTGAACGCATTTATAGTGAATATTTAAATCATTCTGAACTTGAATGAAATAAGTTCAAACAGTTTTTTTTAATGTAATTTTAATTTACAAAACCACCTTAGCTCAGTTTTAAAATCACTACATTCAGGCCAATTATAAAATTTCGTTACATAGTCGCAGAAAAACAAATATTGATGTACTTCAATAATTCTATAAAAATTAACCTAAACATAAATTAAGTCATTAGAAGTTTATATTGAACTAATATGACACATGAAAAATGCCAGGCTATGAAAACACGGTAAAAAAAATTTTCAGTTACTATTTAATTTTTTCTAGCCAGTATAATCAGAACGCCCTGTACATTAAAACGACGCGCGTAACATCTAGTGGAAAACGGCTGTACTTTCTGTGTGCAACATCAAAAAGCAGTCTACCTTACCGACAGAATAATATTGATAAATATTTCTCTTACGTCAACGGTGACAGTTGCTAATATTTAGGTTAAGAATGTATTTTTAGTACTTTTATAACAATTTATTTTAAAAATAGAGTAATTATTACAATGAATAACCATCACAGCGGCGAAACTGAGCAAATGGCTCCCCCGCAGTGTTTAAAAGTGTTTATTCAAAGAGATTATAGTGAAGGAACAGTTGTAAAATTTCAAACCAGATTTCCTCAAGAATTAGAAGGCAGGGTAAGAATTTAGCGTAACTAAGAACAATATTACCATAATATTAAGAACTTTTCTCTTAACAGATAGAGCGACAACTTTTTGAACACACAATTAATCGTTTGAATGAGTACTTCCAAGAAGCAGAAAAAGCAACCTGTTCTATTTACTGTGAAGGGTGTCTAGCATGTCTTACTGCCTATTTAATTTATATTTGTAAAGAGACTCATTATGAAAAGGTAATTTACTGTTTAATATATTGGTAAATACCTACCAGAACCCTAAAGAAGGAATTATTGATTCAAATATTATGGATTTAGTTGAAGTTAAAAACTAATTTAATTGCAGGTGCTGAGAAAAATGTCAAAATTCATTGCAGAACAAAACGAAAGAGTTTATCAACCAAGAGGTTTAATATTGACTGATCCAAGTATGAGGGGGTTAAGAGTAATAGAAATAAGTTGTCTAGATAGACCCCCAAATGCATGACTGACATTGTCTCACTCCACACCGGAGTTCTTCATGTAATGACTGTGCAATTCTATTTTTAGAAAATTTTGTACAAAGTTTTATTTTTCCATCCATTTAGTTCAAGTATTAACTTTTATATTTACTCACAGAAAATGCATTTAGTGTTTTTCATCAATTGTAAATAATTGCGAAAAATAAATTCAATTTTTAGCTTTTGTTATTCTGTAATTTCATTCATTTTATTTACAATTTTCTACAGTGTAGTGAATTAATAAAAGTACTTTTTTACGAACAATTAACAGTTAACAATTAGAAAAGAAAGTACAGTAAACAAAATAAAAACAAATCTTCAAAAAGTTGTTCACTGTAATAATTCTTATCAATATTTAATATATAATGAACATTTATAATTGGTAAAATAAACATATACAAATGTAATACACCAATACATAATTATTATAAAAACACTTGTGAGAAATATAAATAGCTTTTCTCCAGAAATTTTTTTTTATATTGATACACAAAATGAAAATTATGCTATACTTAAAACATAATATCTATATAACTGTCTTACTAAGTTAACATTAATTTTTGCCTCCAGCCATGTTTAACTACTCAATGTTATCTCATAATCTATTATCCCTCAGAAGCCTGTTTCTTTATTTTTTTTACCCCTGCTACGTTCATGCAATTATTTTTATACATTTTTTTCTTCCATATATATATCGCTTTATTAAACTTTATGTTATTTTTACATGTTTCCTATTTTAATACAATATCCTCTAGATCAGCTAAATTTAATTCGCTATACAGGGTGTTGAGAAATTGAAAAAGTAATAAACATCCGAATATCGACCGATATTTTCGCATAGCTCCATATTTTGGGATTCTGTACAACTTTTTTCAACTGGACGTTTATTTAAGGGTGCTGTCACTTAAACTAAATCTTATTTTTGCAATTTCTCAATAACCTGTAAAACAAATTAAAATTTTCTGGTCCAGAAGATGTATTAAAATAGAGAATAATCTATTTATTTAAAAAAAAATGAATTGAAAATAATTTTGCTTACTTTTTGGGCCACACTATATGTGGAAATAATAATCCTATAAAAAAACGTATATTCCCTTTTTCTCATCCCTTACCATCCAAAATTTTTTATAGAAAGTAATATAAAAAATATGACCCCTAAAACCCTTGATTTAGATCCTGTATTAAAACCGATAATTATTTATATTTTAACTACTATTATTTACAAGTTTACCAATTTAATCTTTCAACATTAAAAAAGTAATTAAAAGCATTTTAGTGATGGGTAATTTAAAAAGATTTTTTTTAATTCCTCTAAACCCTCCTTGGATCTAGGTTTGTATCATTTTTTAATTTAGTTTGTAGTCTACTTTTTGCAAGTACATTTTATTTTTGTATATAAGTAAAAGGTGTAGTATTTCTCTCAAATTATGCCATTATATTGAACTCTTGCTTTTGTCTTTTGTTATTAAAGGTACCGATTTGTAAAAATAATATTTACATTTACAGTACTCTTTAAAAAGTACATCCAATTTTCTCTCATTAATAATGACGATATGCTCCATAAATTTTCAAAATTAAACTTTTCTACAGGTTCAATTTATTTCGCCTATATAATTAACCGTAAACGAATTATTACCCAAACATTTAAATCCAGTATAATGTTTTTAATTGCTCATTTTAACTAACCTTTTCTGCATTGATGTGATCTCTACATGTTGTGGTCAATTTTTCCGTAATACGTTTTTTATTGTATTGTTTTCTACTGTAGGTTACATTCATTACAAAATATTGTTCCTAACATTTAACGAAAATCTAAAAACATTTTTTGATAATTTTTTGGTGCCTTTTTGTGGAATGAAAATTTTCCTTTCTTTGATTTGTCAGTATTCGGTCGGATCCCTGGACTTTCAATTCCTGAAATAATACAGAAGTTTTGATTTAGAAACTAACTCGTCATTTTAAGTTACTCATAATTAGTAGATATATATAAATATTTCCTTTTCAAAAAGCTTAAAATAATTACATAAAATAAGTTGGTACATTACAGTAAAATTTTAAAATTGTTTTGTCACTTTACTTACCTTTGCCACCCTTTCGAAGATTTTCTGAAGAAAAACAGAAGTCGTAAAAAAATGCCGAATACAAAAGTAAGATGAATAAAAATGAATAAATCTTCGAAGCCATTATACCAATTGTCTTAGCAATTATAATTGAAATAATATAAAGTAAGTAGGTGTCAGCATTTTATGATTCTACAGAACAATTTGTATCATTGACCTATTCATTGATCTCTTGATGATGTACTTTGCATTCTACATGCTTGTCTGTTTAATAATATACATTGCCTTTTATTGGAAAGGTTAACGAAACGATAATGTATTTTAAACAAAATACCACCTGACTTAAACTACCCCTTCACCAAAGAAAAAATATTTAAAAGTATATCTTTTCTTTACTTTTGCATAATAAAATAAATATGTTAATTACTGGTAATTATATTTAGTTTTAATCAACTAACTATTAATATAGGAACTTAAAATCAAATTTTATTCTCAAATTTAATTAGAGCAAAGGGTTCAAAAACATTAAGAATTATTTTGTCAAAATCTTTGTTTGGATAAATTTATATTTCCAATTGTTTAATTTACATTTAAGGTTGATTTTGTAGTCAATTAGATTGATACCTAATACAAAACTTAAATTCTTATTATTTTAAATAAAGAATAGTATTTGTTACTTATACAGTTCATAAGTCATCAGTGTTATATTACTTATAATAACGATAATTGAAAAATAACAAATGTGCTAGCATAAAGAAGTGAATTTATGTAGATAATTGAGCTGCATTCAATGCAGAACATCTGCCTCATTTTATCTAAAAAAGCCACTATGTAAAGGATTAAAAAAAGTTAAACAATAAAAATTATTTGTTAAACTATGTTTGGACAAATGTATTTTTTGCAATTGTTCATTAATTTACAATTTCGTTTAATTTTGTAAAAACTAATACTCAACATTATAAGTCAATTAAATTGAAAATACAAAAGTTCTTATTATTTAAAATAAAACACATATACAGATCGTAAATTAATGGTGTATTCTAATAATAATAACTGTTACATAAAAAAATTGCGGGGGCTTACATCATTATTAGTAGGTTCATATTACATAATTCTAATACTGATTTTCGTATACATACATATAAAATAAGTAAACTCAGTCAAAAATACCTGCAGACTACAGATTTAGGTACCTACAGTTAGATAAGATACATAATACTGTAGCATCAGTTGTGTTATCACTACAACATAAGCTAATATAGATATAAAAAATGCATATAAGTATGAAGACATTCAAAATTATCACAAAAGCATTCCTTCAGTTCATTTCGATTTCACACGTTTCTGCATATGCGTAACATCTGAAAATATAATAAGCATTTCATTTTTTTATACATTGAATAGATCACATGCACAACAACAAAAAATTGGGTAAATATTAAATTAAACAAGAAACTGATTCGCAATTCGCAATACTATTTATTGTTACCACAATTAAATTTTAAAAAGCTACAGCGTGGTAAATACATTTTATTGTAACAACAAATAATTTTTGTAACGTAAACTTACGTTTTTTTATTTTAAGAAATAGAAACCTACTCGTTTATTGTAACATGTAAAAATGTTTTTTAAGTTATTATGTCTGCTAGATTATGCCAGACATGCGTAATTAATCATTTATTTAAAACTCTTAGGAATTTAAATTTAATATTTCAATAACTCTGGGTATTTTCATCATAAACATTAATTAGAAAATAAAGAACTTTTATTAAATATAAATTAGCTGCAAATTGCGAAAGAAATGTCATAGATGTAAAATTACTGTAAAAGTAAAAAACAATACTCACTATAATTTCTGCTCATTTCCAAACTTCAGTAGGATTTCCTTCATGGTCTGTTGGGGTAGGAACTGTAACAACATTTCGTTTTCTTCTGCTTCTAGTAACACAGCCTTTCTGCACTTTTTCACCTCGTTCACTACCTGCTGAATCAACCACGTCATCAACTCCATTATTTTCCATTGCTTTGCTTTTTTTGTTGTTAGATCCTTCTGCGGTCCTTTCAACAGCAGTACTGGCGGCAGACTTCCTTTTACCCATTTTAAATGCCCATTATGTTATACAAACTGATTCCAATCAGTTATAAATCTGGTCTGCTTCTATGAACCGAACATTTAGATTCTCCTATTCAGAACCGACTAAACTAAATTTAGAACCATAATATTAAGTATGCAAGTAAGTGTGTTACACTAAATTTGAACAAATTGACTTACTAGCACGTTCAATGTTATCGTTCCTAGTATTAGCACCATTTGGGTAATTAACGTAGGTGTTCTTAATTGTTTAACAGCATATTTAAAAGTTTAAAAGGAATGTTTACTTATTGTTACATAAACTATACTTTGGTACAGTTCTAGCCAGATAATATGAGTGTATCTACCTGAAACAGTGAATCAGATGTAAAGAATTACGAGTATATTTTTTTGGGTTCGTACAAGTTTAAACTTCCTGTATTGATTGGACGGTTATCTACTTCAATCTAATCGATATTATTTGTGACTAAGTCACCAATTTGTTTTTATATATAGTTCCATAAAATTCAGCGATCAATAAAAAATTTATTTAGGGAAATTCAACACGACGAAGTTCTCATTTTTATAAAAAGCATTTTGAAGCAGATTTTTGTCAATTAATTGCTTTATAATGTCCTTTCAAAAAACAATTAGTTTGGTAATTAAGTTATGTAAAATTATAGTTACTAAAATGTTAAATGTATTCTAATACATAAGGCATATTTAAATGATATCTTTTTACCAAAAGTTTGGCGAAAATGAACGTTATAGGTACTACAATAATTATGCCCATTTCGTCTTCACTAAGCATTTTTACGTAAATGGTAAACATTGACACAATGTAGTTAACCTAAAGACTATTTAAACAAGATAAGAATTTCAGCATATGACATATTATGTTTAATATAAATCCACATAGGATAAATATGCATTTATTTTCGATTAAAAAATTGGTTGGAGTCTTTATCTGTCCTGTCCTATACATTTTCTTTTTGAAAGTCAAGATTGATTTGAAGAAAAAAGAAATGACAAGTTAACCGCAAATAAAATCTGGTATAGACCAAAACGGATAACAGACGCACTCAATGTATTTTTGAGGCTCTCTTAGCGATATTTTAATGGATTAACTCGTTTTTTTCTCAAACTTAAAATTGTTATACACACGAACAAAAATAATCATGATTTTATTACCTACTTGATGAGTCAAGCAAAATTTTTCTAGTAAATAATAGGTACTAGAATTCTCATAAAATGTACTTGGTGGTATAAAACAATTTTTCATTCTTTCTAATAATTAGTAGATATTAGAATAATCAAGCTAAATAAGTCTAGACTTTTTTCTCTACCTCTCGATTATTTTATCGTGTCGTGTCGTAAAGAAAAAAGTACTAGAATGAGAATAGTTTAGTAAAATTAGTGATAAGAAGTGTAAAAAATGTTGTCTAATGAAGTCAATTGTACTAGAATTCAGTCTCAACACCGAACGTAGATTGACTAGACATTTCTATTGTAGTAAAATCTCCTTGAGCGTCTGGTCGTCCATATAATTGACAGATTTTTTAGTCATATTTGCTAGAATTCTAGCAATATTTTCATGATTGTACGAATTTCGTACGAATTTGATTATATTTGAATTCTGTTCGGGGTCGAAGCATTAACTATTTTTACTTTTTAGGGTTCCGCGCCTCAAAAGGAAAAAGCGGAACCCTTATAGGATCACTTCGTTATCCGTCCATCCGTCTGTCAAGATCCTTTTACTCAGGAACGCGTGGAGGTATCAAGCTAAATTTATACCAAATACTCAGGTCTATTGTCCCTTGGAGTTGTGAAAAAAATCAAACTTCTAAGCCAACGCAATCAAAAGATACAGCCGTTTATGCCGCAAATTTCGCAAATTTTTGAATCAAAACCTACAGGGTACTTTCCGTGAACTCAGAATCTTGAAATTTGGTACGAAGCAACGTCTTATAGCACAGATAAAGGAAAAATTGCGAAAAGCTTAAATTTTTAGTTACATCATATAATAAAAATATTTTTAATAATTTTAAAGTTACTACCCCTTTCCTCATGAACGCGTAAAGGTATTAAATTGAAATTCATATCAAATACTCAGGTCTATAATACCTTTAAGCTTTAACAAAATCAAACTTCTATGTCAACGCAATCAAAAGAAACAGCAATTTAAGCCGCATGTTTTCAAACTCGCAACTACTCGCAAGGGAATCAAAACCTAAAGGGTATTTCCAGTCGATTTAGAATCTTGAAATTTGGCATGAAGCAATGTTTTATAGCACATATAAAGGAAAAATTCGGAAAACCTTAAATTTTTGATTACATCACATAATGATATACAGGTTTGTACGGAACCCTCGGTGCGCGAGTTCGACTCGCACTTGGCCGGAATTTTTTTCTGTTACTATACTTTCAAAGTCAATGGCACAGACAGTACCTTTTTAATAACATACATTTCATTCCATCTCCATTTCTAAAAACAATACCAAAAGTTAGTGTACCTACTAGCGAATATCTATTTAAGTTTTAATTTTCTCACAATTTAATTTTCTTTCACTTCAAGTGTATGATGTCTTTTGATTTGATTTAATCCATCATTTAAGTCCTCTTACATCACATTACGTGAATTCCAGATACAAATAAGGACACTAAAGCAAACATACACTTTTCATAATTAAAATACAATTACAAATATTAACAACTTGGTTTCCCGTTATAGTTATTTGTCAGTGACGAAATACGGAAATTATTACATACTTGAATTGAATTAATTTTATTTTATATAAAGAAACAGAACCACATTTACTTTGATATGTGAATTTCATGCTTCTAATGCTAACCACTGTACAATTATGCAATTTTATTGAAACTAAAATATTTACACAGGTGAATAGCAGTAAAGTTTTATCTATCAGGAAAATACCAGCTTCAAACATTATTCATGATTCATAAAAGGGTTAACGCTTTTGAAACCAATCTTTTACGAAATATATGTGGAAACATTGAAAGGAACTAATAATGGAATTTCAACGAAACCATAAATTTTAGATTCACCATTAGTAGTTTTAAGTGTTTATGAATAGATCGAAAAGCTTATTTGATCGTGAACTTCAGAGGAACTGAAACGCATTCCATAACGATTTTTTGAAAAATAAATATTGCTATTAGTAGCAATAATTGAATAATCTCGTTTCAAAAATTTCACACTTGTATTTCATTATTTATTAGCTAATTTAACAGACGTTACTCTGTCCTAATTTACATAAATAAACGTATTGGTAGGTAATTGCTTTGTGAGTGTTTCCCGCGTAAATTTATGATCGAGAATACGATACCTACAAAAGTTATGTACGAATTTTCAGATTGTCCATAATAATTGTCGTAATTTTTTTCGTGACCATAAGAAACGAAAAATACAAATAAGGGACCAGAAACATAAGCTGAAAAGTTCCTAACAAAACTCATTCAGTTTTCACGGGAAATTTTTTAATTTTCCAGACAAACTTTTTTAATTTTACCACTACCATAATTAAAAGAGTTAGCATTATTAGGGAGTTATTATTTGTGATTATTTTTTCTTTTTGATACAACCTAACCAGGGCTCCGAAAAGACATTAATGACCTTCCCTTTGCGTTTTTATTCCAGTATAAAACAAGATTAAAGTTAAGTACTATTGATACTTAAGTTTGATTAGATTAAAATAACAAATACAACAATATGACTAATGCTTAGATACAATATGAGCTAATAAATATTTAATGTAGTACTCTGTGAATTTCTATTGAATATTTCAGTACGAAGGGATCCACTTGCATTTAACTTTTTTAGCCGAAAATTTTTTAAACTATTAACACTTATCTGAAAGTTTGTACCTTAAACAAATACATAACGAATACATAATTCATAATGTCTTCAAATATTTATTTAAAATATATAATTAATAGAGAAAAAATATAAAGGATGGTTACATTTACAGTTCATAGTATAAAAATTTACAATATTTAATATAAAAAATTAAAAATATTTTGCAAATACATACAATAATAAAGTGATGAACATTTCTTGTTTACGTCAGACATAAAAAACTTTTTCAATTCTTAGGTCCTAATTTCAAAATTTTTCCACTGGATTTCCTAAGCAATCGGTACATGATGGTGTAGTAATTAAACTTCTCTTGGATCTGCTTTTCACCTGTGTTTGAGAAGCCTCTTGGCTACTACTATTAGTTGTATTTTCACTTTCGTTTTTCTTTTCGTTTGTTTCAAGTTCTTTTAATGGAATACCAGTCACAGATTTGCTCATTTTCGCTATATTTTTGATTTCTGCTCCTGTAGACTCTCAATTCTTTAAAGTAACTGCCAAAATAAGCAAGGTATAATATTCTCTTATCAATTAAGTCGATACATATGTATGTACATGTGTGTGAATACGTACGACAACGCCCATAATCCATAAATATTGTGAATATCAGATTGTGATATTGCCTATATTTATATGCATATTTTTTGTTTGTAAAATGAACTTATATAGGTATACAAATTTATACCTATGTACTTGCAATTAGTGTAAAGAAAATGTAAAATATGCAATATTTATGACATTTAATGATAACCGATTGATTAACAAAAAAACTTGTCGAAAAAGAATCACTTAGGAGTTGCAGTGGCACAAAAAACAAATCCAAAATGAAATAATGATGTAATTTTTACATTTTATGATCAAAAAAGTAGAACATTTTTAATTCTAGAGAACTTACCTTTTTCAAAACTTAATTTGATCCCTGTTTCCGATCGATCATAAATTAATATTCAATAATCCCAAACAGTAACTAACTAACTATTAACTTCGGTTTATAGATGCTCTAAAGCTTTCGTTCTATTGTTTAGAATATCGTAGATAAATTAATCTTTGGTGATTACCTTATTTTATTGACAAATTATCTCAAAAGGTTGTGCATACATAATATTATTGTTTAAATAAATTCAACTTCTCAAAATGAAAAACCATTTTTGTATTTATTATTTAATAAGTAGAACTTATAATTAAAGCATTTTAGTAATTAGCATAATTATGTAATCACGTTTTTATAATCTATTAGGTAGTTATTAAAAGTTGTGATTTCTTCGCCTGTGTCCGGTCTCTGAAAGTCTAAAGTAAAATTAACAAAATAAATATTTAATACAAAACACGTTTGTGTTAGATTCACTAAAATATTTATCGAGCAGGGGATAAAACAGTTATATATATATATATATATACATATATGTTAGGGAAAATGTGAATTATGCTTAATCACCACTAAATTTAGTAAATATGATAAATTTTTAAAAATTTGTCGAATTAACCGGTTTATTTGCATAATAGTTTATAAAAATTATGTTGTAATTTTATTGCGGTGGTCATACCAATAATTATTTGATTTGCAACTTAATATAACAAATAATTCGAAGTAGGTACTAAAGTAAAAAACAATTGACCAGATTTTTAAATGATTCAAGAACATTAACTTTTTTATTCAAGAAACTTGTATTATAGTTTATTATATAAAAATTATTCTTCTAGATTTTCTTTGATACTATTTTATTTTGCTTGTCATTTATGGTAGGTACTGAATTTTAATCATTCGCAAAATTTTCCGTTATGGGATATGGATTCTAAGAACTCAGCTAATTTTATTTTTAATACAAACTCGTTTTCTGTTTAAAATTTACAATTTTCCTTCTATGAATACATTAAGTGTACCACCCTGTTTAATACGTATTATAATTATGTAGTAAGTAGCAAAGAAAATAATAGCAATTTTCTGTTTGTAAATGAAATATCGTACAATAATTCAAGGAAATGGGAATAATAAAACAAACTTTTACAAAAACATCAACTATTTTGGCTTATTTTTAGATTTATACCGATCGTGATCAAACCAAAACATAATATTCAGTTACGGAAAAATTTCAATGCAAACCAGTGTAATTATATATCTACTATACCCAAAGAAAAACGCAAATCTCTGAAAAATATTATGAAACCATAAATTTATTTCCTTGTAAGTAAAATATACATATCTCCATATATAGAATTTTCAATATTTTTTGATATTTATTAAAAGATTAAAAGCGAATACCTCAATTTCTTATACCAATTCTATATTCTATTATGGTACGCCTATTGTTACCTTTTTCGTTACGTTTTGAACTATTGTTGCTGAAATGCGAATAAATCTGTTAAGATGTTAAATTACAACCTTGAGCCAAATCTAATTATTACACGCTTGTCTGATTCATATAACAAAAAAAAAAGATGTTTGGAAATCATCAATATTAAATGAAGTTTCACATATTTGAACTTATGACTCATTTGAGGATACAATATACCTAACAGGATATAAAGTACTTCCTTGAATATCTGTGATTTTTAGATCAAAGTGGACATTATTGTTGCACATATTGACATCCATTGTTTACATGAGGCGTTTTCCATTTAATTTTGACTCCTTTCTCCGTTTTAAGTGGGATTAGCTAAGATCTTGGGAAATTCAATTAAAAAATTGGAATGAAATTTTCAATTACAGCTTATCCCTTTTGAACATGTTTGAAAAGATTTTGGGGAGCCTCTCTACCTCATTTTTTAAATCAATGAAACTTTCCCCCAAATAAATGCAAACTACAGATTTGTAGTAAATATTAATTATCAGCAAATTGGCCGATTAAATAATAATTAATTAATCTAAATTTTTAAATAAGTAGGTGGGTGCTCTAATATTTTCCTTTTCTTTCCTAGCTCTTAAAATAGCTCATCAAATTTATATCATTTACTGTCACAATTAAAAAAATTATTTTATAGTTGAGATTGTAAAGATGACTAACAGATTTAATAATAAATCACACATTTATCAGTGCAATTTCAAAATTAACAATCAAATAATAAACCTTAAATTTTTTTTTAAATTTTAAAAATTTAAGCTTTATTGAATTATTTGAAAATAGCACAAGTATTTAAATTTTTTTCCTTACTTTTTTTATTCTTTTTTAGTTTCTTATGTTTTATATTATAATTAATCTTCCATACGCATCAATTATGATTAATGCATATCAGAAACTATTCCTTCAGAGTTGGCGTTCTTCTTTCCATTCATATCCATTAGTTTGAGGTCATATCCAGAAACTATTTTAGCAGAACTGGCTTCTTTTATGGTTGCCGATTCGACGATAATACAATTCAAATGTAGAAGTATGATTAAGAAACTCACTAGGAAGCAGAGAAAATTCATATTACAGGCCGTTTATATTTTGTTGACCACAATTCGTTAAAGTGTAGAAATTACTGACAAAGGATAAACACGAGTTATGTTATATACCTGTATCTAACCATTATTATTATGATCATTGTCTATAAAATGCGAATATAATTTGCAATCTATATATATTTTTTTTACAATTTTTTTCATGATGTATCAATGTATCATATAACTTCTCGACCGTTTTTATTTTGCATTATATGTTATTGCAATTTTTCTGATAAGAAAGCAAATGTCTCACGGTCAATAGACAAGCAGATATGCAAAGTGTTAAAATACTGTACATGGTATACCTTCTGATAGTTTCCTCATTATTTAATTGAAATAGTAAAACGACTAAATACTTTTCTTTTGTGTTTATTTCAACTTTAATATTAGGTAGTAGCTTTTGTAGTTTTTTAATAACCTGTAAACTGCCGGAAAAGCACTTTATGAGCCGATAATTTTCTTAATATAAAAGTGAAATAGTGAAACGAAAAATTTTACAAACAATGGATAGTTATATGCTGAAAATATCCTTGATATGTTCAATAATTAAAGTATAAAAGCTGATTGTATTTTTATTCTCACTAGTATTTATAGGGAACAATGCTTAGGAGTTTCCAACCTTGACGAACAGGGATTTCATTTCGGCAGGTATTATCAGGTATGCAGTAGGACCACAGTATTAAAGTGCAAAAGCTAAAATTTGTATGTCGTCTTGAAATAACCGTCAATCTGTATTTTAGAAGTCAGGTCTACCAAAGTAACATTGTCCAGGTGTAAATAAATCAAAAAAAGTATTAGTTCAATTGAGAATTAATAAAAATACTAATTTTACATAGTTCATTTAATTTAATAATAAAACTAAATCAATTAAGCTCAACTTTATATGAATTAGTTAATATTCGTGTGTGATTAATATAAATATAATGCTATGACACTACCATAAGCACATTTATTTACTGATACGTGAAAGAGTTTATATATACAGTGACCCTATTTTTTACCGATACTGGCAAGGTTAAAAAACCCCAAGCATTGTTTACTGTATTAGCGAGAATACAGAAATAGTTCAGTCTTTATACTTATCTTATTAGGCTAATTGGTTTCTAAGACACTTCATTTTCGCTCTTGTTGGTATGTAGCAAAAAAAAGATGTAGAACAGCAAATATTCATAGGGGTCGTTCATAAAATACGTTTGCATACAACGGGGGGGGGGGGGTTCTTGTTGAGGGTGACAAGATGTGACAAGGGGGGACAGGGGGTCTACGGCAACGTGACGTTCGCCAAAAAATTTTACTGAATTTTTACAGAATCTTTGGACTTTGGACTGATAAATAGAAATATTATTTATTTGTTCGTTACAGAAGATATTTATTAATTTATTTAAATTTTATTATGAAAATAAAATAAATATTTTTGACTATCAAAATTTGTGTATTATCAATAAAAATTTATCATGTTCGGGGAGGGGGGTGTGACAGCGTGACAACTGGGGAGGAGAGGGCCAAAAAACGCTAATTTTAGTGTGACATATTTTATGAACCATTTCAATTTAAATTCACTCGCATTATTGAAATCGACAATTATATTGTGTTATTTATGACCAACTAGTGTTAATATAAAAAAGACGAAGAGTTAAAAAAAATCGTCTTTATTAAGTCATCTATTACCTACAGTAAGAAAAACACGAGAAAAAAAATTTATAATAACAATAAATACAAACTTAAAAATTACTACTTAAATATTAAGTAAGTTATTAAAAATTAGTTGAAATATTAATTCAATGAGTATGCCACCGTATTTGATGTTGAAATTATATCTTTGATCACTGATTATGGATGTAAACGTCAGGGATGAGGTAGAGTTAGAGGTATCAAACCTAGAAGAAAATACAAGCATACGCTTTTACAAAAAATAAAGACAAAATAAATTCGGTTAGATTACATTCCCTCTTCCTTTTCTATTGAAACAAACATAGCCGAAGAGGGTTTTAGATAAATTAACAGTTGGGACGGTGGGAGGCTTTTATAAAATCCTCCAGTGTCTTCCTTATAAACACACGCAAAAGGTGTTTAATTATATAATATTATAATAGATAGGCATTGGTTAAAATACAAGGTACATATGAAGAAACAAATAGAGTACATATAAAGTGTTATGGTTAAAAACAAAGATTAATTACTTAATTGTGCTTAGCATGAGTTTGTAAAGAACATTCTATTAGATTGTTTGATTTAATTTAAAAAAAAACCGTATTCAATGGGACTGTTGTCACCTTTGTACTTGCACAAAATGATTACTTAATTCTCAATTCCCATGTCAATTAAATTTACATGTAGGTACTATTAGTCCGGTCAAATTAGACCAAAAAATAAGAGTAAAGCTACATAAATTCCCACCAAGCTGATCAGTGAGATTGTTTAAAATATGATTAAAAAAAAATTTGAAATGCCCCTCTTTCCCTTTGTATTGGAGAAAAATTTTAATTTCAATTCCCATGTCAAAAAAATGAGGGTTTTTCCCAAATTTTCAGCAAAACGGTAAGTTTTATCATAAAATTACCCCAGACAAAAATTGCAGATAATAAAATTATCTATAAAATATGTATCTCTAAAATACCCAAAAATAAGCTATGTGACAAATAAATCCCCAAGAACTAGAAAATATTTAGTGCAACTAGAAAAAAGATTGTAGAGGAAAAATTTTCCCCAGAAGATTTTCCCTGAAAAATATATCCCCAAAAAATACCCAAAAGGAAAAAATCCCCTATTTTTTGGGAAAATCCCCTAATCTGGCAACCCTGAGACTAACATATTTCATTTATTGAGCACACTGACATAAAGCAGGTATAAGACCCTAGCAACGCATACAATTGAACAGGAGACAGATGTTGTCTCGAGGTTACACATGGCGTATAAAATAAGGGACTGGGTTTCATTTTACCTGATATCTCAGAAACGGTGGCTCTTAGGAAAAAAGATATTGATATATTTATATATAATTTTAAAATCTACAATTTTTGTCTGAAGTATTTTTATGATAAAACTTACCGTTTTGCTAAAATTATAATTTAAACTGGAAAGTAGCTAGACGAAAACATAATAAACGTACTAATTTTTAAATTGTTTAACGTAATTTAAGTAAAAATTGATATTGATATTCATTTTGTTTGTTATTTACAGTACTGAATTTTAAACAATTCGCAAAAAATTTCCGTCATATAATACGGATTCTAGGTATACAATTTTATTTTTAGCACAACTCGTTTTCTGCTTAAAATTTAAACAGGACCTGGCAACAATATTTATCCAAACATGTTTTTAAAAATATTCCATATAATTTTTTTTAAGTTAACCTTATTATATTATCAATACTGTAATAAAAAATTGTTGCTACTATGATACCCTTCTTAGGTTTTAATTTTTCCTCATGGTTTATACATATGCAGAAGAAAACAACTTTTTATACTTGAAAATTATTTCTGTCAAAATCGTAATCATTAGATCACTCAGGAAAAATTGAAAGGATCTTTAAAAATAAAAACTGATTACGAATGATTATTTTTCAAGATCATTCATTCAATTCAATATTTGTAAAAAGTAAATCGTTATCTGGTTTAGTACAAAGTATTTTTATATATTTACTTAATTACAAAAACGTATTTAATTACATTAATTGACATATGTTTGGCTATTGATTTATTTGCAAATGTTTTAATTAAAAACCACTAGTTATGTACCCTCGTTCATTCATTCTCAAATAAAAACGTTAAATTTATTAAGGACAAGATGAGTTTTTGAATTATTCACATAAAACTAAAAAATGATTTTCAGTTCCAGAAGGATTTCAATGCAAACCGGTGTAATTAAATATTTTGCCCAAAGCAAAACGCAAATCTCTGAAAGTTATGAAATAAAACCTTAAATTTATTTCTTTTAAATACATTTCCGTGTAAGTGTGTAAAATATGTATACAACTTTTATTGCAATTTCAATATTTATTAAAAGTTAATTATCAAGTAATTTATTAAATGTGTAAACGCGAATAGATGCCTCCATTCCTTATATTACGAGGATTTCCGCAGTTATTAGGTGTTCTGTTATGGTACGCCTATTAATTGTCTCTCATTCGTTACGTTTTGAACTATTGTTGTTAAAAAGCGGATAAATCTGTATGGTTGTTGTTACAACCTTGAGGCAAATCATATTGTTACACGCTTGTCTGATTCATTCAACAAAAAAGATGTTAGAAAATCGACAATGTTGAGAAAGTTATACATACTTTAACTTTGAGTCATTTGAGGGTACAATTTATCTAATAGGATATGGAATAGGTACTAAAATACTTTCTAGGATCATATTTTTCTTTGATCAATTTATAAGGACTCTACTGTTGCATTCTTAATTCCTTCAATCTCCTTATATGAGATTAACCTTATAGTGGGTTTTTAATTAGGTAAAATAGGGAGAGAATTTAAATTATAAAGATGATTACGAATGTTTAGTGACCACTCCCCTTTTTTCCAATAAATTTTAAAGATTTTTTATTGGGCCCCATATTTCTTCATGTTAAGCTCACATAAGTAATTAATTAATGTTCCTTAAAAATACTGTCATATTAAAATAAATCATACTACAGATATGTAGTTCATATAAAATATTTTAAATTAATCAATAAAATAATTAAAAGTTCATCTAAAAATATGATTATTTTCTTTCAAAACCGCAGCTCCAATATTGTTTTTACTCTCAAACTTTACAAAGAAGGAAAATATTTTTAAGTAGGCACGTAACAGGTTTAAAAATAATTAGTCACATTTGTCAGCTCAATTTCAAAATTATAATATATAAGTAATACACCTTCAGTACGTTGAAGAATTTTAATCAGCATACCCACAAAGTACAGATTTGACCTTATTATGAAACAAAATTTAAGTAACTGTGTTTCTCGAGGAAAAACATGTTTAATTAAAACGATTAAAAACTACCATTTACCTAATTTTATATGTAAACTATTTATGTCTCTAATATATTCGAAGGTACCGTTTTTATAATTATTTACAAGAAAAAAGGTTTGTCCCAGATAACACATTTTTTTAATATTATTATCAATAAAGAACGTTAATACGTGGTGATAAATAATCAGTAAAGTATAACAATTTGTATTTAAGGCATTTTTTGCAGTTAAAATTATTAAATCTAAAATACCTAGTATGTAAGTATATTTTTATTCAAAAAGGAAGAGGATCTTAATTCGATTGCATTCTTTTGTGTGCATGTTGGCCGATTCTGAACCGGTTTTTTTATTGAACAGGGTGATCCCATTTAACCCTGAACAAAATACTAGATCTCAAAAAGCTATAAAATTAAGGGATGATTCTCGTTTATTAGAAAGTGTCTGAAGTCGGTTTTTGTTTGCAAATGCTAAAATAGCCTCACGCTAATTTATTAAGTTATAATTTATTACTTACTTGGCACACAGTTTCTTGTTTTCTACCATTTTTCAACTATTTTTCCATCCGCACCAATTGCATGCTCATTATCAGTTCCGGCGTCAACGACAACCCTGTTGGTTATATCCGGAACTTCTGTTTCCTTGTTGTCGCTTTTTTTTCCGTCTGCTTTCATGTGTTTGAAGTCGTCTTCAAAAATCATTTTGTCAGAATCTACTTCTTTATTTGTCGTCTCCATGACTGATTCTGTGGTGGTTCCGGTTTTTTCACTTCCTGACATATTTTTATAATTCACTGTTTCAACGGGCACAGAAGTATTGGGAACCGTTTCTGTAATATACTCCAAATGAGGAGGTATGGTTAAATAACTCGTTAACAAGCAGAGGAAAAGCATATTCAAGGCCGTTTAATATTTTGTTGACCACAACCGGTTAAAGTATGGGAATGACTGACTAAAGATAAACAGAAATTAAATTATATACTTGTACCTACCCAATATTATGACCACTTTAGAATGCGAATTTAATTAGCAATTTCGGAAATTGTGGGGAGTCGAGAGATAAGAAACCCTTTCACGATATCAATCGAACACAACTTGCGCAACAACTATTGATATATTTATCCAAAGTCTCTTTTTATAAGTAAGTACATTATTATATGAGTGTATTACTTAATACATTACTAATAGGTTGAATAAACATTAACGGGTTAACGTATTAGGTACGTAATTTCCAACAAGGAACAAAGGAGGACTATGGCATGAAGTACGTCAAGGATGTAATGGGAAATTTTTATTGCCAAATTACCTAAATCAAGGTGTGTTTCCTGTATTTATGATGAATCAATCTCCGTAAATATTGAATTGGTTTAAACTATTTACCTAGACTCTTCTTTATCAAGATGGTCTACTTATCTACTTGATGATTTATAGTACAACAGATAAAATGACAACATAAAAATACGTGACTAATACTTAATGTTTTTCAAATTAATGACGACTTTTTCATAAAGTATAAAAACGAAATTAAAACACTTGGTAAACTTTTTTTTTCACAATTTTGTTGAGGAAAACTCTGACAATTATTTCGGGCGTTAAGGCATTATCAAAGAGAATAATAAATTACATAAAGGTGTGATCTTATATACAAGGGGTTACAGTAACATGTAAGAAACTTAAAAATGGGGAGGTCCAAAATTCGGTTTGGTCATTTAATAAAAAAGCTTTCTTGGAGCAACATCATATTCCAAACCGAATTTTGGACCTCCTCATTTTTAAGTTTGTTACTGTAACCCCTTGTATATAAGATCCCTCACACCTTTATGTAATTTATTATTCTCTTTGATAATGCCTTAACGCCCGAAACAATTGCTAGAGTTTTCCTCGATAAAAATGTGAAACAAAAGTTTACCAAGTGTTTTAATTTCGTTTTCATATTCAATATGTTTCACCACCAAGTGCCTAGCCAAGATTCAATTTCGTATATATTTACCTAGTATTAAATAATTTTGGAATTGGCCGTCCTTCAAGTATTTTTTTTTTTTATTTATTTAGGTGCTATGTATTATCGATGAGATAATACCTCTTTTGTACACTTTATACTTACATACGGTTTTGCTGGATCAGGGTAGTGCGAGTTAAACGATGTTACCATGATAAAAAGTTGTTTAAAGTTTAAACAATATATTTCGCTATAAATACATATTTACATGTTTCTTATTTTCAAGAATACATTACATAATACAAATTCAAACATTTTACATTGCTTATTATGTAAACTCCCAAACGCTTTTTTTTTTAATTAGATATATATAATTCTAACTTTTTCTAATTAAAAAGCAAAGATTTACAAAAGTTTCATGTTCAACAGATAAGAACACATGCAAATTAGGAAAACACAATTTGTGCTGTTATATCTTCATTAAAAACAAACAAATACGCAAACATAGATGGATAGATTTATGCAACAAATGTCTTATATCACTGCATTATCACTCTTGGTGGTAATTAATAGGAATAGCACGTTAAATAGGACGTAAATATAATTAGATGTTTGATCAATAATCGAGTTATTTATAAGAAAGTATAACGCTACATTCTTTTTTTTGAACTACCATAGAAGTAGAGTGCTAAAATTAATCGTTGAGTTGAATAATAATTATGGATTTAATTTTTTGACTTCAATTAAGAAAGTTTTAGATAGAATACGTATGGTATGGATAATCGATATAAGGGTATAACAAATAATTTTGAATCATGTCAGAATATTAATAAAAAAATTAGTAAAAGGCTCGGCTCATCCCCATTTTGCACTAAACATTTTTAGAAAGAGACATTTCTTATATGACCGAAACACGTAGGTACTTTTTAGTTTGGTTTTTAATGATAAAAGGGGTCAGTATCTTTTTTTACATTACATAATTCTTCTTCTGATTGAAATCAACAAAATAATCAGTCAAATAGGGGTACTAAAAAGTTTTTTATTTTAAAAACGCACCAACATTTCACTTCCTATTTTTTGAGCCTTCATCAAGGCTGTAAAGATATTCATAACAATAAAGTGGTAACAAAGTCTTACTAGTTTTTATAAGTCGGTGAAAACTAACACATAGACCCTGTCGTAACAAACAAACCCCAGTGTTCTCTACTTTGAAGATCGGAATATTTACGTAAACGTGTCATTCGTCTTGTACTTCATAAAAACAAAGAGTGTAAGTACGTAATATATTTAAATGCCCTACAATTATTTGGTTACATTTTCTGTACCCTTATTAAAAGTGACCGGCTAGGTCAAAGCAATTTTCGAGCATTTAAATAATTATGTACCTATCTACCTATATTAATTCTAAAAACATGTTATTGTTTCGTGTTTTTCTTTTATTGGACAACTAATTATTGTAAATAGATACATTCATAAGTTACAAATATATTCTAACAAAATTCATAATAGGTATAGCTAGCATTCTTTAGATTTAACGTTAATTGTTCTACGGCTTTGATTTGTACATATACCGTTTATAGCAATTTTCACAATTAATTGATACTGTAAATACAAATTGGATTTTTCTTTTGTGTTAATTTTATCTTTTGTATAACGTAATAGATGTTATATGTGATGACTGATGACGTACAACCTGCTAATGAGAAAAGTGGATAAACCGCAAGTGAATTTAGATTGTAAAGGGATTTTACAATAATTTTTATATGCTGCTACGTTTCGAGATACTTCACTGAAAAGATTATTTTGAAATAAGTGATAATTTCCACAGATCGTTCAGAATAGAAATCTAAATTTTAATAACTTCAAATACGCATAACTTCGTTTTTTCAAATATCATCGGCCCTTTTTTTTTTTAAAATTAAATTTTCTTCCTTTTTTCTCTTTCAATCCATGTATTATTTTCTGCTTGTTTTGTAAGAAATTTACATTTAGAAATAATCAGGAAATTTTTTTTTTATAAACTCTTTTTATTGTAAAAAAATGAAAGTAATTGTTACAGCAGTTTTACTCATGTGTTTTTTTTACAGATGAATTTGGGATGGCACTTATTTTCCTGCCTTCACCAAGTGAGATAATTCTCTATTAAACAGTTCCCAATTACACGGAAACAGAGTATTTCCTTACTAAATGTTAATGGGCTTTTTAAACATTAGCAGGTAAGATACCTTTGAAAATAAATGCTTAAATATACAAAGTTATTTGTGTGGCTGAAACTGTGACTGCTTTATAAAGTTACATGTTTGATGAAATGTTATTAAAGTATTCATTTATTTTTTAAAGGCTTCGCGATAAGGCAAGGATACTACAGTGTTCTGTGTAAAATTTGACAAGGAAGTTGTCTTAGCTGACTATGAATACTTCATTTTTGACGAGGCACAATTTTGGGGACTTGGAATTTTATGGGTAAGTTTTATTTTAAAACTGGCTTTCAATTTTAAATTAATACTTAATATAAAAACGGTGTAAAACTATAGAAACGCGGCCCCTCCTAAAAAGAAAGTTGGAACTTGTTTTTTGCAAGAAATGGTTTTATTTTAGTCTGAAGACCAATTAAAAATGGGGGGAAAGCGATATTTTTAATTTTTATTAATTAAAATTGCAAAAAACTACCAATAAACGTGACATTAAAACACGTGAATTTAGTAAAAATTTGACGTTGTCTCGTTGACAAAGTTAAAAGGGATTCTATAGTTTTACCAAACATAGTGCCTACAGTATATTAAAAACAAGGAATTATGGTTGTTAATTTTTCATCTGTATTTAGTTTCAGTGAAGAGTGATAAGGTCGACTTTTTCTCCCCTGAAAAGAAGAGATGACGATCAAAACAAGAAATTACTGCTAAAGGAATTTACTGCATGGAATTGATTGCTTTTTGGATATGTTGGTAATTTCCAGGATAATATAAATGGTAAGAAAAATTAGTTTCGGTGTTTTTATTCATATTTACTTGTTAGCTAAAACCTAAAAACATTATAAATATTAATTTTTACAGTAGTCTAAATAAAAACGAATAAATAATTGATACAATTGTTTGCAATTAATTTGTTCATTCAAAATAAACAGGTTAATTAAAAAACTTTTTTCATGTGCAGTTAGTTTCAATGAAGAGGGATATGGATGACTTATTCTCTACTGAAAAAGGGATGATGACCACAACGACAAGTCTACTGCTGAAGAGATTTGATGCATGGAATTGATCATTATTTGGATACATTGGGAGTTTGCTGGAAAGTATAGACGGTAAGAAAAATCATTTGTGAATATTATTGTGTTAGAAGATAAATTCTGTTTATTTATTTTTCGAAAGACTATGTTAGGGAATTTGTCATAAAAAGATTAATCAATATTACAAAAAATGTAAATAATTGATAGAATTTGTGACTAATTTGTTCATTTAAATTAAACAATTATAATTGTAAAGAAATGAACATTAAAAATAATTTTTCAATTTTATTTAGATTCAATGAAGAGTCATAAGATTGATATTTCTCTCCTGAAAAAAAAAAAAAGGATGACGATCACATCAAGTCTACTGCTAATGGAGTTTTCTGCGTTGAACTAATTACTGTGTGGATGCACTTGGAGTTTGCTGGACAATATAAATGGCAAGAAAAATAATTTTAAAATATATTTGTAGCCTTATGTTTGTTTGTACCTTAAATAGTAGCAGTAATTCAATAATAAACAAAACCCCGAAATATTAATCTTTGCAATTCATTAGAAAAAGAACAATTATTAATATAGGTATGTATTCAGTTGCAAAAACCTAATTTGTTGTTCAAAAATTGCTGCCTAAAGTTAATAAAAGAGCGTTCTTCGTTAATATCTCAAAAAACTATTTAAGTGATTTGTTATTAACAATTCGCATTTAAAATGTTATTCAGTAATGTACTTAATTTTTGAAATTAACGTAAATTGAATTGAATATCACATTTTTTAATTTCTTATTACTGTTTTTTAAATACTCATTTGCAAATAAACATTTCTAGATGTAGTTTGTTTGTTCATAAATACTTCAAAATTCTGACATTTTATTTAGAAAACGTATACAAAGCTTCTTTGTTAATATTTAAAATGTTGAGTTTTTTTGTAATACCCACCTGGAACTTCTAACATTTTAGCGCCAAATATTATGTATAGAATAAGTTTAGTTATAACTTGTACTACGAACGGGAAATAATAGACAGTAATAAATCAACATAGTGAAGGTGTGTTGCAGATAACGCAACGTGAGGGGGTGAAAAATTAAGTAGCGGTTCGTAAAATTGAACAAACTTTTATAATGATGTAATTGTATTTTAATTTTTTGTGTATTTTCTCCTTCAGGTATTTTTTTTTATTGTTGTTAAATATTAATATTAACTTAATTTCAATCAACATTAACAAAAGTTCGTAATTGTAATTTGTTTAGTTTTGTACGTCCATGAGACTACTAAAGCATTTTTGTAACTGTAACTAAATGTGTTGGGAATAATTACTCACCCTTCATTTTGAACTTGAAATTTTATCATTTTTAATTGTCAAATTTAGAGTTCTGTAGCACCTTCAATTTTGAAGATCCATTTACCAAATCTTCGAAATTTTGTCTGTAGATGCTAGGAACAAAAACTACTTAGTAAAATTTGTTGGGGATAATTATTTACCCCTCAATTTGAACTTGAAATTTTGTCATTTTTAATTGTCAAAGTTTAGAATTCTGTAGCACCTTCATTTTTTGAGATTCATATAACAAATCTTCAAAATTTTGTCTGTAGACGCTAGAAACAAAATGTACTTAGTAAAATGGGTTGGGGATAATTTTTCAACCCTCATTTCGAACTTGAAATTTTGTAATTTTTAATTGTCAAAGTTTAGAGTTCTGTAGCACCTTCAATTTTGAAGATCCATTTACCAAATCCTCAAAATTTTGTCTGTAGATGCTAGGAACAAAATCTACTTAGTAAAATTTGTTGGGGATAATTATTCACCCCTCATTTTGAACTTGAAATTTTGTCATTTTTAATTGTTAAAGTTTAGAGTTCTGTAGCACCTTCATTTTTTAAGATTCATATACCAAATCTTCAAAATTTTGTCTGTAGATGCTAGGAACAAAATCTGCATAGTCAAATTTATTGGGGGTGATTATTCAACCCCTTATTTTATGCTTGGATGTTTATTAATTTTAACTGTCTAATTTAAGAGTGCCATGATATTAACAGCTCTTAAAATTTAACTATTAGATTTTAATAATTTTGTCTACAGACGATAGGAAAAAAATTGTTGGCAGTGATTATTGTTTGGACTTAAAATAAAAATTTTCAGATTCGAAACATCTACAATTTCAAGATTTAATTGCCAAATTTTAATATTTATTTTTTTTGAAATTTGTCTAATGATATTTTAAGGGTAATTATTTTCTCCTTGTTTTGGGCTTTTTTTTCTCTTCTTAGCATCAAAATTACAGGTGTAACTTTTGCCTTTTTCATATTTAATAAAAAATGTGAAGTTACATTTTCTAAAAGGGGTTATTTTACAACCCCTTCTGTACTTAATAATAATAATTTTCAATTATCAAAATTCATTCCAGATAGATAATTATTATTTTGTCAAAAGAGGAACGGAAAGAAAAAGTCGTATTTTTAATTGCTATTTTATTAACTAAATGTTTATGTACATCAATAACAACAGCATATAATACTTAGGTATTTATTTAAGTATCTAGGATAAAATACTTTTGTAAATAATATTAACATAAATTATAGGACATCTTTGAACACACAGTATAAAATATACTCGAGACTACTAAAACATTTTTGTAACTTAGTAGAATTTTCAATTTGAACCTACTTTACTTTCTATCCATAGATGGCGCTGTGGAAATTGTTTGAAGCAGTTTTACAATCGAGATATTATGGACTAGTCGTCAAAACACTATAGGGTTGGAGGTCGGGGACGGTGGGGGTCTACCAACATAGCTCAGGATGAGTGTCTGAAATATGAAAGGCGCCGAAGGCGCCTTTCATATCGCAAGGCGCCTTCGGCGCCTTGCATAATTAAGCTACTTATCCTGAGCTATGTTGGTAGACCCCCACCGTCCCCGACCTCCAACCCTATAGTGTTTTGACGACTAGTCCATAATATCTCGATTGTAAAACTGCTTCAAACAATTTCCACAGCGCCATCTATGGATAGAAAGTAAAGTAGGTTCTAATTGAAAATTCTACTAAGTTTAATTAATATGAAGTTAATATTATAGTGTATATGTATAACTGTTTTATGTCTTGATGATGTTTTTCTATTTGTATACAAATATTAATTTGTTTGAAATAAATGGCTGAAATTAATACGTATTTGTTTTTTGTAATAAGTGACCAAATGAAGTGCTTCTGAAATAATTGAGTAATACAAATGTCATTAAGCAAATTATAAGAAAAAAGATAAAATTATTATTACATACTTAATGTTCTTTAGTGTTCTTCTAGAAAAGTGACGAAGTGAAAAGTTTCTGAAACAGCTGTATGTGGAGTAAATTAATTAAATGTATTTGAGAATAAACAAAAGTTTTAAGTAATTAATTTATTGAATGCGTAAAAGATACAAATTTTTTCTAAAACAAATACTGTGAAAAGATATAATTTTAAAAACTTTTATATTAATATTTAAACGCTATATTTGGAGAAAAAAAGCTCATCTGAAACTCCATGGCCTCCACAATCACCCCTTATAGCCAACCCTTATCCGCCAATATATTTTTAACGATTAAAATTTAATTTAACTAATAATTTTACCAAAAAGACAATTTAGAAAAGTTTTGAGTATCAGAGGGACTTTTTTGTTACAAATGTATCGTTTAAACATTGACATAATAGTTTATAAATACAAATAAATACCTGTAAGAGAAAAATATAAGAAAACAAATGAAAACAAATTAAGTATGATGTATTTAGTCTTCGATCGATGTCCTTTACCTGTAAGCGAATAGTGCAGTGCATTAACCAACTAAACTACAAAGGACTAACGACAAAAACTAATAGAATTGGTAGAAAAGATCGGACAGATTTCGTCTGAGAGAGCTGGGCAGTCGCCTATTGCTTCTATTCCAGATAACCCACACCAATCAGTCTGAAAGGAAGTGACGTTCGAGTAGACCGCGAGAAGTGTATAAGACACTTCAAAGAACAACTAAAAAGCTAAGTCCAAAGCAAGTCGCTCAGGGAGGCCTTTGCTTCTACGCCTTGGATGAGAAGGAACAAGCAAGATAACGAAACGTTGAATCCTGCGGATCTTGTAGGGTAAATGCGAAGCGTGATAGTAAGAATTGCAGTAAGCAAAGCGAAGAGGTAGGCAAGAGAACATGCAAAATAAAATATTAATTCTAAAAAACAACAAACAAATGAATGAATTGAGTGATAACCATGCAAAATAAAATATGAATGAACAAATGAAATCTAATAAACAAAAATAAAAATGTTCTAACTACGGAATCTTCTTTTCTTCTCCCGCGGCGACCTGAAACAGATACGGTAGCAACTAATTAATAACGAGCAATATTTAATTAACTTTTAAGCTATTCTCACCTCAATAATGTGCAGAATGTGATGTTCCAAAGAAATTGTCCAACGAAGACATATAATATATATAATATATAATCCAGATCACCTCTCCTCAGCCAATCACTTGGATCTCCGCTTGAAATTGTTGTTAGCAGAAGGTAGAACTCGTCGATATAAGCGGTGTCAGCATTAGAGAGCCTCCCTCGTCGATAAGTTGTAGGAAGACGTCATATGTTGTTGGAGAGCAAATAATCGTTGGAACTGCTCTCGAATGTAAATGCAGGTACAATCTGTTTTGGTAATAGAAGAATAAAATGTTAATGACATGTACAATATAATATAGTAATATATTTTACATCTTTTTTTATTTTAAATGATCAGTACATAAAGTTTCGTTTTTTTAAAAAAGGATTATAATTACCTATGTTTCATTTAAAAAGAAACGATTATCTTTTAAACTATAACATAAGCGAGTAATGAGAAGTGTTAAATAAAATTAAAAACACTTGGTAAGTTTAACAATATGTTTGCTTGGTTCTCCAACAACTCTTTCAATTATTACACTATCTTGATAGTATCAACTTATTCTTTGAAATAATGTAACAATCGAAACAACTGTAACAGAAGCAAATAAATACATCATTAATTGTTTGTTTTTACATTTCCTTGATGGAAACCCATTTCCAGTTATTTACAAAATTGAATTGAAACAATGTAGTTTCACTTGATTATTTATTTCGAACACTCGACAATATTGTTTTGATCATTGGCGATTATTATCAAGATACATTGTGTATTTATTTATTTAAATAAAACATAGAAGACAATTTCTTCAACGTTTATTAATTTCACTTTACAATTGTTATGCCTTGTGATGAAGTCTTAAACAGGGCAAAACAATTGTGAATTAAAATTAATTAAAGTGTGTCAATTAACTTCTATAATTTACTTTTTGTCTCTTCTGCAGTTGCCAATTTGGCATATACATTCGACGTCTCAAAACATTTAGTAACAAAAATTGTCTGTTGTAGCTTACTTTTCGTATTTTTCATTTATTTATTTCAAGTAGGCGTATATTTTTATTTAGTTTAAAGTGAGAGGAGAATTTTCCGTTTTAACAATTCCCATTCATTCTTAAATATAGATAATGTCTTAGGAAAATTTTAAACAGTAACAACAGTGTTATTTAAAGGAATAACAATTCTCTTATATCCAAAGCAGTTCAGTATTTATATATTTATGATTTAATCAAGGGCCATTTCAGGAGATTTAACTTCAGTAGCAGGGTGGCGTTTAAAAAATCATATCTCGGAAACGGTAAGTCCTACAGGAACGACCTAGAGCTCAATCTAAACTAGAAGGACGCAGCAAGTTTTTGGTGCAAGCCGCACTCAAATCGGACAGTCCCGGCCCGAACTACAGACCTCCCCGTTCGCGGCATTTAGCTATCTATCTATCGAAATAATTACTATTATTAAAATGATTAGGACAGATTACGTACATAGTAAGCGTAAAAAAGAAAGCAGTTTGTTTATAAATTCAAACATTAACAAAAAAGCTTTATATATGTTTTCTAAATAAAATGTCAAAATTTTAAGGTATTTATGAACAAACAAACTAGATCTAGAAATGTTTTATTTGCAAATAAGTATTTAAAAAACAGTAATAACACATTAAAAAATGAGATATTCAATTCAATTTACGTTAATTTCAAAAATTAAGTACATTACTGAATAACATTTTAAATGCGAATTGTTAATAACAAATCACTTAAATAGTTTTTTGAGATATTAACGAAGAACGCTCTTTTATTAACTTTATGCAGCAATTTTTGAACAACAAATTAGGTTTTTGCAACTGAATACATACCTATATTAATAATTGTTATTTTTCTAATGAATTGCAGAGGTTAATATTTCGTGGTTTGTTTATTATTGAATTACTGCTACTATTTAGGGTACAAACAAACATAAGACTACAAAAATATTTTAAAATTATTTTTCTTACCATTTATATTGTCCAGAAAACTCCCAGTGCATCCACACAGTAATTAGTTCAACGCAGAAAACTCCTTTAGCAGTAGACTTGATGTTGTGATCGTCATCCTTTTTCTTTTCAGGAGAGAAATATCAATCTTATGACTCTTCATTGAATCTAAATAAAATTGAAAAATTCTTTTTAATGTTCATTTCTTTACAATTATAATTGTTTCATTTAAATGAAAAAATTAGTCACAAATTCTATCAATTATTTATATTTTTTTTGTAATATTGATTAATCTTTTTATGACAAATTCCCTAACATAGTCTTTCTAAAAATAAATAAAAAGAATTTATCTTTCAACACAATAATATTCATAAATGATTTTTCTTACCGTCTATGCTTTCCAGCAAACTCCCAATTTATCCAAATAATGATCAATTCCATGCATTAAATCTCTTCAGCAGTAGACTTGTTGTTGTGATCATCATTCCTTTTTCAATAGAGAATAAGTCATCCATATCCCTCTTCATTGAAACTAACTGCACATGAAAAAAACTTTTTTAATTAACCTGTTTATTTTGAATGAACAAATTAATTGCAAACAATTGTATCAATTATTTGTTCATTTTTATTTAAACTACTGTAAAAATGAATATTTATAATATTTTTAGGTATTAGCTAATTATAAACAAGCAAATATGAATATAAACACTGAAACTAATAACTGAGGAGATTTGTTTAAAGAACAAATTTAAAGCTACAAAAGTATTCTTAAGTAATTTTTCTTACCATTTATATTATCCTGGAAATTACCAACATACCCAAAAAGCAATAAATTCCATGCAACAAATTCCTTTAGGGAGAAAAAGTCGACCTTATCACTCTTCACTGAAACTAAATACAGATGAAAAATTACCAACCATAATTCCTTGTTTTTAATATAATATAGGTACTGTGTTTGCTAAAACTATAGAATCTTTTTTAACTTTGTAACCATAGTTTACCAGTGCACACACAACCTTTACTCGAGACAACGGACAACAAGGAGAAATTAAGTAATTTATCAAAAATAAAAAGCATTTTAAAAGTTAGGGGTTGAAGGTGTTTATTGCTATTTTCTAACCATAAAGGTCATTCAACTGATTGCCCTAAATAATATTAATAAATTTTAATACTTTCTGTTCAACTAATAAAGGAGAAGTTAAGTAATTCATCAACAAATAAAAAACATTTTAGAAATTAGGGGTTGAAGGTGTTTTTTAGTATTATCAAACCATACAGTTCTTTCAACATATGGCCCTTAATAATTTTAATACATTTTGATATTTTCTGTTTAGTTAAGAAAGTAGGTAATTTATCAAAAAATATATTTTTTTAAATTAAGGGTTGAAGAAGGTGTTTTCTGGTTGCTTCTACTTATAATTTTCTTAATTTGATGCTCCTAGACAACTTTTTATATAATTGGATATTGTTTAACAAGAGAATAATTAATTTATTAGAAAGTTAAAAATGCTTTTTTTTCTAAATTAGGGGTTGAAAGTGGTTCTGGATTACTTTTAACTGCAATGTTCTTTCAATTAATACATTCAGACAACTCTTAATATATTGTATTACTCTCTGCTTGTTAAGTAATGAGCAATTAATTTATTAAGAAATAACAAAATACATTTTTTAAATTAGTGGTTGAAAATGTTTCCTGATTGTTTCTAACTATAAATTTCTTACAAATGATGACCTTAGAAAACGTCTTATATAATTTGATAACCTCTGCTTGTTTAAAAAGGAAAAAATTAATTTATAAAAAGATTAAAGTCGGCTTTTTCTAAGTTAGGGGTTGAAAGTGGATCTCGATAATTTTTAACTGTATTGTTCTTTCAAATGATGCTCCTAGACAAGTTTTAATATATTTTAGTACACTCTGCTTGTTAAATGAGACTTCTTTTTTCACTCTATTTTACAATCAACAAATATGTAAAAATTGAAACGATTATTTAGAATCTTTTAACGAACCAATTGAAAGCCATAAAAACATCCTTAAATAATTTTTCTTACCATTTATTTTGTCAAACAAACTCTTAAAGTGTCCAAAAAGCAATCAAGTCCGTTCAGAGAACTTCTTTAGCAATAGACATCATGTTGTGCTTGTCATCATTTGTTTCCAGGAGATAAAATGGCATTCTCAGCATTCTTCATTGAAACTAAATAAAAATGAAAAATTAACAATTTCTTTTTGAATATATTACTATAGCAATGCAACTTATTTATAACGCAATTATACACTATGTCCAACGCACAAAATGAAAATAATCAACGGAAAATGGAAATTCAAGAAACGTTTTTCTTTGAGTTTCCTGAAGACGAATTTTTTATATCGAAACGCTTTTTGTTAGTGTGTAGTATCGTTGAAACGCTAATAAAATACAGGTACTTTTAAAAAATTTAAAAACAAATTCAGGTACGTGTAACTGTATAACTGAAGCAATTTTTATAACAGAAATTACGTAAACATTCGATTGTAGAAGCCTTAACTTGTTGAAACTGATCCATAATTTAATTTAAATAATAAAACACAAAAAGTTTCAAGAAATATGTTGTAATGTTGACACAACAATTGTTTCGCTGTACTACAGCTTCTTCAGGTGAAGATTTGACAAACTTAGACTACGATACCGCTATATATATATATCCATACAATTTAAGGTGGGGCTGGTTTAACAATTAAATTTAGGTTTAACAACGGAGAATTCTTAAAATCTAGTTGATCATTTAAGATATTATTTTAGTTTTTGAATCTATTAATCTGAAGACTTTCTAAAAGGTCTAGTTTTAAACCTTTGTTTTATATATGCAGGATTTTGTAATCATGATCAAAATTATGTTTACATTGAATTAAATGATCAGCATAAGTTGATTCTGTTCTATTGTTGATAAAATCTTTATAATGTTCATGAATGCGTATCTTGAATGATCGACCAGTCTGGCCAACATAGGCATTTTTACAATCTAGACAATTAAACAAATAAACACCTGATTTAAAATGTTTAGGTGTTTTACATTTGTTGTTAATTATATTTTGACCTAACGTATTGTTTGTTTTAAAGAAGACATGACTAGTACTGATTTTTTGAATAGTTTTTGCTACAGTGACTGATACGTTACCTAGATAGGTGATACAATTGAAGTTATTAAATTTAACTTTAACATTAGGGAAAACACCGTCTAGAGTTTTTTGTTTAAGCTTATTTTTTAATATACTATCCACTAACTGAGGGGAATAACCATTATTTTGTAACTGCAAATCATATTGGTCTTGCTTTAATGGAATAGAAATTAAACTATGAATAAAAGAATCAAAAGCAGCTAATTTATGTGACGTTGGGTGGTGAGATTTAGCGTGAATAACATGATCCGTGTGTGTAGGCTTACGATATATTCCAAAAACATGTTTTAAGCCTTCTCTTTTTATTGTTAAATCTAGGAAATTTATTGATTTATTTTCATTTTCGATTTCTATAGTGAATTTTATTTTGTCATGTATACTATTGATATAATTATGAAATTTATCAAGAAGTCGATCTGAACCCGTAAAACAAATTAGTATATCATCTACATACCTCACCCAATATAAGCAATTTTTAAATAAATGGTGTGTAGATATGATGTTTTCTATGTTATTCATAAATAACTCAGCTAAAAGGAGGCTGAGGGGATTACCCATAGCAAGACTTCTTTTCTTTAAGGTAAAATTTATCTTGAAATAATAAATAGTTTTGACCTATACAAACTTCCAATAATTTTATAATGTCGTTAGAAATAAGTGGATTGGAATATAATTTAATAAACTTATTTTTGACAATATCGATAACATCCTTAGGGGGTATACTCGCAAACAAGTTAGTTACATCGAACGAAATTAATTTACAATTACGAGGTAATGACAAGTTGGAAATTTATAAGTTCTACTGAATTTTTGATAGAGAAAGTTGACTTAAAATTTGTTATTTTTAATATTTCTTTGATTAAAAATTTTGCAATTTTGGAACAGGGGGCTTGGAGATAAGCCACTACCGATCTGATAGGAGTGTCTATTTTACGTAAAGCCTTTTAACCACAAATTGTCGATATTATAAGGTACGTAGTACTCAGTGGTGTAGCGTAGGGGGGGCAGGGGGTGCGGCCCGATCCGGGCGGCACTTTTTAGGGGGCGGCAAAATTTCACAGTAAATAATAAAATATATTTATGAACCATTTCATATTTTTAACACAACTATAAATTCGGACCGATTGAAAAGAGTACGGAATTTTTCATTACTTATTCTGTGACAAATTCGGGGTATCCCCTTTTTTTGAATGATATTTTGTAGCGAATGGCAACACCGTCTATACTGACTTGCAGGGATTCCCCGTTTTTTTTTTTTGTGCTTGAATTGTCTATGACTTATAATCAGCAAGAATGACTTTTATTACATATATAGGTATTCGTACAATACATTTATCTTGTCTATTGAACAAGAGGTGTGTGATGCTATAGACATTGATGGTGCAATAAAAGACTTTGCTCTTAAAAAAAGTAGACCTATAAATTTTTAATTAAAGCCGGAAGTTTTGTTTTTAACTCTAACAAGTACCTACTTATACTATTTTTCAATAAAGATATAAATATTACTTAATAGTATCATCCTAGTTCTAATTAAAAATTGATTTTCGTTTTATATTCAATTCGCAAATTATCTCGATCGTCGAAGTGAACCCTAATTTTAAGTAGGTACTATTACCTTAACGATCGATATGATTAAATAATACCTCGTATGTACCTGTTATATCAGTGGTTGAAGTAAGAATTTTTGTATTAATAAACATCATTGTAAAACAAATAAACTTTTTTATTTAAAATCTTACCTGTATAATGCAAAATAATGATGACTGTTCTTGCCGAAAAGTCCTCTAGAATTAATGTATATAATGTATAGTATACATTAAATTGAAATACCTAATTAAGAGAGCGGCAAAATTGTTTTCCGCCCCGGGCAGCCGATACCTACGCTACGCCACTGGTAGTACTGCAAAGTGGCATAAGTTTTAACAAAATGTGCCAAATTCTGACGTTACCTTTTAAAATCGTAATTGATATTAAATAAATTGATTATAAATTAGTACCTATTTTATGTGAAATTTTGTCATCAGCTTATTAAATATACTGATGAAACCAAAAACCGAAAACTCAAAAATATAATTGTGTTCACACTCTTATTGTATTAAGCAGTGTGTAAAATGAGCACTTATCTACTAGGTATATTTAGGTCTTTAGATGTACGCAAAGCAATTTTGTTAATTACAAATTAGACACGTTTATTTGAGGGAAATAATAAACTAATGCTACGTACCTTTTTTATTATCATTATTATAATGCTGAATGAAGAACCATTAAATCCACATTTCCGAAGGAATTTGCAGTACGAACCATTAAACTTTTTTCCACAAACGGCAAACATACTGGAACTGAGGCGAGGACCGGCGAGGACAATTGAAAGGTGAACCAGTTTCTTTATCTGTTTTAACACAGCACATGCGTCCTCCTTTATAAATAACTCGTTCAAAACAAGATTAAACACATACAAGGGATCATAAGAAAATAAAAAGCCAAAATGAATATTTGACATTTAAATTAAAATTACACTGTTAAGGATGAAAATTGTTATTTGATAGTTTCATGTACTAATAATTACAATATGTATTTAATTATATTATCTATTGCAATTAAAATAATTTTAAAGAAATAAAATCACACTACTAAAATAAAAACATTATTAGAAAAAAGTTAATCGAAATATGTAATTAAGTTTCTTAAAATATTCAAAATAAATAGTAATCAATCTACCCTTGTTTGCCTTTCTATAATTAATAGAAAAAATTAATTTTTGCGGATGATCAAAACATTTTAAATCAATCAAATATGATTATGATGCTGAGACTGTCTAAGCAGAAGAAGCAGCAGGAGCAGCAGAATCTACTGAGGATGCCAGCAGTCGAGACTGGCGAAACGTTTAGTAAATGAGGAAGACAGGACCACGACATAACAACCCGGAAAATACTTGGTTACCATACGAACGCCGGCCGTGAAAGTCTACGATCATCATTATGGTGCTTCTTTCCTTCAATTTGACTTGTTTGCTTTTAAGTTTTGGTATTCTAGAAATGGTTTACAATTTAATGTGAGAAAATTGATATTTCCAGAACTTTTCAGAATAAAGGAACGTTCTACACGGCATACTGTTAGGCTCAAAATTGCGATACTTTTTACAGAATTTTTTTTTTAATATTAGTATTTTAAAAAAGAACTAATACATCACAAAAAGTAATAAATCAAGTTTTGCCTAACAATTTCATCAGCAAATTACAGATGTACCAACACATCAGGTTTTTTAAACAGGTAACCTTAAACCTACGTATGTTAGTGCAGTGACATTGATAAGTGTTATTATGTCAGTAAAAAAATCACCAATTAGGCGATATTAAGCAATAAACAGACTTGCCTTGTTAGCAGAGACCTATACAATACGCATTTCTTTGTGTATTTAACAAAAAAAAAGAATTCGATACATTATTAGAAAATCTTTAAATTAATAATAAATAACAATTAGGCATTACATAAGTTATTTAAGACAAATAAGTTAATATTATTTGGGAATCTTGCCCTAAGTGTAAAATATTTTCTTCAAATTTAAATGAAGCCGCCCTTTAGATACCTCTGACCTAATAATAATAAAAGAGTTCGGTTCATAATCAGTAAAGAAATCATTAATACATACACAGCAAAAAAATAAAAGTACAAGTAAAGTAAAACTTACTTTTAGGTAAAAATTTTTTCCAATGGTATCAGTCATTATGTCCAATTCTTTTCATTAACAATTTCTGAGCAAAATTCTGTCTCGTTAAATTTTAATTGGTGAAAATAATATCACGTATACCTACCTGGTATAAATTATTTTTTATTCCATATTTTGGTTATATTTCCTTCTGCATCGATACCATAATTTTCGTTTTGTTGGACATCAATCGCCATTCGCAAATACGCTTGATGGTTTTTGCTTCGTGCATTTTCGTATTCTTTTAGTTTTTTAAATTCGTCTTCGAAAATTATTTTGTCGTTACTTTTTACTTCCTTTTTGGCTACTTCCTTGTCCTCTACTTCTTTTCTTTTATCAGATTCGGATTCGGACATTGTTTTACAACTCACTTATTTGACGAACACGACTTGCTTCAAATTCTAAAGTCTGTAAGTAATTCAGTAAAAGTAATTTTAAATAAGTGTATAAACTAAACCTATTTTTAGTTTGTAATTTCCATGGAAAATGCATGAATTCAGGATTTTTGTTAACTTAAGAAATGGGACGTACGTTCAGAAAAAGCTTAACCAGAAATAGATTTCTAACAAACAAACAAACAAACAAACAAACAAACAAACAAACAAACAAACAAACAAACAAACAAACAAACAAACAAACAAACAAACAAACAAACAAACAAACAAACAAACAAACAAACAAACAAACAAACAAACAAACAAACAAACAAACAAACAAACAAACAAACAACGAACTGATTTTTAGTACCTAGGGGTTAAAAATATTTATGATCTGTATTTTATGCCAAATTCTTATATATTTTATAATAATCAATAGCCTTATCGGTTTTACTTAAACTAAATTGATTTAAAATAATTGTAATTATTGATAGTTTAATGGTGTTTCTTAATTTCTCATTATTTACATTTGGTTTGGCGTCGACAATTTTTTAAAAACTTTTCTTTAATACTAAAAGTTGCTTTTGCTTTCCAAAATAAGTGTATTCTTCTTTTTCTTCGGAAATAAATTAATTTTTGATCTGTAGAATGATATAGAAAAAAGTTTTTATCTGAATATGTAGAATTAAATATAATATTTAGCAAATTCATGAAATACCTATTATTAATTAAATAAACAGGTTTATTTATTTGAAGTTTATGATGGAAAAATCTGAATTGAAATTTCTGTCAATTAATTCCACAAATATAAATATTATAAGTATAAGGTTCAGTGATAAGTTGTCAAAATGTTTGTCACTTTTTGGTAAACACTCAAATTGTTAGTGAAAAAATACAAAAATGTTCATAAACCATGGGAAATCGTATAAACAGGTATTTTCTTTTTTAATATCATTTAACTGTAGGTAGTATTAAATAGAAATTAAAGAGAAACATTTATGTAATGCTTTATTCGATACATACAAAATTACAAAAAATTAAATATTCATAAGAACTATTATACAAAACGTTACCAGATTCAGTCTGTTTGTCCATTATCCATTATATGTTAATCTCAAAATTACCAACTTCCTCCAGACATTCTCTTTCTGTTCATCTCATCCATACTGTCTTTATTAGTTGCTCTTAATAGGTTTTCTTGATCTGCAAATCTTCCGAGGTCGGCTTCACTCCATGCAGTAGATCCTACAATTGCCTCAGCACTTTGCCTTTCGGGTGAATCCTTGATATCACGAACTTCTGATCCTGTCTGGGCAGAAACAGTTTGAGATTTTTCACCTATACTTTGCATGTCCGTGACTTGGGAAGAAACTTCCTTTTTTTAGCGATTTCGTTTGATCTTCAACTCCAACTGTTGACATAACATCAGATGATCTGGCAGTAGGCATTATTTCGGTGTCGTCGCTATCCATAGCCCTGTAAGTACCAGGAGGCTTGTAACCACTTGGAGCTTTTCCATAACCTTCACTTCCGTAACCATAAGAAGATCCATATTTAACTTCATACTTTGGTGCTTCGTACTTAGGAGCTTCATATTTAGGTGCTTCATATTTAGGAGTCTCGTACCCATAAGATGGTGATTTGTATTCGTACTTAGGGGCTTCATATTTAGGTGCTTCATATTTCGGAGCCTCATACATAGCTTCATACTTGGGGGCTTCATATTTGGGGGCTTCATATTTGGGAGCTTCGTGGCCATATGAGCTTTCATGACCATAAGAACCTTCGTGTCCATATGAACTTTCGTATTTAGCTGGTGCTTTATATTCGTATCCTTTTTCGTACATGGGAGCTTCGTATTTTGGTGCTTCATACTTAGGTGCCTCATATTTGGGAGATTCGTAACCGTATGAACTTTCATACTTTGCTGGTGCCTTATATTCTTCATACTTTTCGTAACCTTTTTCATACTTGGGAGCTTCATACTTAGGAGCTTCATACTTGGGGGCTTCATATTTGGGAGCTTCGTAACCATAGGAACTTTCATATTTGGCTGGTGCTTTATATTCATACTTGGGGGCTTCATATTTTGGAGCTTCGTAACCATAGGAGCTTTCATATTTGGCTGGTGCTTTATATTCATACTTGGGGGTTTCATATTTTGGAGCTTCGTAACCATAGGAGCTTTCATATTTGGCCGGAGCTTTGTGTTCGTATACTTCGTAGCCTTTGCCATAACTGGGAGCTTCGTATTTTCCATGCGTAGAAGATTCTCCTTTTTTATATCCACCGCCATATTTACTGTGACCTTTACCATAACCGTAACTGTAACCATAATGGGTTGATCTTGATAGCTCGCTGTCGTCTGCATTAAACATGCCTTCATTTTCCTGTGATCGCTTGTAGCCTCCATAAGAAGATCCACCATATCCACCATGACCAGAACCATGACCATAACCACCACCATATCCGCCACCATATCCACCACCATATCCTAAACTGTACTCGTGAGGAATGGTATGAGCAACTCCAGCTAAAGACGGTTGGCAAGTTATGACCAAACCATTGTGACCTCCTCCTTTTTTGTACCCATGTTTTGAAGGTTTGGAGTATGCAATATATGTTGGATAAGGTTTCAAAGTTCTTGCTGCTGCTCTTTCTTGTAATTCGTCTTCTTCATCGTCTTCTTCGTCCATTGAAGCTCTTTTAACTGGTTCAACATTAGTTAAGGGAAGTATCATAGGTTGAGGTTCTTTCATTGGATTTTCTGATTTCATTGTGTTGTCGATGGGTTGTCCTACAATATCAGATTTTGATCTGTATGATTGGGATGTTGACGATGCCGGATATGTTCCAGTTGAATGAGAAGATGAGCTGTAGCCGCCTGATGATGAGGTTGCCGGCTTCTGGTAGGTATCTTTCGAAGCTGAATATGATGCACTGTATGATGACTCGGATGATCCACCACCATAAGATGAAGTTGCAACTGGTTTAGAGTAAGTTGGTGCAGCGTAGGGTTTGGATGGTGCTTCATAGTGATTTGGGTGTGCGTAGGAAGAATAACCCACTGGTTCCGGTTCACAAACTTGGAAGGGCTTCTGGTAAGGGTTGCTCGGTCGAATTTCCACACAGAATGTTGTCACTGCTGATTTCTTCTTTCTGATGTTTTCATCCTTTTCAACATTAGCATCATCCAAGGTGGAACTGTTTTCGGGTTTGATGATAACATCATGGACCGACAGTAAATTTTCCTCAGTTTTCTTTTCTTCCTTTAATTGGTTGGGACCATCGTGGACTGGAACGAATCTCTTCGGTATTTTCTTTTTCAATAATTTGTTTGTAATGTCATGCCCAGGTTCGGCAAATGATGCTGTAACAAACAACAGTAACAATAAAGAGCTCTGCATGGTGGACAATGAATGATTCTTGATGACGGTTAGTTGCTTTTTTATACTATTCTTACTGCTGAATTTGCAAACGCCGATCGCGTCACGCGCGCATGTATTTATTCCGTATCATTTTACTATAAAATACTAAAAATACATGTAATTTTTGCGATATTATACCAAATTCTAAATTATTTGAATTGGTTTTAAATAATTTTCGTATACGTTTGATTTCTACGTAGTAAACTGTTTAATTTAGAAATGAGCGAAAAACTAAATATAATGTTGTTAAGTAGTTCTGCTACATTTAATACGATTTTTTTTAATAGAATTTTTGTTGTTTTAGTGAAACTTTTTGCTGCTTATATTATATAAATATTAAACATTGCCCTTTAAGATTTTAGGCGTGTGTACTGGAAAATCGCAATAAAGACATAAATAAAAGAATTTTACTACAGTTAAAACCCTTTTATGTGACTTCTAAAAAATTAAAATTTGATTTTGAATTTAAAAAATTATAAGTATGGCAATATGTAATTTATTTTTTAATATTAAAAATTTTGCGGTGCTGGACATTTCACAAGTTGCAAGACTTTTTAATTTAGGTCAGCTTCATTTTTATTTCAAACTGCTAACTTAATAACTTAATTGTTCACATTTTGCGACGTTTCATTTTAATTTCTTTTGATTTTAAAGAAAAAATGCAGTGAATATGACCTGATATAAATTTTAACAATATATTTTCAATTAATATTTACCTTCGTATATATAAAAATTGAACCTTTTGTTTTCAGTTTTGGAAATTCTTTCAAAATCTATTTTTTTACTTTAAATCGTCATTTATTTAGGTACGTAATCCATAAACATAACAAATATTTTAATCATTTTTATTACAAATATTAATTATTTCTGTAAAAATATTATTGCAATTCTAAATAATATTTTGAATTCTTCCATGTGTAAGGATACCAGAAGTCCTACCTCAGGATAATTTAGAGAACTATGGTTCAATTGTTAGGCTTTTAAACCCTTTTTAGATCATTTTACGGGTTGTTAAAGTATTGATTTGGACAATTATGGGGTGGAAACTGCCATAAATTACGTCACAGGTTGTATGACATGATTTTTAAATTTAACCTACATTTTTATGATATTGGTCTACATACCAAACCAAACATTTAAACAACCGGAATAAACCAACTGTTTGCATTTTTCTTGTTGTAACGCAATGCTTAATGTTAAATGTAGGTTATTCGGAAATAAACAAATTCTTTTACACAATTGTTATTTTAAAATTTGTTTTGCATACTTACCCACATGATTTATTAAATATTTGTTAATTTCATATATTTTATTAACAATTTAAACTTAATAACAATTTATTTTTTGATTATAACATAAACTAAATAATTTTTACATTTTGTTATTACATATCTATGTATTTAATCCCGTTCAAGAAAAATATTTATTTGATTTGTCGAGTTCTTGTTTTTGTCTTCCATTTGCTTTGCCTTGAGTCCTTCAATAACAATAGTAATTTTGGGTATTTTAGCGTCTTTATTGCCTACGCACTTCCCTTTATCATTATCATTAATGCTATTCCCAACAGGCGTGTGACTACAGTTCTTATTCTTTTCACAGGATATACCACCCCTATTTTGCATTGTTCTCTCAATTTGATCAAGGAGAGCACTTATTTCATCGAATAAGATCGATTGTTGTTTATTGTTAGAACCAAATTTATAATAAAGATTGTGTTGTGGACAATTAGATAGAGTTGAGATGACATGATTTGACTGATTGACTATATCAGATATAGCATTATCAAAGCCTTGATAGAATTCAACTGTGTTGCCTTTTTCAGTAGAACAATTAGGTGTTGCTGTTGACGTTGATATTTGTAAAATTGTTTCATTTTTTGTACTGTTGCACTTATTTGAAGATGTAGCATTACACAAGGGATAAACATATTTCTTTAAAAAATTTGTTACGTTAAAATCATGTGCTTCGTTAAAGGTGTTCTGGGAAAGGTGGAATGTTTTATTAAATCCAATTTCGTATGTTCCATTCTTAGGAACGTAATTTCCTTCTGTATTATTGGGCAAGGAACAAAACAGCGTCACATTAGCTGAATTCTGTTCTGTAGAAGGCTTTAAATAAAGGGGAGACGTTTTACCATCATGTACCTTCCGCTGGTTGGATGGTGCAAGATGATGTTCCTTATTATATGCGTAATTTTGATACTCGTTCTGTATCAACTGTTTTATTAATATGGCCCTTATTGCAGTTGCGTACAGTTTTGCTAAATAATTCCATCCGTCGGGTTTATTGGTGATTACATAGTGTTCCTCTTTAATGCAGGGTGTATGAGGTGAACATGTTTCTTTCGGGTCATTTTGCAAAATACTTGCAACGGTCGCGTGTAAAACAGCATTAAAACACCCACACAACAACACACAGCAACCAAATTTCACTGCCATAGGTAATAGGCTCAAAACTTACAACTAAAACTACACTAATTACTGTTTTGCATAGTTTTCTTTTAATTGCCTTAGTGTATTTAATGAAAATAAACAAATGTAAATGAATGCAAGGTCTTTAGTTAATTTTATTTTTTATTTCGAACGTGATGTTTGTAAGGTTAGTGGGTATGAAACTTTAGCAAAATTAAGTGGAAAAGACCCTAACCGTTTTAAAAATTGTTGTTTACTTTAATATAAATAACATTTGTATGCAGTGTATGATACAGTAAATCTTATAACTTACCATTGTTTTAGAATATTCAAATATTCGGATAGAGATTTAGTATCACAACGATCACTAACTGCAGTAGAAGAGGTTGTGGATTTTTTAAAACAAAGTAAACATGTTGACAAGAAAGAAAGAATTCTAAGGAAAATTAGAATTGATATTCAAATTTTTAGATATTCGTCAAAGAAATATATTTTATACGGTTGTTCATAGTCAGAGAGTGGAGCAAATCAGCAACGAATTAGAAAAAGGCGGTAGCAATATTAGGAGTCTTTTGGAACAAACATCTGTTATTGAAACAGCTGCTGCACTTCAACATTATTTAATGAGACTCAAAAAACCACTTATTCCCAAACATATTCAAGCCATTGGCCTTGGTAAAAATATTAAAAATATTCTGTGTTTCCAACAAATATATTTTTATTGTAGAAAATAACGAAGGTATAACGCCAGACATTGTTGCACAAGATATATTAGGCTTGCTAAGACAAGATGTTGTTGGTCGTCATGCAAGATTAGTTACTTTAGTATTAGATCTTCTTCATTGTGTTGTCAAAAATTCTCCCACGGATGAACTTTCTGGAAGCCATGTTCCGATTACAATGTTGCCTCTCTTTTTCGAAATGGAGGTACATAATAATTAAATTATCAATCAAAAAGTATTCGTCCTTAGATTATAAATACTTTTTCTGTTTGCTTTAATTAATATACATAATACATTAGAGCTTTTTCGATATCTTTAAAAGCAGAAAGAAAATTTTCCTAAAAAATTAAATCTGAGAAAATTCAAAGCTTTTACACCTTTAGAAACAAATCTAACTCGAAATTATTTTGGATCTATATTATCTACAGGGTAATTTTGAATTCCATAAATTCCTTTTAAATTGTTATTGCGGGTGCAAAAGAAATCAATTCAATTGTTGACTGTTTTCGAAATATTTAATTTTTAATTTTTTTTTCAACTATAAACCGTAATAAAATGAAGACTACACGTTGGATTGTTTTTATTGTTTTTTCAATATTTAGACAAAATGTTTTTTATTTCGTAAAATCCACTGTTAGTGTTAATTTGTATTTAGCAATTTGAGTATATATCAGGATTTAAAGGAGAATTTCCTTATTATATATTTATTTAATTCAAAAGCTAATGGTGCATACTAATTTTTAATGTCATTTGTACGTTTAGTTAATAAGTGATTTTTCAATAAAATCCATTTTAAATTCAAAAATCAGTTTGTTTTCAACCTGTACACAATTTGCACCTTCATTTCTAATTTTTGGTTCATTGGTCACTTTTTATTATTGATAGTGATGTCACGGCACATTATATAAATATTAAAAAAAAGGTCAACAGTTGAATAGGGCATTATATTATTAAATTGATTTTAATTCGTTACTATAGCTACAATAACACCTTAAAAGGAAAGCTACCCTGTAAAACTATCTTATGACTTGTAACAGAAAATTTTATGTTGATACAGAATCTACATAATAAATTGTAAAAAGTTGAATTTATAAGTTTTGATGATGACGAATAACCTAGAAAAGAAATCTCCTAATTTTCAAGAATTTAAGGAATATTTTTATATGATAAATAGTGCTATGAAATTTAACGAACTTTTATTCAAAGAACAAGTACTACCTACTATCTTTTTATTCACAAAAATACAATTTTTTTATTTGGTTTTTCATAAAGCTAGCACGACTTGATATGGAAAGTAAGCATATTTTCTGTAAGTAGGTGAATATTAGTAACAAATATTCCATTATGCTATTAAAAAAACATTTTTTACGTCATTAACAACTGTTGCAATAAACATTTCTTTCATTCGGAATATGCAAATTATGCTTTATTATTTCGACATCGAGGTACGTCTGTAATTCTTAGACAAAAAAGCTGATAATGTATTTCTATCTAGGTCTCACGTGGATTAGCAAATAACTCAAACATGATACCTATAGCATTTGTTATCTAAAAATATTTTTTAACTGAAAAATGATTTATTTTTTGTCAACATTCTAAAGCTTCATTATTTATAATTTGTTATAAGCTTGTTTTAGTTTATTGAAACTTTTATTACTAACTATACAAATTATGTGGATTAAACGAAAGAAAATATAATAACAGTGCCAATAGTATTTAATTTATTATCGTTTGTGTAAAAATTTCTAAAAACCTGACTTAAAGATGAAGTACCTACCTATTCAAAATCAACTTATTCTCTTTTAGCCAGAACATATAACCCGTTGGAGGAGAGTAGCTTCTGTCTTTATTGAAATGATCTTATTGGCACCAGAATATTTGAATTTGTCCATTACTAATGAAGCAAATGTTCAAAATGTTCGTACGTTTCTCTTTTTCATTATTATCATTATTTTAAAATTCTAATCATACAACTTCTTATAAAATAAATTAGCATTGATGGTTCCACTTGTATGAAATTATCATCATTTAATAATAGTTACTCAGCCTTGAAAGTAATTTTCCTTAGCTTATAAAAGCAATTATTTCTATAGGAAAAGAGGAACAATTTAAAAGGACCAATAATATTAAATATATTAGATAATGGTCTTTCATTGGTATATTTTTTAAACAAAATTATTAAAGGTCTGAGTTGACTAGCCCAAGCAAAAAATTAAATAAGAAAACGACAAAAATTGTCGTGATGAATATTCTTAATTGTTCAAGTATAATTAAAAAACATTATCGTAAATTTGTAGGCGCTGAAATTATTATTTTTATTCAAGTTACCTAACGATGCATACTTTAGGTAGTTACCTACACTTGACCCAATTCTTTTTGTAATTTGCAAAAATTACTAAACGATTGAAAGTTACAATGTTATAAAATAATGGTTCACTTTTGATAACTAATTTCTCGACAGATTAAGATTATATTTTTTAGATTTGTTTTTAAATTCGAAAATAGTTTGCAATGCAGATTTTAATCGAATATTAATTTAGACATACATATTTTGTTAAAAGTTTAGGCACATTTTTATATTAATCATCAATAAATAATTAACAAACTAAAACCTTATGTAACAGTTTTGCGATTGATTGCAGTAATATAATTTATAATACAAAACACGAAAACTGAATTTAATATAGTACTTGATTTTATGAACGAATCTTTTTAAAACCAGATTTTCTGAAATTTTTGTGGGAGATGAAAATAAAACACAACACTTTTGGTGTTATCTTAAATCATTATCCGCCTAAATCCGGTACATATTTGCATATTTGGTTTAAAGATGTAAGATGTAGGCAAAGAGAAACGACGTAGATACGATTTAAAAGATTTTTAAACATAAATAGCCTAAGTACGTTAATTTATTATTTATTAAAGGATAAAACTTACTAGGTTGTTCAGGACAAAGTTAAATATTTCTTAAATAATTGCAACGTTTGCAAAAGTAAAATCAACAAATAAATAATTGAAAAACATTGAACGTCGTTCATATTCAATACAATTAAAAAAAACAGTAGGCCTTTTTGGAATTATGTAATAAAATCAAAAAATTAAATTACCTGAAAAGTATATGCACACAGGGTGCAAAATTTTAAAAACGTAAATGCGCTGCAATTAATTCAAATAGATATATATTCTTTTTTATAAACTATAATTACATAAATACGTTCTTGTTTTTGAAAATGTTTTGACATTTTTTAAACGAACCGACATTAGGTAAACAACATTATTGCAGTAACAGCATAAAATATATTATACTAAGTACTGTAAATGTTTATTCTATTTTGGGGATGCTAATTTTACGTTTGGAGGTACGTAGCATCCCTTTAAGAGCCTTAATAGGTGTTTAATTATTTTGGAAATGACATAATAATTTAATAATTTAGGGAAACATATGTTACTATACAGTTTAATGAAAGTTTGTGAAAATCCTTTGAATTTAGTTTTACTTGTTAATCAAACAAACCCATAAGATTACTCCCGTCAATAAACTCCTAACAATTTTCTGTTTTTAACCCCCGCGTCAATATTATAGAAATTACATTAACATGATCCAAACTACAATAAGGTGGGGGTAAATGGAAATTTGTAATTGTTATGCTTCATATTGGCATGGTAACATTTTGTAGAGTGACGTAGACTTGGCTTGTATCACCAGCCTTATTTTATTTGAAAATGGTATCTCTATTGGAAGTTACTTTTTCTTATAATCACACTTTTTTCTTGTTACAAAAATCATAAAGTAAATCACACTTAGTTACCATAAATTGCTGGCAATGTGTGACCTTATAACTATTACTTATGTACTAATTTAAAACCGGAAAATGAGAAGTTCGCTTTATATTTGACTTGATATCTATTACTGCTTTAACTTAGACATTTATTAAATTTTTTATGCATATGCGTATAGTTCAATTATTTTTATTTTTCAGTTCCACCCTAATGACAACATCATACAATTCGACGAAGTCATTTATGGGCCTCAATTAATCAACTTAGTTTACCGAAGGTATTTGATTAGAACGGGTAAGTTATAGTATTCTTTCCAATAGTATAAGGTACACTTTTTATTTTTCTTTTTTGTATATACTCCGTATTATGTGTTACATTTAAGGTAATAGAGGAGATGTGCCGAATTTAGAAGTGTATTTTCGGCGACAACCAAATAATTTCATAAGACTTAGGCCCCTGTCCATGTGAATATTACGCTTTAATCGTTTTCAAGATAAACACTTATTATTGAAGAAGAGTTTATATAAAAATAGTAAATGTTTTGTTCAGTTTTTGAGCTGTTATTTTTTTAAAAACGGTTTTGTAAATATTGAACATATTTCAACAAAATATTTAGTTTATTGTCAGATGTCCAGTGATTTTAATAAACGTAATTATTACATTATTAGTCAAAGTTTATAATTATTAAATTCTACGTATATCTAAGAGATTGTAAACAATATTTTCATCGGATTATAAAGTTATTTACGTAACATAAACTCCCGTAAAATGTAAAATATCGTAAATGGGATATAGTACTACGGAATTTTAGGACACCCTGTATAGTAAACTAACAATAATTAGTTCAATTTTAAAAAATACTGACAATCCATTTCGCCTTCATACAAGTATACAAAAAAAAAAAAACGTTTTTCCCTTTATAAAATAATGTGTGGTGCCAGAAAAAAAATATTTAGATCAGTCATTTATTTCCATACATTAAATACAAAAATAAACTGCATCATAATAAAATCATTTTACACTTATTTTACCTATACAGTATTAGTTATAAATTTGTTACAACTTACAAAAGGACAGTGTTATTAATACTTTGATAATCATAACATATATAATATATTTATAAATAAATTGTTTGGGGTTGACTTAACAGATCCTCAGACACAGCTGGCAGTTAAAACCATTGATGCATCCGTATAAATCTCTCATATTACAGTACTTACAAGTACATTTTGGTCTATAATTTCGATATTAATTTTGTATCGTTTACTGGATTATCAGGCAAAATTTCGTGCCACCAAGAAGGCCTAGACAAAGCCCCAGGGTTACGATAGAACAAACTCTCCAAACGCTCGTAAACCTGAAAAAGAATATTTGATTTATTTAGGAAATTAAATATTTTTTATTTACCTTTCCGTCAGACGATCCTAAAACGGAATTAAGGACAAAATCTGGAGGTGCAAGGGCATCAATTATAGTAACAGCATCATCCTTCAGGGAACTGCATAATTTTAAAATCTCTTGTTTGACTGTGACAACTAATCCGTTGTCAGTTGCAAATCCTCCTTCATAAAAGTAAATTAAGTGTTTGTCGAGACTCCAAAGACCATACAACAATCCCAGTTTATTTAATGTAAGTACTAAGTCTTGGTCTGCTTTTTGAATCCTGTTCCAGTAATAGTTCAATGCTGTAAATTCTCCGTAAACTTTTGACAAAATTGCTGCCCTGTACACTTGAGTATTATTTCTTGCATTAAATTTACATGAACCAGAATTAATCAATTGCTTCTGTTTTTCATCAGTTACCTTCACAAGGTACGTAATTAACCATTCATAACATTCCTGTACAACTAAAAACAACATATATTTTAAATAAGATAATTATTTACACGTTCTTCTGAAAATTTTTGCAAATATTTTCACTTTTTATAATAAAAATTAATTTTAATGCTTCATATCTACCAGGTGTCTCATGAAGGCAAATTAATGTTAAAATCTTTTTGGTCAATATATTTTTCAGTCGTATAAGCAAAGCAAAAACATTATTACGACTATGTAAATATTTACAACTACCTGCAATTACATTTTTAATGGAATCATCGCCTTTTTCTCTATCTTATACTCACACTGATGATTTCGAAACGTTCTAAAGTATTCGCGAAAAATCGGGAACGTTCCAGAATCCCCTGTGATGATTCAAAACATTCTTTAACATTTCTGAATATTCTGGGACATTTAAGATCATTCATAAAAGATCTTAAAGATACTGGAACTTTCTTAAACATCACAAACTATTCTGGAATGTCATAAAACATTTTTGTACTTATTGCAACATTTTTAAACACTCTGGAACATTTTCGAAAAATAAGGAACATGGCAGAACATCTTCTGATGATTTAAAGCATTCTCTAACATTTCTGAATATTCTGGAACATTTAAGATCATTCGTAAAAGATCTTGAAGATTCCGGAACAGCACAAATCATTCTGGAATGGTATAAAACATTTTTGTACATATTGGAACATTATGGGCCGCTCAAAACATTTTCGACTTAATTTGTAGAAAAAGTAATGTATCTTATCAGTTACAACACATTTTTGCCCCAATCACTTCCACCCATCGAGACCAAACTCTTTTATTATTGAGGATAGGATAGGAGCGATCTACTAATTACACCGTAAGTGGGTGGAGGTAAGTGATCATGGAAAACGGTGAAGATTCACAAAATTTTTTATCATACTCACATTTCTTATCAATTACATCTCCAGATGCTCTTGGTGTGAATTTATTAGATAAAGTGCGTGTGTAGTTTTTCAAAAAAGCACATGTACCAAGCGGACTATTCACCTTTCCATCTTCCAACAACGAATTCCACTGTCGAATTAACCAATTGCTTGTTTGTTGTATCAAAACGTTATTGTCACCCTTCGTAGGTAACACACGGGTCGTTGGTACTTTTTAGGTCACCTAAACGGGCAGATTTCAAAAATCCGTAACCCCCACATGCTTCCCTACATTCTTGTATGCCATCGCGACATGTCCACGATATTAACGGCTTCATAGCAGCAACAGTTGCATGAATTTCTGCTACCAAATCGTTCTGAAATTAACGATATACAAATGGAAAATTTATTTGTTTTTTAATTCTATCAATACGGCGGCACCTATTATTACAGGATTAAGAATATTTATCAAAATTTCAGGGAAATAATGGTAAATATCGGGTAGGATATAGTCGATATAAGACAGGTGATATAAATTCACGAATGAATATGTCGGGGTAAAAATTTCATGCGAGAAGTAGGGTAGGTAAATTAAATTTAAAAAAAAGTGAAAGTGTGTCAACTACTACACACTTAAAGCCAAATGACTGCTCTTAATTACTTACAATAATTAATATATTACTGACACATTAGAACTTACCAAATTACCTAAGTGCGTTTCTGTCGCGCTCTTTTCTACAGAGGTGGTATAATCTTCAGCAAATTCAGTTACAAAAATCCTAAACACTGCTGCAGTTGCCATGTATGGAAAAAGTCTCCATTGCTTAAATTAAAATCAAACACTTATATAAAATGAAAGTCCTCCCTACACTTTTTTGACACCATGAATTTAAATAAATAATTGTGGAATTTGGTGAAAAAAGAGGTAGAAGAGAAAGAAGAAATGAAGAGGTAGAAATAGAAAGTACTATTTATTTGGGATATATGTAAATAGGGAGGGTAAAAAGGGAGAGTTTAGTATAGTAGTAAGTAATAATTAAGTTAAGAATGTTTGTATGGTTTTGTTGTCTGTTTTTTTTGTAAAGAACCTTAAATTAAAAATAAAGCGTTATGTATCAATAAATAATGATATTTGGAAAAACGATTTTTTAAATAAATCGATAATCTGAATAATTGACTATTCAAACTACGGACTAATCGATGAATTGAATTGTTCATTAAACGAATAATCACATGAAGGTCATAAATTTTGTGAATGCTTCACTGCAATTTTTTTATTGTACCTAGTCACTTTGTAAAAAAGAATCCATTAATAAAAATCAATTCATTTGCTCAATTCTAATACTCAGTAAAATATTATAGACCACATAAGAACTTATTTGACTAACAATACCTAACACTCTTTTTGTTACGAATTTTTCTATAAGCTTCAACTTACATGTAACGGATATTCTATAAGCGGAAGTTCTTCCTGTTTATCTCCGTCACTTGGTTTGAATTGCCTTCTAACAGCTCCATACCTTACTGCAATAGTGACGCCAGACACCAGCATGTTCGAACATTCCTGCATTATACCTACTCTGGCAGTTGATAAAGTTTCAAGAACTGCTCCTAAAATTTTGGCTGGATCAGCCAAACTGCTTTCATAATTTCCCTCCGGCGTCACATCTGCAGCTCTATTTAACAAATATTCTCGTGGTATCCTGTAGTTTTTGAATATGATAAAACTGAAACGATAACCAGTTTATAATTAGCAAATATTTTGTGTTTAAGTCTAATTTGTTTGTGCGTTACCCATTGTCAATACCATTAAGTCCTATTTTTTCGCCCATATCACCCACCACGATACCTGGGTAGGATAATAAAGTTTTTGGATCTCGGATTGGAACTATGAACAAATGTAACCCATACGGCTGCTCGTCTACGATTAATTGTGCGAATAACAATGTCCATGTTGATGTTTTACCTTCGAACAGAAACAATGTATCAGATTATCATTCATTGTTAGTATACCACTTTTTATAATAAAATAAAATGTATATGCAAAGTAAATTATTTCATTTTACGGTGATTAGAATAGAATGAAACAGAAAGTTTATAACTTTTTTTCAGTAGTGGTTAAATGCCTGTAGCGAACAGTTGCGCCCTTTTAAATTTAAGCAAAAGTAGAAAATTTATATTATTGCGTTCGATCGATCAATATGCACGCTCTGGTCGCCTTGGCGCACTCGCTGGTCGCCTTAACTCAAATGAGCATGGCTCAAGTCATTGCTCCATTTAATTAAAAAAGACGTAAACTCTACAAATTGTTTGAATAGAGAGGAAGATGGAAACATTTTAAAAAATACCTGCAAAGTTTCTTTCCTTTTTCGTATTCGTTGATTGATTTATTTAGCAAATAATGTGATAAAGTAAACGATTTACAATTTTAATTTTATCATAAAAACTAACAGAACTAACGTCAGAATCATTTTTCCAATGTTATAAAACGTCGTATTTTGAACAAGGAATTCGATTATTACGTAAACAACATATATTTCTTGTATACAGTAGGTAAATATATTAAAAGTTGTTTATGGTAACATTATTATCGCAACATACTGTTTTTTTTTTTAAATTCACGTTTCTCTTTTTTATTGTTCGTTACAACGCTAAAGTATTTTAACAGTACTGGCCTAAATATCCCTTTTATAAAATATAAATAAAATGTAATACCTAAATTGCCACCCCAACATTTAGCAGCTTTAAAATCGGGAGTATTTATCACAAATTCCTGAGTGGCACGATCGTATGTTGCGGTGGTCTTCATATCTTTGGTATTCGATCCATGGGCGACTTCGGTCAATGATACTGATCCTAGTATCTGTAAAGGAAAATTAAATTATATTTTTTAGATATACTGAAGGCTTTGCAAATAATAACCTGCCTATTCCAGATACCATTAATAACAAATTGGTGCCTATCTGTTCCTAATTTTTCTAAAGCTGTTGCCAGCAACAGCATCCCGATCGCCTGTTTCACAGATACATCGGGAAAACAAATATTCATTGCTTCATTGACAGTCATCAGGTGCCTCATCTGAAATAAAGTTTTCTTTAGATTTTCTCCAGTACAAACAACGAAGAAGCTCCACCCGGTATCGGTATATTTGCTTTTACCCTTTGTTTATGATTTCCTTTATTAACAGCTGGTTTTGGGAGAAAATCTAATTTCCTAAACTGATGTAATCGAACTGCTGCCAGCCGTTTCATCTCGTCTGAATTTAATTCTCGTCCATTATCATGAAAAATAGGGTCTTGTTCTAAAGTTTTCCATAATTGTATCTGAAACAATAAAAATACCAATCCAATTTCAATTACTCGTTTAATAAAGTTGACTCACTTTAGTTTTTAGTTGCTCCTCATCTTCAAAAACCAGTTTCAATTTTTTCCAATTTAATTTCGATCGTGATCTGTATTCATCTAAAGGTCCTTTTGGTAAATCCTCAAAGAACGAAGTATTGCTAGTTTCCATGATAATCTTAAAAATTGTAGAAGTATTCTCAGTTTCCGCAAAGAGAAAAACTTTTATTCTATTTTATTTTTGAGTTGCTGTATGATTCAAAATATACATGTACGAAAAAAAGCACGTATTACTCTGTTTGAATGCAAGATAGTATATAAATGAAATAGTAGCCTTTCAGGCAACAATGCTTTATATTTCCCTTCCAACTTTCACGAAATCTTTTTTAGAAATTGCTCCTTCTTATCAAGTTACAATACCAGATTACAAAAGTAAAATGAAATAAACGAGTTGTACTTTAACATAAATTACATATAAGTAATCTTGACAATAAACAAATTAAATAAACCCTGAAATCTTACTTTTAAATGACACACATTTGCAAAATATCTTAATATAATTCTATAGGAACTTGCCACTCACATGTAGGTAGGTCATATGCAAACATAAAGTTTTTGGTAATTAGTTACATACATTCCCTTTTAAAATAAATTAGTATCTAGTAAATGTATAATTGTTATACCATGTATAAATATGTTAGTAGAATAAGAATATCAAACTGTTGAAGTCACGTTAAGCATATTGATTACTAACTAACTTATTGAATCACCGGAAATCAATTAATTAGAAAACAGACAGCTCTGTCTATAATCATAATTCTGTAAAGTAATAAAGTATGATAACTCATATTCCATATATAATATACTTACATATTTTTTTTAAAGTGTACAATTATAGGATTAAGATAGAGATAAGAGGATATTTTTTATTAAAATACGTTAAAAATAATACACCTGCATATCTACAATACATTTAGCCACTTTTTCCGAAAATAAAATTTATGTGCAAATATCTTCGCTAGGTATGTTTAAATTTTATTTTCATTTTTTGGCGAGAGTTGCAAACTCATAACATCTGGCATAATATGAAAATATAATCCAAGCAATAAAATTGCTTTTATCGAACTTAAAAAATTTAGCTACAGTCTGTCCCACTATTAAACGATACGAAATATTTACAGAAAAAATGACGTTGATAGGTACGTTATAAAAGACATCTGGTATACTGTATACTTATGGTAATAACGTAGTAATACCATGATATACAAACACAAGAAGATTATTCAAACACTACGTTATCTAAACTTTTTATGTCCTTATGTGTTTGCTCTAGTTACACATTTATATTTATATACTTACATTGTTAGGTGAAATTCACACATATACAAGCCCTAATATGTTTCAAATATTTTTTTTTTTTTAAATTTAAAAATTCTGAAATGCACAAGTAGCTACTAGCTGGTTTAGTAGATACTGACAAAACGAGTATATTAAATATAAATCATCAATACCAAAAATAATCATAACGTGATTCATTAAATTACATTATAGTTACGTACTGACGAGATTTTTTTAAAAGAAATATTTATGTGTTATCAATTTAATAGTAAATGTAGGTATATAGGTAAATATAGTGATTAAAAAAGTTCCATTAGTACCTTGAACCTGTTGATAAGAGGGAACATTAATTTGTAACTACACATGTTTTTTTAACGTGCAAATATAAAAAACAAAAAAATTGTTTCTAGAAAAAAAAGGTACCTATTAATAGCAATCAACGTGGAAAATCGCACGTTCTCTTATAGATACTGTGGTATGGGTATAATAAAATGCACAAATACCTAGGTAATAAACTACCAACAATTATTTGTATAATGTTATAGTAGGTGGCTACTGGATTGCGTATACAAAAAATTATTGTAAAAAGAATATTATAAGTTGTTTTATAATTAAATCCACAATTAATGAGAAGAACTGCGAGACGCCCCTGAGTTCGACCGACAACCGTACCAAATCGATAAGTAGAGTAGAATTGTAGGTGACATAAAGAAACTAGGCAAGGTTTAGGTAGAAAAGACAAATATGTAAAAGGTAACATTTTAAGGCCCTTAAAACTCATTTGTACAGGGAGCTCTCTTCGTAACAAAATAGTTTTTTTATTAATTTGTTATACTTGCAAAGGTCAAATACACTTTATATTCATTAACAGATACAGTTGCTTTGTTATAATTTTTATTTTAGGGGAATATTAAAAGTAACATTTTTGTTATTACATTACAAACTGAAACTAATAATTTGCCATTCATTTCTATAGCAGTTACAGACGTTATTCAACTAATTAACACAATCAGTTACAATGTTAACTGTTGCTAGAAGTAACATTTATGCTTCACATGTATTTGGCACATTACGAAAAAAAAACTGCACCTGTTGCCCAAGTATTTATTAGTATCCAGAAATAAGTAATAAAAAATAGTCTGTTCACTTTTTAAATTCGGTTTAAAATAAAATAAATGTGGGATATGTGCAAATTCGAGCGTTAAACAAGTATCTGACTCATTCCTGGTCTCAAATAGATGTTTAATTTAGTAGTTTAGTCATATAAATTACTTACTATATTGGTTGCTATTAAAATTTCATTGGGTTTTGTTAGTAAGCTACGAAGAGGGTGTGCATAGGTTCGTTTTTTGAACGTCATACTTACCGTTAATCACAAAATTAATCCATAAAGTACACTACTACAACAACCCCCTATAACATATCCGATGTTAACCTAACTCACGAAAAACCGGTGGCATCACCCACTAAAAAGCAATTCGACAAACTTTGCACGTGGTCCCGCTAGATCACGTGATCTCGCCAGACTTAATACTTCAGCTTTTAGTACCAGGTATTGTATTCTGTATTCCACTCGGTCGAAACTAAAATTCAACACGATTACAAAAGCCACAGGGGCGTAGGAAGTCGTTGGGCTACGTGATCATTTCTTTATCAGAAGCGGAAATGGTTGAACGGCAAACTTTACCATATAATTGCCTGCCTGTTTTATGTTTTTGTAAAAGTCGATAATTTGCCATTTATATCAATATACCAGTAAGAAACGTGTCAGCTAACCTGAATACGTAGCTAATCTACGATAGAAACAAAAATTATCAAGAAATTTCCTTTTTCCCAGTAGGTAAATAAATTTACTCCAATTTTAATAACAGTTTTTACTGTATGTTAGCCTTTTTAGAAGATTAATTGTAAAAAACAATAGTAGTCAACTTTTTGTAGTTCGGGAAATATTAATTTCATCCAAGGAAATTGCCCGTTTGGTTGGCATCCTGCTTAGAGTGAAAATTTCAGCAAAATTATTAAGTTTCTTATAATTCAGTTGATAAAACGAAATTACCATTATGTTTTTGTGCTAGGACTCATATGTATTTCAACCTTATTCTATTTCCATTTAATCTTATTTTCTATATATATTTATATTATCCTTAATGTCCTGATGAAACAAGCTTAAATAAAGAGACCCATTTCAACTTTCATTGTAAAATAGAATCTTTCGTTAAGGGTTTTAACTTTGAAGGGAACATTTTAAGTTATTAGAATTTCCCAAGATGTCGCCCTCAGTTAATCATCAATCTCCAGCTTTTGAGGGCAGTAATAAATAATTTCATAAAAAGAGTCAGCAGGATAACTTTAATTTGTAAAATAAAATTTATTACTTATTCACAATTGTAATGTTATCAATTTCACTTATCTAAAACTTATCTCACAAAAAAAAATTATTACCATTAGGTACATTAATGACATTTATTTATTAGGGTTGAAATATGTATCTGTACCTTTTTAAATAATATTTTGTGAAGTTTGTTACTGTTTTGAACTTTACCAATTTATTTTGTAAAATCCCTGTTGTTACGCCTTTGGTTTATATACAGCATCTATATCTATGTTAAGTACATTATATACTGTTATCTTTATTAACAATTATTGTCCTTGTGGTTGTTCGTGAAATCCATATACTATCTGTCAAGTTTTCATGAATTCGAATATGTCCATTAATTTCCTTTACACCTTTCAGAATTACAATCTTATCTTTATTTGACTATATAGTAAATATATGGTTTATAGGGCATTAAATGTTTAAATGTTAATTGCTTAAGTATATTGTATAATGTCCACTTAAACATTGTTGAAAAATTATTTACTATTGGCAAATTAAGTCGTCGACCTCGCAGACCTTTAAAAGTTAAGGGTCTAAGGAATGCTTTAAATGAAAATTAACTTATTGTACAATACGTACCTCAATTTCCGGTTGGAACATCTGTAACATATCCCGTTGATTACGTTGGTATTCATACGAGAGTCAATACAAAATTACTGGACATAATGGCACACGAACTAGGGGACCCATTGACGACAAGAAGATGAAAATGGTCCCCATGTAACAGCAAGTTTAATACTACTCTTTGCTTTTTATTTCGTTCTTAGCAAATGAATGAAAATCTTAAACATCTAAAATGGGAATAGCGATTATAGATAATTAATCCATGAAGAGAAATTATGAAAATATTTGATAGTTTTCTGACATTTATGGGGGTGGGGGCATTTTCATAAGTACTCGTATCTTCTTTTTCAACTTATTTTTTATTAAATTTTTTTGTAACGAAAAAAACGAAAAAGTAACGAATTAATCTACAACACTACAAAAAAAAAAATAATGAAAATATTGCAGTTTCAAAAACTTTAATCTTTAGACAGTTTGTAATGGATCACGATCCAATTTGGAAACTGCAACATGGACTTCATCGTTCAGAATTTCACGTTGAAGTTTAACTTGAAATTGTTTCAAAAATCCTCTTTCTGAGTCGCTATGATTACAGAGTATTACAAAAATTCCTCTCTGTGTTGCATCCAAAATATCGTGGTGTAACATTTCCCCTGTTAGATATAAATCTGCTTGAACTCCAGATAAAACTGAACTTCCAGCCCCAGCGCACAAAGCTATCGTACTTATTTCACTTCCTGCCAAAAAAGAAAATAATCTTGAATTCACATTGTAAAAAATAATTTTAAATTCAATCTTACGTTCGGTTTTATTTTTAGCTAAAGCCAGTCGTACGTGTGACAATCCTGTAAGTTTTTTAATACTTCCAATTGCTTCTTCAACAGTGATAGGTTTCTGAAGAGTACAAAATCTTCCAGCACCCACTTCCGCATTATTTTCTTTTGGAGACAGTGGCACTGATTTAGATAATGAAAATGCACTTGCTAACCAATCATTTACCCCGCCTTTTACACAATCCCAACTTGTATGGGGAGAAAATACAGCGATCCTGTTTTTTATGCAATTTATCACAATACGCTGCTTCCAATCGCTAAAACATTCAATGGTTTGAATTAAAGTTAATTATTCAATTATCAAATTCTTAAAAACTGAATAATGCATTTTAATTTACGTACTAGTCTGATAAGTATGCAGTAATTATTGAACAAACAGCAATTAATTGAATAAATTGAGCAGCACCAACATTTCTCGTTTATAATTATTTATGCTTTTACCAACAAAAGCACATTATGACTAATTTATTGTGCTTATTTTTATAGTACGGTACATTTTCTTCAAAATCTGAATTAAATTTTTATTTTCCCTTGCCGATTGTAAACTGCTATTAACGATTTTATTTTTTATTGTCCAATTTGCATTCTCTTAGTGAAGAATCGGTAGATGATTCCCGTAGGTATCCTCATTAACTTTGTAAATACGTTTAAGTAATGTTTAAATATAGTTAGTAAACGAATCCAAGCCAAACGTTTGCTTCTAAATTACAGGGCTTTATCAAGACGTTAGTTTTAATAATTTATTTGTAGAAATTTGTAGATATTATACGAATGTTAAATCAGCAGATAAACATTCATAAATTACAACTCGGTATTTAAAAAAAATTATCTGATCGTGAAAAAAGAATGACTTTTCATCTTTTATTTGAACACGTACATTTAGATAAGCATATTATCCAATTGCAAAACACGTGAGGCCCAACAAAAAAAAAACAGACAAATACGTTTCTTTTATAAAATAATTAAAATTAAAAATTAGATTGTTGTGTAAAGATTAAACTGATTATATTATTTCCGTGATCCGCTATGCTCTATCTACTCTGCAGTTACTTTATCTATTTTTCAAGATAACGCAATCAGTCATTAAAACTATAAATATGTATTACACACAAAAACAAAATTATGCTGATAAAAATTGGTTAGATTTTTTTAAAAATGAATGTTTAAAGTAGGTATGGTTTGAATTATTTTTTAGCAAAGGTTATAGCTAATTTTAGATTATCACTTTTACGAATTTGTGAGTTGCATTTGGTTTTCGAAAGTCCGACGACTACTCAATTAAAATTTAAGAAACCTGATTGTTTAATTCTACTTTAAAATATCTACATTATAATATCTAGTATTTTAGATTTTAAAATGAACTTTTTCGAAGTAACTTATCTTATAAATACTTATATAAAGTAAATTTTCGATCTTCAACTAAATTTGCAATTATAATTAAGAAATTATGATGCCAGGTATTTGCATTTTTTTAATATTTTAGGCGTGTTTTACATATCAACATTTAATGTAAATTTAAAATATTTAATCTTTTTCAGTTTAAGTAAAAAGGTCAATTTGAATAAAACAAAATAATGAGTCCGAAAAATTTAGGATATTTTAATATGCAAAGAATTCACGAAAAGAGTACGAGGAGGACAGTGGGAGATCTTAAGATGTGCCTAAAAAATAGACGCTTGTTATTTTTTGCAGCCGCAGAAATTATAATTCCTTTCCTTTCTATTAGGTATATTAACAAAGCAGTTACTTATTTCAATGAATTAGACTTTTTGAGTTTTCACGATAAACTGGTTATAACTCAGCTTATTTTGAAAGAATCTCACTTCTAATAACCGCCTTTTAGAAAACAAACACTTATTCTCCAAATAAAGATGCCACTTGTGAACATTATTTGGATACAAACAAATAAAAAATAGCAATCATATTTACGTTGATATAACTGTCTTCAAAGGACGAAAAATGTTAGGATGATAAGTCACTATGAGTCCAGCATTAATGGCAACTGCTTCCTCAACGACATCTTCGGTGAGATCATTGGTTAGAAGTATTCTTTGAATCCGTTCATGTTCCATGGGATCAACCAGTAATCCCACATTATCCCAACTCTCCGCATAACTCAGAGGAGCAAAATTTTCAAGACGTTGAAGAATATCACTGAGAGGTTTTCCCACAGGTAATTCCGCCATTGTCTTCTGATAAGAAGTAATTTGAACCGTTTTAAAAGTGTTTATTCGTAAAAAATTCGGTTTCCTTGGAGCGAGAAACGTTGAATACTGCCGCACAGATTTTTTGATTAAACTAGTCAATCTTAAACGCATGTGAACCTAAAAAAAATGTTCATGTAAAGCCTTTGGACAAAATATTTAAAACGCATGACGCAAATAAAACGCATAATGTATACGTAAATAACAATACATATTTGTGTAAATAATTGGACTACAGATATTTACAGTGCAATTTGCACAAAATGCTTTTCGGTTTAAAAATGCTTAAACTATACATAATTAAACAGTTTGAAGGTATCACAAACGCTTAATAGTTTTTCTAACGATCATACACTGTCAATCTTCCATAAATAGAACGTGGATAAGCCGAATTAATTAAATGATAAGTCGAACCAAATTGGTTGGCAATAGCATCTCTTGATAATACAGATGCATTTATTTTGCTCCTTTAATATCTATTAAAGTCACTTTAATTAAATTTCTTTTCAATAAGAATTTTCTAAAGATATTGAAATATGGAAACATATATATGTGTGTGCTTATATATTATAAATACGCATTTGTAAGTGTTATTTATTTCATGTAACATGTATAGGTAGGGTCAAAAGACAATTTTTAAAGTATGTTTTGAAGATAAATAATCATAGAAACTGAACTGTCTTGCTGCTTGTATAGTAGACATACTGCTTTTAATAGGACACTTCAAAATTGTATGTTATTAAGGGATTCGCCCCGAAAATTCGACTTATCGAAGTTAACACTAAATATCGTCTTCGGGGTTATGAAGATATTCGAGTGATAGAAGTTCGAGAAATTACAAGGGATTTCTCGTATTGGATGCCATTGCCCAACAATTTAGTTGAATATATCGAAGTTTGACTGTATTTTAATTTTTTCATACTAGTTCCTTTATAATAAATCAAAAAAGACATAATATAGGATAATCAATAAAAAATTATTATTTATATATCTCTAGCTCGGCTTGGGGATAAAAAATACGCTTAAGAATGATAGGACACTTCACTTTATTTAGTTTTGCTTCTCGAATTATATATTTATTTATAATTTTGTATACATCAAAAATAATTTAAAATAAATAGTCTGATAGCTGTTAGTTAATGCAAATATTACAAGTGCATTATTAAAAACAAGTACAAAGAGCAGCTATTGAAAAATTAAATTAAAATTCTATTAGCCTTTTTATAACTAATGATAAAAATTTGGAAAAAAAAATTAATTGCGTTTTAAGGTTCCAAATAAATTTTATTTGATTAGTAAATAAAATACAAAAAAACTTTAATGTTCCTTTAATAAAAGCTAATGATAATAGATCTCCAACAAAATATAAAATAAGTACTTGATATAAATTATTTACAATACTTTTAACTACAAATTATTTATATAGCATAAAAACCATTTCCTTTTTACAATAAGTAAAATCATTCTATAAAATTCCACAATTTAATGTCCCCATCATCACTACAAGAAGCAAGCAAACCAGGAACTTTAGGATTCCACTTTACACTGTTAACATCTTGTGTGTGGGATCTCTCAGCAGAATTAATCAAACTGAATACAGGAGCATTTGGATCACTTCCCTCATTTTCTTTAAATATCCTTATTATATCATCAGCACATGCAGTTGCAATGGCATCAGTTAAATGACACCAACTTATATCATACACTGTTCTTGTATGATATCCTGATAGAGTGCATACACATTTCCAGGATGCCTCTCCATCAGTTGTAGGCACACCTTCAGGATTATTTGGTAAATACTGTTTCCAAATTTTAACAGTTTGGTCATCACTACATGTAGCCAATCGATTTCCAGTCTTATCAAAAGACAAACTCCATACAGTGCTTTCATGTGAGCTCAACGTGGCTGTACAGATCCAGTCATTATCTGATGGATCTTCTCTGAATATCTTCACTGTGTTGTCATATGATGCAGAAGCCAACAGATCAATATGAGGGTGCCATGTGATCTGCAATAGATAAATGTGTATAAATAATCAAATTTATGTTTTATAATAATTATAATTGGATTACCTTTTTGACATCTTGTGTGTGTGCATTGAGAACAGCTGCACATTCATATTCATCATCTTCAGCTACTTCCCAAATCCACACCGATTTATCACGACTGCAAGTAGCCAATAAATGCCCAGATTTTGACCACGCAACACTTTTAACTTCATTTTCATGCCCTTCTAGGGTAGCACTACATTCAAAATCGCCTGTTTTTTTGTCCCATATAGCCACGGTAGCATCAAAACTTGCAGAAGCCAAGTAATTACCGCAAGGTGACCACGAAATATCTCTTATAGTTCGTTTGTGGCCATCCGTAAGAATTACTTTGTTAACCCACTCTTTCCCGTCTTTTGCCCAAATTCGAATTGTCTTGTCTTCACCACAAGTGGCAAGAGCATCGCCTTTTGGATGCCACGCTACGCTCCAAACACGACCAACGTGCTTTGATAACGTTTGAATGTGTTCTAATTTACCCATGTTTGGAAACTACCCTTCTTGAAAAAGATACACATCTTAAATATATAACGAAGAGGAGATATGGTTCTTACCTTTATGTGAATTCCAGATTTTAAAATTGTAGCTTACTATTTGTTTAGAATTTCTTTCGGTAATATTTTTGATGCTGTATTATATGCTGGGTTAAATACAGTTAAATAGAAAACTTAGGTTAGGATACACGAACTTCTCTTATTCTTGTTATTCTTTGGCAACAAGATATAATCCAGTGTCGTAGCAAGGTTAGCTTATACGGTCATTATAAAAATACAATAGATCACAAAAATGTTTAAAATATTAACACCTTATTGCAATTTTTTTAACAATTGCAAATATACAATGGCAACAATTAAAAAAGAATGATGGCCGACACCACCAACAATAACCTAACAATTAAAAATCATGATGGCCGACAACATCAACAATGAGTCAACAATTAGAAATAAAGATGGCCGACTACGACAACAATTAAAAACAGTAATGGCCGACTACGACAACAATAAAATACAGTAATGGCCGACTACCACAACAATTAAAAACAGTAATGGCCGACAATTTCTAATAACAAATACATTATTTTTAATTTAATGTATAATAAAAAGCTTTCGTAATATAATCATAATCATTTATTAATTGAATATAACATTTATACATAGACTGCCATAGTTTTAGAGAAGATTTTAATGATTTAAATCTTGTCTTGGTTACGACACTGGCACAACTATAAAATTTAAAGAAAATTACTTTATTTTTAATGTACAGTATATTGTTTCTTATGCAACCCATTAGATTGCTATGTTACACCTTGTTTTATAGCTGCGAAATGTAAAATTAAATATAAATATTGGATAAAACATAATATCTCTGAATCATACACATTAACATTATCCACAAAAGGGTACTTCGAAACTATGGTACTATTTTTATTATTAATTACAAAGTAATTATATCTCCAAAATTGCTATAAAAATAAGAACAAATCGAGAGTTGTAAAAATGTTAATCTTCCATAAAGCGTTTTTAAATTCTTTTATATATATGTATAAAAAAACTATAGATTTTAAATTTTTAACAAATGTTTACTACTAAAGTAGGGGTAATATTACTAGGTATATACAAAGTGTATGTCACTTCTGTACATAAGTATGAGTAGTATCATCGCAATAGTGTGAACAAAAGTATGTTTTACCTACGTTTATAAAAAAAATTAAACATTTGGTTTTTTAAATAAATGTTGCCCATTGCTGTTAACTCCCAGTATATATTTTACTCTTCGCCATTGATAAAAAAGCTTGATTGTAACTAATCTTTACTTTTGTTATCAATTTATAGATACGACGCGAAATGACGATTAAAGGACCAAAATATTTTCCATTAGCTTTTTTAAGTAATAGCATATTACACAAGAATGAAATAAATTTGTTATTTTTAGTCATAAAATCCACAGTATCTAATATAGAATGATAAAGAGAATAAAAATAAATATATATAATTAAGTAGAAACAAAATTATTTCATCCAAAAAAAAAAATAGAATATAAAATGTGTTTTGATTGATTATTTATTATCTACTTAATTAATTTTGAAAAGGCTTTATAGCACTATAAGGAAAATAATTTTCAAAAAAAGTTTGAAAGACATTCGGGATCAGCATTTCAAAATATATTTTGGTGGTTAATCAAAGATTTTATTATAAATAATACGACAGAAAGACAAAAATTTAATTTTAATGAAAAAGGATAAGTAAAAGAACAGGTGCAGGCAGGTACAGGTGCCATTTTGAGTAGTTTTCCTTGCAATAGCTTTAATAAATTTAATTAGTAAATTAAATATACAGGAAATAAATAAATATAGAGACAGAGTGTGAGGTATTTTAAGTTTGACTTGAAAGTGCTTATTTGCATCTTCAAATAAATCCAAGTTCGTTGGTTGGCTGCCCACCTGAATTCTCTAAATACGTACCTACAGTGAGACAGCAGCTCTTTTTTAAACACCTGAAGGAAAATTTATTATTATTTAACTAGCACATTCTCTCCTGATCGGCTTTTCGGTTTTTTGCTCCAGCCCAGGTGATTGACTTCAACTGCTAAATGCTGCCGTCCAGGCTGTTACACTTTTTAGCCTCGGACTTATTACTTAGGTATACCCATCTTGATGACCTAAGTGTTACAAAAACAACTATCCCCACACCTGATTGTTTAATAATCGACGACAACATCGTTCGCATTTCGAACTCGAACAGTCTCAAACTTGTATCATTTCGTTAGCTAGTTAGCTTGAATAAGTTAATAAAAATTTTTCTTGGTTGGAGACACTCGCAGGTGTCAATTTGTTTCGGTAATTTCTAGATACTTTGATGATTATTATTGTGAACTGCTTTTGAAGTTTCTAAACAGTGGCATTGTGAGTTTTTTTAAAGTTTAAAGTGTTTTTGAACTGTATGACAATTTGAACTTTGGAACCTTGGTAAGCACCCTTTGGAGAAATATAGAAGGTAAATTATTGTTAACACGTTTTAAGAGTTTTGTTATTGAGAGCGAAATATTTGAAAACAACAAGTCGCATTTCTAACTAGGAGTCAAAATTAGTTTGTTTTTTCAATAATTTGCAGAACAGGTATAAAGTTTACCTTTTTGAGAATATCAATAAAATGGAAAAAATTAATACTATATTGAAATAATAAGTGATTGAATGTTACTATATAAAAAGTTGGGAAAAGACGAAATGAAATTGTAAGAAGGGAGGACTTGAGAAAAATATGGGAACGGGGGAGTTTCTATGGGAAGATTGGCAGAGGGATAGAGTGCCGGGATATCTAAGAGAAGGGAAATGTATAGAAATAATAGCTAGATTTAGAACGGAAAATGAGTGTAATGAGAATAAGTTTTGGTTGAAAGAAGACGAGAGAGGGTGTGTAAAACAATGACACATGTATTAGAGGAAGGAACTAGTCAAAAAGGAATCGATGAGCATAGAAAGGCAATAAATGCAGACAGGCAAACAAATTTTGTAAAAAAAGAAGAGAAAAAAGAGGGAGTATGAACTGCAATAAAAAGGAGAAAAAAGGGAATAAAATTAAGAGGGAGGATAATATGTAAGGGGGTTGGTTAGGCAATAGTTTTGATAGAATATATACACGTATATCAAAATATTTTAATAAATAAAAATCAGGTGGAACCAACTGTAGAGAAAAATAAATACCACAAGGCATTTTTTTTAAAGGGATTTTCTAATAGCCCGGCGATTAGTTCGTTTAAGAAAAGGGAATTTGTCTCAACGTAGATGCTATACGAAAAAGTCTAGGAGTGTTTTATAAAATTTACGTGCAATTTCATCGTAAAATAGCCCATAACGTTAAAAATCTGCAATTTACATATTTGTAAGATTCTCTTTAATGATTTTTTAGCATTGTCTGAGTTACTATACTCTACGTTTGACAAGCCTTCTAAAAACCATACAATACTTTATTTTAACAGTTATTTCGAAACAAAAAAACAGACAACAAAACTATATAAAAATTCTTAACTTAACTACTACTTAGTACTACACTACATCCTATTTTTCCACCCTCCATTTTCCCAACTTATCTTGCAACCCTCTTTCTCATTATTTGTTTTAGCAGACTCAGTCCACTTCCATCCTTATTCACCAACTCTTACATTTTCCCAATAGTCTCAGCTCCCATGACAAAAAAGGTACCCCATAGAACACCTCAAAATTATAAAGTGAAAATGGCTGAAAAACATGTTACGCCCGCCCGACTAGTAAAAATTTGTTAATTGTTATTTTTTATGAATTTTTGAATTAAAAAAAAAAATTTTTTTTCCAAAACACCTGCTTGAAATTTATACAATTTGTAGCAAATAATGTGCCATTTTTGAAAAAAATTGTCTGGCTGACAATTTTTGTTAATTAACTTCTGACAGACCATTTGTTATTAATTATTTTTTTATGAAAATGCACTTCATAACACCTCCTTGAATTTTTTTTAAATAAAGTTTAAGATCTCTTCTATCTATTACAACTTGTCTGGCTGAAAATTTGTAATTTAAATTAAACAGGTGTTTTGGAAAAAAAATAATTTCTTTTTTAAATTAAAACATTCATAAAAAATAACAATTAACAAATTTTTACTAGTCTGGCGGGCGTAACATTATTCTAACATGTTTTCAGCCATTTTCACTTTATAATTTTGAGGTGTTCTATGGGGTACCTTTTTTGTCATGGGAGCTGAGACTACAATACAAACATTCTATCTCCCTGTCACACACTCTACATTTTTCTTATCTTTCTTTCTCCAATATTTTTACCTCTGCATTCGTTTAAACCTAGCTGATATGCTTTTATCCGTTTCTAATTCTAAATATATTGGTATCCATTCTCTTTGCCACCCTTCACATGATTTCTCTTAGTGCTACCGATTATCTTGATTCCCCAATTCTTTTAAAACCATCCCCAAATATTTTTACCCTCCTTTCTCTACTCTACCACTTGTTTCAGATTAATTTTTAAATCCTGTATAGCCTTCGTTCTCTCTCTATCATAGGTACCTGTTGTTTTTTTCCTATTTCTAATAACCGCCCCCTCCGTATTTATTTCCTAATACCCCCCTCTTCTAATTTTTCCAACCTTTCTGCACATGTTACTACCCTTTTTATTGTTTCTTCCCACATCTTTACACATTTAGTTTTCCTCTTTATTACGTAACTTAACCCTTAAGCGTAAGTAATTTTATGTCTATTACAAAAGTGTTCTGAGAAGAATGCTGCGAAGGCACTAATTTTTTACTATTATTGTTTTTAATCCTTAAAAATGGATAGTGTAAAATGGTAAGTTCCTATTAAATTTTTTTGATCCTGCACATTATGGTAACTGGAAAGTAATTTTTATTCGGATAAGCATTTAACCGTTTTCTGTATGTGCAAATCCTTAGCTGTTTACGATTGGTTTACCTGCATTCTGATTAAATTCGCTTGACTAATCCTTATTGATGATTATTGTTTCTTTCAAAAAAGACCCGCATTCTAATAAACGCTGCGCTGGATCAAATGAGAACAAGTAAAAGCTGTAATAAATTGGGGCCATTTCGATTACGTTGGATAAAATAGGATATGTTTGCATGTTGTCGTATGTGTAGGCATGTGCAGCAGCTGGTGTCCCCAAGACATCGACCTTGGGCCAATTTAAAACCACCCACATGATACTGCGGCCGACCAGTCTATGGTCAAATCACTTTTTTTAAATCCTACTTCAATTTGATTTTCGACTTTCAAAAATAAAAATGAGGCCGATTAAAAGTACACACTAACTACCTTTTCACAGGATAACATCTCACTCAAATATCTCAAAATTATGTTGTAAATAATTAGTGCAATTGTATAATACATAGTTAAATCTCAGTAGAATAGAAAAAATCAAAGTTGCATAAAATAAAGAAAAACAAAAAATCATTAGCATTAACCAATCGCATGTTTTTTCTCTTGCTTGAATCAAATATACTTGGCGTTGCTCTCGGGTTCCCAGATTTTCCAAAAACATTTGAAGAAAACTTAAAAGAAAAACTTTGCTGTTCGTGTATTATTGGTTCTTCGATATCTCCCGATCTAGTAAGACGGATAATTCAGGAACTTAGGATGGATATGCGGTAGAAAGACATAAAATAAAGAATAGAGTCAATGTAGAATATTTTTTAAGAAAATATATTGTTTTACGAATATTTAGAAATTGGAAATAGTTTATTAAAAGTGTATTTGGAACATGGCTTTTTACGGGTTCAACACTCAGGTGCAGGACTCGGAACAAAAGTGAAAAATTCTATATAGTGGTGTTGTAGGGGATGATGGAAATCCCGAAGATTAATAGAGTTAAAAACGAGGAAGTATTAAAAAAAATAAAAATAAAGAAGATTTGGTTAGAATATAGTTATAGAGAAAGACGAAGAGATAGGCAAAAGAAGAACTAGATTAAATTATTGTTAGTTAAAAATATAGTTTCTTTTACTTTCCGGGAGATATGGAAATTTCCTCAGGATACTTAATAAACGGGGATTTAAATCTATTCCAAAGAAGTTTTATAAAATTGCTATAATAAATAAATTTTTCTATAGGAGATTCAATAGAAATAATAACATTACATTGAACTACAACGAAGATCTGGGCTGATGAGCCATGGTCGAAAGGAACTTGAAGGTCCAAACGTTTTGACTGCAACTTCAGTGGACAACTTGATTCCTAGAACGAAGATTGTACCTCAAATTCTCAGCGGTAACTGAAGAGGACTGCCGAAGTTGCAGTCAAAACGTCTGGACAGCCTTTCGACTACAGCACTTCAGCCCAGATCTTCGCTGCAGTTCAATGCAATATTATTAGTTTACAACTTATTGTTTCTATTGATTCTCCTATTTGAAAAATAAATGTATTAAAAAAGTAAAGAAAAACTTTTAAGTAGATACTGTTGCATATTTGAATTTTGTTTCAATTCTGATCAACCCTTTTTACAATCATTTTCCATTTTATCAAAAGGGTAAAAGTACTTTAATCTTGCTAAACATATATTCTTCTATATATTCTTTGATTGCTTATTTAACATGGAGTTTCAACAAGTAAACGCTAATACAGTGAATAATATAGTTTTTTTATTAGTGGCGCATCCAGGATTGGAATATTTGATGCTAGATTTTTCTGGATAAAAGTCAGTGTTATGCAAATAAAAAAAACTTGGTACTTAAATTAATAGGAACGTTAGTTTTTTGAAAAATTATAATCTAAATTACAGATCATAAAATATCTGTAAAATGAAACCCTTGTAGTACCTTGTGGACACACTAACTGTATTACGTACTATCACTTTAATTACTCGTATTAAAAGGGACAGTAGGATACAAAGCAAAAAGTAATATCTCAGCTTTGGTTGAAGTGCTGCAGAACTCAACAGAATCATAAGTAAGTGAACAATAAATGTAATTGAGAAGCAATTAAGGATAGGGGGGTAGTTGACGTCGAGGAGATACCATAAAAAAGCATCGATAAAAAAAAATCAGAAATAATTTGATATTTTTTGCAGTCCACTTTTAATAAATCTTGGGAGAGGTAACTAACCCCCCCCCCGTAAATGCGCCCCTGCTTGTTATTTTTTTAACAATTAGAAGCCTTTATTTTGATTAATCTGAAACGTACTTAGATACCCATAAATTCTTTAATTAATGTTCACTAGTTTACATATGTATTATATTTACATAAATAGAATCATAACCTTGGTCAATAAATGTTATGTTTTAAATTATTTCTTCAACCTACACTCCACACTCCAGATAAAACATATGTTAAGTTTAGTTTTGTTTTGTTTTGTTGTCTGAATATAATATTTTGTTTCGTGTTCCCCTACAATCAAATTTCATTTTTGATTATTATATCGTATACAGTACCTAAGCATTAGGAACCTTACAATATTTAAAATCCCCTATTTGGTCTTCGTTGGACAACCATATACTGAAATTCAAGAAAATTCGGAAAATCAACTACTTAAATCGAATTTAAATGAATAATATTGAATTAAGTTCCCATTATTATATTAGAAAGCTTATTAAATGAAAGTTAGATTTTTTAACATACTCAAATCTCAATAAATAATATACCTAGGTACATTTTTCATTATGTTGATTAAGTAATTAAGAAAACATAACTGTTTCGTTTTATTTTTTTGCAAGTAGGTAATCAAAAATTATAGTAGGTGTCACAAGATTGTTCCGTAAGAAAAGTGAAAATTGAAGGTACACGGAGAAAAATAATCATGATTTTATTACTTGACGAGTCAAGCAAATTCTTTTTTAGTAAATAATACTAGAATTCTCATAAAATGTACTTGGTGATATAAAACAATTTTTCATTTTTTCTAATAATTAGTAGATATTAGAATAATCAAGCTAAATAAGTCTTTGACTTTTTTTCTCTACCTCTCGATTATTTTATCATGTCGGTCGTAAAGAAAAAAATACTAGAATGAGAATAGTTTAGTAAAATTAGTGATAAGAACTGTAAAAAACGTTTTCTAATCAAGTCAATTTTACTAGAATTCAGTCTCAACACCGAAAGAAGATTGACTTTGACATTTCTAGTAAAATCTCATTGAGCGTCTGGTCATCCATATAATTGACAGACTTTTTAGTTCATTTTTTTGCTAGAATTCTAGCAATATTTTTAGGATTTTTTTTCTCCGAGATATCATTATGATCTATTAATTGGATTTTGCCAGCTTGTAGGTACTTCAGCTTTTTTTAAAACCCTTCTAATCTTATTATGGTTTTGGTACTTTTCTTTGTTAAATTCTTCGGTAAATATACGTGAATATTTTTGGTCACGCAGTGTAAGTTTAACAATTGTAAAATTTCTAGTAGACATGTTTGCTTTGACGAAAGTATTATAGTGAATTAAGGTTACCTGAATAGTTTGCTTGAATTTTCGTCATACTTGTAAACGTGTGAAATACCAAAATAAGTAATTCACTTATCACTTTCAATATTGCAAACTATTAATGTTACCAAAATTTAATAAAAACGCTAACATTTACTGAAGCTTTTAAAGCACGTTTTGTTTACATTTTTTTCCCCCAGTTCCAGTTAAGAACTTTTAGGAAATAAATTCATTTAAACGAATCAAACAAAAGACTCCCATCAGTAAATAAAGGCAATTAATTATAATAGAAAATTGGACTGTAGGTACCAAATAAATGAATGAAAAGCTGACGTCTATTGATTTGTCATGATTATTAATGGAAATAAATAATAAGTGGGAGATCCTGTTTTTTAAATGTATTAGAATCAACACAATTTAACCGCAGGTTAATATGCAATAGGTAGGTAACTTTTAGTTGACATAATTAACTAACTTCGTATACACTTTTGTAATAGGTACGTGATGATTATCCATCGTCAAATTGACAGAAATGTGGGTTGTTGAAAAAATAAAATTGTATTTAGTGTAGGTACATTGATGACTCACAAAAAATACTTACTTCTACAAAAGCTACATACTTGCAAAACAAGGCACACACATTTTGCCTAGGCAAATACCTTTTGACCAGGCAAATTACTTTAACTATTATTTAAAATTATTCGCCCAAGCACCAAATACTATTTCTTTAAAAATTATTGTCGGTACTTGTATGTTGATTTGTTACAAAATGTTACAGTATTGTTTATTTATTATGCCATCTTTAATTTTTCTGTGAATGCTACTTCAAAGTCAGTCAACTGTTTCGGCGTGCTGATGAGATTCAAAGAGATATTCTATCGTTTTATCGAAAATGTTTAATTTAAACAAATAATTTGAGAAAGGTTTTCTAATCAATTATAAAGTTAGTGAATGGCAGAAATATTGATACAAGTGTTACTAAACAGAAAGTCACAGTTCGGGGTACTAAAATAAGAAAAAAGCTTCAGTTTACATTCAATATATAATCTTGTACGGTAGAACAATTGCGCGCGTATTTCAAATTAGTATAGTAAATATTTCCCGAGAATTTTCACAATAAATTAATTTAACACGTCCCTGAATGTGTTTAATTTTAACTGCTCATATAACAGAATGTGCAATTAAAAGGTGCAAGAAGTGAAAGCATACAAATCACTGGTACTTAATGTTCCTTTATTTGCTTAACGTTTAAAAAAAATGTAAACAAAATTGCTCTTGAACCGCCTCGATCAATCCAAATATCTGCCAAATGATCTAGAGCCGCTTTGTGTATTTAACAATGCTTTTTAATTCGACCTAATTTGTCCAAGGCAATAAGAAATATTCTTATTTGATTAAACGACTAGTAAATAAGTAGATCTTTTAGTAAATGGTGAACTTTATTCAACTTCCTCTCTTTTCTGCATGTAATTGACGGATTGCAATCAGCTGCTTTATTATTAAAGATCTAGTACATTGATAGCGTCGTTTAAAGCAACGACAGTACAGAGGTAGGTATGACAGGGACGGACTTGTTAAAAACGGTGTGAAACGTTAGGTAAAAGCCTTGGTGAATGAGGGGACACCATCAATCGTGATCCCTTCAGTCATAACCTTTTCGTCTTGGTAAATTCTTATCTTGCCACTTATTTGAAAGTAAATCTTCAAGGATTCCTTTTATTATAAAGAACATCTAATGGCGTAATTTTTCTGATTCACGCGTACGAATATTGAATTTATTAAATATTTCCTCGTCATGTGATCACCTTTTTAGTCATTAGCTAGGTGAAGCACACATTATACAGGATGTTAGGCGGAGGGATGTAGAGGATTTAGGCGAAAGCTTTTATTTTTGAATTTATGCTTTTGCTGCTTTATGTTATGTTCCCTGCACACATACATACATAGATTGTTTCAAAAAGAATAGCAATTATAAACATATTCGTATTCTACAAATTGCTAATCCTGTTGACAATTTTCTTAAAAGGCATAAAACGAGCTCCCAGTATATCAAAGTTGCGCGTCGATAATAACTGCGATTTTTCTCACATTATCTACAAGTATATTTCGAGAAGCATGAATTATGTATCAAAATCGAGCCGATTTACTCTGTTGGCATTATTATTTATTGCACGTAAAGCTAATAGGTAATTGCTGTGTTAATTGACAGAGGAATGATCTAAGATCTAAGGCCTCCTTCCTTATACGAACAACAACAAAACCGTGTTCAGAATTTTTATATTAAGGGTGTAGTTAATAAATTATAGTCGGACGTTATTTGTTATTTAATAAACAGGGTATAAATATCGGCTAATACCCTTGTCCACTATTATAATATAAATAAGTTGAATATACCAAATATAGGGCCTTAAAAACGTTGCAGCATTCACTCTGAACCACTAATTAACATATTAATAAATATAAATATAACGATTTATAATTTCACTCAAATATATTCAAAACATATTGTGAGTGAGTGCGGCTAAGTGCAATGATAAATGTAATTAACATTGATATATTTACCTTTTTAAGAAATTAACTACTTTTATATAAGTACTTTAAGTAAGATTAATTTTACGTAAGTATTTAATTTTCTCGTTCAAATGATACCGGTTCCACATTCCCCTTTCTTCTGTCTTCATTTCATTGCCACTCAGCAATTTCCACAGTTTCTAAGAAGACATTATTAGGGGAGGAGTTGGCTGTAATGCTGCGTTTTAGTGTAATGTAGGTAAATTTCTGTAGTTTAATTCAAAATACAAAAATGTTAGTATATACAAAGATACATTACATTTATTTTTACAATATTTTCCAGTCATCAAAAGCTTATAGATAAGCATTCTGCCTAGGTGTGTTTGTTCGGTTACTCAGAGACGCCCTATAAATGCATTTATCCGTTGCCAAGTTGATTGTTACCTTGCAATGTCCAAGCTACATGGGGCTTACATTTTTAAACGTTTAATAAATGCTTGTGTCAATTTCGTCTCTGTACCTATACAAAACGCAAAGAAACACAACGTCAAATAAGAAATACAATGCTAACCTTAAATGTCATTAATAATTTTGTGCCTGTTCTGCAAACTGAGATCGCTATCTGTCGTTGTTGTTGTTGTTGTTTTGTGTCTAGTTGTCAACGCTAGTGAGAATTAACTGCTAATACCCATAAAAAGTTCTGTAGAGTCCACCTAAAGGGGATTGATGGATTATTTATAAAAAGACAATAAGTATTTCGATGGTGAACCATAAAATAAACAAAAAATTGATTGAGTTGGCCTCTATTATGTGAAAATTGATCATCATGATAACTTGGGAGGAAAAGAAGACACTTACAAACACTTTACAAATTTGTTTCAACCCACAGAAAAAGGAATGGTAACTAAATATATTTGTAATGAATTTAATAAAAAAATTAAGTAAATGTTTTTAAGTATCTTCTTTTCCCCCCAAACTATCCTAAACTAAAACCTTTTTCTCGAAGATATCATTTTCTTTTCCGGTTTTTCAATTAGTTCAATTCCATCTCTTTTGAATTTAATGAAAGCATCATTTTGCCCTTTTAAGAAGTTATCACCCTTTTGGAATATTAATGCTTTCTTCCTCGGATTTATTCTTATTTCCAATAGTAACTCCATTTTTTTGTGATTGATAACTCAGCATTTTGGTTTTAATAGTTCATAGTTTTCGCCATTTCTAAATTTAATTTTTGATAATTTTTATGTTATTTCTTATTATAGTTTTGGAAATTAATAGTCGTTTTCTTCAGGAAACCGATATAATCATATATGCAAGGTTTTGCCAGTTACCACCTAAGTTTGCATCTTCAGGGAACGTAGTTAAGTCGTAAATCTCAGCCTAAAACTGTCACTTTTGAACCATTTTTAGTACAAGGTCTATTTCAAAAATTGAACTAGTTAGGTTAGGTTAGGTTAGGTTCAAATAGTGAGCTCAAAGCAGGAGTATGAAAAGCTTTCTTTGGCTATCATCGCCCCATATGGCTGCAGTTTAGTACCACCTAAGAACTAAGACAGGAAAAGTATAAAAAAAATATATTTAGTCATATGTATGGAACCCTAATAAAGCGAGACTCGACACACAAATATTTGTTTTGTAATAATCAAAATTCCTCCATAACACCAATAGCCAAAACGTAAAGAAACTCTCATTTTGAAATACTTTTGACATGCTTTGGCATTAAAAATTAATTTGTAGAAAATTTGGGCGAGACGCCCGTCGACCCTATTCTCAATTTTCTAACATTCGACGCCCATCTATCGCGTCGTCGGTCTCTTCCACCGCCTCCATAATCCACCCACGCATGATGCAGTTAATTACTCTGCAGTAAGTACCAATACTTCTAAAAATAACCGCACCACGGAGCGAAGAGTGCACGGGAAAAAAAATAACAATAACGAGAAGACAGCGTTGCAGCAGAGTAACAAAAGCTAATCGTAAGGTCACGGCCCCGCAGCGTCAACGTTAAGTGAGTGACCTCAACGGAAGGAAACAGGTAGGGACGAAGCGGCTCTATGTGTGCGCCCGTTTACGTGCACAGCACGGTTTTAAGGAGACAGATCGAGCGGGCTTTGAGTGCAGCAGCAGTCATAGCCAACGCGACCGAACGACCGACGTTTCGCAGACGCGACTTAAACTAGCGTTCGAACAACTTAAGTGCAGTTAGCGCTTAACACGCGATTGTTGAGGTACTCGCGGCATTCAAAAGCACTGATTGTTGAACGCGCAGGTGCGAATAGCGTACGTATAGGTTAAAGGGAAGGATATTGTACTTGCAGGGTGATTTTTAATTAACCACCATTGTTAATTGTACTTACGGATTCGTTACCTGCCATTTGTGACGGACTTATCATTAGGAAAGTTGCAACTGGTAAGTTTACAGTTAATCATTATTTCCAAAATATATCCAATCATACACGAAAATTTTCAGCAACAAAATAAATTAATTATTAATGGATACTAACACCTTTCTAATTATAATAGTCATTAGTTTTTAATTACTGTTACTTTTGCTAATAGCCTATTCTAATCGCCTACCGCTAATTAAGGAAGAAAGTTCGTTACGGCACAAATGATTCGAATATAAAAATACAGAACAGTACTTACCCTAAGTTAAAATTTAAATATCTAAGAATTACAAAAAGTTAGATTTTTATTAATATTGTTAACACTTTTTATTTTATAACCATAAACTGGAACTGATAGGTAATTCATTTATCAACTAACTTCTTATCCTTTCATAAATATTTAATAATTTTTTTTTTGTGGACGAAAGAGTGAAAAAGGGGCAGAAAGTAATATGTATTGGGAGACACCACAAATTATTTAAATGATAATAACTAAAATTTATTATAACAAACCCCTATGTTTTTTTGTCAGAGAGTACACTGTAACAGAATTGAGGAATTAAAAAGTAGCAGCAGCTCTGTTTAAAATCTGTGGTGTTTAGTGAAATTTTAGCTGCAGAATATCACAATTGCAATTTATTTTTGTAAACTACCTCAATTTTTTGCGGTATTTTCACTTTTAATAACATGTGAGTAAGAATTAGATACTCGATTTCCCGCTGCCTTATTTTACGAAAACAGATGCAAGGAAGTCCCAATGTAAATCATCCAGTAACATTCATATTATTTACGTAACGATTTAATAATGAGATCCGCCATGTATTTAAATTTGTGGTTTGCCGCCTTCTGTTGTACGCAATCATTTTTTATAGTACGTACCTATAGAAAGTATATTTAATGGCTGACCTTAGCCACGACAATTAATATAATGCCTGGTTATGAAAAAGGAGAAAGAAAGAAATTATTTATTCAAAGGCTGATATCCTAAATTATAAGTTTGATAAATGATCTATGCTCATATATGCGGAAGTTTCGACGATCGAATCGCTCACATTAATTATACCAATTTCGCCATGTTTCGTCATTTCGCTTGTCTGTTTAATGATATATATACACAATAGTCGCACGTTTTGAATTCAAAGGACAATAACCTTCTAAAAATATGAATCATTTTTTGGAGTAATATACTCTAAGGTTGTATTTGCAAGTCATTTACAGGGCACCCAATTAATATTGTATTTTAAATTTGATTCACCTCCTAGCGTGAGAACTAATTAATTAAATTTGCATTATTAAATGCAATATCAATTGTAGTAAGTAGCTGTTTATTTGAATAATATCAGCTTTGTTTGTTATTCCTCCCTAAAGTGCAAATTCAAAGCGAAGTTCTCTATATTTGTAAAAAGAGTTCATTTCAGAAATTAAGTCCCTTTCGTCGCCTTTTGATGCAAATGCTTTACATGATAAAATTCTCGTTCAATATTTTGAAAATATGCAATTCAGATTTCCAAATTATGGAGGAATTTTCTATTGCATTTTTTGAAATATTTTTCATTTTGGAGAACTTAAATTTTCATGTGAAGCTTATGCTATAGAACAGGCTATAGAATTAATAAACACCGAAAAAGTAGAATCTTCCTTAATTTTAACCGACTCACTAAGCGTACTTAAAGCTCTCCAGAACTCTATAAAATCAAAGAAACAAATAAAAAACATCACACATGAACTGTTAAAAGCCATAGACCTAGGTAAAGAAATCATATTAGCTTGGATTCCATCCCATACTGGTATTGGTGGAAACGATAAATCAGATGAACTAGCGAAAAAAGGTGCTACAGATCTAATAACTACCCAAATAGTCCCCCTAACTAAATCAGAAGCCAAAAGAGCCATCAAGAATCTCATCATTACAATATGGAATAGCGATTGGCACAAAAATCCGCCAAAAAATGCTACGACAAGTCAGAGACGATGTCTTCAAAAAATTCTCTGCCACTGATCTCAAACGTAATGAAGAAGTAATTATTCAAAGACTGAGGATTGTCCATACCAATTTAACTCATGTTGATTTAATGAAGAACGAGCTGCCCCCGTTATGCACAAAATGTAACACCGATACTCTCCAATCAGTAGAACACATCATCACAAACTGCCCAGGATTGAGCAATCCAAGAAGGAAATACAACCTGTCTATGTCATTTAATGAAAATCTAAATAACCCAAGACTATACAAAAATGTATAAAAATTTTTACAAGAAACCCAAATGTATGATAAATAGATTAACTTTTACAATTCACTGATAATAGTAATATGTAATCATGTATAGTCGCTCATGACCTTAGCTGTTAATGCGACTTAAAATATCTTAAATAAAAAAAAACCGAATACCTACATTTAATTTTTCTTATCTTGTTACAAAGAAAGTGGAAAGAACTTAAATTAAGTTAAACAAAACTGATCTAATATACTTACATACTTTTTGAAAGCTCACTATTAAACTTGAGACTTTTTTATTAAATATTTATATCAAATGTTCTTCTGAACTGAAACAACCCTCATTGAGACCTTTGTGTAAGCAACGCACGGAGAAAAATAGTCATGATTTTATTACTTGATGAGTCAAACAAATTTTTCTAGTAACTAATAACTACTAGAATTCTCATAAAATGTACTTGGTGGTATAAAACAATTTTTCATTCTTTCTAATAATTAGTATTAGAATAATCAAGCTAAATAAGTCTAGACTTTTCATCTCTACCTCTCGATTATTTTATCGTGTCGTAGGTAAAGAAAAAAATACTAGAATGAGAATAGTTTAGTAAAATTAGTGATAAGAAGTGTAAAAAATGTTTTCTAATCAAGTCAATTTTACTAGAATTCAGTCTCAACACCGAACGTAGATTGACTAAACGTTTCTAGTAAAATCTCCTTGAGCGTCTGGTCGTCCATATAATTGACAGATTTTTTAGTCATGTTTGCTAGAATTCTATCAATATTTTCATGATTGTTTTCTCCGTGCGGCTATGACATAAAATAAAAGTGTCTAGTTCAAACTGTGCATTTATTAATTCAAAAATGGTATTTTCAGTAGAGTTGTACCATTTTCCGTATATTTTAAGCAATATTTTAGGTTCACTTATTGTTTCTTTTTCTATTTATATGTTTTCTCGTAAATTTCCAAAAGTTAATGCAATCATTTTCCTGCAATATATATATTTTAAGGTCTCTATTTAATGTCCCAGACAAGGTTAAATGTGTTCATTCTTTTTCTAAAATTCTATCTACTTCGCTTTGTATCGAACCAATGGATATGCTAATTAAGCAGATGTAAGGTTAGCTAAATGACTAACTTAGTGGAAGTTAGACATTTTCTTTGTTTATACCGGATATAGGCATCTGAAACTCTTAAATCATTCTTATTGATAAGTAGAACAGATACAGTAGTTTTTTCAATCAAGAAAATAATACAAAATACAAAATACAAGAATTTTCTAGATTTTTTTCGAAAAATTAAAAAGTTGAGGGTGAGTGAGATTTTCAATAATCACGTTCCTGTAAAGGAGATGTAATGGGGTTTTTCTAGACCTCTTCTTCTTTCAACTTTGATCTTACATAATTAATGTGTTATATTATTTTCATCTTAAATTTTCGCCTCGCCAATCACATCTCATTTAAGTTATTTCCTAGTCTAAGAAAACAGAAATTGAACTGTCTTTTGAACGAACGAAGAAAAGACAGTAAACATATCCAGCTCGAGCAACGAGCGCGTAAAAACGAGCAGCAGTTTCGAAAACGATCCAACTTGTTGCTCTAAATGTCTTCTAAAAAGCGCAAAGTACGACTGGAAAAATCAAGGTTTATTATTCCACTTGAACGTTTCTTGCGCACTTACTATTCATGTAATTCAGTTGTCAATCACATTTTATAGTCGGTGCAGTGGGTTTATCGAACCTTTAAGTATCTTCCACATCAGGTTTTTCTCCATCTCTTACGAGCAGTTCACTCATTGGAAAACTCACTTTTTATTACCATCGCTTGTACGTAGGTACTCAAACTTAACTTACCTACTCGACTGTGTTCAATGATTTATATTTCCTTCCTATTTATTCCTTGCTTTTTTTATAAAATACAATTAGTTGAAAGTGTGCTATAAAATCAATCTGTAACGCAAACCTTATCCAGGATAAAAAGAATGTTCTTTATTTCATTTAAGGATTGTTGACCATTCATCACGAAAAGAATTGGTTTAGCGATTCGCCTTTAAAAATTGGAATATCAACTGTAGTTGTAATAAGAATTGGAAAGTAGACTCGTAATGTATCACTCATATCAACACAAGCCTAGCAAACTTGTGGAGGATAAGTTTTGTTTAATAAATTCTTGTTTATCTCTTTTAATTGTTTGAGTTATAAAAATTTGTCCAACGCAACAAGTGCAAGTCCATAAAATACGGCCATGAATTCACCATCTTTTGAGGACTGAAAGTATACCTAAGAAGATATTTTCATTAACAGATTCTACTTCTTCAGAACGTACTAGGTAAATAGCTCAAAAGCCCAACGTCAAAATACGAAACTGAACGTCCGAAGTACTTTTCGGTAAAAAAGTTACTTTCTTCATAGAAGTAATATTTATTATGCGTAGGTTATTTTACCTTTCAGTTCACTTCAGTTTCGTGTTTTGGCGTTAGCCTTTGAGCTTTTTAGTACGTTCTACAACTCCGCCATAGTTTCCAGTTATTAGATTCTACCTCTTCAGTATTGCTCTCTGGCTCTTTTAAATCGCTTTTGATTGTATTGTCACGTTGTACAATTGAATTACAAACGTTTCATAATATTGCAATGCATAATTTTATTATTTGTCAATTTCCATCAGATTTAATTTTTTTCACCAGATTACCCTTCTTACATACGTACTTTGAGAAATCCTACGTGCTTTCCTTTAATTCTGTTAACGTTATGTTCGTACATGATGAATACGGAGATTGTAGTTGGTAGTATTTTGCCACAATGTGGTTTATTTAAGAGTGGAAGATTGCAGTGTAATTTTGCAACAATGCCACATAATATATTGCAGTGCGTGAAAGCTCGAGAAGCTCATCTTTTTATTTTGTATAAGCAAGGGCACAATTGTAAAACATCTCGAGTGCGGTTAGCAAGAAGAATTTTTTATATGTTTTATGAATTTGTAAGTCTTACAGAAATATGATATTTTTGATTTCTCGAAGCCAACATGGTGATAATAAAACCGCCATAACCGTTATTTGGTTTTGTTTTTATTTTATTCTTATATATCTGCGGCTGGCGTGGTTGAGATAAACATGATAGGATTTGTACAGACTCACAATCAGACATTAACAACAAAAAGGTGAAATTCGTATTTGTTTCAAGATTCAAGTTACAAACGAGTCTTTGTATGGCAAGAAGACATCATAAAAATGACCACTTTTATTTTCAATGATGTGTTACAAAAAAAATCTTTTCTTGCATCAGGTTCTTATTATTAAACGTTCGTTATAGATTGTAATCATTTTAAACGCGATACTGAACTTTAATGGCAGTCGGCTCTACATAAATATAGAGTTACAGTATAAATGCATTTTATGGGATCTCCCAGGATCGACACGACTCATCGATTCTACCTTCAGTTTAAAGTATATTTTATGATACAACTAAAGATTGTGGATCAGAAATGATATAAGTAAACGATTAATTGCCCATCGAAAAATTTGTTAGAAAAAGCTGGAGTATTGGCAATCAGTTCGTATCTATCAGGGCTACAAAAGCTCATCCTAGTTATACTAGTTGCACTAAACTACTAGGAGGCTTCTATATAACATCAATAAAATAATTTTCTGTACTTTAGTTCACGCTGTCAAGTGTCTGTCTAGATGGCGGGAGCAGTGGGTAACATACAATTAGAGGCGGAGCTTAAACTAAAGTATTTAGCAACCTCAATGTCAAAGCTCGTGAGAGTTTAAAATACTTCTGGTATATTTAAATACTAATAATAATTCGATAAAAAAAATAGACCAGGGATATTAAAATGTACGGATGGGATCATCCTGTGCTACGTTCGTGCTGTCAACTGTCTGCCATGAAGGCGGGACCAGTGATGGTATGACGATACCAGAATAAGAGGCGGAGCTTAAACTTTAACATTTAGCCATCCCAATGTCAATGCTCAGGAGAAATATAATTAAATATGAAAAGATACTTCAATGTTCTCGTTTACTTTACTAAGTTGGGGGCACCTGTAAATTACGTAACATATTAAAGGGTTAAAAGGGGGTCAACAAAATGTGACAATGTGTGACAAGAGGCAGGTAGGGCCAAAAGCTTTGTGACGTCAAAATCTAAAATACTCAAACATGAAATTTTTATGCAAACAAAAAACTTATAAACTTTTGTTTTGTCAATTATCTAAATTATTTGACATTGTTGTTAATTTAATTAAAAATTGTTTTAATTTAATCACTTCTAAATATAAAATTAAAAAATATGTGACGTCATATCGGGGGGGACGGGTATTCACAATTGTGACAAGAACGGGAGGGGGGTATCAAAAAACTATAAAATTTGTGTGACATAATTTATGGATGTAGCCTTGCTTCAGAATCCTAATTTTGAGAATTTAAGGAGTGTAGGTAAATTAAAAAAAATAAAAAATGTGAAATTTATTGTTCCTCTCATAATAAAAGTAATATTTATCATTTCCTTCCGTCCGATAGGAAATTAATGTACAGAATGACGAAACATCCATGTGGCCGATTCACTCGCATGCGTAATGAATTTTTATGAGGCATTAAAATTCAAAAATTATGCTAAAGAAAGACCATTCCTGGCATTACAACGGAAATGGGAGAAAATTATCAATTACTAATTATACTATTCTTTGGTTAATGGAATTCACTTCTAACCATCAATTAATTTTTTAAGTAGGTACACCATTTTTTTTCTCAACAACTTTAAATTGTTAATGTAATATTGCCAAAACGTTTTCTAGATATTACATAGGTTCTTCTAGTTCAGTCAATTCGAGTGTTATAATAAATAGATAATATAATTTAATTCATGCGATAAGATACAGTTACTATGGTTCTTTAATTATCATTCTCTCTTGCCTGAATGAAGACGCACGCACGTGTTCTCTTATTCCGACAGCTCAAGCGAAACAAACAGTAATTATTCTAACCTAGCAAACAAAATCATTTTGAAAACCAGGTCAGGGCTTCAGATTCTCCGTTAGTACATCCTTCCCGTTGTGAATATTTCATATGGAAGGCGCAACAAGTTCCAATGAACTGCAGCACAAGTTATATCTCTTGGGTTAATATCTTAATCCATCGTTGGCATCTCTTGAATTTTACCATCCAAAGAAATTAAACTTAGTAAATATTTTGAATTTATTACAAAAATAATTTTCTTGAAATGGAAGAAAACTGAACACGTATTATATCATCAAAATTGCTCATTTATTTAGTAGACCGTTGCACTGTAAACGATCAGATTATAATGGTGCAGCTATAAATTGCATTTTCGTGCTTAGAAATCCTTGACTGAGTGATCGCTGGTTACAAAACCAATCGAAAAAAAAATTGTGTTCTTTCTTTTGAATCATATTTTTTCCGCAATATTAATCGCATCATCCTTGTGGAGTGACTAACGATTTATTTTGGTGCATAAAAATGTCGACAGAGCTTTGTCCGTTTTCGTTTTTCAAAGGTTAAACCTTCGATTCGTGATGAACATCTCGTTCTAAAGCACGGGTAAACGAAAAAAAAAAACAATAGTTGATTTATTTTTTGTAATTTATGATTATTGTCAAAATCCCTGTAGCAAAGTAATCATAGAAACAATGTCATGGTTATTCGAGCGCTTTCCAGCCTACACGTTGGCTTTTTAAGGTTTTAATTATTCTATGTTTGGTTTTTATTCTATTTTAAATAAACTTAATGATGGTAGCGGCTAACCTTCTCCCATTAATTAACATCAACGGGAATTTAAAGGCTTTTGTTAACATATTAGGAGAGTGAAATTCTTGAATTGATTACCGATAAAGTGGTGAGGTCGGTAGTGTTAAAAATTTACCTTTTCATGGTTTAATTGGATGGGTTGTTATTTATTAACTAACAATTAAGAATTATTATTAACAATTAGCCTAAATAGCTTTTTTGAAGTGAAGACAGATCTTCAGATTTCTATTATTTTTATAAATAGAAACACTGTTGTAATTTCCTCAAATTTTATTAGCCATTTAAATAAAGTTTCGCTGCGTTCTACCTACCTTCTTCAGAAGTTTACGGTTTACTTGAATTAAAGTAAAACATAACCGATGCAAGAACAAAATACCACAAAGTCATCATTGATCTTAAGATATTCTTATACATGGTTTTTCAAGTTGATGAGCTATTAGAAGTATATGAATTAGTAGAAGGAATTCAATTCTGAAACTTGGGCTCATTTGGTTATTGTTTATGCCGCTTCTTTTAAAAATATTTTCAAGTTCGATTTACATCCGGTTATACCGGAAGTCGATACCAACTTTGTTATTTTAAATAGAATGGTATATTTTTTACGCTGAATTCGAATGAAACGTGTAATTCTAAGGTAAGTTTGATAACCAACTTGTACACCTATGACGATCGGTTTCTGAGTTAATTTAATTTATAGAAAAAAAAAACGCTACCGCAACCCAAATTATAAAAAATCATAACTTCCACAAAATACGACTAAGAGGGTTGAAATTTTTACTAGTAATAGCTGAATATTAGTGCTAACGCCTTGATAATTATACAGGGCGTTCAAAATAAAATTCTAAAGTTGAAAAACTTCAAACACGAATTACCTCGTTTTTTCGAATGGCAGATACTATATTTTATTTTTTCAATCGATTCCTTTTTTTATCCTCTTTCGATCAATATGGATACTTCCTATTTTACTTAAAAATTTTGGAATAATTTTGAATTATTACTTAAAATAGGAAGTATCCATATAGATCGAAAGAGGATAAAAAAAGGAATCGATTGAAAAAATAAAAAATAGTAGGTGCCATTTGAGAAAACGAAGTAATTCGTGTTTGAAGTTTTTCAACTTTAGAATTTTATTTTGAACGCCCTGTATAAATTATTTAATTCAATTTTGTCAAGGCGTTAGCACTAATATTCAGCTATTACTAGTAAAAATTTCAACACTCTAAGTCGTATTTTGTGGAAGTTATGATTTTTTATAATTTGGGTTGCGGTAGCGATTTTTTTTCTATAAATTAAATTAACTCAGAAACCGATCGTCATAGGTGTACAAGTTGGTTATCAAACTTACCTTAGAATTACACGTTTCATTCGAATTCAGCATAAAAAATATACCATTCTATTTAAAATAACAAAGTTGGTATCGACTTCCGGTATAACCGGATGTAAATCGAACTTGAAAATATTTTTAAAAGAAGCGGCATAAACAATAACCAAATGAGCCTAAGTTTCAGAATTGAATTCCTTCTACTAATTCATATACTTCTAATAGCCCATCAACTTGAAAAACCTTGTATAATTAGTTTCATTATCAATCAAAAAAATATCTGGATACTTGATGAAAAGTATAAAAGTATAATATAAAGTATGGAACTTAGGATAGATCAGGATCGGAGACCATATAGTCAGGGTGGCGTTTGCCAGCCGAGTCCCTAGCCTGGGCAAACACCCTGTCCTACCTACCTGCCTCCAGGCTTACGACCTACATGTAAAATAGTTCATTGATACTTGGAGAGAAATGGAACAGAAAAGTTCGAAAAATAGGTGATCTTGCGATCATCCCGGAAACATCCCGCTTTGTTTATATTTAGAATCAATTAAGCTAGTGAAAGGGTTCTAAAATCACAATGCCACCCGGGTCCTTCACTCCCAGTCCGATCCTGGGGTAGACTAAACTTCAAATTTTTGAATTGTTATCCCTTTTTGGTATAATCATCTGTTTCTTTTGGAGGTGTACAAGTGCAGCATGACAATTTATTAGGTTTACTGAACCATGTTTGTGTATGTGGGATATAAATTATGACCATCAGGCTGATATCCCTTGGGTACTTAACATCGTTTGCAGCGACAAAACTTGTATTATACAACGTAGGTTATGTACATTGTCCGGCTATGGTGGTATCAGTAGCTCGAGTTAGTGGTCATCAAGGAAGTTGTCGAGTATAATGCGGTTGATCGAAGATAGCTGATGGTTGTAGGTCGAGTCGCGGCCTTAGGTACACGTAGTTTGTCTACTAATAACGCCTGAACTAGGACATTAAATTGCTACCGTGTCTCGATTAAAGTATAAGTTGGTTGGTTGGTTGCCACCAGGTCCCAGCCGCCATTAGTTAACTGACTTGGGTTATGTTGTCCTGCTGCTTCTTGTTCTTCTTACACTTAGCCATTACGTATGGTATTGACTATACGTACATACATACGTAAATATAACGAATTGCTTTCACATACCGATCTACTGTTACCATATATTCCTTCACCAGCTTCGCTTGATCACGGCAAGTTATCAATTAATTACCATCGGTTTGCAATTTATTGTTTCATGTCGTATGCATGTCTATTTTCATTATAAACATATTTATTTGTACCTATGTACATAAAATAAATAGTGTATGTAAGTAATGGATTATTTATTGGCCTTAGAGCGAAATTCAATCAATAATAAAAAATCAGATGTGTAATTAGAGAAATTCGAAACGTAGCTCAAATGCAAGAGTCTTCTGAAATAGGCAATACTAAACTTTCTAAGTATCAGTCGCTTAAAAAGGACTTATTTTTATAATTTTGAGTCCATTTTGCATTGAATCTCAAACATACCTACTAATAAATTAATCCCTCCTTGGAAGAAATAGGGTCAAAGACTACAAATGGCAGAGAAAATTCGAAGGAAATAAATTAGACATTTATTGTTAACTTCACCACCTGAAGAAGTCAGAGTATTGCGAAATAATTAACTTATTTCTTTTTTAACAAGTTTAGTGTAATATGAGCGACAATCCGAGTTGCTTCTTTTATATATGAAGCTGTCAACTAACAGTCAGTCATATATCTTCAGATCAGAAGAATTTTTCAAGCGATCTTTAATTATTATTATCTTTACTTAGTACCAAGATGTTTTGGAAGCTTTTTTTAAATTAATTATTAAAGGCTATTCCCTTAGTTATTTCATTATTAACAATAACATTTCGTGGTTTTATTCAGAAATAAGCTATTGAACGAACTCCGTTTCTACACTTGCTTCCTTAAATGAAACTATGCTGCATCCTCATCCTTCCCTGTTTAATTGAAAAAAACACAACACAAATGTTGAAACTGTGAATGAGTATGTTAGAAAAGGATTCTGACATTGCTCATGAGTGTTTTCTTCTAAATCCTTGGAAATTGCTTAATTTATTTTAGATGTCCATTGTCCAGTAACCGACCAATCCATAATCTTGTAGCATTTGTAAATTATATCAATATCCCATTGTTCAGACCGATAGTAATAGTTCTCTCTTTCATATAAGGTAACGCTTCATTTTAAAGCATTCATTTAAACTGCATTGAATTCACACTGCTTCTGTTGCTTCCAGGTATCAGTTACAAAAGATCAATAATTAATTTCCAGTAGCTGATCGACGCTTATAGAGAAATATGAACACGAACGAATGACATAGGAAGTAATGATCGTTGAACTAATACACCGTGAGCTGTTTGTTATGTAATAATTGGCCAGGAATAATACTTGCGATGGTAAGGCATTCGTATCTAATGAGGAATACTTAGAGATATAATTTATTACACGTTACAGTTGATGACGATGGATACCAACTAGATTGATGACACTTTTTATTATCTATTCTGTGCACTTATTTTTATGCTAACTAAACATAAAAATGACGGAAACTTGTTCTATTACGACTGCCAAGAATTTTAACAACAGTGCAGAATTTCGATTGCTATCTAGCTACATACACAAATGGAAGTAAATGAATTAAATTTTCAAGGGTACGTACCTACAGAATATTACCTACAATGACGTCTAAATGTACTGTCCAAATGTTCTAAATCGGATCTCATAACATCTGTTTATAGGTTTAAGGTGTGTTACAAATGTTGTATGAGTGAGACTGCAAAAAATAAATGTATATTTGGATTAAAAATCTACATGTTCAGCGCCTTTCTAAACTTTCAATTAAATTCACTTTCATTCTTCCACTAACTGAAGTGTAAGTCTATTTTGTACCCGCTATATTCCCCGGATTTGGTTCTGTTTGATTTTCACTTATTTTTCCATCACAAGTAGATTTGAGGACATGAATATAAGAAGGTTATTTGGACTGTCCTGTTGTTAAAGAACACCCTGTATACCGATTATACTATTACGATAAATGAATGAATTCAAACTTTTTCTTCACTTTCCTTATTTTAACTTTGTTACAACTCCGTTAACTTATCTTTTAATAGATGAGTAGAGTCCAATTAATATTTATGAATCACTAAAAGCTTCAATCAGTAGTTTTTAATCGCTGATTGATCTTAATAGAATCGTTTTCTTTCCGGAACATTAATTTTTGACCTCGCAGCAGCTTATAAATGGATTTCTAAAAAAGAGAAATAAAAATTAACGAACTTTGGTACCTACCTATAGAGGTAGAGGTACTTACTTACTTCACAAATTGAAAAATGATTCGATTAATTCGTCCTTATAAATACTTATAAGGAAGACCTCACGAATGGGTGTTACTTTCCAAACCACAAAAACTTCTAAATAAATTTGTAATCGTGGGTTTGATGGATAAGGTTCTAACCTTCTCCATTGTTTAGGAAATGACATTGACTCGTACTCGTTGCATTTCCCAGCTTACATTTTAAACGCGTCATCTTTTATTATTATATCTTAGTCAAACTATTCCTACCTATTAAATAAATATTTTTACCAATTATCAATTTTTGTTTCGTAAGCGTACAATCTTATGATAAATAAGGGATGCTTAAGGAAAATCAACCGGGGAAAAAAAAACATAAAAGGGGGAACGATTTTGGATAGAATGTTAGTATTTTTTATTGAACTACCTGTTTCAACATTGTTACGCTCGGAGTGTTTCTTTGCTTGCCATCAGACAATCAAACACACTAAAAAAGAATTTAAAAGTTTTAAAACTGATTTTAGTGGTCGAGTGGCAACATTTTGCTGTTTCGTTATTTCTAATAAATATCCCAAAATCACGACTTCGCACTCGGATGCCGACGAAGGCTTAGTAGTGGCATCGTCTGTAAATCCTCTGTTGAGCAATTTCTATTTCACAGATTATGAAGCAATAGTTATACAAGAGTTCCATGCTTTAAAAGGTTTCAATAAAATTAATCTTGGACAAAATTTCCATTATATTGCTGCCTTTTGCCGTTTCGACCGCAAACAGTTGTTGAAACAGTGTAAAACTACATTGTGTCGGTTTAAACCGTGAAAAGCTGCTGGTTCGATTGCGATCTTGTAATTATATTTAAAACTTTCTAAAAATTAAGCGGAAATTATAAATTTAATATGCAGCCTTTTCTTAATTTGGCAATAAGTTGAATATTTAATTACAGTCGCACGAGCTGACAACACAAAAAAAAAAATTTGTGGTACCTACACTTTTTTGATAATTCGTACACGGAGAAAACAATCATGAAAATATTGCTAGAATTCTAGCAAACATGACTAAAAAATCTGTCAATTATATGGACGACCAGGCGCTCAAGGAGATTTTAGGTACTAGAAATGTCTAGTCAATCTACGTTCGGTGTTGAGACTGAATTCTAGTAAAATTGACTTGATTAGAAAACATTTTTTACACTTCTTATCACTAATTTTACTAATCTATTCTAATTCTAGTATTTTTTTCTTTACGACACGATAAAATAATCGAGAGGTAGAGAAAAAAAGTCTAGACTTATTTATTTAGCTTGATTATTCTAATACTAATTATTAGAAAGAATGAAAAATTGTTTTATACCACCAAGTACATTTTATGAAAATTCTAGTACCTATTATTTACTAGAAAAATTTTGCTTGACTCATCACGTAATAAAATCATGATTATTTCTCTCCGTGTACTGATAGACAATAATACTAAACAAGTGGTGTTTGAAAAATTAATTTCTAAAAAAACTAATTTTGACTTAAGAGCGGTTTTTAGCAGTTATGAGTTACTAGGTATATAGTTATACAGGGTTTTTCAAGTTGATGGGCTATTAGAAGTATATGAATTAGTAGAAGGAATTCAATTCCGAAACTTGGGCTCATTTGGTTATTGTTTATGCCGCTTCTTTTAAAAATATTTTCAAGTTCGATTTACATCCGGTTATACCGGAAGTCGATACCAACTTTGTTATTTTAAATGGAATGGTATATTTTTTACGCTGAATTCGAATAAAACGTGTAATTCTAAGGTAAGTTTGATAACCAACTTGTACACCTATGACGATCGGTTTCTGAGTTAATTTAATTTATAGAAAAAAAAATCGCTACCGCAACCAAAATTATAAAAAATCATAACTTCCACAAAATACGACTTAGAGTGTTGAAATTTTTACTAGTAATAGCTGAATATTAGTGCTAACGCCTTGACAAAATTGAATTAAATAATTTATACAGGGCGTTCAAAATAAAATTATAAAATTAAAAAATTTCAAACACGAATAACCTCGTTTTTTCAAATGGCACCTACTATTTTTTATTTTTTAATCGATTCCTTTTTTTATCCTCTTTCGATCTAAATGGATACTTCCTATTTTATTTGAAAATTTTGGAATAATTTTGAATTATTACATAAAAAAGAAAGTATCCATATAGATCGAAAGAGGATAAAAGAAGGAATCGATTGAAAAAATAAAAAATAGTAGGTGCCATTTGAAAAAACGAGGTTATTCGTGTTTGAAATTTTTCAATTTTAGAATTTTATTTTGAACGCCCTGTATAAATTATTTAATTCAATTTTGTCAAGGCGTTAGCACTAATATTCAGCTATTACTAGTAAAAATTTCAACACTCTAAGTCGTATTTTGTGGAAGTTATGATTTTTTATAATTTGGGTTGCGGTAGCGATTTTTTTTTCTATAAATTAAATTAACTCAGAAACCGATCGTCATAGGTGTACAAGTTGGTTATCAAACTTACCTTAGAATTACACGTTTTATTCGAATTAGCGTAAAAAATATACCATTCCATTTAAAATAACAAAGTTGGTATCGACTTCCGGTATAACCGGATGTAAATCGAACTTGAAAATATTTTTAAAAGAAGCGGCATAAACAATAACCAAATGAGCCCAATTTTCAGAATTGAATTCCTTCTACTAATTCATATACTTCTAATAGCCCATCAACTTGAAAAACCCTGTATATCTGTTGGTCATTAGTAATTGTTAAAAATTCGAGTACCTACTATAAAATCTTGCTGCTATTGCATGAAAGAAAAAAAGGAGAACCGATCCCTATCACTTTTGTCAATTTCTCATTTGCGAAGGTACTTGCAGTGCAGTTTACAGTCGGTTTTCTTACAATACAATGATTACCTTCTCTAAATGTGACAGGTATTTAAAAGGTAAATATAGACATAGGTTGTGAGTAAATAATTTAAATTTTAATCAGCTCAAATTACTTAACCTCAGCGCCACGAATATTATGAGAGCCGCTGTTGCAATCTTTCTCATTCGAGCGGGACGCAACATTTCCTCCGTCTTTATCTTCCTTGGCGTGCGAAAAAGAGAAAAATCTTCTCCTAAAATAAACTGCCCATGAATAAATGCATTATTATGTTCAGGTAATCGTTCTAACAAGTGCATACGGAGTCTCAAGGTCTTAGGCGCCGATAATAAAGAAGAACAAGCTTATAAAGCGTTTAACCCATAGTTGCCGATGATCTGGTTTTTACGTGTCTATATGTAGAAAATATCCTTTCAAATAATCTGAAACGGAATTCACTGGATGATGTTCAAGAATTGAACTGAACCAACCATAAGAAAATGCCAGGGAAATGAAAAATAAATCATTAACATTTTCTTCTTAAATGTAATTTCGACCAACACACACAGTTTCGCTTAGTTTCAATTACAGTTTCTCATGGGTTATGTCTCATAATTACAATAGGCGTAATGCTATGCTTTTAAGCTTTTGATTGGTGACGGCGGCGCTCACCGCTCAGACTTTCTTCTGTTACAGATATTTTTCGAAGAAACTATCCTGATTTTTATCTAATTTAATTAAAATAATTATAACTCTTAAACTCAAAAAGCATCCCAATGAAAGTGAAAGTTTTCCGACCACAGTTCTATTGAAATTATTAAAAGTTAATATTTCCTTTTACGTGATTTATTTTTCTAAATTCAAAAGTTTCTAACTGCTGACTACCCATTTATTAGCTTAACTTCTGAATATAATACTAGTGAATGATCGAAAAAATTAAACTGTTTGCTATTGTACAGAAAATTCTTAATAAACGTGTTGTAAATATTGTTGATGAATGACTTTTTAGGGCACCGAAGGCCCATTTGATTGTCAAAATCAGCTTTGCAAATTATTTGTCAGTTTTTACACTCTCTCCAATTTTAATTTTATCACACTCTGTATACGACTAAAAGAATGATAGACGTTTCGATTAATTAAAAAAGGTAGACAAACCTCAGTACCTGACTCTGGAGTTTACTTTTACAAATAAAATCAACTGAAATAAAACTAGGTAGTCCCTTTCTTATAGAACCCTCATAATTTTCTCCTTCCTAAATTGATGATTCTAACTCCTTAAATTAGATTTTACCTAACATGCATTTTCATCTTTGATTTTGTAGTAGATACAACCCTCGATTCATTTTTATTCCTATTACCATTATCTACCTTTTTCAGTTGAATTTTGCAAAGTATGGCAACATCGACTGTTTTAATGAAGAAGGTTGCATGCACGTTGTACACAGTTGTCATTAAAATAAAAGTTTAGTTATCCAATGCAGACGTTATTTAATGCGAATTATATGCAAAGTTGTTTCTCTGACTACCGATACCAGATACCGTATAAATGTCACATAAAAGTGTACACTCAAAGCGAGGTTTGCTTTTATGTCTTTTCACAAAGATTTTGTTAAAAAGTACCATTGTTTATTGTTATTTACTGAACACGTATGTATCTAAAAGCGAAATGGAATCCGATAATTTGAAGGGTAATTACAGAATTATTACACAAGATCGCTAAATTTATTCGATATGTCTTTGTGACCCCAAAAAGTATTTAAAAGTAGATATTTCTCATTCCTTTTATCAATTTAGTGATCAATAAAAAATAGACATTCACTAATAACAACTATAAAAGATGGTTACCATATTACAAAGTGGTCGTTTTTAACCTACCCCCGCTAAACGTATCTCCAGATTTAATTTGTATATCGTTTTGAAATTTTGTTCGATTGGGTTTTAAGAAGTGGACTAACGTTTTAAAATATTTTCCATCTTAACATCAATATCAATTAGTTTCGAAGGTAACTGCGATAAAGGGGTATACTGCAAACGGAAAAAAATTTTTAAAACAATGAATTAACTCAAAAACTGTCGAGAATCTTCGTGGGATTCAATTTAAAGATGGGGAATTTGGAAATGTAAAAAAAATAGGGGGTTCTATTTAAAATAACGAAGTTGACGTTAACTTCAGGTATAATCGGAAGTGATAAAAGAACGAAAATATTTGAAAACGGTAGGCCACTTCTTAAAACTCTACCGACCAAAATTTCAAAATAATATTTTAATTAAACCCGGAGATACGTGTAGGGGCTGTAGTAGGCTGAAAACGATCACTCTGTATACGAGTAGTAAAAGTATATATATACGTATATATGTTGGTACATGTACTAGTTTAATAGTATGTGTCTATCAATTTAACGTGACGATTGAATTCAATTTGCCTTTCTTTCAAACTATGATTAACTGACGGTTTATCGGCCAACCAGATCGCTTGCGTATTAGAAAAAACCCCTTTCACTTAGTTAGTCTGCAGTGAGTGCACTGCTTGCACGAAATAAGTTGTTTTCAAGAAAGCAATTTCGTATTTCCTAGTTACAAACTGCGTTATGGATGCAAAGAAAAAACGATGTAGTAGATTACAAGTACAAATTACATAAACATCCTTTCGAGAAAAATAATCGGGACAAGTTACACAACATTTTTTTATTATTTAAGTATTTAATAAAGAATACCTAGGTATAGATTTTATTGTTACCCTTTGTTAAACAATAAAACATATATTAAATGTTGCTAGAAAGAGGCACTAGTACTGCCACAACAGTGTAGAATTTATAAACGATACCAAGAACTAGATGCTAGTAAAGACTCTTGTCCAAGATTTTGGATATATTTCGTATCTTGAATGACAAAAACTTCAAAAAACAATTTTTTTTTCAATTATTTGTGAAAGAGATTCATTTAATAGTTTTCTTTGCTTTGTGTAATTTTTTTTATTTCTGAAGATTAAAATTAAATTTGAAAAACAAAAAACTTTAACCGTCTATTAAATAAATAAAATTTAATTTACTATTGAATACTACAACAGAGAAAATTTCCAGTTATAAAATTTTGTTTTTAAAAAAACCGCAAAACTTTTTGCCACACAATGACTTATTCAAGTGGAAAAATAATTAGCCTTATAAGAAAGGTTTTTTATATTTTAACGTTATCAGCGTTTAAAATTTTTATACTTAAGATATGTACACATATAGGTACTTTAGTTATTTAAAGTGGGATCAAGATTTTGAGGCAAATATACCTACGTACATATTTTTTGAAAGCTCACTATTAAACTTGAGACATCTAAAATATATATTGTCAACTGTTTTATAAAATATTTACATCAAATGTTTTTCTGAACTAAAACAACCCTCATTAAGACCTTTGTTTTAGCAACGCACGGAGAAAAATAATCATGATTTTATTAGTTGATGAGTGAAGCAAAATTTTTCTAGTAAATAATACTAGAATTGCCATAAAATGTACTTGGTGGTATAAAACAATTTTTCATTCTTTCTAATAATTACTATTAGAATAATCAAGCTAAATAAGTCTAGACTTTTTTTCTTTACAGTCTCTCGATTATTTTATCGTATCGTAAAGAAAAAAATACTAGAATGAGAATAGTTTAGTAAAATTAGTGATAAGAACTGTACTTAAAAAATGTTTTCTAATCAATTCAATTTTACTAGAATTCAGTCTCAACACCGAACGTAGATTGACTAGACATTTCTAGTACCTAAAATCTCCTTGAGCGTCTGGTCGTCCATATAATTGACAGATTTTTTAGTCATGTTTGCTAGAATTCAAGCAACATTTTCATGATTTTTTTCTCCGTGTACAAAAGAAAATGCAACAAAGAAGTTAGACCAGTTAATTGCAAAATGCAACAAGCTGTAGGATACTTTGCACCAATGTCTTGATTTATACTTAAACAAGCAAGTTCACACTAACGATACTCACTATAATAAATAAGCAACCTAATTACTAATATGATGGGATAATTTGATTTTCATAAAAGTACCTGTGTTTGTGTTAATATTTGCTACCAAGCAACGTGTGGTAATTGATGAAAGCCAGTTCCCTCGATGTCTGTTAGTAAAAAAAAAAAAAAAACGATGCAAAAATGTTACGGATGCTCTGTTTTAATTACGTACCACCATAACTCGTTGTAGGTAGGTACCTTAGCAACGATATCAAGTTGAAATTTAATTACCTACGCCTTTTTGCTATTTCGTTACAGTGTTCATTAAAGTGTACCAAGAGAAGATGCGGAGCGGACTACATGTGTTTTATGTCGTTCTTTGCAACTTACGATTTACGTCGTTCATTTATAATTAGTTCACTCTACGTGAAACAGCAAAATATACTTATTTAACTAAAAAATCGTGAAGAAGTTTTACGTAAGTAGGTACATGTGTAGGTATATGAAATCGTTTGTAGCTTTTTACAATCGTAATCAATGAAGATATGAGGAAGATTTTATTTCCCAATTATTTATACTATCTAGACAATTTTCCGAAAGTATTGTCGACATTGTCAAATTGTAAAAATAAAATATTATGCAACAAGTTAAACGAATCAAGGTGACTATTCGTCGTTATTATGTTTATTTTTTAAGATTTAATAGCATCTCTTTAAACAGAAATCATTACTTATGTGGCTTAACAATTTTGTTAAGTGAAGCCAAAATATTAATACAGCAATGTAAGAACTAAAATATATTTCGGCAAGAATTTATTCATAACTCCTATCATTGCTTTCGAATTCTAAAAATCGAAAGCCAGCTGTTATTATATTATGTACTGAATTCCGATACTGAAACTGGTTCTATAATATAATTTGTCTGACTATTTTTGGAGCCTAATCATAACAAAAATAGCTTTATATCTAGCCGAACGTGTTTAAAAGTATACCTATGGAGGTAATTCTAATTTTAGCCGAATTTCATTGATGAATATAAAAAAGAAGGCGCCTAGTATACGATAACAATTAAAGTTAACAGCTGTATTTTGGTTACAAAACGATTATTTAATGTTTAACGCGAATTTACAGAGACGGTTCAATGTTCGATCAGGCCACGAACTTTATTTATTTATACATAGAATTTCAATTAAATGAAGTTAAGTATCATAAAATACTTGAATATTGATCACGTGTTCACAATTATCATAAAAATGTTTACAATTTAGGTAGAGGTGTTTTTCTATATCTCATGAGCTGCAAAGTTTTTGCAGTCATAATGTACAGGTAGAAAATATTGATAATTTAGTTAACCTAACCTAACCTAACCCAACGCAACGTTTTACGAAAATACGTTCATCCATATTTTCCTACAAACACCAAGAAAAGTAATATGAATTGTCTTAAGGAATCCTTCGCAACGAAAGCTCAAAGAAACTGTACACAATGACGATCAATGTTTTTTGAAAAGTAGAAATGGTAAATCATTAAATTAAGTGTTGTTGTTGTCACTGCGCAACCGAAACTCGTGAGATAGTGAACTACCTCTACTTTTAAAAGTGCATTAAAACACTTTGTATTCCAGTCATGGTATCGTATGCACATAAATAATGTCCCTTATTTAATTTTTAACCCGTTGAATTAATGTTTGTAAATTCAATTGTTCGCTTCAGTATCTGTTACCAAAGCGAAACAAATTCCTCGGCAGTTAAGTTCGAAATTAATCTTGTTCTTAAACAGTTATTAGTGTCTTAAATTAACATTCCAGACTCCCAGTCTTTGCATTACCTACTTAAGACGAACTTTTTGGCCATGTGAATAAACGTAAAAGTATTTCTATCAAGCCAAGCCATCCTTAGTGGTATTCACTGCCGCGAAAGTTATTAAAATACTTTTGTGGGCAATTAAAAGGGAATTATTCGTGGCAAGACTTGATTTAGTACTCAATTAAAACATACAAAAGCGATGAAATGTGAATTATTTTCATTCCACGCGTAATTCTCAGTATTAATTTTTGGAACTGGTCGATGCTTTAAAATTGTATAGGTATTTTTTGCCCCATAAATAAATTATGATTTAAACACGATTTTGTGAACAGATAATGAAAAGTACAATATTTAAAAGTAGGTACCTTTTTACTATAAATAAAGTATTCCATTTATACTTCATATCAATGGAATTATTTCTAGATAACATAACCAAAAGATAGCATTCAGTGCCTAAAACGAACCCGCCCCCCTGATTTACTTTTCGGAGGTTTTTACATTTTTTTAATTTACTCTCATCGCTCCTTTCTCTGACGTCACAGTCTTGCGCAGTCAGCCAATTAAACAGTTAAACATCCATTTGGAACTTGTATATAAGAAAATTGTAATGTAATGTTTCAAAATGAGCCTCTGCGATACAAATTTTCAAAGTTTTCCTACTCTTTGATCAGTGCATTAACTGATTTTATAACTCTGGTACCATATTATCGAGTGTTTTGGATTTTTGGCGATTTCGTGGATAAAAAAGCTTTTGAGTGTTTTATTCCCACTAATGTTGGTGGGCGGGCTGTCCCTCCGACCTACACTCTTGTGCAAAGTCGGAGGATAGGGCGGAAGGCCCTCTTCAGCCTCTTTTAGGAATAGTGGGAATGGACGTGTAGCGATTGGTGGAAGAAATATGAGACGGACGAAATTAAGAGAGAAGAGAATTGAAAGACAACCTGTGGTATTCTATACTGTCCCAGCATTTGCCTAAATGACCCAAGAAAACCACAGAAAAACTTGGGCCAAGGCAGGCAGCCCCGGGATCGAACCAAATGCTAACCAATGATCTAGATCTAGACGACTTATAAAAGATTGTAGAACTTGTAGAATTTCTTTAACAGTGACTCATTGAAGACAGATAAAAGGGTAGGAAGAATATTTTTCATTGTTATTTAATGTATGTAATTCTATAATCCAGACGAACCTTAAAATTTCATAGTTAACTAGCAGTGAAACCCGGCGTTGCTCGGGTTAAAATATATCACATGTTTAATGGTATAAAAAATATGTAAGGATCTATTTTGTAACGTAGATATTATAGATTTATATCATAGATAACGTAGATATTGAGAGACTTATTCGGCCATTAAACATTTCAATTTTTTTGGTCACTGTTCGCTCTTGTTTCCAATTGATCTTCACTCGACTGCAGACACAATTTAACTGACAAAAAGTCACTGAATGTTGATTTATATATCATCGAACATCGAAATTCCTAGTAGCAGTACAGTCTAGAATATTTAGATGTATATACATCACTTTGAAACGTAGATGTACACTTTTAGAAACTTTCTAGATCATTCAAGAAATTTTTAGAACTTTCTTGAACATTCTAAGTCGATAATAACAGTTTGGGCTCATTTTAGAATTTTTTAGATCATTTTAGAAATTTTGAGATCTTTCCGGAAGTCCTTATGACTTAAAAAGGAACAGAAATATTTCTTTTCACCTTTCTGCCACCTAAACCACCCACTTTCACCCACCGCGACCAAACTCCCTTACTCCCACCTGGAGACCAAGGGGTATTTACCACCCCACCAGGAAGTTGATTAGAGTGGGTAAAGATACAGAAAACCCTGTCTTTACGTACGAACATTAGCATTTTATATACCTATCTATGTATTTAGATTTCAAACTTGCTCAAAATATTCTTTAACATTGATATTTATGCTTTTGTACAAAAAACGGTTTTTGTTTCCATCCCCTAATGTAATATATTTATCCAGAAATCAGAGGCAATGATGTAACTACTTTTATCACAGTTATAAAAACCGACACCAAAGTTTTACTTCTATATTAGGTAGTATTGAAAATAAATATCGTTTGTTCAAAAGATTTGTTTCTAAAGGACCTTCTGCTTACCTATTAAAGTCAAGATGTCTATAGCAAATAAAAGCCTTTCCACGGCTTTGATTTCTGCACATTTGCACAAGAAATATTTTCATTTGTCACAACCATAATTTACTTCTCGGTACCGTTTTTAAATAAGCGCCTTGCTTATGTCATTAACGCTGTTATTTCAAAACTCTGCTGCACAATGCATTACCATGTGCGTGCTAACGCATTCGCATAATGTAATGTATATCTGACCAGTGACTAGTGTCGCTGATATGAAATGGGGGCAAATAAAAAGTATAAAGTTACAGAGCAGAACTGTGCAATGATTTCTACTCAAAATCGTTCCGATTTCCCTAACCTACTTTGTGATGAGATTAACTGACAGCTCGCTCATGTGAGTGACTGTAGGTATGTATGTACGGCCATAAAAAGATAATTTAGCACGGCCAGTTTTGCATGAATTTCAGCTAATCTCTTATCATATTATAGAACGCACACAAATTTTGGTAATGACAATGGCACATTCTCCACAATAATTTCGGAGTGTCGATTTTTCCATCCCCACGCATTCCACCACCCCTTAGCTGTTAATCTAACTTAACCCATAACAAATGTGGAATGAATTCATATTTATTGAGTAAATTTTTCAAAAACTTTCCAATTTTTCGCGTTACCCGCAATTCTCGATACTTCTGAAAGCTATCCAAGTACATAACATATAACGGCACAGGTTTAACCTCCAATGCCCGCCGATACCTTTCCGGGATGAGTGCATCTTTACCATATACACATACACTCACATATAGCTACATAACTTCTTTCGATACTTTATTAAGCTCTTTTGACCTCCAGAACGTTGCCGCTTATGCATAGGCGAGCGAACGTGGCTTATACAGGTATTATAACTACGTGTATATGTAAGTATCTATCTGGTATCAGGTATGTGTATGTTTTATTCCCGTTAGACACGTCATCGTCAGTTTCGTTTACTAAATAGACGTGCAATTTCGCGCATCAGTGATCTCGAAATCTCAAACGTCGAGCTCAAAGTTGAACCAAAGAGATGAATAACGGGCCCGATCTGACTGAAGCATTTGCAAATTGTACCCACAATTTATCCACGTTGTTTGACCTCTTCAATCCTTAAGGAAGTTTAGACGGTGATTATTTCTACGGTCAGATTTAAAAGGGCAATCATTACTTATAAAACCATAAATTTACAAAGATTTTAGCATTTGCGAGATTGACGGTGGAAAAGGAACACGTACCTACACCGTGCAGCTTGCCAAAGATAGCAGCAGCGTTTGCTCAGACCGCTGACCCGATGGTCACTGATCAGGGGCATCAAAGTTGGTCAAATAATAAACTCGGTTCTTTCTAAAAAAGAAATTACTGAAATTGTTGCCAATCAAAACCAAGCTCTTATTTAACCAAATATTTTTCTTTCTTAAAAAATATTACTTCTGCAATTAAATAATTCATTGTAAAATATTGCAATTGCGACGTACTTATGGTGTATTTCGGTGCCAAAAGCGACAGAAATCACACAAATAATTTTGCCTCATTTCTGCATTTCAGCAAATGAAATGAATTAAGAGCAATTTGACATTTAATGATGAAAGGAAATGGCATATTAAAATGAGTATTCAAGTGGGTGCTAATTACGGGAAATAAATTGTCAATATATGTCACCAGGTTTGAAATATGATTTATTGCAATAATGCAAAAACGTTTCTCCAGTTATAATTTGTTTTTGATTTCCAACATGTGGTACTCACATCCGGTTTGTAACAACTGCTTGTCAACTTTCAAGAAGAGAAACTCCCATGCGTATTAAATTATGGATGCGACAACTTGGGCCATACACGTAAACATGTAGGTACGCAAAATTTAAAGGAATTTTAAGAAGATTTTATTTTATTTCTACAACAAAAATATCACTTTTTTGGATTACTTAAAGTTATCGCCACTTCCTAATTAAAAGATTAAATAAAAAAAATGTAGATGTTAGGAGGTGGATTGATTAAAAAGGGTTATAAATGAGAATAATAATTTTGTAAAAATAATGACTTGGAAAAATATTTGAAGCAGAATCCGGGATAAAGAAAAAGAGATGTAGTCTTAGTTTTCTGGAAAAGTGAGAATTCACCCGATATAGAAAGTAACATCTTATTAAGTACGTATTCTTCATTCCATGGACTGCACAACCGATTAAACAGTAACACATCAGGCTTAGTTTCAGTTATTGCGATAGTTATTTTACTTGAGCATCGAATAAAATCGTATTGATCGCCGTTACAGCTCTTGAAACAGTCATCATAAATATCAAGGTAAAAAAGAAAAGATTTATGCGACCTGGGAGGATTTATGGCATTTAAATAATTCATACCATATAAGTACAAAATGAGTGATACTTCGACAAGAAAGATTTACTAACTTGTCTGTTATTACTGCTCCTTTTGTCACTGTTGACACCTTCTTGTCTTTTTTTTTTTGAGAAACACACCGTCATTTATAATTCAATATTTTAAGAATTTACCAGTTTTACCTACCGAAAGTAAACTTTTAAAGAGTAATAACCTGATATTCTTAATATACGTATAGAGTGACTGATTTAAACTTCTAAGCCATCGTTATGGTGCTAAAATTTTGAAACTTTAACTGAATCAAATCGCAATTTTTTACGTAAAAATACATTCTTCAATATCAGATACACCCAGCCAAGAAATAATGAGTCCATTAGATGAGAGAAAAGTTAAGAAAACTAATTTTAAAATTTTGGGCCATTCATTGGTATCTATCTGAAAGTGGATATTGGAGATTTAGAAATTTGCACAGGCTAAAGTTATTTTTATTTTTGTTTATTTGAGTCCTGCACAGATTCTTTTACCAAAATTAATTATTGTAGTTTTCTTAAGCCAATTTAGTTTTGGATTTTTGTTAATTTTAAGTAGATACCTTCAGAAGGTTCAGTTTTGGTCAGATTAAATGCCTCTGGCCTAATTCCCGGATAAACTAGTTTAACTCATCATAAAATAAGATTATCATGAAATCGAATTCGGCCTGTAACATTTATACCCCATTTACTTTTAGGGGCTGTTCATAAAATACGTCACTCTAAAATTAAGTTTTTTGCCCCCCCCCCCCCCACGGTTGTCACGCTGTGTCACACTTTCTGTGACCCCCCTGTAAATATTACGTCACAAAATTCATAATAAAATTTAAATAAATTAATAATTTTTTTTTGTAACGAACAAATAAATAATATTTCTATTTATTAGAAGTCCAAGGATTCTGTAAAAATTGAGTAAAATTTTTTGATGAACGGCGAACGTCACGTTATCGTAGACTCCTCGTCCTTCCTTGTCACATCTTGTGACACTCAGCAAGACCCCTCCCCCTCTTGTGTGCGAACGTATTTTATGAACGGCCCCTTAGCCAACAAATAAATTCGCCCAAATAATTATTCTCCATCTACACAATCATATAATTACACATTCAGTGACAACATTATTACCTATGAGCTCCATTACACTGTATTATTTTAAATTCTCTAGCCATTTCTTAATTTACATAAATACCTCATATATGATTAAAAACAGCAAACAACATTTTTAGCAGTTTTAATGTTCTCCCAATTCTCGCATACCTATCATTAGTTTTACTGGATATCATCATTTACCGATAGATACCATGGCACTATTTATAGTTCTGATGCACTGAAAAAAAAAAACTTCATTGCCACAAAAAAAATACTTGTTGCATATAGGGACAGCCAAAATCTTATGTACGGAAAACAAGTAATTTTACTATTTGCAACTTATGAAGGCTACATAAATGTTTTAACTGTGTTACATAAAGTTTCTACTACAAGTAGATAATATTTTCATTTGTGAGAATTAAAGTAGTATTTAGAGTAACTAACACCCATATGCACCGTACAAACTATTTTATCTGAAATAAATAATTATTATATATTCTGTTAATAATATCATGTGTAGTTAAAAAAAAATACTTATGTACAACAAAAGAAATAATTATGTGTAGGTACTAGTGAAAATAGTTATGTAATAAAAACAAGATATATTTATTTTTTCCAAAATAATGATTTCTGCACACAATGTTCCTTTCAGGTGTTAAATTAGGGGTTGCGATTAGATTAATTTAACACCTGAAAAGGATATTGTGTGCACAAATAATTATTTTGGAAAAAATAAATATATCCTGATACTAAAATGTTTACGTTTTTATTACATAACTATTTTCACAACTACACACTTATTTCGTGTTGTACATAAGTATGTTCTACCTGAAGAAAGTACCGTGAACGGAAGTAACTATTGAGAAAATAACAAACATATTTTCTAATTAAAACATGTGTTTTTGTTATTTATAAACTATGGAGTTACAAGCCTGTTTATGTTAGTTATGTATTTTTAGGAAGTTAGGCAAATGGCATTGTCTAATAAAAAAAAAAACTGATACATACCATTAAGACAACAATTCTTCACCTAATACTTACCTTAACATAGCAACTTTTCTTAATTTATCAGATTATATCAAGAAAAAGGCAGGTACGTGATAGAAAAAGATAAATATTGCATTAAACAACAAAATACGATACATAAAATTCTTACTTTCTAACAGTATTATCAACAAGTTTTATTCGTCAGCGTTATGAGAAATGGCCGCAGGGCTTTGTTACGGAGCACTCCTAGAAGGTATTGAAGTTGGCAAATTTTTCGAAAAACAAAAATTTCAGAGTAACAACTGTTTTGTTTCTTCCATAACAGGCACAGGTCAACAATAAATTGGCAAATAGTTCAATTCAAAACTGAAACTCTCAACTCACTCACAAACACCTAATAAGTAATTATGTATCTTATAAAAATCCCCGCGCAACCAAACGTTCACTAACATCCACTGCGCGTCAGTAATGGCGATGTGGCGCGAGTCGTTACTGGTAGTGCCTACATTAGCACGGCTAAAATAATTTTTTATCTAGTCTACATAATGCTACATAACTTGTTAAGTGCTTTTCATAATTTACCTATTTAGATGTAACAAACTTTTCAAATAAACTCCGGTATGTGGGCTGCAGGACACACTTATTTCTAGTTAGTGAAACAGCCTAAAAACTTATTTGCTGTAAATAAACTCTTGTTTTCAGCAGTAAAATTAACTCAAATAAGTTAAAATATGTAAGAAAAACAACTTTTTTTTTCAGTGTGAGGTTAATATTAGTACAAATGGAGTTAATCCATTAAGATGTAAACGTTGTACCTATTACATTGTGTTATATATGTGGATACAAATGTAGGTGTGCATAAGTAATAACAATTACTATGCATTGCTGCAAGTTAGTTACACGTAGGCAAACTGTTGCTGTCGAGGTCGCTTGTTCAGATTCTTGTACGAATACAGAATGGATTTAAAGAAAACGAAAATGTGGTGCGAGAACGTGAAAAAACAAAGAGATAAAGTTAAAAATTTATTAATGAAGTTTACCACGACAGGAGCCTGCAAATTCCCTCTATGGATGGATGGTTACGATAAGTGGTCAGTTCGAAACAAAATAAAAATTGTTAGATCTATTGTGATAAAACCTGATAACAATGAATGAATTATTGAATCCAGTGATAACAAATAATGAAATCAATTGCTTTTATCAATAAAGAACCATGATTTGGACTTTGTTACTATGAGGATAAAAAAATATCGTTTTATGGAAGCTTTTACAGATAATTAAATTCTTTCCTTTTGTTGTTGCGAGATTTTTTTAATAGGTATCTGCATCTATTTTCGTAAACTATTTTATAATTTTTGGTTTATCAAATTGTAATAGACTACCTGTAATAAACATTAAATTCTGAGAGTTCTGAGTATATTCAATTAACTTAATGTTTCGGAAAAAATTACAGATTACATATTTGTAACGTATTAGTGCAATTATTTAATTTACATTGTTTTAAAACAAACACCATTTCTCTTTAACACTTAATTAACTGTGCTTTTTACTTCTAGTTGCCCAGTTCCACTTAACGGCCCAATTATTACATTTCGGTAAGTTATGTTCTATTTAATTTGTAATTTACTGCATGCCTATTCTCAAATACGTAAATAATTGATGTTTTCGATAGATACATTTTTAATTACTAAAACAACTAGTGCATAGTATCCTACCTCTGTATATATAAGTATAGTTGTTGTTAGCACGCCAAATTATTAAATTAATTAACAGAAATTGCTTACAATTAGTATGCTTGGATATTAGGAATACATTAACCGTTAGGTACATAATTATATTTTTTGTATACATACATACAGCTTATAATATATATTAACAATGAAAAAATTATATAAATAGAGTAAAAGAAAATTTTATGGTACGTATCAGGTACCAGACTTTTGTGCCTATCAAGGAAATACTTGTTTCTGTACAAACAAAATAATTATCAATCCCGACACATAATTTCTGCATTTTATATTAAATGCATTACCGCAGCCACATCCTGTAAATGAACCTTGAATTTGACTTAAAAGGAAAATCAAATAGTGCTAAATGACAACTAACAACAATTCATTAATTATTGTAAATGTAACCCGACTCCTTTTACTAAGTCATTATTGTTTGCGTCATGCTTAAAAATATCATAGAGTAAAATAAAGAGAGAGTACCTAAGCAAAAATGATTTATTCACATTTTTACCGTAGAAAGTCTTCGGCTGTTTTTTTTACCCTTTTGTTTGGGTTAGGTTAGGGTATATAATTATTGTTTTGAAAATCCTGCAACTTTAATCTCTTACAAAGTGTTATCAGCATGGACAAAAATAATCATGATTTTATTAGGTACTTGACAAGTCAAGTAAAATAATTTTAGTAAATAATACTACAATTCTCATAAAATGTACTTGGTGGTATAAAATAATTTTTCAATCTTTCTAATAATTAGTATTAGAATAATCAAGCTAAATAAGTCTAGATTTATTTTCTCTAGGTACCTCTCGATTATTTTATCGTGTTGTAAAGAAAAATATACTAGAATGAGAATAGTTTAGTAAAATTAGTGATAAGAAGTGTAAAAAATGTTTTCTAATCAAGTCAATTTTACTAGAATTCAGTCTCAACACCGAACGTAGATTGACTAGACATTTCTATTGTAGTAAAATCTCCTTGAGCGTCTGATCGTCCATATAATTGACAGATTTTTTAGTTATGTTTGCTAGAATTCTAGCAATATTTTCATGATTGTTTTCTCCGTGAGGGCGCAGGAATGATAGAGAACAGAATAGATGCTCCCTCAAGAGTTTAGCTAACACTTTGTCGAAAAGATAGGGGGGGGGGTTGAAAACAAGATAACAACGAAAAGAAGTAGAAGTAAAAGATTAAAAGAAGTTATATGCTAATCTTCGAGGATTTTGAAAAAATGTCCAAAATTATAGAAAAATTAATGCCAAGTGTTTGTATTTAGTCTCTTTTCATAAATGTTTCAATTCTTCCTGCCTCTACCTTCTTTCGTACCCCCAAGAGTTCTCGTGTTGCTATCTTTCTCTAACAAGAAAAAAGTTTTACAAGAATGCAGAATGAAATCGAAACTCTAGGATACATGCTCATCCAACCAAACCAATTAAAGAAAGATAGCAACAGGGGCGTCACGATATCGTTGTCTTTCGGTGATGGCGTCACTCTGGAAGTCCTACTGGATGCCCTAATCTTATATCCATTTAACATAAGTGTCTTCATTTTACAAAATAGTTAAAAGATGATTAATATAGTAAATAATATAATGCAACAACTATAAATACGTTGATACTAAGTATTCTGTCACAATCTCATCTCCAGTGATGTAACCTCTTCACAGAAACTAGACTACAACTTTTTAATGTTATGATGTATATTCATGAACATTTTTATATTGTATTCCTTTTGAAATTCGACCTTACAAGTTCGATGTCTCTCTTGTACATGTTTTCGGTAAGATGAAAGGCTACGGAGGAGTTTTCGGATAACTAAATGTAAATAAGTCTGTTTAATTTTAATCGCCTGATTTACTATACAGCACGTTTATATAAATGGTTAATGTTTGTGAATATATAAATATTTAATTCTACCTATAGAATTATGGAAGTGGTCTCCAATTGTCAGATGTTTTATACTGTCTAATCCATCTAAATTTTCCAAATTGTAATTATTCATTTCTTGTATTGGTTGTTTTAACTTTTTCAGTAGATAAATTATTAATAATTAGGAGTAATTGATTTACGAATTAACTGCGGTAAAACATCGAACAATTTAACTTCAATTGCCACTACTCTTTATAACAATTAGGCCTTCCTGATGCTTAATCCACAAAACGTATATACCCAAATTTGCAAATAGATTTATCGAGAAAAAAAATGTTTCTACAAAAAAAAAATCAAAACTCATCAACTTTGTTTATTTGTCAGTTTTTCGATTAAATTAAGGGATTGTTAGTTAATTTCTGTTTTTTCTTTAGTATAACAACAAATCGGTATATATTTCTGTTAAGCAATTGTTGGTTTTATTTAAAGCTTCATTGAATAATTTCAATTAATTTTCTAATGTTCACTACGATAATAAGAAGAAACATTTCTTTTATTTAATGTTTAGAATATATATTCTGTTAGTTTGTAGAAGTAAGTGAAGAAATTAAATTTTTTGTGATGTAAGAAATTTTAATTTTTTCTGTGTTCACTCTTCACTCAAATACATTGTCTATTGTATCCTTCTTAAAGAGATCCACCTTAATTTTTTTATGCACTTTTAAGTACCTAAGCAAATTTAATATACTTTTTGGTGGCTTTTCATTTTGCTCATTTTTTTTGTAGAAGCGGTGTAATTACATGTAGATTTCATTATTTCAAACGGAGCATTGTCCTTTCTCTTTGAATACGTAAGTTTCTAAGTAGATGTAGATATGTCTAATTAAATTATCCATAGAAGTTAGTATAGGTAATTTGATTTATAGCTACAAATTGCTTGCTATTAATCAATTTGTTTTTAAAATAAAAGTAATTACAAAATTACCAACTAAAAAACAGAAACTGCCGCAGGGAAGTGCGAATATAGTTTTTCCTTTTACTCAAATAGTCGTACCTACATGTGTTACGAATTTGTCCTTGTAGATATGTATTATTGCTAAAAAATGTAGGATATTGGTAAAATGATTTTTAATGCTTGAAAAATTATAACTACCAAGGACAAAATTACCCAACATTAACTTAACTATGTAGCTAGATTGCTTTATTAATACGTAATGTTATGTTTATACCACGCCTTTCAAAACAAAGAGAGCAAAAATTAACTCCTGTTTTTTGTACGTATCTCTTTAATACCAATCTCTAAAATAAATAACTGAAATTATTACTAGAAAGGATAATAACTTGTATGTATGGGAGCCTCTATAAAAACTCTTGTGGGTTTTATTCCCATCAGTTTAGTCAGTCGCTCTGATGCAAATCCGAAGCACAGCGCAGGGTGGAAGATCGTTTTCATCCTCCTTTTGGACAAAGGCAAACAATCCTGAATAATAAATGTGTTTTAGTTCTTCATTTTTATCAAATTATTACACCAATCCTAAGAGCTATCAATGAATTATTATTATCTAAACTATAACAGTTAATCTTCGCGATAATGTAACGGTCTAAAACTCTAAACCCTTAGAGCGGAGTCCTTTTCTGATACGTTGGTAAAATTATTTATTCACAGGTAGTTTATGACAGTTAATATTTTAAGAAAATAATTACCGAGTATAAAGCATAGCAATTACACACTAACTAGTGATGTAATAGCAAAAAACGATGCGGTAATCTAGGTATAATAATGTTATGACGGTGATGTACTACTTTAAAGGATAAAGGTATATACTGAGAGGTAATTAGTCACCTATTAGAATTATTCGGACCCATAAAATTGTAATGAGGGAATTATGTTCCATTAGTACCTAAACAAATAACCTGCTGTTCAGGAAACAGGTTTAACCACTACCTACCATAGTTATAAAACAATCCAACGCCCTGATTAAAAATACAGATCTATTTATCATAATTCAATAATTATAAAATGAAAAGTGATTAATGAATTTCTGCAAAATCATGTTCTCTTAATAATGTAGCCGACCTAATTTTTAATGCTTGTTCCTTTTTACACACGAAAGTGACTGGTCAACTAAGTAATATTGAAATGTAATTTGATCCAGATGATTATCGAGACAAAAACCAACGACCTGAAAGAGCAAATCCAATAAAACTATCAGACTTGTTGATTCATTCTATCATCACATGCACACCTCCTCAGAAACATTTGTCTTATTAGACTTGACAAAAAAACAACAACAAAAGAATATATTAACTTAAACAAATACTAGGTACCACCTTATAAGTATTATTTAGTCCTATATTTTTTGTACGATATGTGTACTTAAGATTGTGATCTAAATTCACTTCTGCAGGGATATGTATTTCATGATATAATTCGTTTTGGGATTTTTTGTGCTTCTGTACCCGACTGAATTTACCAATGAAGGTCATACCGAAAAATCCATTGTTAACTTATTTATACTTAACACGATTATATCATAATGAACTTATTTTTTGTTCAGTTTTCACAAGATTAAAGTTGATTTTATCAATTAATCACCTTTTTGAATTCTAATTAGAAGATGTGTTCCAGCAACCTTGAGTTAAATTTTTTCAATATAATGAAGGTGCATTGAGTACCTAGTGCTTTATATTTAGACTTTACGATCAATCTCTTACAATTAGTCGGCAATGAAATATATCAGAAAAGGTAATTAGTAATCCACTGTCATGGTCAAAATGTTTCAATGACTCTTATACAGTATTTCAGAATAAAAGAGATAAGTTTATTTTTGTTGTAAATAGTAGAACTTTTTTAGCCACAGATTCTTTTACACTGTTTTACACAAGAAACGAAAGAAACTATCCAAAATAACTCAAACTTGGAAGGTTGTAAATTGTGAGAATTTTATGGGTCTCATGTACCTATTATTTAGATTTTTATTTTTACATTTTATATTTATTTTTTTATTATATTCCATTAGCAGACATTTTATTGTTAGGGTCCTTTAGAAAGGATTAACGGTTCTCAATAAATTACCATAAATGATAGTTGGAGAGAATAACGATGAGGATAATTGTGGTTAGGGGCCGTTCATACAATACGTTCCCATACAAGGGGGGGGGGTCTTGCTAAGTGTGACGAGGGGGAAAGGGGGTCTACGAAAACGTGACGTTCGCCGTTCATCAAAAAATTTTACTGAATTTTCACAGAATCCTTGGACTTCTGATAAATAGAAATATTATTTATTTGTTCTTTACAAAAGATATTTATTAATTTATTTAAATTTTATTATGAAAATAAAATAAATATTTTTGACTATCAAAATTTGTGTATTATTAATCAAAATGTATCATGCTCAGGGGGATTTAGGTTTTGTGACGTAATATTTACAGGGGAGGGGGCCACAGAGTGACAACCGGGGAGGAAGGGGTCAAAAAAAGCTAATTTTAGCGTGACATATTTTATGAACAGCTCCTTAAGGGTGTTTAGCAAAAAGAAATGGCAAATTTCTATTCCATCAGACGATATGATAGTAAAACCCGTGTTAATGCTACATGCGACTGAGGGTAAAACATCAGTTACATAATCTTGACAAGAAGTAAATCCAGAATCCCGACTTTTATCGTAGACTTCTTAACAATTAGTTTAATTTACAAAAAAAAAACATATATTGGTGAAATATTATTAAATGTCACCTTATCCTTAGTTTTTCTACCTTAAATGACTGTTCTTTTATTTATTTAATTCGCAATGCCCATATGTTATAAATGATTTTAAATTTCTTCTAAAAATCAACACCGTTAGAAGTAACGGCTTTTCTAAAATTCTATGCCAATCTTTATTGGCATATAATTTTGGAAAAGCCGTTTACCTATTAGCCTCTGTGGGTAGCTTGAATGCGAAATTTATTATTCATTATTAAACAGTGATTTAAAATTTCGGTAAATTCTTACGTAAAATATTTTATGACAAAATAACAGCATCAATTGCTTTAAAATAGTTCATCCCCGACACAACCTAAGGGTCTTTAGAGTATTGCACTTAACTCCAGATGAGTAGCACTTCGTAAATGCCAAAATTAATGAAATCTTTTACGACAATAATAAGATTATTTTGTTGTCGTTTCTTTTTCTGCTGGAATTTTTAAGCGAGGGACTATTTCGATGACGCACCTTTTTCAATGGGATCTGTAAAAATGAAAAGAGCAAAGTTAAATATTCTTTATAAAAAGCTGATAATTGACCAAACCTTTGTTTATGAATCAAATTCAAAAACGAAAAGGTTCTCAAATCGATTTTAATTTTTTTTTATATGTGACTCGATTTATGAACCGAATTTTTCATTGAAATGTTCGATTTCCGTTTGCATATATGGTCAAACTGAACTTTTATATATTTTTTTATTAAAAAAATAATTATTGCTATATTAATTCATTAAACTATTCTTACATATTCCTTGAACTAGTTCTAACTGCGTACGTCATTAAACGAGCATTTTAGAGATTACTAAAAACTGCGGTGACTGCAGACATTTCTTGTGATTTGTATGTTCGCTTTTTATCCGTATAAAAACGCAATCATGCACTAATAGTCTTGTAATCATGGATAAATTCCACTCGTAGTTAATTACTTCCTGGTTTAGGAAGAAATCAGAAAACCTAAAACCCGGAGGTTAGCAAGAGAAACTGTTACTAATTTCTTTCGTACAACCATGGGTTGGGTGTGTATTCCATCGACGGTAACAGTCTGAAATATTACATGTTTGCCTCAGTTAGTTCTAAATGCAGTAGGAACATAAATTCATTTGGTCACACGGGGTGGATTGAATTTAAATTGCAATACTGAACGTATTTATGTTTATATACGAACTAGAAATTTACTTTCTAAATTTGATAAAATTATAGGTTAGGTATATCTATGTAGGTAGGTGCTCACAATAATGTCGCCTTTCTCATTTTAAAGTTTCATTTTACTCATCTTATTGTTAATAAACTAATTGCAGTAAAATTTTATTTGGCTACACAGCTTTGTGTTTTTCTGATAAAATGTATACAGAAGCTGTAAAATAAAAACTATGACAGTAGAAATATTTACAAATAAATTCAGAACATGCCAAAAATTCCTGGTTACTGTCCTTTTTATTAATCAACTTTTTAAGATTCAATCACATTCAATCAAGCATCCTGCAGGAAATTGAATTGTAATTGGTTGTTTAATTCTAATCAATTTTATATTAGATGAGTTTGCCTTTAAGACGGGTTTTAATTGACGGTCACTTACAGCTAACACAACAAGTGATCCACATAAGAAATTTGAATAGCTTATCTCCTACTCCAATTACTTATTACCTCTAATCGATTCAGGGTTGCGCCTACCGGAAGTAATTTGTGTTCCCCTTTTGTGATCGTGGGAACTCGATGTAAGACGTGCTTTAAAAAACGACGGAGGTAACTACCGCAATCTGCCGTAAATTGTAAGGACGGAACTGTAAATTTCAGTTATAATTTGTTTATTCATAGTTAACAGTAGTTGTGCTACTTAAAGGAATATTAAATTTTGATGAAATCGTATCGCATTGTGTTTAAAATTAACCGCAATGCATAAACACTTTTATACTCAAAAATAGAAAATATTGATTAATATTGTTACGAGTACTTGCCAATTAAGTTGGTGTGAGCATAATTAATGAACATCTTCCCTGATTACATAAGGAATATTCTCGGCTTTCCTGAAACATCTAGAAAACACCAGCAAAGATCTATGGGAAACCAATTGGATTACCAGACGGCTGTAGAATACCCTAGAAAAAGGCTGAGAAGACTATAAAAGGCGGACGAGACACTCACACCGAGTTAGTTGACAATGAACAGCTGATGTTTGGAAGCAAAGCGATCGATAGGCGATACAGGCGAACCATAGTGGCGATAGAGTTCATAGAGAGCAATAGATAGTGTCTACCGGAACGGCGATTAAAAGAGACTTTTAGTGAAATAAATTGTGCGGACTTGTTCATAACTGTAGTGTAGTCAAATTAATTTTAGTAATTAAATAAATTCGTTGTTTTGTTTTGTTAATTGTGTTTTCCGTGACTGAACACGTCACAATATGAATGATTTTGCTTGGTAGAAAAATATCAGAATATAAACGAAATGGATAAAAGCATACATAATAATTAAATGGTGACCTTTCTTATGAGGCATTGCTCTTGATATTTTCTGGTATCCTTGGTCTTGTTGTTTATCTAGATCTTGTACAGTTGCCTTGATAGTGAGACTATTTCAGTTGTGCTCTTTATACATTCTAAAATAGTAATTAAGAGGACGTCTATTAATTACGTGAGATGATCACACTTCAATTTTGATTAAGAACTCACTGTAGGGTAAATTTACTCAATAGATGTAAGAGAGTCGTACCAAATCTTATCAAACATTAATAAGGCGAAGAAATGGGCCCAAATTAAAAGACAACGCCTCACAAAAGCCTTTAATCCGATTGTGGCTACATCAAACAATTTTTGTCTCGTTTTTTCTACTTCTTTTCAAAATTCCAACCATTTTCTCCTTCATATTCTTCTCTGATGTTGACAGAAGAACATGATGAAATTTAAAATGCAGAATGAGTTACCTTCTTTGACAACATCCAACAGCATCAAAAGAACATTGAAGAGGAAACGTTGATAGAAGATAATTTCCCAAAAATCCAGAATTCTGATGATTCTGATTGCTTTAAATAATTTTCTCTAGGTAGACCGAAGACAATTGTTGTTATTTTCAACAGAAACAATGCTGCAATCTATTCCAGTCTGAAAGACGTGATCTTGTTCTTGAAAACGAAGCCACAACCTTGATCTTGCGTTCTTGACAAGACTGCAAAACAAACCTTCCATTTTTCTCATCATCTCACTGAATATAAATCAAATTAACTCCACAAATTAAATACTTACTCATATTCATTTCATCCTGTCAGTTTTTTTATTTTCAAATTCATCTACTTCTTCACATGTAACTGCGCGTTTCACGCCATCTCCTCCTCGTGTTTCCTTGACCTTTGAATTTACATAAAAGGTTATTATAATTAAAGTGTTGAAACTTAAATTAATAACACTTATATTTTTGGTATACCAACCTGGTAGATGTATTACGTGAGTATATGTAGAATATTTCTACCAAATTATGCAAACTAACGTCATTTTTGTTGAATCCTGATGGTAACCCGCAGAGTTAATTGTAGATGTAAGGGATTTGTGCTGGTTTCCGCTTGTTACGACGGATATGAAATCACCTCTTAAAAAATGTTAATTAGAATCAGGTGGGCATCAAACCAAATTAGTTTCTGAGAATTTAATAAATAACAGTGGTTGATATTGGAACTTATTTCATTTCAAATAAATGCTATTAAAGCTAAAAAAGACATTGAACGTGAAGAAAATGTGAACACAACGAGGCGATTTTAATAGATATTTGTTGAAAAATGGAAATCTACTGTCACATAAGATTTCAATAAAATTGTCGAAAATATTTCATTTTAAATTAATAGCTTGTCTTGAAGTACGAATGTATCAAAGAAGAAATAGTGGAACTTGCTTATATTAGAGAGACGCAATATACTGTTACGTAGGGGGAAACGTGTGAGACCATGGAGAGGAATATTTTCAAGTTTTTTTTAGTTGGAGATTAGTACGTGAAGGTGCACAGTGGAGTTGAAAACTGAAAATGCAGTAAATCGTATTTATGGGGTGACCATCGGTCTCTGGGGGAAGAAGGGGGTTAAGAAACTTATTATGGAACACTAAAAAAATGTTTGAGGTGAGAACTAAAAAAGAAAATAAAGAAAAGCATTACCACAAGAACACCCAAAGTATCGGGCTATCTTTATAAACATAATTCCATGGTTCCAAGCAATACGAGTATAATAAAACCATTCTTCGCTTAAACTAAGTTCGGTTATACCAAGTCGTGTTTTCTTTAGTGCTTTAGATATTTTAAGTGTGTTTCTTACAACTAGGTATCAAAAAATACCGGCCAAGTGCGAGTCTAACTCGCGCACCTAGAGTTTCCGTACAAACCTGTATATATGTGATGTAACTAAAAATTTAAGGTTTTCGGAATTTTTCCTTTATATGTGCTATAAAACATTGCTTCATGCCAAATTTCAAGATTCTAAATCGACTGGAAGTGTCCTTTAGGTTTTGATTCCCTTGCGAGTAGTTGCGAGTTTGAAAATATGCGGCTTAAATTGCTGTTTCTTTTGATTGCGTTGACATAGAAGTTTGATTTTGTTACAGCTTAAAGGTATTATAGACCTGAGTATTTGATATGAATTTCAACTTAATACCTCTACGCGTTCATGGGGAAAGGGGTAGTAACTTTAAAATTATTAAAAATATTTTTATTATATGATGTAACAAAAAATTTACGCTTTTCGCAATTTTTCCTTTATCTGTGCTATAAGATGTTGCTTCGTACCAAATTTCAAGATTCTGAGTTCACGGGAAGTACCCTGTAGGTTTTGATTCGGAAATTTGCGGAAATTTGCGGCATAAACGGCTGTATCTTTGGATTGCGTTGGCTTAAAAGTTTGATTTTTTCACAGCTCCAAGGGACAATAGATCTGAGTATTTGGTATAAATTTTAGCTTGATACCTCCACGCGTTCCTGATAAAAAGGGTCTTGACAGACGGACGGACGGACAACGAAGTGATCCTATAAGGGTTCTGCTTTTTCCTTTTGAGGTGCGGAACCCTAATAACAATGGGAAAAGGCAACACTAACTTTTTATTTACCGCCTTTTCAAGTTTTCAGCTTCAACCTCTCGTAGCAGTATTCTATAAAACCACCCTTCTCCATCCCCTCAAACTGCTTTTCTTCTTGAGTGAACGTCCATATGTCTAAAAATTTGTCTACCCCTGTATATTTTTTGTGTACAGTGTAATTTCGAAAAATTAAATCACAGTGACTTTTAAAGACCTCAAGTTATTAAATAATGATACATTTACGTCTGTATGTGCTTAGTTTTTTTTTTGTAAATGAGCATTTGTATGTATTTATTTCATATTACACACAGATAGATAGATAGATAGATATAGGTATTATATTTTTTCGGTGCATTACTTTCCATTTTTATTAGATTTAGTTTTTGGTCAAGTTTTTCAAGATTCTTATCATTTTTATTAAGTTTAATATGCCATGAAAGGAATATGGTAAACTTTTAGAGCCTACGATATGTTCCTCTCTGTATGAGGCACTTGAATCAAGACAAGAAATTGTGACCAAGAAATTACACAAAATAATTAAAAAAAAAAATACTTTCTTTATCTAGATTTTTAATAAGTCAGGAGAAGAGTTGGTCATTAAGATCAGGATAATTTGTAGGTGAAAAACCCTATTTAAAATATTGATGGGTTCTTCAGATATCAAGATCTCTTGAGGAAAGACTAAAATAGAAATTAGTTACAACGTAGAAATTGAAGAGATTATAAATATTTTCCACATAGAATATTATTTTTTCTGGGGTTATTTCAAAATTTATTCGACAACGAACAGTTTATAAAAAGAGTACACGTCTTTGTCGTAGTTGATGCTATTGCCAACCAAGTTTGTTCGATTTATCAAAAGTTCGACTTTCAACGTTCGAGTTATCGTATTTGTTTTGTTGAGAAGACTCCAAATTGTACGTTTCCTTTCTGTTTCTCAACTTATTACCCATTATATATCTACAATTAGCCATCACAAAATAAATAGTAGTACAAAACAAATTATACAAAAACGAATTCAACCAAAGTTTCCTTGTTAGGATCAGTGTGCAATTCGACTCCTCATTACAGTAAGCATTAATCATTAGTAATATAAATTAAGCATGTATTAGAAAGTGTAGATATATAATATGTACAGTTGGGCGATTTAGTAACATGATAATTTTATCGTAGATGATCAAAGTCGTTGCTGCATTTGATTATTTCATACACGCTAGCGGTTTTGATGTATTAGATGGATTAGTTTCATGTAGAACTTTTTCTTGGTGCCCACATGGACAGAACGTTGCAATTGCTGCACACGTTTGTTGTACCATGGCATTCTTTCAGATTTTATCGGACTCTGGCATCTTTTTAAGTACATATACAAAAATGTATGTAAGTGTGTACCTACAAAACTGGAGCACAACCCACTTCTGGGTACAAATAATGTAACCTTCACGAAAAGGACCGTTTTAATCGTGGCCTTTTTACAGTTATAATGTTTTGGTCAATTTTAGATAACAATTTCGTTTTTCAAGTTCACTGCCGTTTCAAGAACAAGTTATAGTTGTACACTTTTAAGAGTCTGCGTGGTTTTTATTCACTTCAATTGCTGGATACATCCGTTAAAAAAGGCAACAAGCTAAAAGATATATTACCTTTAGGCAAACAAGTTATGACTATGTGACAATTTTATTACTTTAGCTATTCAAACAAGATTTTTTTAAATTTTGAGGGCTAAAAGCATTATCATACATGACGTACTCCATTTTCGTATAAAATAAAGTATAATTTATTATTTTGTTGCAAAAGTTTTTAGACTGTAGTAAAATCCTTGATCTAAATTATAAAAACTAGTCATGGTAGTTGCCCCTAATTAAATTTAAAACCAGATAAACTTCCCTTTATTGCAGAAAGAAATAGTTTAATTACGTAGATAGATTTTTTTTTTAAAGAAAAGTACGCACTCCAGTAGTAAGTAATAATAGCAAATTTCGACCTTCTATTAACTACGTATGTCCCTTCCGTACGTTTCAAATTGGTCTTGAGTAGCAGACAGAGAGGAAAAAACGTAAAGTGTTTTAGTCACAGTCTGTCAAGAATTCATCGTCAAATTCTTCCTAGTAATTATGGTGAGCATTACGTGGATGATTTCGCTAAATAAGGTGCTAAATGCGAACCCAAACACGTTGCTGCAATCACATCTGACCTTGTCACTCATACAATTTGCTTGGACAAGAAAACGATTACTACCACGGCAACTTCTGAACTAGGAAGAGAGTTTTAACATTCAAGCCTGACCTAAAATCTGTGACGACGCGTATTGTTGTTGTCGACGTTCCATGTTGTCTTGCTCTTATCTTGTCATGTAATAGAAAGCAATCATTTGAAAATAATGGCATTTTTGGTACCGTTATTTTAATCATTTCTTCAGATGGTAAGTGACTCCACTCAACCTCGCCTCTTTTGTAAGTACGTAATATCGTAGAGAATTGCTTTTTAAGTCTTTCACAACGAAAGCAAAGCAAGCCAAAACTTGCACCTCCGATCAAATTAACAAATTAGTTCAACAAGTTTATAGTCAACTGACTTTGCTTGCGTTTAAACTAAGTACTTACACAGTAAATATTGCACTTGGAGTTGCCCACGAAACTAAGTGCACATAACTCCATACATAGGCACCTCGTTCGGCTTAAATTTTCTGAAATACATTTTCATGAAAAATCGTAATAAAACCAGTCGAAAATGAGACGTCAGCGTAACATCGACAGATAAATTTCAAACTGTAAAATAAAATATTTCTTGTTGATTCTCATGCCTGAAAAGGAGACCTGTTAATTAACTGTAGTGCTTTTCTTTTAATTTGGACCCCTTCGTCCTCTTTGGTGAGATTTGGTGAGATATTTATCTGCCCTATAATGACACGATACGATACGATCTTTGCAACGTATCTACTGAAGATGTTTTCCGTAGTTAGAGACGAAATGTATAATCGACCACGGCCAATCAGTCCATTGGTGAAATTTTCAATTTGGTGAGATTTTGTTTTCCCCCATTTTGAGCTAACTTAATTAAACAAGGGGACCCATACTAAAAGTAATTAGCTATTACTAAGAAACATTTTCTGGTAAAGTAATTTCTAAATTGCATCTGTGCCCTATATTTCTGAATAAAATCTTTGGCCTTCGACCGGACTAACGATCGGTTGTTTTGAAATTATTAAAATGCGATATTTAACACCGTTATCCAAGATACTGAAGCGTGTCTGTCGCACTGTGTGTAGGTTTGAAAAGTATTTGAATCAATAGTAAAAAACGAATGTGGGAAGGTAACAATAAAACACTGTACAAAAAGATTTAATGACTAATTAGGTCTTAGCTGTGGTTGAAGTTAATTAATGGACCTACTGTAAAAAAGTCTGTAAGAGGATTATGATAAAGGAAGCTGATACAAATTGTTACTTCTAAAGAACCGCAACATACTGTATGCAATAAACCAAGAAACAGTGTGTTTTTTAGTCACGAAGAGCAATATACTCATTATTGTTAAACGTAATTATAATTAAGCCAAAAGTTTAGAAATGATAAAAAGTCCCCGCTATTACCTTTCGGAATTGATAGCTTTACATCTTCTACAGAGATAATTACAGTGCATTTACTGTCCCTTGGGTAAGTGGATATAAAAATTGAAAGGCTAACTGTGCTATTATTGGGCGCCAACTGACACCGATTGTGGTAATAACCATAATAAACTATGCGCCAGTTATCAACCCACGCGTCATAAATTGTTTCAAAATTATATGTGTAAGTTTCTTCGTGATCTGTATTCAATGTTACGGGAATACCATTATTATCGAAAATACACCTTCGATGTGCTAAAGCAACAACTACCTACGCTAAATTTTAAGAAGCAACGTGAATACTTATTAACCAACCTGAAATAAAACATTTTACAATATTACAATAACTTCATCTTAAAAGCAAGAGACTTTTTTTAGTGAGGTCATACAAAAACAAATTTCAAAAATATATAAAGTTTTATTGTAATTTATTCTTACTCCCGAATAAGATCATGCCTTTGTACCTAAGTATCTATAAAATCAGTAGAAGCACAACCCCAACGAAAGCAAGTTGCCAATATTGTACCCTCCTCAATAACTTTTAAAGAAAACAAGCCACAAAGCAAGTACTTAAACGTGTCATTTGCGGGCCGTTCGACTGTACAATGCTCATAACACTGAAATCGATTGATCACTGTAGGGGAATACAAACTCAGCCTGTCGTACGTCATGATCGTTTTTAATCGAGTCAATATTTCATAAGTTTAAAGTACGATACATAAGCCAGAAGAAACCTGTACCTCAAAAATTAATCAAGAACTTAACTCAATCATTTTTCTAGAAAAATAGTTTTACTATCTACTTAATCAATTAATGTAGTTGGTCTAATTTAAGTCAGTGTTTCAAGGATTTATGTTATTAAATTTCAGTTGGTGAAGCGAGTTAAAAAAACAATAAATTAAAGAAACACAAAATGTGCCATCATAAAAATTGAGACAATATTAAAAGAATTACTTCATGAATTTTCAAAATCAACTAAGTTTTTCATAATGAGAATACGAAAATAAACAAGAATGTTTTCATCAAATAGTTTACTGATTCGGTCAAAACGGCCATAATCAAGAGTAACAACATTAACTAAATTTACACTGTTTTTAATTGCTTTTTTGATTTCTAAGTTTTCAAATAAAAATTTTATTTTTATAGTTTATGATGTTAGAATGCAAGATTTTTATTTTTTGAGATCGATCGAGACTTTTGAATTAAGACAAGAAAAAGCTATTAAAAATACTGTTGGGTTCTTAAGATATGAAGATGTTTTGAGGCAAGAGTAAAATAAACAATAGTTTCAACTAACCAAAATGAACGTCACATACGCGCATCAGCAAAATATTTCTCAGTTGCTTTTGCAGTTTTTGATTTTTTATTTTCATACTAATTTCAATGTGTCGTGCATCCAATATACCTACGATATATTTATCGGTAAAGAATAGGTAGGTAAATAAAACGAGTTTGCAAGCTGCTTTTGCCGGTTTACAAACTGCATAATCGAAGACGATGTGTAGAACACCAAGTTTTCTGCTATTAATCTCGTAAAGTGATAATGAGTGACAGTAATAGCGTTAATAAGGAAATCCACGCTTCAAAACATCACTACAGGAGTGCTTAGGATTCTATTTCAGATAAAAATTGAGATATTAACGACCGTATATAGGCGGCAATATGACGGGAATGTAGACGTTTTATTCGTCCAATATTTATTCGCTTATACCTAAACGAAAATTTGAATTTAAAATGAGAAAATAAGTGGAAATATTTCTGGCTAATTGCGCTGTATGTCTAATTCGATTTCTCAAGCGGCTGGTACGCCAGCAATTTAGCAAAAGTTATCCTAGTGGAATAATGAATCTTAACTTTGAAACTATTGCCTCACTAGTCCACCGATACATTAAACATGTGCATTGACATGGAGCAGGAATTTTACAGAAATGACATGGGAATGTTGTAAACTGTACCATTCAGAAATTAATTCATATCCATCGTCAAGTGGTCAGACAACATGAAACCTTCTGCGTAAATTTGTAATCGATTGTAAACGAATCCTTGCAAAAGATGAATTGATTTGGTCAGTTTTGTATTTTATAATTTAACTAGCAGCAATACCCGGCGTTGCTCGTGTAAGAATATATTACACGTTTGATGGAACGTTCTAGAATATTCGCGAATTTAGAACTATCCAGAACATCCCATAATGATTGAAAACATTTTCTAACTTTTTTTAACATTCTGAAACATTCTTGAATGATCTTCAAGATTCTGGAACATTCTTGAACATTGCCAAATCATTCTGAGATGTTATACCTAATAAAAAATTCTTTTACTTCTTAGAACATATTTAAACTGCCTGTAACATTCTAAAAACATGTGCTTCATTATCATCCCCACTTCGTGCTGTTTGCTGGGCGAGTAGTGACATCAGTAGACGCCTGGCGGGGATGACTAATCGATTGATAATATAATTGATCAGTTATCGACCACTGAGAGTTGAAGATTATTACTACTACTAATATCGCTATTAAAAAACGGGGGTTGGTGGAAGAAGGATGAAAATTAATTTAAAATCATATAAAAATCGATATTTTAACTAAAGGAGATTTAAGGACCCTTTTAGATGAAGAAATAGTAACTGTTACAGATTTTTTTATACTACCTATGTGTATTCGTCTAATATTTCCTAGGAATGTTTTACCTTAGTGAATATATCTAGCTGTAGACACTTGTAGGGTGTCTTCCCACTTCGAGACCTGCTCTGTATTTTTATTATTTCCATTTTGTACTTATGTAAGTAGGTACTGTATTAAGTATATAGCCAGGTAGGTATTAAAGGAAATAAATCTAAATGTGTTTAATGATATTAGCCAATGGTACCTAATAGTAGATTCTAACGAACTTAATTTAACTTCTTTTAAAATATGTTTCGCGATTGTAACAAAATATACAGGGTGATTACTTTCAAGCTACTTCCTAGACGTATCGCCGGATTGAATTCGAATATTATTTCGAAATTAAATTTTTACAAACACTTGTTAGATTCCTTAGGTTACGGTATGTAAACGCAACACGAACGAAGTGGTCCGATTTAAGTGCGTTAGTTCTCGTAGGTATATAGAAGTATACAGGGTTTTTCAAATTGATGGTATATTTTTCACGCTGAATTCGAATAAAACGTGTAATTCTAAGGTAAGTTTGATAACCAACTTGTACACCTATGACGAACGATTTCTGAGTTAATTTAATTTATAGAAAAAAAATCGCTACCGCAACTCAAATTATAAAAAATCATAACTTCCACAAAATACGACTTAGAGTGTTGAAATTTTTACTAGTAATAGCTGAATATTAGTGCTAACGCCTTGACAAAATTGAATTACATAATTGATACAGGGCGTTCAAAATAAAATTCTAAAATTGAAAAACTTCAAACATGAATTACTTCGTTTTTTCAAATGGCACCTACTATTTTTTATTTTTTTAATCGATTCATTTTTTTATCCTCTTTCGGTCCATATGGATACTTCCTATTTTATTTAAAAATTTTGGAATGATTTTGAATTATTACTTAAAATAGGAAGTATCCATATAGATCGAAAGAGGATAAAAAAGGAATCGATTGAAAAAATAAAAAATAGTAGGTGCCATTTGAAAAAACGAGGTAATTCGTGTTTGAAGTTTTTAAATTTTAGAATTTTATTTTGAACGCCCTGTATAAATTATTTACTTCAATTTTGTCAAGGCGTTAGCACTAATATTCAGCTATTACTAGTAAAAATTTCAACACTCTAAGTCGTATTTGGTGGAAGTTATGATTTTTTATAATTTGGGTTGCGGTAGCGATTTTTTTTTTATAAATTAAATTAACTCAGAAACCGATTGCCATAGGTGTACAAATTGGTTATCAAACTTACCTCAGAATTACACGTTTTATTCGAATTCAGCGTAAAAAAATATACCATTCCATTTAAAATAACAAAGTTGGTTTCGACTTTCGGTATAACCGGATGTAAATCGAACTTGAAAATATTTTTAAAAGAAGCGGCATAAACAATAACCAAATCAGCCCAAATTTCAGAATTGAATTCCTTCTACTAATTCATATACTTCTAATAGCCCATCAACTTAAAAACCCTGTATACATAAATTGAGCTATGTAATACCCAGATATAAGTCGTAGGTACCGAATTGGGAATAAAAGATGTGCGAATTAATAATAGGAAGTCACAAACTGGAAATGACCCTTTTGCGTAGTCTTAGTGTTCTTAATTTTTTAGTGGCGATATGGAATTAAAAAAAATTGCAAGTGTTGTTATTAGTAACAATTAATCACCAACAAATCTAGGCACTAACAAGCGTGTTTTTGTTTTCTTGACAGGTGTTTCTAACGGTATTATAAGTAACGTAAGGCCTCGTCCAAGTTTACAAAGGCGGATAATAAGGTACTTATTAGTAATAACTGTTCGGGAGTGAAATTATGGATAATTCTGTGCGGCATAAGCTCATTTCTTTCGCAGGCAGACGTAAGGATGTCGTTAGAAAACGTTAATTGTAATGTGTAGGTAATTTAGAAACAGTTAAAGTCAAAGTTCAAGCTTGTATTCAGTGCAAATATTGCGCAGATAAATAAGCGCAATTTCGTTTAAAGTGAAAATTAATGTAAGCAACAAAATTAATTAAGACTGAAGATGTTTAATTAGTATACCTGCTATTAATATTTTTTATTTTTGGCTTATTTATTACCTATTAGTGCAATATTCATCCCAGGACAATCGGATACGATACGTAAATAATTAACACCTTCCGATTAAGTTTCGTCCATCAATATGTAGTACAGTTATACCATATAAGAAACGTTTCCAATGTAGCGTTGTAATTGTCAACTTCCTTAACCGTAGCCACTTATGTTTTGCCATTGATGGAGCTCTGTGAGCAGCTTTTTGCACATCTTTTCTTCTTACACAGAAACATCACAGGTAGTCAATTGAAGAGAAATGGGTGTAAACTACTTCTTGGAGTGATTTAGTTTTATACGTATCTACACGATGTATCCGTACTCATAACCCCTTTTATAAATTGTTCGTTGTTGAATAAATTTTGAAATAACTACAGAAAAGAAAACAATATATTTTATAAGAAAAAGAATTATAACCTCTTCAAATATCTATTTAGAAACTATTATCTATTTGAGTCTTGAACTTCGATAAGTCGAATTTTGTGGGGGAATTCTTTATTAATGTAATATGCAAGCAGTGAGGAAGTTTCTAGGATTATTTGCCACCAAAACTTTATTGAAGTTATCAAAGTTCGACTGTAGTTGTGAAAACAAGGAACCCTCACTTTAATTTTTTGTTACCAAGAATAAAAAGTAATACTCATTTAAATTAAGTTATTCACATTGTTACAATATTTCATTTCCTCTCGTTTCTTTGACTTGCATACCCCATACAAGCACAACACCATACAGATATGTCTGTAATTGTGTCGACCGTTTTGTAGACACCTTTCTGTTTACATACGTGTGCATTTTTTTGTCTTTTTATTTATTCAAGAACAATGCGAATAAACAAAACAATGTTATGTAAACTTGTGTGCACAGCGGAAATTTATGATCGAAACGACATTTGCCACTGTGACACATTTCCTCTTGCGACATCGACAAACCAAGAAATGTTACCTGCGGTGATTTAACTAATTAATTCGAGTAATTTTATGGACCTGCAGTGAGTGCTATTTAATTTATAACACCAATCAAAAGTATACGTAACCCGAACGTTTTTCGAGAACAACGACACTATTACGACTAACTATAATAGTCCAGATACGACTTTAATTGTTGAATGCAGTTCTTAATTAATTGCTAAGGATTTTGGCAAATCTGTTTAGGCTTTTTAATCAGTTTGTCATGTCATAAATAATTATTTTAAAGGTGCAACTGCAAGTAAAAAAAGTATATCGTATCGAATAGTTTACACTATTTTTTTATAGGTAACCCATAAGTTAAAATAAGAACCACTTAATTTACATAAATGTATATTAAATTTAAGGAATAGTGATTTTCAACATTTGACTAAATTTGTCGGAATTTCTTTTTGTTCTACCATTTTAGTATTTATTAATCTGTCCATCTACTCTTTACGCTCCTTTAACCGCTGACTTCTCTATTCTTTTAATTAGTGTATCGTGACTCGATATATAATGCAATACACGAATGAAAAATGGTATCATGGGTACCATCTGCTGACTGAACCTACTGAGCTGATAACCGGTTGACCTTTTTTACTTTTCTTTGACTTATTAACACAATTTATCGTGCTGTTAATGTCAGAAATAATAAACAGATTTAATTATGCGCCTGGTGGTACACTGGGTATATAAAATACAGTGGTAATAGTTAAAAATAATAAATACATGCATACGTATGTATATTAAATTAAAAATTATAATAAAAGCAGCGTGGCCCGTAAAGTTCAAATGCACACAGTAGGTTGTGCACAATATCTCATTAAAGATATGCAAATTGGTTTATGTAGGAATACGAGCGATTCTAATTTCGAAGACAGGATGTGTCGCTCAACATATTTACACTTTCAATTTTGTTTTGTTATACATCACAATCTTTATAAATATACAAATTGCGGTAGATGTCGTAACATGTTATAGTCAGTCACTAATACAATTTTAGGACAGGATTGGACATCATTTTATGTCTTTTGACTGCTTCTAAATCTTTTTTATACTTTTTCATATACACATAGGCACCCAATGCAAACTAGAGCGACGTAAGGGTGCATGAAATTAGAAAACATCAATATGTTATACATAAGTATATTTGAAAGCTTCCGTTGAAGTTTGAATTAAAAGTTTTATGTTGACTTGAATAACTGGATTTGAAAAAAATTGAATATAAACACATTCAAGTAAACAACCCAGAAAATCAGGAAGTATTTACGTAATAAATAAATTTAAATCTAAATACATATATAATATGCTTATGTTCGTACGTGAAGACAGGGTTTTCTCTATCTCTACCTACTCCAATCAACTTCCTGTTGGAGTGGTAAATACCCCTTGGTCTCCAGGTAGGAGTAAGGGAGTTTGGTCGCGGTGGGTGGAATTGGGTGGTTGTAGGTGGCAGATAGGTGATAAGAAATGTTTCTGTCCTTTTTTAAGTCATAAGGACTTCCGGAAAGATCTCAAAATTTCTGAAATGATCTAAAAAATTCTGAAATGAGCGCAAACTGTTATTATCGACTTAGAATGTTAGAGAAAGTTCTAAAAATTTCCTGAATGATCTAGAAAGTTTCATAAAGTGTACATCTACGTTTCAAAGTGATGTACATCTAAATATTCTAGAGTGTTCTGGTACCAGGAATTTCGATGTTCGATGATATATAAATCAACATTCACTGACTTTTTGTCAGTTAAATTGTGTTTGCAGTCGAGTTAAGATCAATTGGAAACAAGAGCGAACAGTGACCAAACAAATTGAAGTGCATTCGACAAATGAAAAAGAACAGACTATTTGAATGTTCTAGAGTGTTCTAATACTAGAAATTTCGATGTCTGATGGTATATAAACCGAAATTTAGTGTTTTTTCGTCAGTGTTATCATTGTAACAATCAAGAGATTAATTTAATGATTTGGCAATGTTCAAGAATGTTCCAGAATCTTGAAGATCATTTAAGAATGTTTTAGAATGTTAAAAAAGGTTAGAAAATGTTTTGAATCATTATGGGATGTTCTGGATAGTATTAAATTCGCGAATATTTTATATTTTTCATCAAACGTGTAACAACGCCGGGTATTGCTGCAAGTATGTAATAGTATAAAAGTATTAACGAAGTCAAAGTTTGTGACACAATGCAAATCTATTTACAACCTTAATGTCTTTTCTCTCTTATTTCTGGGCATGGATTTCTCTACCAAAGGGAAGCTGGAAGTTCGAAATTGTCCTTCCATTCCTGCGCCTTTACGCTCTACTGTTTCTGGCTCGCGCTTTTTGTAATTTCCTTGGACTACTTAAGCAGCAGTAATGTTCCATTTACAAAATCTTTCACTTTTATTTGTGGATGTTGGATTTCCCTATCGAAGGTGAAACTGCATATGCAATTTTCCACTTATACAGTCAGTCTTCAATGGATAATCTTCCACTTCTCTTCTGTCTTTATTTATCCATGTTACTGCTTCACCTCAACCACCATCCACCCATTCCCATGATTCCTAAATAGAAACTGAAGTAGGTCTTTCACAGAGGGAATAGACGTCTATCAACATAAGTGACTGGTAGGAACGAAACTAATAATTTTAAACTTCAACCAAGAATTTCGGCAATTAACTATCCATTTGAAGAAATCAAAATTATTTTACTCAACAATTTTTACGAAGATTTGATAAATTTTAAAATAAGAATCTAAAAACTTAATATACCTAACAGTATGACTTGAAAGTGTTTAAGAGGAAGCTTCAACTTAATTTTAATTTCGGTTTCATCCTTTTCTTTCCTGTTTTTATCATTCCGAGTTCCTCACATGTAGTTGCTTACATTATTCGTTTTGTAACTGTTCGTTTCTGATGTGATAGTTGGTTTTGTGCCAGCTGAGCGAAGTAACCTCCGCATTCCTCATACAAATTATTTGTTGCTGTTGTTACATCTCCCGATCAGTGTTGTGCCACGACAAATGCAAAACGACCAATAGGACGTAAAAGAACCTACGCACTCGAGTAGGCAGGTGCCATAATAATATATTGCATGTGTCCAGCGATATAATCAGCATAATTGAATTGTTGTTTTTCTTTTTCTGTTTTATGGACACGCTATGAATTTAAACGTTTTCCCGGAATTATCGAGAAAATAATTATTCCGTGAACCAAGGGATGTATTTAAATTTACTTTTATACTTTTCAAAAGAATATGTTGGTTGCAAGTAGATTAAATCAGTAGGAATATAAATAGGGGATGTTGCCACAGGTATCTGTCTAAAATTTTACTAAGGTATACAGGGGGTGACGTAAAGACGTAAGACGTAAGACAATTTAAAAGTCATTCTTCACATTAAAAAATTCCAAAGTGACCACAACAAAGGAACGCCCAAGAATGGTTCCCAATATTGAAGAGACCAACAAAAGAAACCCACTCAAGTCTCGAGTGTTAACATAAAAAATATGTAACTTCTTTGGTTCATTTATTTAAGTGAACTATTTGTAAGGTTTAACAACATAGATATCGACCTAAACGTATTTGACCGTTATTTTCTAAACGGAACATGAACACGTAAGTAATCCAATAAAGATTCTAAATTAGAAATAACAACGCAGTTGATGGAAAGAGATCGGAATTGAAATAATTACGAACACCTGTTACAAAATTTAACATCTCGTCCAAGAGTATTACTTAATTCCAATCAACTCTTCCTTCTTTGTAAATATCAATGTCCGAGAAGCTACTGTTCAATTAGAGATATTAGTCACACTCTACTTCGTTCACCACATGTCGTACTGTGAACCTTACAAATTATTTATTTATCTATCAAAATTATCGTTTAATGCTTTTCCATTATACAGACAGCAGATGTTTTGCAAAATAGCGTAAATAATATTTGCAAATTAAATTGTGTTCAATATTTTATGCAAAGTAGGCATTAGTTTACAATTGTGACTAATGGACCTCTCGTCACATAATTTCTTCCCATTTAAATATACATTAAAAGGTTACGTTAAAAAAAGGGATACAAGATATTGCCAAAAAAAGTTAAGTTTATTCTATCGTATGGAACATTGGGTATATTAAAAATGGCGAATCAGCATAAAGTAAAGAATCAAAAATATGTAGAAATTTTGGAATGAATCCTTCACTTAACTGTATCTATATATCTTTCTTGCAGAAGTTGATTAACTTTAACTTTGATCAAACTCTTTTACATTTGTTTAGAACTTGAAAGTTTTACTACGTAGATATAATGTTAATTTTTCTTAATAAACGTTTAATGAACCTTTAGGAATCGAAGCTATCAACCATGGGGATAATTTACCATTTTTTGACTTACTTTGTGGGTAATTCTTTTAATAACCTCATGCTTGCGATATACAACAATAATTACAGCAAATTGAACATGAGTAACTAAAAACCACTATTTGCAATAGGTGTTGCGAAAATGGTTTCTGAAGTTCTGTACTTAATGTATTCGAACCACTTTTCCTATTAGTAGGTAGTAGGTAACACTAATTTAGTTAGTAATTGTGAAATGAATAACAAATTCGCATTAAAAAGCACCTTTCGATACTTTCGATTAAGACAATAAAACCATAAACGCACCGGTAAATCATTTAAAAAGCGACGGAACTCTCAAATAAACTTACATATATAATAAAGCATAGGTACATAATAGCACACCCGCTTTCTAAACTGTTAGCAATTGACTCGGCTTTTTTTAACAACCATGAACAATAGATGCAAGGCGTTATAGCATGTTATTAGAAGAAAGTGTAGCATCGGTGGTACTTATAATATCGATTTTTCACTTAACAAAGATACCATCTTTGGAAGAAGAATACAATGGCGATGACAAAAAAAGATAAGAAAAATTAAATTCGAAAGTCCATTCTTTCAGGCTGTAATTAATTAACCATGAAGTGAACGAAAATTTTTATGAAATGAACTTGTTTTAACGTTGACAATGAGGATGACTCGTACGAACATTTAAATTTGATAAAAAAGATACAATAAAGAGACAATAATCTTAAAATCTTATAAAACAGAAGCCATCACGTCTTCAAAAGAGATATTGACGTGGTCTTTAAATTATTTCTGAAGATATGTTTAGTTCATAATGCTACCAAAAGTCAGTAGTTCAAAGATTGTTCAACACACGCATTTCCACTGCTGCTAACTTTTTTTTTTTTTTTAATTTTTCGTTTTTTCTAAATTTATTTCTACCCGCTTCTGCTCTTTTCTCTTTTCTTCTGAGCCCTCTATCTCCTCTCTTCTCTCTTCCCTGTTCCCCCTTCCCTCTTCTCTCATCCTTATTCTCTTTCCTCTTTCTTCTCTCTCCCCTTCCTTCTCTTTTTTCTCTTCTCCCTTCTCTCTCCTCTCTTCTTTCTTCTCTATTTTCTCATTTCTCTCCTCTCATGAGCCCCCTATCTCCCTCTTCTCTCTTCCTTCTTCCCTCTTCCCTCATCGCTCTTCTCTCTCCTGTCTATTCTTCCTCCTCTCCCCTCTTCCTCCTCCTCTCTTCTTTCTTCTCTCTTCTTACATTTCTCTATTCTCATGAGCCCCTCTATCTACTTTCTTCTCTGTTCCCCCTTCCCTCTTCCCTCATCCCTCTTCTCTTTCCTCTTTCTTCTCTCTCCTCTTCCTTCTCTCTTCTCTCTTCTCCCTTCTCTCTCCTCTCTTCTTTCTTCTCTCTTCCTTCTTCCCTCTTCCCTCATCCCTCTTCTCTCTCCTGTCTATTCTTCCTCCTCTCCTCTCTTCCTTCTCCTCTCTTCTTTCTTCTCTCTTTTCTCATTTCTCTATTCTCATGAGCCCCCTATCTCCTATCTTCTCTCTTCCTTCTTCTCTTTTCCCTCATCCTTCTTCTCTCCCCTCTCACCTCTTCCTTCTCCTCTTTCCTCTCTTCTTCATTCTCTCTCCTCCCTTCTTTCTTCTCTCATTTCTCTTCTCTTTTCGATTTTTTTTCAAATTCTACTAGAATTCTTTTCGAATTCTCTTCTCTTTCTCCTCCTCCTGCTCTCTATCCTTTACTTTACTCTCCTGTCCTCTTCTTTCATGTACGTTCTCACAGATAAATTGAGAACAAGAATTACAAGCTTATTAATCTATTAATATCTACTAATAAATTACTCCTAACCAATTAATATAAACACTGAGATGCTGATAAACGAAATCGCTGCACTTAACGCTAATTAATGTTTTAATTTAATAGGTAGTACTTAACTGTATATTTACAGTAATGGACAAAATCTAATTGCACAATTGCAATACTCTTATAGTACAATAGCTGACAAAATTGTGTTTATATTTAAACAGTTAATTGTAATTAATTATGCAGTCCAAATAAAAGGCCAAATTCTTCAAATATATTTTAATTTTCATTCACTCTTAGCTTTGTAACGTTAGAGTTTATGCTTTTAACCGTATGAAATTTGACAGGTTTTTCTTTAAATTAATTTATCTATAACCACCAATATAAAATTGGATCTGCTCTGCTTAGCGATTTAAGTTATGCTGTACTTTTTGTATTTTTACCTGCTTAATCGCCAAATCTATAAAGGATGGTATGTATTGAATAATATTAATTTCGTTCTTTTCCTATTGTACTACATATATATCTACCGAAAAAATCATTAAAAAACACGTAATGATTTATTTTGAAGTCAAGCAATGCACTTATAGGTAGTACTTTTTTCCCAATTACGACATAAGTGGTAACAGTGATACGTAGTAATGTAAGTTTGAGAACACAATGGAATTCTCGTTATTCATTCTCTTTAGAGGCGATGTCTGTAGTATAAACAATTAAGACGAGCTGAATTTAAAGAGGTACGTAGGAAACCATATTTGGAAGTGTTTGACTTAATTCGTCAAGCAACTTGGTCGACTACGGATTATAGGTACAATTATCGAATCATTGATCTGGTACAAGACAGGTCTTAAGCAATCATTATTTATTGTTGACATCGCAACTAACATAATGTTTACAACAGGCAAACAATAGGTAGTCTAGGTAGTTTATTTCTTTTTGATACCATTGCTACCTAAAAAGGAAGAAATAATAAAGAAGCTTGATGTTTTAGTATGGTATAAAGCATAATAAAATTTGATTATGTTTTTATAAATATGTATATTGTTTTTAAACAAGCCCTAAGTAACTAGGGGCCCTTCTTCTGCCTGCTGAGGGTTGTTTTTGATCTTGTTCATGCAACTTTAAGACTTATTGACTTTCTGGTTATTAATTTATTTGTTTTGTTACAGACATATGTCGAGATTAACTAAAGCCGCATCGTTAAGTGATTTTGTGAAATAAAAATGGAAGTGGTGACAGCATCCCCTAGAGGGGGAGGTATGTCACCGTTTCATAACCATGACGTCCGAGAATGGTCACGTCTGGACAGCCTCACCGGGGTCTTAGAACGAGCCCGGTTAGAGACTGATCACTGGAGCGCTAACACTGCCACTTCTTCCCACAAGTATGGAAAGGTGAGATACTTTTTTAACCTCACCCTTATTTGTAACTGTTCTATTAATGGATCATGTTATCAATTCTTTATTCAATGATGATTTAAGCCACTTATTGGCGATATCTAATCTAAAAATAATGATGAGATACTGAGTTTAGCCTAGAATTTATCTGAATGTCCATAAATGAGGGGAGGAGGTTATCTAAACTTCCTGATAATAGCCTGCTGGAAATGAATTGCGTCTGGCTCAGATTTGAGATTTATTCTCTTTCAGGTATTTGTTGAAATTTCCTGTTTCACATGCAAAAAGTCCACGTAAACTATAATTTTTTTTTTTTTGAAAAGGCTTCCTATGTAACTACTGCAAACTCAATTAACATTTCAAGAAACTTTGCATGTGAACGACGATTATCTCGGTGTCATTGCTACTTTATTTAATTGGGTGGCAATTATGAACAACTGCTCGTTTTATACATGGATGAGAATCTTAAGGATAACTATAAACTGACTGTTATGGTATTAGTTCTAAAGGTTAAAGAAAATTACATAATAATATTCACGATACACGCAGACACAGGAAGGCGTACGAGCGCTCACTCTCTTAATAATTTATTAAAGTATTAGCCATTAAATGTACTAATTATTGTTTTGTACGGTCAGGATGTTAGGGTCATTTGCATACTGGGCGCTTTCTCTAAGTAGTTAGATAGATAATTACTTTAACTATCTATCTAACAAAAATCAGGAGCGTGTCGAACAGGCACACACGATGGGCTCTACAATTCGAGTTTATTAATGTACCAAAAGCTTAAACTGAAAGGTAAATGTAATTTATGTATAATAATAAGAATATGAAGTTTTTTTTGGATATATATCTTAAAGAAGTTATAAGCTTGTTAAAGCAACCAAGGTTTCCTAGTTGACCAGTTTTTGAGAAAGGTTTTGGCTTTAGACAGTCAAAACGTATTTCATTCTTTCGTTTTATGCCTCAACTATTATTAGAATGCGATGGTAGGAAAGATATTGTAGTTTCATGCTCTGATAGCGATTGCTTGGCTATTCTTCATGTTAAGTTTGCGGTCTTGTCTTAAGTCCGAGTGAAAAGCTGAAAAATTAATTAGATTATATCTTTTAAAGCAAACGATCGAACCGGTAGCCATAGACAACTGTGTACCGATTATGAAATCGGCAAACTTTTTTAGGAACGTTTATTATTATCCCACATTTTTCTTATTAAAAATTAAAACAAATAACTTCTGCGACTCATTAAAATTTTCCAAAAAATTAATAACTAAGATTAATCTGATACATTTTTATCTCTTAATTAGACGTTTAATGGTCACTTCATCTTATGATAAAAATTTCTAACTGTAAAAGTGAGAATTGTCCTTCAAACAACAAGGAAGTTTTTTTCTCAGTTATGTAAAAGATTAGCAATAGCATATTTATTCAAATTGAATAATCGTTTCTATTCAAAGAACACTAAACCGTTACCATTAAGCTGACGATATAATTTAAAAGGTGCCCAACGTTAGGCCCAACAGCTGTACAAAACAATTAATAATTATTTGATGTTTATTGCAACATATCCATAGCATATGGGTGTAGCCACGTTTGTATCGTTTACCAGAGTTTGTTTTCCGATTGCTCACTGTAATTCTGTCAAAATGTCTTTAACTTTTTTGAACCATTTAATGCTTGTTGAATGCCAATCAACACTCAAGGATTATATACGGAAACCGCTACCGAAATTAAGTGGGCGTTAGTTAATGGTAAAGGCGACAGCTTGTGATAGTTTGTGAGTTCAAGTACTACGTATACCTAGGTACCTAATGTAATACCAGATTTTTGGTTATGTACTGACTTTAAATTAGATACATATATATACATATAGATACTTGTGGCGCCAACTAATTTTTATTTGTTGTGAAATTAATTTCCGAGCATTACGTTAATATCATAATGCCAAGAGTAAATGTGTTATTTTTAGTGAAATTTATTGCCATAATTTCTTATGATCACAATCTCTGTAGGTACTTTCCGAACGAAAATTTATAGCATAAACTTGATGTCAATAAGTATTTTTTTAATAGTAATCATATTTATAAAAAAGGAGGTAACGAATGGTATATTACCTTAAAAGTATTAAAATTAAAGTAAACAAACTACAGAGTTAACTTAGTCACTTATCAACTTGCTGTTTTTTGTAGAAACCGTAATATAAGATTTATGATCAAATTAATTTCTTAAAACTAATTTTCTGTAGGTGCAGATGCAAAAAAGCGACACAAAAGTGCACTTCTATAAATACATAGGTATAAAGAAGTTTTTTATCAAAATCAGCATTTTTACTGTAAGAGAATATTTTGTGTTGACGTTTTTCAACGCGCGGTCAGCAATTTTTATGTAATAACAATTTTAAGCACTGTCTTGCATAAGTAAGCAACAATAATCAAGGCGCGACTTTCCAAAATGGTATTGCTGTAGGCCTAATCCATATATTAAAATATTTGTAAATTCATGAGTTTACGTTTTTGTCGTCCATAAAAAAAGAAAACAAAAATGGTGAGTAATATTGACTGAAGAATGTAGCGTAATATAAAATAATATATTTTAATATATTAAAAACAAAATACAAATTTTGATAAAATGGTTTGTTTTGTTCCAATATAACAAAACATTAATTATAGATTCACTAGGTAATCGTTTATGTTGTCAGTGAAACTAGTTGGACTGGCACCTTTACTTAAGGGAGATTAAACTTTTTTACATCTCTAACAATTTACGGACATTAAAATTTAATATTGGTTGTTTTCTACCCCTTTTTACTCACATTTCTGCTTCTAACATATGTCTACCATCAGGTGTTCTACCATTAAGGGCGTACCTAGGACTTTGTCGAGGGGGAGGGGGCGAATTATAACACATGATAGCAATACATTTTCTTCAAAAAACAGTTCAATTTTTATTCAGAAAACAAGACATCTAAAAAGGATGTTATAATAATAATCTTCGAGTATTTTGAGAAAATGGACCGAGCACCCTCTGTCCCTACCTGGCCACCCCAAAACCTACCATCCTATTTTATATACTTTTTATTGACTTCCATAGGTGCCTTCTGTTTTCATATCTTTTGCAATACCTCCTAATTTATAGCATTTCGTTTTATTTTCACGATATTTTCACCATCCTCCTTTCTTCAGTCAAACTGGTTGGACTGGCACCTCTACTTTAGGGAGACTAAACGTTTTTGCATCTCTAACAATTTACGAACATTAAAATGTAATATTGGTCTTTTTCTACCCCTTTTTACTCACATTTCTGCTTCTAAAACATCTTTACGTAGTCCTTCATGTGATCATGTCTACCATCAGATGTCGTACCATTAAGAGAATTTTAAAACAAGATTATATTTAGGGTTGATAAGGAACTCTATTGATACATACAGTTCAATTATTATTCAGAAAAGAATGCGCAAAAATGATGTTATAATAATAATGTTCGAGTGTTTTGAATAAATGGGCCATGGGCACTCTCTGCCCTTCCCTTACTTACTACGCCAATGCCTACCAAGTATTTCTTATTGACTTCTATAGTGCCCTCTGTTTTCAAATCTTTTGCTTTGCCTACTTTCTTGTAACCTTCCCTTTTATTTCCACGATATTTTCACCACCCTCCCTTAATGCATCTCGAACATCTTTTGCCACTACCATCATCTACGTATCGCATCTATAATTAGCTTATATATCTAATCTAATCTTTTTCGACTTTGTCTTGTTATTCGACCCTGAGCTACTTTCTCCTTTTTTTACGTCGTAAGTCCTCTGATTTCCTAATTATCCAAAATCTCCTACTTTTTCGTCCCCAATAAATAGCAAAGATATTAATAAGCCAAAATTTCCCTTATATTTGTCTCCGATTGTATCCCCAGAACGTCCTTAACTTCGTCTTACATAGTAATAATTATTAAGTATATACATACTTAAAGTTAGTAAAAGCAAGATTTAGAAGATCGTTTTCTATCTACGATAAACAAGCTCTTCACTCACTCCCACTCTCTTAATAGCATTTCATAATTATTAAACCGATCCCATAGGTATAGATCATTAATAATATAACGTAACGATCCTCCCACATCATATCGCACTTTTACGAATTTATCGCCATTCTGCATAATTGTTGTGAGGGGCTTCCGTATATAGTGAAGCTAAAAAGCCGAGAGTCGTGCCATTAACAAACACGAACTAGAAATTACTGCTAATTGCTTCGTCGTTATACCACCAACTTTTAAGTCATTTTAGGCGAACGGTAATTTATTAAAAAGGAAATTGCAATTACATTTTAAATATAGGTACTACTCTGATATAGATTTCTAGGTTAATGAGTTGACAATTGATCTAAACATTCAGACACTTCTATGGTTTTGTTTTGTTCTATTTAGTATTATATGGGAGTTAATGTGTGAAATTATAATTATGTACATTAACTATTTTATTAGTATCTATATGTGTGAAGACTTGAGACTCCAGCATTAAAAATTTCTAACTAAAGGATTTAATAGCTAATAAAAGTGCTATAATAAAATAATGGGTTTAGGTTACTAAAATAGACTGCTTTCAGGTCCATACGTAAATGTTCACAAAAACCAGAATATTTTATCTAGTTAAGATGACTCACTCGGTCATAAATACAGATTCTTACCTTTTGTACAATTTATTACATTTGAAATCCCATGAGGTTATCATGTAGTTTTATATTATGTAGTACTGCTTTTAGTGAGATAAGTAGTTAAACTTAAATAGGTATAATAAAATGTACTTTATCCAATTTTAATAAAAAATACTTTCTTTAGCGAGTAATATCTCATGATTAACGTTTCACTTATTATTTCAAAAAGATGTCCGAAATAAATCCATTAAATAAAAGCCGTAAATAAATAAATATAGACATGTAGGAATCATTCAGTTAAATATTTTTCAATACACGGAGAAAATAATCATGAAAATATTGCTGGATTTCTAGCAAACATGACTAAAAAATCTGTCAATTATATGGACGACCAGACGCTCAAGGAGATTTTAGGTACTAGAAATGTCTAGTCAATCTACGTTCGGTGTTGAGACTGAATTCTAGTAAAATTGACTTTATTAGAAAACATTTTTTAGACTTCTTATAACTAATTTTACTAAACTATTCTCATTCTAGTATTTTTTTCTTTACGACACGATAAAATAATCGAGAGGTAGAGAAAATAAGTCTAGACTTATTTAGCTTGATTATTCTAATTTTCTAATAGTAATTATTAGAAAGAATGAAAAATTGTTTTATACCACCAAGTACATTTTATGAGAATTCTAGTATCTATTATTTACTACAAAGGTTTTGCTTGACTCATCAAGTAATAAAATCATGATTATTTTTCTCCGTGTAGATTCTTAAATACAAACAAGTAAAACTAAATTTTAAAAAATATATCGTAACAACGTTTCGCCAAACTGTGGCTTCTTCAGACATATGAGGGTAATTACTACTAAATATACATTGACAAAGAAAGTGTTTTAATAGTTTAACAATAAGGGTGGTGGATGGTCAAAATAAATATAAATTTAATAGTGTTTATTTATTTATAAATTTTCTTGTAGTGTTAATTTATGTCCTTTTTAATTTAAATGTAACATTTCCAGGTTATTATTACATTGATGGCACCCTTCTGTAACGTGATTTGTATAAGTGGAATGTAACTTATTTTGTATGTAACTATTTTTGTGCTCTATTAGACGTTTTTTGAATCTCCTGCCAGTCTGACCAATATCAGCCCCGGATATGGGGGGGGGCAAGCCGGGGCCTATGCCCCGGGCGGCAAATTTAGAGGGCGGCCAAATTCACACTTTACAGATGAATAGACAACTCATCATACTTAACTTTGCCTACGGAATAAGTAATACGTACAAGTACCGAAATTTCATGGCCACAAATTTACTTACAGTTTTAAAATGTAAGCTTTAGAGTTTAAACTGTCAGATTTACAGAATTTGTCAACATTACTATTTGAAACTGTAATTTTTCCACTTTTTCGTTTGAAGCCGTGAAGCGCCACGTTACTATAACTATAAAAGTTCCTGTTTTCTGTTTGGTAAAACTATAGAATCGCGGCTCCTCCTAAAAATACAGTTAGAACCTTTTTAGGGTTCCGCACCTCAAAAGGAAAAAGCGGAACCCTTATAGCATCCGTTCGTCCGTCTGTCAAGACCCTTTTTCTCTGGAACGCGTGTAGTTATCAAGCTAAAATTTATACCAAATACTGAGGTCTATTGTCCCTTGGAGCTGTGAAAAAATCAAACTTCTAAGCCAACGCAATCAAAAGATACAGCCGTTTATGCCGCAAATTTCCGCAAATTTTCGAATCAAAACCTACAGGGAACTTCCCGTGAACTCAGAATCTTGAAATTTTGTACGAAGCAACGTCTTATAGCACAGATAAAATAAAAATTGCGAAAACCATGAATTTTTAGTTACATCATATAATAAAAATATTTTTAATAATTTTAAAGTTACTACCCCTTTCCTCATGAACGCGTAGAGGTATTAAATTGAAATTCATATCAAATACTCAGGTCTATAATACCTTTAAGCTGTAACAAAATTAAACTTCTATGTCAACGCAATCAAAAGAAACAGCAATTTAAGCCGCATATTTTCAAACTCGCAACTACTCGCAAGGGAATCAAAACCTAAAGGGTACTTCCAGTCGATTTAGAATCTTTAAATTTGGCATGAAGCAATGTTTTATAGCACATATAAAGGAAAAATTCCGAAAACCTTAAATTTTTAGTTACATCACATATATACAGGTTTGTACGGAACCCTTGGTGCGCGAGTTTGATTCGCACTTGGCCGGTATTTTTTTTGGCAATAAATGGCTTTATTTTAGTCTAAATATCAATAAAACGAGGGGAAAGTGATATTTTTGATGGTTTATTAATAAAAATTGCAAAAAACTACTAAAAAAGGTGACTTATTAATAAACCATTAAAAATATCACTTTCCCCCTCGTTTTATCGATAATGAGACTAAAATAAAGCCATTTTACAGAAAGAATTTTTTTTTTCCATTTTTAGGAGGAGCCGCGATTCTATAGTTTTACCTTCTTTTTTCCGTGCAGAAAAAACAGCAATGGACATCTGATAGCTGAAATTATATAGATGATAATGGTAAAAATAAATATAAGTGGGCTGGGGCGGCATTTTTCAGTTTTTGCCCCACCTAAAAAAATTGAAGATCCGGGGCTGACCAATATATACTTTTTGGCATGACCCACAGGTCAACCTATAAACTCAACAACACATCTCTTTCTTAACTTTTTGTTATTAATAATAAATCTTTATATAGAAAACTAATTTTTACAATTTTTTGTGAAACTACTTTTCATGAGATATGCTCTATTGTTGACCAACGTTTCGCAAAATAAGTTTACCTAGTATTTTTATTATATTCAACTATGCATACACACTACACATAAAGCATGAGCTAGCACCTACCTACCAGCAACATATAAGTAAGTGAGTAAGTAAACGTAAAGTAAAGTGAGTTGAGTGAGTGAAAGTGCACGAGCGCCGAAACAATTAAAATATATTACGTTTCACTTTATCTAAATCGATGCAGAAGGTTAACATAAATTGCAAAATTATGAGCGTGCCAGTTCGTGTGCCTCAGTAACGGCAAAAGCAGCAGCGGGAATGGCAATGGTATTATAGGTAGTAATGTCTCGTTCGCGTCGAACGGTTAATATGGTTCAGTAACTCGCGACTTAGCCGACAATGACAATAACAATACATATAATATACATTGTTGTATAATAACGTATACGTTTGTGCATTTATTATTATTGTTTTTACTGCTACTATTAAATAAGTAACACTATTCGAACGGTAACATGTTGAAAGGAGTTTTTACCGAAAGTCGAATCCAGAATGGGTTGCTCTCGTTCCTGTTTCTCCTTTTCCGGTTTGGTTAGTGCTTAATACCGTCATCCACAGAACCAACGATACAACCATTTTTGGTAAATTTACTTTTCTTACTTCTTTGCTTGCTTCATAGTTTCAGTTGAAAGAAAACTGGACAATACTTTAGTTCTTTATAAAAGTGCTTTGCCATTTGTACTTAAAGGGTTTAGAGGAACTTTTAAAACACTTGAAAACGTCTAAGCCCTTGCATTTTACAATGTAAATAGGGATGCAAGAACAAAAGCACTTTGACCAATTAAGGAATTTTGGCTTAGAACTTGGAACTCCTTTGATAAGAGCTTTACCAGCTAAAAAAGTTCTATAAAACAGGAAGATTTAAATAGCTTGGATTATGCATTCGAATTCAAGTATTCTGATTATAAAAATGTTGTGATATGTTACTCAAAATAAAGATTGCGAGCCACAGGATTTTTTCAAATTAAGAGTGCGTGGTTAAGCTATTTTTATCGATGACAAATTGGTTGTAATAGGTATTCAGGTGTCCTCATAAAAGGTTCTTTTCATAACCCTCGAATCCAGGTGTTTAACGTATTTTTTTTAATACATAAACCGGTCAGACATCCTGTACCTTATTAAAATCTTCAAGAAAAGTGACTTTGGTAGCTCGAGGCGCCCATTTGCCACATCTAAATGTTGCATAACAAACAAGTCAAGTTGACACTTATGCTTGCCCATAAATATTGCAACCATTCTACTGTTGCAGTTGTTATTTGTGACGTGATGGTGGTGGTGGTGGTGCCGATATAGTTCAGGGTCGGATACAGAAACAGTCCAACAAATCTAAATGCAACTAATCAATTTAACAATATATTGATGAGATATCTATCTATCTGTCTTGTTTCGAATAAGAACATGGCACAAGCTGTTTATCTGTCTGTATAATATTTTACAATTTGAATAAATGAGGCTTTTAGCACTTATCTAATACCTATATAAAATTCTCGTGTCACAATGTTAGTTACCATACTCCTCCGAAACGGCTTGATCGCTTTTTATGATTTTTTAATAATGTGACATTAAAAAATATATACAACCCTACATTTTCAACCTTCTACCACCATCCCCCAATTTTTAAAAGCGATATTAGTACTGTAATAATCTTCAACTCTCAGTGGTCGATAACTGATCAATTATCAATCGATTAGTCATCCCCGCCAGGCGGCTACTGATGTCACTACTCACCCAGCAAACAGCACGGAGTGGGAATGAGATTGAAGCAGATTTTTTTAGAATGTTACAGGGAGTTCAAATATGTTCTAAGAAGTAAAAGAAGTTTTATTATAACATTTCAGAATGATTTGGCAATGTTCACGAATGTTAAAAAAAGAAAGTTTTGAATCATTATGGGATGTTCTGGATAGTTCTAAATTCACGAATATTCTATATAACACGTTCCACAATATTTACAGATATGCTGTACATTCTTCAGGTGAACTAAAAGATGTCAATACAAAATCATTAAAAATCCACCATACCTCTAGTCTAAGGTTAAAAGTTAAAAGTTACGTGAATGCTGTATGTATATTGCAGTAATATTATTAAACAAAAACGTATGTAAACTATATTATAATAATAAACTGCTTGAAACATTAAAGAGTCAAAGTTGACTCATCAATAAAAACCTCCATGAACATTTTGTATTAAAAGTTTATTCCTCTGACGATTTATTTTGAGCTCAACAAACTTCGTCCTCATGGAATAGTGACTTTCGGCAGCATTTAAAATTTTTTTCTACTATATTTTGATATTCTGGGCCGTAAGCCTTTTTGCCGACGTCATTACACAAAAACTTTCATTCCTTATTTTTGCTCCCTTTAAGGTAAATTTTTACAAACTAGATGTACTTCTATCTAATCAAAAGCCTAAAAAATAAGTTTCAAGCATCTAGCTTTATATCTACTTATCTATCTCTGTACCAAATTCTCATTTAAATCGGTTCAGTAGTTTGGGCGTGATTGCGTAACACACAGACAGACAGACAGAGTTACTTTCGCATTTATAATATTATAGATTAATATAGTTTAATTATAGTTTAAAATAGTTTATATAGCTTAGTATTCAACTACTTTTATTTATCCAAGTAAACAAAACCTCTATAACTTTTTACACTTAATATTTTAATTTTCTGGGCCGTAAGCTTTTTGGATGACATCATTACACAGAAACTTTCATCGGCTAATTTTATCCCCTTTAGGGTAAAATTTTTACAAACAGTTAATGTCGTATTTATTTATATCTAATCAAAATCCTAAAAAATAAGTTTCAAGCTTCTATCTTTAAAAATTACTTTAACTTTCCTATTTCACCCCTTACAACCCTTTTTTCGCATTAAAAAATAGCCTATGTCCTTTTTCAGGCTCTAGACTATCTCTGTAACAAATTTCATTTAAATCGGTTCAGTAAATTTTAGGCGAGATTGTGTAGCATACCAACAGAGTTACTTTCGCATTTATAATATTCCGCGAATTCATCTTCATCGATTTTCCCATGGGAATAAGATATTTTCCCCTAGTAGAACGTAGCCTATGTGTTAATCCAGGGTGTCAGCTAACTCCATAGCAAATTTTATTAAAATCGCTCCAGCCGTTTAGACGTGAAGAAGTAACAAACATACACACTCACACACTCACATACTCACAAACTTTCGCCTTTATAATAGTGTGATTGTTCTATACAATCGTTTATGGCACAAACTGTCCAAGCATATCAATCGGTTTTATCGTAAACAATCTTTAACAAAAAACTAGGGAAAAATGAAGATTAATCGTTACGATGTCGCCCTATTTTACTATAGTTTTCAAGTACTATAAAGGTGACCGTACTTACATAGTTACATACCACGTTCTTGAATGTATTGCAATTCAATTTAAACGGGTTCAGTTGGCCTATAAATAAAAGCTTTGCGGAAGGTTATCCGATACGAAGTTCCTTTTTTTTTGTAACCAATTATTATTGTTTCTCTTAAAGACAATAGCACTTTATCAAGTCCTACGACATAATAAATTATGTCGATAACAATTGTTGCACTTTTTCTTCATCGAGTTAACTTTGATATATTTCAGCATCCAACCAAAACCCATTAGGTACATAACAAACTTGACAAATAAATTGTGTTTAATTGTGTTATCTATTTATACACCATTTATTTTATTGAGGTGATCGTATTTTCTAATAACAGTAAGTTACTGTTGCGTCGCTCCGTTCCATACCAACTTATATTTATTTACTGAAAATAATATTACTTTCAACGCCAAAGTTGAGTACCTACACAACACAGAAAAATGCAAATTTAGTCACCAATTTAAATCAAGCATTAACTATTGTTGTTGTAATTATTAAGGGAAAAAAATAAACAACCTTCCAATCAATTATGAATTTCTATTTCTGTAATGAAGTGAAATAATGGATTTCTATTTACTTATATAGTTCACTTTTTATAATAAATAGGGAGGTACTCATTTCATTTCTCTGCTGAATAGGTACACAGAATGTATGTTTGTAGCTCAGGTAATGTTTTTGTCATGTTTATTGTTACGAATACTTTTATCATATAATGTCAACTTATAAAATGTTATACATATACCTACTATAAAGTTGCTTCAACTCAGTTCGACATAAACAAAAAGTGTGCTGGAAAAGGTGTGGCTTTTAAATTAAATGAACATACTCGCTTTCCTAACGGTACTAATTAAAATGTCCATACATATTGTAAAAGTTACGAGGGTGTGGTACGGAACTGTTGCAATTTTTTATCTTAACCCTACTAATATGAAGGTTAACTCTAAATTATCCTTTAACTTAAATGCTGTCTGCCATAAACTTCAACACATTATAATTAAGGTGTAGCAATATAAATATTGAACAATTGATAGTACTTTACCTCAATTTTACCAGAAGAAAATATAGTTGCATTATTTATAACAAAAAGAGAATGGAAGTGCAAAGGGTGAAAGTACCACCAACCTTACCCAAACTAATCTAATTTCCCTGTGGATGCTAATCACAATAATTGGTGAAACGACTTAATCGGTATTTGCTCCGAAAAAGAAACAATCAATATCAATACTAGCCTAGTCATCAAATATGAGTAATGACTTAAAAATGTCAGGAGTTCAAAATGGCCCGGTAAAATTAAGATATGTTTTAATCCTTTTTTAGTCTAGACAATAAAAAGCAGCAAAAAACAATTTCTTTGTTCTCAGTCGAGTAAAAAAGCGGTCCTGAATACAATGAAAATAAAAAGCTTACAACTGACTGCAACAACAGCAGCGTATTGTAAGAAAGGCGAAGGCTCGAGGACCAGTCGCTGTCGTCGTAGTTTACAACTGCAAAAATTACACATGAATTCGCCGCATAACATAAAACTGCAGAGGTCAACTAAAATATTCTATCATAAATGTCTGCGCACAGTGTTTACTACCCATTGTAGGGAAATTTTTAATTACCTTTACTTACTTTACATTCATAAAAGTTGTCGCATACAGCTTGCATTTGCATTTGAAAAAGGGGTTGTATCAAGACATAAATGGCTGTAAAAGAAAAAATAAACATTAATGAATTTTAACTTACGATAAACAACTGATCAAATAATGGGCACATATACCTACACGAGATTTATAAATGGGCTTGTAAAGGTCCTGCCATAAAAAGTGCAAGTAAAAATCTCTTGAAGAATTTGAAAGAGAGAAATATGTACTTAACATTTATCAACTCTACCTCTATCTTTATCAGTGTAAACCAAATTTCTACTATAGTAAAAGCTAAAGATTATTGCTGCATTTTGAATCAATGGTGTGCAAAAACTACTGGTAGGTACAACTAGCAGAGTTTATTGAGAAAGGCCTGTGTACTAAATTCGATTTCCTGATTGGATTTTGGCTACACGTGTAGAAGATTAAAGGTCAGCTTGGCCGTTGGAGCTTTTTTGTGAGGAGGGATACGAATTTATTTCTTTTGTTATCTTCTTTTTTGCTTAATTAAGCTTTTTACATTTATATTGTCAATATGGAGCAAAAAGCTCAATTTTGGGAGGATACGAAAAGAAAGGAGTGAATGTTCTGTTAAAAATTGTACAAAGAAATAGAAAATAATAATAAAGACATGGAGGAATGTACAAAAAAATATTGCAGAAATGCTAGATGAGGAAATGAGTAAAATGAAGGAAGAAATTTGGTAAATAAGAAATGATGCAGATAACAAGAAGGACGTAGCAAAGAAAAACAAAGAAGACATTGGCAAATTAGAGAAAATTTTAAAATTTAGAGAGAAACAATCAGATAGAAAGAAGGAAGAATGTTATGTTATTTGGACTGGAGCTAGGCGAGGGAAAATGGAGGATTGAAGTACAGGAGAATTACTGAAATGTCTAAAATCAATGAGAAAAATGATGATTCAACAAAAAAATGGAAATATTAAGGAACAGTAAAAATTCAAAAGGAACAAAAGTGTTTATCAAAGAAGATAGAACACTGAAAGCAAGAAAAATTAAAAATTTATGGATACGATGGTGATGGAGAAAGGAAAAAAATGGTAATATAAGAATAAAATTTGGGGATAAGAAGGAGATACAATATGAATATGAGACGAAGAAAAGAAGCGAATGGTTATGGTAAAAGGAGTGAGCAAAAAAAAAAGGAAATCAATGAAGAGCTGAAAAATGGAAGGGGACACTAAGGAAGAAAAAGAAAAGCAAAATGGAAGAAAAACTTCTGAGGGACATGGTGTGAGGAAAAATATGTTACTTGGGTAGATTAATTGTTACGTAATAATTATAGCTGATTGTAATTCGATCCTGTAAAAGTGGGAAAAAAGGTAAGGGCTAAGGGAAGTATAATATTGGATTATATAATTGGGGAGTAATTCTAATAAATGTTAAAAGCAATGGTTAATATTTATAGTTTTTATATACTTTAATGAGATAAATATTAAGCTCCAATTAGAAAATCTCGAGAAGAATTGAATTTTTTATTATTGTTAGCCTGAAAGGGAAAACTGCATTTTAATGTACAGGTGAACACCTAAAAAAAGGATTGTCCTGCTTCTTTTTGTTTCCTCACAGAATCTTATCCCTTATTTGTCCTACTTATTTTTGTACATCTTTTGCTACGTGAGCATCGATTCAGTTTCATTATTGACAGTGATATAATACAATATAAAAGTTTTACTATTAAGCATGACATCATTTATTTCGATTCCTAAATATCCTTAACACAGTAGGTACCTACATAAAAGGGTAATAAAAACTAGTAAATCAGATAATGTACATTGATGTTAATGTGATTATAGTTCAAATGCGAAGGTTAAAAATGTTTTTACTTCTTATTTTATATTCGCACCTATCACATTATGTCAGATTAACAAATGTATTGCTTAAGAGCAAAAAGTGTCAGTAAAAAATCGTGGCTATTGTAACTAGACATCTCATGTTTATTAATTAATACTTACTTAAATTTACGTATACTATTTATGCAAAGGTAAATTTATAACGTTTAATCCTCTAATAATATAATTACTATTTCTTTCCATTGTTGTTGATTAAGTGATTGTTCTTTAATTAAGTGTTAGTCAATATTTGAGTTTAAGAAAGATAACATCTTGAAGAACCACTGAAATAATAAATTCGGAATTCCTTTGTCTCTGACGCGAGAAAAACAAGGCATTTTGGTTGAAGAATCATTTTTTATTTTTTTTATTCATCCAACGACCTGATGATTTTTCATTCGAAGCAATCTCTGTACCCAGACATGATATTAATCTTCTCCTTTCGTACAAAATACTGATCAGACTATTCCAGGGATTCTGGCTGGATTAATGACTTTCTGCACGCTATTGCACCATGGACTGGTTCCATTAACTCTGGGAAGTCATCCTTTTATAGTATCTGCTCTTTATGTCATTAATACGAGTTATTTTTACGGCAAATGCTTTATTTTTATAATATAAGTCTATTTATTTTACAAGAATTGAGTAAACTATTTTACTATCCTCACTTTCTCTGCCTTAAATGTTTTCGATTGAATTTTACTATATATTTGTTTATTATTTTAGTCGATGGTTTCACTCATTGCATTACAGAATAATATATTATTACAATGATGAACTACCTCGAATTATCTATGCAAAGTTTCCCGGTATAGAGTGAGTGCAGTGTTTGAAGTAACCATCGGAAAAATCAGTTCGTTACTACAAGAAAATCGTGACTAGCTGGCCAGGATAACTTATTAATAAGGCAACGCGACATTGACATTGAAGGAAAGATTCTACAAAAGACAATGACTCTTCAAGAGTAGGTACGCATACGAACCTACATATATACCATACATATAATGTGTAAACAGAGGCATTTAATAATAATAATCGCACTCTTTTTATGGTCGAGTGTTAAGTACATCGTGTCTCGACATGTTTGTCTCAATGTTGAGAACTAACTAACAATTAGAAGAATACGACACTTTATATATGTACATACGTAGATGTATATGCATACGTTATTTGTTGTTCACCAATTTCGGACATTTTAACGACAGGTTGGCGCGAACGTGAAAAAATTTTAAATTATAAAGTGAGAAAGTGATGCTCATTGCGTTTTATTATGTAGTAGTGAGAGCTTTTCTAAACAGAAAACTGATTATTATCATATATAGGTACCTACTACTTCCTATCCTATCCTATTCTACCCTCTTTCGGTTCGTATTTTATTTTTTTCCTTCTTTTTCTTGTATTTTAACATCCCTCTCAGGGCTGTAGCTAGAGTCGAATTTGAGGTGGGGCAGCATTGGTTACAGGTAGGGCGGAAGTAAAAAATTGATCATAATTGATCTGCCCTCGAAGCACGGGCTCCTAAATCAATTACATTCAATAGCTATTCGTAAACAAATAATTTCTGTGACAGAGCATGAGCATGTATCTAACAACTATTAAATCCTCAATGATGAAGAACAAGCGAACAAGATGGTTGAACTTCCAAATTTGGATGTAGAGATCCACGTCTGAGTGAGAATGAGGTAATAATTAATTGTTGGGTGGGGTGATACGAGTAAATAGATACGAGCAAAAATACCATTTAGATTATATTGTTTCTGCAAACTTTGTGCAATATCAGAAGGAATACTATGGCTAACATTATCAACATGTGTTGACCAACCTGTTGCCATGGACCTAGGAGTAGCGATTGTATTTTGTGCTTCCACCTGTTTTGAACAGTGAGGTTCTTCATGGTCAATTTCCTCTTCAACTCTTCGTTTTTTTCCAAAGAAAGCCCGTATATCCATCGCGAAATCAATGAATCTTCAATTTATAGCAATAAAAATGACAATTGTAGGTATCGATTTTTGACTAAAACACTCTTTACCGCACACTTCACTTAACCAAACTACAAACAATCATAAAAAATCTCTAGTTTATATTTATTTTAGTTTAAAAAGGGATTATCCGTACCATAGATTGCAATATAGCCCATATTGCAATATATGCTACCGGGAATCCCCTCTGCATTACAGATATTATAATTAAATAGACCCATCGCTTCATGTGATGGCGCTTCAAATGTCGTCTATACACAGAACAAAGAATTATTATAATATGAAATGAATGTCACAAACTGTGGTATGTTTCGAAAAGTTTAGATATCTATCGCTACAATTTTTTTTATCTCAAAGTATGCACAAACAGTTTAATTATAATATTTTATCTTAGTTTTTGGTATTTTTAAAGTAGGGCATTGTGATTTCAAGGTAGGGCATTGCCCCACAATGCCCCCCCCCCCCCTAGCTACGGCCACGATCCCTCTCTTTCCTTATCTCTTTTCGCTAAAATTCCTGTTAATAAAGTCAGACCATTACCGTTTGCATTTATTGCTTTTCTTTGTTCATCCATTTTCTTCCTCTCATATGCCATTGGTTCACTCCTCTCTCCACATACTCTACACAATCTCTTACTTTCTTTTATTCAAAACTTATTCTTTTTACACTTATTCTGAATCTAGCTATTATCTCTCTACTTTCTCCTTCACTTAGATACCTCGGCACTCCATCTCCGTGCCATTCTTCCTATAGAAACTCTTCTTACTATTTCATTACATCTTTTCCCAAACATCCTACACACATTCAATCTCTTTCTTCTCCACTCATCCATTTGTCCTTATTTATTGCCATTTCTGTTAAAGTCCCTTCATAAAATATAGTCCGAAGTACTTGGTGCTTTTTAGGGTTCCGCACCTCAAAAGGAAAAAGCGGAACCCTTATAGGATCACTTCGTTGCCCGTCCGTCCGTCCGTCTGTCAGGAACGCGTGTAGTTATCAACCTAAAATTTATACCAAATACTCAGGTCTATTGTCCCTTGAAGGTGTGAAAAAATCAAACTTCTAAGCCAACGCAATCAAAAGATACAGTCGTTTATGCCGCAAATTTCCGCAAATTTTCGAATCAAAACCTACAGGGTACTTCCCGTGAACTCAGAATCTTGAAATTTGGTACGAAGCAACGTCTTATAGCACAGATAAAGGAAAAATTGCGAAAACCATAAATTTTTAGTTACATCATATAATAAAAATATTTTTAATAATTTTAAAGTTACTACCCCTTTCCTCATGAACGCGTAGAGGTATTAAATTGAAATTCATATCAAATACTCAGGTCTATAATACCTTTAAGCTGTAACAAAATCAAACTTCTATGTCAACGCAATCAAAAGAAACAGCAATTTAAGCCGCATATTTTCAAACTCGCAACTACTCGCAAGGGAATCAAAACCTAAAGAGTACTTCCAGTCGATTTAGAATCTTGAAATTTGGCATGAAGCAATGTTTTATAGCACATATAAAGGAAAAATTCCGAAAACCTTAAATTTTTAGTTACATCACATATATATAGGGGTTTGTACGGAATCCTCGGTGCGCGAGTTCGACTCGCACTTGGCCGGTATTTTTTTATTATGTACCTAGATACAATTATCATCACTAGACATTAGTATCTTACCAATTTACAATTTAAATAATTTTCACCTGTCAACCCTTTTATAAAAAGCACGAGAGTAGAGGCCAACAATTGAGAGAGGATGGTGGGACACTTTTTAGGAGAAAAAGGGGATTGAATTTTTGCATTCAACGTGTCAATTTAGTAGGTTCTGTTCTTCTTTTTTAGTTTTCGGGAAATAGGAATATAGAAGACTATACAAAAAGAGGTGGAGGTGCCTGTCCACCCTGTCCGAAGACCTAAAGTGATGATGTTGATGATTGATTAAACATAATTATCGTTTTTTTAACCTAAAAAATAAATGTAAGGGCGTTTTAGAAAAAAAGTATGAGAATTGTGTGGTGCGTTATTGAATAAATGTTATTCTGTTTAATTCACATCAATACTACGGTGGTTCAGCAAAAAAAAATTATTAAAGAAACAGTTGAAAAATCGAAAAAATTAAAATTGGAAATTTACAAGAATTACAATCTAATTTTAGGTAATTGAAAGTTTACTGGGTCATCTAGTCTATGTATATGTAGTATGTAACAATTTAAATAATACGTAGACACTGAAGTTGTTAGAAATACCTATCATATTCTAAAAATTATTGATGGAGTAGATTACGTTACTGAAATCTGTGAATATAAGTAGTATGAATTACTACAACACAAACATAAAAATTTCTTCCTTATGAACTTTATTATTTGCTAAAATTTTTAAATGCTAAATAAAATAATATAAACAAACTTTAGAGCTGCATTTATAATTAAATTACTTTCCCCTTTCTAACCTTGCACTTTAAGACTAAAAATAAAGTTTCTGTATTTTAAATTAATTTTGTTATAACATAAGTACCAACTAAAACCATTAACAGATTGCTAAATTTACCTTTGCTCTTTGTTAATTCCTTGAAGATGGCCGTAATATTAATTTGGTAATATTTTTATGGTTCAGCGTAATTTCATGTCATTAAAAATTAAAGCTATTACAGTCCGGTACAATTAAATTTTTATTTATTGCCCTGTCGCACATTTACACGTCGAGCATTTGAATTCTGTGCTTATGCCAACCCATACAAATGTAAATATAGCACATACACATAATATATATACGTATACAGTATATCTGTCGCAACTAGACAATTACTAAATAATTGCAAGCATTGTTACAATACCTAAATAACACTTTCATTGCGGAAGGACTGATATACGTACGTATAGCAATGAACTTCTTGCATTGTTACATCGTCCCCGATACAATATTCTCAAATAGTATCTATAACAAATCGTGTTCTATAGTTCTCTCTAGAACTTACATATTCTACGCTTATATGAGCACATGAATATTAATGATGTGTCCACACCAAGAAAGCTATTAATTTATTAGTTTTTATTGATTAAATAATGAGTGAAAAGTGATTTTAAATGTGCATCTGTTTTACGGACAACTGTAAATTTTCTTTGGCTGTTTTTATTTTCGTATAGAAAGAGAAATATAATTCGATTGTTCTGTAATTTAATGATAAGTAGATTAATTTAAAGAAATTTATTCAATCTAGTTTTTCGAAGGATGTCACAAAAAACATTTGTAACTTTTACTTGATGACATTTTTGCGAAACATATGTCACGATACAGTTTAATAAAGTTTTGTGAAAATCTTTTGAATTTAGTTTTACTTGTTAATTATATGTTTGTATTTCTGCGTGACTTAAAAATTAATTAAAAAGAATCAATGAAAATTAGAATAGGACTATTTGTATAAATTGATATCGGCCAAATATGTATATTAGGATTACTAGCAATTGTAACTCGAATAATAACTTTATGCTTTTATGAGGTTAAGTGAAAGTCGACTATAATTTTTTAGACCGAACCCTTCAACTTGATTAATAGTCAAAGAATTACGATGAGTCAGTGTCCTCTATATGAGTCCATCTTCTCTCCCAATAAAGTAAAAAGCGTGGGATAACTGCTAGATTTTGTTTAATTATCTTTAAAAAGGTACTTTATCTTCTTTATTAATTAATACAAACATTTTTTTCTCGGAAAATAAGACGTTATATACATTGAAAATGCGCCCAGACATTATTCTTTAGCAGTTTTGTTCAAATTTCTAATTTGCACTTGATAAACAAAAAAAAAAATGTTGATAGGCATTCTCTTCAATGTATAATTAATTGATGGTGTTGCCTATAAAAGAATTTCCGGATTGGTATAAGTACGAATTGAACAATTGTGACCTGATTGTTCTACAATTGTAACAGATGTTCGTTTGACATTGTTATTTATGTTTCCAGATGAATGCAAGTTCGTTCTGAATGCAATAGGCATACCTAATAAGAAATCAAAGAAGGAGAATTTCTACTTGTAGTTTAACAAACGCTTACATGTTCGCTTGGGTGTACAAAAGCAACCGCAGGGTGGGATTTTTACCAACACTAATCACACTCTAAAGAAGTTTACAGTTAGCGACTTGAAGGATTATACTATATATTATAGTACGTAGGTACTACATCAACACTTGCTGCAATGTTCAATCTAAATACCTACATATATAAAATGCTAATGCTCGTACGTAAAGACAGGGTTTTCTCTATCTCTACCTACTTCAACCAACTTTCTGTTGGGGTGGTAAATACCCCTTGGTCTCCAGGTGGGAGTAAGGGAGGTGGGTCGCGGTGGGTGGATGTAGGTGGTTGTAGGTGACAGAAAGGTAAAAAGAAATATTACTGTTCTTTTTTAAGTCATAAGGACTTCCGGAAAGATCTCAAAATTTCTAAAATGATCTAAAACGTTCTAAAATGAGCGCAAACTGTTGTTATCAACAAAATTTCTTGAAGGATCTAGAAAGTTTCAAAAAGTGTACATCTACGTTTCAAAGTGATGTAGGTTCATCTAAATATTCTAGAGTGTTCTGGTACCTAATAGGAATTTCGATGTTCGATGATATATAAATCAACATTCAGTGACTTTTTGTCAGTTAAATTGTGTTTGCAGTCGAGTGAAGATCAATTGGAAAGAAGAGTGAACAGTGATTAAAAAAAATTTAATTAATTTTGACAAATGAAAAAGAACAGACTATTTGAATGTTCTAGAGTGTTCTAATTCTAGAAATTTCGATGTCTGATGGTATATAAACTGAAATTCAGTGACTTTCCGTCAGTATTATCATTGTAACAATCAAGAGATTAATTTAATGATTTGTCAATGCTTAAGAATGTTCCAGAATCTTGAAGATCATTCAAGAATGTTTCAGAATGTAAAAAAAAAGTTAGAAAATGTTTTGAATCATTATGGGACGTTCTGGATAGTTCTAAATTCTCGAATATTCTAGAATGTTCCATCTTACGTGTAATATATTCTTACCCGCGTAACGCCGGGTATTGCTGCTAGTATTTATCTAAAATCGCTTTATTATTATTATACGAGCTTTGGATAAAAAGTTTTGTAACGTTTACTTGTTGATGGTGATAAATTACAATCAATCAAATTTTTACAATAGAACAAGAGTATGATGAAGTCAAAACATGCTTTAAAGTGTGTATCAGGATTTCGATTCTAAAAAATGCCTCTTTTCGGTAACTTCCTGCAAGCCGATGTTGAGAAGCTTTTTGCTTAATACCTGCCATCTAGTATCTAATGAATTCCATTATTCATGTCAAAGCAAATACAAAAGGTCCTCTTCATTCTTCACTTATACACACACATAAATATTAAACGTGTAGAGCAACAAACGCTTTAAACGAAATTTAAACCACATTTGCTTACATTTACGCCTACCATCGATTCCAAAAATGGAAATTCCATATAACTTGTGAAAACAGACCATAAGTACCTACACATAAAGTGGACAGTCAATCGTTTGAATACCTAAGCAAAGAGAGACTCAAAAATCTTATACAACAGTTTTTTTTTGGAATTATGTTTTAATTATTAAATAAGTTGCTCTGAATTTTTCGTACTGTTTTTGAGTCCACAAATTCGCTAATTTTATTGAGTGATTAGTGTGTTTAAACTGAGATTCATTGTCAATCCTGCCTTTAAAAGGACATATTTTGGAATTTCGATCTGCACGTTTTCTAACAGAATTAAAATAAAGTTGATACATAAAGCATAAAGCACACCCCTAATCGAATACTGAAAATATATAGGTACAATAAAGTCGACACAATCCATAATTTGAATAGAATATGGCATTGATACAATTTTAATAAAAAAAATATTTGTTTTACTTCAAAGGATTTTTTTTTGTTTAGAGTCATTAAATATTAAGAAATTGTCTAACCTTGACAACTTAAAGGACGAGGTAAATAACATAAACTACAACAAAGTTTATAATTCATTTAACAATTAATTTTAACACCTTACTGTTTAGTGTTTGTTTGAAAAGAACAACAACAGGTACATTCATTAGAATAAATTTACCTTTGAATAGATTTATGGAAGACATTCTATTACAATATTTATCACCATTATTAACAATTGAGGAATTCTGGGTTATTTGAAATTAAAAACGAGACCTTGTAAGTTGCTTTCAGTGATTGTCTGTCGTCAGTGGAAACCTTTCTCCACAGGCAAAGCTGAAGGTGTCGAATTTTAATCTCATACCAATACTACAATTTGCAACCTGATAATGGCAACAAAAATTCAAGACTCAATCTCACAGCACAAGTAAAAAAACCAAATTTCCTCGCACTTGTCTATCTATTATTTATCTGTTATTAATGAAGTAGCTCCAGTCCAGGCAAATATGGCATACCCAAGCATGTTTGAGCAAGGTAGGCAACATCCAGTAGCAAAAGTGCCTTCCGGCGGCTCTGACCATTATTACCGTCCGTTGCAAAAATAAAAATTGTTCTTAAGTGGATACCAGCAATGAATATTCAATATGGAGGCATATTCGTGGTAGTATTAGAACAATGGTCTGCCATCGTGGTAGACATGGATCTGATAAAATACCAGCGCAACGGCGGCTGTTAGCTACTGGTTACAGCAACGACCGACGCTACCAGAAGTCTTTCTTCCGGTTGCCTCTATCATCAGTGAAAGTCAATAATTTAAACGGGACTCTCCATGTAATCAGATAATCTCAAAAGTAGATAATAGATCTGTAACGTAATCAAACCATGTATAAAACGACACATAAGCAGGAGGCCTACGTAATAAATGTCTCCTCCTACAGATCCATTAAAAAGGTTACAAAAGAAATTACGGTTTTTGTTCTTTTGTGTAGTTCAGGTTCCTTTTTTTTTTTTTTTTATTAATGAATAAAGCCTGTTCCCGTCGACTTGCTTCTTTTATATCCAAATAAATCAACGAACGCAACAGTGGAAAGCAATAAGTCTCGAGAGGCTTTAGCAACGGCGTTATGAAAGGATTCTGGTGGAAGTGGTTACCTATTTGAAAAGTTGCTTGATGTTTAGGTACGGCACCTTTTTACATATGAATTGCTCTTGAACAAAACGAACGGTACCTACTAGTAAAATTGCAGTATAAACAACGCCAACACTCGTCCATAAATAATATACGTATACTTACATATTTATAACACAATGCTTTTGTGTGCTTCGAATAGCGCTTACGTTTTCAAGAATGCAATGTAAACAAAGCTCACCTATCCAGAATCTATAAGTTCTCTTCTCAAGTTATCTGCATAGATATTCATTACATTTTATTAATTAATATATCGTCATTGCTTTTCTAATTTGTTTTATTGTATGATAAATATCACAAACTAATATAAGACTTGAGATTTTTATGCAATTATGTTTATATAATTATATCAATTAAGTATTATATCAGATGATTGAAAACTGAAGACAAATATTCCTTAATTAAAATGTTTATGATTATGACAAGATAACATGAAACAAAAGAAATATTTTTTTAATTGATGATTACCAAATAATGTCATTTGTAATTAGCGTCTATACATAGATTAATAATATAATGGATATTGTGGAGAAGAAGTGATTACGTTAGTTGTCAAATGATGCAACTTACCTTATATGCACAATTGTAGGTATAGGTATAGGTATCTATATGGGTATCATCATCAAGCATTTCTATCTGAAAACTGTACGTTTCGTTCAATAAATTAATACAACGACACAACCTACATAACATTGGGTTATTTCTGTGCAGTAATTGGCTCGGCCGTTCAATGAACATTTCGAAATCTGTCTTGTAACACCTTTGACCAACAAATGTATAATTCATAAGCGATTTATGGTTTAGCAATTCTGCAATGTTGTGCGGTTGTGTGAGAATATTCACCGAGAAGATATACATAGGTACATTAAACTCCTTATAAAGTTTTATCAATTGCAAGTTTTAAATTGAATTCGTAACGAAATTGGCTTTATGGTAGGTGCTCTACGGTTCTAATATCTACTTAATGCGCCTGCATCTACACAAATCTCATTCGAAAGTAAAGGAAAGGAGGAATTTGTGTTATGGATACACGGAGAAAAATAATCATGATTTTAATACTTGATGAGTCAAGCAAAATTTTCTAGTAAATAATACTAGAATTCTCATAAAATGTACTTGGTGGTATAAAACAATTTTTCATTCTTTCTAACAATTAGTATTAGAATAATCAAGCTAAATAAGTCTAGACTTTTTTTCTCTACCTCTCGATTATTTTATCGTGTCGTGTCGTAAAGAAAAAAATACTAGAATGAGAATAGTCTAGTAAAATTAGTGATAAGAAGTGTAAAAAAATGTTTTCTAATCAAGTCAATTGTACTAGAATTTAGTCTCAACACCGAACGTAGATTGACTAGATATTTCTAGTACCTAAAATCTCCTTGAGCGTCTGGTCGTCCATATAATTAACAGATTTTTTAGTCATGTTCGCTACAATTCTAGCAATATTTTCATGATAGTTTTCACCGTGTAGTAAAATCGGAGGTTCAGTATCTGATATGTACATACCTAAATTAAAAATAAAAACTATAGTAATAAATAACTTATCTCCAACTTTAGGTGCTCTTTATGTTATGATTACTTCTGGAATTGTACTTTACATCCACAATGGTATTGTGTGGATAGATTATCAACTTCATCTTTAAGGGATGCTTCGATTTAGTCAGTAATTAATCGACACTGCCTCTATAGTGGATTGATGAGGTGATATGTTCTGGCCAGTTCTTGGGTAGTACTAAACTGAACCGATATATAAGGTGATAATACCTAAAGTTCTAGGTATCTATATACTCCTGCTTTGAGTTCAATATTGGAAAATATAGAGCTCAATGCTTAGTTGTTTTGGTCATAGCTGACAAACTACATTATTTTCCAGTATTAATTGTTGAAATACAGTAAATGCAGCATGATTTATAAAAATTTCAAATTCCGAACTAGTTTAGTTTTTGATATAGACCCTCAACAAAAATGGTCCAAAAGTGACAACTTCGGCGGCCCCCCTTTCCGTCATTTTTAGAGATAAAAAATAATGTACTCTACTAGATGAGCTCTAAACAATTTAATGAAACCTGATATGTTTCGGTCACATGACTATTATCAAAGGTAAGAGTAAGATCTATACTAAAGGCTTAAAACTAATACACACAATTTATATTTTACAACATAAAATGAGAGGGGAGTCTACGAAACTTAATTCTAGTTAGTTGTTGACCAAATCCGTATTTTGTACTAAAACTTTTTTATTTTATACGTTTCGAGGAGAGACAATTTCCTGCTTTTACTGACACCACCGTGGAGAACAATAACATTATCTATATCTAAGTGATGATTTAAAGAGACACAATGATCGGAAAACCAGTTTTTTTGTCTTTTTAGGGTTCTGCGCCTCAAAAGGAAAAGCGGAACCCTTATAGGAACACTTCGTTGTCCGTCCGTCCGTCCGTCTATCAAGACCCTTTTTCTCAGGAACGCGTGGAGGTATCAAGCTAAAATTTATACCAAATACTCAGGTCTATTGTTCCTTGGAGCTGTAAAAAAATCCAACTTCTAAGCCAACCCAATCAAAAGAAACAGCCGTTTATGCCGCAAATATCCGCAAATTTTCGAATCAAAACCTACAGGATACTTCCCGTGAACTCAGAATCTTGAAATTTGGTATGAAGCAACGTCTTATATCACAGATAAAGGAAAAATTGCGAAAACCATAAATTTTTAGTTACATCATATAATAAAAATATTTTAAATAATTTTAAAGTTACTACCCCTTTCCTCATGAACGCGTAGAGGTATTAAATTGAAATTCATATCAAATACTCAGGTTTATAATACCTTTAAGCTGTAACAAAATCAAACTTCTATGTCAACGCAATCAAAAGAAACAGCAATTTAAGCCGCATATTTTCAAACTCGCAACTACTCGCAAGGGAATCAAAACCTAAAGGGTACTTCCAGTCGATTTAGAATCTTGAAATTTGGCATGAAGCAATGTTTTATAGCAGATATAAAGGAAAAATTCCGAAAACCTTAAATTTTTAGTTACATCACATATATACAGGTTTGTACGGAACCCTCGGTGCACGAGTTCGACTCGCACATGGGCGGTATTTTTTTATCTATATTATTGAAATGCTCTTTTATTCTAATATTGATAGCTCTACCAGTTTGTCCTATATAACAGACACTACATTCAGTATGTTTCACAACAGTTGCACCCCCAAACTGGAAAGTTAATTGAAAAGATGGTTCCTTTTGATGTATAGGGGGTCCCATACAAAAAATAAATTAAATTGAATTTTTAAGTAAATATTCGGTTTTGGGTCAACATTCGACATAATGTATGTATCAAATTTTCAGGTCTGTAACTCATTTCGTTTAGGAGTGAGTGTGACATACTGACAGACGAACGGACATACAACAGTGACAGCAATAGAGTTCCGTTTTGCCCTTTGTATACGGAACCCTAATAAAAGGAGATTATGAAATTACATAGGAAAAATTGGAAAATATGTTTGGTCGTGGTATAGTGGGTAGTAACATAGATGTACTACTACTACTGCTACTACATACGTACGTAGTGTGATCGTACCATGGTATGGCATGGCATGGCATGGTGGTGTCGACAATAACGTGGTGTATATGTATGGTATAGTGTAAGTACATACATACAGGAGAACGAAGATTTGTGATAAAAAGCCGTCGCGGTGGGTGTCTGACTGTCCCGGTATGTAACCACCGCACGCTAAACAACTCGCCCAAAAAGGACTTCGGCTTTTCGACCGGTTACAACAACTTACGGAAAGAACAAGAGAACCAATGCATAAGGTCAAATCGCTTCAGTTTCTCAGTTAGTACACTTTAAAGTACCAAGCCTTATGAGATCCGATCGAATCTACATTACATTCTGCACCGTGTATAAGAATGATCAATAAAAAGGACATTGAACAGTTGAAAGACATTGCAGTTAAAGATATCAGTACATGTTACGTTTGATATCTTAAGGGCGGTTGAAAGATGCAGAGGAACTTGGTAACAAACATTACTTTCGACTTTGCAACTCAGCTTCAATATCCAGATATTTTATGGAACTTAAATCTTTAACGTCACCTCTTGCTTTTGCTTTTGCTTTTGCTTTGTTCTACTACAATGTCGTCCACAAATCCTAACATAGATAACAACAGAAGGTGAAAAATCAACCTACCTACTACTATTTACTAGATTCCATTGAATAATAGGTGCAGTAAATATTTCGCGATTCTATTGTATACTTGCAGGGAAAAAAGAACTCATCAATTTAAAATCTACAAGTAGGTATGATTGTGAGTTTTGATTTCAAAATAAAACAGGAAAAGCAAAAACCGATACTTATGAAATAGCCTCCACTTACAAATACCATTATCACTTGAAGAGCATCCTTAATCTTGCCATCCATCTAAGTAGTTATTTTTAGTTATGAATCATTATTTTGTGGGTAAACTAAAAATTAATTTACTATTGTCATTATAAGTTGCTATAAATAAGAGAATCTTTCGAATATCGTCTTCTCCTGTACAGGATTTTTTTAATTATCTCGTCGTATTTGCCGCATTTTTCGAAAATGAACAATTAAATTAAATTAAAGTAAAGTAGTGCCCGTTAATTGTGGAAGAACATTCCTCCTTGTTAGCCAGTTATATGTTGTCAAGTTCTTTATCTTAACTTTAAAAATAAGAGCTACCTCATTATCTCGTTCGTTATTCTGAAAAATGCAAATGTTTGTTGTCAAGGGAATGGTTTACGTAGCGAATTTTAGCCCATCGGCAAGTCTGAAGCCATTTATTGTATGCAAACCGCTGACAATATATCATCGATTTTTAATTGCTCCATGGAGATTAATCAATAAATACCGGTGTAAGCATAAAATATAATGAATGCTTGTCGAGTTGACGTGAAAATTACACAGTGTTTGTTGAAGTAGGAAAAGTTAAAGCTTGATAGAGATAGTGAGTTTTGCACGATTTCTGTGACAGGTTTATATGGCAAGCTGATGATACCAAAGCTCACTGCAGCTGTACTGCGATATCTCTCAAAGTCACGATTACCTTTCAATACGGTTGTAATAATATACGTAGTACTCGATAAATAATAAATTATTATTGTTTAACAGGCAGTTTATGTCTTCTATGGAAACATACCGTATACATAATAAAAAAAATATGAAGGGGTGTTTATATATAAAATACCTTAGGGATGAAGATAAGGAAATAATATTCTATCGAGGTTTAAGAAAACTCCAACACAAATTATTTAAATATCCTTTAAAATGTAGTTTGACAAACGTAAAAGTAGAAAAATTGATAAACTGAACTTGTCTGAATTAGTGATATTCCCAGTGTTTTTAATAAAAGGGTGACAACTGGCTCAGGATAGAAAGAAGTTGAGAGTGCGTATCTGAAAGCCTTTTGTGATTTCTATTTTTACTTTAGGTACTAAGGCAAAAACCTTTGAATATTCCCAATTCGAATTTGTTTTAAGAATGGAGACTTTATTAATATTACTATGCTAATACGTACACGAAACAAATATACGTCCTTTTTTAGGGTTCCGCACCTCAAAGGAAAAAGCGGAACCCTTATAGGATCACTTCGTCGTCCGTCCGTCCGTCCGTCTGTCAAGACCCTTTTTCTCAGGAACGCGTTGAGGTATCAAGCTAAAATTTATACCAAATACTCAGGTCTATTATCCCTTGAAGGTGTGAAAAAATCAAACTTCTAAGCCAACGCAATCAAAAGATACAGCCGTTCATGCCGCAAATTTCCGCAAATTTTCGAATCAAAACCTACAGGGTACTTCCCGTGAACTCAGAATCTTGAAATTTGGTACGAAGCAACGTCTTATAGCACAGATAAAGGAAAAATTGCGAAAACCGTAAATTTTTAGTTACATCATAAAATAAAAATATTTTTAATAATTTTAAAGTTACTACCCCTTTCCTCATGAACGCGTAGAGGTATTAAATTGAAATTCATATCAAATACTCAGGTCTATAATACCTTTAAGCTGTAACAAAATCAAACTTCTATGTCAACGCAATCAAAAGAAACAGCAATTTAAGCCGCATATTTTCAAACTCGCAACTACTCGCAAGGGAATCAAAACCTAAAGGGTACTTCCAGTCGATTTAGAATCTTGAAATTTGGCATGAAGCAATGTTTTATAGCACATATAAAGGTAAAATTCCGAAAACCTTAAATTTTTAGTTACATCACATATTTATATCACATTTGTACGGAACCCTCGGTGCGCGAGTTCGACTCGCACTTGGCCGGTATTTTTTATTTGTAGAGCGCCTCAGGTATTTCTGTTGTGTGCAATAATCATAATTAGTAAGTCTCTTGTAATTAAAGTGTTTGAAGAACGATCAGAATTTCATTACACCCACCGTATTGTGTCCCATGCAAATTCATGATAAGTATGACAACTTCAAGTCAACTTTCAAACTACTACGAACGTACAAACAGTACCTATACCGAGAAGAACAATAATTATTACAATTCATAACTTCGAATCTGTAAACGTACCTACCAAACATGGATTGCGTTGTTAAATGAACAACGTGTTGCTTTCTCACTTTTGTTTTCGATTTAAAAGTTCGTTTTGCGGAAGTGCAAACGAAATATCACTGGCAACTTTATCCATTGTGGAAACTCATTTGCATCTTCACTTTCACAACCTCAAATTTTGTGTGGGCTTTATTGATTAACCCAATTTCCAAATCGCACTTTATATGAACATCTGTAAGATTAACATGATAAAAGCTTATTATAACACTGCTCATTAGGATGCAGAATCGTTGTATCTACTAAAATTTTGAAATCATAAACAATGAACAGTGCCAATCAATTCGGAAATTGATTGCATATGTAGATAATCGAAAGAAATAATAATTATGTCGATTGTATGGGTTTAAAATTTTTATTGTATATAATATTGTGAGGGGTTACACTCTTCAGAAAAGATGGTTGTGTAACTACTTGAAATAAATATTTTATTTTAAATATTTCAGTATTGTTACATCCTTTTCGATATGAGGCATCTCTAAAATCAAATTTAATTTTATAGTTTTCATTATAGATTTGTAATAAAAATCAATTTTTTTCTTAAGTTTTCTTTCAAAACTTGAAACTCTTCTTTATTACGAAAAAGTACGATAGAAAGCACTGAAACATACAGTCAAAAGGGGTCTTTGAACCATCATGTTTGAACAAAAACTGGCTTGATTCCACGAAAAACCGCAAATACGAGAACAACCCACTTTAAACAAAACCGAATTCCTATAATTACTCAATTTCGTAGTCAATTTTGTTTTGTCACGTCAAGAAACAGTTCATAACGGTATTTTAATTATCAAAACTTTTTCTAACACGTACCTACTTATTGTAACCACATATTTTACTGCTTTAGTTGTTACTATCATCATTATTTATCTAAGCAAAAGGATATTTTACAATGAGAAGATATAAATGAAAAGTAAACAGTGTTTGCAAATATAATGTTATTAATGTAGTTGGAATTAGTAATGTGTTTGTCAATATTTGACGTTGCAACGACTGCAGAACTTCTGTCTTTTTAGAAGAAAGGACGTTTGTGCTTTGCTCTTCCACGAAAACATAAAAGAAAATACCTTTAAGTTAGTTTCTCTCTGAAGATAACCGAAACGTTGAAACAATATTGTTACAGTTTTCTAAATAAAGTATAAAACTTCCTTATTATTGTGTTTACTTTATTATAAAGTTTACAGTAAAGAAATTTATTGATTATCATAAACTTGACTTTAATATATCCTATCAAAGTTTTTTATATCTTTATATGTATTTACAATAATCAAAATCAGTTGATAATTTGACCCCGTTTGGTAGAAAAATCAACAATGGATTCGAAATAGTCCTCATTTGTTTATTTCTGTTATTACCTCAACTACATCACCTCCTGAAGGACAAATTGAATTAGAAAAAATTTTCATCGTTATTTCTAAAACTCATAATATTTTATTGACAAATAAAATTATGGTCCACGGTTGCAACATGGCAAGTAAAATGTTAATATTTCTGCTCGTAAGTAGGTACATATTTGAAAGCGATTGTAATGATCAAAAGACACGCATGGCAAAATTATTTCTTGTAGGTTTATGCTTTTGATCGTTGACTGATCACAATTTTATTTCACTTTCTTTTTGTTACGGCTCGTTAAGCTAAATGATAATCAATTCTGAACAGTTCAAAGGTTCTGCCATGGTTTAATCAGACCATGAGGTACGTTTAAGGACATCTGTTTTGTAACAATAACATCTGAAAGAAATTAAATGAAACTTTTTTGCCACTTATAAAGATACAGTATTTTAAATTATTGTTTAAGTAAATATTTAGTTTCAATTCTAAACTTTTCAGAACTAAATAAACACAGTTTTGCTAATTTCCATCTCCTACTGACATGTGTGAACAAAATGAATTACTTCCTTGCTTAAAAATATTATCATCGGTGTGTTTAAAAGTTTACCTGGCATGTGTTATTATAAATTAATTAAGGCAGATGCATGAAGTAACAACTATAAATATTGGGTTCATTACACTCATTTTCTATCTTCACCGTAAGTCAAACTGTCACTATTTCATTAATTTACCTTCACTGCAAAGGAAATGATATTAGAAAATTTCATGAAATGTACAGGGAAAATTAATGAGTACTTCTACAGGGTTTTTCAAGTTGATGGGCTATTAGAAGTATATGAATTAGTAGAAGGAATTCAATTCTGAAACTTGGGCTCATTTGGTTATTGTTTATGCCGCTTCTTTAAAAAATATTTTCAAGTTCGATTTACATCCGGTTATACCGGAAGTCGATACCAACTTTGTTATTTTAAATGGAATGGTATATTTTTTACGCTGAATTCGAATAAAACGTGTAATTCTAAGGTAAGTTTGATAACCAACTTGTACACCTATGACGATCGGTTTCTGAGTTAATTTAATTAATAGAAAAAAAATCGCTACCGCAACCCAAATTATAAAAAATCATAACTTCCACAAAATACGACTTAGAGTGTTGAAATTTTTACTAGTAGTAGCTGATTATTAGTGCTAACGCCTTGATAAAATTGAATTAAGTAATTTATACAGGGCGTTCAAAATAAAATTCTAAAATTGAAAAACTTTAAACACGAATTACTTCGTTTTTTCAAATGGCACCTACTATTTTTTTTCAATCGATTCCTTTTTTTATCCTCTTTCGATCCATATGGATACTTCCTATTTTATTTAAAAATTTTGGAATAATTTTGAATTATTACATAAAAAAGAAAGTATCCATATGGATCGAAAGAGGATAAAAAAAAGAATCGATTGAAAAAAAAAATAGTAGGTGCCTTTTGAAAAAACGAAGTAATTCGTTGAAATTTTTACTAGTAATAGCTGAATATTAGTGCTAACGCCTTGACAAAATTGAATTAAATAATTTATACAGGGCGTTCAAAATAAAATTCTAAAATTGAAAAACTTCAAACACGAATTATCTCGTTTTTTTTAAATGGCACCTACTATTTTTTATTTTTTGAATCGTTTCATTTTTTTATCCTCTTTCGATCTATATGGATAATTCCTATTTTAAGTAATAATTCAAAATTATTCTAAAATTATCAAATAAAATAGGAAGTATCCATATAGATCGAAAGAGGATAAAAAAAGGAATCGATTGAAAAAGTAAAAAACAGTAGGTGCCATTTGAAAAAACGAGGTAATTCGTGTTTGAAGTTTTTCAATTTTAGAATTTTATTTTGAACGCCCTGTATAAATTACTTAATTCAATTTTGTCAAGGCGTTAGCACTAATATTCAGCTATTACTAGTAAAAATTTCAACAGTCTAAGTCGTATTTTGTGGAAGTTATGATTTTTTATAATTTGGGTTGCGGTAGCGATTTTTTTTTTCTATAAATTAAATTAACTCAGAAACCGATCGTCATAGGTGTACAAGTTGGTTATCAAACTTACCTTAGAATTACAAGTTTTATTCGAATTCAGCGTGAAAAATATACCATTCCATTTAAAATAACAAAGTTGGTATCGACTTCCGGTATAACCGGATATAAATCGAACTTGAAAATATTTTTAAAAGAAGCGGCATAAACAATAACCAAATGAGCCCAAGTTTCAGAATTGAATTCCTTCTACTAATTAATATACTTCTAATAGCCCATCAACTTGAAAAACCCTGTATATACCATCGTTTTTTACCTTTGAAGATTCTAAAGTTTGAGAAGAAAATATATTTGTAGTTTATAAATAAAACCAGTTACAATTAATGACTGAAGAAATTTTTATTTTAAAAATTATAAATAGTCCTTTTACTACAAATTTATTTAATGCTTTAACAAATATCAATGTTTAAAATTCACAAAAAAAAGAAATATTTTCAGGATAGAAATTTCTACATTAATTACCTTTTTAGCTGTCGTGGTCCTGGCGCCGGGCTCTTTTTGCGTACTCTTATCGATGCAACCCTTCTACGTGCTCCTTGCGCCGCCACCTTTTTATGGTATATGCATTTAGTGCCGTGAATTTTACGTAGGTATCAAGCAGTTAACGCAAAATGCAAAGAATCAGAATTTAACAAAAATTTGACCAAAAAAATAGTAAGCAATGCATGCGTCGAGTTATTATACAATGACAAATATTTATCATCTTTTACTGAAACTGTTTGTATTAGTTTTCTGTTGAAATAGTTGTCAAGTGCACAATGAGGCCTTCTTTCGTTTCCTTGGAAAAATATATTTAATTTTGTTATTCCCTACAATTATGCAATTGCGCCTTACTGGACAACCTCCCATTATTTCATAATCGTCCTCAAGTTTTCGAGTAATGTAAACTTAATCATACAGTTAAGCACAATATAGACCTTAAACGGCGAATATTACCCCGAAGCGAGAATTATGTAAAGTAATTGATGAATTATACATACATAATAGTGTACAATTATCTGTTAATATCAAAATGAATACACTTATTATTATTATTAATACAAGTAGCCTTTTGAGTACGTAGGTACGTATAAAATATTTTGTTTAAAGCAAAATTAATTTTTAAATATCAAGTATTATCGCTTATTTTTTAAATAGTATTTTTATTGTTAATTTTGTTTTAAGATTAGAGCTTTATACAACTGGCATCAATGAATCACATCTCTAAGCTTTGTTTTGGTTTTTAATTTGATTATTAATAATCTGGATGGTTAATCGATGTTAACCGTAGGTAGAATGTTAATCACTTTACGGAAGTCTCATCTGGTTTTATCTAACGATCAAAAATCTGCTTATTCATAATTAATCATGTGTAAATTTATATATCAAGTAGCACGATGTTTGCGGTATTTACAACAATATTCACTCTTTGTTTTGCCAGTGGTTAAACGTGAAACTATCACACGTGCAACGAATAAAAATTACACAATTTATTTATTTTTTTTGTCTGGTTAAAAGAAAAGCATAGTAGTAAAAATAAATAATAATAAATCACAGCTTTATATGTATTTGGATGAAAAGTATAGTTCGTTTGTAAATGCAATTTTGTAATTAATTTTGAAAACAGAAAATTGCATAACTTTCAAACCAAGATGAAAATTTAATAATTTCCCTTTTCCTTACTATAATAAATTATTGCTTTTCATGTAAATTTATTTACAAAGCAATTTTTAAATATTTGCACGCAAAGTTGATGTACGTAACACATTCCTTGAATTTCTAGAGCAATATAGTAAGTATATAAATAATATTTTTATTTTTTATAAACTCCTATTTACTATGTACTCGGTGCATTAGAAACAGTTGCCCTTAATCATAAACGATTACCGTACACTTATGTAATCAGGTATTTGAACTTTCACATAACACAACCTCGGTTAGCATACCAAATTTTATTCACTCCAATGGGTCATATGATAGAGGTTTGTGTGTACATTTTCGCAAACTAGTAGGTATTTTCATTTAACAACCATATGTAACTAGTGAATTTTAAATGGCAAGGTACGATCATACGAAATAAGGTGGCCCCTCAGACTTCGAGCGAACGGCGCAAAAGATAGAAAGAAAGCGCATTCGGAAGGAAAAAGATGCATTTTACCGCTCGGTGTTTGTACCGTGTTTCAAATCGGGCCCGTATTGTACAAGTAAACTCACCCCAGGGTGTCTTAATGGTATTAGTAATTTTTACACGAAAAGTGGTAATGCACTTTAAATGAAGCAGAATTCCCATTTTGTATCTTAAATATGTAATATTATTTGAATAGGGTTAATTTAGTACCCAGTATTGTTATTTCTACAATCACTTCTTCCTCAGAACACTCATTTTAGTAAGTAATTAAATTAAATAATTACAGTTGTAAACGCACATCATTCTATAAATAATAAATAAATAAATAAATATTTCGAGGTATTCAGCTCAGCTATTACTGATATTAAAATAATTATAATAATAATAATAATAAACTAATAAACGAAACATTGACTAATTAAGTTTATAGGATAAATATGTACCTATTCCTAAGTGTTTCCTTTATTTGTCCGCTTTTATTTAAGAGTGTCTCACCAATTATGAAATGTATTTGCTAAAAGTTGCACGACCTTTTATAAACTAAATAAAATCTAAAATTAGGTGAAAAGCATTATTAATTGTCCCTTTCAATGAAGTTTATAATTTAATGCTTTTTCCTTATAATACGGGGCGAGTTTACAAACAACGCTATGTGCTTCATCGAAATACGAAGACTAAATGGACTGTCCCCACTACAATATCAGCTGTGTCCATTGCGCACCGGTGGGCGTTCAGATTGCAAGGGCCAAGCTATTTCTGTTGGCCTGTAATTTGGGGAACTTCAGTACCTCGACCTCTACTGGGCTGTGGTGGGTCCAATAGGATAGTTATTTGTGATTATAAGAACCAAAATTTTATTAGTCAATATTTGATAAGAATACACTCTTGAATTTAAATAACCCCCTTGTCAATACCATAAATACACCCCTGGTACTAATAGAAGGACTCTGGTAATTCATTATTTTATTACATGGTTGCAAAATTATTTATTAAGTTTTTAACGCAAATTCTGAAAATAGCCATCCCCTTGAGTTTTGTTACAAAGAATTTAAGTGTGCTTCTATTTTTAATATCGATGGAAAGCAATGAGGCGCCACCTGATAGATGAGAAAACGCGGATCCTTGTGAATATCCCTGGCACTTTGCATTACAAGTCCCGCTAATAATCAGTAACTTAAGCACTTGCAGCAATTACACTAATTCAACAGAACCGTAATGATACCTTCTGTTGTTGATATCGCAATCTAGCATCTCCATACATTAAACTTTGCTGCTGCTTCTCCATCCAAGTATGTTGCACGTTACGACCTTGGGCACATTTATACAGAACATTTAATTAGAAAGTGTAAACCGTTTTAAAACTGGATGACATGTAGGTAACTGCCTTCAGTTCAAACGAGAATGTAAAAAGCCACATCGTCTTCAAGATCCTTTAAAGTGGTTACACAAATACAATTTTTGGTTTCTTTTTGCGTGCGTTTATATTATAATATTTGCTAAAGGTTTTTATATCTAATCTAAAGGTGAAGTTAAAATAATTAAAAAGTTTCGTGCTAAAATTCCGACATTATATTTTATATAGTTTATTGTAATTGAAACAACTGAAAGAATTAAAACAGAAATGTAATTTGCTGTAACGCTATCTAAACACATTGAGTGTCTTGAAAATATTCAATAGGTGGTAAAAGTTCTCGTACAAGAAAACATTTATTTTCTGTTTGAAGTTGTTCGACTGGTGTCGTTTGAAAAGCAAAAATTGAAACTTCAATAAGCGTAGGTCTTAAATTGATGGTCAATCTGTCGTGTGTTTTGAAACTACACAACACGAAATCTCTACACATGTTTACAAGAGGTACGATCTACATACCATATAATATTATTACAGGATCGTCGGCTATATAAAGTGTTATGGCTTTGATCCTTGACAGTCAACTTACTAAAACCGAAAAAATAAAATGTAACCAAACACGGTCAAAGTACAAAAAGTTTTGAAAGTATTAATCCTTGATATTTCAAAAGGTAGGTACCCTTAAAAAATATATAATTAATAGGTAGGTATGTACTAATCTAAAGATAAGGAAACAAAATTGAAATGATGAATTCAATTTTACCCATTAGCCCTATATAGGAATACATAAAATTGGTATTTTCAATTTAATGTGGTAAAACGATGAGTATCCAAGCATGTCTGTAAATGTTCTGCTGCCTTGGCAGTGGGAGGACGTGTACAAACAGCAACTAAATTTGCTAATTACTTATGCACACTCTTATGTACAGTAATAAATAACAAAAATGAACTTCTTAATATGTTAAATTCTTAATGATGTTTGTAAGAGAGTGTTTTAAAAAAATCTGGTGTGGGTGAACTCAGTCTGCGTAATTTCAGTAGCTATAATGCCAAAAAAGCGTGTTTTTGAACCTTCCAATAAGATTTTAATAATATACAGGGTTTTTCAAGTTGATGGGCTATTAGAAGTATATGAATTAGTAGAAGGAATTCAATTCTGAAACTTGGGCTCCTTTGGTTATTGTTTATGCCGCTTCTTTTAAAAATATTTTCAAGTTCGATTTACATCCGGTTATACCGGAAGTCGATACCAACTTTGTTATTTTAAATGGAATGGTATATTTTTCACGCTGAATTCGAATAAAACGTGTAATTCTAAGGTAAGTTTGATAACCAACTTGTACACCTATGACGATCGGTTTCTGAGTTAATTTAATTTATAGAAAAAAAAAATCGCTACCGCAACCCAAATTATAAAAAATCATAACTTCCACAAAATACGACTTAGAGTGTTGAAATTTTTACTAGTAATAGCTGAATATTAGTGCTAACGCCTTGACAAAATTGAATTAAATAATTTATACAGGGCGTTCAAAATAAAATTCTTAAATTGAAAAACTTCAAACACGAATTACCTCGTTTTTTCAAATGGCACCTACTATTTTTTATTTTTTCAATCGATTCCTTTTTTTATCCTCTTACGATCTATATGGATACTTCCTATTTTATTGAAAGTTTTGGAATAATTTTATATTATTACTTACAATAAAAAGTATCCATATAGATCGAAAGAGGATAAAAAAAGGAATCGATTGAAAAAATAAAAAATAGTAGGTGCCATTTGAAAAAACGAGGTGATTCGTGTTTGAAGTTTTTCAATTTTAGAATTTTATTTTAACGCCCTGTATAAATTATTTAATTCAATTTTGTCAAGGCGTTAGCACTAATATTCAGCTATTAGTAGTAAAAATTTCAACACAAGTTATGATTTTTTATAATTTGGGTTGCGGTAGCGATTTTTTTTTCTATAAATTAAATTAACTTAGAAACCGATCGTCATAGGTGTACAAGTTAGTTATCAAACATACCTTAGAATTACACGTTTTATTCGAATTCAGCGTAAAAAATATACCATTCCGTTTAAAATAACAAAGTTGGTATCGACTTCCGGTATAACCGGATGTAAATCGAACTTGAAAATATTTTTAAAAGAAGCGGCAAAAACAATAACCAAATAAGCCCAAGTTTCAGAATTGAATTCCTTCTACTAATTAATATACTTCTAATAGCCCATCAACTTGAAAAACCCTGTATAACTCCACTGAAGTTCGATTAAAAACAAAAAAGTTTATGTAGATAAATACAACCCACGTTAATTTTATTCCATATTTCTAAAAAATATCATAATGGTTCAAATTCAATGAAAAATATATGGTTTGTTAAAAAAAATACCATGAAGCACTGGCAGCTGCTAAATTGGTGTTGCATAACTACAAAAAGAAGTAGATATTTGCATATTACTTCTGATTTATTCATATTTATTGCTTTTTGCTGATCTTCATGTGCTGCACTAAAAGAGTACTCTCAAAATTATTGCTCTTAAACTGGGCCGCTCAACGTTTTCTGTTCACCACAACGGCAACATTAGCAGAATATCCGTTTCAATGGCGAATGGCCACTGCTAGCTAATTAGTAATTAATTATTAAATAACCATTAATTTTTTAATAAGACCTTTGTACTTTCCCAACCATTATTTTTGTGAATCACTGTATCCGCCGAAGAGTTTCGCGGATGACGCACCGACAAGTTTCGCCATCCACAGAAGGCAAGTCCCCCAAGTGTCATCTTCTCGTTGTTGGTTGCAGGTAGTGGATTCGAGGGCGCGTAACGACGCGCACGGTGCCGTTCAACAACAAGCTAAGCGACAGCTGGAAGTATTTGAATCGAACGTACCCGGCGGTCACCTGCAGGTCATCAAAACTCATACGGTGACCAGCAGCCGGTGGACCAGCAACACTTCTTCAGGATCTGGTGGAGCAGGTGATGGTAGCGAACGACGCGCCACCAACAACTCTACGGCCACCACGTCGGTCACGAATGGTCAGAATTTGGGCCCGGATTTTGAGGATCTGAAGGTAACTTGTTTAGAAAAAATATAATATATAGATATACCTATAGAAACAAGTACAAAATTTGTTTTATTAATTGCGAAGTATGTTTTGCGTTTTGTTGACAATTGATACAGCATAACTTATGGTAGGAAATATGCAACGACGTCAAGTTTTTTATTTTAAATTACCTTAATCTTTGTAAATTTCCACTAGGGGGCTGTTCATAAAATACGTTCGCATACAAATGGGGGAGGGGGGAGGAGGGGTCTTGCTGAGTGTGACAACATGTGACAAGGGAGGACAGGGGGTCTACGGCAACGTGACGTTCGCTGTTCATAAAAAAAATTTTACTAATTTCTTACAGAATCCTTGGACTTCTGATAAATAGAATTTTGTTTTTAATTTTTTTTAATTCATTTAAATTTTTTTATAAAAAAATTTTTGACTATCAAAATTTATGTATTATCAATCAAAATTTATCATGTTCAGGGGGGTGTTTAGTTTTTGTGACGTAAAGTGTGACACAGCGTGACAATCGGGGGGGGGGAGGAGGGGGTCAAAAAAGCTAATTTTAGTGTGACGTATTTTATGAACCCCTAGATACTTACGCTTATAAACATCAAACCACACTTTTGGTGTACAATTTTGTTACATAAACTTGATTAATTTCTAAAAACAATCAGTAAAATTATGATTTGGACTTTGAATAAATAAGTCCAGACTTTTTGTCGGCAACCACGACTCACATCTTCGGCAGATACTGCATCGAGAAATGTGGATAAAGTTGTTGCTAAAACGTCGAGGTACAGCCTTTGCTCACTTTGCTACAAATCTACAAAGGGTGAAAAATGTAGGGTTAAAGACAATTAAATATCTATTAAATAATTTATTTGTTATTTAGCATTTGCAACAAAATTGATTTTGTTTCATTTGGTGCAAAAATGTTGAAAGTGCTCATGTTTTACATATTTATTTGAAAACAAAATTCTAGGTAATTTTCTAACTCACCCTGTATATAAAGTTTCCCGCGAGTAATGTGCTATTGTATCTATTGAATTTATGTTGTATGACCTTCACATGTCCATTGCAAAAAACAAATGAAGCTTATCATGACCACATTAACTATTCCACAGAACGTTACTTTATTTGGGTTAGTATACACATACGTAACTGTGACCAGATTGTTTGATGAGTTTACATTGTATTTTATAAAATTGTGATTGCTAAGAATTGAAGTAAGTAACCCACGTGAGTTTATTGTACTTTTTATAAAATGTCACGCCCAAAATAAAGTTTGAAACATTATTAATATTTCGGATACCGTTACCGAATAATTTATAGCTTATAAGTAATGTTAATAGCCTAAAACGAAGGCTATAAAAATCTCTAAAAACGAGCACCAGACACTATTGAAAAAAGCAAAATTTAATGGTTTAAAATTTATTACAGTTGTCTCTTAACCCACTCGACGTGACCTCACAAAAGTCAAAAGCGTCTGTAGGCCGTAGCGTTGGAAGACGTCCCCCTTCGCGACCCCGGGTACGCGAAGAAGCATTTTCCTCCTTCAACACGCACACCCAACATACAACTACTACGTCAAGTATTAACAACCCTCACGCAACTGCTGCCGTCAACCTCCATCGGGTGTCTCGTCTTTGTCACCAAATACACGAACACGCTGTAAAACAAGCTTTTGGAGAACGTCACTATTTCAAATCGACGAAATCTGTGATTAATAGAAACGAAAAATTCGAAAAACCGCCGATACACGAACGTGAAAGTGGAGATGGGGTCGAAATAATCGAAATCGAAAGTCCTAATACCTCCGACTTTGAAATTAATCATTCTAAACTAACACGTACTAAAAGCTCTAGTAGCGAAGACCTCCATTTAATTTCTTACGAAAACGATAAAAGTAATAAAAGTGTAGAAGATCTCGAAGACTTGGAACAACTCCAAACCTGGCGCAGAACTTCCAAAATACGCCGATCTTTACAATTCCCAAAGCAAAATAAACCGGTGTCCAATAAACCTCCTGATCTTCCTGAAAATACTGGAAGTGTTCGGAGGATTCGAGAAGACTTAGAGACTGGGAGGCGACTGAATACTGCCCTCAGAGGAAATAATATTAATTTAGAAGCATTAGATCAAATTTTACAATCGATATCGAGTTCCAGCAGTATACAATCTGATAGAAGTGAAAAACAAGACACTCCCGATAGTGATTCACAAGCAGAGTCGAAGAAAGATAAAAGACACTCTTTTGTAACAGTGGAATCACTTCAGGAAGTTAAAGGTCGCTTAAGACGCACCAGCTGCCATACTGATGATATTTATAAAGAAACAGACTGCCGAAATAACAACATGATGACGAGAAAAGAAGAAGAGACTGATGATGGTATTGGTGCAGAAGAGTATGGAATCAAAGGAAGTTCTAATAACAATAGTTCCTCTGGTAATAACAGTGCTCGTGTCCGATCATACGTCTACGGATTAGAGACAATGTTAAATAAAAAACCGATTTTGGGCACTGGTAGTCTAGAGTCGCGAACGTCTAAGCAAACCAATGCAAATTCTATCAATCGAAACGACGACTGGTACAATAGAAGAAAATCGTACGGCTTCGAAAAAGTTCATAACGAACCTGACACTAACAAATCCGTGTCGTTAAAGAATAAAGGTGTCATCGAGTCATCTACTGACAGTGGTATTTGCAAATCGAATGACACTATGAACCTACCTCCATTAATAAAAAGTAACGGTTTCAAGTCAAACGACAGCTCACCAGATGGTCATAGTGACACAAACGAAACATTAATAGGAAAGAACATGAATTATACAGATTATCCCCCTACATCTATAGGAAACGTAAAAAGGTTCAGCTCAATATTCGAACAAAGTAAGGAACAATTTCAAAAGAGAAACGACGAAAATACCAACTCCTGGAACAGAAACATGAGTCAAAAGTACAGAAATGACTTGGAAGGCACAACTGTAACTATTCCAATTAAATCAGAAATTTACAGGAGGCAATTATCGTCGGGAAGTGGAACGCCATCAGTAACAGTTAATTCCTCTTCAGATATTAAAAGACATTCAATAGCTGTCGATGAGATAAAATACGTTAACAACACGTTTAAAGTTAACGAAACAGCTGACGAAGTGACGGACGAAGATAATCCAAATTTTAACAGGAAACATAAAAAAGTAGAATTCTGCAAAACGGAAGTCCATTTTGCTCCAGATTCTGGAAAAATAAATATAATTGAAACCGACGAAAAACCACCACCAACTAATCAATTTCGTAGGCGTCGTAGAAATTCGGGTAGCTCTTACGTAGAAATGATCGAAGAGTGCAACAAAAAAGGCGTACCCACATTACATTTTGGAGACAATTATGAAAAAGATGTAATACATAATCAGATACACCCTCATACTCAAACAGAAAACACCGTCACTGTAACAACCAATGGAAATATTCAAGAATATTTCGAAATTAACAACGAAGAAAAAGAAAATTCCGAAAGCGATATACCAAAAGGTATTTTGAAAAATAAACCCATTAAACCAAAGCCTTACATACTTGGCGATATTAATAATTCTCTTCAAAATACTGCATCTCCAAATAGTGAAATTTGGGGTGTTCGGTTAAAACCAGTTAAAAAAGAAGATACACCAATGTGGAAATCCACAGTCACGTTAAAGAACACAACGTTCGATGGTAATGGCCAACCAAAAGCAAAAACTATGACCGCTAGGTCTCCTAAAATGGAAAGGAACAATCGAAATTATAATTCTTCAGAATTCAACGAAAATGTTGAAAAAATACGAATTATTTCTTCTGAAACAGAAGGAAATCAAAAAATTGAAAGCAAAGGATTTTCTACAAAAGTTAACATCGGAGGTAGTGATTCAACTTTTGTTCAAAATGCCATTGTTTATAATGGTTTTGATCATCCATCATCATCATGGCTAAAACCCGAAGAAAACCATGAAAGTGAGTTATTTTCTTTTTTTCTTCTATTATGTCTTAAAATGCATGCTTGTAGTAGTTGAAGTAGATGCTTTAAATTGAACTATTATATTTTCTAATTCAGACGATTTCAATTACTGCCTTGCAAAACTTTTACTCTAAATAAAAATTACTCGTTAGGCTTAAACTGTATTGAAGTTTCTCTATTTCATCCCTAATACCGAATGGATTGCAAATGTTAATTTGGTATGTATATTTTACGTCATATTTTTTTCGGACTTTATCGATCATCTTTAATTCATATTGATTTACTTTATTCCTTTTCTAGAACACTCTTATTTACTGCAAATGTACCTTTTTCTGTATGTGCATGACTGATATTAACGAATTGTAGTAAATAGTAATTCGCATTGTTTTATTTATGCACTACTAGTAAAATGTAACGCTTTAAATATTGATGGCTTTTGTTTCTGACGAAACGTGTGGATTCCAGATATAAAAACGCAGACGTATAATAGAAGTCTAGTGGTGCGTATTGGACAGAACGACAAAACTACCTCCTCACAATTTGACAAAGACTGTGTTAATTCGAACAAGACGACCACGAAAATCACTATTGACCTTACACCCTCACCAACGACTGAAAAATCTTGTGATCCTCTCAAAAAACTGCCAACAACTAGTATACAAGAGTTTAAGTCAACATCACTCATACTTAACACTTTTAAGACTGAAATTTGCAATAGAAACGATACTGTCCAAAGAATATCTGATGTAAAATCGAGCATCCCGCAACAACTTGAAGCACTGAAGAAACTCTACGAAGAAGCCTTGAGCGATAGCGAAGCAGACAAAGAAGTTCAACTACTGATGGATCAAAATGGTTACGAATCTAATAAAGAAACCGATGGCGAATGTAATAGTATCGTGTCAGGAAGTTGGAGCAAACTCAGGGCATACAAATTAATGAATCAGGAAAAGAATAGGTCTCACTTAACAATAAAATCAGAAAATGCACTTATAGGAAAAGGTATATTTGTAACATAATCTAACCGATGCTTTTTCTAAAACAATTCAACTATTCAAAATTAAAACATCGTTAACCATAAAGGCAAAATAAATTTATATAAAAATTTTTTTTAATTGTGTCGATATTAATAGCCTAATTAAATTTTAGGATTTAAGCCATTTATACAAGCTTATTAAATTAAAAACTTTAGGTTTCAGTTTATTATATTATTGCATCAATCGATATGCCCATTTATCTGACAAAGTAAAATTTTTAGATTCCAGATCTCAGAATTCCATTGGTGGAATAGGATATAATCAAAGTAACACTCGTTTACCTTCTTACAAGGATAACGAATGGGAAAAACGTTCTTCTGCTCCTCGTAGTTTTCAAAAACAAGTTCCTCAGTCAACTAATAATTACGAAAATAAGTCTTTCTCAACTTCGAAGCAATCGCGAACGTTAACAATTTCTCCTGATAGAAACCACTCGAATATGTCACCAACACTCAGAGGTACTGAAGAACATCATTACGAAACATTATCAAAATACAAAAAGTCCCGCTCTTCTAGTCAAGAAAGGATATATGAAAACGACATTCATAAAAATAATACTCATCCCCAAAATAGAATAGATAGAAACGTAACAGATAAAAATCGATCTCCTTCCCCGCATGTTCATAATTCTGTTAAAACTCCACCACCAATAGCGTGTGTAGTAAGAAATCTAAGAAAATCGGATATGAAATACTTTGGTCTAAAGGAATCTACACCTCCACCTATACCAGACAAATATTTCAAAAAGAAAGGCAATCAAGACATTTCCCAAACAAATGTAAACAGACGCTTAATTCCATCCGAAGACACCCACAAAAACCAGAAAAGAGAATCTTTGCCAATACATCGAGAAAAAACTACATCATCTTCGAAACATAAAATTTTATCACGAACAAAATCTCCTCAACGCCAAGTTCAAAAAACTCCCCCTTCCCAACGTAAACCGGACAAGGGTGGCAGAAGGGCATCTCCTCTTCGAAAAAATTCAAGACCTGATTCTCCGATATACGAGAACATCGACGAAGTACTGGAGAGTTCTAAAAACTATTCAACTGATTTCGATAGCAGCATATTGGAAGAACTTACCAAAGCTGCTGATCAAATATTACAAGCAGTCAGTGACTATGCGGATGAAGAATCTTTCAGTAAGCTGCTATCTGATGAAGATGCTAATAATCGAATAGAATCCGAAAAACTCGAAACCATATCCGAATCAAAATCGTGGCAACAACATTCCAAAAGTAAAGGATCTCGTCAGAAAGAAATAAAAACCGTTAAACGTACATCTTCGACTTCGTCAGTAGAAAGTACACATGAAAGAAGAAGTGCGTCAAACACAAGCAAAAGGATTACAGATAGTGATAGATATAGAAAAAAATCGACTGAATCACCAGCTGTAAGAGCAGCAACAAAAGCCCGAAGATTACAAAGAGCCAGTAGCAGAGAAGCGTTGCTGTTATCACACGGAAGCTCTTCCGAAGATTTGCCAGTAAAAGACGAAACGCCTCTAAGAAAACCGCGAATTGTAAGGAAAACCAAATGCACTCAATTAAAAATTACAAACGGACTCGACATTCAGAAAAGGCCAGCAACCTCTGTAAAAAACTACGGAAATCGAATAATTGAAGATAAGTAAGTCTACAGAATGGGAATATTTTTTGTAAATTATTGTATTTTAATCGATAATATTTTTTTAGGGTTCCCGTTGCAGCTTTGCCCGAAATAAGACACAAAACTGCAGTTTCAACGATTCGCAGCACAGCCGAAAAAATGGCAAGCAGAGAAAAGGCAAATAAACTAAAAACTGATGACCGAAAGAAATTGTCAGCAACGTCATCAAAACGAGATAGTATTCCAGGTAATTATTAAAACGTTTAGCGTTAGTAATTATTTATTTATTTAATTTTCTGTTCTTGTTATAAGTTGTAGCGTGGCCTAAATCACATAAGGCAAAAGAGATTTCGTCTAGTCATCGTATTTCGACAGCGTACGTACTGAAACATAGGGTAGAGAGTAGGGAAATTGATACCACTGTCTGTCCGTGTTTTCTTTCTTAGCTCTACGCTAGGTACTCCAAAAAGTGATTACATTGTCTAATAATTATCCTCTAAAACGTCAAAAACAGAACTATTAAAAACTTTACTTTTGTCAGTCAAAGAAAGTAGCAACAGCTTTCTGAATTCTCTATATAAAATATTGCGATTCTTCTAAATGTTCTGTTTATGACGATGCCGACTGTAGAGAATTAAATTTAAATTATGTACCTATTTAATAATCTTATTTTTATTTTGCATGTCGCTTGGAACGACTTTAACACTCTAACAAGTAGTAGATTTATTTGGCTTTAATTTTTGCCGTATACTCGTATACCTAGCGTAGCTAAAAAATATTTTCAAATGACAAAGTAGTTACAGATTGCTGATTAAACAATACCTATTAACTGCATTATTTATTATTCGAATGTGTATGTTTCTGAAACAGTCAAATAAAAAAAAGTATATAAAATATTTTGTTTTCAGACAACATAAATATGAATTTATCCTGTGATTTGAAGAAAGAAGCTTCGGAACTTTGTAGTGTTAAACGACTTAGAAACTTTTTTGATTCGAAATTTACAACTAAAGAATAATTAGGTACCTTTGAGAGAAACCAACGTTCAAAATTATTATTTGGCATCCAATTGAAATAGTTGCCTAATGAAAAGGCAGCAGAAGAAATCAAAATTATATTGAGGTAATCAAAATTATATTGAGGTAATCGAAAATATCAAAATTTCTGAAATATGAAAATATAAATTATTTATATTTTTCTAGCAAAACTGTTATCTTCAAATACAAGGTGTCCCAGAATTATATGAATCATAGGTTCCTGGGATCAAAATAAACCGATTTAATAGCGTTTATCTATATACTAATAAAATAAAAAAGAAATATTTTTCTTCGATTTCTCAAAAACGCTTAGTACAATTTGATTGCATTAAAAATTGGTACATAAAAATGTTTATGAAAATACTAATTTCTGATGTACATATTCATTTTCTAAAAAATGAATAATAACTTTTAAAACTACCCCTATATCTTCAGATGCAATTGTTCAAAAACTCATTTGGAAGGTTGAATGGGTACTTCAATTAATGTTTTTAGATAGGCACATATATACCTTCCAAAAAAGTTCTTAAGAACTGTACTTATTTTGATTCCAGGAATCTGTGGTTGTTCTATGTCTACGGAATTTTGTGACACCCTGTAGGGATATTAAAACAAACACAAAAAAAAGTTTAAATAATATTATTATTCCTGATTCAAAATATGTAAAATAGCAAGACTTAGAGAAGTTATGGTTATGGTCCTGGATTCCCCTCCTCAACTGCTATAGTTGGCATCCTTAAGGAAAATGTATAGGACGACTAAGTTCCAGTAAAATCACAGGCAAAATTTTACATTCTTCCTTGAGGATGCCAACTAAGTACGTCAGATAGGTGATTCCACCGCAATAAAGGAATGAATCCTGGCCCACGCTCATCAAGCCCAATGACTTATTGAGCCCTTTTACGAATACCAAATTACTTAACATATTTATTTTACATCCCTCTCCTATGTTTGCCTGTTAGGTATAATAATTTTTATATAACGTGAAATAATAAAAACCAACTAAGTAGTAGTATAAATAAAAATCAATACAAAATTACATATTTTAGGTGCGTAATTGTTTAATTTAATTTTTAACTTTTCAGAAGCATCAAAAAGTGTTCCAGAGGTGATAAAGCAACGAAACATTAAACAGAAAAATAAGAAGAGGTAGAAACGTTTTGTACTTCGCAGCACTTGTCTCTCATTTGCCAAATACTCAACTCCTTTATTGCTTGGTTTCTTTTAATTTTCTTTTTATTACAAACTGTGTTTATTTAGGTGTTGTAGTTTGTAAGTTCCTAATTCCTTTTTTATAATAAGAATTTAGATAATACTTATACATTCAATTTTTTATATAATAAGCAAATTTGCTAAAGTCTATTTACAGACTAATTCTCATTTGTAATTATACTTTTTAATATTAACAAACGTAATGTGTGATCTGCTTTGGTTATGTGATGAATAAAGAAGTAAACTGTTATTAACATGAGAACCTTTTGTTTTTTTTTTAATTATTTTTATCTGTTTTAATGATTTAATAAAAATAATATGTCCAGTGATTACCTAGAAACAGGATGTAAAAGAATTTATAGTCACGGTATGCAAACTGTAAGAAACAATAATTCAATAAATAAAAGGACTAGGTAGTCTAGATGATGAAAAATTGGTCAAACTCTTTTGCATTAAATACAACAATTTACTTTATAAATTACCGTAAAATCAAGAACCGTTATTTTTTCAATTAAAAATTTTTTAAAATTTTGACGAAAACTTAATATAATATACTGCTTTTAAACTAAATGCGTCACTAAAAATTTGGAAAATAAATCAATTAATACGTTCCAAAGGTAATAGAAAATATTAGAAAATTCTTTTATAAAAAATACGTCAAAATTAACAGATATATGATTAAAATAATGAAAAAAAGGTGTAGGAAATGAAAATTATATAAAAAAATTCTTTTTTTTTTGTTACAAAAGAGATAAGAGCGTTTTTCCACCATAATATTCAAATTTAGTAAGTGAGATTAGGCAACCGTATATGTAATGAGATGGTAGAGCAAGCTTGGTTGCATAACTTCACGTGTAATTTACAAATATTTTTTTGACCTTTTTATAGAATTTGCATAAAGGAAAATTAATTTTATTTTTGTTTAACACACAAAAAAATAGGTAACAAATTATTAAGGTACAAATTCTGTTTCAGTGAATTTGTTTTATAACATAACCATTGATTTAGTCAAATTATATTGGACCTAAACTTTTTTTTTTCAGTAAAATCTTAAATTTTGTAGTTATTTTTTTTGCTTGCATATATAAAAAAACAAACGAATACATTTTAAATATATACTCACTACAAAAAAATTATTCAAGAAAAAGCTATTTATGAGTCAGGATGACGTCATTAGACGAGAAATGACGTAAGTGTGGTCGGTATGTGACCTAAATGGGTTACGTCATCATCGAGTACTTAAGGATATAATTTTTATTTCGTTTCAGAACGGATACAATAATAATACAAAAAATGCTTAATAAAAGTAAAGCATTTACATAATATAAAAAATATCTTCTGAAAATTCCTTCATCTACCAATTTATTGTTGAGTAGGTACCAAAAAAAATATCGAACTCTTTCTTCTTTAATATTACGGTACCAAATAATTTCTAAATAACTTGAAAAAGTTTTTAGTAGTAAATATATCATTTTTTAAGTATGTTTATGGGAATGGGTCAGAATTATTACTGAAAATTGAATATTTATCGATCAAGGTCTCGATATTTTTATTGCGCGTTAAAAGTATTGCATTTTTTTATGAGAATAAAAGTACGTGGTTTGCAATTTATTCAAAAACTACAAATATTAAGTACATAAATGATAAAAATGCACACACTAGTAAATTGCGCAGTTGCCTTTTTAAATAAAAAATAATTGAAGAGGTAAAAACAAACATTTCTAATCATTTATATTTTTATTGAAGCACCTAATCTTTTAAATACGTAAACATCTTTCTTCTTCTCTGTAAAACTTACAATTAGACAATATTCTTTCGTGTTAACAACAACAATAATGTTTTAAATATTTAAAATAAGTAATTTTGTTTTACATACTTTTACCGAGTTGTGGGGAGTTTAATCGAGAAACATTGGGCAGTGCGGGTGATACGGGGTAAGGAGGGGGAGGCAACTCGCGCTATGTGCCGCCATTGCTATGACGCTTACTTCGTTTGTGTTCTCGTCCAGTGACGACCGCCCAGAAATTTTGACGTGGCTACTACGTATAGCCCTATTACCCACTCCGAAAGCAGCGAAGCTGGTGACGAGAAATACGTAACTGGTAAGTACTCAGCTGAAGAATAACAATCAGACGTGGACCAGATTATACCCTTTGAGGAGGGTAGTGAACGAAAACTTAATAACGGGCTTGTGCTGAATCGAAAATGTCGTCTGTGTGTTCTTCCAGTTTACTGCGAAAGGTAGTGAAATATGGCGTCATTGAGTAGTTATGTGTTTTAAATTTAGATTTCACTCACATATCGCATACATATCGTGAACAGGAATATTTTAGTGATAATAATGTGAATCCTCCTTGAATGCTAGTACGTAATCGATATAGGTATTACTGCAATGTCACTTGGTAAAGGTTACATCAGAACGAATCTTAGCTGAGCTGATTATTATATTTTTGTTTATGGTCGTTTTATGGTATTAAAATAATGAACATTTTACTCGAATTACCTTCACCGAATTTCATGTCGAATCAATTACAATATACTTTCGCAAACATTACGTCAATCTAATTGCTAATATTTGAATTTCTCGTACAACAAAATGATTTGCAAGACTGTTGACAATTTTAATTGCCCAGATTCTTCTGCTTATCACTATGCTCTGTGTACTAAAAATAAAATATAACCTACCTATTGCTAGAATTTTTGTTTACCTACCAATGTAGAAGTCAACGGTTTCTGAATCTTATTACTGTATGAAAACAAAAAGTTATATACAGTTCCTTATTGAATCACTACTTAAACTAAGACTTTTACCAAGTTATTTACAATATCATTTTGCAGTATGATTTTGAAAAGTTGAAAAGGTTTTTAGATTAACTGAAGTTACTGAACCATTTCAAAGTAAACATTGGAATACACTTCTACACAACTGATAAGATCTACTGATTTAATTACACTAATTTATAGTTCTAGTTGTTAGAGATGGTATAATATGTATTATTATTGGAAAATGTGTAAGGTAGCATATATAAGTGGAAATTGTTATTCCAGGTGCCATTTTCCCTGAATGATGGAAGGGATGGTGGAAGAAAATGGTACAGTTGATCCTCTGGCCCCATCTCCGGATCCACCTCTGTCTATAGCTTCTTCGGTAGGGGTCACTAACTCTCAGCCTCATCTGGTGGCAGCTACTAACATTGTTCAACTCACATTACCTACTCACACTCAGGCTCAGGCACAGGTAGGGGTTAAGCCCCTCTGTGCATGATTGCATGATTATATTTGCCATTAATCGTTTTTATAATTCTTGCTTTATCAGCACATTTTTATAGATAAATATTATTTTTTTACCCTAGGATAATGTGAAGTATCACAAACAACTATTTTTACCGTTATGGTAAAGCAGCATGTCTGACTCTTCTGACTAGCATTAGTTTGTCTATTTCCTAGTTAAATAGAGAAATACAGAAATTAACCAAAACATTTGCTAAAAGAACGATTCAAATATAATAAGAAAGTAGTAAAGTATATTTTATATTTACATTTTAACCTTGAGCGTTAACGATAACATTCCCAAGAAGAGATTATGAGAATTTAATTACTAGTTCAGTTATTTCTCTATTTTTTTTTATACATTCGAGTTTTAGTTTCACTTTTGAATTTTCATATAAAATTGCTATTTACTTTATTTTTAATCAACGTTTATTAATTATGCTTTGCACTTGTTGCGGTAATATTCCAATATAAGAAATTAATAGTAGTTACTATCCTATCACACTTTTTCCTTATTAAATCAACATTTGACACATTTTAATTTTTGATCGTTAGTTTTTTCATAAATATGTGCTGCAGTAAATAATAACAGACTAGAATTTTATTAGCTACAACAATATGCTCTCATAATGTTAGTTTTTGAGCTTACTACTTATCAAAGGTTTAATGTTTCACTTCGGAGATCCTAAAGGTGAATCAATGAAACATTGAGAACAGTGGTAGCCAATTGACAATTATGCAAGTTAATGCATAAGAAAATTAAATTTCAACTGACTATTTATTTTGCTTTACTTCAAATATTTTCATTTTTTAAATTATTTTTAAGAAATTAATGAGTCCTTTTAAAGTAGTTGTTTACACGACTGTAATTTGTTTGCTAAGAGGCCGTTAGTAGTATGACGTCTACTAGTTTTTCTACATCTGTCATTTTCATTTCATCACAAGCATGCAAAAAACTTGTCCTTAAATAGCGTTGACTTAACATTTTGCCAAGTAGAAAAAGAAAACTCGTTCTAAATTTGCATGAGTAGCAAATAATAAAAATATACAATTTAAATCAGCCTGCATTCTAATTTTGGACCGTTTTATAGGTCCAGTCAGTCATACAACCCAACCAACAGTCAGTTATTCAAACAGCAGCTAATCTACAGCCTATGCTGAGCAAAGGCAACGTTATACTAGTTAGTAAACCTAATTCTGTCATACAAACGACACAAGGAAGTTTGCAAACTCTTCAGGTAAGATTAGCTGCTCAAAAGACAATATATTATAAGCTCAATTCTGCATGATTACATAGTTCTAAGGACATTAAAATTAAACATCGGCATTTCTCATTTCATCCTGGTCAATTTCAAATTTTTAGTACCCAGTTGTCCTTCATTAAAAAAAAAATAATATGAAATTGTTTGAATAAAAATTTTTACATAGAAAAAAATTAAATTTTATATACGTAACTTCCACTTCTTCATATCTTTGCTCTACATACATATATTAAAAGAATAGGTATATTGCAAATTATGTTTAAATAGAAAATATGTCCAATAATTTTTAAATCCATATTTTTTATTGCTAATGATGCTTTAGGTGGTGGAAGCTCAAAGTGATGAAAGCATTTCGGATGACGAGTCGCTAAAGAAGCGAAGGGATTTGTTGACGAGACGTCCTTCCTATAGGAAAATTTTAAACGAACTTGGAGGGGGTGAGATTGCTGGTATGTTTTTTTATGCATGCAAAGGGGTTCTACAGATTCATGTATAATAAAAAAAAGTTATTTCAGGTTTTATCTTTTTCCTTGTTTATTTTTAGATTTTTTTGATAGTTACGAGAGATGTTATCGGTAGAGTACGTAAATTTATTTGATTCACAATTTTATTCTTAAATGTTTAAGACACAAAGTCACTGATTCGTTTCTTTCTTATAATTTTGCATGGCGATAGGCTTTTTAATGGGTTCAGTGATTATTGCTCTATACATGGTGGCGTTTCAATTGATTTTCTTAATAATTTTCTGCTTTATCGTCCGTTTTACGTAAAAAACGGCTGGCATGTATAAAGCAAAAAATAATTCTACACTAACATAAAATACTAATATTACCTAGTTGCTTTTTGTAAGGCCCATTGTTTTATTTTACTTTTTGATTTGAAAGAATCTGGGCTAATGAGAAAGGTAATTTTGGCTCGTGATACTTTTATCATTTATGTCTGAATATGCGAGAATTTATGGAAAAAAACATTCTTGAATAGATTTTTTACAGCCAAATGGTTCCCATTTGTAGTAAGTGTAAGTACATTCGTATAAGTTTTATTGCATTAATATAATTAATAGAGAACACTTTTGCTTTGTGAAGATTCATTATAAAATGTTAATTTTTTATAAAATGAAATGATAAAAAAATAACATTTTATTACACTAAACTTTTTATATATTTTGCTAACATAAAGCTCTGTAGAAAAACGAATACTGTATGTTATATTTTTCTTTGCTTTGATATCTTTTCCTTCCTGTCATTCTTTTCCATAAATTCTCCACGTGGATTCTTCCAAATTTTCTTAATTTTAGTAACAAAATAATAGAGAAACTTCTAATGTCTGTGGTATGGGATTCAAAGAGAAACAATGGGCAAATTCTTACCGTTAGTTGTTAGTGGACAGTTCAGTTTAGCTTTGGCCGGGCAACAGTTTTGTGACAACTAACTAAAAGAAAAAATTTTAACAATGTTCACAGAAAGCAAGATTGAGCAGACTTCCTCCGAAGCGGATAGTGAATTGTCCTCACACTCAATCCCATACCACACAGGTTAGTTAAAAAGAAACGAACAAAACAAAGCTATTATAATTAAAACGATATATATACGTATAACACCTAACTCATTATCCTAGAGTAGATTATAATCATAAACAATTTACTAACGACCATTTTATTTTATTAATAAATTTATCTAACATAAAAAAATTAGGCGAATACTATAAATTCTTTCAAAATAAAATAAATAAATAAGCGTATTTCTGTGATCCTAATTTTTAGAAGTGTTACCTTGCACTGACAAATTCTTGAAATAATTATTATGTTGTAAAGCTACACATCCTTAAAGAAACAAAATTTTTATCTAGTTTTCCAATTATAATGGTTTCATGTAAAGAAATAAATTAATTTTTATTATATTAAAAAAAATTCACTTGAGTGATAAAACGTTTTGATAAAGTACGGTGATTTTAAAAGAAATGGTATCAGTCTTCATATATTTTTTTTCTCGTTTTTTAGTCATTCCAGCGGGCGCTATTCAAATTTCTAGTGGTGAAGGACAAGGAATACATACGTTAACAATGACAAACTCGACTGCAGGAGGTGCAATCGTTCAGTATGGGCAGGGAGGTCAAGAGTTTTTTGTACCAGGTAAATAAATTTTTTTAAAATGATTAAAGCACCCGTTTTTGTTGCAAAAATATTTTTAATTGTCACCACAATAATTATTATTTGGTGCCTTCAGTAAAAGTTCTTCAGGATATGCCGAAATAATTATTGAGGGGACAATTAAAAATATTTTTGCAACAAAAACGGTTGTTTTAATTTTTATTTTTATTACTATGAAGTTACAAGAGTTAAAGCTTCATCTATTCAGTTTTTCAATGATTAAAATATATAAGATATGTATCTAGCAAATTGTAAAATATTTATTGGTATTGTTGGTGTAGTTGTTACTCAGGGTGGTAACTTAGGCGGGGGCGGTAATGAAGACCAAGCACGGAAACGTGAAATGCGCCTACTAAAAAATCGGGAAGCCGCGCGGGAATGTAGGCGGAAGAAGAAGGAATATATTAAGTGCCTAGAAAATCGCGTGGCGGTTCTCGAAAATCAAAACAAAGCCCTCATTGACGAATTAAAATCGTTAAAGGAACTTTATTGTCAGCAAAAAGGGGACTGAGGAAAGATGTGACTTATTTTTTTTATCAAAACGGTGTTGGATACTTTTGCTATAAATATTTAAGGGATGGCCTCTGTCGGTTGTGGACATTGTGCAATATCCTTGTAGGTGATCTGTTTGCCGTGAAAACAAACAGGATAAGTACATCGTTGTTTCTTTTTGTTTTCTTTCTCTCTATCTCTCTATGCATTTAAAGCGGTTGGTAAAATGAGATATTCGTTTATGCTTATATTTATTGAATTTCCTTCAACCTGCTATTATCAAGATCTTTAAAAAAAAGTTGAGTATATTTAATTAAGTTAATTTTAATAATCCAGAAGGACCTTTCTAAACTCAATCAAGGCTATTGTTAGCTAATTTTATGTTTCTAACAGGTTTAGCATGTTATAACACTGAAACTGTTTAGCAGCTTTTATCACTATTGTTATCCATTAAACAAAATATTTCTTTGTAATTTAATGTAATTAGTTGGGAAAAAATAGGTGTAATTTTTTGCAATTGTTAACTTGAAAAGGATATTATCGTTTCTGTAAGTAATTTATCTAACAATAGGGACACGATGGAAAGGCTTGTGACATTTAAACACTAAGAGAGCCAAGTGTAAATATAATGTAAATTGGTTTATTTTTCTTAAAGATAGTAGAGCAATTAGATATTTATTAGAATGAACCTGAAAGAGTGCCTTGTTAGTAAACTAAGCAGTTATTACGATTTTTTGTACCCCAAGATTTTGTTGCACTCGTAAATCCTTTATTTTCATTTTAAGAGAAAATATTTGGGCGCTGAATTATAATAATTGGACGAATTAATTGTAATTAAATTGAAAACTTTAGTCCTCATACACTTTTATGTAACGTTCTTTAGTTAGTTTTTTTATACATAGTACATTTAAGCAAAGAAAAGAAAAGTAAGTATTTACGAGCGTTACGAAACGAATGAAGAATTTCTAAGTCAATTTTTTGTTTGTTTTATTTTCTATTATTATGTTAACCTCCAGTTATAATATCGTCGGCATTATGTTACTGAAATATATAGGTATTTTATGTCTGTAAATATTGTATGTAACTGTATTTTTACATATCAAAGAGATATTTTCAGAATGTAAATTTTGTTTTCTACATTAATTGATAAAGCAGAAAATGTTGTTATTGGTAGTTTGTCGATAATTAATTAATTTGAATTAAACGCGATATCAAAAGCAAAATCCGGATCGTATAGATTGAAATGTAATTTTCCAAAAATGTATTTAAGCTTTTATTACTTTCTCTATTCAAACACGATGGAAACTAATTGTAATTTTGAAATGTGTTATAATCGTAATATTGATTTTTTAACGAAACATAAATTACGCAAACAGCATGTGAAAAATGTGATCAGTTTTTGTACATATGTAATTAATTCTGCTTGCTTAATTTATGTTGAAAATTTTGACCATGCTCTAATTATCGATAAAACTCTTTTTTAGTTAATTTGTTCTTTGTAAATATACAAAAATAGGTGTTAAAAAGTATTATGAAGAGAATATCATTAATAAAATATTTTTATTTATTCCAATTTGTTTTGATATAAATAATCATGTTGGTTTTTTTATGAAAGTTGCGGAGATATTACAATTTTTTTTATATGCCATAATTAATTTTATTTAACATATGTACTCTTATTTTATATCTTTCGTCTTGGAATGCTATCAGGGTTGTATATCTCGACTTTATTAGCAGAAATGAGATAATGAAGGTTGAATAAGCAGATTATTTTCACATTTAGAGACAGCAAAAAACTGTTTACAGTCAAACAGCCTATAAAATTTGACGGTGGAACGAGTTTTATTTGTGCTTGTTGATCGTGTTTGGTATAATTGAAATTAAGATGTTTTTGTGTGTAAGGTATGATTTTATATATTCATAAGGTATATATATTTTAATGCCTGGAATGCGTTTAAAAATTGTATAAAGCATTTGTAAACGGACAATTTATTTGACCAATACAACAACTTTTCATAAGTATTGGTTGTATTTAGAATATTCTTGTCAGAATTATTACGCAAACAACACTCGCCTCACCCTCTATTTAGAACAAATAAAACTAAGAAAATTGTAAACTCACTCTTCCCCAATGATAAGTCCTAAGAGTTTTCAAAACTATTATTAAAAACAGTTCAGAAAAACTAATAAAGAAGTTAGCTATACCATACAAGGTGTTTCATGCAAAAAATAAAATTTGGCGATTTAAAAAAAGTTAATAAAACCCAAAATGTTCCAAATCGTTCATTAAACTTCAATAGTTACATTTTTTTTTTTCATTATTCTAAATAAACAATTTCAACATAATTTATTAATTACAACGTAAATCCTGGAAATTTTGCATTCATGGGGTCTTGTATATCAATTAAAAAGTACATTGGACCTGCAATACCCTCAAAAAGTGATAAAGGTCTATCAGGAGAATGATATTCATTTTCTTGACGATAATTCATGCACCATTCAGCAAACTTTGCAGCTCTGTATAGATATTTCGGATCCTGTAATACAAAATAGTGTTTTTATGTTTTCTAAAACTATCTTTTGAAGATCTACAACCTTTGTTGTCTGGAATAATTCTAAAAAAGCATAGCCATTTCCTGAAACTCCATGACAAATGCTATAGCCTTTCTGTAAAAGTCCTCTTTCCCATACTACTTCACCTGCTTCAAGAGCCAACTTTAAATATTTTTCCTCTCCAAATACCTGTAAGATATATATTACAGTATACATTAATAAAAAGAAAAATAGAATGCACTTTATACGCCTCAGAAAAGAGATAAACAAAGCCTGGTGCTCCATGACACCATTGTACTTTGTCTGTATTACTCTTCCAGGATGAAGGATAATTTCCATTGGCAAATCTAAAATTAATAGAAGCATGTTTTAAGAATAGCTAGGTACTTAAAAAAATGAAAATATTGCCTGGTGGTTGTTAAAAAATCAATTGTTGGTTTTATTAAGAGATTGAGTTCAGCTTCAGTTAAATATTGCTTTGCTTGTAAAAGTAAATAGAGAATGCCAGCAACACCATGAGCAGCCCCCAAGTAATATTTTCCATGCCATTCAAACATAAGAGGGCATTTAAATTTTCCAGCTTTTGCTTCTTTTTGACCAATGAATAACATAACTTCAATTACCTGAAATATTATTTCAAATTGAATCAAAAATTTATAATTATAAAGGGCTTTGTATCATAAAATGCTAATTACATTCTAAAATCTAAAGACTTATCAATTCTTCAAAAATATATAACTAATTTATCCTCAAAATATTAGACATACAGCTGTGAGGACAGATAACTTTTGGTTTCCTAGTTTTATCAGTCTTACCTTTCGAATTAAGTCTTCAGGTATTGGAGAAGGATCAATGTATTTATTCACAAATAAGAGACTGAAAAGATATCCTGCTCTTCCATATAAGTACTCATTAGGAAGATCTGATTCAGGATCCACTGCTTCTTCTTGCAAAGATAACAGTCTACAAAACATTACTATTTATTTCCTACTATGAAGTTTAGTCTACTATTAAAATTAACCTGCGAAGACAATCATTACGATCTTCTATTTCACCCAATCTATCACAAGCTACAGCTCCTATAGCAAGGGGTCCAGCATCTCCACATAGAAAGGTATGCCTTCGCTTTTTTAATTTTGGCAGAGAACATAAACGTTTCACTTCCTATAAAAATGCTCACATTCATCTATAATGAAGCTATATTCATTCAAAAATACCTTTAGATTTGGCTTATTAAACGGTTCCTTAAGCAATTTTAGAAGTGCAACTCCTGTACTTCCAGTGTAAATAGAATAGTCGCTCAGTTCAATTCCTTTTAATCTTGTATTTGTTGTTTCCCATTTTGAATTTAATCCGAGAACAATACTTGTATTTCTATTTAACTGATTATAATAATTAAATGCATATAGCTGTCTCTAGTATATGTTTTTATAGACTGTTTTTAAATTTAATACTTACCAGAGATTTTTCTGAAATAAGTGCATTACTTGGAGAATAATCAGGAAAATTATTAGGAAAATGTCCTACTATGTGAGACATACTTTCACTGGATAATTTATTTTACCAATAAATTGTTATATGAAACTTATTTTTTGTTTGTTTTGAATTAAACATCTGCTATTCTGCCACTTTATTTGTTGTAGTCTTCTAATAGTAAATCCATTCAGCCATATATAAGCATTTTGAAAATAGAAATCCCTAGACGCAAATAATTATATTTTATTTTGTTATTTTGCCAATAAATTAGCAATTTTCAGAGGCTTATAATTTCAAAGGTAATTCTTTCATATATCTATACCCATTTATTCACATTTTTGGGTTTAATAAAAAGAAATTAAATAAGAAATAAAATATATTCAGAAGATAGAAACATAATAACTGCAAATCTTACCATCACAATATAATTAATTAATATGATTTTCTTTTATGACATGGTAGGCGGCGTAGGTGGAAAGGTGAGATCCCAATACCCTGTAAGTGCCCTAATTTAATTAAAAAGATATACAAAAAGTATACCAAACTGACCATCTGGGGTGTCATTCATGGGTTTAAATTTACTTTTGTGTCTAGAACATTTATTCATTTTCTCCTTTAATTTTTCCTCTGACAAGCCTAGTGCCTCATAATACTAAAAAAAAAAACATAGTGTCTACAATTTTATAAGATCCATATAAATGTAAGGTGTTTACCTTTTTACAATCCTGACAAGACCAACCTTTCAAATTTTTCCTTGCCTTACCTCTTACTGCTTCCATTTGGTAAGCATGTTTTGGACTGGGTGATTTTTTAAATGGTACTCTAAAATTTTTACAGAATGATTTAGTGTACATTTTAAAATCTATGTTAAAACTCCTGACCTCATATAATTTTCAATGAAAGATGCATATTGATCATTATTAGTTTGTTCTTTCATTTCTACACTTTTGCTGCTGTTAGATTCATCATTTTTTTCTTTTTCAGTTGACTGGATATTTTTCTCACAGAATTTAAATGATTCATCATCGACTTCCATTGATCTGTAAGTAAATATTTAAATAATTCTATAATAAAAAGTTTTAATGAACACTAACTCTTTGAACATTTGTGTTAAAGTTGTAGTAAAACTTTTTTTGTTCTGTTTATCATTTTTTAATAAATGGGCAGATAAAGTGTTCGATTTGAGCCTTTTAGTTCTTCTTAAACCTGCATTTAGATCAGGTGTACTACCAATAATTGAGTTATCTATAGTATTTGGCTTCTTCTCGTCTTTATTCAAATTGATAGTAATTTTTGGAAATGGAGAACTATTAACATAATTTTGATAATCATCATATCCAGAAAAAAAGTTCTTGGCTTCTTTTGGCACATCTAGTAATGATTGACTAGTATTTTTTGCAGTGTTTGGACTTCTCAATTTGGGAACTTTAGCACGAATTAGTTGTTTTACACTTTTGTTGATTTTAGGACTGAGACTTCCTGATATTGGTGTTTCTGAAGTACTCTCTAAAACCCCTATTTCTTTATCATCTACTTGCTTTTTAAAAAAAATATCTTCATTATCACTGTCCATGTTGAAAATATCAGGGCTCTGTAAATGTTTACTCTCCACCATGCAAATAGTTTTTGTTCTATCAGGATCTAAGTTTTCTGGAATTATTACATGTTGTGTTATTTAATATCAGTTAATATTCATTTTTGTACCTTTGTACTCATGAGGAATTCCGTCAGCTTTAAAATCAAAAAACCTGAAAAGAACAATGCTTAATCTATTTAATCATATAAATTTTACACATACTTAATATTGCCCTCAGAAATGTATTGCTGATCTGATGTACATTCAGCAGAAATCTTCTTGTAATTTGCAATTTTCTTAAATTCTGTTTGTAGTTGAAGTAATTGTCCATCTGCTGCATATTTAAGACCTACAAAATTGAAGAAATATAACAGATTCAATATTTATTATAGAATTTTGAGGTTATGTCTGTTTTAATTATCAGTTAGCTAGGAAATAGTTAATTTTTAGAATGTATTCCCATTTTCTGCTAAGTGCAACGAAAAAATGAATTTAGGATAAATACTTACGGTTTAATTCTTGTTGATAAGCTGTAATAATCATACCAATTTTTCGAAGTTCTGGTATTTCACTTGTCCACCTACTAGCCACTAATTCTGTAAATAGTGACATCCACGCTTCTTTAGATGCTAAACCCATGTTAGTTATTTAGATAAAAATAATTTTTAAACAAGTTATTCAGAATACTAGAATTTTAAATAAATGTCGAAAATGTTTGTTTATATTATTTAAATCTTAAAGGTCCATAGATTATTCTAGTCTATGGATTATTAATAGAAATCAAAACACGATGCCCATAGATAAACAATGCTTTTGAACATCGGTCTTCATTTACCTATCTTTGAAAAGATTTTTTTTTAAATGTACATACTAGAAATATGTTATATATTGAAGTAGTAACATATAAAGTACAATTTTTTTGAAGTATTGGCGAAATGTTCACAATTAATTATTATAAGTTGCATTAGGAAGAAAAAATTTAGTCAGCTTTTGTTTATACTATTATTTTTCTTTACAGTATTATTGGTTGCCTACACTGGCTCCTAATTTCGAAGATAATATTAATTTGTGTTTAAATAGTGTCTTTCTAAACTATCTCAGCGACGTTATTTATAAACAATTCATATTTCTTTCACTTACACCCTAAATAAATTAGTCATTAAGTATCTTAGTGTTAACTAACAAACAGTGTCGTAATTTCAATAAGTAAAGTTATAAGGCGATAAAAAAGGATGTGAATGAAAAGTATGGTATGTATTAAATAAACAATATTTTATTTTTAAAATTGGTGATGTCTTTGACTTTGTCATATTAATTACGTTAACTACTAAATATTTTTCTAAAGCAGTGTATTAAACATACAAACAATTAAATTTAAACATAGAATTGTTTAAATATAAGAAAGGCTGATTTGACTGTATGAAAAGTCAACCCTTTTGCCTTTTCCCAATTTTAGTTTATAAATAAAAAGGGACAAATTCAGCTAGTCCATATATTTCGCAACATTAATAAATCTTTCTCGTGCTGGTCGAAGTTATTTCTCAGACAGACGACACCTGGGACTTGGCTTTTGTTCGGAATTAATGTAGAGTGGACGTTTGCTCGTCTTATTTGCATATGAAATTAGATGCGGACTTTTCGTCGGTTCACAAAACAAGCTCCTTTGTCTAAGCACATAACTCATGGGTGAAAAGTTTACAGGTCAGCTACAGTTTTTTTTTGTTTTTTTGGAAAATTCGTTATAAAAACGCAAACGTAAACACATATGTTTTTCTATAGGATTTTTGTTTGAACTCAGGACCATAATTCACAATTCTAACGATGGATATGCGTAATTATTTTTTTTATTATGTTTTTGCACCGTTTCCGTTTCGAGAGAACGAAGGATAATTAATTATTCGTTCCTTTTCCATCGTTGTCTTTTCTCTTTAAATACATCCTCTGTTTGAATAAAAGGAGTTGGTTCATTAATCCGAATTCAGAGTAAATTAGTTTTCCTGTACAATGGGTCTGTTCATCAGTAATTTTACGAAAGTACGATGGTGACTAGGTACGTAGACGCGTCTGCTTTGAGTTGTCTACATAAATTGCTACTACTGCAGTTTATGTAGGTACGTGACTTACCAATCGCTTTTTATTCGTTCCAATCAAATCCATCCAAATGCCCGGCTTTCTAGAAGGTATTTGTTGTGATAAATAGACAAGTTCCATTCTGTTTTCTCGTTTGCCTATCGATAGTTTGAATTATAATGTAAAAGATTTACAATTTTGCGAGTACCTATATTCATTCTTTCTCTTCAATATACGGTCTCGTATTAGTCTCTTACATCATCATCCTTCTAATTTTTTCTCCAGGTTATTATTCGACCTCTGATTTTCTCCCATGTAAAGCCTTAAATTTTGTTTAGAGTTGATAAAGTGATAATTTTTTCCGTTAGATTTTCAGAATACTTTTCATTTTGTGATTGGCAATTTTGGAATTTTTGTGTTAAATTGTTTGTCCTGTTGCAAACGTGATGACCTTTAAACACGTAATTTGTCATTATAGTATAAATTATTAAATCTGAGCAAACATGATAAATTGAATGACAATGGACATGGGAGTAAATGTAAAATATCAGATGGCCTGGCAACGATAAACAGCTGCCAGATTAATCGAAACTAATTGATAGAGGCGAATGTTTGGTATAAAAGCAACTATCGTACACGCAACGTGCATTTGATAATTAAATAGGATAAAAAACTGTTGAACAATACAACTAGGTATCAAACCGTTTGTTAGTTAAATAAAATAGGAACAATGTGGAAGCGTAATAATTGCTCGAAACGTTTAAAAAACGTCGCATTCTAGATCGCAATAGATCCTATTGTATTTTGTAATAAAGAAGAAAGAGCTCGAATGGCCAATTTTGAAATCGAAATAATACACTTAAAGCAATAAACGTTTCGAATATTAGTGGAATTTGAAGAAAGGAAATGCTGCTTGGTCTTGGTGCTATCCCGGATTCAACAAGGATGACTTCAAAAGATTGATCGATAAGAAACAGCTGTAACATTATTGCTTTCCATTAAGCTCAGTGCAGCCTAACTACTTAAATCATAAAGAAGATCGAGTGTAAAGATAACGACTCGGAACATTATGTTGTTATTAAATATGAAAACTGTTTTCTTTTAAAATCTTCCTTAAAAATTATTCTTCAAAACTTTAAATTTAGATCAGTACGAAAACAAATATATAGTGTAAGTTACAATAGATATTATATAATTTATCTAAATGAAATAATATTTTTAAAGTTTAATTTGATTATATGTTATACAGGGTTTTTCAAGTTGATGGGCTATTAGAAGTATATGAATTAGTAGAAGGAATTCAATTCTGAAACTTGGGCTCATTTGGTTATTGTTTATGCCGCTTCTTTTAAAAATATTTTCAAGTTCGATTTACATCCGATTATACCGGAAGTCGATACCAACTTTGTTATTTTAAATGGAATGGTATATTTTTTACGCTGAATTCGAATAAAACGTGTAATTCTAAGGTAAGTTTGATAACCAACTTGTACACCTATGACGATCGGTTTCTGAGTTAATTTAATTTATAAAAAAAAAGTCGCTACCGCAATCAAAAATTGTAAAAAATCATAACTTCCACAAAATACGACTTAGAGTGTTGAAATTTTCACTAGTAATAGCTGAATATTAGTGCTAACGCCTTGACAAAATTGAATTAAATAATTTATACAGGGCGTTCAAAATAAAATTCTAAAATTGAAAAACTTCAAACTCGAATTACTTCGTTTTTTCAAAAGGCACCTACTATTTTTTTTTCAATCGATTCTTTTTTTTATCCTCTTTCGATCCATATGGATACTTTCTTTTTTATGTAATAATTCAAAATTATTCCAAAATTTTTAAATAAAATAGGAAGTATCCATATGGATCGAAAGAGGATAAAAAAAGGAATCGATTGAAAAAAAATAGTAGGTGCCATTTGAAAAAACGAAGTAATTCGTGTTTAAAGTTTTTCAATTTTAGAATTTTATTTTGAACGCCCTGTATAAATTATTTAATTCAATTTTATCAAGGCGTTAGCACTAATAATCAGCTACTACTAGTAAAAATTTCAACACTCTAAGTCGTATTTTGTGGAAGTTATGATTTTTTATAATTTGAGTTGCGGTAGCGATTTTTTTTCTATAAATTAAATTAACTCAGAAACCGATCGTCTTAGGTGTACAAGTTGGTTATCAAACTTACCTTAGAATTACACGTTTAATTCGAATTCAGCGTAAAAAGTGTACCATTCCATTTAAAATAACAAAGTTGGTATCGACTTCCGGTATAACCGGATGTAAATCGAACTTAAAAATATTTTTAAAAGAAGCGGCATAAACAATAACCAAATGAGCCCAAGTTTCAGAATTTAATTCCTTCTACTAATTCATATACTTCCAATAGCCCATCAACTTGAAAAACCCTGTATACATATAATGTTGCTAGGTTAAGGTTGGGTTGGGTTAGGTAGTTTAATTTTTATCCTTTTGCATTAACACTTTTCTGGTGGAACTTTCGTTTTAATATTTTTTTCTTAAACAAGTTGAATGTGCTTGTAAAAGAATTGCTTATCTTTTTCAGTAGTCACTGCGAGGGCACCCCAGTCATGGGCGTAACATAATATCAAAAAATGATAATTTTTCGTACGCAAAAACCTCTCGCTCTATGGCATTAAAAAATTGAAAACTGAAATCATTTTTGTAGTTTTTCAGTAGGTTTTTTATAATCATTGCAACTTACTTCAACTGGCATAAATAGCAAATACGCTGATAGTTTTATACTATGAGCCTTATTTTATAAGAACTGTGAAGCAATAATATCACATTATGGATATGGACCTATGTTGAATACAAACCTATAAAGATGAATTAAATGACCATCACTTTTACATGATTGTTTGAAAAATTTGAATGCATTTCTTATTATTTTTTTTGTATTCATGAATATGATTTTATTCGGAAGATATTTTATTATTTATTGTGAAATGGAGCAGCTGTGTAGGTAGGTATATTGCAGCGATAAAATATACATACTTATAGTAGAGTAGGTAACGCGTTTGCTTCGACCGTGCAGACTAATAAATGTGGATAGGTTGGTTATTTAGAAAGTTTTCGCTGATAGGGAAATTACCTGCAAACGCAATAACTTCGTACAAATTTAATGTCAACTAATCAATATTCCAAAATCGATTGATTTACCGTCTTAATAGATGTTACTAAAGTGTTGTGCCATTAATCAGTTTATACCTACTACATCGCAATAGGGTATGTAAGTGCTGGGTTTCTAAAGTTTAAACGTAATAAGTTTAATTTTGAAACACAAAATTCTTTTAATTTAATTTGAAGCTACGGAAATGTTGTTCAAAAGATATATTCACTTCGTACGTATTTTTTTTATGTAAACTGCAGTTTTAGCGAGTATTCTTATTCATTTTTATAAATTGATTATTTTTGCTTTTAATTTCGTTCGCAATGGGTACTAAAGAGAGCTCAAAGGTTTGCCAGAATAAGGCAACTTTTAGGTTTGCTCAGTTTGAATTAAAAGAAAAATGTAGATAAAAGTGAATGACAAAATAACTTCATTCATCTCTAACCTACTACATCAAAAAGTAAAATATGAAAGGAAAAATATCAACATCACAGTAATTTTTTAAGTGGCATGTAGGTACATACATACCTAATACTAGTAATAGATTAAAATTTCAAATATGAAGAATGTTACAGCTGTTTTTGATTATTTTCTGCTCATTAGGGTTTGTCCCCTTGTGTAAACCACAATAACATACTTTACAAATTCATTCTCTTAATCAGAACCAACCGGACGTTAGGACGCGACATGACGACGACGATGCCCTTTATTAAAAAAGTTGCATGCTGGGACCGAGACGTTGGCGTCGACGTTTCCTAGTTCGAAATGTAATTTTAACCTGGAGAAACTTAGCCGGGCAATTTATTGTAGTAGAACGTGCAATGTCGGAATGGACGCTGTGCTTAGGCTGTTCGTCTTTTACTTTTCAGTTTCACATTCTTCTTTTCGTGGTAACCGACTGAGATTTTGCATTTTCAGAGATATATGGAAGCATGGTATTTACACCTTTTAGTATTTTGTATCAAAACTAGTAAACCCTCGAGAAATGTTTGTTTGTAGGCTATTAGGACGATACAGTGATTAAAAATAAATGTATTTGCAAAGCAGCAAAAAATCTTATTTTTTTATACCTATATACTTTGTGAGCTTATAGGTACTTGTTGTATCTAATATTTTTTGTTTATTTTCATGCTCAAATACTTTAATTGTTTCAGGAAGTGCCCAGCAGCAAACTGGCTTCTTCAAATGTTAATCTGCTGTTTTGAAAGTAAGTTTCCTTTATTTGTTCTTGTATCTTATTTATTTCTGTTTTAAATTCAATTCTTTTATTATGTACTACCAAAAATATTAACTATATAAATAGTGTCGAAGTTCGATAACTTAAATCACAATGTGAGGTAAAATATTTTCGAGGCATTGAGAATTCGAATTATTAATTTCATGTCACAGATAGATAGAGATATAGATACATAGATGTAGGTAATATCTTTTTCAGCGGATTTAATTTTTGGTCATCAGTTTTTAAAGTACATTTTGATGACAAATAATCGTTGATACTGAAGAACTGCCTCACTTTACGTATTAGTAGTAAAACGCGCTATTAAAAAGAGACGTTAAAATCGTACGTTAATAAGGGATTCCCCCATAAAATTGGACTTATCGAAGTTGGCGTCAAATATTATCTTCGAGTTATCAAGAAATTCGAGTAACAGAAGTGCAAGAATTCGAGCTATAAAGTAAAAATTACACACATTTCTCATATTTGATGCTATTGCTGTTGGTTCGACTCATAAAAGTTCGAGTTATTGACGAAATTTATATCAATAAGTCTGAACATAGAATTACCACAAGGACTAACCACCGAAAGCATAATCAAAATCAATTAATTAATGACTACAGTTAAGTATTACCAATTTTTATATTATTTGAGTGTAGTAATTAAGGAAATTAATTAATCTCACCTCACAAAAGTAATGGTACATCCACGTAGAACTTCCGCTTGAAAATGCGCCAACGCCAATTTTGTGTGTGAATGGCCACGTCCATATTTTAATTGCTACCATTTATTTTCTCATCCAATAATTATTTGTAGAAATGATCTCGTTTTTATAGTTGAATCAGCTCTTGCCACTTTGTGGAATACTGAATTGAAAATTTCACTTAACCGGATATGAAATTTAGGTAGTTATTAAACTATGCCCTTGTTATTTTAAAAGGCTTTGTTCGCTTAACAGAGATAACAGTGATGGTTGATTTTGACACATTTTCAAGAGTACAAAAACTAAAAATAAAAACAATTTTTGTTCCATTTCAAACAAAGCTTAAGTCTTTATAAGGCAATATAAAAATTTATTTTTCAAACATTTCTACGGTTAAATGTTACAATATTAAAAATAAACTGGTATTCATTTGGTCTGTTTACAGATTTTTATCCCTTTATAGACAGTTCTAAAAATTTATGAGTGTGAATTTCTAAAAACTGTACACATGTACGACCCTAACTTTCTTCGTTTTAGTACTATTATAAAAAAATTATGTAATAACTGCGAGAAATTGTTTCATAATCATTTATATTATTCTACTCAAATAGAATCGTTGTCAGAAACAAAAAAAATATCCTGAAATTATATCGAAATATGAATTCAACATTATGAACTAGAAATTCTCATGAACAAGTGTACCTATTAAGGCAAACAAAGTGCGAGAACGAAAAGTAATACGTACCATACCTACCTGTAAGCAACTGCGTGGGCGATACAAGCATAAAGTTTAAAAGTAGATATTAAATCCAATGCACACAAAACTTCTCAACCTCAAAGCCCTTTTTCAAAGTACCTACCTACTACATTGCTTTCAGTACGAGATTTTCCTATTCACCCTTCATTCAAACCTGACACACATTTACGCTAGAGATAATGAATATTATTTTATCCTTTATTATAACAATTATTCACCCTGTTAATGAAAAAACATTAGGAATAAAACATTAATATCCATAAAATTATCTTACGTTAAATTTGACAATCGTTTTGATAGCAGTAAAACTTAAATAAATGTTAACAACCATTTTATATACTTTCATTCATCCCATAATTATTTAAAACATTTTCTTTTTTTTAACATTCTGGAACATTCTTGAATGATCTTCAAGATTCTGAAACATTCTTGAACATTGCCAAATCATTCTGAAATGTTATAATAAAACATTATTTTACTTCTTAGAACATATTTGAACTGCCAGTAACATGCTAAAAAAATCTGCTTCATTCTCATCCCCACTCCGTGCTGTTTGCTGGGTGAGTAGTGACATCAGTAGACGCCTGGCGGGGATGACTAATCGATTGATAATAATTGATCAGTTATCGACCACTGAGAGTTGAAGATTATTACAGTACTGATATCGCTATTAAAAAATGGGGGTTGGTGATAGAAGGGTGAAAATTAGGGGTATAAAAAATAGAAAGTAACCAATTCTCAGACCTACTGAATATGCATCTAAAATTTCATAAAAATCGGTCAAGCCGTTTCGTAGGTGTATGGTAACTAACATTGTGACACGAGAATTTTATATGTTAGATTAACCTAAGCTTTAATTTTTGCATTATGCGGCTATTTTAGGCTATTTGTTTATTTTTGTTGACTGTCGATAACACTATCGATAATACCTAGAGCTATAGATTTATTTAATTTACATGCTATCGCCAGTTTTACATTTCTAATATGCAAAAATTATGCAATATGTATATAATCCCAATTTCTTCGCTTGCTAATGAGTTAATTGCTTAATTTTAAACTGAAAATTGTTTTAAAACCAATATAGATCTACAACAGTATAAAGGAAAACCACTTAAACGTAAACCTCTTGAAATTGGTGTGTTAACTCTAATTCACGTTACTGTACAGTAAGTATCGAGATATTTCAGTGTTTCTAATTTTCATGAAAGGAATGTTTGGTTGTATGGAGACATCAAGTAAGTAGGTAATTTGATTATATTAATTTAGTTAAATGACGACTTGTTTCTCTTTGGCATAATTGCTTAATATGCTTAGGTATCATTTGAGGCGCCTGATGAATCACCTATCCGCGAGAGCACGGGATATTTTCGGGGCAACTTAATTGAAAGGAATTAACCCCTGGGAACTTTGGGGAGACGAAACACATCGTAAAGGTTAATTGCATTTAATTAGTTTAAAACAAAATTGGCAAACAATTTAGAACATTTTCGTAACTATTTCAAATTCTGGGGTCGACTTATCGTAGGAATGTCGCTTTAATTTAAAATCAATGCTTTTTAGTATTTAAACTTTTAACGCTATAAAAAAAATGGTGGATGAAATGGGAAACTTTAAGACATTGAGGGACGATTTAGATTTATTTCCAACAAAAGTTACACACAAACAATTACGAGTCATTTTAATTTGATACATAATTTAAAAATAAGTGTGGACAGTATTTAATGTCAAATGCATAAAATGTTGACATAAAATTATATCAAAAAGTTTCTCATATTTCTATGGGTCTTTAATCGTCTTCGTCCACTGCAACTGATAATGGTACCTATTAGGTGCATACAAAAGGAAACAGAACATAATGTTTTTATGTAAATTCTGTGCAAATTTTAAGTCGTCAACAATTTTGTAAGTAAAAAGTTTCATTTTATCGACAAACCGGAAAGAACTATTAAGTACAACATTCGAAGTAATATTGCAAATATTAAGCACACATCACATACAGCTTTCATATCGATATCACGTTCTTGTCCAATATATGATTGATAATTAATCACAAAACTGTATGGATTTTACGACTCTGTTTTCCAACCACCATTTAACTTCCATCAATCATTCCACTGTACATCTAGTTCTATCACATAATGGATTACCGTGATTCAGCAGCTGAACCGCGTTTTAAGCGAAATCACATTCAAGAGCTCACTATACCATTGAATGCATAGTACGTATGTATGTAGATAGAAGAAAATTAAAGTGGTACACTTCTCTAACAGATGGGACTCATTCATTGCAAAATATTTGAAAAATTTTAATTGAAACCTATTTCCGAGATAGTAGTTAACGTTTTTATTTATTAGTTTCCAAAACTTTATTTCTGTTATCAGCTATAATGAAGTTTAGTGCAATTAAAAACAAAATTCCTAATACACTTCCATTAGTGATATTCACGTAATTTTTTCTTATAATTAAAGAGTAAAATTCTTTGAATTTAAATGTTAACGTGAGATTTTTCAATAATCCCCTCCTTATAAATGAAATTTGATGAAAATTGTTGCACTCTCCCCCTTTTTTAGTTCACGTAATTAATGGATGTTATGTTATCATGTACTTCTAATGTCAGTTAACCAAACGACAAGTAAACCAAAATCCATTAGCCAGATAGATATTTTTTTTCATACGTAAGCCAGCTCATTTTCGGCATAGTAACACAAAAACACGCAACATTTCATTATCTTTTTTTTTTCCTTTAATTTACTTTTGTTCGTGTTTATTAGACTGGTCTATTTGATGAAGGATTAAATTTGTTTTTCCTTTTCGGAAGCAAAAATGGCCACATTTGTTTTGGGTATACATAACAGTTAGAGTTGGAAACTGTACGTAATAAACAGTTGGGTAATAATTTCCGGTAGGTACCTATATCATATCCTCGCTGTTAGTTGAGCGAACCCACCAATTTGTGTCCTAACAATTCTCCCCAATTCCACTTTAAACTCGTACGTAATTCCAAGAATAGGTCTTTCGTTGTCATTTGTATTTCACAAAAGATCTTGATGTAGGTAAATATTTTGCTCAAAAGTTGACTCAGCATACTTCAATTACATATTTTATCCTTCATATGTGACGTATTTGGATGTCTGTAATTCTACTTTTTCCATTTTTGTCTACGACTCCATAATAAACATCTTTTTAAGATTGACGGACATGGGATCACACTATTTCCACGCGCAGTTTATTTGAATCGTTATTATACCAAACGTTGTATTTTCATTTTAGAAAGCAGCAAATTTAGGACACTTTTTAAAGGGGTTTGAGAAGAAAAAAAAGATTAAAAAGTTTCTTAACAGTAACAAAGGTGTATAGCTTTTTGAACTGTTGTTTAGTTTAAGCATGTACTCATTTAAAAGCTAGGGAGACGTTTATACACCCTAACACCGGATGCGTTCCAATCTAAACAAATAATTATCCCTTACCCGGGATGGATATGGAAATTATGGGTCAAATTTTGTGCCGAAGGAGCAACGGGTATTCAATTTTATTATTTGAGGTCAGATTTTAATGACTTAGTGGTGCATCATTCAGTTGCTTCTCTTGGGAGCAATAGAGTTTTAAAAATTTAGGGACCTTTGCGCCACATTTCTTTTTAATTATACAATTGAGAATTTGTCGGTCTACTTAATTCAATAACCCGCGCTTGGTTTAGGAAATGAAACGCCAAGAGCGAACGTATTTACAAATTCATGTAATTCACCTCATGCCCGGATAATTACGTTCCTACCTGCCGTTATAACGAAGCATTTTACAAAAGTATGAATTTGTCAATGCGTTACTTTTACCATAAGTAGACCTAGACGGGATAACTTTAACAATTAAGTGATGTCATTTAATGAAGGTACCTACACAACTTTTGCGTCTGATGGTAGTCGCAGTCGTAAGTCAAGTGGTTTTTAGCTTTTACGGTGTGTTAAGACGTATATTGGCCGGAATCTGCACGAGTAAGTTAATGTTAACTGTTTTGTTTACAATAATTTATAAAAAAAAATAAAGGAATAGTTTTATTCATGTTTAAAATTCAATTTAAAGTCTTGAATATATTTCTTGCGGTAGTTTTAAAGCGAGGCAGTAATTTTGTAACTTTTAATTTAATGTTCATTTGGAGTTGTTTTCAAAACTGTTTTGCGCTATTTCCGCTGTGCGTTCTGATAATAAACAGCTTAATTGCTCGATATCTTCTCGCCCAGAAGCGCCATTACCACAAATTATACGCAACAAGTTTGCGTACTTTATCTTTTACTTGATTCAGGCATAGGGGTTAGGTATACGATTTATTTTTTCAGAAATTATACAACTTTAACACAAATAAATAAACTAAAACGAACTCGTCCTTATTACCATTAACACAATTTTATTCGGACACGTGTTTCGCCCACTTCCCACGTGGGCATTATCATTATCAGAGTCTCTGGTTGATCATGCCCACGTGTGAAGTTGATAAACTTGTGCTAGTGGTAATTAGGGTGAGTTCTTTTAAGTTTATTTATTGCATATTCCGTTTTCTATTTTAAAAAAAAATGTATACACACAATTCTGTTTAGCAAGTAGGTAGGTTTTAATTTATTTATATAACAATACCTTTCAGACGAAATATATGAAGAAGTGTATTGTCATCTATTGGGATTTTTTTTGCAGCAGAAATACTTCAAAAAGTGGCGGGAAATACAATGCCTTTAAGTGGATATTATTGTATCAACTCGCTCTTTAGGAGCTGCTTCGCTTGGGTTCAGTAATTTATCAAGATTGCTTACGCGGGGCTGATTACAATAAGTTCTATTAAAATCGAAATTATTATCGCCGTCTAGTAGTTTCAATAAAGTTTTTAAGCAAAAACAAGAATAGTAAATTGAGTGAGGCTTTCGCGGTCGGTGTCCACAGTATCGTTAATTTTCGGGCTTGTTGGCCGTCGTCTTGAGGTTTTTCTTCTCTACGTTTCGCCAACACAAGTGGTTGGCATCTTCAGGAGTTCTGTTCTGATTTGTTATTCACTATATATTGCGCTGAAAAACCTCGAGACGACGGCCAACAAGCCCGAAAGTCAACGTTACTTCATTAGTGTCTTTAAAGCATGTATACCTTCATACGGTGGTTAGTATATTATTCTAGAAACATATACAGTCACATAAATCCTAGAAACCATTTTTCTTATCACTTCGTTAAATTTTTATAGTTACTTACCATTAGTTAGCTCTGCGCGTGGGTCAGACTAAAAAGAGGGAAGACACTCAAGATTCCTGTATGTGAAATAAAAGAAATAAGAACTCATCATGTGTATATTTTAAAAATTCTGCAAAAGTAATCTTTCTTTCTATTTTCCCGTTTCGAAACGCGCATTTTCGAGAAGCAAAGAGCTTTTTTTGCTGTGAATGTGATAAAGGAGCAGATTAAACATGTCACGACCCCTCCTGTAGCCAATCAAAAATTGATTGAATTTAAATTGAAGGTACATATGCAAAATGCGTAGACGGTATTAAGGAGAAACTGTTATTGGCTGTTCTCGAAGTTTATACACGTATACCAAAGTAAATATTTGCCTAATTTCACTAATAATGAACACGAATTTTTTTTTATTGAAGAAACCCCCGTATGAAAATTAAAAAACATAAATGGGACGACACTTTTGACAAGACTAACAACAAGACATGACAAAGACTGAACGTCATCATTATACCTTTTCCTGCTATTTCCAGACAATGTTATGTATGAATGGTAAAATGTTTAAACTCTTTTATTAGCAGTATAAGCACGCAAACTGCTTAAATTAGAAATGTAGGTTACTAGACTATTAGGTGGTATACAATATTTGTTGGACGATCTGTAAAATCGATAGGCAAAATTAATCAAATGTTTCAAAACACGAACCAGAATGAAAATAATGTCCGCGATCAATTTTAGTTAATTTTAGAGTATACTTACTTTAGATGTCTTGCGGTTAAAGATTGATCTGAAATAATAAAATCTTGTTATATTAAGTTAAAAAGTCTGTTATAAGCATCTGGGATTTCTCTCATCTAATCGAAATCGGAATCGGAAACGTTGATATCTGTCGTTTTACAAATAACAAATTGTGCAATTTGAAAAGATTGAGTTTAGATGAAATGGGTTGTATTAGATTAAATTTTGCTTTACGCTATTTAAAATTTTGTAGGTCGTCCTTATTTTCCCGTAAACGGATTATGCATATCAGCTGTACTTTGCTTTGCTTTTAAATTGCCTTCTTAAAATTTTTTATAAAGCCTTTTATATTCTGTCGATGCAATACAATCCGTGAACAGGAGAAAGAATCAACTTTTTTTAAGTAGTTAATTCGCCCCTATATTACTTAAAAAAATATGTCATAAAACAAATTGGAAACTCCCTGTTTATTTCGATGTAAACGACCCTTTGATTAAAGATACAAATAAACCTTGTCTTCGTTTCCTTTTAACAAACAGTTTTGATACGCTAATGAAAAGAAGTGAATAGTCGTTAAAACTACAAAAAGTATTGCGTTTTACTTACGTCTAGAAATGTCGGTAATGAAAAAGATCTCTAATTTGTTAACTGCTTTTCTTAGTAGTAGGTACTTAGGTATACTCATTCAGTTTTTTTAACTAAAGTGTATAAAAACAAAGCTGTTTCATCTAAAATACCTCCAGTTGCTTGTTTTATTTACTTCTATAAAACTATCGCGTAATTTGCACATTTTGCTCATTTAACTTTAACCTATTGCTATTATGTAAATATAATAAAATACCTACCAAAGTTAAATTGTCAAAGTTTTATAACTAAAAACATGTAACACCAAAAAAAGTACTTCTTTATTTATTATTTCCATAGCTTTTGGCATTTTAATTTCATATTTAAAATACAAGTAGGATTTTAATGAAAGCTCTAGAGCGAGTTGTGCATCATATAACTGTAGAAGGGCTAAAAAAACTTTATGTTGATGTTATATTGATTTTTCATTTCACATTTTAAAAAGCAGCCAATTCGATTGCTTTTACGAACTTACTTACTTAATTAAATCATAATTTAAAACCATCAATTTACTTTTATTTACTTTTTCCATTTTATAAATTGATTGGCAAACAATACATTACTCTGCGGAAATAAAAGTGAGAAAGCGAGAAAATGAAAAGAAATAAGCTCACCTTTAAGAAGAATAAAAAAAAAAAAAGAAATCAATCGAGAGGGATAGGTATTTACCTCGGAAATAAGGTAAATATTGTATTATGTACAAAACTACAAATTATTAATTAGAACTGAGTCGATTTACTCTATTAATTGACAACAATTTTGGGTTAGGTTACCTGCATTTTCAATATTCTCTGTCTCTGTCTTATAAACATTATTTTAATACGTCTTATACAAGGTTATCGTTACCATCTCCACCTTCTTTTCCCCCAGATAATATTCAATCACCTTTGCAACCAAAGTTCAAAGGGAAATCTGGTCGTGTTATTTAATATCCCATAATTTCTTCAGCATATAACAATTTCAAGACTTTTTACTACAAAACTAACCTACAGGTGTATTTGTATGAATACGATATCTCTGAGGTTGAACGGCTAATGTTCAATTGAATTTATTTCTTAAAATCTCAATTGAAGAGCTTTTAACTTTTCCTAATTGGATGCCAATGCGCAGGCAATAATTATAATTTGGTTCCAGACTAATTTAGAACGAGAATCCTTGAGGGAAAGGATTTAAGGAGTCCCGCAGTAACAATTCAATCCACAGAAACTTTAGTATTTTAAAAGAGTATATTTTGCGCCTTCTTGATATACTTAAATGCTTCTCTTTCGTAAACAGGCTGGAGAAATGTAAAAGAACTCAGTTTAATCTCAAAATCAGTCTTCCAAGAATTTAAACCTTATAAGTAGTTGCATAAAGAAAAATATATTTACTTTTTCCCCAACTTTAAGACTTTTTACCACTATTAAATTTATGATGAGAAAGTGGAAGAAGTGGATGTATTAATTTATGACATTAATATGGCGCACTCTTTATACTTACATTAGTTAAACTACCATATTATAGTTAGTTAATCTGTTCTTAACAAATTGAAATAATATCATTGTGCCCGTTAATTAGAAGAGGTAAGACAATTTGCGATTCTTTTGTGTTGATTTTCATGTGCATTCATTTTATGTTGGACGACGCGACGCGGTGCGACGTAACGGAAAACTTTACAGTAATTATTATTCCCACAGCTTATTACTCCTATTGTTCGAAATGAAATGCTAATCTCGAAATGAGTAGCTATTTTCTGACGTCCGAAGTTGTAGAAAAGCGACTGAAATGTTGTCGTCTATTTTGTCATTCTTTTCGTTCAGAAAATAAAAAAGGAAATACTGGAAAGTCTCGGATAACTATGAAAGGGCGTCGGTCGGTATTGAACTTATTTTCCTTCCGGAATTGTACGACCCAATGGATGTAGATAAAAACTCTATTGGTAGATATTTTGAAGAGGTTCTGGTTTCTATTGTATTTAAATTTTTTTTATGGGCAAAAGAACCTTTTGTAATAAAAAGTAAATTAATCAAAAAGAAATTTTAAATCGGTTTCCAAAACTTATGAACACGCAGGTTCAGGCAGGGTTTTAAATAAAGAGAAGCTAAAGTTGTTATTTTGAAGGTACTATTACAAAAAATTTTGTTAACTGCAATTTAAGAGTAGATACAAAATAAACCTATTTTTACGTCAATTAAATCAGAAGTCATATTAAAGGAGGATAATATGAAATTTTTAAAGTACTGAGGTACAATGCAATTCGCTGGACAAGTTCTCCTTTATTCAGTTCAGTGCAGAATCCATATTTGGATTGTAATCCATATTTGGATCCCTGTCGTTATAAATACACAATATTTATGCTATTGATTAAAAATTATGCCGGTAATTTGTTTGGTAATAACCTTAATACATCAGAGACTTAAGAAGTATAGCTCACCTAAATTTGGACAAATGATACCGTCGTCAGTGGTTATTATCACCCACATTTTAACGATAGGGTTTATTAGCTCTTTGCCGAACATTGACATTAAAGTAGGTACGTCCGAAAAATGTAACGAAATTTTTGATTAAGTGGTAACATATTTGACATAGACACAGTTCGGTTTTTCAGTTAATTACAAAATTTCGTACCATCGGAACAGTTACGTGCAGAAATTTTTATCAGAGACAAACCTGTAGATATGCTTGAACTTTAGATAGTACCATATTATTTGATTATTTTCTACATATCTCTTTAGTAATTTAAGGATAGTGATGCAGCAAAAAACTGCAAATCGTAAGTTAAAATTTTGTGGAAATATACAAAGTTGTTACGTCCGGTTAATTCAACGATGAATTATCTGCTGACGATCGAAACGCCGTCTTAGTTTAAGTTCATAGTTCAATCAATTCATTGAGTTATAAAAGAGCTGACTTTGTTCCAATTCTTTGTCTAGTTTTACCATTTTCGGCGCTTTTACTTTATCTCGGGTAATTCCATTTTGTATTCACAAAAACGAAGAGCTATTAATTACAGTAAATTAAAAGACAATTAGCAGATTTTAAATATTAATGTGAACTTATCAACACAAAAGACTATAACATCTTTGATGGTTCCTTTGAAATTGTTTGAGCGGTTTAGTTAACATAACAACCCTTTAATATAAATCTAATCTAAATAAATACAGGGTTTTTTCTATCTCTACCTACTCCAATCAACTTCCTGTTGGGGTTGTAAATACCCCTTGGTCGCCAGGTGGAAGTAAGGAAGTTTGGTCGCGGTGGGTGGAAGTGGGTGGTTGTAGGTGGCAGAAAGGTGAAAAGAAATATTTCTGTCCTTTTTTAAGTCATAAGGACTTCCGGAAAGATCTCAAAATTTCTGAAATGGTCTAAAAAATTCTAAAATGAGCGCAAACTGTTATTATCGACTTAGAATGTTCGAGAAAGTTCTAAAAATTTCTTGAACGATCTAGAAACTTTCAAAAAGTGTAGATCTACGTTTCAAAGTGATGTACATCTAAATATTCTAGTGCTCTGGTACATACTAGGAATTTCGATATTTGATGATATATAAATCAACATTCAGTTACTTTTTGTCAGTTAAATTGTGTTTGCGGTCGAGTGAAGACCAATTGGAAACAAGATGGAACAGTGACCAAAAAAATTGAAATGTTTAATGGCTGAATAAGTCTCTCACTATCTACGTTATCTATGATATAAATCTATAATATCTACGTTAAAAAATAGATCCTTACATATTTTTTATACCATTAAAAATGTGATGTATTTTAACCCGAGCAACGCCGGGTTTTACTGCTAGTTAAAAAAAAAGTTACTGTCAGTATATCGCCATCTACTGACATTTACTGACAACTACAATGTGAATCTTATGTGGAATGCTGCAGATGATGGCATAATACTTGCAATAACAAAAAGTTTTCCGAAGCAACCTATAATAACGAAGAAGTTTGAAAACACCACCCATGTTAATAGATGATAAATTTTTCACAAGCAAGTTAATGCACTTTATCGATCTTCGTCATCACTTCTTTTTTAGTTTGTTCCTTTAGTTGTTTAAAAGCGTTCTCTTTACTAATTGTAAGACTACGTGTTGTTTTCGTTTTGAGGTAATGAACGATTAAATTGTTACTCTATTAAAGTGCACCACCTATGTACTTACTTACTGGAATTAATTCAGCACGGTCTGCAAGAACTTAACGGAGAACGAACGTTAGGTGTCTATTTGTATATTCTCTTTTTTTTAATTAAAGAATGAAATCTAGAACGTTTATTTTCTTGTTAAATGTCTTTTGGGGCTAATTTAATTTTCTTAAATTGATTAATGGAACGTTCTTCAAATATCAGTCGTCGATAACAGATAGGGATTTAGAACAGAAGTTTGTGGGTAGACAGCTGAAGAAAAAGGAGCTTATTTTTAGAGTGTCTTAAATCTATTTGGTTCTAATTTCTTTCTTTGTATCTCATAGAAATAGAGAATGGAAGAGAAATGAAGCTTTTGAAAGCTTTTTATGTGAGGTGTTAAATGACAAGGACTAAATTATTATTCCCACACTCAAAATTTTATTCTCACAAAATTCAATAGGTTTCAATCGGAAAACTTTGGGTACATTTTAAGTCACGTTTAGACTGGGGTGGCATAATAATTTTAAGGGCCCCTTCAAGTCTGGGATAAGGGTAGATAGAATACTGTCACATTCTATTAATTTTCAATTATATATGTCATCATCAAGTAAATGTAGGTAATTAGAAATATAACAAATCTGAAGCTAGACCGTCAACATTTTTTTAAAGAGAAGTGTCAGCTACTAAGTAGTCAATAACTCGATCGATATCAATTCTCATCCCCCTTTTTCATTTCTAATATCGCATAACCTTAGGAATGTCTTGCCTGCGCATTGAAACGAGAACGCATCATGGACGTAGGTTGGGTTATTGTTCCAAAAAAGACATATATATACAGGGTTTTTCAAGTTGATGGGCTATTAGAAGTATATGAATTAGTAGAAGGAATTCAATTCTGAAACTTGGGCTCATTTGGTTATTGTTTATGCCGCTTCTTTTAAAAATATTTTCAAGTTCGATTTACATCCGGTTATACCGGAAGTCGATACCAACTTTGTTATTTTAAATGGAATGGTATATTTTTTACGCTGAATTCGAATAAAACGTGTAATTCTAAGGTAAGTTTGATAACCAACTTGTACACCTATGACGATCGGTTTCTGAGTTAATTTAATTTATAGAAAAAAAATCGCTACCGCAACCCAAATTATAAAAAATCATAACTTCCACAAAATACGACTAAGAGTGTTGAAATTTTTACTAGTAATAGCTGAATATTAGTGCTAACGCCTTGACAAAATTGAATTAAATAATTTATACAGGGCGTTCAAAATCAAATTCTAAAATTGAAAAACTTCAAACACGAATTACCTCGTTTTTTCAAATGGCACCTACTATTTTTTATTTTTTCAATCGATTCCTTTTTTTATCCTCTTTCGATCTATATGGATACTTCCTATTTTAATTAATAATTCAAAATTATTCCAAAATTTTCAAATAAAATAGGAAGTATCCATATAGATCGAAAGAGGATAAAAAATGAATCGATTTAAAAAATAAAAAATAGTAGGTGCCAAACGAGGTAATTCGTGTTTGAAGTTTTTCAATTTTAGAATTTTATTTTGAACGCCCTGTATAAATTATTTAATTCAATTTTGTCAAGGCGTTAGCACTAATATTCAGCTATTATTAGTAAGAATTTCAACACTCTTAGTCGTATTTTGTGGAAGTTATGATTTTTTATAATTTTGATTGCGGTAGCGATTTTTTTTCTATAAATTAAATTAACTCAGAAACCGATCGTCATAGGTGTAGGTACAAGTTGGTTATCAAACTTACCTTAGAATTACACGTTTTATTCGAATTCAGCGTGAAAAATATACCATTCCATTTAAAATAACAAAGTTGGTATCGACTTCCGGTATAACCGGATGTAAATCGAACTTGAAAATATTTTTAAAAGAAGCGGCATAAACAATAACCAAATGAGCTCAAGTTTCAGAATTGAATTTCTTCTACTAATTCATATACTTCTAATAGCCCATCAACTTGAAAAACCCTAGATATTATAATATTTTCTAATTTGAACCAAGAATAGGTCACGTGATGGTAAAGGTAAAATAATTCTACTATATACCTACGTATACATATCAAGTAACTTACGAACCAAACATAGAAATTAAACGATTCTTTGTCGACATGTTTTATTTATACATTATTATTATTTCGGTCTGTAAAAATTCTAAAGATAAAAGAGCACTTAGGCTTTCACGGCCGGAGTTATCAGAAGAAATTGTGAAATCCGGGCTTGTTGGCCGTGGTATAGGATTGTTTCTCCTTCGTTGACGTTTCGCCAACAACTCTGGTTGGCATCCTATGGGAACGTAGCGTGGACGTAATGTCCATCGCAGCGATGGAGAAACAATCCTAGACTACGGCCAACAAGTTGATTTTTCAAATTCACGCAAGTATTCTGGGATATCTTCAGAGTCAATCGTTTTTCGAATTTTTCTGTTGTATATCTCTCTATTTAAGTATCAATTAATTATTGCGTATGTACCATACAACGTAAGCCTAGAAGAAGCCCTGGTGGGGTAGAGGCGCGTGCAACCTAAGGGCCCTACGGGCAAAAGCAACTTTGAGTATATTATGGTGAGTCCGGCCCTGTTCTGAGAAACTTTTATGTTGACTTACTTAAATCCTTTGCGGCTTTGAATTCGTTGAAAGTATTAGGTATGATCTTCTAGTTTCTAGTATATACCTTTGAAAAAGATAGGCGATATGCTAACTAAAACCTTAATGGAATTTCAAATACGAGATATACCAGACCTAGACATTTTGGTAAACTTCCAATAAAATTAGCTGGTAGGTATAGTAGGTACCTAATGTTGAGTTTGATAAAGGATGTTCCCAGCTTCCGCCCTTGGTGCTAGCATATGTACCTTGGTACGAATGTGGTAGCGGTCGACCGGGATAGAGTTGCGAACTGCGGTGGGCGTCTCGAGCGCCTAGACGCTTCAGTGCATCGGCGTCGCTTCGTGGAGACGCTTTACCGCGACAACCGGAGCGGACGCGCGCTGTGACTCCCGCAAAACAAATACAAAAAACATTTGCCGAAAAAAAATTTCGATGATTTTGTGAACGTACGATGTGCTCGCTTTTGGGACTTGATAAGCGTTATTTTGGAATTTTCATTAGCAATTGTTCAAAGTGACGTGGGAAACACGTTGTTCCTTTTTACGAGTTGTACAAACTTTAAACAGAAACCACCTGCGTCGACACTTGTTAATTAATTAATTAATTAATTTAAGATTAATAATCGTGCTACTCATGGGATAAAGAAAGAAAGGGGGGAGAAGAGGAGTCACGAAAATTGGCGAGTAAGAGTGCTTACTTTAATAAATGTGCTTTATTTTGAAATTTAAGAGAGCTGTCTTGGCGGCGCTTCAATTAGAACTTTCATACATTGCTATTATTATTATCAGTTAATATCAACTAAACTTTCATTCATGCAAGACATTATATATACAAACATACTAAATATGCGTTTTATTAAACTTTGAATTTATTTGTTAAATTTAGCGTTTTCTACAATTTAATATATAACTATACCTAGATACTATTTAGATATTATGTTGCGTACATATTCATAATATGACCTGAAATTGATCAAAGGTAACGACATTATTACATTAAATGTTAACGAACGGGTATAAAATGGGACCTTTTATAAAGCAACATTCCTTTTGTTGGAATAAAGACAAAGGAGAAGTAAGATAATTTGCCGCGTTAAATACTTTTGATGCTACAATTATTAGAGGATGTTTTGAACCCTCTGGGTATATTTTTAGATTATTTCCCTAGATATTTTCTGTTGGTCTTTATAACTGACCTATGTTAAAACGTTTATTTACAGAAAAAGTTTTCCGTCATGAATTCTTTCTAAACCTTAGTAGGTATTAGAAAAACTACTATTCATTTATATTAAAAGCAATTCAGTTACAAGAAAAAGCTGATGTATCTATATTGCCCTAAATTGAGACCGAGCTTCTAAAAAGTTTTTGTCTGACTCGATCTTGACCACATTTCTTACCATCAAAGAGAAATGGTGACTAAAATTTAAAATCTACATCTACCACGCCATAAAATTGTCCCGATTCATATTTATGTAAAAATTTGAAAGTACTTTTGCAATATCTACGATTTCTTACTGGAATTTATGAAAAGGTTTGAATTATACTATAGAATATTTATTTATTTGTATTATTTATAATTTGAACGGATCTAATCTGATTATCATATAAAGTTTAGAAAGCAATCTATAACATGTCTTAATGGTAACGTTGAAGTTTTAATGTTGGGTTCCTGTAAAAGAAAATAACAAATGTTGTTAAAATAAGAAAATGTAATAATTGCGAATAGGTCCGTACAAAAGCCTTTTTTTATCAGTTAACCTTAAACTTAACCTCAACCAAGTCTGTTAACATTCGTCGTAAATACAGTTTGTGAGACACAATAACCTCGAGCAAGTCACGTATTTTTAGGTTTTATCTTCAATACAATCTCGACTGCAACAACATTAAGATTTGCATCTATCAGTACCTGTTGTGCAGAAAGCTTTCGTGATTTGCGGAGACCCTTTTATATAAAATGATACGAATACTAAGCCATTCTCGTACAGACGAACTGTATCGACTTTCGGAGTGAATAAAAACAAGAAACCGCGTCAGCCTCAGCGTATATCCAGTTTCACGACCAAGTCCCTTTTTAAACAGTACGAGACGTTTTGTAAGGAGCCGGATAATGTAATTCATTTCGAAATAAGTGGCATTGTCCTCCTTAACGTAGGTACACTGGATAAAAAGTAAAACGTATTTCCATAATTTGACATTTATGAGTAAAACGACTTGCTATATTTAAACGGTCTAGACGGTATTGAAATTTTAATGTGGAGCAAAAAAGAAAACTTTTTAGTCAAGTGCCTTCCCGTAGAAGCACATAGGCAAATCTCAGGACGTTTAGTGCCTACCTAGGTTTTGCTTTAATAAATTCTAAAAGGCACCGAACTACAAGAAAGTCAAAGGTCTTCAGCAGTTACATTATTAAATGTTGTATAGTTTTTTTTATTTCTAATATTTACCTATATAGTAATAAAATGTTATCAAGGATTTAGTAAAGTGAAGGATCACTGTATCACAAAAGTTCCCCGAGATGAAATTATTTGACGAGGTGTCTATGAATGGTTTCAATGGAATTACGAAGTCGTATATGTTTAGAATTGTGAAAAAAATGGCCAGTTTAGACGCCCATTGAAGTTCTTTTCAGATAGCTTTCTATTCATTTTTGCAAAAAAGATCTCGAAAAGCTAATTTGCATGATAGTAACTCTTCGACGCACCTTTACTGAATTCTGGCCAGCATAAGAGATAGTAGATTAATGACTAATTCAAGTTCATTGTGAAATAGTATATCTATGTATTCGTGGAATTTAAAAAAGGCAAATCCAATAGGATTAATAAAAAGGAGTAGAATATATAATGTTACGGAGAAGTGAATACACTACGTACTGAGTCATCTTAGTAAAAAAATATAATTACCAATTAACATTGAAAAATAATCAAATTTCTTAAAATGATTTTTGTTCTCGTAATTTAAATTAACGTGGTAGGATTGCAAACAAATATTTATTTACTTTTAGAGGGAGATTCATAATGACAAGTTGCTTCAGGATACAGTCCCTTTACAATTTACCTTCGTCTTATTTTATCCGAAAAGCAAAGTTTGAATACGAAAAATGTGTACTCATTGAATAATTAAGCTTCTAAAATTAATAGATACGTACATTTATTTTATAATTTTTACGTATTATTTATCGTTTGAGTGGTTTGGCGTGTTAAACAATTAATTTTCTTTTATTTTGGTGTTTTTTGGTTTTTGGTGTTATATGGATAATTAATGTATTTGACTTTAATTAATTATATATTTTTTGGATTGACGATCCATCGATGATGATGGTATCGATGACGTCATATCAAATATTTACTCTTAAAAATGACAGGCTATTGTCAAAGCGATTGACGAATTTTTTAAACCCGGCCAAAGAGAAAAATTTGATTGGTACTTTTCGATGTTTGTTAAGAAAAATTGAATTGAACAAAACTTGACTATTTTAAAATTGTTAAAAACAAATGATTCAATAAATTGCAATATTTATGGATATTGCAGAATACAGAAAGGATCTCAAAACTCAATGCTAAAACAGGACCTGAACAGTTTTCCTGGAAAAGGTACATTACTCTGTTATATGTCTGACATCTGTACAAATTAATATTAGGTTCTGGGAGTATCTTTCAATTTCTAATTTCGTTAATAATAATCCTACCGTTATAATAAAATTAATTGTGACTATTTGCAGCAGTTATTACAGATAAAGTGCTCTGAAAATAAAAATAATGCGTCCTAAGTGTAGTTTAGATGAGAACGAAAATATAACGATGATAAAAACCAACTAAAGTGACATATAGAAACGATACCGGCCTGATAAATCAAAAGAATTGCTTTTTTACGTGCGTACCAAATTTATAGCAGCTTTTCAAATTTCATTACAAATTACTTTTTGCTCCTTTCATTTCCACAAACGCACTTCACGCTGTTTTATAGCTCTCGAGAAGGCGAGTTTTCGTAGTTCTTTTTTTGCATACCAGTTTTACATTTTCGAAATGGAGTGCCAACATGGGACAAAAAATTGAAACGTACAACTGAATTTGGGCAAATATCGATGTTGAGAATTTAAACTGAATGATAATATATAAATTTTAATTTTGAGAAGAAATTGTTTATTTTCCTTAATCAATTGTCGATGAATAACTTTCATTATTTTAGGGTCGCCTCTCAGATAATTCAAATTCTTTCGTAAACTATTGAGAGCAGGTAAACACGGGTTCATACAACTAAAAGTGACTAAAGTTATGCATCACGTGAACTATAAATTAACATAATGTGTTATAAAAAACAAAACAACTTATTCATCAAATATTTATATTTTACGACCCACAGATGATATATTTGACATATTGAAATATTGGTAGTGAAATAAAAACTAAATTAAATTTACCTAAAGGAGACGTAGGCAACAACGCTTTTTACTGCCTTACGGAGGCGCTCAAGTTTTTTAAAAGATCATTAACACCTGACTCTTTTAGAATTCAAATCGTTTTAGGACATCAGCATGTATCATAGAAATGGTATCCCTTCTAAGTAATTACTATAATATTTAAAATATGTAATTGAATTTATAATATAAACTGAAGACTGTCATTTTTGATAATACATTTATAGTATGTTGCTTATAAAATTCAAGAAGGGATTAGCAAATTGGGAACGGACCTAAAGTTTTAAAAAATAAAAAAAAATCCTACTTGATCCCTTTCCCATGATTTGCCTGCCTACCCTATATAATGAAATTTTATACGAGAGAAAGGAATTATTACAATTCTTTGAATTGAAAAATTGACGTAAGATTTTTCCATTAAATTAAAACTGACTAGGCTTTGCCGAGAGCTACATTTGGTTTGAAATCAAATTGGTCAAATCTGGGGATAGATAAAATGTTTGCTATCTCATATGTACCTTAGTTTGCTCAAGGAAAACCGTTGCTAATTTTGGAGTTAATTAATTATTTAATGAATCCGAATTAATTGAGTTGCTTTTTGTGTAAGAAAAAAGGAAGGTATTTTGTATACCCCTATAACGTCCGAAATTCTCGTTAGTAGATTTTTATGTTTCGTATTATGTTGCTAAAAAAAAAAAAAAAATATTTGTAAAAGAAAAAGATCGACCGCAAATTAGCTGGCTCATTTCATTGGGATTATATTGTATCGTTGTATATTTGATTTCGAAAATGAAAGCTGATTTGTATGGTCGACACATCGTTTATCATTACAAAGTCTCTAATTATCCGTCGGAATCGGCAGGAAGCTTTGAAAGCAAAACGAACGTGTGAGGGTTGAGTTAATAATATATTTAGAGAACGGCCCAACGCTATTTTAATTTGCATACTTTTCACGGTGTAACGTATAAAAGAAGTAGGTCACCTTCTTTGTAAAAAAAACTCACTAAAAAATAAAAGTTTCTTTCAATTAACGAAAACAAGTTCTAAAATCAGAAATCAGACTGTTATACACTTTTGTGTTTGTCAAGAATTAAATTTTGGTTGTATAAATGTCACATTTTATTTTTGAAAAATAGATATACCCTTACAAATGTATAACATTCTAAAACATATTTTTGTTTGTTTCGAGTAACATGCCCCACCTATTATTCAATATTATTTATGGTAATTTTATTATTTGGCAAATTGTGATCATTAGTCATCGTTTAAGTAAATCATTCTGGAAAGACTTTAAGTAGTTATAAATAAGCAGGCAGGTAAATAAAAACGTGCATATCAAGGATTGAAAAGAGGAAAGAGGAACACATAAATCGAAGCAAGAATAATTAAATAACAGAATAAATAAGCAAAGGAGTCCTTAATAGGCCGAAATTAAGGAAAATAAAGCGGTACCAAAAGCTCATTTTTCTTTATAATGATCCTGAACGAAGAGTGATATAAATACCTAATTGTTTATAAACAAACATTTAACCTTTACTGAATTTAAATAATGGATGCTTTTAGGGGCTAGAGGGCAAAAGGGTTTATTTATTTCGCTATTGATTTAAAAGTAATTCCTTTAGGAGATAAAAAAGTATGAGAGAGAATAAATAGAACCTGAATTACATTTACAAACTGTTAAAGAATTAGACTTCTTGCAAAATAAACTATAATTGTTGAAGTTTTTTCATATTTTCCTATCAGGGTATAAACGTTAATTACCTACGTACTGTAAGAAATTCACTTTATTTAGTTTCGCTTCATTCTCTGATATCTTTTTTTATCATTCTTCTTTAAACTTTCTATTATTGCGTTCTCTTATTGTTTTTTTTTTTTTATTTTTAATTTCCACAAATTCTATTTTAATTTCTGTATCTTGCTACTTGCCACGAACAGATACGTAATTAAGATAATTGTTGGTTTGTGTTTGTTAATTTTAAAATGTTTTTACTAGATATTCATTTTAATTTAGTTGAGCTGCCTATTTGATTCTTCACTTTGTCCACTGCATTAGACAAAAATAATTTGCTTTAATTTGAGTGGAAATCGGTATTAAGCAATTCTGGCCGGTGCATGCACCTAATCCACCTATTGGTAAGAGCACCAGTAGTTTGTGTTACGTCATTAAAGAAAATCGAAGAATAATTGGGCATGACAAGCGAATGTTTGCTATTTTTCTACTTTTCATGTTAATTAACTGCAAAATTTTCGAGCAACGAGTTTGCCTCTGTAATTTGCGAGAAAATCTTATAAAATTCCGGAAATTCGTTACCTCCTTGCATGCATTAGACTTTACATGTTCCTAATACAGTAGCCGGATTACGTTTGTAATTTTTAATGACAACATCTAAAAACTAACTAAAAAAGTCAAGAAAATGGCGCGTTATTATCCCCAGGTGGATCAGTTGCGAACGCGGCAAATGCGAGAATTTAAATTATGGTTCACCAATTTGCGGTTTATGTAAGAGTAGAATAAAAATTAACATTTACGTTTCGTGTTATCTGAAAATATAGCGAGAATTTTCGTAAAATGTTCACAATACGTTTATTAAAGTAGAAATAACAAAAGGTTTGAAATATTGAAAGGGAAAAAGAAATATCAACTCAATAAAGTATTTGTAGTAAATTATTGGAAATATAAGACATTACGAAAAAGAGTTTTTTTTTAAATACCTACATAGTTTTAATTATGAATTTATTACAAGTCAATTGCCTGTACCTTGAAGGGTTTATTAAAGTAAACAAAACAAAATAAATAAATAAATAAATCAATAAGTAAATAAATAAATAAATAATTAATATAAATAAATAAATAAATAAATAAGTCAATAAGTAAATAAATAAATAATTAAAATAAATAAATAAATAAATAAATAAATAAATAAATAAATAAATAAATAAATAAATCAATAAGTAAATAAATAAATAAGTAAATAAATAAATAAATAATTAAAATAAATAAATAAATAAATAAATATATAAATAAAAATAAATAAATAAATATATATATATATAAATAAATCAATAAGTAAATAAATAAATAAGTAAATAAATAAATAAGTAAATAAATAAATAAATAAATAAATATATAAATTAATTAATCAATTAATTCATCTATAATCACAAAATATGTATTTGTACAGCATGACAGGACTATTATTAGGGTTGATTTTATATTTGTAACTTTTTCATTAACACAGGCAATTAAAATGGACTACATTTAATTTTCCATAAATCTTAAGTGTTGTTCAGATTATTTTCTTTTTTTTTATTTCACTAAATCCATTTATAACTTTCAGACATATGTGTCATTTTTCAAATTTATTAGTTTCGATTAAACTGAACTTCGCTAGATTTTAATATGTATACATATATATGCTAGAATAAGATAAATGTTGTCATGACAGCTGTCAACAGTCTTTGCTAAGCCACAGTAATGAAACTTCTCGTCGCCCAAGCAAAACCCATTTCGGCTCAATATGGCAATTGTGAATAATACTTCAATTTATTATACATCAATCTTTTGTTACACCGCCCCATTAGCTGCAATAAACTAGGAAAATACTAATTTTTTTTCAATACAGGTAACATAACATTAGGTATAATTTAGAATATTGTGTTTAAATTAACAAGCAATACAATTTGTGTTTATTTCATTGTTAGTAGTTATTTTAACCTGAAGTTGAACTGTATAAAGCTGACGTAATTTTTTGCCCAGTTAACATCATTCCGAAGCGGTTTCAATGAAAATTAATAGGCGTACATCAACATCCGTAAGCAATTTTCGATGGCTCCCAAATTTTCCTTTTCTGGCGCCAGTCGGCTGATCCTGTGTCCTGGTTTTGTCTCTATACAAACAACGATTTTCGCTTTTTCATTTGACAAATACCCCCTATGCCTTCAACCTTCACCTCTATTATATCTACCCTCAGGGAAGTTATAAACTCGGCCATTTCATTACACTAATATCTCTGATCCACGCTTCACAACAGGAGCAATCATTCTGTTTTTTGAAGTTTTTAATTATTATTTTACTTTTTCACGAAAGGAAGTTGGCCAATTTCTCTTGCCATTACTTTTAAGCACCGATATACGTATTTTCATTGTGTTATAGCTCTATTTAAGTTGAGAAAAGTTTGCCAAATTTGAATTGAAACACAAATTACTTACATAAAAACAGAACGTTGTACATATGTTTTTTTATAAAGCATTTTTATAGCTCACAGGTATTGCATAGTATAAAATGATTAGTTGTATCTATTAAAAAGTATTTTAATGAACTGACTTTACGTTTGCTGATAATTATAAATCCGAAGTAGTGGTGGTTTTCTAAAAAGGAAAAGCAAGCAACAGCATTGTAGATAAATTAAAAGCCAAAAAAAAACTTTTTTTAAAAAAAGCTCTTATTTAAATGCTCTAAAAAGAAGAAAATATTAAAATTTTAACTATCAACTTATAACCTCATTATACACAATTTATATGATCGTAAAAGCTTGTCGCGAGGTTTGCTGAAATTTAAAAAAAATTAAACTTAGCAGATTAAGTTACTCAATTAAATAGGTACCTACCAGTTTATTTACACAAGTAAATCGCGCGACAAGCTTTTATGATCATATAAATTGTGTATAATGAGGTTGTAAGTTGATAGTTAAAATTTTAATACTTTCTTCTTTTTAGAGCATTTAAATAAAAGCTTTTTTTAAAAAGGTTTTTTTGCTTTTAATTTATTTTTTACTTTTTAGTTATCGCTGGCTAGGTTTCTAAGTCTGTTCATCTCATTCAATGCATCTTTGTTTGCTTTTGGAGTTGTCCTTCTCCTAGACAGGTTGCAGACCAATGCTGATGACGCCCATCTCGCTAAATCACACAAGTCAAAGCTAATCAACCGATGTTACAGGCTCAAAAATTCTACCTCAAGAATAATCGAGGTCTACACCAAATTTCAGGTGGATTAGAGCAACGGAGCTTATAATCACCATCTTTTTTTTAAACTGCCTTTTTAATTTCAGCGAACCCTTTCATTTAATACCCATTCTATAAGAAAGCATAAAAAACTCTAAAAGTCCGTCATATTGGATTAAGAGTGATGTCAGAATATTTTTCTAATTATTCTCGGCAAGCCCTTTTATTTGATACCCATATTGCAGAAGTCTATAAAAAAAAACTATTCCGCCATCTTGGATGGTCCGCCATATTGGATTTAGAATGACGTCACATAGCTTATCGTGTCCTGTCATCCAAACTAAACGTGTATACAAAATATCAGCTCAATCGGTTGAAGATATCTGCTTCAAAATTGAGTAGCAACATTCACCCGAACAAACATACTTGCAAGTTAAATAAAAGCTTTTAATAAAACACCGTCAATATAAAATTCCTGAAGATGTGTCCTGTAATAGAAGACGAAACGTCGAATACTTCTAACGTCCCCATGTTCCACAATACGCGAGTAGAATCCGAAAATATAGTTTCTTCGTTTAATTACTTCATAACTTTTTGATTAATCTTGCAGCAACACTTTTTATAGTATCTCCTCGACGTCAACTACGTACCCTTAATTGCATCTCAATAATATTCAGTGTTCATTTATTTATGCTTCTGCTGAGCTCTGCAGTACTGCAACCAAAGCTCCGATGTTGCTTTTTGCTTTGATAATACGAGTAATTAAAGTGACAGTGATACAGTTAGTGCGTCCACAAGGTACTACAACTGTTTTATTCTACAGGTATTTTGTGAACAGTAATTTAATAATTCAGATTATAACTTTTAAAAAAACTGACTTTCCTATAAATAATCCAAGTTCAAGTTTACTATAACACTAACTTTTACCCGGAAAAAGATCTAGTCTTACATACTAATTTTAGCATCTACCCCCTTCTCCCGAGTTTCCAACCCTGGATGCGCCCTTGTTCAGCAATTGTACTCCTTCTAGTTGTTAAATATGACAACCCCAGTGTAACCTGAGTGAAATTTAAAAAACATTATTATTTGATAAGTTTGAGCTTATTTTGATATTATAAAAGTGTTATTCATTCGTAACAAAGAAACACTTCTAAAAATAAATCCAAGTCCGTAAATAACTGTCTGTCAAGGAAGTCTTATGTATTGTTTGCCATTTTCTCTTCCTTAAAAATGTCATTAATTATTTCGTTCTGGACGATCTCTTCGCCGATAGAGAAATGAAAATTTAAAAACAGCAATCTTCATTAAGTCTTAAAAAAACTTGGGGCGCATTATTCTCACGAAAGTGTCATATAAATATACAATGTATTTTTACAGAAACGTGTTAGATGATAAATTTTTAACTATTAACCAAATTTCTCAAACATATCGATGCTATTATGAAATGCGTTATTGGTAACCGCTTTTGCTATTTAGTTTTAGAAAATATGTTATTAAAAGATCTAACAAGACAAAGAATTATAATTGTTGTAGAACCCATTTGACTTCACGGTCTACTTAATTGTAAAGGTTACTCCAAATAACTTACTAAAAATAAATGTTACTATTATAGCAGTTCGAAAAGCTTTGATGATACTTCATTTGATAGTATATAGACAGTTAAGAATGTTAGTAGATGATTGTTATGCTACTAAAATAGTTTTCAAATTTCGCAGCTATTTCAAAAACACATTTTTCCTTTTATGTAAAATAATGCATCCAAATGTTGATTTTTATAGTAACTACAAAAACGCTTTGAGGGTGACTTGAACAAAACTAATTTTACTTTTAAATGAGTTTGTAATTTACACCCTGACGTATTAGTGCCCACATGGATGCATATAAAGCAGTTTGTGCAATAATTGAGGAAATGAAGGTCTGCTTCGGTGCAGAAGTGTATATAAACTGGAATAAGACTAAAATTCGTTTCCCAGAATTATCACAAGTTGATTATGACACTCTTATGCACCTTCAGTAGTTTACAAAATATCATGCACTGATTGAATCTATGTAAAAGTTAAGAATTAGTTGCGGGCCGTTCCGTCAGTCAATGCTAATTCACAGGTAGTACAGGTGGGATTAACAAATACCACACCTTTGCTACGTTCAATCGCTAAAGTTACACTGAAGGTGGGAAATATCTGTGTTGTAAAAATATAATTGAGCAGATATTTTAATTTGCTCACCTACAACGACACAAACACACAAACAGAGAAAAAAGATACAGAGCGTTATTTAAAGGGCCGGTGTGGTAATCGGAGATGAATTCGTATCATAATTGTTTTCGTCATATTCTACTTTACTTAATTAAAAAAATGCACTGAAGCAGCTTGTTATACTGTTCGATTTTTGAAATTTATGAAGCAGCCTATAAGTCCATATTCTACAGAAGAAAATATTTTGGGCATTTGGCTGTGTAATATTATATAAGCATTGTGAACTTTAATATTTGAGATGTTTGCCACTGGCAAATACGAATGATAATAATCTAATCCCCTTTTGTAGCGTTCTTGTCTGAAGTGTGTCAGGGCTACTTTGGAGATTTCGCTGTATCTTCATGTTTTTTTTTCTTATTCGGCGCCACATCCTAGACTTGCAAACTTGACTAACGTCTTCTGTCTTGCTTCCACTTATTGTAATGCGTAGGATGGGATTCCAGAAAAAAAAAAGCAACGGAAAGAAGGGAAGTCTTATAGAACTTGAAATTTAATCCAGCTATCTAGTTTCTATCGAAACGATAGACAGTGCCCATTTAAGTATTTAAGAAAATTGGTCTATTAACTTTTACTATTATAATGTTCTAAAGTATTAACTAATTTCATTATTTTGTAGGAATTCAGTTCAGAGAAATTCGTATAAATTTAGACCAGCTTGGGTTCAAATCCTGTCGTATGCTATTCCTTTTTTTACTTTTTTTGCCTCATTTAAAACCCTTATGTATACATATTAAAATATTGACCGTAGGCTGTCAATGAATGCTGTTAAATTTATTATCCCAAATAATAATTTCGGGCTTATTGGCCGTCGTCTCGAGGTTTTTCTTTTCGACGTTTCGCCAACACGAGTGGTTGGCATCTTCAGGAGTTCTGTTCTGATTTGTGATTTACTGCAGACTGTGCTGAATCATCTGAAATACCTCGAGACGATGCTCAATCAGTAATTATATTGTTCATTGTACAATTTTTAATAGAACGCATTAATGTTGAAAATATGATATCAGGATCGTGTATAAGATTACACCGATAATTGATTTTAGCTTCACCAGAAAATAGAATGCTTGCATTAATTCAGTAATTAATTAGTAGATTGATCGTTTGTGGCTTATAAGTATTGAGAAATTTGTAAATGGATGGACTATTATGGTAGTCGTAGGTCATGTTAGTTTATATAAGTATTTATTTATATTATAATAAGCAGTGGTACATAAATTAATATTGAATAATTAACTAAAATTTAACATTCAATTGATGTCGAATGAAAAAGAAAAACGACGAAAAATAAAAGTGAAAGGACAATTAATTGATCATTTATTATTGGCAACCCTAGACATGAAAAATAACGTAACAATGAAAGTGTAAAATTGTTGGAAAAAACGTATTGTTTCATTTAAAAAATAAATTAATGAATTAAGAATAAATATATACATGGCTATAATTAATTAAAATTTTATTCGGCAATTGTCTTTTAATAATTAATTTAGTTTCTTTTAGTCCAAATTCAGTAAGTTGAGATGGACTGCTAATAATTTCACTTGATAGCAGTAATCCATGCTGGTCTATTGCCGTAGTTTTGGAAGTTGCTGAGCAGACTTTTGCTGACTCAAATGTTAATAAAAGTCCGCACGGTTTCCGACTTTGCAATCAGTCTACATATATGTCTTATTTTTGTAAGAAATTGCTACACTACAAGAAAGTGCTATTTAGGGTTAAAATAATATATCCAATTTATTATTTCCAGTAAATATTTGAGATTAAATGAGACATATCGAGGAATGCTTCAGTCGGAAGAGTACTTTTGTACGTTTTTATAACTATTTCGTAAGTAATGTTTATTCATTTTTTTTTCTTTTTTAAAGAGATATCAAAGCAAAGGGAAATATTAACTACGTAATCGCTAGAAGGAAAATAACATCAACTGCTTCTTTTGTAAACGACATTTTTTTTTTGAAATTATTAAGTTGGTGTCAGTGGCGATAGACCGTAGTCTAGTAACTTTTTAATGCTAAATATAACTGAGTTTGTAATTAATTTTATTATCATCTTTTTAAATTTTATACAGACGAAAAAAGCTTTTCTAAAATGTTATTCGTATTTATGTTGGAGACATCATTCTGACATTTCTTATTCTACTTGACAAACGTTTTCTTTCTTTCTGACATCCACGACGTGTTGCTTGTAAAGAAACTAAGGGGTGGCTTTCCTATTTAATTTAAAATGACGCAACTCGTCTTTTTACTGTTTACCCACCAAATTCTTTTAGTTGATATCTTTATCAATGCTTTTTAACGAAAAGAGGTAAAACTTTTGGGAGTTTAGGATATATTACAATACAAAATCAGAATTGGCTGGCAAAAATGGTACCAACAGATGAATTTAAATAAAAGCTGGTATGAAGAGAAATTCACAAAGTATGTTAGTCGCCAACAATTTCGTACTAATAGCAAGTCGAAATAATTTTAAGCGTAACCAACTGTGAACTTCTACTTGAAAACAACTTTTGTCACTGGCTCTCCAATCTTGTAAATTTTACAATTGTTAAATTCCACTTTAAGAGCCTTCCCCATCACTGAATAGATTTCCTTGTCTTCTGGACTTTATCAGGTAATTATTCATTTAATACCAATTATTTCAAATTGAAATTTTGTAGAAATTGAATAGAAACTTTATTTACAAAGTTGTTGGCTGATTAATTGATACATTTTAGAATTATGACCGCATGCAATCCTAAATTTTATAAGGTAAAATTTAGATGTAAGTACCTGTGAACCATGACCCGGATTCGGTCACTGTCTAAGTTACACTATTCTCGAAACATTAAATTTAAATATACGGCAAAATAACTTTTGCAGCTAGGACCATTAAATAATAAACTGTTGTATTAAAGTTCTTTTAGCATCCCCAAAGTGATTCCTTTATACTAAAGTCAACTTAATTATGTAGAAGGGAGATGGTAAACGTAATTTGGGAATTAATGACTTTTCTACAGCTGTAATAAAAGACTTAGTTATCACGACCTAGTTAAAGGATAAAAAACAATTATTGTATGATATCTGAAGCGCCGTTATGCTGGACAATAATAAACCTTAAGTAATTAATTTGCAATTAATCATTCCGGTTTCAGTCATTAGGGTTCTGTTTCGTGACGACGATTCGTGAATTTTGCTGACACTCTTAGAACTGAATGTCTCAATTTTGCGTGCATACAATTTCGTGAAGCAATGACGGACGCAAGGCACTATAATTTGGTAAACTGTTACAACTGTAAGCTTGCCCAAGTGCCTATTTAATCAAAATATAATGTTATATACCTATACAAATATCCAGATTAGGGAACGATTAGGAGTTTTGCGTGTCTTTGTTGGAGATTTTTCGTCTTTACAAAGATTAAAAAAAAAGCATAAATTTCACGTAAAATCGACACAAAATAAAATCCGAAAAGGTAGCGACTACCAATTGTCGTAACAGTCGAATATAATAGTCATTTAACTAACACCTTACTGAAGTTAGCAGTTTACGATTTTAAACTACCATATAAGTATCTATAATAAATAAACAGAAATACCAATTTACACTTAATCTGACGACCCTTATTTCGAACTTATAAAAAAATACGCGGTGTCCATTGTATCGGCATCTATTTCAAAAGATCGTTCAAAATCTATTGCGTTAAAGCTTTGACTGAACTTGACGTTTTTTATTAAAATTTTAAACATCTTCAACAGAAACGGTGGTGTCCTTTCTTTTGCGCGAAAAGGTTCTCAATAGGAAAGTTCTTGACCCTAAAGCTGAAGTGGTTTTACAATATCCCACGCGAAGCATGCACCCTCTCATGCCACTGGAACATTTTTCTACCTTTTTACAGTTTAAATGTTAAGGTCGCCACCAACCAACCAACTACTAGAAGTTGGGCGAATAGCGCAAGTTACTATAGAAACGCCGTGGAATGAAACTTTCCGCCAACGAAGGGGATGCATGTGTGCCGTGCGCTCGCTGGTTGCTTTGCGGAGGTGGAAGCTTTCGCGTTATAAGCCGGGATTCACAGGATCTAGACTAGAGCATCGTCAATAATTGCTCTCTTACCGGCCGTGTTAGAACAGAGAAATTATTTATTATCCCTGTAACGTGAATTTACTGCACTGCAATAAAATAGAAGAATGGAAGCTTTTATTTCTTGTAACTTCATATCACAAATAAAACGAATAGTATTTTGGTTACAAATCGATTTAATGAAGACCGCAATAATCATTTCGCCACACAGTGGCTTCTTCAGATCGAAGATATTACTAACCTTAATCTAATACAAAATCGCTTACCTATATTAAAATGGAGGGGTCGAACTGTATTACCTACTACAATTTAAAGTTTTAAAAGCTATGAATTATTTACATTAAGTTGGTCGTTAATTATATTATTAATACTAATTAGTTAATTTGTTGACACTCAAACTCATGAACAGGTGTTGGGCGTTGATGGGATTGGAATTTTTATTTTTATAGATTTTCCTGTGTTCATCTATTCTCTCCTCCAAACGTCTCCCTGCCTGTCCTATATAAGCCTTGTTAGAGAAGCCACAATTTAGTTTATAAATCCCTAATTTTAAATTCCTATTTGTCGGGTTTTTGTTTAATATGAATTTACTTAATGAGTTTTTAGTTTTAAATGAGCTGGCAATACACATCTAAATCTTCTGTCTTACTTCTACTTACCTTAGGGTGTAAACTCTAGCATTTTTATTAAGGGATGTTTATTTTCGTTTATTGTGAACACAATGGAGTGATAGGGTTGCTTTCGGCCTATTCTGGGCCCAAATTAACTACATACCTTTTGTTTTACTTCAAGTTAGGTATACAGATATATTTTCCCATGATACCTACCCCTTACAAAGTACTGATGAAATCCTTCAAGCGTATATAACCAAACAGCTTTTCTGTTGATACTATTATGTATATGGCTTTTTTAAAGTGAAGATATAAAAATTATAACGTTAGTTCTAGGTCAAATCAGGGTTTGCTATTTTTGGAAAAGCAAAGGCGAATCACTCGAATAAATTTGCCCTATAATACATTTTTTGGTTTGTGATGCAATTTCTCGATTCTCAATACATAATATATTTCTGTAGGTCCCTTGTGCTGAGAAATAATCATATCTGCTACTACGCACTACATTAGCATATGCGACGGATATAAACCGTAGAAAAAGAACTGTCACCTTATGAAATAATTTGTTTTTTGTGAATGCTTGTATAGGTATAGGTATTTACAAAGTAAGCTAAACATGTACTTCGGCCTTTTTGAGGTTTTTATTTTCGTGGTAAAGCTTTAACAGAGGCAGATAAATTAAGGTAAAATTTGAGGAAAGTATTTCATGCCGAAGAGATAGCTTCATGTTCTGCTTGATATACTCTTTTCTTACTTGCTACCCCGCACACAAGGTATAAAATATTTTTTGTCGTTGGTTCTTTTATAAAGGTTCAAGAGGTGATGCTCGGTCTTCCTATCTTAGACAGCCTAAAAAAAAAAAAAGAAATTTATAGAGAATAAAAAAGCGGAAATTTAGCTTTTTTCTGGTAGCTCCTGTAGAGGTATTTCAAAATCTCGTGAGCAGTAAAACTTAATGAGATTTTGAAATACCTACAACATTTGTGCCTCTTACAACCTCTGAGCTAGAAACGTTACTACTAATTTTCATACGTCATCAAAACTAGGACCCTAATTTTGTTATTATAAACATTTATCTAACTAAACAGTTTATTTGATAACAACCCTTGACTCATTATTTAACAACATCTTTGTTCTAAATAAATACAATGTGACAAGTGATATTTTCATGAAAACTTTCAGGAAATTCTATAAAGCGCAACCTGATATTTGGCCAAAGTAAAACAGACGTGGCTTTTCTCTCATTTGTAAACATGAACACTGTTACTTCGTATATGCTGTCATAGACTACTACACGTCGGTAAAATGCGTCTTGAATTTCAGCTAAAACTTCTACGCCATGATCGAAATTTGATTTGCACAAGTCGAAGGATCTTCGAATGAGACCGGTTTTGAATACACAATTGATATTGTATCCAACAACCCAACTGAAGCATTTTCATTTTATCGTGTCTGACTGTTTTCGATAATAATTTACTGGCCATTCAACAAAATCGTCTCCGTATATTGTACATAACGTGATACACAACAATTTAGGAGGCCCTTTTGTTGTGTAACCGAAGTTACTACAAATATTTTATAACGAACAATAAATATTGAGAGTGGTACTTCTGTTTTCAAAATTTTAAGTACCTAGTTCACTACGCAGGAAGAAGCTATTCTTATTCAACACACGATTGTCGAGTCAAAAACCGAGCTTGTTGGCAAACAAAGAAAATCTGGTAAATTGCCAGCAAATACAAATTATCGAGATAGTTTTGTGTAAACCGACAGTTAAGTTGCATTTCTGCAAAATGTAAGCTATAATACCACAAGGGAAAGCTTTAGAATCTAAACGTAAATATATATTGGAGTTTATTGTTCAGTATGTTCGAATTTGTTTTATTCAATTAATCACTAAAACAACTCTTGTCTATGTGGTTATTCAAAAATGTTAATATTTTAACTGTTACGTTCTGCATGATGAATATGTTTCGGCGAATGTACCAATTATCGAATTATCATGTTGGTCTTCCAAATATTTTAAATTTTATGAGCTAAATACTTTACGTCGAAGCAGAAAATTCTTTGCTCTTATTAACTAATTGCTTTACAACGATCCTGAAGCGGTTAGTGTGTGGGTGATACACGCGACTAAAATCACGTGCCGAGGATGCTAATATGATAAAGCTCAACTGAATTTAAATTCCATTTATTTCCTTTTTGAAGATATCAAAGACAGTTGAGGGTAAATAAAATTTTATTTGTCGTAAACAACAGCAACATTCGTTTTTGGCGTTTAAGGGTGGATTATTTACTCAACTTTTTGCAATCCTCCCTAATTAAATCTTATACTGAAGATGAAACTTTTATTTTAATTGTACCAATAAGAACCTGTTTACTTTTAGTTTTATTTAATTTCTTAAATAATTACTTAAATCTAAATACATAGATATATAAAATGCTAATGTTCGTACGTAAATACAGAGGGTTTTTTCCATCTCTACCTACTCCAATCAACTTCCTGCTGGGGTGGTAAATACCCCTTGGTCTCCAGGTGGGAGTAAGAGGGGTTTGGTCGCGGTGGGTGGTTGTAGGTGGCAGAAAGGTGAAAAGAAACATTTGTGTCCTTTTTTAAGTCATAACGACTTCCGGGAAAAATCTCAAAATTTCTGAAATGATTTTAAAAAATTCTAAAATAAGCGCAAACTGTTATTATTCACTTAGAATGTTCGAGAAAGTTCTAAAAATTTCTTGAATGATCTAGAAAGTTTCAAAAAGTGTACATCTACGTTTCAAAGTTATGTACCTACATCTAAATATTCTAGAGTATTCTGGTACTAGGAATTTCGAAGTTCGATGATATATAAATCAACATTCAGTGACTTTTTGTCAGTTAAATTGTGTTTGCAGTCGAGTGAAGATTCAATTGGAAACAAGAGCTAACAGTGACCAAAAAAATTGAAATGTTTAATGGCCGAATAAGTCTCTCAATATCTACGTTATCTATGATATAAATCTATAATATCTACGTTAAAAAATAGATCCTTACATATTTTTTATACCACCACATGTGATGTATTTTAACGCGAGCAACGCCGGGTTTCACTGCTAGTTGATTTTAAAAGCTTAATATATCTAGAAACAAACAATCGATCGATGCGAATGGAATTATATTTTTGTCAAAATTGAAGTTAACACAAGGTTAGGTTAGGTTTGGTTAGGGTTTGCAAGAACAAAGGGTAATATAGGGTCTACTCCAGAAAATTAATCGTGGCACTTTTTAGATACGTAAAACGTCTTGAAGTTGGCCACTTGTGAACTTATATAGATGAGGCTTTTTACTCTTGTAATCCATTTTAATTAAAATCGGAATAAAACACGTCGTTTATAGTTACAAAACTTTTTATTTGTTAGATAAATCTTCATTGAAATAAACTCTGTGATTTGAAATAATTATTGTGTGTTAACAAATTAAAAGTTTTCTAACTATAAATGACGTGTTTTATTTCGATTTTAACTTGTAAACTTTTTCAAACTTTAGAGATTCCGAATTTAACAGAGAAAAATAGAATCTTTACCCATCTATGGATTTGCCACGATGTTTTTCGATTGCAATAGGAACTTGGAATTTGGCACTCAATAATATTTACACAGAAATTTTGGAGGAGCAGATTATAGTACCAAGGAATTCAGAATTATGGTTTTGGTGGTTACATGAGAAGGATATCTTCGGGAAATATTAGTTAAAAACATTCCCTTTTTTTTACTGCTAAAGTTACTAAAATTAGAATTACAAAACTGAAAGTGTACACCTAAAATGGGAAGATTTAGGCATTCATAGCTGGAACATTTGCGAATTGGATTTAGTTCTCTTTTAGTACGTGTGTCCAACGTTTCTTGGACTATAACGTCCTCAGTCAACGTGGCAAAGACGTAAATTAATCTCAGCTCAATTACGGTTCACACAAAATATCATCCCTGAAATGTTGTATAATCCCTTTCATTTGTGAATCTATCAAGGGGAGAGTACTTGTTTAACAGGCCGTAGTCTTCCAGCGTGTAATTTTCAACATTTTCTTCCTTTGTAGCAAATATCGTAGTGTAGATATTAGAATTTCGAAAGGGTTTCATAAAATATGATGTGGAACCCTGCGAATGTGTGTTATAACTCTATTATGTATTTTCTGAATTTTCAAATTACCGATTATAAAGTCAAACGTAATAAAAATGTGTAGCATCCTTAAGCGAGAAAAGCTTTAAAGTAGGGATGTGCCAATAAATTTATTACTGTCACCTTGATGTGTATTCTTAAAATTTTGATAGACATACGTAGTTATAAAACTGTAACCTAAATATTTTAGTTAGGGTGCTAAGTCTGAAGGTACTTTCGTGGTTAGCATGTAGTAATAAGGTCGCGTGTAATTAAACGTTTATGTCTGCAAATAAATGAAAGCAATCGATTGGCCTGTTAAAGTTTATGAGAACTGCAGTTGTTTTCGGGAAATGAGACCTGTACGAAGTACACGTCGTTGTGAACGTTTTCTTTAGATCGTAACTCTTCAGACGTGAAATGAACATCTGTTTGGCATCGGAAACCGATTTATTTTCGAACAACGTACCTATGTCAATAAAATTCAAATGGCAAAATTCATGCGTGTCTACTGGCTATTGAACATTATATAGGCCTTTAACTAAAAGTGTTACATAGTGAAGAGTAGAATGTTACGCGACATTTATTTCCCCCATTATATCGGGCAATTAGTTACTGCGTGGTCTTTAACTTTAGATGCCGTTAAAGTAAGTGATTGAACGAAATTTTCAGAAACACATAAACTGGTTTATAGAATCGCGAATGGCGAAAACACCTGAAATAATATTTCACTTTTACGCTACTAAACGACTTTGCAACACACCTATTTTATTTCAGGAAACCACGGAGGGAAAATTTTCATTGACTAGTTAAAGACGTTACTTACATATGTATTGAAAATGTTATTTATGAAATTGTTTATTTAAGCTCCACGTTCTATTTAAAGGGTAGGTAATGTAGGTACATGAAGATAAAATGATTTTCAAATCAATAATGTATTATATTATTCTTTTTTTTTTTGACAACTGTTTAAATGATTTATAGTTTACCTGCGGTTGTATGTTCCCTAACAATAGCAATCTAATCAATAAAAAATTGTTTTTGTCACGAGCACCCGGTCTTCGACGATTTTGGTAAAGGTATAAATAAATAAATAAGCGACTCGCTCTCACTATGGACACGTGCTTCACCCACATCATCACGTGCCCAAAGCGAGCGGTTTTCGTGGTATGTAATTAGGGTGAATTTACGTTTTAAAACGAGGCAACTGTTCGTTGTTTTCCAATTTTACTTTTTCTGCTAAAAGCTCATATAAATTACCTACATTGTTATTTTGTGTATAGTTCTAAATATTTACCTATAGGTACACAATTAATTAAGGAGTAACGTAAACCTTTATTTGTAAATGTACGGGTTTATTTAATAAATTAGCCTTTAATCCGTTGGGCAAGTTTATGTTCAGCGTTAGTTTATTGTGTACATTACGTGAACCGTTTTTGGGTAGAATGTTAATTTCTATGCATGAGGGGCCCTTAAGTGAAATTATCTATTACTAATAATTCCAGGCACGTACACGATATACCCCGAAATGACCAGTAATTGGTTCGTTGAGTAGGGACTGTACCTAGTCTGGTCAACAACTAATACTATTGCAACAAACAAAGTATTAAATGAAAAAGATTTAAACCAAAATGCTTTTAGATGTTTCAAATATGTTTATTAACACACTCTACATATGTTTCGACTTGTGAAGTCTTTTTCAAGAGTAATAGATATTTACTAAATTTAAATTGTACCTTAATGCTATTTATAGTTAGGTATTTCAAGTATAATAAGATGTACAATTCCTTAATTACCTCAACAAATTGAATAACAGAATTAAATTCACAATGGAAACCCAAGATGTAAATCAGGGTCTGAATTTTTTAGATGTAAACGTTAAAATTATAGATAATAAACTTGAATATGATATTTATAGGAAAACCACAAGTACTGACGCCATCATACACGCAAGATCAAAACAGTCTTGGCAAATAAAGCTGTCAACTTTTCACAGTTTGATTCACAGACTGTTACATTTCCCATTAAGCAAACAGAATTATAAAAAAGAACTTGACATTATAAAAATTATTGCTAAGAATAACGGATATAAAACTAAATTAATTGATGAATTGATTAGAAACAAAAAGAAAAAACTAATTTTGAGCAATTTTTATACCTGTAAACAAGAAGACAAACAATTCAAACTAATTAATTATACTAGTAGTAATAACAACAAAATTAGTACAGTATTAAAAAAATCAGGAATAAAAACAATTTCGATCAATAAAACTAATTTAAAAAGCATTTTAACAAACAACAAACAAAAAACCGATAAATTACAAAAAAGTGGTGTATATAAGCTGAACTGTAAGGAGTGTAATTCTTTTTACATTGGGCAAACCGGTCGTAATTTCAACATACGTTTAAAAGAACATGAAAAAGACATAAAAAATAGAAAGATATCTACAGGCATAAGCCTACATTGCTTAGAAAATGGCCATAAAATTGACAGAGATAATTTAAACATATTACATATAGAAAACAAAGGTCAACGTCTCAATATTTTAGAGCAGTTTGAAATTAAAAAAGCCTTTAGAAATAATTACAACATAACAAATGACAAATCCGAGTTCAAAGATACACCGGTGATCGACCAATTTCTGAAGAATTACAACCCGACAAGGGTTTTTCCCTAAATAACTCTGTACAACTGCCTCTCATCTACCTGTACATCTTATTATACTTGAAATACCTAACTATAAATAGCATTAAGGTACAATTTAAATTTAGTAAATATCTATTACTCTTGAAAAAGACTTCACAAGTCGAAACATATGTAGAGTGTGTTAATAAACATATTTGAAACATCTAAAAGCATTTTGGTTTAAATCTTGTTCATTTAATTTCAACGATGTTTCATAATTATCCAACAGCCAGTTCAGTTGAAAAAAACAAAGTATACACGAAATAGAATAAATATGTCTGTGGATTTGGAATATTGCTTTAAATGTTTTAATATAGGTATTTTCTATTCAGAATCTATATCTTCGTTTTATATACTGGTGATTGATTATTGTATAGTTTCTAATAGAAAATTATTTTTATTGATGAAATAATTGTATTCCTAAAAGATTCCAAACTGTAACCTCATTTTCTGCAAGTTATTTCATAGAAACGCTTCCCGACAGTTTCAAATACATTAATACAATACAAATAATATTGATTAATTTATTTTCCCTATTTTTTTAAGTGTTCACCTCGTCCTCGTTATTTAACCTTAAGGTAAATCATTGGCGTTCTATTTTAATTTTTAAAACGTAACGTTAACATAGACAACGGAGTGTTCTAAATACATTGTGCTTTATTTAAATGATTCCCGGGTAACAATTACCAGCTGTCTCCTTCAGAGTGAGACATTATGAACGTAGTTTTCGCAACATAAATTAATTAAAAGCGTATGACAGCAATCCCTTAAAACGTTCCACTACGACGTTAGAAAGCAGTGCACGCTGGGATGATGTGCTTCCTTCTTAGTTGGAACGATTCAAAGTGGCTAAACGAAATGGTAGCTATGAATAAATCATGAAAACACTTATGCCATGTGCATATATCATTAAAGTACATGTGGGTGTCGTATAAAGCAGACTTTGAAACTGTGTAATAGTTTTATCCATTTAAATTATGTAAATAATGAAGGGACGAACTTATATCGCTTATTACCTTTTACCTATTAAATATTCATCGACTTCCTGATATGCCAATCAACTATCACATTCGAGAACATTATTCTGCAAAATTAATTACCTCGTCTTAAAATGTTACCAGTGATAATATCAATACAGATTACAGACGGTTCTTTTAAATAGTTCGTTGTAAATAAATAATCGATTTTCTAACCTCTATAGATTTGCGTTTGGAAACTCATTTGACTGCGTAAAAATAAATGTACGGTAATATTCTGAATTAGTCACACAAGCGTGGATCTCCTCAGCACGTCTGACAGAACATACTAACCTATCTGAAGCCTTTAAAAAGCGTTTGATGAATAACCATAGACAGTTTCAACAGACTGATGGCGTCTACAGTCTGTTAAAGGTCAAATAAGGCTAGACAATTTTACTATACGTCTTGTAAAGCTAAGTTTTCAATTTTTTCAGATAATATATTTTTTGAATAGCCTGTATGAATAGTCTTTATTGGTTCGATTCATGTGGGAAATGCGTGCGTTGAAAATTTCGAAGTCGTAGAAAAGGTCGAATCTCTTTTGAGCTCTAGCAGGAAAAAATGAGGCACTTTTGTTCAAATGTTAGGCGATAAAGAAAGAAAGAACTTTATTCTTCTCACGATTTTATAATCACTACAAGGTCTTTTTCTCCCAAAGCAATAAATAAAAGTTACAATATCCGAGGAGTATTAATGTAGGTATTGCGTTGTTTTACTATATTGCTAGCTGGTAATAAATTACCGAAAATTTGTCTCTTTTGTTTCAATAAGAAAAATTGTTTTGATTTGTTGAAATCCCACAAATATTTCTATTTCTGGATAATTACTTGAGGTAATAAAATATTTGTTTAGTTAATGGAATCTACACGGATAAAACAATCATGATAATATTGCTAGAATTCTAGCAAACATGATCAAAAATTTTTGTCAATTATACGAACGACCAGACTCTCAAGAAGATTTTACTAGAAATGTCTAGTCAATCTACGTTCGGTGTTGAGACTGAATTCTAGTAAAATTTACTTGATTAAAAAACATTTTTTACAGTTCTTATCAGTAATTTTACTAAACTATTCTCATTCTAGTATTTTTTTTTCTTTATGACACGATAAAATAATCGAGAGGCAGAGAAAAAAAGTCTAGACTTATTTAGCTTGATTATTCTAATACTAATTATTACATTAAAAAGAATGAAAAATTGTTTTATACCACCAAGTACATTTTATGAGAATTCTAGTATTATTTACTAGAAAAATTTTGCTTGACTCATCAAGCAATAAAATCATGATTATTTTTCTCCGCGTAGAATATTAATAAATCACCCATTTGTGGTTTCTTCTTCAGAAATTGCTACTTTTTGTAATTAATTTATAACAAACTTTACACAAAGTAGTAACATTCGACTGTAATTTTTGTTAATTTTTCTGATGACCAATACAATAACTAACTCTTTAGGTATAGCGAAAGGAACATTCACTGTAATATGTGAAGTTTTGGATTTTTCCCATCAAATAATGATTTTATTGGACCATTTTTTGACGATATATATATATAAAAAATTAAAAAAACAAAAGAAAATGGTGGATCCTCTAATTTTCTTAAAAAAAGAATTTACACTGTAGTTTAAAATTAAAGTTTTGACGCAAAGGTCGATATGAAAGAAGAATTCCTCTGATTCTGCCAATATCGAACAAACCCTTCCGATCATCTTTCTTATTCTTTCTTAGATCTCTCACGAACCATTATGCATTATTTATTATTCTCGCTCGGCTTTCTCACTCTCGGTTATTGGCAATAAAGCACGCTTTGCCTAAAGGCTTCGAAAGTTTACTTCTAACTTCTCGTATCCTTTCGGTTGCCAAGCGGGAAACAATCAGCTTAATTTAATCAACTTGTATCAATAATCAACCTTTTAGCTTTAAAAGCCAGTGCTCGACGTAAAACCAACAATTTTATGTTGCAAGTACTAGACATGGGAATTAGTAATTTTTGATTCGAGAAGTTTCGTTGTAGATTTGTGAGGCATTGTTCTTATTGAGTAAAAATATTATTATCGTAATTCAGGCATCTATTTATTCTAAAATTTAGCTGTAGTATTCTTGCGTTACATGTGATTTATGTATAATTATGGTAATTTTGACGATAGGGGATGAAGAAATAAACGGTACACGTAAAACGTACCTATAATATATGAAAGCATCTGATAAAACAATAATCGTAGAAAAATAGACCAAACTCATATAGAAAAAGTTTTTATAAGCTAGATTTCTGAACATCGATTCAATTGGTAATTTCGTAACAGAAACTCGAAATTCCATGTGATTTTGTTGGAAAAATTAGTTTACCCTTCTGAAAACTAAGCTATAGATAAAAAAAAAGGTTAGTATTCGTAGAAAGCATGAAAGTTCCTACAAAAACCTTCGGAAGGGCATATAGGCAGATATAAATGTAAGTTTGTATGTAAAATCGACATTCTAAAAAAATTGTTCAGTTTCTAGCAACACAAGCAAGTTGTATCTGTCTAGTTCCATTAAAAATTATAATCAAGTGTAGATGTTTTTGGATATAACTTTGTGACAGGTAGGTACTTTTCAGGACCACATACAAAGTGTTTCCTAACCTTTTTAAAATAAGTGACTTATCACTCTTAATACCTAATAGCTTTTCTAAAGTTTAATTACCTACTTATAATTACTTGAAACACTGGCTGTCAACAAATTTTTTAGTTAATTGGTTTCCAGAAATATATTATTATATTTTGATAAATGATTTATCAAAAAAAACACAAAAATAAATTACTGAAAAAGTTCTTTATGAACCAGCAAATATTAATTTGTGAAATTGCTTCTTACCTCTCTTCGTAGTAACCTATTATCTATTTACTATTATTGTCAGTTTATGGTAAAATTGTTATCGTTGATATAAAATAATTGATTATAATTAATTTTTTATTTTTCTAATATTAATTAAAATAAAATTTCACTCTAAACCGCCTTCAACCATCATTTTTTTTACAGAACCCGTTAGATAAAAGGGGGATGTTTCAATTTGCCCACGCATTGCATCTATCACAATATTTTGAAATTTAAGTAAAATGAGAAGGCGCGACAAATAATATTAGAAAAACCGATTCTATTTTAAGAAGCTCGACTACTGTCATTACAAATTTATCATTTTATAAATAAGTCGTTAATGTGAGTAAATACGTACCTATTGGTGCCTACTAAAAATCTGTGTAGCTAAGCCACTTCGTGTGCCATTTAAATGTCAAATGTTAAAAAATGTTTTCAAAATAAATTTTTCTTTTGGCTTTAATTCAAGTCTTTAGGTGAATTAGCTGTGTTGAGAAAACATTTTAAATAAAGAAACTGTTGAAAAACGACAGTCAAAAATGTTATAAAAAAAAGTGAAATACCTACAAACAAATAAATTACATTTTCCTTTATTAACTTTATGTTGAAAAAAAAATTGACATAAGTATTGTGCTATCTACGGGTTGAATGTCTGGCCAGTATATACGAGTATAAAGAATGTTTGCAAAACTGTTCTTTTAGTTGAGCTGGAAAAAATCATTTTTCAAGAAATCACGAATAATACCATCGATCAAATTTTATTCGACTGGTTGAGTTGAAAAGTTAACTTCACAATATTTACATCAATCTCACATTTTAAGAGGAGTAACGAACTCGGTTTCAAGATTGGCTTGAAATATTGAACCATAAGTCATTGCTCGTTTAGTATGAAAGTGTTTTAGGAAAGGCGAAGTCTCGGTCACGAGATAACTGTGTTTTTTATGGGTGCTTGGCTGCTTTGCGGAAGTCGATAAGTGGGAAAGCTTTTAGATTAAAACGAAAATCAAGGAACTTGGCAAAACGGAGATACAATTAAAGTTTCTTTCTCTTCGCGGAAATGAGAGTCAGAAGGGGGGAAAATTTGGCAGCTGCAATGATTTAATTTACTGGCCACGTCGACTTTTATATTATTTAACACAGAACAGACAGATAGACAGGGACAAAATTTTGATATGTTCAAATATTTAATACACATCTTACAAGAAGAATACAGATAACATAAAAATTGGACTAAACGATTCTCATTACGCACCAATTTTTAAATTGATATATTTCAACATTTAATAAGTAAATAGATATTATTTAACAATTTATTGTAAAATTTTAGTACAGTCAAAACGAAATAGAAAATCTATTTCAGGTGCGTTTATTTTAACAGGCAATCAAATTGAGGTAGTAAGTAATACACGATGGCAAATAATCTACAAATGGTTATTCGGGGTTGGTGGTTCGGCTCGAGTACGATAAGATCTTTTCGTCGAATGTAAATAACATATTTAACGTGAAAATCAATTTGCAGTCTATTTTACATTTAAATAGCACGCGATTTATTACCCCGTCTAATTCTAAATGGAATAGATTAGACCTGTATATTAATATCGGATATTCGAGAATAGTGGGAAATGGGACAAGCCACGTGTAATAAAATTAAATTAATTTTCCATGCCATTCCCCAAACTTTAGATGCTGTTATTTAACATGGTGGATATGGTGTTTCGTATCCATCTAGTTAGACGTTACAATTAGATCGTTGTTGCCAACAAACAAAAGCAAAAGCAATTACAGCCACTAGGGGTAAACAAGCTTCTAATTTAAACGCCAAACAAATATGCAAGCATGTCGAAAGGTTTCGGCAAAATTTTAATAAACACTTTTTTCTATCGTTTGTAATGACGTAAGAAATTATCCAATAAGTAGCTTACAGGTATTTAGTCATGTAAAGTTTTGTTTGAAAATGAACCGCAAATTAGGTTACAGTTATCAGGACAACTTATAGTCATAATAACTTGACCTTTAACTTTACACCCCAATGGTGGGTACAAAGTGTACCAAAACAATTTGGTTGGTAGCGTTGTGTCAATTTTATATAACTTGCACTTAAGTAAAACACTAATAATATAGGAATATTACTAATTAAGAGAGAACCTTATAGAATTTCTGGAATATATTATATGAGACTGTGCCAATTTGAAAATTTCGTGTAGTTATCGGATAAGTGGTGTTTGTTGACGTATTTCATTCTATATTGATGTTGTCGTGCTAAATGACGAACTTTCGTTGACCCGTCCGTTTGTTGACGGAATTTCTGCGTTGAGTGGTCAATAATTGTGCCATTTGTGGGATAATATGCGTCGCAGTTATTTGGAAACTAGCAAATCAGCCGACCACAATGCAATGTGACGGCTGCTCTTGTAATAGGACAACATCGTATTTGCATTAACCATTGGAAACTGTCAAATTCCTGCATATCGACAGGGTGGTTTATAATCTAAATCCTGTTATCACCTCGCATGTTTGTTGGTAAGCATATGAACAGAGGGAAACCAGCCAATTGCTGCATACCTGTCTCTATATGTGCTATCTACTCTATTCCAGTCTAAGGTTTGGTATTAGAATATCTAAAGATATCTCTAATAGGCGATTGAAAGGATTCGGTTGAGTATATGGAAAAATACTGGAAAACAATTAAATTTTTAACGTATAAAATTGAACGTTTTTGAAGTATAGTAATCAGTTTTTGGCCGAAATTGGTAAGGGTAGATTGTAACTTCAATAAACTGCTGTCCTAAGCAAAGTTAATGACCAAATTACAGGCAGTATATCGCCATCTACTACTGAACTGTAGTACTCCACATAAAATTTTAACTTCAATACAGTGCGTTAAAAAAATAATTATCCTAATCCTACCTACCTACTGTTCTTTTTCGCTTTCAATCATTTCATTGAACGTTAACTTAAAAAGCAGAATAAAAGAGAAATAAACAAACCAAAGCAAATTTATAGTTAATAGATTGCGTATCGCATTCTTTGTGAAACATTTTGAATACCAAAAAAAAAGGGGGTTTAGAGTAACAAAAACTGGGTTACGTTTCACGAAAATATTTTATTAATCTCTACAAATTTGTTTCAACCCTTGCGGGTCATTGTCAAGAGCTACGAAGTTACTAAAGATGTAAATAGTGTACCAGACTTATATAAACGGATTACAGTAGGCAAGAAGAATTTTATGCAGGTAGGTAACGGTTATCTATTTGGAAAATCCAATAACAGCGGAGAATCCAATGTGAACATTTCAATTTGATTATTTACAATATTTTCATTATTATTAATGGCTTTCTTAATTTCCAGAGATTCAAGTAAACTCAATTTACGACCCTTTTGAGCAGAATGTACAAGTTCAATTGAATTAATATCTAAATTATGTTTGAAATCTAGACAATGTTGAGCTATTCCTGTATTATTCTTTTTATTCTGAATGGCAAGCACATGTTCTTTAAGACGAGTTTTTATGGCCCTACCTGTCTGTCCCAAATAAAAGGCTGTGCAATCTTTACAGTATAATTTGTACACGCCACTTTTATCTATTGAATTTGTTTTATTTTTGTTGTTAACTAACAGAGTTTTTAAATTAATTTTGTTGACTAAAATTGGTATAATATTTAATTTAATTAGATGGTGTTTAATTTTGTATCCGACTTCTTTTACATAGTTAATAAAAGCGTATTTCTTATTTTCAGGAATTAAATCAGGAAGGAGACCGTTGTAAAGTTTGATTTCAATGAGTTTTCGTTGTTTACTTTTTAACATTTTGTCAATTAGGTTGGGATTATACCCGTTATTAATGGAAATCTGTTTTATAATTTTTAATTCTTTTTCAAAATTGGTTTTAGAAAGGGGTAAACTTATTAACCTGTGTAATAAACTATTAAAAGCTGCCATTTTGATGTTAAAAGATTGATTTGAGTCAAAGGGAATTACCGTGTCAGTTGTCGTAGGTTTTCTATAAATTTCAAACATAATTTCTTTGTTATTTTTGTATAAAGTAAGATCCAAAAAGTTTAACTTATTGTCTGTTTCAATTTCCATCGTGAATTGAATGTTCGAATCTATGGAATTTAATAATTTGAGAAAGTTGTCTAATTGTCTTAAGCTTCCCTTCCAAATACAAAAAACGTCATCCACATAACGTCTCCAAAGGGTAACAAGCTTGATAAGTTCAGAGTTAAGTTTAAAAAGTGAATTTTCGAAAGAGGCCATAAAAATTTCTGCAAGGAGAGGTGATAAAGGAGAACCCATAGGTAATCCATCATTTTGTTTAAAATAATTGTCTTCGAATTTGAAATAATTTTGATCTAAGCAAGTTTTTAGAATATTTAATAGTTCAAATTTTTCCATATGGTTTAGTTTAGGATTAACTTCTATTTTATTTTCTAAAATTTTGATTAGTTTGTTAACTGGAATTGAAGTAAAGAGACTTTTGACATCAAAGGATACAAATATAGATTTATCTGGAAGTTTAATAATCTTAAGACAATCAACTAACTGTAAAGAATTTTTAACACTAAAACTAGAAAAACAATCAAAGTTAGCCTGTAAAAGGTTATTGCAAAACTGACATAACTTATAAGAAGGAGCATTCAAATAAGAAACTATAGGTCTAATAGGTGCATTAACTTTATGAATTTTCGGTAGTCCATACAGGATAGGACTAGACGGGTTCATGCATTTAAACTTAAATGTATCTTTATTAGGAATTAAAGTTTTGCTATTATTGATGAGTTCTGTAATTATTTTTTGAGATTTTAATGTGGGATCACGTTTTAATTTAGAAAAAACATTGTTGTCTGACAGTAGCATATTAATTTTATCAATATAATCTCTTTTTTGTAAAATGACGACCGAATTCCCTTTATCAGCTTTACAAATTATAAGGTTACTTTGAATACATTTAGATTTAATGGACTTGATAGTTTTGGAAACATTATTATAGTTATGGCTAATTTGTGTAGACTTAATGATTTTCGCCAAATTGTGTTTATCTATTATTTCTACTTTATCTGATTTGTTTAAGGCAATATCAACGTTAACACCTAACAATTCTAAATCTTTAAATGAAGTTGTTAATTTTGGCGAAAATTTTAAGCCTTTGTTTAAAAGGTTCAATTCAGTGTTATTGAAATTAACATTCGATAAATTTACGGTTCTCTCAGAGAAATTAAAATTAGAATGGTCTAAGTTGTTGTTGTTTATACCTGAAGCAATATTCTTAGTTTTAGTCTTAAGTTGTGTGCTTTTGAGTTTGTCCAACTTCCTGTTTAACTTTAACTGATGTTTTTTGATGTTAATGTTGACTTCTTCGTGGATGTTTGAAGTGATGCAATCAAAGATGACATTGTGGAACCTGGTGTGCATCTGCATGTGTATAAGTTTGAGGTGTTCACCTACATTTTGTCTTCTTGTCTGCCACTTTTTGATTTCCAAATTAAACCAACAATTTTGAGCTGCCTCTACTGCTTTTTGAGCTTCCGGTGATTTATTCTTGCACTTAACCATCATATACACTGGTATGACTTTAAACTTAATACACTGCTTATTAAACCAAATATGGTTGAAGTATGTTTTAATTTTGAAAAGTAATTTCCTGTATAGCGATACTATTTTTGCGTCCCTCGCGTTTAAAATATAGTTAATAGATTGCGTATCGCATTCTTTGTGAAACATTTTGAATACCAAAAAAAAAGGGGGTTTAGAGTAACAAAAACTGGGTTACGTTTCACGAAAATATTTTATTAATCTCTACAAATTTGTTTCAACCCTTGCGGGTCATTGTCATTCAGGTATAAACAACAACAACTTAGACCATTCTAATTTTAATTTCTCTGAGAGAACCGTAAATTTATCGAATGTTAATTTCAATAACACTGAATTGAACCTTTTAAACAAAGGCTTAAAATTTTCGCCAAAATTAACAACTTCATTTAAAGATTTAGAATTGTTAGGTGTTAACGTTGATATTGCCTTAAACAAATCAGATAAAGTAGAAATAATAGATAAACACAATTTGGCGAAAATCATTAAGTCTACACAAATTAGCCATAACTATAATAATGTTTCCAAAACTATCAAGTCCATTAAATCTAAATGTATTCAAAGTAACCTTATAATTTGTAAAGCTGATAAAGGGAATTCGGTCGTCATTTTACAAAAAAGAGATTATATTGATAAAATTAATATGCTACTGTCAGACAACAATGTTTTTTCTAAATTAAAACGTGATCCCACATTAAAATCTCAAAAAATAATTACAGAACTCATCAATAATAGCAAAACTTTAATTCCTAATAAAGATACATTTAAGTTTAAATGCATGAACCCGTCTAGTCCTATCCTGTATGGACTACCGAAAATTCATAAAGTTAATGCACCTATTAGACCTATAGTTTCTTATTTGAATGCTCCTTCTTATAAGTTATGTCAGTTTTGCAATAACCTTTTACAGGCTAACTTTGATTGTTTTTCTAGTTTTAGTGTTAAAAATTCTTTACAGTTAGTTGATTGTCTTAAGATTATTAAACTTCCAGATAAATCTATATTTGTATCCTTTGATGTCAAAAGTCTCTTTACTTCAATTCCAGTTAACAAACTAATCAAAATTTTAGAAAATAAAATAGAAGTTAATCCTAAACTAAACCATATGGAAAAATTTGAACTATTAAATATTCTAAAAACTTGCTTAGATCAAAATTATTTCAAATTCGAAGACAATTATTTTAAACAAAATGATGGATTACCTATGGGTTCTCCTTTATCACCTCTCCTTGCAGAAATTTTTATGGCCTCTTTCGAAAATTCACTTTTTAAACTTAACTCTGAACTTATCAAGCTTGTTACCCTTTGGAGACGTTATGTGGATGACGTTTTTTGTATTTGGAAGGGAAGCTTAAGACAATTAGACAACTTTCTCAAATTATTAAATTCCATAGATTCGAACATTCAATTCACGATGGAAATTGAAACAGACAATAAGTTAAACTTTTTGGATCTTACTTTATACAAAAATAACAAAGAAATTATGTTTGAAATTTATAGAAAACCTACGACAACTGACACGGTAATTCCCTTTGACTCAAATCAATCTTTTAACATCAAAATGGCAGCTTTTAATAGTTTATTACACAGGTTAATAAGTTTACCCCTTTCTAAAACCAATTTTGAAAAAGAATTAAAAATTATAAAACAGATTTCCATTAATAACGGGTATAATCCCAACCTAATTGACAAAATGTTAAAAAGTAAACAACGAAAACTCATTAAAATCAAACTTTACAACGGTCTCCTTCCTGATTTAATTCCTGAAAATAAGAAATACGCTTTTATTAACTATGTAAAAGAAGTCGGATACAAAATTAAACACCATCTAATTAAATTAAATATTATACCAATTTTAGTCAACAAAATTAATTTAAAAACTCTGTTAGTTAACAACAAAAATAAAACAAATTCAATAGATAAAAGTGGCGTGTACAAATTATACTGTAAAGATTGCACAGCCTTTTATTTGGGACAGACAGGTAGGGCCATAAAAACTCGTCTTAAAGAACATGTGCTTGCCATTCAGAATAAAAAGAATAATACAGGAATAGCTCAACATTGTCTAGATTTCAAACATAATTTAGATATTAATTCAATTGAACTTGTACATTCTGCTCAAAAGGGTCGTAAATTGAGTTTACTTGAATCTCTGGAAATTAAGAAAGCCATTAATAATAATGAAAATATTGTAAATAATCAAATTGAAATGTTCACATTGGATTCTCCGCTGTTATTGGATTTTCCAAATAGATAACCGTTACCTACCTGCATAAAATTCTTCTTGCCTACTGTAATCCGTTTATATAAGTCTGGTACACTATTTACATCTTTAGTAACTTCGTAGCTCTTGACAATGACCCGCAAGGGTTGAAACAAATTTGTAGAGATTAATAAAATATTTTCGTGAAACGTAACCCAGTTTTTGTTACTCTAAACCCCCTTTTTTTTGGCAATGCAAATTTTATTGACGTAAGCAACATCGTAAGAGCTCTTAAACTCGTTGTTTACGTTTTGAATTAAAAAGAAATAATGTCCTTGTTTTCTCAAAAAATAAAAGACAGTTTTAGTATAAAAACATTTCATGAAAAACCGCTGTAAAAAAGGCTTACTCTGAGGATTACGCAAAAAACAAGTTAGTGACATAATTTTTTTTTTTTGTAAGCACCCATAGGTGCATAAGTGCACGAATATCGTGGAAAATTATATAAAAATCTAGCTGTTCCTCTTATAATGGTCATTATTACATAATTTAAAATATAATAGTCAAAATTTTTAGCTCTAGCATTAATATTTTACCATCGAAAACTTTGAATAACCTTATGGTATTATTTCCCTTGACAAAACGACAATCCAAATTCTGAAACATTATTTATTTTTTCCCCCGTTGTATTTATATTTCCGTATTTAAGGCACAATAGCCCAAAAGATGTTGTAAATTTGAATTACCTACCCAATTTTACTTTTCGTCTTTACTTCATTTAACTTTTTTATTACATTATTACAATCAGAGTGTCTCAAATACTGTACAAAATTTTATTACTTTTCGCTGAATAAAAAAATGGAGATGGTACCATCATAATTATAAGGAAAGAAAACGAAAACTAAGAAGAGACTCTTGATTAAAGCTGGAAAATCTGATTTGCAAGACAATTGCTTTTATTTCTGTAGGCCCTAAAAGTTTCTAGGCGCAAACAAAATACTCGTGTTGATATTAAATTAGCGAAACTTTTTTTTTTTTTAATTATTTCCTGCCTTTCTATTCTAGCTTTTGAAAAGTTTTGCTTGTCGCGGTTTGTAAATATATTTTTACTTTCTCTTATTGGGGGTTTTATCAGCACTAAAAATTCAAATTCATTTCAACAATATTAACAAAGTTTTACTAATCAAGATATTTGATATATCTATACAAGGAGTCTAGTGAAGATAAAAAAGATTAGTAATGTTTCTTACTGTCAGTGTAAAGTCGGGGAGTTATTAAAAATCGTGAGAGAATGGGTGATTGTTGAACCTAGCGTCTTAGAAATTTTCTAGGAAATACCAGTTTGTTTACCTAGCTGAAGGCGTTTTTTCATTAATTGTATTTATGAATAATGGAAAGCTTCTGTTATTTACCAAACACATATTTTGCAACTGTAACTGATGAAGATTAATACTACACCAAATTTAATTTATTGGAATTAACTTATCCATTGGTATGAACAATTTATTGTTCCTATAGGTTTTTTGTGTATCGAAGCTTGTAGATGTGGGTGTCGAATCGAATCAAATCGAATGTAAATAGCAACCTGTTGCGAAGTGTCTTCATTCTCGTTATGCATGCATATGAAAAGATAACAAAACATGTCTTCAGTGAGTTATTGACGATTTGGGGGTTGTTGGGTTACGTTCAAAAAGTTAAATTTTAACCACTACTGGAGTAGATGTTCTCAAAGAAATTTACAGAGTGGGGCGGGGGGGGGGGGGGTTAAATGACAGTCACTTTCTGAGGATTACTAATCGTATAATATCTACCCATTGTAGGTTTATCCACATGCTTTTTAATTATGTATGACCAAGTAATCCATCATTATATTTAATTAGCACTTTGGAGATTTTAACTTTTTTATCTTCCTTTTGCCTATCTCATCGTTCTCTCCCCAAATACCGCCCACTTATTTTCATCATTACTAACGGAGACTAAGAAGACTACAGCAAAGTGTAGACAGGAAGGTGAGAATGATATCACCTTGAGGTAACATCTTTATTGAACACTTTAGAAGCATTCTTGTTGACAAGACGATTGAGCTTATGACTTACATGGTTACCTGCAAAGTTTTGGTCTTCTCCCATGGTGCACTCAACTAGTTGTTAGTGGACCTCCTGCCCTACACCCACTTCCAAATGACTGGGGCTTAAGTTCCCTCCACTCACTTTCGTATGACTAGAGTGTCCTCCCGACATTTCAGTGGGGAGAGTAACAGTCACTTGCGGATCGTAGAAAAAAGTTGGTTAAATTTAGGAGATAGTTTAAAGGGGGATGTATTTTCAGTTATTCCAACGCGTGTGGTCTGCAAGAAAAAAAATAGTGGTTAATGAATCAATCAGTTACGTGCCATAGAGTGACTGGTTAAATAGGTGAATGGACTAACAAGTTTGCAAGAATTAGATGTAAGCTAAAGTTCTACGAGACTGGATGTAATAACCTGTATATTATGAAATACGAATGTCAAATTTTCAATTTTTGGAGCTACAGCTTTAATTTATTGTTTTTAAACTGTATATAAAATACATCTCGTGCGTAACGACTGAAACGAATGAATCGGATAAATCCTTTCAACTATTTTTCATTGTCTCAACTTGTCACAATTTCTTTTTGTGGTTGTGTGAAATATATTCGCCTATAGACATGCATCTGCATATGAAACACATAAAAATACGACCGTTTCGCAAAGAAAAAATATTTCAGTGTATTTGTAACGAATTTTTAGCATTAACAATAAAACAAAACAAACCGAATCAAATGAACGTTTCATTCACAACCAATCAATAGCAATGATGTGTGACGCATCAATTTACGGAAATGTGGACTGTTCAATATTTCAAATTTGATGGTACGGTATTACACGTGATTTAATATTAAGGAGGTAATAATAAAAGGAAGAGCCTGTTGATAACAAATGTTAAAATATTTACTTCTGAATACTACGGTTTTTATAAAATTGCAACAGAATTACGTTTCTGTTTGACATTAAAGAAAATAAAATAAACAGTAAGTTAGTAGTTAAAAAAGCACAATTATGAAATACTTTTATACCTAATGCTATTTTAATGATGTAGTCTCTGCTGCCAATCAATTTAATTAACATTCCCGGGTAGCAATTTATGTAAAAGTCTTTCTTACTTGAACTTACAAGTTTTATAAATTTAAGTAATTGTAAATAGTAAAGACGGAAAGAAATTAGTACATACTAGATACTATATAAAAGCTTCATCGTATGATTGAAACACATGGGAAGTATTTTAGCATTTATGCATAACTGCATCCCCTTAAAAGGTAGAATGAATTCCTGGTGGAATTACACAAAAAGGTTCAAGCGATGACTGCTGAATGTTCCTCTCTTTTCGTTGTATCAGTTAGTTTTCGGTTTTTAAAGTCACTTCTATTAAAATAAATGGTTTGATTTACCTTTCAGTAAATGGGGAAATATTATATTTCTGTCCCCTTTTGTGCATACCTAACATTCCCTTAAAAGAAAAGAATATTTATGTTGTCTATCGGTTGATTGAATTTTAAACTTGTTTGTTAAAACACCAAAGAAATAAACGGCAAAGAAGTTTTTGTTTACGTTTCTTGAATAGGTAATCAGTTTTTTGATTAAAAATGAAAAACGAAGACGATTACTGTAAATAATAATGTTTAGAAATTCTGGAATAACTTTATTTTTAATTATTCTATTCTAATTGCTTTTAAATAATAAAATTCCATAGAAGCTTTGTAAATAAAAAACGACTTAAAAGGGTGGAAATGTCACTCAAAAGAAAGCAACCAGCGTATCAAACATTTTCATCGGATAAAAAATTAATCAAGAACTGGGAACATAATTACAGGTACCTTTTAAATTAACGAGTGTTGAGTAGCTTTTTTCAGTCGCATCGCAATTTTAAATGCAATAGCATCAATGGCACCCTTTCTTTTCCTTTTTTCTTCATTTTCAGTATTTCTACAATTGCTGCCGACATTGGATTTCAAGTAATTTTCCAACTGAAAAGGTGTAATTATTTTATAGCTTTAGTTTCTATTCCATTACCTTGAATCTAGTCAGATGCAGATGAGATCTAAAACGCTTTTGTTCATTTAAGAACTCCGTATTGTTACAGAAAATGACCTTTTGTCTTGAAATGGAAAAACTTTATAGCTCGTAAGTACTTTAATTGCCAATTGGTTTTCATTAAAGTCGACTAGGTATATAGGCTGTTGTCTAATCTGCAATTAAATACGTGGAAAACGAGAGTCATTTACCCGATAAATTGAGAATCGATTGCGACTATAAATAAACGGAATTGGAGGGAGAAACGCGAAATGACTTTTATTTTCCAAATGTATGTTTTTTCTACCAAACGCAGCAATGTTATTTGGGCTACGGCTAAAGTTTTTAAAACTTTGGACTTTCTGACACATTGCCTCACTGTTTTATGGTATATCCCTGAACATTCTCTTATCACCACTGTCTTGAAGCTATGCCTTTATTCGAAAACTTATTTCGCTTTACGAAGTGTTAGATAGTTGAATTATAAGAGTGACGCTTTCTTGGCAATTTTATTGCTTCCAAAAAAAAAAAAACAAAGTTGTGGCGACATGCGGCACGTAGGAAGGAATTTCAACTATTAAAGTCATCAGACTGTAACTCAGGTAAATGTTTGGCTGATGAGACACAGCTTGTTTCCTATCTTTTGGTTTAGTATGTTAAAAACTTTAAATATTGTTACAAGTACTTGCTAATTAAGTTGGTGTGAGCATAATTAACGAACTTCTTCCCTGAATACATAAGGAATATTCCCGGCTTTCCTGAAACATCTAGAAAACACCAGCAACGATCAATGGGAAAACAATTGGATTACTAGACGGCTGTAGAATTCCCTAGAAAGAGGCTGAAAGGACTATAAAAGGCGGAGACGGCACACACCGAGTTAGTTGACAGTGGACAGCTGATGTTTGGAAGCGAAGCGATCGATAGGCGAACAACAGGCGATAGATAGATAGTGTCTACATTATAGCGAGTGTTTACAGTAGAGGCGAGCGGGAAAAGAGACTTTTTAGTGAAATAAATTGTGTAGACTTGTTTATAACTGTAGTGTAGTCCAATTAACTTTAGTAATTAAATCAATTCGTTGTTTTGTTTTGTTAATTGTGTTTTCTGTGACTGAACACGTCACAATATGATCATGAAAGTAATATGAAATATAAGTTTCAACATCCTTAGTTTTCCACTACTATTACTTTTAGGATAAGAGTTTATTAAAACTTTTTGGATTTTTCATTCTTTAGTTTTATTGCGTCTCACTGTAGGCAATTTATTTTTAACCGACAGACTTTCTCATATGAGACATAAAATGTTACAGAGATGTAGTTTTATTAGTGAATCTCCAAAATTTTTGGTCGTAATAAGATATATAAATTTATTTGACAATGTAATTTTAAAAGTTCCTATCTCAAAAAGCTTCGATAAAAATTTTCAATATCAGAATTATTAAAAAAAATAAGATTCGTAATCAACGGTTATGTACATAGATATAACAAATAAGATACATAAGACACCCTTCTGGAGGCTTCACTAAAATATTTATTTTAATCTTTCATGACATTTCGTTTCGACATAAAGGGTCGTTAATATTTATAATAACTCATACACGTGGACAGAAAGCTAAAGTTAGGATTTTCGATGGCTTGTTTAATTTTAGAACGATCCATTAATGGATAAATGTTGCGTAACAAAAGGAATCAATGTTGTACATAGAAAACTGAATTATTATCGTAATAATGTCCTAACGAAGCACGCGAACTGGCCATAAAGGCGTGTGCCTACTGCAAAAATGTGGTCGACATTTCTCGTCCAAAAAAAGAAAATGAATACTACACCACGAGGATGAATGTAACTTCTGTGGTTATTCATTCGTTAGTGTTTTATTCATTTTTAATGGCTGGGAGTTGTAAAATGAGAATGATTGCAGAGGTTAATTTTGCTTTAAGCGCCGTTTCGTGCTTCATGTGAGTACATAATGATTGCGATCAGTTGTATTTCTTATAATTTACGGTTAAAAATTTACTGCACGGACATCGGAATTGCCAACGTTTCACTACAATACATTGAGATTAAGCTTGATAACGAACAACAGCCGAGAATTTCCCAGCGATGCACTGAAATTATTTGAATGAGCGATAGACTTAATTTAATCAATAGGGAAATCGAATTTTTGTGAAATTATGGAAGTGGACCTCAAGAAGAAAAATACTTTGAACTGTCGTTTATAATAGTACATTAGAAATGTTTAATTTTTACCTCCACTCCCTAAGCGTTCATCCTTTCAATTTCAAGCTATCCCCAAACACTATTTTAAAGGTTTTCTCCCTGATGTTCTTTCATCCTTTCTCCCGCTTTTACCGATGATTATATTTTATTATACTTTTTAATTGACAAACTTATAATTGCAATTTTATTTAAAGAGATGTTACATGTAATAGGCAAGCAAATACTACAAGGTTGACTTTTAACAAGGGAAAACGTAGGCTGAAATTGTTATCTAAATGAACTTTAATCCTTAAGGTTTAGTTATAAAAGTTACTGATTTTTTATGAATTTATGACAACCAGAAATTTAACAAACTTCCGGCATCCCTTGCAAATTGTCGTCTGCGATGATATCTTGTAAGGTTCTTTTATTTTTTAGAAAACTATAAAATGCTGAGACTATTCGTAACCCGCTATCTCCCTTAATCACACACAGCAACCTCTTCGACCACAATTTAACTACGAAGGTGTGTACAAAAGAATTGTTATTTATGTACGCCAATTCCTTAGAGAAAACGATTTGAACTAGAAACTCGACTTTATATGCCTCATAAAACAAAAATAGCTACAGTAGCCTATTTAGTGTTGTGTGTTGTCAGTTTTTAAATTATTCTTCTTATTTCTTCGAATCTGAAATGTAATTTATTTTATTGTTCGCTAATCCTACGCTTTTGTGTTCGTTTACAAGTCTTCCATTCACAATCCCCACACCACACAACAGAATCTTGTTATCCCTCCATCTATCGAAATAATTATGTAGATTTAGTAATATCAAGATTTTTTTTTTAAATCTCATCTACTTGAGGATTTAATTTGTGTATGATGTATTTGTTTGTGAAAACGAATTTTGTTATATTTCAACATCCAATCCGAAAACGTTCAAAAGGGGAAAACCTTTTATGTTTCGGATTGTATCATTTGGTGTAGTGGGTATATGGAAAGTGCACCTTTGGACTTTTCATTGAGTTTCTTTGAGTGTAAAAGCGCACATATTTGATTTTCAATGCCATTAAAGTCTCCCTCAGAGGCAAATACGAAATTCTTGTTCACGGGTCATTCAGATTACGTCTGCCAAAAGTACGTTTGTATTTTATGAATACAAGCATACAATTTTGTACGTAATGCATATAAAAGTATATAATGGGTATATGTTTCCACTTTACGGCAGACCTTATCCTTTTGAACGCTACAGTTAATCCTTTTGACCGGCTTCATTTTAAAATAAAGTTGCATTAGTGAATACTTTTCGTGGGGAAATGTATTCGTTTTAGATGTGACATAGATACCTAAGTACTTCCTACTAAATGAAATTGTAAAATGTGTAAGGCTTATTGATTATAAAGCCACACTAACGTTTCGCAAGTATGTACAAGGAAACCTACCCTAAAGAAATCTCGTATATAAATGTGAGATATCGATATGCTTTAATAATCAACAAGCCTTTAACCTTTTACTGGATCATTTCTTTGTTGAATTCATTCGTATAATTCAGTTAAGTTAAATATGGGAAAAGGCTGGTTTTATTTAAAAGAAAGTACATCAAAGTATTTCAGATGTTTCCCTAAAAACGTACCCCATAAACATGCGTTTGAATAAAAATGTATTTCATATTATTTAACATTGGGTAAATTGTGGTAATTTTGATGATCTTCAAATACGTGATAAATATATTGAAATTTGATCTAGATAAGTATATCAGTAATTTTTCATTTTTTGTTGCGTTTATTACCCCAAAAAAACGCTGACGTATTCGTTTTACAAATTGTTGCTTTAAAAATTCATCGTAATAAAATGGGACGACAGTTTACGTACGTACATTAGTTTTTCGCTGTTCTTTTTTCTTATTTTTTCGAGTCATTTGAAATGTGCCTTTGGGGCCCCGTGTACTACTTAAAATAAAGCGCTTAAGAGACAGGCAGGATTTATTATTACTCTTAATGAGCGTCAACAAAATGAGGAGGCTTAAGTGATAGCAAAAATGTTGGTTGTAGGCATGTTTGAAAGTTTGTTTAAGATATAAACGGTTTCGTGGCAGGGTATCATAAAATTATATTTTTATTGATTTACTGACACCAACAAATAATTCGCGAGCTTTTAATTAACTCTTTAGATTTTTAGTTAAAAAACGTTTTTCATATTATTTTGCTTCAAATAAACAAAGAGATTAAATTGTCATCAGGTTTAAAGCCGCTTTAAAATTATATTTTTTATTTTGATTAATGTGTCAGCCTTTAGAGGAATTTAAATTTTTTCAAATTTCCTCTATCGCCATGTCCTCCACTGAAAAATATATTTTTACTTTATTAACAAATATTGGCCCAAAATTGTTAATTTTAAATCGAACTTAATTTGCAGACTCTAATGAATATTGTCTATTCTAACTGAAATTTGCCACTTCCCGAGGCGTTCTGGGGTTAATTAGGATTAAAATATACAATTTGAAAGCTTTAGTTGACGGCCGTCCCAATTTAAATTAGTAAAAGACTTCTTCCAATGCCTTAGTTTATTAATTAAACGAAAATGCAAATTCTGTACTCAAAACAAGTTTATTTTATTATAATAGGTTTATCATTCGTAGAGGGCTACAATAGAAAAAAAATATTTGAAATGAAACGCCCTATTTAGATTACTGTTGTTGGGAATTGATAACGTTTTGTACTTTCGGAAAATTGGTGTGAAAATATTAAAGTCAATTTCTCTTTAGTTGTTCAACTATTTATCATTTTACTATCATCTACTTCCTTAATATTTGGTAATTAATTAACTGTATATGGTGCAAAGGGTATCTTTTTAATAAGGGAAGAGAGGTATTTTTTTTTTGTAGTGAGCGCATAAATTACTTCATTAACAAAATAAAAGCATCAGTTTTTCTTGAACAGTAGTTCTATTTCCGCTCTAGAAAGGAATGTCGACACGCTTTAACGTAAAAGCAATCAGTGTACCTGACATTTTGATGAATGGGTATTTCCTTAGGCGTTATCCTTAAGGATCATTTTTATCTTTTCAGGATTCGCCTTATGAACGTGCTGAAATATCCCTGGGTACATGACCATCTATCGTTAAGACGTCGTCAGCTGTCATCACTGACATGGGGTCGTTCTCGAAAAGGTAGGTGAAAAACTATCTGTCCAATAGCCAACCGTAATTTGATCATAGTGCATATTTCCATTTTCTAAATGTTTTGAAATAGAAGAAGGAACGACGATGCTCTAAAATTTTCCTGTTTAAATGTATTATATTCTCAAAATAAATTTGCGCCATAACAGGACAGAAATATTCAAGACTTTCATGAGACGTGACATTTATTAAATATTTGTTTTTGTGTTCATGAGATTTGAAATATTTTTACCGGTCATTTTAAATTAAATTAAACCAAATCAGCGAGTACTTAAATGTACAATAAGGTCAAACTTTTTGTGACTGACTAGGCCTGTGCTAAATTAAATTTCTAAAATTTATACTTCGGACATAATTGCCTGCACAAATTTCAAATATACCTAAATCGACAAGAATTCTTGTCTAGGTTTTTAATAAAAGTTTAGTTCCTTTATTAAAGTATATTAGGGACCTACGTTATTAAATTCTTCATAAATCTCAACATGATAAACAACCAAGTGTAAGTAGGTACGGAAAGGAAAATATTGCATTATCTGGATATGAAAATTAAAATTGCAAATGAAATTACATGGCTTATATTTCATTCTTTATACTGGGTCAATTTATGCATACCGTAATTACAAGGAAACAATACAAAATAAATTTTCAATTAAGAAATTTATCAAGAATGAGTGGGTAGGCTCTTCAGTAATATTAACACTATGTAATAATTACATAGGAAATGTTTTTATTTATGTTAAAAAATTGGGATAAGAAATTTAAGATTAGGTACTCTATTTTTAGTTTCATTGTCGTGGTTATCTGTTGCTTTTCTTGGTAGACACCGATTAGTTAAAAATTTATTTAAAAAGAAAATCTTTTATTTCAAAGGCCTAATTGTGTAAATATATACCTTCCTAACGATTTTTATTTTCATTACAACTTCAAAAGAATTTCCAACTTCTCCAAAGATTAATCTTTTAAAAAAAGTTTTCCGGCGATAATTTTATATTTTCTTAAAAAATAAATTGGCATAATTTTTCCTCCTTTTTAACTGTGAAAAGCTGTTTGATTTATTGTTTTGCCACAATTTCTACAACTTTATAAATTACTCAGCTTATCGCACCGTGCGACAATCTCGAGCTTTTTATCGCTGCCTTTTCTTAATGATTTTGGTGGTTTCAACTAAACAAATCGCGTGTAGGTGTTGCGCAAAACTATTTTTAGTGTGGTTTGTTTTAACAAGTATTTATCTCCGAAAAGTATAAATATACAACAGCAAGATTTCTTTATAGAAACACAAGACAAAAAGAAACAAAAAAAAGGAAATATTAATGAAGTCGTAGTAATTTATTTTAGGTATTGTAATCCCTAACCATAACTATTTACTATTAGATTTGCTTCATTATAGACGTTTTTCTACACAAAGATTTGGTTTTTTAATAAATGCCGGAGCGGGAATGTGGTATTTAGCCTACTTGGGAATTTAGTCAGTATCTGGACGGATTTTGAAGTGTTTGTTAATTAAAAGCCTGATCGGGCGTTACAATGTACTTCTAATCAGGTAATAAGTTTTTAATTTAGTCAGGTGCTGTATCGGTTGATTAATCTTTAGCCCTGTTTGTTATTAAACAATTATTTTAGTTTAATAGGTCACCAAAAGAATATTTTATTTATAGTAAAGGATTTTTAATTGATATTTTCTTTATTTATTAACAGTTTCTCTTAAATTTTGTAATAATTAAAAACGGGTTATTGTTAAGGGCACAAAACTATATTATCGCAATTTTCTTTTCCCATCTCAATCTTTGCAATTGGAAAAAGCATCCCCTATGGCTTTTGATGCATCTTTATCGGTCGATACGTTGGTGTATTTCTTCAACATGGCTGAAAATATTATAAACTTGTAATAACAACAAATATAAATAACTATTAGCAATTTACAACTTACAATTACTGTTTTAAAAAACTAAAACAACTTTTAGCTTTAATACTTACATATCAGGACTTCTGTTATTGCGAAGTTTCTTATAAGAATTTTGTCCTTCGCTTCCCTTTGTGCTGTCAGCATCATGGCAACATTTTGCTGAAATAATAGTTTTAAAATGTTGGCGGTTATTTTGCCTATCCCAGCTAGTTTTTTTTAAATCAGACAATAATATTTCCTAAAAAATAAAAAAAAATTTATAGTAATTTGTTTCGTCTCTTATGCAACAATGAAATTAGGACCACGTTTCAAGAGCATCACATTGACTTTTAAGCAAATCTTGTAGAAGCACGAAATATGCCATTTAATTTATATATGTATGTATACAGGGTTTTTCAAGTTGATGGGCTATTAGAAGTATATGAATTAGTAGAAGGAATTAAATTCTGAAACTTGGGCTCATTTGGTTATTGTTTATGCCGCTTCTTTTAAAAATATTTTCAAGTTCGATTTACATCCGGTTATACCGGAAGTCGATACCAACTTTGTTATTTTAAATGGAATGGTATATTTTTTACGCTGAATTCGAATAAAACTTGTAATTCTAAGGTAAGTTTGATAACCAACTTGTACACCTATGACGATCGGTTTCTGAGTTAATTTAATTTATAGAAAAAAAATCGCTACCGCAACCCAAATTATAAAAAATCATAACTTCCACAAAATACGACTTAGAGTGTTGAAATTTTTACTAGTAATAGCTGAATATTAGTGCTAACGCCTTGACAAAATTGAATTAAACACGAATTACTTCGTTTTTTCAAATGGCACCTACTATTTTTTATTTTTTCAATCGATTCCTTTTTTATCCTCTTTCGATCCATATGGATACTTCCTATTTTATTTCAAAATTTTGGAATAATTTTGAATTATTACTTAAGATAGGAAGTATCCATCTAGATCGAAAGAGGATGAAAATTAAATTAACTCAGAAACCGATCGTCATAGGTGTACAAGTTGGTTATCAAACTTACCTTAGAATTACACGTTTTATTCGAATTCAGCGTGAAAAATATACCAGTCCATTTAAAATAACAAAGTTAACATCTACTTCCGGTATAACTGGATGTAAATCGAACTTGAAAATATTTTTAAAAGAAGCGGCATAAACAATAACCAAATGAGCCCAAGTTTCAGAATTGAATTCCTTCTACTAATAGCCCATCAACTTGAAAAACCCTGTATATACTTACATGCAAACGTAGATAATGGACATTTTACAATTACATAATTACTTACCTCTAAATCAGATGCTCATTTTTTTATATAATTTTACTGTATTCACTATTCATTTTTGATTTGCCTATCAACACCGGTGAATCACTTCAATAAATAAATTAGTACGAGGACGCTACTTTGGGGGTCGAAATGCGACTGACTGTAACTGAAGACCGACGACAAAATTGCCGCCACCCATCATTCTACATAAATATACCTGTACATATTTAAAAAAAAAAATATAAAACTTTTTCGGAGGTGTACCGCGACTGCCGACACAGGCATTCGTCTACAAGCGTACAAAGTAACTTTTTACGCCATGTATGCCGACAATCGACGTTATAGTTTTAAATTATTTTTATCACCCAAAAAGGTACATGGAAATGGAACCTACATGTTTCTCTCTATTAGGCTCCCAATTGGGATCCACGCGATCGGGGCACAGACAATTTCCCCTACTATATCCCCGACCAGGAGTATGCAATCCGATAACGTACATTTCACCGGATTATTTACCCTGCAAGGCTCATGTGGAAAGGGCTGTTAAATTCACCCAAACTACTTGCCTGGTCGGGTCTACGACTTCAGGAACAGTTTTATCACCCCGACTGGGTGTACGCCAGCAACAAGGAACGCCCGGTTAAATTCGAAGTAATTTGTCCTTTTTTATGGGACTTAGTTGTCAGTGTGCTTATCCTAACGTATTTATTCTTCCTTTCTGTACACTTTTGTATTTCTCATATCCTTCCAATCTCATGTTCTCTATTCTACGAATTATAGCTCGTTCAAGTAATGTATCAAATCCATAATAATTATTCAAGTGCGTAACAATTATGCAACAGTTACATATAATTTCCTGTAATATACTATATATAACTGATCAGGTCTATCGTAGATCTGAAAACTACTTATAATGGGTTGATTGCGTGACAAAATCTGCAATTTTTGTTCTGAAAAAGCCACTGTAATGGCTGATAAGAATCCACCTAAATATATGTACCATATATAAATTACTACCTACCCATACCGGTCGCTTTTTGCGGAAGTAGAAAGGGTGCTCGTGAGCGTGCTTGCTTCTTTTAAGTTAAAAATGACAAAATCGCTTTAAACTATCGTGATGGTAGCATGTTCAGTCGCGTATGGTTTGCAAAGGTCTTCAATTTATTGATCCGAAAAGCGCTTCGAACACGGTAACGCTTTTGCCTTTTTCAAAATAAAATCTTTCCGCCTGAAAGATTCACTGCCTTTCGCAAAGTGCTAACGTCAATCTCTTGTACACTATAAGGAAACATTATTCGCCATCCTTTACTTAACCGTTGTAATGGTTGCATATTATCCTCTTTCGTACCTTTCTTTTTTTCCCTAACAATGGCTTAAATATTCCATAAATTACATCTTTTGAAGTACTTACATTCCTCGATTAAATCATTGAATAAAAGTTTTACTGTTTACGACCATTTACTGAGCTGTGCATTATTTATTATTTTTTTACCTCAAAACCAATAAACTTTTTTAACAAGAATTTGAAAGGAGCTGTTTTCTTGTTCGACTTTTTTATTGTAATGTTACTAAGCAATCTCCCCATTTATTGTAAAAAAATGTAAAAACTAGACATGGGCTTGTTTATGTTAGCAAAATTTCCTTTTTTAGTTTTTCGGGGAAAAAAGCTTCGTTTATTTGTCAGCAGAGGAAACGTAAATTTACATTTTATTGTGTTAGATAAGTGAAGATAAAAAAATGTTTGTGGTTGTCTGTTTTTGTTACATTTCAGAAGTTGTTTACGAAATTTTCTTTTGTGTATGCGAATGTCAAAGTGAAACTAGATTTTCATTTAGGCAATTTCTCTTTTACCCGATAAAGCGGAACCTCGCATAAATAAAGTGGTCTTTGAGATATTACAAAGGGAGAGAAGTCAGCAAAGATTTATTTGTGACATTGTCGACTTTGTCTAACGTTTCAAAAGTAGATATAAACAACACAGAACTTATAAGGAAAGTTTATTTTCTAGAAGACTTAGAACGTGATGCCAACAAGCTTTTATTACGTAATGTTAAATTGCAAACAAACCGTTGAAATTGCGTTTGCTTTGTGTCTGTGTCATGTATTTTACGCTCAACTCAAACTTGCAAGTAAAAGTAATTTTCCAGTTTTAGGGAATTTATCATTACGATCATGCGTTTATTCTTTAACAAACGAAAAAGGAAAAGATCAACAATTGTATAAATCAAGGGGTTATATTATTATGATTATCATTTCTACTTAAGGAGAGCTGATCTTGGATGAAGTAACATAAACAGATGGTTTACTAAAACATAGTTCCATAAAAGTTAATAGAGTTACATATTTTATTATTTTCGCAGCTGATATCAAACGTAATCACTCACTCCACAAGTACAGGTAGATATATTTGCTTAATGAGAACTATTTTTCTTGCCTAGCGGGTATATAATTTAAAAATAAAACGTAAAAGGCACGGAAACTTAAAATTCAGTAATGCTCACCTTTTCAGTTGAGGTCGTAGCGGTTCCAATTTTGTCTGTCTATTGAATGGAGCGCTTCGACTTCTATTATAATCACTATCTATACATAGAAGCAGATTTGAATCTTTCTACGCATAATGATTTTCACTCCTATCTGGTGCCTCATAATATACTAAAGCCCCAAACTTAAGGGTTCATTGCTTGTACAGTTTTACTGATTAAATATATTTATCATTTCTAAAAGCAACAAGATGATGAAACTTATACTTATTTAAAGAAAGTAGAAAGTTCATATGCAAATCGAGATGAACGTTTCGTAACTACAATTGCAGCATCTTCAGTAACTCTTTTCAACTCTTCAGCAAAATAAATATTGTTCTTGTTAGATACAATACCGTAAAGGCGAAGTTCTTAAAACATGAAGAATTAACTTCATCTTTCTCCATAAAAGTGGTTACACATACGAGTCACTTTTTTTTAATTTTCGATGGTACAAATTAAAGCTTCTTCATGTTTCCTAAAAGTGTTCGAGGATTACGATTATCGTGTTGCTGCAAGTGTGCAGCAAACGCTCAGACGTTAAAATGTCATCAAGTTTTACGCTCATGTAAGCACCATCATTTCCTTCCTCGGATATGCCAGGTCTTGAACGATAACACTATTCCCAAAAGCATTTCGCCTTACACACCAACCTAATGTTGACGTCATTGCAGCACGTTGCACGTAATTGTGCAAGATTAGCACCTGCCTTTTCAGGTCATTACAAGAAAGCTTCAACAACTCATTAGATTCGTTTCATTAACCCAATTGTTCTACTAATTGAAATTTAGCATTGTTGTTCAACGGGAAAATGATTACATCACATACTTCTTAAGTGCCTAGATACACATTGTTATTTACCATCAGACTGTTGAACCTCTTTAAACAATTCAATGTCCCTAAGTAACATCACAAAATACTTAATTCTCTTTAAAACAGTATCATTACACTTTTTTTTATACTTACCTAAATGAAAATTAAAACGTGTACCTATTAGGTTGTATTATATTTGAAAATCAATAAGCATCAAACAGAAGTCAATAATGACCACAAATTATCATGATTCTGTCAATTATTGTAATATAATTATGTTGACATCCCTGCTTATGTGAAAATTATTTGATTATTATTGTTGCAGCATGATTGTTACAGTTGACTCATATAAAGCAATTTGTATGTACTAGTTCGATGTCCAATCAATCAAAAATCAGCAGCATTAATTATTTTGCATAAATTTACGTAAACAAATTGCACTATTAACATGCAGTGTCGATTTTACAACATGTTGGCAATGAAATGCAGATTAGGTTAACTAATTTTTATTATGTATCCAATATCTATGCCCTATATGTGATGTGCAATGGAAAAATAATTTGGCTTCTCCAATACAATACAATAAATTATTAAGGACTTGTATAAACTTTGTTTTTACAAGCCTCAAATTACAATGTTGTATCATGTCATGACCAAGGACTTACAATGTTTGCAAATTTATGCTTCACAGATGACACATAATAAATGTCTTAGACTGTCTTAAGTATTGTCGTTATTTGTTGTAATAGACATCAGGAATTATATTTTAAATATCTTTGAGTTCTTTAATAGAAGGATACTCCCACAGAAAACGTCAGAAACAATAAAATTTGATGTTTTTTGGAGTAATATCCCATTATGACTTGTTGAGTGAGTCGCATTCGTTTAAAATTTGTTCGTTTAAGTTAAAAAGACATAATAAAGAATTCCAGAGAAAAATCGGTTTCCGGTAAGTTTGTTCAATTTCCTGCTTCATATTCATAAAATATGTTTCAATTACACCTCCGCAAAATATCAACATCAAACTGTGGCTCCACGTGGATGTAAAGGTCGTCTTCGGATACTACGGACTTTAAGTACCAACCTACATGACTTTTTTAATAACGTCAATAAAGATTTCTGAGCTTGATAGAGGATCTTAACTGAAAAATTTATATATTTATTATTATTATTATTTATGTATGATGTAAATGAAGTTTCAGTAATAATTGATATGCTGAGTCGTTTGCATTATGGTACATAATCGGGTAGGTACTACAAAATCAGTACGAGAAATATATGTATACAGGGTTTTTCAAGTTGATGGGCTATTAAAAGTATATGAATTAGTAGAAGGAATTTATTTCTGAAAATTGGGCTCATTTGGTTATTGTTTATGCCGCTTCTTTTAAAAGTATTTTCAAGTTCGATTTACATCCGGTTATACCGGAAGTCGATACCAACTTTGTTATTTTAAATGGAATGGTATATATTTCACGCTGAATTCGAATAAAACGTGTAATTCTAAGGTAAGTTTGATAATCAACTTGTACACCTATGACGATCGGTTTCTGAGTTAATTTAATTTATAGAAAAAAAAAATCGCTACCGCAACCCAAATTATAAAAAATCATAACTTCCACAAAATGTGACTTAGAGTGTTGAAATTTTTACTAGTAATAGCTGAATATTAGTGCTAACGCTTTGACAAAATTGAATTAAATAATTTATACAGGGCGTTCAAAATAAAATTCTAAAATTGAAAAACTTAAAACACGAATAACCTCGTTTTTTCAAATGGCACCTACTATTTTTTATTTTTTCAGTCGATTCCTATTTTATTTGAAAATTTTGGAATAATTTTGAATTATTACTTAAAATAGGAAGTATCTATATAGATCGAAAGAGGATAAAAAAAGGAATCGATTGAAAAAATAAAAAATAGTAGGTGCCGTTTGAAAAAACGAGGTTATTCGTGTTTGAAGTTTTTCAATTTTAGAATTTTATTTTGAACGCCCTGTATAAATTATTTAATTCAATTTTGTCAAGGCGTTAGCACTAATATTCAGCTATTACTAGTAAAAATTTCAACACTCTAAGTCGTATTTTGTGGAAGTTATGATTTTTTATAATTTGGGTTGCGGTAGCGATTTTTTTTTTATAAATTAAATTAACTCAGAAACCGATCGTCATAGGTGTACAAGTTGGTTATCAAACTTACCTTAGAATTACACGTTTTATTCGAATTCAGCGTAAAAAATATACCATTCCATTTAAAATAACAAAGTTGGTATCGACTTCCGGTATAACCGGATGTAAATCGAACTTGAAAATACTTTTAAAAGAAGCGGCATAAACAATAACCAAATGAGCCCGAGTTTCAGAATTTAATTTCTTCTACTCATTCATATACTTCTAATAGCCCATCAACTTGAAAAACCCTGTATATAAATGAACAGAGTAGATACTACGTAGAAACTTCGTTGCAATAGTTTTGACCCTGTTACGTAAACGACCTTAGCATCTGTTTTAATATAATTTTGTTTACACCGTATTTCCTCAAAACCTTCAAGTAAACGCGTGCAAGTTAAAATCGAGCAGTTGTTAGTCGATACATTTTAGCATAAAGTAGCGATATGCCATCGATTAAGCTCGGGAAAATGTTTCATGCAATTTTCTTAGATAAAGTTCCCTCCTGCTGACTACGTAAACGTTCCAAGTTGTATTTTACCCTCCAAAAAAAAAACCCACAAAGTACTTATTTTATAGGTTAGTAGATCGGATATGAGAACTCGTTAAAAGTTTGCACAGGGAATCTCAAGTTGCGAAATGAAAAGAATTTTATTCCGTAGTTCGAAATTTCATCTGTGTAACGGTTAACAAGATTAAAAGTTCCAGTCAATGTTGGGAGGTCAATTGGGTTCCATTCTTACATTTCAGATTTTTTCGGAAGTTGTATTGACCTTTAAGGGTCACAAACTTCAGTTATCTGTTAGATTTTCAGGAGCAAAAGTCCGTAAGTGATTTTCTGAAAATATCGGGGAAATATTTAACTCAATGGTTGCTTTGCTTTATTTTTGTTTTAATTCGACATCAAATTGTCAAGTATTTAATAACACAATATTGAAATAACTCGTTGGTGTGGACTTTTTAAATATTTGTATAAAATACATAAAATCAGAAAATTAAAAGAAAGACAGTGAGTGCCTGTATAAAAATGGTTTGCTACTGTTTGCTGAATTTTTAACATTTGCTACTATATTATGATCTATTTTATCTATAGAAGACAAAATTTAACGTAAGAGCTTTTGATTCAATCGAAGTTCATACTGTTAGATCATCTTCCATACAGCCCGGACTGTACGCTTAATGATTTTTGATTCTTCATTATTTTTTAAATCAACCAAGAATTTTTAATTAGGAAGAGCGTGTGCTTCTGTTACAAAAAATTAAGGTTATTTGTTTGCTTATGTGTTCTATAAATAACCGTTCATGTATATAATTAGATACTGATGAATATATTTTCACGTCAAATATTCATTTCCGTGTTTTTAATTAAGTATATTAGACGCTGATACAAAGCACACTTACCGTGCGTCACTGCGATTCACACTCTGAATTAGTTAACCGTGCTCGGGGCGTAATTCATGGGTTGGGCCTTAATATAGTGTAAAAGAGAACGCTTCCACATTACACTCCTGTAATAGCCCTTGTATTTGTTGAAAAGGTTGCGTTCTCTCCACAGCACAATAATTCACGTCATTCCACCCTTCTTCGCTGATTTTCCATGCAACCTGTTGACAGTGTGACTAAAGGATATTAAATAATAGGGAATATTCCAGAAAGCAGGTCGTGATCTCACGTCATCCTATCTGCCATCAATCTTTCACATACCGTATCGAACTCTTTTACGTCACGAATATAAAAAAAGTTGTAACGACCGGGCGTACGTATATTGAAGAGGGCTATTTATATGGTATTATGAAAAACATGTGTGTGACCCTTGGGGTCCACGTGGCCAATTTTTGATATGATGAATGGAAATTTTAATTCTCGATAGCCATCACAAATGTTGAGTTTGATAAATCCTAGAACTCGATTATCTTATACTCAAATAGGTGAATTGTTTTTGGGGAATATAATTGATTGTAGCCCTTCTAATCCTAAAGGATTGTTATTCAATATAACAGTTGTAGCAATCATAAGCAAATCAAATGATGCATGACATGGCGGTTAAACAAGTTAGGACATGTTATAATCAAGTAATATACCCAATACTAATAGTAATAATAAATATATATGTATATGTCTAATAACTCTTTGCAGTCGCAGCCGGATTTGTCCATTTAAATGGGTCAAAATAGAATTATTTCATGAATGGATCTCGTCAAGTTATTGTTTAGCTATAATTGAATGAAGCCTTGCATGCCATTTAGAGGTCTTATAGAGAGATGTTTCATTAGTAAAATCTCCCAAATGCGTTCGGTTTCATGAACAATTGAAAAGTGATTGCCACTTTATTAAACATCCATCACACCGTCGTCGGTCGGCGTCGCATCGTCGTGTTGGGGAGCTTCGTTTTTGTTGTTTGTCGAAACACACTGACGCTGACGCTTTCCAAACTAACTTGGACTCGAATAGAGACAACATTATTCTGCTTCCATCAATATGTACAACACCATCGACTGAATTTCTGCGTCAACGATAATCAACTGCTGGCGTTTATTGCATTTGAACTTCATTGTTGAAGAGGAACTTCATTACAATGCGGGAAATTAAACTGATATTGAGCTAAGTACTCTCTCTTCCGATGTCAATTCTTTAAATTACATATAACAGGGTGGTAAATACATATGCAACAAAGTGAAACAATGAGGTAGAGGAAGCGCCATAAACCTTACTTATTTTTTATTTGTGTTCAATATTGTTGACTATTGCTCTATATTTTACAAAAAATTGAAAAAGTTGAACATTAATGGTTATGTTCTATTATTTATTGTACCACCTACTATTTTGGGTGTTACTTTTAAAAACACTTAAAACATTTGGAAGAACCCAAAAATACATTGTGTAGTAAAGAAATTGAAGTTGTAGTTTTTTAAAACGCAAGCACCAATTTTGAAAGTTCCTTAGCCACAGGAGCTTAAAAGCTCTTCAAGTAATATATTTTTCTCTTGTTTGAGCACATAAAGTTTCGCAAATCCGTGTGTAGCATTCGAAAAGGATTTCAGGCAACTAAGTATCGCTTAAAACTTTCTTGAAATAACGGAACCTTTTCAAACTTTCGCGTCTTTATCAGTAACGGATGGCGATTCAACGAATAAAATTGTGATAGCAAGAAAAAGGTACATAGAAGACTTTTCAAAAAACAACAAACCATTTACAGGTGTTCTTAAGGAAAAAAATTGAATGGAGGAAGTTTTCTTAATGTACAAAATGTGACTGGAATGATTTATTTTCCTCAGATTAAGCATACTTTACAATCTGAGAACTTAATACAATAAATCCTCTCGTTAAGCGACATGATTAAATAATTAGAAAAGTCGAAAATATAACGTAGATATATACGTACAAAACTTCTCTAAGCTACTCTTATAAAGTGTCTGGACTGTTAATCTGACGGGTCTACAAGAAACGATGTGAAACTGAATAACTGGAAAGTTGAAAAGTTCTAAAAAAACAGTAATATATGCACGCATAAAGTTCCTTTGATAGATATTTCATTCGAGAAATGAAAGATGCATAAGCATCATTTCGATTCGTGGAATTGAAGTTCCGGTGGTTATTAAAAAGAAAACAGTCGAATGCGTTTATTTACAAAACTCAGAAGTTTCCAATCAATTACAAGTGGTCCGTTCTATTCTACATAATGCATCGGTTTCAGTTAACTTTTATAGCGTATTTAACAACCGTTGCAAATTTTCCTCGTCAATTTCGGTATTCGCGCTGTAATCAATAGAATATTTTTAATTGATTTACAATGTTACAATGATGTAAAATAAATAATACGTATTTCTGATTATTCCTTCATGATGTCGGTATTTTAGTGAGAACAAATTTTTTTGAATGCTAAAAAAAATTATCTTGGCTTACCTTAAGAATTTACAGAATATGCCCAATTTTTTATGTTAAAAAGTGTTATATTTAGCTAATTTATTTTAATTTAAATTCTTTGTCTCTTTCCAGGATTTTCTTTTGCAAAATTGGCAACCCTTGGACCAAAAAGGTTCAGTTCTAACAATACAGATGTTATTTCCTACTTTTGATTAGGTACTTAAAGTTAGTTACTTTGTTAGATAAGGTCTTGTTCTTTATTCGACGAAAATTTGAAGTAATCCTGCAGGAATATTGTACATACATTTTAATAGTATTTAAAGTGTAGGTTATGTATTACGTACAAACTCAGTTTTTTTTTTCAATGAGAATGCAAAAAGCTTTGACAATGGTAATCTTTAACCTGGTCCTGGGTCCAACCCTGAGATTTTAACAAATTCCTAATTGTTCATTGTAATATGTAGTGACCAGTTAGTTGATCCATGCTTTCTTAATTTCAGACACCTGTTTTGTTTATTAATAAATATTTATTAAAAGAAAACATGCTATACAAATAATGATCTACTTATATTATGACGGTGAAAATTTCATTATAGTCCATTTATGTACCTACCTAAAAGAACCAACAGACACGCGATCCTTCCGTTTGCTTTTATATGAAGGTATATTGCCTGTAGTTGATAGTTTCTATTTTTATCCTGGTTTGCAGCTTAACTTCTAATTCATTTTTCAACATCTGAAAAAAATTTAGAAATATTCCCTTAAAATAAAGTAGATAATTCTAAAAATAGCAAATCGTGCTTTGACTTCTAATTTTCGTTCTACATTATTTAACAGTTGGCATCAAACTGCATAATCCCTAGTCAAATTTAAGTAGCCTTATTAAATATTCGAATCGATCCTTGCAGTAACAATACCTGGACGCGAACGTATGGAATCGCGTGCATCCGTTCCATAAGTTTTGCTAAGTGCATACAGTTTACATACATACGTACAGAGATTACTGTGTGCTATGAAACAGCTTTTATCAGGATGCGATGATAATGGATATAATTCATTATTAAACTTGGTGGTACCGTTATTGATTTTCCACTTAAATACCATTATGGTGCTTTTTCGGATGGACTTGGATTATAATTCTCATTATCCGTTGTAGAAAGCTGGTCGAAGGATATCCTTCCTATCCACAGGATTAGAACTACTTCCCGAATGTCAGTTTGTCTTGTGTTCGTTTAATTGCCTATTAAGTCAAATAAAGGATGGACGCCTCGTTATTTGCCCGCCTACGAGTTTCTATGATCCACTCCATTCGTTAATTACCATGTCCATCAAATTTTATCGCTGCCACGTGGTAATTACATATTAAACAGCACACGTCTTAACCGTTTAAATTTATAATTCTCCTAGTTTATAAGATCCTATTGTCCTACAGTTATGTATCTATTTTCATTGAAATATGTACATAAAAGTAAATGAGAAACCTTTTTCTTATTGTAAAACTATAAGCAAAGTTAGATTGATATTATTTCACCAAATTTTAATTAAATTGACCAAAATGAAGGACAGCTGCAGGTCTTTATTGTATTTCAAGGAATGGCAATTGAAAACACTTGAAGTTAAATTTATGGAAATCCACCAATTTGTTATTTTATTAATATGTAATTGTGATGAATTTCGATCGAGTAAATGTAGATTCAATTACTTGTATTTGCCTAATAAAATGTATCGAGCTGAATTTCAAACAAAAACTATTGTGCTCCTTTTGTAAGAGCACCCCTAGAGTGTTAGCAATTGGCTACCAATATTGCCATCGATTAAAAGCTCGAAATGTTCGGGGCCAGGATATGGTCATGTCAACCGATCTATACAATAAAGTATATTGTGACCTACACGAGAAGTTATAGTAGTCAAAGGACAGCAAAATTTGAAATTGTCTGAATGTGATATTGCTCACTACACAGAAGAGCACACAAATTGTTGTTTAATTTGTATATAGGTATTTAGATATATACTCTATCGATGCTAATTAACTCATTCATTCACGGCGTATAATAATAAAACGAATATACATTGACAACTGTCATACTTTCATTAAAACTGCAATAATTAGTTGTTATATAGAGCTTCCCTTTATTATCAAAAACAGACCAATACATTTGTGATAAACTACCCGAGGACAGTGGTGTCATATTGATATGAAAATATTTTTTATTTCCTTTTAATGATTTTTTCATTGAATAAATTCTGAATGATTTAATTGCTTCCGTTATTATCATCCCCATTATACAAACAACAAAATTTAATTTAGAAATAATTACGAATGTTATAGTTTCTTATATTTGTTTATTAATTTTAGGTCGCTGCAGAGCCATTAAGGAATGTTCGTCTGATTGCGAGATATTTGAACAAATAGTACAGATGTGGCGATGCAAGGAACATTAAACGAGACCGAATGTGCGGCCCTCCTGAAAGATGTCAAGTGGGGGGACCCAGGTCTGCTCACTTCGTTGTCCATTTTGGCACTAATCAACGTGATGGTGATTGTCGGTAATTGCCTGGTCATCGCTGCCGTCTTCTGCTCTTCCAAATTGCGTTCAGTTACTAATCTCTTTATTGTCTCGCTTGCTGTCGCTGATTTATTGGTGGGCATCGCCGTATTGCCCTTTTCAGCTACCAGGGAGATTTTCGACGTGAGTATTTTCCATTGTAAAAATAATTCATTACAAGATGTTGGTTAACTTGTTCCAAAGCAATTTAAAAGGATAACATTTATTTTCCTTTTGCAAACATACTTACTCATGATAATCATTCTTTTCTTTGCTCTGAATAAGATTAAGGTCTCCCGAGATTACGGTGCGACACGAAAAAATTAATAAATCTTACTTTCACGTTTTCTTTTGTGTGCTTTCAAATATAAGAAGCTGATGAAAATTTATCTTTTATTATGGATTCATCCCTTTGCTTATACAAACGAACATTGTTAGGACCAATATTTTTCAAAATGAAAATCATTGATTTTTAAACGAAGCTTTGAATGCTTCTATCACGCAAGATTGTATCTAATTTATGGAGGTTTTGTGGTTTGTCTGTAAGATGTGGAAAACATACAACTCTTTAATTATAATATTATGTGCTTTAACAGAGTGGTTAATTAAAAATAAATGCAGTGAATACTTAACTAATGAATATAAGTATGTAGGTACATATGAAATTGGAAGAGAAGTTACACTAAAATTGAAATGAATATTTCGTAGTTACATTCTCAGAAACCTATATCTTTCGATATCTATTTATATATTATTATTTATTTGATATGACTTTTATTTTATTGTCAATTTTTGTATTTCAAATTCAATTCAAAGGTAACATTGGGCTGTTGTTCATTATTATTATCATAACTAAAAGGAAATGCCCTTTGGCAATTTATCTTGCGTAAACAGACCGCGGTAACGCGCACCTTAAAATAAAAAGAACTGCTACCCTCCTACGCATAAGAACGGCAGCTCCTCGATTCCCTCAGGACTGGAGCAATTAATCATACAGGAGAGTACAATCTTGAATGCCAGAGATTTGTGCCTCGTCGCTCAGAAAAATTGTCTAAGAGTTCGTGAAATGGTGAAACATTTTTCACATCTGATACGAATTCTTCGAAAATGGTGAAACGGTGGCAACGTAAAAGGTTTTCTTTTTCTTGTTCAAGTACCTACCCGTACATTCAAAAAATGCTTTGATAAATCGAGGAGGCTTAACGAAAACCGATACGACCAAGTTAATATAATATTCGTTTAGATTATAAATCGATTCTGTTGTGGATCTGTACTTACGCTTAGTAGTTTTCAAACAGGCATTCTGTCCCGACGCCTCCACCTAAATTGAAAATTTCTTAAAAATTAAAGTTAAAATAAAAATGGAGGGTAATAACGGTTTTATTGAGATATTGATGGGAAATTTATCAAAGTAGATTTTAATTCGAAAATTCATATTTTATAAGAGATCACAAACGTGTGTTGCTTCTGATTAAATTAAAAGCATCAGCTTTTTTGATAAAATAATTGGGTCCCTTCACCTCCACCTAAATTAAAAAATGATCAAAAAGCTCATCAAATTATATTGGAAATATTTGTGGTGATTTGTTAATGTAAAATAAAAATAGATGTAGGAAAGTATCTGATTTAGGACCAACATTATCAAGCCGTATTTCAATAGAAGGAAAGAAAGATTTTCAATATCTAAATTAACCCGGATTAGAATATTGCCTTTTGAACTTGACAAAGCCTTCCACAAGAAGCGACACATCTGCATTTCACCTAATTTAGTAGTACCTTCGTAACCTTTTTGTCTCAGATTATTTATTTATTAAGTTATGGGGGTAGAATAGATTCTGTAAGTAATATTTACTTAAATAGTTTATGAAAACTTAACCTACTGAATATAATCTAAGCGAATAACTTTCCTCAAAAATTAGATACTTTTAAAATAAACCAAATTGAGTTTCGTGTCAATTAAAGGTACTAAATGTATTGAAATTATTGAAGCTTCTAAAAATAGGAAGTGATACCTACGTGTTGTAATAGCTTACTTTTCACTGTTTAATAATGAAGAACTATACGTGATCTCAATTCAACCTCGACATAATGAGATCCTTAAGTTTCCCATCTGATGCTGCGTTTTGTCTCTCAACTCCCCGAAAACTACGAACTCATTAGTGATTTGTCGCTATTTTGCTTCCGTCGTTATCAGTCTATTTCCGTGTTTAAATATCTGCACATCATGTTTTTTCATTTACACCAACATTAGTTAAACTAAAGTTCATCAACAGTTTACTTGAACTTCACCGTTCCTACAACTTTACCATCCTGAATATAAATCAATTAAGTGCCTCCTACGAAAATAGATACTTACATATCAGACTGGGTGGAATTGGGAAACTTTTATTCGATTTAACATTAAGGGGTAGTCAGAAACATATTAATATTAATAATTAAAAATTTAATACCCTGGAAGAATAAACTTTCTTCTAAATTGTATTTGCTGCCAATGTTTCCAAGATTGCTGAAACTGTTTCTATTTTTTTTATTTTCTTTCAGTTTCGTAGTGGAATAAAATAACATATGATTATTCCACGAAAATTACTTTAAACGTTCTTTATACGGCATTATTTTATGCCAACAGACGTAGATATAAAACGATAGAGTGGAAAAGCATGTGAAATTACAACTTATTTAATACACGTTTCGACAATTTGATTGTTGCATTTTTAAAAAGCACCTTATTGATTCAACATCGGCCTAAACCGAAGTAATTCCCTAGTCAGTCGCAATCGACTGTTTCTGTTTGATTATTACGGACTTGTGCGATCGCTTCCTCCATTCAATTTCAATTTCTTCCTAAATAATATAAACGTCACGTCAAATAGATCCCGCCGACGGTCACGCACTTCTCGAACTTATTACAATACTTCGTGCCTTATATACAAATCCAATAAAGCACCACACGAGCAACGGTTATGTGAAAAATATACAACATTTAATCTGGCAGAGTTTTGTTTGACATGCCCTCTTCGGAATATTGAATAAGACGAAAATGAAAACGAAATATCAATAAAACGCAAAAAACTAAGGCACTGTGTTGTATAAAACAAGATAATGTTTAATTATTGAAAGATTGCGTGTAAGTCATCAGAATAGTTTTTATGAATTTTTTCTTAAAATTTACCTCAAAAATAAGATCCTCTATCTGATTTTATGACCTCTCCTTCTCAGTAACTATAGTTCTCAGAATGCCCCCTCTGTAACCCTTAATAAGAGAAAAAAAGAAAAATCAGAGAGCAGTCATCGAATACAATAGTAAACTGTTAACCGAACAAACCATTATTTTTTGTACCGATCAATGTGTTTTTGTAGTCCTAGCTTTGTACACAATAATTAAATAAATAGTAATTATCTTTAATTAGAGACATCACATCCGTTTATTAATTGAAGTGACCACTATTGCATTTCACTTTGAATAATTCGCGGAGAAACACAATAGAATACTCGAAATTAAATCTAGGAGTTTTATTTATGCAACAAACTTTTCACAAAAAGGTTATTTTGTCCTGTGTAACATATAGATCAAAGATCTGCACAATATTTGACAGTTTGTAAACAAAATGTAACCTTTAATACTGTTAGTATTTCCGGTTTATGAATCGTAATATTAAAAAAAATTTCTTATTGCTATTGTGAAGCATCATAAACGCGATTTGCTGCATTTTTCATTTTCGACTTTATTTACAGTTACCACTGCCATTAAATAGTGCAATTTTCTTAACTTTTAATGAAAACTTTAAGTCAAGAAGTTAACCTTGTGTCATGTGTTCTAAAATAAATAGGATAACGTAATTTAACCCCCTGCTCCTTGCGCAATTATTTATTTATCCATTCTCTGAAACCTTGTCTTATTCACACAGGTTTCGTGACTAGACTGTAACAAAATTTTCTACCTGTACTACATGTTCCTTTTGTACTTTTTTCGACGTCCTAACGTAATCACTACACCTAAGTAAACACACTGATGATATACCCACCCACTCAGATCCAAAAGGCAAACTTGATTCAAGGTTGTTTCTTTTCTTAGATATTTAACTATCTATCGTCTGGTAAAAAAAATTGATGACAAACTCCCACAACATTTGCGAGACTTCTTCGTTTAATAAAAGAGAATTGATTGCCTGTCTATTATCATATTCTCCGAAACATCTTGCCATTCCATCATTTCCTGTTATAAACTGCAAAAGTTCTCGTTTAAACGTAAATAGTACACTGATTATAGCCACAACCTGCTTTTACTTAGAAATATTTCATTAAAAGGTTTCTTTAAGAGCGCTCTTCACCCCTGAATATACAATTTTGCACAGAACTTATGTTGAAAGAAAGTTAGCAATGACAGATTGCTCCAGTGTATGGGACATAAATGCCTGCAGAATGGGTGATAAGTTAAACTAAAAAAAAAATGGAAAAAGTACCAAACAATCTATAATTAATGAATTGTTTTTAAGTTGCAAATATATCCACGATTGTACGACAATTCTTATGCATTTTATATGTATATAGTTTGTAACTGTGTAATTGTAGTAAATAAGTATATGCAAAAGCAATTTACTATAAAGGAAGTGCTGCTGCGTTTGCGGAGACTATCTAAAGTAACAATTCAAAGACGAGAATGCATGTGCTTTGGCAATCATTTCCGTGTAGAGCCACGCGACGAGATTAGAAACGTCCGTCTATTATTGTTGCCGAAAACTTATTTTGCTGGCTCCGTGAAGCGGGGTGAGTGTGTGGTAGACTGGACTTGATCACGTGATGTATATGGCTCTTAATATCTACCTACTCCCTTTGCTGTACGAGTAGGTACCTAGTATAAGAAATACTTATTTTTACGTAAAAAATAATTAGTTACTGTACAGATAATTATAGTTGAGGAATTAAGATCAGAATTTAATCAGACTAAATATATAATTAGTTACTATTCTCCTAAAGTTTTGCCCATAGAATATTTTTTTTGAGAGGTTTAATTTTGGTAGTTTCTTTATACAAAGGCTTCGGCACCGTAGTCTTGTTTTCATTCAGATTTCTTAAAACCTCATAAAAGCAGTGTTTTCGATTTAATTTACGAAAATAAATTTATAGAAGAGACCTTACACAAGCCAGTTTTTTAATTGCGAGACATTCCTATTAACCTACCTTAAATATTCCGAAAGTTGCTCCCCAATTTAAATTTGTTTTGGTTTCATCAGCATATTTTAATTGCTGTTGGCGAATTTGTTTCGCTTTCTTATATTTTATTATTTTTCAGGAGTTTTGCATTAAATTAAACCCACTTTTTGGTTTCTTTAGACTTAAGTATCGAAATACTAATAAAAGGAAAAACAAATATTGAGATGAAGTTGCGAGTTACTTCTAATTAAGCAATGAGTTGTAAGTTTGTCGTGGGAAGAGTTTTTTCTGAAGAAACCATTTTCTAACGAAAATTAATTGACTCTAAGATAAATAAGTTAAACCTGTACAATTTAATTAAAGTACCTACTGCAAATTCTAGATAGATTACATTTCAACATTATGGAATTAACTTTTTTTAGATCTGAAAGGTAACATCAGCAATATAACGTACTAGAAAATGGCTGCATCGACGTATATCTATCATGGTATCATGGCATTCTGATTTATTGGTTGTTGCTTTATAGGACACAATAGAAGAAGAAATTCTAAACCGTTTTCCATTATTTTTATTTCTGTATTAGTAAGGTACATTTGAAGCAAACTTCAATGCGTTTTGAACTGTATTACAAATGGTCAGAGCTCGTTCATGCAGTTGACAATAACACGTATATTTCGTGAAAAATAAATTGCTTCAGCGGCTCGAAAGACACGTTTTCAGGTATGAAAAACGATCCAAGAAACTTGGATTTCGCTTCAAATTCTTCCACCTATAAAAGTTTTCAATTTCATTCCATACATTGCTACCAAGTCAAATAATTTCTATTTAAATAGAACAATATTCAGAAGGAATTGTTTTATTTCATTAAGTTCTAACACGTTCTACTTAGAATGTAGATAAAAGGGATAAGAAAGACTAAACGTGGAAGAAGCTGTTTTAGATGACCCTACATTTTTGGAACTCCTTGTGTAATATTTATGTTCCTCTCAGTTTTCTTCATTTAGTCAGTTTGTTGTTAGTATTGAAAAACTGGAGAAGAAGATTTAAATTCTGAAATAGGACGATTTGCTTTGTAAAATCAACTTTAACTACCGTCACAACGCAAAGTGCTTGATGGAATTATAAAACTTACTATTTAATCAAAAGATAGTCAAGCAAAAGTTAGTTGGACGGGAACAAGAAACGTTCTAAGTTTCTTGTGTAAGTGCGAATGCAGAGTAATCACATTTGCTACCTCTGCAATTCTGAACTATTATTATCTACACGTGTAGAATTTATATCACAATCGCGAATTTCCCGTTGGAATTTAGTAATGATTTGTGTACATAATATGTGTTTTGGGTTAACATACAAATTTGAGTAATAATAAATTGTTATGTACTCATTGACATTTCAATAGGAATTATTGAAGGAACGTCACAGATACAGTCTCTTATTAAAGTCTGGTTTACACTGTTCTTTGATTGAAAGTTTTAATCATATTCTCTTACTTTTGATAAACGTGATTCTAGACAAATCAAACTCGTTGGAAGAGGAACTGGGAAAAGTAAAATAATTACTTGCTTTTTACAGATGGCAGATGGTTTTTGATTTCTTCTCAAGTAACCCACGCAATTTAGAACAAGAACCCACAAGAATATTAAGTTTTCCTTGTAATTTTTCCGGTATCTGAAATTTTAGAATTCACAGCACGGTCGATGAAATGTAACATAGGTACCTTACGGCACAACTGTAATAACTCTTCAACAAACTGTCCGAAACTTTCACGCGGAGGTAAAAGTTAGCACCTTGAGTTCCGCAAACCTCCCTTACAATAATTCTACATACTCTGAATATGTACGGTGTACGTGTGTATATGCACTAAACTGTTATGTAATATAAGTTGTACTTTATAGTATATAAACAATTTCCCAATTTAGCATATGATTGTCCAAACAAGTTTTTAGGATCTTTTCGAATAGACTTATCAACTATTAAATATATAGATGTATCCAAATGTACCGGTGGGTGAAAACATAAGAATTTATTTAAAAAATGTTCTAGAAAGTTATGAAACTTGCTGAACTCTTGAATGTTAATGAATAGTAAATTTATTATACACATTCCATTTTCTCCCAAAGGTCGTTTAAATTGATTATTTTTTTATTTGCGTTTATTATAATGGGTAATGAGTATTTTGAATGGCGTTTTCCATTTTTTGCTAATGGAAAATTGAAATTTGAACGACTCCATCGGCAATAATACCGCTCCATCCCCGGGGCTGGTGATTAGTCAGCAGAAAACGAAATTTTCACGCGTTCGCAGATAATTTTGTCACTACATTAAACTCGCTTGGAGATGGATGAGTTACAGTCATTATCTCTGTGACAAAGCAAACAAGTGAATCGCAGAATAGAGTCGGAATGAATCTCTAATGGTATTCCAATCGATTAAGGCTTATAAGAGCTAGGACGTTCTTTTGCTTTAAGTGACTGGCTAGCTGGCTCGATTTCGAGCTACAGAGCTTCCTTATTCGCCTTTCGAGATCATCCCCTGAATAGATTATCAGACTTGTCGCGCAAAAACCTGAAATTGGAAAGTTTAGTTTTTTACCAATTACACCGAAAATCTTAAGAGAGGTTTGTTTAGTTCAAGAAGTTTACCTACTTGGTAAATTTAGTAGATACACCAAAATATTATTTCACTTTTTCTTCTGATAAATACAAACTTCGACAACTTTTCAGAATAGTTGATATTCGCTAGTATGTGCCAACCCGCCCTATAATAATTATTTATCATTGTCAAAAATACTGGAGATATTTTAAAATGTAGGCAGTAAACTGACTGTAGATTGTGCAGAGCTATAACTAAACGTCCTCTAGTCTCTTACGCATTTCATAGTTGAAATGAAGATACGTAAAAATTCAACCCGCCTTCTTTGCAGACGCTTGACACCCCGAACTATAACTAAATTTAAAGTTTAATCTCCTTGTACCACACACATTGATTAAGTCACTGAATATAGAAGTACAAAGTTGTGAAAAATAAAAAGAAAAATAAATAGCAATCAAATTAGATGTTGAAATGTAGAGGGTAAATGTGACAGGGACACTATGTAAATGAAGACTCTCAAAATTCCCCTAGATGTAAGAGACAGCTTTGCTTTCGGCATTAATTTGTCGGTAAAACCCAACATACAAGCAGTGACATGTAACCAATTGTAAGGTTGTCTGCAGCAGAACGTACGCTTGTACCTATTACGTAATATACCAAAATAGAAAACCACCAATTATTCACCGTGTTTAAATCTACGGTATTTATATTATAACAAAACCATATAATCTACTTTAAAAATAAATAAAATTGTATTCCTTATGTCTCCAATTAATTAAATTGCATGTTTTTAAAAACCAACAAATTTCTGCAAATGATTTTAGATTGGTTTCTAAACTTCTAGAAATTAACCTGAAGAAGAAAGGGACATGATTTCCGAAACATTAGGACACGGAAGCGTACGGATTAAATCTGTAGATATACATAAAGCATTTTTTACCCCTTAAAAAATATCTATAACTACGAAATCTTTCAAAGAAGTAACTGGAAATATCAGTTTTGAGTTCCACTAAGCTTTTCTCAATTGGTCAAAATACACTTTAAGAAAGATCGATCATTAAATGTTAAAAAAATAACTAATGCATGTTTTATTAAAATTTCCTTTCCAATGTAGATTTGTGAGAGATCAAGTGGGTTAAAGTTTACATTTAACATTACGTTGATTTAACCTTGCTCTTGGAACTTTAACATAACAGTACCTACAAATCCAAACATTTTCGAACAAATAGTACAGTCGAGAAATTCACATGAAAATTTGTTCAACAACTACAAACTTTATAAAACTTGTAGGTACGTACCTACCACTTGTGGATTGATGTAAACCAGGATCACTTTGCATCCCAACGTTTTATATTTAATTAGTAGTCGTAGCTTCTTCATTTAATTTCATAATTAAAGTTGTATTAGCTTCTGAATAGCGAAAGCAGCTAGTGAATATTTTGCGGTAACTAGAAATAGTTTAATTTTTGATTAAGTTGGTATTACTTACCTAAATAACAACCTAATTGTAGGTAAACTGATCCTGGAATGGCCGGTTTTGCAGGATATCAAAACGGGAATGAAATCGAAACGCGCTTATTAATAATCCCGTCTCAAAGTTTAATTGAACTGAAAAGTAGGGAGTGCAGACAGCGCATTAGCAGTGAGGTGGAGGGGTCCGTATTCGGTTCATGCACTTTGCTTAGTTTGTCGTATTATAAATGCATATTAGCAGAACCGCCAGACAGACCGCTTCCTCAATTATATTTAATAACCTATTATATAAAAGGGTGCGATGTGCTGACATCTGTGTTCACAATGCGACATATTTATCACTAAAATATTCATCGTCTTTAGAGTCAGGTGCGAATATAAAAAGAACTGTTTTTTTTTGGCCAATAAGAAATTGCTACAGTATACATGTCATTATTAATTCACAAAAGTCGTTATTAATCAATTGTAGCACTTATTGAATTAAAAAATTCAACGTTCATTAGGGAAAAAAATCTGAATCTGCAGTGTAACACAACGTAAACTCCTTCATCCAAGCTTTAAAAGGCAAAAGCTTGTACTATTTGAAACTTTTGTTTTAAAATTTTTTTCTTTTACTCACTACAATATCGTTTTACCCCACTGACATCATCAGGTGGTAAAATAACGATAACGAAACAGTTCTTGGAACAAAAAATTTCTTATTTCTTATTATTATGTATTCAGTTTTTACGTATAGGTATTGGGTAAATTTACTATGTAGGTGTATTCCTTGGCCTGTTAACCAAGGCGTTTAATTTTATCTTACAGGTGGTTTAACGAAGCATGCACAATACGTATACAGCTCATCCTTCTTGTTTGGTTTTGAACATTTACTCCTTGCTGTCCTAACCAACAATTAGTTTCATTAGTGTTCTCCTCACAAACCCCATTCCTTACACGAACCTCTCTGTAATAATAAATTAATTTTACTTGTATAAAATTGGTAACTATTAAAATTCTTAAAGATGACCAAAGTACTTAATTTCTAACTAAGGATTAATTTCATCAACACAAAATATACTTATAATTAGAAGAAGTATTTGTTAAATTCATGAATTTTGTCCCTACTTCGTTTACATCAAGTCGGAAATTCAATTGAGTTCTTTTCCACCGTAAAAGATTAAATTTTCATTTGAATGAATAAAAAGGCGCCTTTATAAAAGGGGAAGTATTTCAGATAGGAAATTATTTTGCAAACAAACGACCCGTCCCGGTTTTGCTCGAATTTTACATTTTATTTGAACCTTGCATTATCACTGATATTTCCTGAAATCAAATAAAGGAATTAAAACAGACCTTTTTTAATGTTCCAATTTAAAAACACAGATATCTCGTTAAATATTAATTAACCGCATCCAGGAAGACCACTTCTTTATCATAATCTAATATTGTTAACGGTTATAAATGTCTACGTACTTCAATAGAAATTAATTTTGCTTACATCAGACAAAACTGTAAACTTTGGCGTTCATTAATTTCGCATCATTAATTTAGGTACTTTGGTTGAAATTGTATTTCGGGAAACTTTTTTGTATGAGTAAGTTTAAAAGCACTTATTTTAATCAAGATCTAACTTAAAGGAAATAGTTCAAAAAATTTGGAGAGAAATAAAAGCACATGTTGTTATTTAACATTAAAATTAAAGCCAATGCAGTGTTTATTTAATTTTTTCAAGTAAACTTTACCTAAGGGTTATGAATCAGTCAGTTTTGGTAGTTAATGTCATCTAATTAGAGCAAATGAACAATTGCAGCAGAAGGTGGAATTTTAAAATAAACATTCTTATTAATTAATGAGTTGCGGGTCATTCAGGCAGCCAGTGCTCACTCGCCGGTCGCCATTGCTCTGTTCAGTCGTTACCTTCACCCTGGAGGTGGGAAAAGCTTGCGTCTCGAACGTCATTGATACAACAAACTACTGAGCAATTGTTTTAGCTTGCTCACGATATGGGGGAGGAGGCTAATTAAAAATTGTGTAGATACTGTTTTTCTGTCATATGATGCCTCGGCTATTCCTAGAAAAAATAAAAATGCCAGATACGATATTTATCATCAACAACTGATTCCTTTTATAGTTTATTTTATCTTTTGTGTGTTTTTACTTGCTATATGTGGACCATCCTCAGCTGCTGTAGTCTTCATTTGATTTACAATTTGGTTATGTAATTTCGTAATTGGATTTCCCCGTTTAATACCCATTCGATCCCGGTCTTTCAGATATGGATATTCGGAGATACATGGTGCAGCATATGGTTGGCATTGGACGTATGGATGTGTACCGCGTCTATATTGAACCTCTGTGCCATTTCTTTGGATCGGTACGTGGCTGTGACACGACCGATTACCTATCCGAACATCATGTCGACGTCCAGAGCCAAACTGCTGATTGCGGGACTTTGGATACTCAGCTTTGTCATTTGTTTTCCTCCGCTGGTTGGATGGAAAGATAAAAAGGTAGGTCACCTTTGCATCTTGTCCAAAATATAGTCTCAAACAAACTCTATCAATCGGGTGAAAACTGTTGATATCATAAACATTCTACGTTCACCTACATCCTATCTGCTCGTCATAAATAAGTTTTCCTGAAAATGTCAACTGTCGTCATGGTCATATCAATTTATACAAGAAAAAATAAATAACATAATAGACTTCTGTCTTCTTTAAATATTAGGTCTATTACTGAAAAGAAAAACAGGATAATTTGAACTCAGAAAAAATTAATAGGTACACTATTCAGTCACTCAAATATTAAACCATTCTGTAGTTACAATTCAAACCTAAAAAAAGAACGCTGACAATGACTGTACCACCTTGTTACTTGTTGTGGATACAACAGGTCGAATTTTTATTTCATTTCGCTTTTGGTAACAGTTGTAATTTTCCTAACATATTCATGCTTTGTCTGTCGCTCTCGGATTTTATTTTATTATTTATTCAATGTTTCTATTGTTTATTTTGAACTCCACGCCTATAATAAATCATTCGGTACGTAGCGTAGGTGCGTAAAAAACGGCATGTTGTTTAAAAGGATTATCCCAAACCAGTAGATAGCAGAACAAACTATTACAAAGGCATGTGATATTTGTTTACTTTAACATCGCACAAAAAAATATATGTTGATTTTAGTAGATTTATGGAAGCTAAATCTGCGTTTCAAAATTTTCATACCTCACGGACAAGAACGACTAAAAAAAATCGTCGCAAATATAAAACTATGACATTGGAAATCAGGATATACCTAACCCACCTTTTTTTGTTCTTCGTTTTTTATCTATTTCTACTTATAATAAATGCAAAAGTATATTTTCGTGCTGAGATGTTTTGCGTTATTTTTCTTTTTTGACCTCTTTCGTCGAGTTGCTTATATTTTATATATTTCAAGAAATGCCTGTGATAAAATTATTTTTAAAATATAGCACACTATATTTATTCTTTCATTAAAATGATAACACCTTTCCTAAACATAATTCAAAAAAATAATTACCACAAAAAATGTCCGTTAAAGGTCAATATCTCATGAACAACCATAAAATCTAGGTCTATTAGAATATTAAACATCACTATGAATAAATTTTCAAAAGATATCAGTGTTTATTTTTTAAAGAATTGTTTCCTCTTCATTTAAACATGCAAAAATTATTATTCCACAAAGGTTAAAAGAACGTGTACGAGTTCATTCCATTTTCGTAAACCCACTTTTCCTGAAATTTTCCGGATTTCGCAGCTTGTTAAGGGATATTCAGTTTTCCAATGTTCGGAAAATAACTTTACCGGAATAAAAGAAAACTGGAGAAAGAAGTCACGCAATCCCACGCCGCCTACGTTCAGTTTACATTATACCCATTCTTCTTTAATCCGTTTAGTAAACGCCAACCAAAGATGCATGTATTTATAGTCTAAAACTTGATCGATTTTAGGGGGGAGCTTTTGCTTTCATTTTACATTTTATTTAGGTTTATTATTAAATTTATTAGGTAGATACCTATTTGTTTTCACCCGAATATTTATAATCGAGAATATTATTTCTAAAATGTTTAAATGAAATGTTTCAAAACAAGACAAAGTCAAAAGCACTGACGTAAAAATCGTGAAGATTAAGAGAATCTCGTCGAGAATTTTTTAAATCAATAAATTTAATCAACAATCAATTAATATTGGTATTTCAACAGACATTTTTGTTTCTAACAAAAATATAGCGTATTGCATAGGACTTAGAGATAAGTGTTCTTTCAATTAATGCTTATAACAATTATCAAATTTCCGCTGACAAACTAATAAATATTTTAAGCTTTGAATGGATATCTTAACTGTTTTGAACGTCGCTAGGTTTCTGTTATTACCAGAATTGTTTTGTTAGATATACATTAAAGTTTAAAGCCTATGATATTTTTTTGCTCTGTGTTAAGAAACATCGAGACATCTGAATCAGTACCAAAAATTATGACAAATAAAATGCATAAGACAAGAAAAAATTAATATTTTTTTTTGTCGATTTTCAAGTCCATACAAAATCAATGTTCCTGCCTTTGTGACCTTTCCGTTATTTACAAAATTTAATAGGCACTACTGAATTGTTATATACAATTATTATAATCTGCAATCATCATAGACAAAGTGGTTGTCCCGTTTTCCAATTTACTTCCCCGCTGGACCGTTCGTATAAAAAGTTAACTTTGCAAATATAACATAATCTATAACACGAATTCTTTAATATGTTAAAAAGTACTTAAAGAATTTAGGTTACATGTAAAGTGGACATTGTGTAGAACGAATTTACTTATGTTGTCTTATTTCTTGTTCGAAGGCTGAGAATGCTGGCAACGCGACCGAATTGGAAGAGGACACTCCGTGCCCATGGAAGTGTGAACTGACTAATGAAGCTGGATATGTTGTTTACTCTGCTTTAGGATCCTTCTACATTCCCATGTTCGTGATGTTATTTTTCTACTGGCGTATTTACAGGGCTGCGGTAAGGACAACACGTGCCATCAATCAAGGATTTAGGACTACCAAAGGTATGTTAATCTTAATTCATGGGCCATTAATATAATAAGTAGAATAAAGAAACGTTTTCTTGTTTATTTCAGTTACCCAAATATCTGGTTTATATTTATTTTATTTACAAAATCAATTCTGCCGGTTTGTCTGGCTGTCTAACGCAGATAAAGAGAGTTGAGATTTAACCGAAATTAATATTTATGTCAATAATTCGCAGTTAGAGGGTAGCTATTTAGGAAGAAAAGTCAAAAACAGAGAGGTTTTTTTAATTTTTTTTTATTTATATATTTACATTGAAAATGATTTCACTGTGCCTCATATGTATCTACGTACGTATAATTTAGATACAACTACACAAGCACATAGCGTCGATAATTCAATCCATGTTGTTTCCAGAAAACGAATTTTATTGTAGGTTTTCAGATTGATATAAGATTTATTTAAAATTATTTTAAAAATATTTAATTGAAGTGCAAAAAATACAAAGAGATGATTATAAGTACAAATGGTTTATTAGTACTTGAAAACCAATCTTACTAGTAAAGAGGAAATCGAGAAATGGCAAGGAAGCACTCACAGCCCCAACCCTCTACTGGTTCGCCTCTAACCCAAGTGTGATTGTTTAAATGATTGCTAATTGACCTTTATTTGCACCTTTTCATAAATAATTTAGTTTTGCATCAGCCATCTAATTTAAAATAAAAAGAAAATAAGAAGGGGTTGAGAGAGGTCTTCCGCCATCCGCTCGACAACCACTTTACATTATAAGGTAGATGGATAAGGTAAGGGTTAACTGATGGTTGTAAAGTTCCCTTCACCGGTTTTTGTGTAGGTATACGCCAGCACCAGAACTTACCATTATCAGCAGTGACTTTCATAGAAAATTTATATTGGGGGTGCAATTTGAATTGGGACGATTAAAAGATTCACGGTACCTATACGTCTGAGAAAAATAACTAAGTGGATCGAAGAAACTAATATAATAGAGAATTTACAGGTCTATAAGGTTATTTACGAGATGTGAAAGTTATATTTCGGTAACGATAAAATATGAAGGGGTGTTATCCCAACAAAATTAACTTGTTATAGCGGATCTAATGTGTATTTTATTTACATATAAAACGAAATATAGGAGTAAAGTGGGAAGATAAATTTTGTTTTAGTATCCATAGAAGAAGTGTTTTGTGTGAAAAGGGTATTTAAACCGAAAATCATTGCCAGATTGCGTTTACATTATCGAAAAGAACTAAAGGTTCTAAAACTGTAAGGATGATACACTCATTTGCATTGTTGCTACGTCAAGCGTTTGAAAAGAAGGCGTGTCAGGTGTTTACATGACGATACCACGTTAGCTAGTTTATTAAAACAGGTGGAGCCATCTCCAATATTTTTTAATAACGACAATAATAAAAGGAAGGGGGTTCATCGTATAATAAGTAGGTGTACGCCTTCCTTACAGACGCTACATAGCAGCACATTTCCAAGTACAGCGAACCTGGGTGTGGTCTTTTGTCTCTGTTTTTTCTGAAGTTTCCTTGGATCATTTAGGCAAATAATACTGGGGCAGGGTAAGCATTAACAAATAATCCTCTACTTTTTTTCAATGTCCTTTTACTTTTTCCCAGTTTGTAGCGTCCTTATTCCCACATCACCCCATTACTACCCTATTTTCTCGATTACTTAATACAGATTGAGGAAAATCTTCCGTCCTATTTTTCGGCTTTGCATTACGGTGTAAAAATACCTCAAAAGTTCGTTTTTATTATAATTTACATCGATTTAAGTGTAGGTACTTGATCTTTATAATGCATATTTGCGTTGCGTTTAATATAAAATATTTTTAATCAATTCTGAATACATAAACACTTTAAAAATGATTGAAATTTATCACAACATAAGTACTCCTTTTTCGAGAATTAAGATTATTATTTATCCAAAAATTTGAGCGATAACAACACACTTGTTTTCTAAAAAGACGGTAATCAATTTAGAGAATATGATTGGAAGTTATGCCTTAAAACATTATCTTTAATAACCACCATTACTGCTTTAACTACCCCAGCTTTTATATCAAATAAAAAAGTTCGTTTTATTTTTATGTTCGTTCACTCTTTCTATTCAAAATGGGGAAGTTATCGCCTTGTAACTTAATACTCGTTAACTGGGCAGTGATTGCCAATGTGATATTTAAACGTCACCAGCAGCAGGAGAGGCTTTTTACGGGCTACGAGTCACTCATTTTCTTGTTTGAATTTTATCTTCGCCTTTATTTCAAATAAATCGTTTGACATTTTCCAATTTCACTTAGTGAAAGAAGAACGAACGGTAATTTCAACAACTGATCGAAATTGATAATCCCTAATACCTAGCATAAAAATCATAGCTAATGGAAAAAGAACGGAATGTAGAGCAAATTAAAAAATATAAACTGTTATAGATTTGTAATTATTTTGAAAATAAAATCTTAAGAAAAAACATAAGATTTTCTATTGTCCAATGCTTTCAGAAAAAAAAAATGCGAGGTATTGACAGGACAACTTGAAATTTTCAATTCATCGCAGTTTCCATTTAAATACGCCAGAAGGCCGTCATAAAGTGTATCTCAGCCTGAAGTTAATAACCTGTTTACTTGTATATGAGGTACTTATCTGTAAATACGGACAAACGGGACGTAGTATTTTTATCGAAATGCCTCCGGGTATATTACTTCGATATGATGTTTTATGTCTGGTTTCTCGATATTAGAACCGCAACTTACTTTTCCATAAAACTCTTGGCTGCCTGAATACATTATCTGCCATTCTCCGTCAAGGAGATTTTTATTTGTTTGAAAAAGAGATGAGCTAGTGCATGTGTAATAACTGCAGCTATGTGTACTATGTATCTTTTGAAATGAATTCGACTTGAAAATTTGAAAGACTAGATAGCTTTTATACGCAATACCCATCGATCTATCATGAGGTACTTTACTAAAATTCTTTCAGAAAACGTTCTCAAATTGATTGCAATCATGCATTACAAGAGTTTTGCTTATTTTAAATACTTACACTTTCTTGACTGATAAGATATAAGTACCTAAATCATTTTCACGGGTTTTTATGAAAATACGAGATTAATACTGAATGTCCCTTATTGTTAAGTTCATTCTAATTGATTTAACTTTAAAATTTCTACCTCTGATTTCTAATCAACATTATTAAACTTAATTTGAAAGTTGTAGTATTGCATGGTAAGTACCAACGGAGGTAGTCATAGCTTGTTCAGATAACAAATTGAATTTTCTACTGCATAACTTCGAAGCGTCTTCCGGTTTAACTTTTTAATTTAGTTTTATGTCCCCCATCACATTTTCTCTATTCCCTACCGCCTTTCCGAGGCTAAGTTTCATAAAACTAACTAAAATTAACAAGTACGTACATTAACTTCTTCTTATACCGCCGAATGATATAATTTATTTTTAATAAAAATATTTGTATACATAGGTATATTAGGTATTTGTGCCGATTAACCTTAGCTCCTTCAGAAGGGTAGTTAGATACCGACCTAATTATGTTACTCATTAAAGAGCTGAATACAATTAGTCAGTTCTTAATTATATATTATTGACATATGGTTATTGAAATATAGTTCGTGGAAATACGAGTAATTTTCGTATATGGAGTAAGTAAACAGAATAGTTAAGTAAATGGTAATAAGTTTACGATGTTCTGATTGTGACCCAAAACAGAATTGATAATTACTTCAGTGAATTTGTTGATATTGTTAGTATTTTACAGAATTTCTGGCTGGAAATATCAAAACGTTATAATCAATTCTCTATGTAAAGTAAACCAACGTTGATTTATTAGCGTTACTGATATGTTTTTTCCTTTTACAGGATCTAGAAAATTCGGGAATCGTTTCGACGAACAAAGGCTGACCCTCCGCATTCATAGAGGTCGAGGCCATTCAACGCGATATGGTTCGTCTCAAAGTTCCACAAGTAACAGCACATTAACCGCGGATAGCGCGTCTCCAAGCCCTTCCTCTCGTGGACGACACGAACGCGTCAAAATAAGCGTAAGCTACCCATCGAGTGACAATCTTTCTTCCCATTCAACGCCCCATCTTCTGTCTGTAAGCCCGACGTCTCCTGTTCATTCCATCAATTACACAGTACATTACTCTAACGAAAGAGGCACTTCGGTTACCATGCTTGACCCATCCGAAACGCATTTAAGGGTGAAGACTATGAACGATAATCATCGTAGACATTCGACGAAATCGGCAAATTTCGATATAGAACGGGACAGAAGTCCGAGCCCCAGTATTTGTGACGACGGCACTCCCATTAGGTCAAAAGTTATGTCGCGAAAAATGGGAAAAAGAAACATTAAAGCGCAAGTGAAAAGGTTTCGTATGGAAACTAAAGCGGCAAAAGACTTTAGGAATAATTGTTGGTGGTTTTATATTTTGTTGGTTGCCATTCTTTACAATGTACCTGGTGCGTGCTTTTTGCAATCACTGTATCCATCCGTTAGTGTTTAGTGTTTTGTTTTGGTTGGGATACTGCAATAGTGCCATAAATCCGTTAATTTATGCCCTGTTTTCGAAAGATTTTCGGTTCGCGTTCAAAAGGATCATTTGTCGATGCTTTTGTAAAGGTGGTGGCGAATCCACGTCCAGAAGAGGTTCCGACGGTTCTCAAATGCAGACTCGGCACTTCCGGACCCCCAGCTATAATAATCGTTATCAAGAAGAGGACGTTGATAACAGAAACGGGTATCACAGGTGACGTATGAAGAAACCATCATTAGCACGTATGTACCTACACAAGAATCCTGCATTTAAGGTCGCGATGCACATTTATGGATAGTAGTTACTGTAATTTTGTAAAGGAGGTAAAGTTCATAGAAAATAATTTGAAGAAGAAAAGAATTACCGGGCCCTTCATTTTGGGTAAGTTTAATACGTAAATCTATCTGTATTCTCAATCATTATCAATGAATTTTTTGATGCTTGATAAAAAAGGAACATGGTTTGTGTACTCCCCTTCATATGCAAATTCTTCGTATTTTTATACGCATCGTCGTTTGCTTATAGAAAAAAGTGCCTAGAGAATATTGTGGATAAAAAACACTCTTGAAAGACGGAACAGTTGCATAGATATATACATTAAAGATTTTCTTTTATTTTTAAAAAATATTATCAACAAATTTTGACGATCAACCTCGTCACAATTATGATTACGAAATTGTTAAGATTTATCACACAGTAAACCACAAATCATGTCGAAAAAAATTTTGTAAAATAAAAATTAAATGACTCTTAAAAGGTCCACTAAAGTGACCATAGGTTTTTTTAGAAAGTAAGATAATAAGGTATTCAAAAACTATAAGTATGTATGAAGTTTGATCTTTTGGATAACGTTGGAGAAATTTTCTTTACCATCAATTTCGATTTGTTCAGCGAAACCTTAATGATGAAACTTTAAAAACTAAGTACACCCCTAGAATAGGCACTCAATAAATATTTCCTCAAAATTTCAAATGTTAAATTCCGTACACAGTAGAAGTATATAGAAGGCACCCTTAACCCGTAAAAATTCTCACATAGATTTTGTTTAATTTTTCTAATACAAACTTTCCCATCCTTAACTTCCCTGTGGAAAATTATTTAAAAATAAAGCTTATTTCTTTTTTTAATTTCTCTAAATTGTAGTGTTAGTTCTACCGGCTTTAAGGGAAATTTCACAAACTCACTCCTTACTACACTCCCATTGAACTCAAAAAGTATTTTCTTCAAATTTTTCTGGCTTAGCTTTCTCTAACCCCACTAGGAATGAAATTTTAAAACAAAATATTGTACTGTACTACAAAAATAGGTATTCAGAGTATATTTCCTCTTTTCAAGCCCATATTTCTCATCTATACACCCCTGGAGTAGGTACTCAATAATTGAAGGGTGTTATTTTAAAATGTACCTTCTTGATGCATCCCTAGAGTACTCAAGGAGCATTATTCCTATAGTTATAAAATCTTGGGTTGCAGCGATTTAATTTAACAACACGAAGTTTCTGCCATTTTTTACTCGTTAGGGGTGACATTTTAAAGTAAATATCTTTTTCTGATACACCCCTACAAATAAAAATAAAGAAAAGAAATCATTTTTCCATTTAAAATTACGATTTCCAACGGTGTAGGTTTTTTAATATCAAATTTATTTTTTGCTCCTTTAATAAGGGGGTCAATTTAACATATCCCCCTTTAGTACATATTTTTCCAGAATACAAGAATTTTCTTTCCTCTAAAATCTCAATTTCCACTGGTTTATGTTTCTCTACAAGCTACAAAAAAATTTCACGCCTCTTTATAAATGGAATTTTAAACGTTTCCCTCATTGCACCCCTAAAGTACTCAAATAATTTCACTGAAGCCTCTCAAATATTGTTGCAGGAAGTGCTAAATGTAGTTAATGAAAATTTAAAAAAGATCGTGTTCATCTTCATAATGTATCAACTGTTTGTTAAACTCTTTCATAACAAGCTATTATGTAGGTATTTACTTTTTATTCGTATAAAAAGGCGTCGTTATCAAGAGTAACTTTTTTTGTGACTCGTCCTTCATTCCGGTCCTCTCTTGTTAGCTGGAACCTCCTTTACCTTGAAATATTGTATGACGTCACTCTCGTAAATACCAGCCAGTGGATCTGATATCAACCGAAGCTAGGTGCGAATGTATAAAATTGTAACAGAGTGAGTTCGTCTTCGTTGCACACGTGAGCGTTTGTATTAGAAATATTATTCAACCATACATATTTTTGAAAATAAAGGTTTGTGTAAGTATTATACAAAATTGAAGTTTTTTAATATCTTTAGGTTGTATGATATAAAAAGCTCTCAAAAGTTTTGATTAATAGGTTAAAAAAAATTAATACTTAATAAACGCAATTAACTTATACTGTCTAACTGAATTTCATGTAAAACTTCTGAAGAAAATACAGGGCATGCAAAATGTATCTACGCCAGGTTACAAGTATACCTATAATATAATAAAAAATGAGAATTTTAAAGATATTTTATGAAACATCTTCACATTTTATATTTACACATCATAAATTGTAGTGTGTGCTTTCCACTTTTAGATATCGTCATCCTATTGCGTCGTTTCCCCAAGACTTTAAAGCATCTTGACTAAAATCGTTTTTTGCACGTTTTCCTTCCTCTTTTCTTAACATATTTTTGTGTCCTTACTTTCGTATTCAATGATAACATAATAACTGTGTGGATAACATTTATGAATATAAAATAGTACCTACAAAGTTTATACGAGAAAGAGGAAATGAACTAAGCTTTTATTTTTCTGCTCGATAAAGCGTTATTGAAAGTGTTCAGCATTTTTTAGAATAAATTCTTATTTTTTTATTTTTTTCTTCATGCTGAACATTTGTATTCAAACTGGGATAGTAATTGTTATAGTAAATATTTTATTTGTTAAAGAATCAAACAAATTCAGGGTATCTAAATTCTGTTAGGCATCTGAAAATATCTTAAAATATTTAAATAATTTATCAATTTATATTGGCATATTTTTATATTTTACCACTAACAAAATAAATAAATATCGATTGATATTGTGATTCATTACTTGCCTATTATCTCTAAAATTGAAAATATTCTGAATCCTCGAACATAAGCTCCGCCTCTAGCGAATCTTGCACTTTACACAACTCACACACATAGGATGTTTTGTTGGCTTATGGCAATCTTAATGAATGTTCTGATTATTAAAATTTAATACTTTAACAACAAAAACACTGATCCTTTTTTCTTTTTCTTCATTTTCAGGCAAACGTTTTCTATCTAAGAGTTAACCAAAAGCATGCACACAACAGCTTCTATGGACGCTTTTCTTATCTTACTTTGTTAACAAAATAATTTTGATAACATGAGCTTCTAAGTTTAGCTAATTGTTCTTACACAGGATCTATGCATTGTAGCGGTAAGAGAGCTTTTTAATTTTTAATTGATTCTCATGCTACCACTTTACAATCTAAAAGCTTCTTTGCATTTCACATTTTGTTTTAAAATTTTATACCATAGTTAATTTAATAATACAGAGCAACATTGATTGAGGTAAATAATTCAAGCTCATACAAAGTGCTTCAAACACTTAAATAGGACTTGGACAACTTTGCAAAGGCTTTAAGCAATTTGAAAGTGCTTGAAACTTTTTTTAGGGTATATAAGTAATTTTAATACCAAGCCTTAACACTAATTTTCAAATGGGCTTTAAAGTTTTGAAAAGGCCTGAAACATATTTTAAAGCACAAAGCGTTAAAGCTCAGCTCTAGTTATCGATAAATTATATGGCGTAACACTATCAGAATTGACTCTAAGCTATTATAAAGTGTTTCAGTAATATATTGTTGTTGTTTTATAATAATACGCATTTTATAAAGCACTTGGTAAGCAGTTAATCCTGTGTTATGTAAGGCGGAATTTAATAGTTTTTCTTATGAGAAAATAAATAAAAAAATGTAATTGTCCCTTTTATTCCTTTTAAGTAAGTACTAAATTAAACGAGACTCGCAAAAAAATTGATCTTATAATTTCTTTCGTTATTTTTAATTTTCAGATTCGTTTTTCGTGGTTTCCGAGTGAGTAGTTGTTAAAAGTGTTCGGGCGACATTTTCGACGCGGTAGTGTAGTAATTTTTGAACGTGTAAAGGTGTAAAGGACAATGAAAATTAAATTGGTAACGTTTAATGAAAAGTACTCACAATAGGTGCCATTGCTTTCTAGTGGATTGGTTTGGCTGTTGCAAAATGCTTAAAAGGTATGCTTTTTACGTTTATTTTCGCTAACATTTTATTTATTTTTTTTCGTTTTTTAAATTCTATTTTACGTTTTGTACACATGAAAATTGCGTTCCACTCATTCAAATTAACTGTCCTGAGAAGGAACATTTATTAAGCTGATTCTTTATTATTTGCTTTTCAAATGAATTGGTTATTTAACGTCGTGCATTAATTCAAAAGCCAACAGTATTAACACAACACAAAAGTATAATGTGCCTATGGAGAGCAAAGAAGTGAAGTACTCATAAAGCTCATAACGACAAAAATAGATTTACCTCTGTTGTCAGAAATAATCTCTCTGTTTTTGTTCAATTAGGCAAAGTTTCCTAAGCAATTATGAAAATATTGAAGTTCGATATAACAACAGTGTTAATTGTTTAAGAGTCTTCGAAGTAGTTTAAGTACTTAAGTGGTATGTCGATGTATGTAGTAGGTAACTTTAGCCCTTATACGCGTATAGGGCGGGGTTGAAATGTTAGCTTTAGTAGGCTATTTTGTTGGAACTGTATAATTTCTGTTTAAATGTTTCTATCACCAAATTTATAATTAATAAATTCAAAAGAAGTTGCGGTAGGGTGATTGTGAAACGACATAATAATCTCCAAGAAAACAAACGTTTTATTTTCACAAAAATTTTAATTAGAAAACTCTAACAATTGTTTCGATTTATTCAATCATTCTCAAAGAGTACACAATAGAACTAATTTATAATTATCTTTCATTTCACACGAAATAATTAATATTTTTTATTAATTTAGAGTAAGTGCAGAAATGAGAGAATTGGAAAGTTTTGTTGGGTCGGTTTTGTCTTCATTAGGCTCTGTACCTATAATTGAGCTAATCAATTTTTGTACAAATCAAGATTAAATATAAAAGTCAATACATTCAATAAATAAATAAGGATTTTCTATTAATTTTCGAACATAGTAAAGAATAAATCCTGAATAAGGAATACTTTTTGAAATTAAAAAAAAAATTGTACCCCACTGAAAATGAATGACAAAATACTGACAATATTATATCTTATAATCTCGTAAAACTATTCAATATTAAATTGCCTGTTTGGTGCCCGTATTTTCACCTCAAATAAAGTCTGTACAATTTAATGTCCATCAAGTTATAGACTACTTGAATATAATAGGAAATTAAATAAAAATTCGGAAATAATGCTTACCCACATGGCTGATGTTGCTATCATACACATGACAAATTAATAGTTATTGAATGCTATGTTCATTAAAAAAGAATGTGGGACGACTGGTGACACAGCTTACATCTGCGAGATTCAAACGCGTGCTACATAAATTCAAGTGCAATAAATTTAGAAAACATCGCGAACATTCATCGTCATATTGTACACAAGACTACTACCTACAATTTATTTATAAACAAAAAAGTTCGCCAACTTGAGAGAATGCGATGTGTAGATGCTCTATAAAAAGGTGGTGGTGGGTGTTAAACGTTTTAAAGAGTTATATTAACCATATATTAAGAGACTTCCTACTGATATTAAACTCTTCGGCGTTTATACCTCTTGTCAGCTCAAAGCTATTATCTAAATTTTAGTGAAATTATAAACTGATTTTGTAATAAAGCTGAAAAGGTATTACGAGGGGAGTATAAACATGTTCCTTAAAAGATATGAAACAACTTCTAATACTGTTTAGTTTTACGTATATTATTTAAACTATTTTATATTTGTATATTAGAACTTTTTTATGAAAATAGCAATCATAAATAAATAATTGATGATTGAGAATTGATAGATAATTGGCAATTCCTTGGAAATGTTATAAAGCCAAAACAACTTTACCTCCTATCCAAAACTTAATACTTAATATTTTATATTAATAAGTAATCTACGTCTGATCTGAAAAACATTTTCGTATTTTATTAATTTGTAATTAAGGAGAGGGAAACCTGACGACTTACTATAGATTAGTAAACGTTAATGTAAAAAACACATTATTGTAAAACAATCACCAATGGTAGGTAAAATGTGTGCATATTTTAATTTAATACCGCCTTGTAAATCATCGACATTTTCTCCCTATTACACAGATTTTTTTAAATATACTTCATCGTTTAGTTTAACGAACAATCAAATTAATGACATCGTGGCAGAAATTAAAAAAAAAAACTGAACAGTAGTAATATACATTAAATTTACTGTTATGTCATAAATGCATATAAATAAACAATGTGTTAAGTATGTCACCTAAATACATACTTATTCAGTATACCTAATAAAGTATTTTATTGGAATAATGATCCAAAAAAGAAATTGTACTTACTGCTTTACATCTAATCAACTTCAATCCATTTAGTTTAAATATTTAATCTATTGAAAATTTTGCATTGGGCTTCGATATTATTTTTGTACTGTGTACTTTTTTATAATTTTTGTTATTTAATAGTTGTGGTTTAGAACTGTTTCTCCTTCAATAAAAATACTAATAATTGTAATTGCATCCTCCAAGAACGTAACTAGATAGGGTAAATCCTCAGTTTCAATATAATAAGGAGAATCAATCGTGGACCACAGTTGTCGAACACTATTTTGATAACGCAATCTTTTTGTGGTATTTGCAATTTAGTTTTAGTAAGCATTGTATTAAAATTAAAAGTAAATGTTGTGTTCTTTAATCGATACAGAACAAACCATTTTCCAAAAATAAACTCCTCAAAGATTTTTATCTAAATTAAACCCTTAACTCACAAGATAAGAAAATATGACAAGGACAATAAGGTACCTCAATATTTGTCGAAGTCTCGAAGATAACAAAAACGTATTATTTTTTTCTGGTATTATTACCTAAATCATATTTCTGTTGGCATCAAGAAATATTTCACTTTTAACGTCTTAGTAGTTTTTCATTTCAATTATCGATCGGCATGTAGGCCTCTAATAAATGTCAAACTAATTTCTGTTCCTTCAACTAACTTTTTACCTGGGTAATTTTTGTTGGGGTCATAGAAGTTTCCCTTTATTGGAACTGTCTAACTTTATTTTCTAATAAATGAATCAACTTTCACAATAAAAAATTTCACGCGTATGTATGTAAAGAATTCTCGAACTTTTGACGCAATATTTGGGCAAACTATTATTCATTCAGTCATAAATAATACCCATGTGTATAAAAATGAACAGGAAATTCTGAAAAATAATAGAAAATAGAGGCTTCTGGCCTAAAAAAATATTTTAAGACGCTACATAATTTCGTTATAACTTAAAACCACAAGAAAGTAACTAAAATTTGCAATAAAATGTTCCTTACTCAAAGCAACAAAAATGCGGTCAGAAAATATATAATATCGTTTTATTAATTTCACCTGCCATCATTATGTTCAACTAAAGAAATAGTTTTCGACCCTGTCATACGTTAAACGTCATCGTTAATCATCAGTGTTTTTTTTTTTTAGTTTAAGTACTTACGGCTTGTCCCTATAACAATGCACGATTGTTATAAGCATTTAATAATATATTTCTGTATGTTCTATTGTAACATACAACTCTCTCTTTAGGTGATAAATATAATACGTTAATGTCCCTGCAATTATGGCTGTGTTTCGTAGCCAAATTATTTGTTACTATCATATTTTGTTATACGTTGCCATTACAGACTCTCTTGGATGTTCCTTAACTTATTATAATGTAGTTATCTACTATCTTAAGAATTCTTGTCAGTAATTGTTAACTAATGTACGTAACTTATAATATAATATATACATAATATATTTATGTACCTGTAAAAATAAATAGACAGATGCCTCTCTGTAAGATATGTAAATGTTAACTATTAATTATAAGCTCAAATAAACTGTTCATCACTTAAAAAGATATGATAAACATCAATACATCCATTTGTGAGCTGATTTTTACCTGTCTCAAATATTTTTTTCAGAATAATACTTTTTTATGTATTTGGCAATGTAATATTACCAAATGATCATCGGATCTTTTCATGAAAATGAGATTTAACAGTTTTGTTAATATAATTTTCACCCATTTAATTACACTTGTGTAGTTATATTGACTGAGTTTTCCCAAACATTTTTTTTTTTTGTCTGAGAGCCAACTCAATTTTTGTTTCTTTAATTTAAGTTGTTGATATGTCCATTGGTATTCCCATTTTTTTAATTTATAATCGTACCTATTTTTCATATTTTTTAAAGAGATAACATTATGAAAAACAACATATTACTGCTAAAAAACTGTTTATTTATAAATATCTCTAGGGTACATAATATATACAATAATCGTTAAAAAACTACTCAGTCTTATACAATTAAATGACTTTTTCTAATCCTTATACTGGCACATCTTATAATAAATATTAAGTTGCAGGCATGATTTCCATAATAAATACATCTACGTTATCAAAATTTTAAGTATCTAATCAAAAACTCGAGCTTTGTCTTTCAACTTTACACGTCACTGGTAATTATTCGATTCCAATTATCATCGAATAGTCGTTTTAATCATAATACATAATAAATAAAACTTTTTAAAACTATTTCATAATCATGAGCGAGAGCTGAGGCTCATCTTAGGATATTATGTATCTGCGCATCCCAAGGATAAGGCTCATAACAGTCTGAAATACCTCTTAATAATTCTACCTTGCGACACCAATCCCTAAATATAATTTGCGCCATTATTATTTTCCATCCGGTTCCGTTCAAAGTCCAATCTTGTTTTGCAAAGTTATAATAGGTTTCTGATTTTCTACATCATTCGTATTGGTAGAACCACCCAAAAGTAATTGTACTTCTTCCATAGTTTTACCTTTCGTTTCGGGAACAACGGTAATACAAAAAACTGCACCAAAAAAGCTGATAGCAGCAAAAATTCCAAACGTAGGTCCTGTCCCCAAGCCTTGAACGAGTGTCGAAAATAATTTTGTGACCGCAAATGCGAGGGTCCAATTGAACGCTGCCGCAATCGAACACGCAGGTCCTTTGAATTCTGGGGTAAAAAGTTCTCCGGATATCATCCACGGGATCGGTCCAAAACCAATAGAAAATACTATGATGAAAATGGTCAGACTTATAAGTGGAAGGAAACTAAGGTTTGAAACGTCCGTGGTTGATTTGAGATGGAAATAGATTCCCAATGAGAAAGTACAAACGGCCATTACTGAGCTTGATATAATTAGCAGAATTTTTCGGCCGGCTCTGTCTACCAGAAGGGTAGATGCGTACGTTGCAACCACCTGTAGAATAAAAACAAAATAATTAATTTATTTAAACTTACTTAATAGAGTTTATTATTGCAAATAAAAATTTATATTTAATTTACAAACCTGCATTGTTCCAATAAAGATGGCACACATGTTGGGGGACATTTTGCTACCGCTATCTTTGAAAATCTTTTCAGCATAAAAGAGAACAGCATTGACTCCGCTAAGCTGTTGGAAAAGCATCAATGCCAAGGAAATGACTAGGGCTTTGGAGGCTGCCTTGCTCCTAATTAGATCAGATAGACCGGCTTTGTTTCTCGCAGCTTCCGTTATACTCTCATGTATGCGAAAAAGTTCATCCTCAACATCGGAACTATCGCCTCTAAACCACTGCAGGGATTTTCTCGCGTCGTCAATCTTCCCTTTAGCAGTCAGATAAACCGGTGACTCCGGCATAAATGAAAAAGTAATCAGATGAAGTGCCGGAAGAATTGCCGATATCAACGCCAAATATGTGAAGTTCTTTTCCACGCTACCTGTAATAAATTTATACACGCTGTTATTATAACTACAATAAATTGATTCAAACTATAGTAAATATATTCGAAATCCATATACTCGTATAAATATGTATAAATGTCACAAAGGGGTGAAATGTTTGCTGTGTTTAAAATTTAAGCTGCATTATGAATATTATTTTATTATTAAAGGCCACAGGGGTGGTACAAAATTTATAAGAAGAGATAGTATTTAAATACTCGGATAGCAAGAGAACTTCGCCTTCTATTTACAAATGGATGGTGACATAATAAGAGTAAAATTTAATGATTCTATGTACAAGTACTGTGCAAGAAACAGAGGTGACATCCCTCCATACTAATGAATAATTGATCATTTTCTCAGAGTTGAATAACGATGGACGTAATTTTGTATTAGGTACAAATTATTCAACTAATCGATGTCATCCTAACCTTTGCTGGCACATTTAGTACGTTATGTTTCCACAGGAAATTTTGCCACCCTTCCATTCATTCCCCAATATTTACCCCAATAAATATTTCAGGAAACAAAAGATTGTACCTACTATAGATCTCTACCTTAACCGGAAGTTAATATGATGATGTTTTGATGTTTTTATTATTCTCGTTCCTTATCAATCAAAGTTGTTGTTGTAGATCTGTTTGCTGTATATTTTCGGTGATTTATTGATATTTTATTTGGTATTTTCAATGGAAACGTTATTTACGACGAAACGGAAGTACAAAGTTCACATAATTGTATATGAAGATTGGGAAAAATTAGCGCGTCAACAATCAATAATTGTAGTCGTTAGTTTATAAATACGTAACTAAAGAATAAATGGAGAAATAAGGCCTCAAAATTATTTACTAAACATATGTACCTATCTATATTTGTTTATGTTATAAGAAAATTTTAAATTATTAAATAATAATGTCTGGTAAATTTAATTAGCTATCTCCTATTTCTTTTAGCTTCTATCTACTGACCTTATTTTTTATATGTCAATCTATTTTACTATGCGTTTGAGGTTTATTTTTAAACATTTCTGAAATTGATTATGAAACAAGGTCGATCATCGGTTTGTTCCAACAAACAACCGCTTTAATTATGAAAAAGTTTATAAAAGATAGATGAAGTTTGTATTAGGTAAGGAAATGATTAGAAGCGGTCTACCGGATAATGCGAACTGAAAGTGCGTGAATATTTCACTTTCTTTTAATTGGAGACGGTTTACTAGTTGAAACCGGCCAATATATTTATTTGACTATCGGACAATGTAACTCTAAAATACTGAAGATATATAACAAATTTTGTTATGATAAAATTGAAAACAAATTAACGCTTTATGGTTGAAATAATTCCAGCAGCAGAAATTAGTGTAGGTAATAATAGTAGATAAAATTAAGATTAAGATATTCAATTTAACTTACCTAAAATATACTGCACAAGTAATCCAATAGTAACTTGTAACTGGAAGAACCCTCCAAGTGAACCCCGTATTCTTGGTTCAGCCAAATCAGTAATATACATGGGCGCGGCAACACAAACTAAACCAACTACTAATCCAGCGACTAAACGAGCAATATAGATAAATATAATGCTTGATGAACTGAAATAAAAAAATATTGGTAAGTAGTAAAAATGTCAAAGAAAAAAATTGTAGAGGAACTTCATATTAATACTTGGTTCGTCTTAGCATTATTTAGTAACATCAAAACATCAAAAATGAGACAATACAATTGATTTTCATAGAGAAGTTCAGTGAAGTTCTACAATAAAATGAAAACGAAAAATTATAATTTCTTGTGCTAGTTTCACATAAATATAATTCTGATATATGCTTCCTTTAGCAGATCATTTTCGAAGTTACAAGTTACAAGTTACAAACATATTATACCAGAGTTTCATTGAAGTTTGTGAAACTTACACAAGAGTTTTCTAATTTCTCCTCTTCCTTTTATTAAAAAATATTTTTTTCGAACAATACACCATAAATGTAATTATCCGTACCTAAAGGCGATAATAACCCAAGTTATAATAAACGGAATAGATGTCAGTTGAAGAGAACGTTTGGGTCCTAAAGAGACAGCTATTGCTCCTGCAGGAATGGCTCCAATGAATGCACCCAAAGTAAGTAAGGATGCGATCCATGAACCCTGTTCGCTTGTAATGGGGTTAGGGGATGCAGGGTCCTGTAGGAGCGGTAACGCTGGTGATGTCCATGATAAAGTGGTTCCCATTACAAGAGCTCCTAAGGTGGCTATAAAATCAAAATAAAAGTAAATTAATAATTTATTGGATTTGGTTTTGGACATATGTTCCAATTTTATATACAAATAGTGAAATTTTTCAACGTATTTGTTTTTTTTTGTTTTGAAAAACAAATTTTTATCATAAAAATACGGTACTTCTGTTATTTGAACAGATGCTGTAAGTTGTTTTCTTGTTTCATCAATTTGAATCTTAAGTTATAATGAATTCATTGTCGCAGAATTTTTGTTGTCAAGGAAGATGTGAAATAACTCCCCAATTTTTTATTTCCAACCAATTTAAGTTTGTAATCTTCGTGATTTCAAAGTAAATCTGATGTCATATTGAATCAATTACGTTTACAAAGGCGTTCAACTAATAGAAATATATAATTTAAGATCGAACCGTCGGATTTGTGAATAAAGTCACGTAAATCAAATAAAACTACTTAGCAAAAAAGGAAAACGCGTTTTGCGTTAAAACTTTTGATGGAAGCGTTTGATCGTTTTAAAACCATTATTTGACGGAGATTGAGGGCAGTAAAAGAATAAGCGAATTTCTTATTACTTGAAGACTGATGTGAAAGGTTTATTTTTAAATTCGTTATTTTCTAAGAAGGGGAATAAATAAATAAACTCAAAAATTAGGGAGTAAACAATTGTATAAAATTTTGGTTGTTGTTATTAATTTTACTATTATCACTAATTCAATGATTGTTTAGTTTTTATTTTAAATAATCAATAAAAGGGTAAAGTTCAACTTTGAATGTCAAAAGATATAAAACTGTCTCTATTAAATTTCAATATTTGCGACATCGAAAATTTGAAACCTTGCCAATTTAACCTTCTAATAAGTGTTTATAATAGAAAACCGTTTTTGGGAAGTTTAACGTGTACTTTTTAATTTTACCAAATCCAGGATAAGGGCAACGACCAGTTATTATGCTCATGATCGACTTTTACGATTGTTATTATATAATACATTTGCTAAGTTAAAATCTACCACGTCTTCTAAAACTTTTTCAATTTGTATGGTTTTTTGTTTTTTTTTCGAAATATTTCAAAACAACTATTACAGTTATTGCACAACCTTTTTTTTATATCAATCTGTCAGTATTAAGTCTCAAATCTCGACATAAGATAAACTTTCTGAGTCTACATATCATGGCCAAAAAATTAAGCAGCGTAATTGTGTGCTTTATCGGAAATCCTACATAATCCCTTTTTTTTGTATATCTCTTAATCACAGAGACACACCTACAAATTTAATTCCATTCACGATTTTTTTAAAGAAAAGAAAACCTAAGAATTTGCGTTAAAATATCGAGGAAAAAATGTTTTTTCTTTAACGTTTTAGGCCGCAAATAATGAAAAAACATTTCGGAGAATTATTACACTTTTCTGTTGTTAGTTAAGTAATTTTCTCGTTGAAAACTGATATACGTATAGAATTGATTTTTTGTTTTTGTTCTCTTCCTAAGTAACTTTTGAAAGTTGCTCCCACGTCAGTATTGATTAAATCAAAATTTGCTTAGTCAGGTTACAGTTGTGCCGTAACAAATCCATTATTGTCAAGAGTTTTTTTAAAGATTTCGCATAAGTTGTCTACTTAAGTAACATAAAATCTCAATTTGATTCTTACCCAAAACGGCGGCCAAATACTGTCTGAATGCACTGCCAGGAATCTCATTAGTATTCGTTTTCTTTTTCTGGTCCATTTTAGAAACGATTATTAACTTTAAAAAATATTCACTCACTCTTTAAAAAAAATCAATAAATAAATCTAACGTATCGAACGAAATAACTCGCGTTGGTTTAGCAACTGCAACAACTTCTGCAGATTCAATGCTCGTACACCTTTTATATATAGTATTTTTATCGGTAAATTTTTAGAGGTTAAAGGTTTACTGATCGTGTGTACAGTTACTTACAGCGTAACTTGGACGAGCCTCCAATGATAACACGTCTTATCACGTCAATGAAGTCAAATTTTTATACTTAGTAACTTGATATGGCCACAAACGTTCACAACATTTTTACGATTACTGTTGCTTTGCGTGATTGATTCTTTACAAAAGCATCCTCCCTACCCTCATCAATCAAGTGATGAAATTTACTTTAATTATTTACTATGTTTAAACAATTTAAGGATCACTCTATTCAAGTGCCGATTGCAATCGCAATTATTGCAATTAGAACTAAACAAACATGAAAAATTAAAAGGTATAACTAATTAAATAAACAAATATCTAGTTCAGTAGTTCGTGGCGGCAGGACACAAACACTTTTAGACTTTACTCGTTTTTATTAATTAGCCATTTACCTTGAAGAGATGTTTCGCAAAAATTAAGGTTTCGGTATCTATGGACAATGGCGTGATTCGGGGTGGCAAACAGTAACAGTCGTAAACGGAATTGTTGAAGTATGTATTTTATCTGTTCCGATTTTGAAGTGAAAAAATCAGAAAAAGCTTTTTTTTTATTTCCACTTCAATTCCAAGCATTCCACACTTAAAATTAGACAAAAATCTGGCAAACACTAAAATCAATGAAATTGCTTTTTTTTATGTAATACGTTAAGCATCTTAAGATGTTAGTGCAACATTTTTCATTAAGAACGAAAAAGGAAGAGGTAATAAAGACAGGTAATTAGGTTATGGTTGGGTAGATTAACGGAATAACCCAAACTTTTAACATAAAATCGAAATATTTATTATTGATGTCGGTAATCCCTGAACTGACTGCTGAATAAACAATACGTATACAAAAATCCATAGATTTCAGTTTTTGATGTCGAAATATGTATCAGTTTAGATTAGATTTTATCTTGAATAACAATCATAGCTGAATCTTATTTTTTTTGTTAAGTTGAAATTTTGCGTTGTTATAATTGAGAATAATAAAGTTAAATATATAATTGAATTATCCTTTTTACTTATCCAAACATCGTGGAATAAAAAACATTAACATTTTCTTATAATGTCTTTCGTTTTTGGTATAATTTTTAATTGAAGAATTTTATGGTTGATCGAACAAAAAACTATAATTCAGATTGACCTCGGGTTAATGTAATCTTTACTGATTTCTTACAAAGAAGTCTTTAAATCTTTAAAACAAAAAAACATATTCAAAATAATGAATAAATGCGTCGTAATTCAAATAAAGCAAAATCAAAATGGTGCTGCAACACTTTAATCATTTTATCTTCACTTAATTAGATTAATAAGTAAATCAGTATCATATTTATTATTGAATATTGCAAATTTGAAAAATATCAACGTGTCAGTCACTTTTGGCGCCATAATATACAGAAATGTTTACATTAATGTAACCATATTGGTTACCGATAAGAGAATTTGTGAGTTGTATAGGTATAGTAACACACAAAATTAAAAATTGCCTTCCTGAGATAAATTTTATTTTTTAATGAAACGATACAGTTTACAAACCCTTCGAATTGTAAATACTTTTGCTATTATTAGGATGTACTTTACACATTGTTAAATTTCTTCATCGTATATTTTTTTAGTAAAATTGCCCCTGAAACAATTTCGATATTAATTAATTATAGTTCATAAGTAAAATACTTACGTTAGAATTAATTCGTGGAGGTCCACATATTTCAATAAAAGTACTATTATTCTGACTTTATCATATCCAAACCTTGTCCATTTGAACTATTATGCACTTTTAATAAAAAATTAATATCTATAGATATATTTAGTAGCAAACATTATTATGTCACTATAATCGTTGTCTTTAAATATTTTTTAATATTTTTAATGTTTACCACTTCTAACTAATAAAAAGTAATTCAATTAATTTTCTAATTTTAATTTATAATAAAGGTTGCTATAAGACTTACCAAAGGTCCTAAAATAATATAAAATATATTAAAGACATTACCTGTGAGAACAAACTTTAATTAAATAGATAAAAATGGAGTGTAACCACGCTTGATATATATATATAGCCTATTCAGTAAAAAAATAATAATAAAATCAGTTCACAAAAAATCACTTAACATGAGAACCTTCTCATTTTTTGAAGTAGTCGTAATTAAGAGCATTAGTAGGTGCAATTGAATAAAAACATAAGTACTATATCTATATTTAGACACTGAATAAAAATAGTGTACGTTTTTGATAAAGCAGATGGATTTAGATTTTGGCTCTAGATGTTTGGATGGAGCTCATTAACTAAATAAGTAATTAAAGCATTAAAGCGCTGTGTTACTTGAGTTAATTCTGAAAGAAATATTTTTAATAAGGAAAACAGAGAATTAATATTTCCACAAAAATTGCTTATTCAAAATCAACAATATTGTTAGTTGTAATAACTGGATATATTGATGCAATACTGTCGAGTGCACATAGACAATATTTGTCGAGACACCCCTTCTGTGTTTTCCTTAAACCAATGCTCTTGGCAAAGTTTTTTCTACAATAAAAAGGTTAAGAACTGAAAGTTGCAGACTTTGGGACTTCCATGTCTTTTTTTGTGATGGTGCTACAACGCTTTTACTAGTGTTACATCTCCAGTCGTCATCAGTTAATTCAGGAGATGTAACACCAGTCGAAACGTTGTAATTACATCCCAAATAAAGACATGGAAGTCCCAAAGTCTGCGTTTATTTCTTATTTAAGAACTATTTCATAATAATAATGTCATTGCTTCACACAGTTGTTCCTAAAAATAAAAAATTCTGCAATTAAATGAAGATTAACGATCATATTTAATAAAAGAAATTCTTACTTTTGTAATTACGTGGAATCCATGAACTATCTTCGTGTCATCCATTTAGGTAGTGATTATCACTTAGACTTCTGTATTTCTGTGGGCTTAATCTTAATTTTATTTATGACATATCTCGTGTTAAATCCAAACATTCATTTCTTGGTTCAGTGATTTTAACTAAAAACATACCAGTGTCGATAAAAATAATATCCCACAAATTTTTAACTGCCTATATATGTGTCTGTAATTGTTGTATGTAATTATAAGCAATTGTCATTTTAAAAAGTAAAAGAAAAAAGTTATCATTAACCCTTCTTCCACCATATTTACCCACATTTTAACGACAGTATACTTCAGTGTGGCAAGTTTGTTAAAAAAAAAAAAAAAATATAAAGATTTATCTAAATTGACACAGTTTGTTTATCTGGCATAACAGTGAACCATATTAAAATTGATATACTCATTTTTATTGCAGTGTTAATGCAAAATTAATAAATTTTGAATAAGCGGTTGGTCTTGGAACAAAAATTATTACTTTTTTATTTGTAACATGAACTACTTAGGATTTACTTACTTACTTACTGCTCAAATATTAATGTTCCATCCAGCCACTACTTCCTTTTGTAAAAAATACTATTGCAATGCAAATTAAATTTATACTGTTAGTACTTCTTTCTATTAATAAATTTAATTCTTTTTTTAAAAACATAATCCTTTTATAGCGTTCCTACCAACTCAACTGACTAAAAATTCAGTAATATTCCATGCTGTGGTCATTAAAATATTTTTTTTATACAGAGTAACCAAATTACTTTGCTGTCTGACGTAAAGGTAATCAACGTAATACAACTACGAAATGCATCAGAGGCCAAGCAAATTTTTTCAGTTACCTCCGTTATCTAGTTTATGCTGTTGTTTTGTTAATGGTTTTTAAATCCGATAATCAACTAAATAATTGACGTAGTAGGAATAACGAAAAGTTCCTTTTTATTACGTTTGTAGTTGCTTAGTAATTAGTATACCTAATTATTACTTTTTATTAACTATGCAGACCTGAAAATTTAAAATATTTACTATCTTTATTCCTTCAGTCGTATATGTCCGTTTGTTAGGCTTTTATTTTCCTAATAACATATAAAAGGATTCAAAAAAAGGTATAAATGAAAAATCAATAATATTTCCAAAGATAAAAGAAAAGTCATTCCTATAAATAAATTTCCTTGGTTCAGAAGTATTTTTCGAGAACTTGGTCATGTTTCAGCGCCAAGTTAAATCATAAATCTCATTTCGTTCACAACATACATATGCAAACGGCTCAGTTATCCAGGAAGTGGCAATGTCCTCCTCAAGAATACAAAAAGGCTGAAACGTTTTTAAAGTCTCAAAAACAATTTGTGGGGAAGTTAATATATTGTGACTAAATTGTGTATATTTAATTTTTTTATTGTCAAAGTATTTGTTAGACTAATTAGTTTCATTTATAGTAGTCTTATTAGTAAAAATTGATAATAAACAAATACGAAAGAAATTACTGTTATTATAAAGTATAAAAATAACACTAATATAGAGACAAGTCTACATTTATAAATTGTTTATTAAAATTTGGTTTTGCTTGTAATAATGTATATTATTCAATGTGTAAATCATACATATTGTTTTACTGAATAAAAAAATGCCCCAAGTAATCTTTTAATTCGCAACACCCTTATAATATGGTAATAATCTTGACCAAGGTTTGCACACGTGGTTTATAATTTTTGCCCTTGATTTTCTTCTGTTAGATGGACAAATTGGTTTTTTTTATAACTTATTCTCTTTGACATTGGTTATAAATAGATATCTAATATAATTGTACCCTTTTGTAATGTGATGATAATTTAAAATTTTTATAGTAAGATAATACGGACAGGACTTTAATTAAAACACAGACTCCATTAAAACTATGGTAAATTTTCTAAATATACTCCGGTTCACTGGTTGTTTAGATTTGGTAAATAAATTCTTACAATTGATGAAGTGACACTTGTTAAGATAAATTAGAAAAAGTCTTTTGTTAGCTATTATCTTAAAAAAAGCTGTAAATCGTGGGACCTTTAACTTTTTTCATTTTTAACTAAACAGTGAGTGCAATAATCTGTAATGAAAGCAAAAGAAATTATTATTTTGAGGCCATAGCGTATATTAGTAACTGGAGGCGTGTACTATTATCATAAATATTTTTTTTGTATTCCGATTAGTAACGCAATTCTGTTGTTATTTGCTCATATCTGGGTATCGTCTAGCATTTGATTCTATATACCTACGTCAAAGTTGGACTTGAAACTGTTATGAAGTGTCTTCTTGGAATTGTTGTACAACACAGTAATAAATAAACAAAACTGATAAGACCGTTGACCACTCATGTTATTTATTACCATAGATGATTATAGAGTTTTTATTATATTCGTTTGCAAAAATGCAGAAAGTCCACTGAGTATCAAACGTTAATTTAATTACATTTTACCTATTGAGATAACGGCTGATAAATAAAACTAACGCAATCCCTTGAAAATATAATATAAACGTATTTTTGTTGAGATACCTACGACATTTGATAATTTGGAAATGTTACAATTTAAATTCTGTTTATGAATGATTGACAGGAAGCTTCGACTAACGTTAAGTGCACGACACGGAAAATTTAAACCCACGTCAAACTGACAGCTCAGCGAGGATGTCATGCAAATTGTAACGTTTAATTTTTAAATTAACAGAAAAACAAACAATTATTGTGTTGTTGGAAATTTCATCGGAAAATATTGATCATTTAAATAATTTTTTGCCATTGAGTTTTGTTCTGTTCACTGATTCTTTTATACAGTATAAAAAAGTACCTGAAACATTGTTATTTTGGGAACAGACCTTAACAGAAATAATCTTACCTTAAGTTAATAGGAATTGATGATACGAACCCACAAAAAAATAATAAAAAGCAAATCCTTAACTTATCTCATAAATTACCAATATAATTTCAAAAGAACTTTTTGGTCGGTCTAACATATATTCTGTTGGACTGTCAGAGGTGGATCGCGATTTTTAACTACTTCGTTCTTATCAGCACGTCAAAACCTAGACAAAGTATTAGATAAGTAAAGTTCGACGCATAAGTATATCTGCAAGAATTTTTGGGCTCACAATAAATAACTTTCCATAGAAGGCACTTATAATAATCTCTTTCTAAAGTGTTCTAAACTTACTTTCAAAAATGATTCATCACTTACGTTGGTCTACTGTACATTTTAAGTATACAAATCTGTATGAAATTCTGGTATCTATAGCCTTTAAGCAGTTATTTTACGTTTGCGTTTTAACTTGTCCCTTTCTGGAAACGTGCCTTTTATCACGTAGTGGGTTTACCATCACACATATGCTTATTTTTTATTTTATCGGATACAAAATTTTTATCAGATATATATATATATATATATATGAAAAATATTATAAGTATAGTGATTTTGGTAAGCGGAATATCTGAATATCTGAACAGGTGTGGGTCCAATAATAGCAATGTCTTCTTCTTTCACTCATCAGGACCTTGTTTCTTGCATATGCTACCCTGAACCGCTAGTTGTAGCAGACGAAATAATGAGATAAAATGTTACACGCATTACGTGAACATTATTTCAATACTAACGAAATTATAATTAACACATATACCTACAATCGAAGATGATAAATCGAGAGACCTATACGTTATTAAGATAAATTTGAAATTGCAAAATATATGGAAATTCCCCTTTCGTTTTGCAACTGCTTTAGTTTTTTTTATTATTAAGATATTTTTAGAAATTTCATCATATGGTGTAGAAGTACAAAATCATGTAAAACCCCACTTCTTATATCACCACCATATAGATGCTTTCATATACTGGTAATGTAAATATAAAAAAAAAATTAGGTCATTAGCATAACTTTTTGTGTAATATTGATAAGAACGCAAAAAACTAGTATGGACATTATAGACAAAAATGAGATATTGGATGCTAAGATACTTTTCGAGGCATGAAGTGAAGTGAGGCATAGAGAGGAGTAGAGATAATTATTTACAAATAATTAGAGATGTAGGATGCGAAGACTGACTCAGAAAAATGTTACGTGAGAATATGTTCAACCAAACTGAGAGATTGATAGACTAAAAGGGGTACATATCTACGTAGGCATGGATTCTTGCTTCAGCTTAAAAAATATTTTAAATCTTCATGGGAACCCATGAATTTGTTAAGAAAACGTGATTAAATACTCTGATAAATTAATATTTACAAATGCATTTAATATCTGTTTCTTTCAAAACTGCTTGCCCAGTTATTTAGTTTTATTATGAAACATTCAGTTCATTTATTTTGGGTATCTGCGATAAAAAGTGCAGCAATTTATTTCTTAATTTATCCATTGTTTAGAAGATTATTTTTAATTGGGCCAAAAAAAAACCTGATTAAGTTACGGAAAATTCCAATGTCGTTAGAAGTACAAGTTCTCTTATACTATTCACGGTTTCACAAGTAAACGTGGGTGGTAGTGTGGGTAAATCCTCAAGTTTAATTCTCGGTATTGTTCAATAAACCTTAATTTCGTTAATGTTTGAAATGTAACTAGAACATTCCATTACGAATGAGTAAGTAGGTAGTTAGTTTGGCAACAGTTTTCTTATCTTAATTGATTAAGTTGCTACCGAACATATGACTGATATAATTACAAATTTTGACAACTTTTATCACTTCCGTAACGGTTTCAATCCGATCGACTTTTCAGTTTTCAGTATAAAGTAATAAATTTAAACGAATTATTTAGAAATTTAATTGACAAGAGTTATCTTTGTTACTGTTATCTAGAGCCCAGCCTATCCTCTTATATTTTTAATAGATTTGAGGTGGAACTGTTTACATTAGTCGTTAAATTCTTATTTTGTGTGATAATATTTTAGTATTATTTTAATTGTTAATCTTCTTTGTATTTACAACAAGTTATTTCAAAAATGATTTCTAAATATATGTATCTATATAAATGTGGCATTTGCTAGGCACATCATTATTGCATCAAGATTTGTTTAACCCAGATCAGTTTTCGTATGCATAAGTGCTATCAGAAGTATCAATTTTTCTCGCAATAAAAAATTAAAATAGAAATTTATTTGCAGCGGCATGTTCAAATCAATTTCAATTTATCGGTGCCCTTTAACCTTTATAAATAGGACGTGCAATTTGATAAAATATATCCTTCATACTATTATTTATTATTTTAAGTAGAATTTTGAAAGCACATGACAAAAACTAAAAACAACGAAGCCATATGCTTCAAATTATATTTTAAATAAAACACGAGCCGTTAGTATCTCGTATCTGATTTAGTTAACGGTGATAATAAAACAAGTCTAATATACATTGTACACAGAAATGAAACTTCAGTAGGTATATTTATTTGTATTTTATTTCTGTAGAATAAGAAGCACCGTCACCCTCCCAATCTGCACCCTCTTGTACAGAGCCTTCTTCTACCTCTTGATGTATTTGTGGTGTAATTTCTTCGACCTGCCGATCAACTGCCTGAACTTTCTCTGCCGGAACAATTGTCTTATCACTGTCGCTCGTAATCGATTCTAAAGCGGAATTAACGTCGGATATTCTGAAACCTTTAAGATGGTTGGAAACATACTGCATTGTTTGCAACACTCCATTTTTGTCGATAAAAGAGTAACCGCCGTTCGCTCTTATTTCCGGTATTTTGAGGGATCCATAGGAATAAAGATCTAAAGCTTCAGATTTTACTCCTTTGTTTGATTCAACTAACTGCACAGGGGCGTAAACTTTCACCTTCAGAGGAATATCGTTGCGAATGAAATTGTTTGATGAAATATGAGCTGAGGTGAACTCATTGAATGCACGATCTGCTTCTGCAAGGGCCCTTTTTCTAGCTTCTGCCACAATTCTCACTTGGTTGTGATTGTTTTCGTTTTGATTATTCCACGAATGTGTGTACAAGTTCCTCTCTGCTTCTTCCTTTTGTTGTTGAGTTTCTTGGAGTTGTTTTGTAGCTTGTTGATGTGATTCTAAGGCAGCATTGTAAGCATCACTGTGATGGTGCTTAGTTTCTTCAAGTCTTTTCGCGGATTCTTGATATGCTTGTTGTGCTTGTTGAAAAGTTTGAAGGTGACGATCGTGCAATTCGTTAGCTTGTGCAATTGCGGCTTTATAAGCTCCTCTGTGGTCTTGACTGTTGTGAATACTGTTCCAGTAACTTTCAGTTTTCCCCTGTTGAAGCGCAACTTCTTGTAAACGTTGTGTGGCATCCCTGTGGGCATCCAGAGCGGATTGATATGCTGCAGTTTGTTCGTTCCTTGTGTGTTCTAAGCGTGTCTCTGATTCTCTGTAACGTTGAATTGCTTCGTGGTATGCCTGAAGTTGGCGGTTTCGTTCTTCTTGAGCCCTAGCGATATGTTCCTTCTCGGCCCTAATAACAGCTTCGTAATTAGCCCGGTGTTGATCATCTTGATTTCCTGTGTTCCACTGATGATTTTGATTATTATGTATTGCATTCCAATTTCGATCAGCTTCCTCTTGTCGTAGTCGCGCTTCTTCAAGGCGTTTAGCAGCTTCCTGGTGTGCTTCAATAGACGACTGGTAGATGGAATGTTGATGGGTTCTGGTTTCTTGTAAACGCGACAACGATGCTTGGTACAATTGTTGTGCTTGTTGTAGGGCTTGAATTTGGCGGTTCCTCTCTTCGTTAGCACGTGCTATGAGTTCTCTTTCAGCAGATATTGTGGCTTCAATTACAGCGCGATGTTGGTCAATGTTGTGATGGTTCCATCCTGAATGATTTTCCCAGTTTGATTCAGTGTTTTGTTGTTGTTGTTGTTGTTGTTGCTGATCTCTAAGTTTTTGAGCTTCCCATGTATCTTCCCATTTCTCTTGACCTTCTTGATTATCGTGGCGGTTTTGCTCCTCCACCCGAGGGTTGTGCCCGTTAAATAGTGCTGCTTGACGGTGGGCCTCTAAAGCGGCTCTGTAAGCCTGTTCGTGTAAATTTCTCGCTTTTTCCAAAGCTGAATTGTCATGCCACTGATTATGAGAACCATGAACGCTTCCAAGTAGCTTCTCTATGGATCCTTGGCTCCAATCTCTTTCAGTTAAATGATTAAGTTTGGCAGCTAGGGCAGAATGTTCAGCTGCTAAAGCAGCATGTTCGGCTTTTATTCTTTCAAATTCTTCGAAATGCTTATGCTTTGCGTAAGCCACGTCTGGATCATCTTTTGGTAGATTAGTTGTTGCTACTCTAAAGCCATTTTCAGCGTCTGCGGTATATTCTACAGTTTGCACCTCACCTTTTGGATCAATGTACGAATATCCACCTTTTGTAACGCCTTCGTGTGTGCGAAATTCTGTTTTCGTACTGAATGGAGTGATGTAACCGTACACATAGGATCCTAAACCATCCTGAGAGTAATACTGGTGTTCAATCGGTTGGGAGTAGGATTGAATTCCGACGGTCACCCCAGACGACTTGACGAAGTAAACGTTGAACACAATTAAGAACACCACCTTTAACAAAAAAAATTGTTGCGAAATTGAAGTTTTTCAATAATCAGTAAACTCACCAGGTAGTACATATCGGAGAACACTTCCGCACAAGAAACTTGCACGTATCAGACGAAACGAATGTCCTTAAGGACTTATATACTTTCCCCTGCCCCGCTAAACATTCAGACAGGGTCACTGTATACCAATGTAATAACTATTATTCATCGAACATATAATCCAAAAAAATTAGGAAAGCATATGGACAATAGGCCAGCAATGAACTTGCTCAAGGTCTTCTCATTGTTGACAAGCATCTCTATTTAAAGATCAATATCAATTTCACATATGTAAACGTATGTAGGTTTCATTGTAGTGGTATTAAAACATTCATTTGCATACTGATCCTCTGTGATCGATGGTTTATTATTAAAATTTATTCGAATTGAAACGCAATTATGATTACACCATTGAATTAAAAATTATTGTTACTGCATTTTGCTTTATATGTTAAATATAATACGCCTTGATTTTGATTAGGTATGTTCTATTGATTGTTGCATTCGAGTTTACACAAACTCACGTTTAAATGTGCAAATATAATTGGTAGGTAAATAAAATAACAGCATTTGATACAAGACTTGAGCATTAATGGATTTATTTATACCTGACACAGTGACTGTTGCTTTTAAGGGTAAAGGTCGTTTATTGCAACTCGGTAACATTGAATGGACAAGATCAGTCTAACAGTATATGTCTGAATGTTCGTATAATTACATAAATATAAATGCAGTTCAACACCAGTTGCAACTTTTAAACAGGTTTACTCTCACTTTGCTCGAGTATTTACTTTTTTCGGTAACTTTTTATATTAAAATAACGCATACCTATTAAGTTTATGAAAAGCGTAGAATATGGCAAAAATCAGATTAAAACCTTTCTCGCTGGTACAAACAGTTTGTATTTATTTACATATATTACTTTTCAACCTGATTAGGAACTATCTATTACAATAAATAACACGCATTAGGATGCCAATTAAAAGAATAAAATGCAAATAGATTTCGTCACTTAGGTTACAAAACTTTTAAAATAATATAAAGAAACTGAAAATCAAATTTCTTTTTTGTTTCCTACAGGATTTATGAATTTCTCTAGTTTTTTCGGCTGATTTAAGACTTTTTCAAGAAGCGAGGTGAAACAATAGTGGAGAAAATATTGAATCCTGTGTGAAACAAAAAAGCAATTTTATTTTCAAACACGATTCAAGTTATTAAACTTTTAAAATATGGTGTAAATTAAATTGTAGGTTTACTTATTAAGAAGGTTTACGAATAACGCTTTTGCTTATCTACCTACTACTACTAAAAAGGTGTGTGGACATTTGTGTCTTATTGAATGGGCAGTGCATTATTTACTGCTGACCTTGTTTGCATTAAACACTTTTGACCATTACAATATTGAAATAGGTACCTATTTAATAAACAATTTCCCTTTTACTGTTTTTGTTGGAAAAGAACCAAAGAATGATAACTTCAGTCGCGTAAAACATTAAACAATATTTACTAAAATAAGTTAATAATATGTTGTGTAAATCTCGCGATTTAATTATTCAAGTTGATTGACAATATTTGTAAAATTTTTTGTAATAACAACAGATACCTACTGCTAAATACAAGAAGGCCAAATTAGGGTGTGATAGAACTTTATAACGTACTTCTAGAGGTTATTGGTGAATCTATTATGGGTAGTCATCATGTAATTATTGTTGATAACATTGTTTAATGAAGGTAAAGGCACTAAAATACTTTTTAATGATAATATCTGATAACTATTATCACAATATCGTTTTGTGCATTGTACTGTCAATTATCTTGTAGTGCTTATATTATTAGTTCTTTTTTTTTGTTAACTACAAATTTGTAGTAGCAATTTATTTGTGCTGCTGTTATGACATCAGAGTCTTTTTTTTTATTGGTATTTAATTTCATTTTCGGTTTTCGACAACATACAGACATACATTTGTTTTGCTACGTCAGATATTAATTTTAAAAGTTATGTTGTCCCTTTCCCTCAGAATACGTTTTCTATTACTTCCGCGCAAGTTTATCTTCCCACTAAGAACTAAGAACTCTAACTAAATTTGACGACCTTTTGTAACTTTCCACAAATTGCGGTAGACTTCAAGCAGAATGAAATAAAAACCTTATAGCATACTCGAATGTCGCCGATAGTTTTATCGTATAAAATGTGATCTTTGCACTCAAAGTCTCTGCGCTGACTGGAGGAACAAAATGTAGCCACGCGACCGAAGTTTATCGCTACAAATTTCTTTGATGTGTGGTAATTCCGACGATGGCGTTATTAGCATTCGTTTTCTCACGCGACGAATCTTCCAGCAATGTGACAAATCGGACAAACAAGTCGCGATATCATGAACCTTAACCAAATCATGATAATGTGGCCCTAGCATTAAGATTAGTAATTGCCATAATTTTAATCTAGATTTTAAAATTTTACACATTCATAATAAAGGTAAAAAATTGGATTTATTAGAAAGTTTAGAAATTAATCGTCATAATAAAGAAAATAAAATTTTAAACGACCAATTGGATGTTAGAAATTCGCCTTTACTAAATGTTCTTGTCTAATTCCCCCCACTATTTTAATATGTAAATTGATATATATAGAGGAGTTAATCACAAATGTTGTTATATCTTCACCTGAAGAAGCTTATGTTAAGCGAAACATATGTAGTGAATACAAATATATTTCTTGAAACTTTTTGTGTTTTTCAATTGTTAAAAATTATGAACCAGTTTCAACAAGTTAAGGCTTCAACAATCAACAATCTAGCATTAAGTCATTACTCTGTTTAAATTTATTTTGTTAACAGTCCTGTTGATCTAACTAACGAAAATGTATTTTTCCTTAATACTCTATATTAAATAGAATTTTTGCATTCCTATGGATAATAATGTAGAATTTTTTATTATGCTTTAACCGGTTAAATTGATTCTCTTTTCGTACTTAGTCATTTTTACCTTGAGTTATTTTTAATTGCTACAAATAATCAATCCTCAATGAAGACTTTTTTTTATTATGTTCAATAAAAATTCACAAACAACACAAACAAACTTTAGTGAAACAGGACTCCTCTCACTACATTATGGTAGAATCAAATCCGCCAAAACGGGTTGGACAGTTTCCTTATTACTGTGTGCCATTTCGGTAAAATATGTCGCGTTATTTTTGTAGGACTAGATACTTAGATACCTACCGGCATTTAGCATCGAGAATGTGTGCTAATTTTTGCTATTTATTATCCTTTCGAAAATTATCCACATGCATACGCAGCTGAGCTGTCTGTATAGTGGATTGATTATTAATTATATTATATTGTTGCACGTATGATATCTATTTGATTAACGAATGATGCAAATTAGCTAGTAGGTAATTATGAACACTGATTGTGTTAAATGTCAATTAATTTGGCAGGGTCTCACTAGTATCAAAACTTGTTCCATAGTGAAATAATCTGATTGCCATGAGAAGTAATAATTTTCATTACTGATAAATTGAATTGTACATAAGTGTTCATTGACACTACACGATATTCGAAAACACTTGACTGAACCACTTGAATTCAAGTTCATCAAACGTGTTCCGACAAATGAACAAGCTCTAGAATAGAAATTATATTTCCGAGTAATTCTAAGCATTTATTAGATATAGATACATACGTGTGACATCTAATAAATTAAATTATTATGAAAAATTATTAAAACTTACTTCAATATATTGCAGTTTACTAATAGGTACAAGTGGTAATTTCATAACTCACTAATAATAGCGTTCAGAAATTTTATATAAGCATAGTTTCATTTATTTCTTCTTAGTTTCCTACAAATATTCAAAGAACAATAGAAAATAAACTATTTATGTCTATAAGGAATTAATAGGTACGTAACTAGGTGTTGCTTATTTGGAAAGAAAGTGAGTGTATCTCTTTAAAAAGTTTGACTACTACCAGTGTGATAATTTATTTTTTATATTTACCTCCTCAATTACCTTGTTAATAATTTGCGTTTGTTGTTAATTTTAAATAAATCTCATGAAATTGCATCTAAAATTAGATTCTGATTTTCTTTGATCAATAAAAGACATCATTTCCTGGATTAGCTGGAGGCAGTTTCTGTTTAGCAAATAATGCCTGCCCTTTTCTTCACAAACAATGGAAATATTTTGTTCGAGCATAAAAAAAGCAAAAAACTTATTTAAGAAATTATCCATGATTTAATAAAGTTTTTCTCATTCAAGTTAAAGAAATTCAGATCGTTAATATCTGCTTTCTCATAAAAAAATCTCTTTAGTCTTTAGTTTGCCATTACTAGGGAGCTCGTTACATGCTAAAAATTAGCTGTTCGCAGTGTATTTGCAATCATCAAATGTATCGTTCTTGTTTGTTCAAATTAAGTGGCTGTAGATATATGTTTGTATTTCATCTTTGAACTTTTTTGTAAGATACGCGTACTATGTACATATGTATATATAGCGTCTCGACGCTTAAAAAAACACAAATACCTATATAGCTGTTGACGAACTTTAGATCAACTTGCTGCGTAACTATGAGTAGAGTTGCTCTAAGAATAATTAAGTGCTTTCTCAAACTTTCAACTACGTCAAGGGTAGGTAGGTACATGTTTTTGATCTATGAATTCCTTCGATGCCACCAAGCCTTCCTTTAAACAAACAGCCTACCGTGTTATTTCTGACGGTAATTCTCCTAAGAAAACTGTGTGAAGTGTGACATAGTAATTAAAATTATTAATCCGCTATTGTTAAGTAATTATTATCCTGGAACTATCTATAATATTAATATTATTTTTAATAGGAGTAAAGTCGGTGGGCGTATGTCTCGCTCGTTGGTTTACAAAGGAACTTTACCGTACCTTCCACAAGATAAGTGGAAATGGTTATTGAGATAACCTTCCACTTGTTCTAACGGCATGGTTACTGCTTTCACAGATTAATCTAATAATTGTTACCTTCTATAACGTACCTACCGTGCGTTTGTTATTCCTAGACATATACGACAGACCAAAATAACAATTTTCTTACAAAATTTCCACGTATTATAATGTTACATACTAAATTCTTACAAAATTGCATATGAAAAGAAATAACGGAACGTTCATTAAATGAATCCTGCAAAGTTAAAATGCTTCCTAAGTACGAGAAAGCACTTAATTTTCCATTAAATACATAGATACTTCACTACGAACGGAATATAAAAAATGTGAAACATAAAACTCTCGTATGTAGTTTTTACTTTATAAGCTTTCCATTTTCTCTGTTAAGAAGTTTGCTGCTGAAATTAAATCCTTTTCATTTTCATGACGCTAGCAGTTCACTTATCGTACCTTATTTAATAAAGGATAATTACATTGCTGAAACAATTTTATTTGCATATCTATAAATATGGAGGTAACGATTATTGAACATGAAATAAACACATATAAAGGAGATTGTAGTGTGAATAAACAAAAAGCAAAAAAGGTCTTACCCCAACTCACCACAACACTGTTTAAAAAACGCGGACATGTGTGATGAGTTGGGCTAAGACCTTTTTTGCTTTTTGTTTATTGAACATAATTTAATAACACCGTCCCAAATTGGGGAATGCAAGGGAAATATATTATTATACTCGTTGAAGCTTATAATTTTTAATTTGCTATAAACAACTGATTCAACAATCGACAATAAATATGGAACGTATTTAAAATATAACATACTAATATATACTTGAAAACGATAATTTATTACATGAATTTACCCTATATTTAATAACCAATAGGAATCTTATCAATTTAAAGTTCAACAGCCTCGTTGGTATCAACAAATTAGAATTTTTGTTATTTTGAATTAATCACTTAGACAGTAACATATTCTTAAAAAAAAATTTATCATTACAGTAATTTGTCGTTGTCATATTTACTTTTCAAATATAAGAAAATACACTTGTATCTGTATTTATTGCAGTATGAATATTGCAAAATAAGTACCCAGTTAAAAATACGATTTGTTTGAAACGCCTCCATTATGAATAAGTTTAATTAAACCACTGTTATTATTTATTATGATGGTTATTCCAAAATATTGATAATTAACAAGTAATTTATATTAGTCATACTAGAATACGGAATTAGAAACGAAGGAAATTTAATATAGATTGTAGATTAACACGATTCAGACAATTATGACCATAGATGTTACTTTTGACGAAATTTAAAAAATGCCAGTTTAAATCTTTTTAAGTGGGTCAGGTGGGGTAATTGTGAACGATTTTGGAAGTTTGACTTTTGAAGCTCGATGTATCTTAGACGAATATTAAATTTAGGCGACTATATGATTAATTTAGGTCCTTGTTTGGTTTTAAGCGAATTTCTATTGTTAAATATGCAAATTGGGATTTTTTTTGCAAAAGAACTTAAGTTTACAATTACCCCTTCACTTATTAACGCAGTCGAAAACTTAGGGGTAAATGTGAACAATCATATTGTTTGCACTGGCTTTATAAAAGTTTTTAATGAGGCAGGAGTGAACAATTCGCTTTCAAATATGAATCCCAATGAAAATTATATTAATAAAGCCCTGTTCACAATTACCCCAAAAATGGTATATTATATAGAATTATTTCCCCTGTTTAACATAAAATATTGCGACACTCTTCCTCTGCTGTTTAGCTCGTTAAAGCATCCAACCGTCAAAAATCAACACCACAGTCTATAATTCCCATTAGTTGGAATAATCAAAAGTCCTATTTCATCGAAATAAAGAGCCTGTTTACTATTATCCCGGTTTTACAATTACCCCACCTGACCTTACACCTCCTTTTCGAGTAAAAGGGTAGTTAGTTATTTCTGAAGTTGCTCTTGTCGTTGGGCTAGAATCTACCCTCAAATTTTCCTTTCACAGCACATTAATATTTTGAAATATCTTCACCCCAAAAGCCAAATAATTTTAATTAACTTGTTTGATTTATAAAGTAGAGCTTGAAATTTGGACGGGTCGTAATAAGTGTGGGAGTGAACTCAAGATTTCCTTCAAACTGAACATCACACTTTTTCATATGTTTTTTTGTCCCTTTTGTTCTAAAAAAGAGGACACCTGAAGGATTAATTAAAGAATTAAAAGTGAAGGAGAGCAGGGGAAGGCCTATATTTGCAAATAGTTAAGGATCTAGGAATGTTCCAGGTGTATGTTAATGTAGAGATAAATAAAAATCAAAAACAAATTATTGGATCAAATTAAAATTACAAAGGAAACTGTGAAAATTAAATAAATAAATAAAATGGTTAAACGAGACTCACCCCTAATTCCTTAATTACCACTCACTATCTTGCGAGCACAGGCACGTGTTTGTCCTCTTTTTTGCCATTAATTATCAACGCGAATCTCGCACGTATCTGTGCCGATAAAAAGGTGTGTTGTAATTATTTATATATATTTATTTACTTGTCACAGTTTCCTGCATTATTCCTATGCAATAATTTGTGTAAGGCCTACAAAGGAAAAGTGTTGATTACATCAGGATAGAAGAAAGTAGTTCATTTACTTGATGATATCTAGGATGTTTTTTTTTTCTTTCAAAGCTTCATTATATTTTACTTTTTTCTTAAAATTTGTATTACCCAATATCTTTAAAATTCAGGAAAGGCACACTTGTGTCGTCAATTTCATTTATTAATACTGTCATAAAGGGTAACTCAAGAAGCAACAACTTTGCTCCATATCCTTTGTCATTTTCCAAAAATCTCAAAGGTGGAAGCAACAACGAATTTGTGACAGTATGTACAGTATCTTTATCAATTCGTATAAGCTTCATAATATTTATTATTATAAAAGTTATTCAACCTGCGTTGCTTCAGTGCAATGTTTGAGTATAAGCAAATATTGTATAATTAAAGTTAAGTAAGAAAGAAAAATGAAAGTTGCTATATAATAAATTAAAGCAAACAAACAGAAAAGTTAAGCCATTTACGCAAAAAAAGCAATTAAAGAAAATTAGAAGAATGTGAAAAAATACTAAAAGTCACTGTCTTTAAATAAATATTTCACTTCAGTTTCTTCACAACAGGAATTTATAGTGTTGAAGTATGACAAGCTTTCAAAATTTTTTTACCACCATTAATTGCATCTTATGTACATACCTGCATAGGTACCACATATCTAAAAAACTAATAAGAATATTTAGAAACTACGATTGTTTATTGGTGCTTTATTACGTGAATTTGTGAGGGTTCTAATCCCAAAATATATAGTATTTATTTTACTTTAGCTGTCTGAATATTAATTTATAAAAATTTAATAAGAAGGATATGAATCATATTTTACAAATTAAATTACCAATACCCTTTGTACGCTTTACTATCAGCTCTACAAAAAACATACGTAGGTACTTCTACGAAATTTCATTGTTCAGGGTATAAATTCGGATGAAAAATGTCTATCCTTTTATTGACGACCCTAAAATCCTTATAAAAAATATTTCTAAATGATGTTCGTTTTTTATTTTCGTCTTCCATCATTGCGTATTATCAATCAAGCATGGAAAACAGAAAGAACGTGCTGTAAGCATACTTACACTTGTCGAAAACAGCGCCTTTATTTTGCTCTTTATTAAATGTAAAAAATTAGGGTACGTTTTCTTATAGGTATTTAATAGGTGGAATGTGCTCATATCACTTTCGGTACACACCAATAAAAAAAGATCAAGCAGTTCTCTACTTTGTGGCTTACAATCATAAAAAAAAAGACAACTGTAGTAGATATTACTGCATTGCTAAACTTTGTCATTCTTTGTAAAGTCAAATGTGCGTGTTACTAGGCAGATTTAGAAAATTAGAAATAGTTTGCTTATTATTTCTTTGGCTTTCTATCACGTTATTATTGTTTAATAGTAGGTACAAACTTCTGATGACGCAAACCAGCCTGTAAAGAAAGTCAATTTATTGACTTTGAAAAACCATGCACCCGTTGAAAAATCATTATATAATGTTTATATATCACTAAAACAATATAATTGTGAATGAGTGAGCTTTCTTGAAAAATAGTTGTATCGAATTTTGAGACTTTAACTTCACTCTTAAAAAATAAGTACCTACGTTGCTTTTTAATCAATTTTCTCAATCACAATTTATATATAGGTAGATACATAAAAATTTCTTATTTCTCAAATGTAGGTATAGTAAAGTTGTATCCAATTGTAGAATTAACAAAAGAAGCAATTGTTCATGACATGTTATTATGCCGCTTCATTTGGGAGCAGCCAAGCGTTATAAGAATGTTTTGTTCTTGTGTATGGGGAGAGTTACAGGAGCCTCAAGGGAAGTAAATTAGTTTTTTCGAAAGTCGTCTTTAACGACAAAATCGTTTGAATTACTAAACCTACTTGTATGTCTCCCTATTTAAAATTTTCTTGTGGACTAATATAATAATTTTCTAAAAGAATAAGTTGCTTAATTGGTAATAGATATTTCAGGCTTTTGTACTCATTCTTAAACCAACAACAGCAAGAAAATTTTACTGATTGTGTGTGAGAAAAATAACGACTATAAACCATACCTAAGTATATACCTAAATGTTTCTGTTAATTTAAAAATATTTTCATGATTGCCAGACCTAATAGGCAGTAGTTAATATTGCATATGACAATGTTTTACATGCTGCATTTAATAAAATCAATATTGGAAAATTACCACAAAGAGGGACTCATTTTGAAATGGCACCTTTAGATATTGTTCCTCAACTGTCAACTTAAGATGCATTATTGGAAAGGTTTTATAAATCGAAATGGTAAGAAAAATATTTTCAACATTCTAAGATTCCATATTATTTTAAATGAACCCAATATTATTTATAATTTTACAAATCCAGTAGCAAAAGTTTTTAAACTGAGAGGATGTTATCAACTGAATGTGACGTACCGGTTATGCTTTAGTGTTTCTGTGATTGATATTCTCGATCGAATTAATCGAACTGAAGACGGAAGGTCTGTTAAGAAAACAAGTAGTTTTGTTACATCAGTAATCATTTGCTGAATAAGCGTATTTAATTGTAATTTATGCAATTTAAATGCGGTTCAAATTGTTATGCTAGCCGAAAACATTCGACTTCCAACAAGGAATCTAAGTATATAAAATCGATTGATTGGACTACGACGCAATGCGTCTTTTTATTTTAAATTTATTTCCGTATAAAATACTAGATCAGTCGAGTGAATTAAAATGGCCAACAAAATTCACACCAGTTCATAATTACATAAAACTAAACGCATTCTTTTAATTTTATAATTGGACGCTGTTCTTTGATTTATCGATAGATACTAAATAACACGGTTGATGTAGATGTAATGGATTTAAAAGAGAAGATCAATTATGAGTGCGAAGTACAATATTTTATAGTACATGTTTTGCACAAATTGAGATTTTTGCAAAAAAATTACCCGTTTAATCGGCGGACATGGACAATCTTGTGAAAGAAATAATGGCCACAAAAAAGGGGTTTGAGGTATAGATTTAGTAACGTCACGTTACGGCCAGTGTATTATTTATTGAACTGCTGAATCACTTAAATTATGGTTATAATTAATTAATTGTTACAACAAATTTCGATTTGTACGCCACTCATTTCAATATTATTTAATATTGTTAGTTTATGTTTTGTCTGTGTGGTTCTGGCAGTTATTCGACTAAAGTATTATCTAATAAATTAAGTCGTTTTTAAAAGAGTGGGAAAAAAATAATTTACTATTATTGGATACTTATAATACTGTCATGCAAACATTGGACTTTTTTCCTTCTTTATGGCCTTATGCATGACTTTATGTTAAAATAGTGGCGTTCTGAAAATTATTTAAACTTAAACTTTTTTGATTCTTAGCATCAAAGGTATCCAACAAAAAAGGTTTCGAATTCTGTCCAACTTGATTACTTACTTATTAACCACCCAAAAAAAAACCTACTGATGGATTGTCAAATGTAAAATATCTAGAGGTTGAACTGTAATATTATCTAATTATTCTCAACATTGGAAGGTAAAAAATTTCGTGGTACGAAAGAATCAGATAATTTTTATATCAAAATAAATTATGAAAACATGGAGGCATTGAATTACAAATACTTCAAAATGCTGTGCAAGGTTAGACTGGCCATATAGTCGGGGTGGTGCCAGCCTCCAGGCTCCCTACCCTGCCTACTCTACCTTTAGGTTTGATACCCAGCTATATCTAAAACAGTTCATTAATATTTAGAGAGAAATGAAACAGTAAAAATTCTAAAAACGGTTGATCCTGAGGTGATTCCATAAACTTCCCGTTAACTCGAAAAAATTTAATTAAAAAATCGCTTTTCTATCTTTAGAATTTTGCCCATAGCACAAAATCGTTACCGACATTTATTTGAATATTTGAAAATGTAATAAAACGTGGTAGAAGGCCTGAATAAAAAATGTTGGTTTTAAACTTCTCGGGCACTCTTTTTATGAAAGAATGTATTCCGCCAGATAAATATAGATATATTGAAAATGCAAAATGTCTTTACCGGGGCAAAAATTGTTGGATTCGTTAATTAACTTAACAACATAAGGATGACGAAGATGGCAGCTTATTTATTAACAGCTTAGCAGACACTTACCCTCTTCAAAAGAAATTGTGATTTTAGCTTCATATTTGTTATATATGAAACTAGATTTACTTAATAACATACTTACATTACTGAAAATTAATAATTTCTATAATATTGAACTGATGGTATTTCACCTATCCTTATCCTAGACTTGTAGAGGTCCTTAAAATCATAATGCCACCTGGACCTTTCAGGCCCAGTACGACCCTCATGCTGTGTTCAGTTCTGGTCATTAGAAAATTCAAATGGCTTTTGTAATAAAAAGGACTTCTCTTTTATTTACTTTATTAACACTTTATTAGCGCAAAATTTGTATCATTTACAAAATTAAGATAAGACTTTATACATTTCGTACAATAAAAGTTGTACACTTGTCAGACTTACAATGATGTCAGCTTATAAAACTGACATCCCCTTCAAAATCAATGGTTTGTTGTTTTCGCTTTGGCGTGAGCTGCAAGATGAAAAGCTCGTGCTTGCTGTACTTCCGGAGGCTCGGTTGGTACTCCTCCTGTCCCAATAACAGGATAATGGTAACTACCACTGTAACCAATATTAGTATAGGGCGAAGGCGCAGTTTCGGCAAATGCACCCCCAAAGTCATGGTGTGTTTGTAAGGGAGGAGAAGGAGGAGGAGCAGGATACAAAGGTGCTTGACCATTAAAAATTGGATGGGCAGCTATAGCTTGTTGGAAATCAAAAGCCGGCGTACTAGCGAAGGCTTGCTGATGAATTGGATAAGATGCTGGACCTGTTGTGTATGGTAAAAATCCATTGTTGCTGTTCTTGAATCCATTTCTTAGCGACTCTCTTTGAAACTGTTCAAAATGACGAGCTTTGGCTTCCTGAACTTCTGGAGTTTCTAGAGGTCGTCCATCATGACCAATGACTGGGTAAAGTTGAGAAGTCTGGTAAGCGTGAGGATATACAGACGCGCTTCTTCGTTTGCGGTAATGAGGTTGGTCACCGTAATAAGGCTGTTGAGGATAACCTCCGTATGTTAAACCATGGAAGACATGTTGGGGTATAGCATTGCGTCTAGCTGCTTCCCAATAATCATGAAAATGTTGGTGTTTAGCAGCTTGAACCTCTGGAGTCTCCAATGGAGTACCATCAGATGTTACTTGGGCATAAGGACCTGGCCAAGGAGAAAGTGGTTGATAATGAGGATGAGATATTGCCGTTTTAAGGGGTTCAAGGGATTGTAGAGATGGAACTGGAAGAGGTTGATAGTTATCGTTATTATTGTTATTATCAACTTCGTTTTTATTGTCATAGTCGGATTTGTCAGGGTTGGCGTATGCAGCAGCTCGTGCAGCTGCGTGTGCTGCAAAATGGCTTGCTCTAGCAGCCCGTACCTCTTGAGGCTCTATAGGCACTCCATTTTCACCGATAATTGGCAGATGGATCGGGCCATTATATTGCTGCGCAAAATTCCCTGATCCATGGGCTATTGCGCTCACGAGTAATAGTGCCTGAAACAAATACATTATCAAAATATTTGGAATAAAACTTGTGTACAGTTATTAGTCATTGAATATCTGGCTTCTTTTCCAATTTAAGATTCTAACTGGTTTTCTTATTCTAGAAATTAGTGTGATCGAGCGGAATTTATTTTTAACAATATCTTCACAATTCGTATTTTTACGTTTCCAATACTTTCACTTTTATCAAAGGAACTTTGAACAATTACTCTATTTCGGAGAAATTGTTTCAATTTTTGTTATGGTCCATTTACGCTCTTTATTTCCGTTCGATTTGGAATCTAGAATAGTTTCAACTCATTGTAGTAATTTTGTTTACATGTTTAAACTTCCGCAATAAAAAATTTCTGTTTGGGAAATTTTCAAGAACAAGCATTCGATTTAATTAAAAAGTGTGTAGTGTAAAATAAGGAAGAATCTATTATTTATAACTACCCAAGGTTATTTCTTTGCTATTAATTTTTTTGGAATTGGGCAGACGTTCTTATAAAGCTGAAAGTCCCACGGATTACTGAAGACGTTTTGTAAGAACGAAATTTCCGATAATGGTTTAATTAATTAAGTTGAAATGGCACAAAGCTAATGGGGTAATGGACCAAGAAGGTAGCTATTAGATCATTAAACAATTGTGACATAATCTGAAACTTTAAAAGATCGTGTAAGTAAAAAGATCCTGGTAAACCGATTGAGGTTTGAGGTCCCACACCAGCAGCACCCAATTTCTTTCTAATTAGAAAAGTTTTTAAATACCAACAAAAAGTTAAAGAACTTTTGCTCGGTAATCGGCTCTGCAACAACTAACCGATTGTTCTAAAAACCGTCACTTCCTCTTGCACGGCTGCAAGTACCTACCTATTCTGTCTTCTAATGCATCTGAATTCAGATTTCTCTCGGAAAACAAACCAATGAGTTCAGTTTTTTATTCCGTTAAACAAGACAACTTCAATAATCTACAGATCATTTGATGGTTAGCAATATGAATCAGTAACGCCGATTACATTGCTATTAAGCTACGATTACTTAATGTTTTCGTCTTAAATATTTCTTTGGGTTGCTTTATTAATTTCTCGGCTTTTCTATAAAGTAAATTAATTTTTGCATCGTGAATCAATATTACCCACGTGCATTAAATTAAAACAAGCTGCACAATACGCTTTGTTATTAAAATATTTGATCGAATTAATAACGGTTTCCATTTTGTTGTTGTTTCCTTTTCTGCAATTGTGGCGAGAATTATATAATGTTACCTAATTAATGATGCGGTTAGGATGACAAGACTTCGTTACGGTTCTGATATTTATATTGTTTGGAAAATCGTATTAATCGATCGTGACTCTACGAATTCAGTGTCTCTTATATCAACAAAAATTAGTTACGAGTATTTATGGTATTAGCTACGAATTTCGAAAAAAGCCCATGTATAATTCTTAAGATTGCAGACATTTTATTGGTTTTTCAATCATTTCTAATTGTGTTATTAGAACATAGAGAAGAACCAAAGCAAAAACAAAAACCGAAAGGAAAATCACGTGATTTACTTCTTTGTTTGCGAATTTTCCTATTCTTTAGATTTCACTTTAAAGCAGCGAACACAAATAAAAATATAAGAATAAAAACAATAAACTTAAAATTTTATGCTCTAAAATAAACTCCTGATAAATAAAAAGTACAGTATTTCTGAAAATGCATAAGGAAAATTGTGTTTTAATAATTTCACCAAGTAGCTTTTAATTTACAATTATTTTGGACCATTTACGTTTACATAAAGTACCAAATTAAAAATTCTATACATGAATTTCGAAAGTAACGTGATGAATATAATTATTTCAAAAAGTGTTTTTATATTTTATAGTCAATGGTATTTCCTCGTAAATAATGTAACGGTTTGCTAAACAAACTGAACTGCATCGGCGGAAGAAGAAACGTTTAAAATTTTTTTATAATTCACCTGTTAACCGTCAACGTTCTTTAGTCAATCAAAACAACAGTCTTTATCAAACACCGGCCTGTATCAAAACACTTTTACACTTCTTTCCTTATTTAATAAATTATGTCACAAAAGGCGACACACAAATGTGCTTCACCAATAGCGGAAAGTGAGTCGTTATGTGATCACGCACGATTGAACCGGAGGTTTTTCGTTACTTTTAAAAAGGAAGAGATTACATCAACACAATGCTGTGTTATACACCCAATTAGAAATTGAACCGGAAAAATCGTGTTTATGCGGAAAATGACTCGTAACATCTGAAATTGTCTGGTTAGACTTTTGTTTTTCGCGATACGGTGCTGAGTTTACGTGTAAATGAGCGTGTTACTTACCAAAAAATTCATTTTGTTACACTTTTCAACCTCCTAGTGTTCTAGGACTGCTGAACTACTGCAGTTCTTCGGCAGCCCCGCCTATATTTATATCGGCCCCCCGTTTTAGTTTTCTGTATCCTAGGTGCAAGGTCCCTTTCACTGAGCCACGTCTACAGGATAGCATTGTACCCCAACACATTTTTCCGTAGGCGACTTTTCAAGCTTTTCTAATCAGTTTTATTGAAATTATCTTACTGTTACGAAAATTGTTTTACTCATTATAACACGAGAAAAATATTTCGATTAATTAATATAAGAAAACTGAAACAATAATTGAATTTTATATAATTACAGCCTGTGATTATATCAAATATTAACGAACAAATTTTTATTGGCTACATTCTTTTATTTTATCGATTTTTGCAGATCAAAATTATATTTATTTTATTGTTAGTTTCTTCTGCCTTCAGTGAAGTATTATTTCTATCGGAATAATGCAAAAAGGTCCATTAAAATACGTATTGGTTAAATATAAAGTTTTCTAATTAAAGTTAGCAGCCAGTGAACATCGCCAGGAAAATTAGATACTTTTTACCTATGTAGTTACCCAAGGAATTTGCAATGATCCGTCACATGGTTTGTTAGGGTTTAAAAATGACACAATACTTTAATGCATTTTTTGTGAGAATGCTTTTGGTGATGGAACTTGAGTAATATCAACTGTAAACACGTAAGTTTCTCATATTCTTACGCTTAGTGGATTACTGGGGCGAACTTTGTTTGGCACAGTTTCTTGAAAACTTTTAACCTTTTTAAACTCAAAGGTAATTGATCATATTAAATATTCAGCAAGAAAGTAACTTTTAAAAGTACTACCGAACATTTAACAGGAACACTTCATGTAAACCATAATAGACTAGGGATAAAATTGTTGTAACGCGTTGAATATTTTACCTCCCCTTTACTCATTAAATTCGTATATATAATCAATCGTACTACAGATTTTTTTAATAGATAAAATATTAAACACTAAAGTTTTCAATTTCGTAAACTGAATATAAAACTAGGTAAATAATATCTTCAACAGAATTTAGTGTTCACACGTTAGGATTATGACAAAAGTGAAGAATTTAAAAACATTCAAGATAATATCCAAAACAATACACATCACGTGTGAGATTAATCAAAGTTTAACTTCTTTAAAATTATTACTTTGGGAAATTTAAGGAAATATTAAATATATGTAGCCTTATAATAAATTGGTATTTACAATATATGTAAAACTTCATAAAACAACTAATTTATTCATGTATCCATTACAAGCCTTATTAGAGCATATTTTTGACTTGAAATATTAAAAAATGAAATCAAATTTTCTTCAGGCAAAATTAAAAAAAGTCAAGGCAGTATAAATTTTACGTGTACGCAAGAGTATTAAAAGAACAAGACATGAGTCAAATTTGCACTATTTTTTTAATAACAAGACGATATTTTGTAAAATAGGTCGTAAAATATCACCAAATTTCTAAATAAGACTGTTGGGAAACAAAAGGCCTTTTGGATTATTAGGTCGATTAAAGGAAGTGCTCAGTCAACCAATCACTTAAATCAACAGGGACATGTCCCGCAGGCTGGAAAGAGTAGAGAATTGCGTCTGCAAAAACAGGAATCAGATGCCACATATAATTTTTCCTAACCGAGGATTGACATACGTATATTTTGAATGCGATTTTCTCGCGTACAACATGATATTCATTTATTATTCATATATTATTTCATAAGCATTTGTACATCTTTTGTAACAAATTAAACGAAATGGTTATAATAACATATTATTTAAAATTGTAAAATTCATATTTTTAGTAGGTAAGTATATAATTGTAATAGCTTGATATTCTTCCGCTGAATATAATCGCGTCATTTATAATTAGGAAACCTTTTATTTTTAAAGAACATGTGTCTGTGGGAGTTTTAAACAATTGTGATGTAGGTGGTACCTACTCCAAAATCAGAAGAATCAGTTTTTGTAATGTTGACTAATTATAGATAAGTTTGCTTAGTGCGGGACTGTAACTGGGACAAAAAACAACAATTTTACAAATAAATGGAGAGGTACTCATTTGAAATAAAAGGTTTAATTAGCATTTAACTCTCTATCATTAACAAAAAGTTTAATAATTTTTAAATTCTAAATGATTTCTTCAAACATATAAGACAGTGTGTGAGGTTAATTTTTTATAACACTTGCTTGATGGATTTTCACTAACTTTAAACTTTAATTTAAATTTATTAAAAGTACAGTAGTTATTAAGGATTAAATAAGTAGCGCATTTGACAGCTACTTTTTTTATTCGTAATTAAGTGCGTCAAGAAACGAAAAGGTAATATTAACAATATTAATTATCAAAATAATAATTATGGGTTTTTACGTAATTATAACCCAACTTTTGACGCAGCGATGTACACTCTCCTATAGCACGAGGGTTACTAACCTGCCTTACGCATTCTAATTGTTTTAAACAAGTGCGACGCATCTGATTGGCTGACGCGCGAGCGGCCATCATTGTTTTTGTCATATGTAGATCAGTTTAAGGACACGTGTACTTAAAGGTATGCGGTGTCAACAAAAACGGCGCCACCTGCTATATAAATTAAAGTGAGATATTAAAGGGGATAGATCGATTAATTATTGACCGATTTACGTGCGGTTTTCACTAAAATTTAACAAATTTAAAGCTGTTTAACGTTAATTATAAACCAATAGTATTAATTTAGAAATACTTAATTACTTTTTAGTTTGTATTATTAGGTAAATATTAATTTCAAAAATCGTGAGGCGCCGCTAGCCACCTACCATATTTATTATTTAAAGTAAGAAATTAAAGGGGATACTTCGATTAATTATTAACCGATTTACGTGCGGTTTTCACCAAAATCTAGCAAATTTAAAGCTGTTTACCAACAACAATAAGTAAATAATATTAATTGATATAATTGTAGGGATATTACATGCAAAATAATTACTTTAAAGCTTACCATAATGTGCAGTTATTTATTTTTTAATTGATTTATTTATTGACTATTTATTAATTATTTACTTATATATATTTTCTTGTTTATTGATTTATGGATTTATAAATCTATTGATTGATTTGTTGAATTACCAATTTTTTTATTGATTGACACATTAATGAATTTTATTTTTATTAATTAATTTATTTAATTGATGGTGTACTAGTTTATCAATTATTGACTTGAAGATTCGTTTATTTTTAATTGATTTGTTTATTGACGTAGAACGATTTACTATTTATTTACTTTTTGATTTTTTTATTTATTAATTTATGGAATGAATATTTGAACTTTACCATGCGTAGATGTATATAATATATACCGTAGCTTTTGCAACTCTATTCAATACAAATAACGAATATATTAAGACGTTAATAAAATAATTACAATAAACTATTATGTATGTGAAATAAGTTTGTTTAAAAATAGGTGCGATGGCCAATTAGATAACACCCCACGTTATATTGTTACATTTTAAATTCACGAGTTATTATTATTAAGTACTTTCCATTGTAATAACGCCCTGCAAGAATATTTCAACAACTTAACATGCTTGTCTGTTAATTGTCGCACATGTTTGCACGTTTCGTAACGTTCATGTAAATCAACAGAACCTTGCACCTCACAGTATTCAAATGATTATCCGGGTGTGGAGGGCACTTACATTTATAACAATCAACATTAAAATTAGCAAATGGACTCAAGATACTTTTCACTATAATTTCCGAATTTGCAGAATTGTAAAATACATAGGAAATTCTTGTTTTTTGAATATTCTTTTTGTAAAAATGTCCAGTTAACCAAAGAAACTTTTTTCGGAGAAATTGGTTTTGAAATATTCAGTAGGGTTCTTGCATTATTCTTGTTTACGTAATGTTACTATTGTGTTGGTTTTCTTAAACCTCGAGAAATTTTGGTCTCGTCTTTGAATATGTAAGTAACAATAAATTCCAAAAGTAGTAAAACTAAAAGATATATGAGTTCTCACAACTTCATCTTCAAATGTAATTGGTATTGGCAGAATATATTTCCCGACTTGTTCCATATTGAAGTTTTATTGTATATCATATGACAACGGTACGTTGAACCTTTTAGTATATTACTATTACAATTTAATCATATTATTAAATACATCAATAATAGTTTTAATCAGAATTTTTAAGTACAGAAATAATGAAAGCAGTCTAAATCTCTCTACTTTTTAATTTAATCTGATCCCATGGGATAATAAAGACGTTTATAAGACCTCGTAAATTCATTTTTAATGGATCTAATCATCGGACGGTGTTAAAATTTTATAGGGGTATTTATCGCGGAATATCCCTTACTTAAGTTTCTATTATTTATCGCCATTATTACGCTACTACCCTTAATACTCGCATATTCTTCTGCATACGATAAAAATTAAATTTATTTCTCTGCAGTATTAAAGCGGAAAATTTGTTTTTATTTCTGTTATACCTAGAACTAATTCACTTTTCAGCTTTTTTACACTGGTTTGCTACATTAGTAAAACACCCAAAGGAATTTTATCATATACTTTTAATGATGCGTAGTTAATTTGTGTAATAAGCTCTAGTAAAATTAAAAGCTGATAGAAGAACAAAGATGCCTCGTAATATTATACTAAAAATTATATAGTAGAGTAAAGGAAACATCCTATTTTTTTTTTTTTTTTGATACGAATTTTTGGAATGTAAAATTTATTATATTAAAACTTCCAGTTTATTTTACATTAATTCTACCATAGTTTAAAAGTAAGAAAAACTAAATTAATGTATTATGTGGAAAGTTTTTTAATATAGAGTTTCAATGAAAATTGTAATTCTTAATTGGGTCTAAAAGTACATTTAATTCTGTATATTTCTTACAGAAAATATGAATCAAAACATTTGTAAAGTACCTAAAATAAATACTTTTGTCAAGTGTGTAAGAGTATTTGCTAAGAATCTACACTTTTGTAACAAATCCATCTTAATTGTTTTATAATAAAGAACATGAGAGTCACGGTTTGGACCTTAAAAAAGAGTAGGTAGTAAATATTACTTTGTCATTCAGAAGATGTTGGCAACTTGGAACAATAAAAGTGAATTTGCGTCGTGAAATTTCACATGATTTGACAATTTTCTCACAATCATTGGGTAAATAGGAGTCGGTAATCTTAATAATTTCCATAAAACATAACAAAACTTTCGCTATAGGTAACTACATGCATAAATATTTGTTTGAGGTTATGGAGAATATCAAATTCAAATACTTGTTGACTTCATATTAAGTAAATAATTTTATATACTTTCAATGCGATGTTACCTCTACGTACATATTTAAGAATTAGAAGAAGCATGTATGCAATATTTTGTGTACCTACGCTAAAAACAAATATTTATTAGCTTTCTCATAAGAAGCAAGCAGAAATATGGCCCCACTCTTTATAATGAGTCTTTCCAAATAAAGCCTAAACCTAAAAGGATAAGCCATGTTTTATAAGGGTGGTAAGTTTTGCGTAATTTATGGACTTCCCCTGTTACCCTAAAAAGATCCATCGCCTTAAGTTTTCTGCGATTCACTCTTATAATAAAAGATGATTAGGTGTTAATGTGTTTATTTTCACATGGCAGACGCTTTTTTGTTACATTAGGTATCTATAATGACAAAAGCTTTAGCAATTTCTAATTTAGATATAACTTTCATTGTTTAAATTCCACATTGCATAGATATCGTATAGAATTTGTTACGCGAATAATTAATATTGAATGTTTAAACTGTTTACGGCCGTACTTAAACAATAAGAACATGTGCAATAACGAATGCAATCCATTCATTATTAAGGAAACGCCCTCGCCACTAAAGAACAACGGATCAAAAACTGAGAGCATTCGTGCATGTAGCTCCGGTTGGGCAAAATAAAAAGTTCGGAGTGCTTTCACAGCACAAAATTAGCATAGATCACGATTGCACCTGTACTTACATCAAAATAACAATTAAGTATTCAAAGAATACTCCAAGTCTTTTAATATTGTAAATTCCTTATGTTTTGAGTTCAATGTTATAAATACGTTGTCGATTGAAACTCATCAAGTAATAAAATCATGATTATTTTTCTTCGTGTAGTCTCTCTTTGATAACCAGACGAATAGCGGATGTGTATATGTAAAGGTGAATCAGTGAACAATACAAAAAGCAGATAAATAAATTGTTTTGAATAAGGAATGATCAAAATTATGGATATTCTTTGATTTAAGCTTCTGAAAACATTTGAGGCCAAAGATGCCAAAAAAATTATTATTATCTACATATGAAGCTATCATAAAAAAAATTGCAGAATAATCAGCTAGAGCAGCAATCGAGACTGGCGAAACGTGTAGTGAAGGAGGAAGACAGGACTACGATATAACAGCCCGGAAAACACTTGGATGCCTAATACGATCATCAAAAATTGCTTATCGATAAAAATCGAATACAAAAGCAATATTTTATTTGATTTGAATTAATCTACTAAAGGACATTTTTGTCAATTACCAAAAACTGTTTCAACTAAATAATATTTTTGTATTAACTATATTGTAGTTGCTCTTATTAACCGAACAACTATTAACTAGAACAAATTCCTGAAATTGTTGTGTTTTATTATCCTACAAATCAACTAAATGTCAAAAAATATACTTCCTGACTTTATTAAGCAAGATAAGTTCGAATAATGAATCTAATCTGATAGTTACGTTTACCTTAAACCTTATTTTATTAATGTCCGATGGACAAGAAGCTCGTTAGTGCCCATGACTATAAAATAAACTGTACTAAAGATCCGCATCGTAAAGGTAAAAAAATGAAGGTTTACGAGATCATAAAATACACAATATATATGTTTATATTTAGAAATACAAATAAATGTCTTTTTATATATTAATAAATGTTCCTACGACTTGCCAGGAATTAATTTAGATTTGTGAGAATTGTAGAGAGGTTTGTGCAGCTCAAAGATTATTTTATGGATGTATTTTTTAGAGAAACGCTAACTCCATCCCCAGTAACGTTTTGTTATTTACCTATGTTCACACAATTATTGCATTAATTTATACAGTGGCAGAGTGTTCTTAAAGAAATTAGAGATTAGGTAAATAAATTAGTAAAAAGTAATTTCAATAAATTTCGTTTTTTTTTTTGCCTAAAAAAAAGATTAGTGGTAAAAGATTTATTGGGTAGAATTTATTCTGGTAGCATTTATGGTTTAAAATTATTTTAAATCACCCCTTAATTTTTGTACCTTCCAGACTAAATGTAAATCCACGTAATGGCCGTATTCTTCATTAATATAACATTCAAATAATTTGTAATAGATACCTAGGTAATGAAAACTTGCTTAACAGTAATGCATACTTTAAATACCATTTTCCATAACATCATAAGTCGCGTGCTACAGTCGCCTTTTTTGGAATGAAAAAATTCTGTTCCAGTTGGCGCACTATCTTTTAAACGATTGCACTTATTGCAATTTTCTTGCCACAACTGTTTTACTTATACAAGTTTTGTAATTATTATTGTTATTGTTTCACTTTTGTAGTAGCATACTTACTCCAATAGACATGGTAACATTTTTATATTTCTGGAATTTTAAATTCAAAAACAACATTCTCTCGAATTTTCTCAATTTTTACCACCCTGTTTCGCATCCTAATTAAGTATTAGCCTTTTCGACCAATTTCTTCGAAAGAAGTCTTTTTTTGATTCACAGAAAATCTAAACAATTGGTACACATTTCTTCTACACATTTTGTTCTTATTTCTTTATTATTCTTTGCTATATTCCATAACAATACTTTACGAACGGGCATATTTTATGAAAGTTTGTGTTTCTAATTACCTCTTTTTAAGGATGATTAGTTATGAAGAAGAGTTGATTTAATTTTACAAGCCCTGCACATAAATTAATATATTAACATAAAAGTCAGTACTGTTTAAAACGGAACTTATTACATTCCGTACAAGTTAATAAAAGCCCGTTTATATTCATTAGACCTTAGAGTTGCTTATTATTTAAGCATTACATTAATTGGTTGTGATAAAGCAGAATGAAAAACAAGATGCTCGTGTAAACCAACAGTAGAGTTACATTACCCCCTTGAAAAGTTGCCTGCCGATTAATTATTTAAAATTAAATTTCTTTGTTCAGCCAGAACTCACGGGCAGTATCAAGTGCAAGTATTTATGAAATTATAAAGTTAGTTTGCTCTGCCGGGGAACAGGACATTGTTATTAGGTAATTAATCAACCATAATGTGTTTGTCAGGACATTTATAAGTGAATTCACCAAGACAAATAGCACTTCCGACTAATAAAGCGGGTGGGCTGTGTTCGCAAAGAATCATAATCCTTCCTTGATGACGCCGTTTGTTGTTGAGAGTTAAAAGACCAAAGTGGAATTACTTTATTGATGGAGCACATTAAAAGGGACGCAACTGGAAATTATTACCGCATACCTTTCGGTTTCTTTGGGAATGGAAAAATTAAATTAGGTTATGTTGGGTTAAGTTAGACTATTATTGTTGAATCTTAATTTCCATATATAAGGTAATTAATCCGAGCTAAAAGTAGTTGCAGAGGGTGAAAGCGCCCTGTTTGTTTCTTTTTGCAGAAATGTAGACCTGATATATTTAATTAAATTGGAACAAAGGGATGGTGAATAAAAAAATTTTAAAAAGGATATTGCAAGAAATGCCATTATGATAGCTAAAAATTATATGCCACAATATGAATTGTAAGGTTTTGTAGATATTTTGAAATTTTATTGCTTTTACATTCTACTTCCCACTGTTTTAAGGAAAATCGATGTGGGAAGTTTCAAATTTTGCAACAGTTAAATAAAAAACTGAAAACTCACTAACATTACTCACTTTATAGAAATTAGGAACTTTCGTTTAAAATTTCGTCAACATTAACTGTTACGGTAATCCAAAAGCGTAACTTCTTCCGTTAAATTTTTTGTATTACTGATATCGTCAAATTAAGATTTCTATAGGATTTTCACTTTCGACGATTAATGCAGTATACGCAATTAGTCACTTGCTACCTCTTTTTTCTGATCTATCTTAATGTGGTTACTGCTGTATCCGTGCGGTAGCTGAAATTTATTGCGACACGTTCTAAGGTACTGAAAAGATGCTGTGACAACATTTTTAACTTCGCAAATAGCAGGAAAACACGCACAGTTATCACTCTTGTAGATACGTGACAAAATTCTCCATCATTTTGAAACAATGATCGATAATAGTTACACGTGCCTCCATTACTCGATATTAAAAATGATACAAGACCAAAGAGAAATTTTGTATTTTCCATTGCATCGCTGCTTGTGAGTAGTTACATATATAAATATAAATTGATATCGTATGGGCACTAATATTGAACATTATGTTATTCCAATATTTGCAAAAGGTCATTAAAGTACACCAAAGTGTCAGATTTAAGAAAAAAGTATGTAATCATTCTTAACAGATATTATTATAACAAAAAAAATAAATAAAACGATAAAACGTCGTATTATCTAATGACGAGTTTCTACAAGAATTTCTGCATCTTCATATATTATACTAGATATTAGTTATTCAGTGTTACTACTTACAGAACTTGGCAAACTATCCTGTTTCAGAAAAAGTTTATTCCCCTACTTGAATTAATGGCAAAAGTTTAAAAATCTGGAGTTATTTTAACAAGGGAAACGTTTATTTTACACTCACATAACGACTATGATCTTAATAAAAGAAGTGCTAAACTTTGTAAAAATCCCTAGACCGTTATTTAAACAATGATATGCAATTAAAAATAAGGATAAGGTTTTCTCGCAAAAATGTTTGTTTTTATTTTCATACCAACTTAAAGCCAACATCTTAAAAATGGTTTCAGTAAACAGATGAATTACTAATAAAAATGATGATGATACGATTGCCTGCAATTAGCTGCACATTGGATGAGGAAATCCACGTAGGTACAAAATTAATGAATGAAAATAAAATAATACAATAAATTAATTTATATGTTCACTTAAACTTGGCTCAGGTCTGGCTTAATTTAATGTTTCTAGTTAATTAAATTTTTAACAGTTAATTAAATTTTTAACGTTACTCATTTATTCATTTATATAAAGTTTTTTTTAGTTCGTTGGGTTATGGGGTAAAGTTTCTTTTCTTTTGATCCTACACCACTTAACAAATTTACTCACCACCGCCCCTGCTTAACTCACTTAGCTATTCTCTAACAGTAACATTGAGACTGAATTATTTAATTCTTGATTCTTAGAAACGGAGAAAAGTTTTCGTTGATGAGGTGGCTGCTTTTAATTACCTTTCTGGAATAATGTTTTCCTGTCTGATACAGTTCTAAAAATAGTCCTGTTAAAAGCAATTGGCTAGGTCACAAAAGCATTCGATCTTGTGTTAATTTTAATCAGGACGTGTGTTGGCCTTGTTGACTTCGATACCAAATGAACGATCTCCAATCTGTAGTTTTGTGCCTGTATTTAGAGAGGTTTGTTTCACATTTGTCCCCTTGATGTTAGCAACGTTACATCCGATAACTTTAATTGGATTAGGAGCAGTGTATCTACTATATATGCAAATGAAACTTGCCGATTAGATCCGATTACAGAAATGCCTGTCTCATACTTTAAAAATAACTGCCATCACTTTCCTAATTATAATTGAAAAATTTATTTACTAATTGATTGGAATTGGAAATGGTAGTTTCGTAAGTTCCTATAGATATTTAAGATAAAAATTAAGATACCACTTTTGGTACGTCAAAAATATCATCTATTGATAACGTTTCGTCTTCTGTCACATTTTCAGGGTTGTAAGTAATAAAAATTCAAGAAGATTTTTATAAACTGGCAATTAATTTACTTTAATGTTGAATGTAAATCCTGTAACTATAGATGTTCAATAGAATTATAAAATTTGTATGAAAGGGCGGTAAGTAGTAAAGTAGACAAAAAATATTATTCTGATAGCTAGAAATTATATGTCATAATATTGTTAAGCATGGAATATAAGTGAAAACAGCTTTGGTGGATATTTTGAAATTTTGTTGCTTTCTCATTTTACCACCCATTTGTTATAAGGAAAATCGATGTGGAAAGTTTCAAATTTTGCAATAGTTTAATAGAAAACTGTAAACTCACGAACTTATTACCCACTTTATAGAATTTAGGAACTTTCTTTTATAATTTCATCAACATAAATTGTTACGATAATACAAAAGCCTGTCTAACTTCTTCCGTTAATTTTTTGCGTGATTTTGATATCGTTAAATTAATATTTCTATAGAATTTACACTTTTGACGATTAATGTAACATACGCAATTTGCTATTAGTCATTTTTACTGATATGAAGACACCCTCCGATTGGATATAAATTTTAGCCACTGAAGGGATGATATTTTCTAGGTGATAGCTGAAACTAAGGTACATGTCACGTTAGCATCTCATTTAGCCCCTTCCAGCACGAATGGCCAAAAATTCCTTTTTCCTTTAATCCACAGTAAAAATTTGAAGTCAAGCGGAGGGTGTTTCTGTTTTGACAAATTGACGATTTTTTATAAATAAGCTATTCATTACTTCCCTATCGGAATTAAGGTAAAAGACTACAATTATAAATAGAATCTCTAAAATATGTAACGAAAATATTTTTTTTTCCACCTCTTATTTAACTATAAAAAAATATCAAAGATAATGCTAAATTTTTATTAATTGTTAGTATACTTACTAATAAGTTATTTCCGAATATTTGCACACGATACTTTGACAGTTAAATGATTATTAATCTTTGTAAGCTTTTTTTAATGTAATTATTGATTTTTTTGTTAAAAATAAATAAAATAGATTTCCAAAACGTTTTTGTTGACATCCTGTCGGTTCGAAAATTTTAGTTACAAACCTGTTCATTTTTCTTGAACATGCATTTAATTGTGGTCACGCAACTGGATTTATCAATGATTGTTATTGTTGTTTGTTAATTATTGTCTAAAAACTAAAAAAAAAAATTATGACATTCTATACGTTCATATTGTGAATGAAACAAGAATAAGATACAATCGAAAGGGAAATTTACCGACACCATGTGTGCAATATGTCGCAGTGAAAGCTAGAAACTTGAAGGGAAGTGTTAATTTACAATTAAGTGGTTTTTACATATAAGTATTATTAAACAAAACGTACAATGGTTGTTATTGTGTTTGTATAAATAGTGCAATAAAAGCTATAAACTTGAAGAATTATTGTATAATTAAGTAGTTTTTCCTGTAGATGTTTTTATTCATAGTTACATGATAAAATTTTCAATTTTCTTTTTCGATATCCTGTCAATATGTACGTACAATCGCAGTTGTTATATTTGCAAATTAAATTCTTTCACTGGCGTAGTTATTAAATTTAGCGAAGGGAGTAGTGAGAAATCCAACGAGCTCTAGTTAAGGTTTATATAAAAGTTAAGACAATTGCGGCCGCTCCCATGGCTGACAGAATGAAATAGCGGGGTACTTAAACCGGCTTCAAATTAAAAAGGCTTGTATTTATTCTAGCACCCTTTTAGCATTCGCGATATTCATTCGAGATAGTGAGAAATGGTAGCGTTCATTCTTCAAGCAAGCCGTGAAAAAGACAATCACAGGACTCTGCTAATGCTGCTGCTTAAAACTTTTCACTCGAATAACGAAAAGATTAAATTGGAATTCTGTCAAAACCGAGTTCGTTGTAAATAATACAAAGACAATTAGAAGTTTCCCAGAAAAGATTTTCAACACAAACACGTGCCAAGAAGAAATAAGGGCTACAATTATGACTTACCTTTTTTGTTACATTTTTTAATACAGACAAACTTTCTACGAATTTATTGCCAAAACATACAAAAGAAATATCTAATACGTGATGATATCAAATGGAGATTTGTAAAATTAACTCCATGATTAAACACAGTAAAATGAAACAGTTTTAGATTTAAATTCTACATGAAAATGTTTAATGTGGTGATGTTCTCTAAGTCTGACATACGGGAATGTTTTCGTTTGACCAATATAGTTCAGTATCACTATTTTTGAATGCATACGATTTTGATAAATTGTGTTCGTTTTATGTTTGCATATTTGAATGTCTAGAAAATACTTTTAATTACGACATGGTTGAAAAATTGTTTTAAGATTATGTTTATTATACAGGGTTTTTCAAGTTGATGGGCTATTAGAAGTATATGAATTAGTAGAAGGAATTAAATTTTGAAATTTGGGCTCATTTGGTTATTGTTTATGCCGCTTCTTTTAAAAATATTTTCAAGTTCGATTTACATCCGGTTATACCGGAAGTCGATACCAACTTTCTTATTTTAAATGGAATGGTATATTTTTCACGCTGAATTCGAATAAAACGTGTAATTCTAAGGTAAGTTTGATAACCAACTTGTACACCTATGACGAACGATTTCTGAGTTAATTTAATTTATAGAAAAAAAAATCGCTACCGCAACCCAAATTATAAAAAATCATAACTTCCACAAAATACGACTTAGAGTGTTGAAATTTTTACTAGTAATAGCTGAATATTAGTGCTAACGCCTTGACAAAATTGAATTAAATAATTTATACAGGGCGTTCAAAATAAAATTCTAAAATTGAAAAACTTCAAACACGAATTACCTCGTTTTTTCAAATGGCATCTACTATTTTTTATTTTTTCAATCGATTCCTTTTTTTTATCCTCTTTCGATCTATATGGATACTTCCTATTTTATTTGAAAATTTTGTAATAATTTTGAATTATTACTTAAATCGATTGAAAAAATAAAAAATAGTAGATGCCATTTGAAAAAACGAGGTAATTCGTGTTTGAAGTTTTTCAATTTTAGAATTTTATTTTGAACGCCCTGTATAAATTATTTAATTCAATTTTGTCAAGGCGTTAGCACTAATATTCAGCTATTACTAGTAAAAATTTCAACACTCTTAAGTCGTATTTTGTGGAAGTTATGATTTTTTATAATTTGGGTTGCGGTAGCGATTTTTTTTCTATAAATTAAATTAACTCAGAAACCGATCGTCATAGGTGTACAAGTTGGTTATCAAACTTACCTTAGAATTACACCTTATATTCGAATTCAGCGTAAAAAATATACCTATTCCATTTAAAATAACAAAGTTGGTATCGACTTCCGGTATAACCGGATGTAAATCGAACTTGAAAATATTTTTAAAAGAAGCGGCATAAACAATAACCAAATGAGCCCAAGTTTCAGAATTGAATTCCTTCTACTAATTAATATACTTCTAATAGCCCATCAACTTGAAAAACCCTGTATATATATTTATTGAAATTGAATTTGTTGGAACTGCAATTGCTTTTGTTTGAGACCGACCAGGCTTATGTGCAAAAGCTCAAATTAAAAGTGTAAAAAGCACAATATCATTTTCTTTTTTCAAATTATAATCGTTATGATTAAAGTTGTTTAAACTCGGTTAACACACCATGACAAAACTTTGAAACTAATATTATTATGTGTAAACTACAGACATGAAGATTTAAAAATAGTAATATTTGAGAATTACTGCTCAGGGTACCATTAGAAAAATTGTTTCAAAGTTGCTACTGCATTCATTTAATTTTGAAATTCTTGATTTTAATACCTTGATACAACAAAAATAAATTAAATACATTTTAGGATTTATGATCATTTTAAGAAGCTCATTAAAGGTGAAACTTAGCACATACTTATACATACATAGGTATACAAATGATATTTAAGTTGTTTCTTCCTTTTTATAACCTTGACATCTATCATGATGGGCGTGTGCCTTCTGCAAAGAATAAATTCATAGGTGTGTTGCTTTGGCGAGCTACGTATGCCTATATTATGATAATGTTTTGGGACGACCTTTACATCTGCATCCAAAGAATGGTAACGAAGTTATTAGAATGTATGGAAGATTGCAAAATGGAAATGAAAAGAATTTGATGTCTTTATTTTGACAGATTGCATTCATTCTGTACGTATTTGTGAAGAGAAATGCTAATCAAGTACCTGATGGACTCACTCACTGAAAATTTTGTTTTGAAATATCCACAATGATATTTTATTCATAATCAACTATCTCTAATAAGTATGTATATGTAATGAGGATATGTTAAATTTACTAAATTTGTTAGGGAATTATAAATGTATGATAACATTTCCTAGATGCGGGTGTCCCTTTAGTGTATAAGCAATTAAACGTGCCATTTGCAGACAAGTAGATTTTCGTAATAGAGACTCTCCTTATGTATTACATTCTAAGTATACGTATAAAGCAAAATTACCAAAGAGATACATTCTTAAGTAATCAATCTTTGACACTTTTTTTAAAATAAAACAAAATAAAAGGAAAAATGATTTTAAATTCAAATTAACTTAACTTTCATGTGTTTATTTGTCTTTTCAAAATAAGATTATGCATATGTTCAGTTTGACTAAAGATTTATCGAAACTGCCTGTGGCATGCTGATGAGACTTTATAAAATTGAAATGGGGATCCACTTCTTGTAGTTACGATAGGTTACTTACTAAGAAATTAGTGGTATTCGTTTAATCGCCTAGCATGTATGATATGATACCCTGATGACTCGAAAACGTCTTATTCTGATTTACTTTGAAGGGAATCTTCGAAAGGCCTCTTGAAATAAAACTAAAATTTCCTAGAGAAATTACATTTATTCGAAGCCACTGTGACTCGATAGAAACATTTAATGTAAATGGAGCCTGTAAATTATAATTACTTTAAGTACACGCTCGCTGTATGTATAAACATACATTATTATCATTACAGTAACAAATGAGGCAAAAACAATTATATAACACAAAGATTTCTTAAAAAATATTGTATAAGTTTAAACTACAAACAAAAAGGACGCACACGAAATAAAAATAAAGTACGTAATCACGTAATAAGTATTACAAGTATGAAAGTAGTTATCTTTCAAGTTTAAACAGATCCTCGATCACTTTTTGCTAAATTCCTTAAGGAAATTAGGATAATTTATTATATCTCAAAGATGTGAAGAATATACTAAAATAAATAATAATTATGTATATATCAAAACATTAAATTGAGGCAAGTATCGCATTATTTAAAATACATTTCGTTAAACAGCATTCGCTTAGCTGCCCGATAATGCAAATATTTATATAAGCACCTTACTTTTACGTATACAGAATAATAAGTATCATAATCGAAATTATAAATTAATCATTAAGTACACTAATTGCATAAAAAAAATGTTCAAAATAACAATTCGCAAACCACTACCTACAAAAATTCACCGCGCTAAATCGGCATACAAATTTATATTGGAAGTCTTTTGCGGTCCTACACCTAAAAATCACAGAAGTTACTTGAAACATCAGGTGTGTTCTAAAAATCCCACATCACAATCTCGTTTTCGTCACTTCGTTATCAGCTTCGAATGCTAAGTTTGAGGTTCCTGCAGGTCCCGGGCTCGGTGTGTATTCGGAATCCTTGCTATTATCCTTGTCGCTCTTACCAGGACGTGACAAAGATTCCACTGAGTCCCTCTTGCGGCAATCGGTGAAAGTAGGTTTGATTTTCCCGTTTTTCTTTATTTCGTCCTGTAGAGTCAGGGTAAAACCGTTCCCTAAGGATCGATTGTCGTCGACGTTCTTATATTTTTCCGAATAGAGTCGCTTTTGTCCTGGGAACCAGCTCGCCATCTTTCGCGCTATGGGGTGGATTAGGTTGTCGTCGTAGATTTCGTCCTTACTTAATCCTGTGACGCAGGAAACTGTTATTCCTACGAATAGGGTAACAAAGCACCCGATGGCGGAATAGTACATGTACGTTGTTGAATACAAATACGTCAAGGGATCACTGAAATTAAGGATACATATTTTTATTTCTTATCTGTTCATGTAGAAGTGCTTATTGATATTAATATGTTACCATCTGATAAACTAAGCCAAAAATTTACTTATGTTATCTTTCGGAGTATTTTTTAACGTTTATCGGTCTTTTAAAAAAGTACGATCATAATTATTGCGAAGAAATAAAATTGTTTTAAAGTTGTTAAGGAGAGGTAAAATAATTTATTGGTACAAAATCTACACCGACGTTTCGCCTTAGGTTTGGGGTTTTTCCCAGCTAGGTTTTCTATTGTGTAAAGTACATAAGTCCTCAAAAAAATCGTTTTACAGAGGTGGAAATAAAATAGTCAATCTTTTTAATTATTTATTATTTTACCTTTGTAGTGTTTCAAACTATTTTATTATTTTATTTATAGCTATAGGTATGTATGTCTTGTGAAAATAATTTTTTTAGTAATATACTGTGGCAATAAAAATCTTACTTTGAGAAATCCTCAAACTGAAGGAGAAACGTCGGTTTATATTTTACCTTCCCTAGATAATTCTGATTTTGTTTCCCTTAATTACCAAAAAGGAAGAAATGGAAAATATTGTGACAAAATATTTGCAAAAAAGAACTTTATCTTTGTTAGAAAACATACTTTCTTTTTATTGTTTGTCTGCTTCAATATTATTTTTAAAATTATATAAGTACCTAACTGAAAACTATACCTAATCGTGGATACCTTCACTTTAATTTAAAACTCGTCAACTGTTCAAATCGAAGATCATTAATAAAACTGATTAAGCACTTACATCGATTCAGCTTTGGTAGTGAACGTTTCAAATAAATCAGTATTATTGAGAATGATTGATTCAGTAACAGGCAATATTGTAGTCATGGGTTCAAAGTGAATTTTTGAGATATCTTGACTGAACGTTTCGTTCGTACAACCATCAGTGCTGAGAGGGAGAATTTTCGTGGGTGGCTTTTCGATCATTAATCCTCCAATTAAAATCCATAATGTTATCATATGACCCATTATTACTCCGGAGGCAGCACCCTGCAAGTATTTGTACAAAAAAATTATTAGCAAACTATAATTAAACACACACAAAAACGGTCCATACCTTCCAATTACAACAAGGAACTAACATTGCAAGGATAAAAACACCTAGTAGAGGTCCCGATGTTGCTGACGTCACCAGCATTGAAGATTCAATAACACCAGAGAAAAGACCGACCCCAAAACTTATTCCCATTATCATGAAACCAATGACAACAGCTGTGGCTTTGATGGAATAGAGTTGATTCTTTTCACTCATTCCTTTTAACCATGGAAGAGGTTTGATGAAATCCTCGAACGTGCAAGTGGCCAACGAGTTCAGAATTGAAACATTCAGGCTGTATGAAAAAATAAAATTAGGTAACGTCAGGTTAAAAAGTTTTCATTTTCTCATACGTTAAAGAACTGTTGAACAAGGAAGCTATGAACAGTCCCAGTATTCCAGGAAGATAATTGAATTTATCCTCTACGAAAAAGGGAAGGACCTCGTCGTACTTGTCGGTATAGCCCGCAGATAAAGGATCACAAGTGGCGTATACAGCATAAATGACCATACCAACTAACCAGGAGATGCTGAAGAGGATGGTAATTACCGGGATGTTCAACATAAGGGTTCTGGAAGAAATAAAAACAGCGTCAAAACACGTAGAACATCAGTATGTATTCGTATCAAAAACAATAATAACTATAGGTATTTAATTACCAATTTTCATAGTGCACTTTCAACGCTTCATTACGTTTATTGCATAATAAATTAAACGAGATTGAGACTCAACATACACCTATTCACGGTCAAAATCGTTATTTTACGAAAATTATAAACTTCAATATGGTTGCAAAATTAGTGATATTTTCGGATGCTTTAAGTTTAATTTGTAATTGTAATTTTTTCGTATTGAGATATATTTATGTTAACTAACAACAAATTAAGTCATAATTTAAGTTACTTGTGGGGCGAAAATAAGTATCTTCGCACATGTAACACTTGGTAATGAAAAAAGAAGAAAGTACATTAAAAACCGGTTGTTAAATTTAATCTCCGTTAGGACATAACACTTGGACGTTAAATCCGAAGAAGTTATTTATAAAGTTACTTTAGACGTTTAATAACTACTTTGACACATTTTGTGTAGGTACTTTTTTCTTAAATGCTTTTTTAATTGTATATGCAGAGTCAAAAAAAAATTAGAAAACGATGATACGAATCTTCAAACCGAAGTCATTAGAGAATCCATTACCAATTATCTTGGATGTAACTGTAAAAATTTCGTTTTGAAAGCCGTTGAATGTTTTGTATGCACTCATGTTAACTTTGTTATGAATGCTGTCCCTGTTAGTGCAATTGTTGCTGAATATTATCTTCGGTAAATATTATTCTATTCTCGAATAAGTAAAATAAAATTTGTAAATCGTTTGTACACGTAGCAAACAAATGTAATAATGCGATCTAATTCCAACACCTTGACTTACTTGGTTATTTTTTTCTGGGACTCCATGCTGCAGTATCTTTGAACGAAGTTTTGTTGGCAACCGAGTATGGAAAGAGACATGAACAATTGTCCAATTGTGGCAGAAAGTGTCGTCACACGAATCGTCGGATCAAGGGACCAGCTGCAACAATATTTTGTCATATAAAAAATCAATTAAAATATTATTTAGATGTTTAAGTGAGTGTAATTAATACAAAAATTGTCAAGTTTTGGTAATTTAATACTGCAATTCGCATTTTTAATTTCTACCCGCTGTAAATGCTGATAGAAGGACGGTACCTCCGATATACACTCTAGTGCAAAGCTGCAGAGTAGGGCGGAGGACCTTCTTCAAAGTTTTCCCAGGAATTTCCTAAGTAAATTGTTGCAAGAAAATAAATGAAGATAATTGAAGGACGAAAGATTACTGATCAAATTTGTAGCCTCAATGGTCCAATATTTTATATATATATTTTTAAATAATCATTTTCATAAAATGGAGGTTAAAGTAATCAAATAATTTAAAATAATGGTATAAATTACAATTAAACGTTCTCAAGTATTTCATAAAAAAATGAAAGCTTCTTCACAGTATCTAATTTATTTAAAAGGTTCAGAGTTCACTAAATTCTTTATAAAATACTTAAAAGCATGTTATGTGAGAATTTATTGGCACAGAAAAATTGATTATCAATTCAATAACTTTTAAAAGATTAAAAATAGAAATCTTACTTGCTGAAGTGGTTTGATCCTGTTAACGTAATTTTGTAAATTACTTTTACGCTCTTCTTAATTTTCTATTATTGGATTGTTTTTAGTAATTTCCTAATCGGATGTGATCAATGGATTAATTCGTTATCAAAAAAGGAACTGAATTTAAATGTAATCCATAACTGTTAATATGTGGTGACTTTTGGTTTAAAAGCTCTACGAAGGTAGTTTTTAATGTTCTGTTTCCCAATAATATTTTAATGACTATTACAACACTTAAAATTAGTATTGTAGACCATTGGGTCAAATGAATAAATAAAAGTGTTCAATTAAGACGAAAAGAGAAAAATGTCATTAATAAAACAGATTTTAGGTTTCTACTGAGTGCATCAAAATCAATAGAAATATAGGAAAGTATGTATTTAAATTAATATGCATACTTTTATGACTTATCACTCGCGGAACTGTATATAATTATAGCTAGCACACTTAAAACATAATTATGATAAGAGATAAACACTCTCCAAACAAAAATTAACAACGAAAAAATTTTCCATTCGATAATTACATCTAGAATCATCACCTGTGCTGTTTTACTTATTTATCTTGTAATTTCTAGTAGATTGTAGGTATCAAAAAATTAAATTAAAATAAAGGTCTACATTTGTGCACGTAAATTCATCTTTATATAACGAAGGTGTTTTATTGACTCACTTGAAAAAGTTCATTCGACCTCCTTCAATGTTTGTTTTAAAAACGTTGTAAACTCCGCCAGCATTAATGGTTCCTTGGATTACAAAAAGTACACTAATTGCAATTATCGTAATCCCTTGCATAACGTCTGCCAGGATTGCTGCCTTCAGTCCACCCTGTGAAGATTTAAAAACAAACAATTAACATTGCCATTTGATAATGTGGATCGCGAGTATGTTAAGGTCATGTAAATTTTTAAATGCATTTGATCTATTTTTTGTAAAACAAAAAAGTATTTACAAATAAAGCAGAGTTACGGAAAGTATGTCATTGCAAAAAAATCACAAGGTTATTAAACCCTTTTTTATTTTTGTTTAATTAGAGTTGTTCATCTTTCTTATTATGAAATAATTTAATTCCTTGGTAAATATTGGTGGTGTCCTTTGAAAAACTGAAGTTGTTTTTAAGTAGAGCACATGTTTAACTTTGCCGAAAATTAAAACAAATAGGTATATTATTTGACTTAAGTGTAGTGTTTGTGATCAGGCGCCAAAAGAAATGTGTAATTAACAAATAAAAACATGCAGTTTACAGCGAATGACAGTAATAAATATAAACAAATCTGACAAACACTTCCACTTGTTCATATCATTTGGTATTTACAATTTTCGGAACAGATTTTTGTTAAAAACTGTTTACAAAACGTAGAGGTGGTTTTCTTTTTTATTTTTAAATTAGATCAAAACAATTAACCAAAGACAGGCGCATTTTTATCCTCCATTGTAATGCAACAAGGAATTGAAGTAATCTTCACAAAAAATGATATCATACAGAATGTTTAAAGCATTAATAAAAGTTGATATAAAAACTGTTAAACGTTTAATTGCCTGAGGGCCACTTTAAAATAATTATACAATAGTTCGCTATGCATTTCAATTTAATGCTTTTTAGAGAACAATAAATACAATTTGCTAAACCTATTTTTATAATTTTAATTGACTCCCCTTAATATTTAATTTACTGCTATTAAATCCTTAAGTGTGTACTAGATTAATTAATCGCATTATGTTTAATTTTACTCATAGTAAATAATTACATACATATAAAATAAGTGAGACGCCTCTAATCTTTTCATGTCTGCCTTCCATGTTAAATAAAAAGTAGTAAATATTGAATAAGCGTTTGTACACAAACAGATAAACTTATCAAAGGCAAACATTTTCCGAGATTTTGTAAACTTTGTGTGTACGTGAGATGTTAGGAAGTAAATAAATTATCGTACTTCCGAAACCGTTTATATACAGACAATTAATTACTACTATTTAAATAATTTAATGTTTATATAATGCAATATAAGTAGAGTCTAAAATTGAAAAAAAAAATGTGCATGACTTCAAATATTTAATGAGATATTATTTTTAATGTAGTGTACCTAAATTCTTAGACAACACGAACTATAATTTATTTATTTCAACAATAAAAATAAATTTTCAGTAGAGAATCTCAATGTTTGTATTTAGACTGCAAATTCATCGCCCTTGTTTTGACTGGTTCTAAGACATTTTATACCCTTGCTGGGTATTTATTTTGTAATTTACTACCTCCATTTACCGGAAGACCAAAGTGAAAGAATCAAACCAGACACATGGATAACTAAGTACTCACTGAATGGCAATTAGGTGTCCTAATGAGAAAGAAAGTATTTTTCCAAAATACAAGCACAGGTATAATGGTATTAAATGTAATGATACCATACTTTACGCTACACGTGTCACTGTAATTATGTTGTGTATTACATAAAGAAGCAGTCGGTCGGTATCACAATTAGGTATCAACGAGAACCAACAATTTCCAAAATATCGTACCGATCGGCACGTGTAATTGTAAACACTGAATCGTACCTATATACTTAATACAAAAAGAATGACTTATAATTTTTTGTTTGTGTATAAAATACATAGGTTGACTTGCAAACATAATTTTTAGTGATAATATCAGTTTGTTTTAGAAACATGCCATGTAGGAACTAACTAATCTAAATCCTATAAGTATAGTTGAAAATTATGATAGTGGTTTATGTGAAAACCATGGAATGTTTTATTTATAATAATAAGTAAGGGCTCTTGCATCAATATTAATCAATATATCTATGACGGGAACACTTTTAATGGATATTTATTAAATGTCCCAAAAACTTTTCTTTTTTGTCCTCAAACAGAAATATTTACTTCTATTGTACCTACAATAAATTAAATAGAAAACATGTGCATGAGAAGTGAAGACGAATCTTAAACCCATTGATATTCATATTCATATTGTAAAATAATTAGGTGCTTTAAGACTATGAATTATTTAAAAATCAGAATTACTAGAGCAGTGTTAAATTAATTTAAATTAATTAATTGTCTTAAATTTTCAAAAGAAATCTTTATAAATATCAATAAAAAATACCTTATAATATGTTAACTGTAGGAGTTAAGAAATTTGTTTAAACTTCTCTTGAGACTGTAAAGGTAAAATTTTGACAGGAAACGAAAACTGCTTACACAAATTCGACGATGATGATATAAAGTTCAAAAATTCAAAACCGCTATCTCAAGTATTAGCGGTAATTTATAACTTTTACCTATATAAAAATTCAATTATGACTTAATTAGGTATAACTCACCAATAGTGTGAAGAAAATGCTGATAAGTGTAATTCCCAGAATGGAAGCCCAGTAGGGAATTCCAATGATAGTGTATAAAGCCACACATGGCGTATAAACGGTGATGCCCTGATTAAACATTTGCCTTAAGACATAGGTGGCACATGCAAGACATCGTACCAATCTGGACTTAAATCGTAAATCCAAATATTGATATACTGACGTAATCCCTAAACTATAATAAACAGGAAGAAACACGTAGCAGACGATTGGATATGCAAGGATCATGCCGTATAATGTCTCCCACATTGGCGCGCCTCGGTAAAATAATTCTGACGGATATCCTGCAAAAGAAAAGAAAGTAATGCTTAAAAAATTTTAAAAAAAATGAATTACAGCTAACATTTGTTTATTATTTTCAAAAAGTTCGGCTGATTGTCAAACTTTTAGGACCCTAAAGCAAGAATAAAGTTTTCTATTAATTATATGACCCGCTAAATTAGTTAGACCCCTCCAAAGTGGAGAGCCGAGATATTGTTCGATTTTTCTGAAATATGAAAATAGATACAAAAATTACTATTGGTAGATAGTTTCTACAAACAGGAACACTTCCAAAGGACCTAAATCATCCCCATATTATTACAAAATCCATTTTATTTTTACTAACTTTTTATGATTTCCAAATTAATCATAAATTAATATGCCCTCAAAATCTTGATTTATACCTACATTGTAATTATTGCTGAAACTGGGCCAAAAATGACAAAACTGAATCTATTTGACTGATTTAATATGTCTTTAAGAAATTTATGATTTTTGTTATGTGCTATCTTTTCAAAGAAAAATTAAATATTCTGGAACCACAGGGTGACTCAAAAGTTGTGTTGTAGTAAGACGTCTTAATAGGGGTTGCTAATTTCATCTTTTGTAATAGTGGGACTAATAGTTTGTTACCTTTAGTAGAAAATTCATCTTTCTATTTATTTTCAAGTGAAGGATAAATGCACCCAAAATTTGGCCCTCATCTTAAGAGGGCCCAAGTAATTCATTGAAGCGTTTTTGGATATACCTACCCATAGGAATCGTATTATTTTTTAGAATTGTAAAGTCTGACTTTAATTGTGGTCAGCTAAACTTGAAACATATCGTCTACCTATTAGGTATGTTTTATAACAATGTACGACAATAAAGTACGTTATTATTACAAGCAAGGAAATTAAACTTAATTTATTTTTAATAGTGTTGTAACTGAAGGTTTCGCGTTCAACGCATCGTTGAAGAGCGTCTTCTTTGCTATATTTATACACAATGTACACTTTTCCTGGAATTTACAATTATAAACAAAAAACAAACATATTATGTTTCTAACTGACCTTTTATGAATAGCACAAATAACGATTACATTTATATTTAATCATCTCAGTCGATCCTTAAGGGTTTATGATACAAAAAGTAGGTACCTAATACAGTCGTTTCGATAAAAGTGTCTGTTACATGCACATTAAAGCTGTATGAAAAGATGTTATCGATAATTATATAATTAAACTTCCAGACCTCCAATTTTTCTGACATTCTATATGTTCAACAATTAAATAAAAGCATTGTTCGATTAGATTAGGTACAATCACAAGGTTACGGTGTGATAAGACACCACAAACGAAGAGTGTTGTTGTGAACAATTCTCCCTTTTATTTACAGCAAAGTGTAAAAAAGACGTTCTATTTTTTGTAGATTCTGATATATTTGGGATGGATTTATAGTCGTTCTCGATTATAATTTTCAATAACTAAGTACGAGACGGGGTGGTTTCTGCGTTAAACATATTGTATACATCCATATTTTTATATTGTAAAATCAAAGGGAAGATGAGATGTTCGCCAATTTATTTATTATGACTTGACATGTTTCGGGTGTTATCCCATTATCAAGAATATAGATACTCAGAGTATTTGTACTCACATAAATATTTAAAAGTCTTCCCATATTAATCCAAATCTTGAGGGAAATTATTTGTTAATTTACCTAATATTATACACTGGCGTTTGTTTTAAGTCCTCGATTTCGTAGAAGAAATTAAAACTTATAAAGCTCAGTATCTTTTTTGGGTAACGTTCAACTTAACTATGCTTTGTCATTTTAAACTTTAGAATTAGACACTATATAATAGTGATAGAAATGTTTTGCTAAATCAGTTTTTTGTTTCAGGTAAAAAAGCTTCATTCTTTCCATTTAATGTTTGATTTATGAAGGTAAGAATAACAACCTTATTTCGAATTCTAGGTCTTTTTAAATAGATAATACAATATGTTTTACGTGTACTTTTTATAAGCAATATTTTTCGTTTCTGTTCCTAAAAATACTACACCAAGGCCATTTTTCATAAATATAAATTAATTTAACTTTCTAGACTTTAAACGAATTTACTTATAAGAGGTTATTATTATGCGTGGTTGCGTGTTTGTACGTATTTTTCTTACATATTGTAATTATCATTGGAATTATAAATAAATAGCCTCATAATTACGCTCATCAATTCAAAGGTTTCAATAATCCAAATAAGATACCTGTATTATTTATTACGCACGAAAATAATTTAAAATTAGGTTCTTTGTATACCAGTAAAAATATATTTAGCTAGTTCAAATGAAGTTTTTTTACCAAAAAAGCTCCCTGAAAACCTAAAAATTTATGCAAATGGATATTGACTACCTGTTTAGAACAAGTAATTAATCAAAATTTATTTATTTACATGTACCTAGTAAAATAACGAGCAAAAAGTACCTAATAATTTAAAAAAGAATTTGAAGGGATGAAAATCATCAAAATTTTTATAGGATTACAAGAGAATTGGTAAAACTATATAAAATTATATTAAAGTAAAACAATTACAAAATTGAATATATCTAATTATAATGAGGATAATTAAAGAGAAAGAAGTTTCACACCGTTAATACAATGAAAATATTTTTATCAACAGAGATAGATCTTCTTAACAGTTTTCTGAATGAATTAAATTTACTTTCATTTGTCCTTAGTTTTTCTAAATGTTATAATGTATTTGTGCTTGAATCCACTGTATTTGCAGTTGTACTATTATACTTTATATGCTATTTGTTTCGTTTCATCAGTCAAGGCTAATAGTAAGCAATAGTAATTAATGGAATCACATGTGCTCGTAAATTACTCACAAAATCGCCATTGTTTATGTTTTACGTTCGTTGGCATTTAACCTCATTAAAAAAAATGCAATCCAAAACAAGTTGGCTGAATATTTCCGGATTCGTTATCGTTACTTTACTGTTTACTTTGAATTGTACCGCACTCTCGACTATCAAAGCTATCTCTATTTGCACACACTCGTTAAAGCAATAGAAGGGCTCAAACTGTTATAAAATTAAACTTAAAGGCTTTTATGACATTTTGAGATTATTTATCACTAACTACCTACTACCAGAGTTCATATTGTCTGTTGTCTGTTGCTGTATATAAAAAGTAATTATCACTAGTTAATTATTTGTTTTTAGAATTTTCATCTTAAACAAGAAATAAAACAAACTGAGTTTTCAAATAATAAATAGAATATTTGTATTTAAAAAAAGTGGATAAGCTCTCTATGATTTTTCTTGTAACTTTTAGTACTTAAATAGGCTTCTAAAAGAGGTCTGGAAAACCTTCAATTTCCATCCCCTAAAAGTTTCAAATTTCCATAAATTATTTTTAAATTTTCCTGATTAGATTCGATTTGTTCATTAGGAAACAAATCAATGGGGCATTCACTTTTTGTAACTAATCCACAACAGTTATTTCGCCACACCTGATCAGGTAAAATAAGAACGAATTAGAGCAAACATTAGGTATAATATCATTTATCTATTTAAGTTAAAAGCTCTGACTGTAATTTACATAAAGTAAATATTAAATACACATTACGTTTATACTTAAAAAGAACACTCATCGTTTATTATTCTTATTGCACAAGATGCTGAGATAAAGTGATTAATAAAAGCAACAAATTAAAGTTTTAAAAATATGCAAAAGTTCAATCGATCATGTTTTCTTTGTGTGACAATGTTGCAATGACCTAGCTAACCAGCAGATATCTCTCCTTTAATTTATGCAAGTGATTGTTTTTAAATGTATGTTTAGTAAACAATCCGATAGAATCATATGACTGACTGACTGACTGCACATTAATGAGTTTATTAAGTAATAGAAATTTATGACTTTACTTAGAGTGATTATTTATTGGTTATTATCCACTTAATAAAAATGGTTCATAGTTTTTAAACCACGAAAGAATATTTTTAGAATTCTAAATGAATCAAGGTTAATAATATCAATTAAAAATATAAAAGATGATATGAATAAACGAAACCGTAGCTGGTTAAAGAATCAGGTCCTTGACATAAGCAATACGTAATAACAAAAGTGCGTTTTGTTTTGGTAAAAAACACTTCACAATGATAATGTTATTATGGTTTCCTGTTGTTTCTTTTAAATTACTTAAACCTTCTTCAGTGTACGTATCTATAAATGTTTTAGTAAGTAGGATATATATATATATATATTTTGTTGAATAGCACCACCATATTTCCTTATTGTAATTTTACCGATACTATAGTTGTATAGAAGAAGTAGGAAAAGAATGGTATTAAATACACGAAAAACAAATATATTTTTGTTATTTGTATACTCATAATGAATCTAATCTCAAATTCCTTTTGCCCTACTTAGAAAACATCCAGTTTGTTTACTAGAGGTATTTTCATGTTAGAAAAAGTGTAGCTATCGTAATCATAACCCAAATAAAAAGTAGAAGGAAATATTAGCAGTCTTAAAAAAATTAAAAAGTTTTCAAAATAAAATTGAGGTATTTAGAATTTTCTTACCTAAAACGGATCGTACTCCTAGCGTGCCCCGAGCGATGCTCATCATCATCGCTCCCGTAGACACTTTTCCTGCTGCGAATACGAAATCAGCTTTCGTTTTCTGTTTTCCTTCAACGAATCTTGAATAAATTGCCACAAACGTACTGGCAATAACGAAAATGAAAAAGACTAAATAGTCCCATACTAGATCACTGGCACTTTTAGACATTTTGGGAGTATTTTTCTTCTATTCTGCAAGAAAAGCAAAAAAAAACTTAAACACTAACGTTTAAAATGGTAAATAACGTTGTGAAAATAAAACTATTACTTTTACTGATATCAATAGGAAATATTATTAACAACTGAAAATTAAAAGCAAATTATCCACTAAATTGTCTTTTTATGACTAATAAGTTTTAATTAAGCGCCTACCACATTAAGTAAATTTGTAATAAACAGCCTCTGTTAATTGATTGCTATAAATATAGTAACAATTATTCGCAGAATTGGTAACAAACCATAATAATTTACCTTTCACCCTTCTCATCATAAAATTCAATTGTAATTAAGTTAGGTATGATTTTAAAGTTACGTAATATTTACGTGTAACTTTTTAATTACATGCATATAAAAAGAGAAAGACACACCTAAGTATGTATTTGTAAATATAATAAATGTAAGGAAACATTTAGTCACAATTATATGTATCTAACAATAACTACCATATAATAAATATTTGATTGAAATTATGTTTTCGGTTATTAAGATTATTAACACATCATCGCGTTCTCTAGTGTTAAATTGCTCTAAGCGATGTAAATTAACAAAGATAGTGATTTAAACTGACGTAATTTTTGCAAATGACAAAAGTTCTACCATCTGGTGACATCGGCTGCATTCGAACTTGTTATCGTTTACTTATTGACGTACACAAATATAATAAATTGTCTAACAAGCAATCTTTTTAATGAAAAGGAAGAAAAATATTGACTTTGTGGTAATTACTCATCGTAAACTGAATGTCCATATTTTAAATTAACGTTCGTCAGCTAATAATTTAATTACAATAGGTACTATTACTTTTAATTGTAGTTTTCATAATAATTCCGCGAACATAATAGGTATGTAATCTTCTATGATAAATACGAAATTCTCGGAGACTAATGCAATTGTTGCTTCCGAGTAGCTACGAGACGTTCACTAACTACGTGAGGTGTTTTTCGTTTAATTTGGATCTTTCTTTTACCCTTGGTGAGGTCAGATAAGAAGTGGTGGGACACTTCCATACCCACCCACGTGAGAGAAGAGGAACGGACATTGTAATACTTTTAAATGAAATTTCATAAGACTTTACCGAACCCTTCTCCCCTATTTTGAAGTAATCTAATGTAATGGTATCTCTTTATTAAAAGGTAATTGCTGTTATTGTTAGATGATCCTGATTTTCCGAAAACGTAGCCGAACTTAATTCTAGCTAAATTCACATTCAACACAAGATTATTGTGCAGTTCTAAGCAATCTACTAGATATTTAAATTTTGCCTTCCAGGTTGGGAAATAAAGAACCTAACCTAATTTTCTATGTAGATTTTTCTCTATACATTTTTTTCAAAATTAGCAAACGAAGAACTAAATGTTCTTTGAACCAAACGTGAAGAGAGCGTCTAGTTTGTCTAACATGTTTCAGATTTTATACTCAATTTCAATATAGTACTCGATTTTCTTAGATTAGGAATTAATTCTTAGGGTGACCAAGAAGAGCTTCAAAAAAATTAGGATATTGTAGTGTTAGCGAGAATTCATCAGAAATAAGAAATTTAAGTCCGAATGATTTCTTGGGGTGCCTAATAATATTAATTATAATTTTTCAGAAGAAGACTAATTTAGGCGTTTTTATATTTTTTAACATTTTTAAACCAGCGTAGGTTTTGAAATGAATAAATATAAAATTTGCTAATACAATTACAATTTATATTCTGCATATATTTCATTTCACTTACAATGATAAAGAAGAATATTGTACAGTGTACACCTACCAGCCTTTGGGTTTTGTATGACATGTGAAAGTAAATGATTATTAAACTTCTTCTAAATGAGCGAATGCTCTATCCTGACCTGACCGAAAGAATATTGCAATATTTTAGACAAAATGTTTCCTACAGATGACGTGTACGTCTATCATGAATAGCGAATTTCTCTTTTGAATCACGTACCCATCATAAATAATATAACTGAAAATTTTAAAGTGGTGTTGCATATTCCATTTAAAAGGGTTTCGCTGTTTAATGTACATGCACGTTAAATACAAGATCTATGCACAAAATACCTAAAGCTTTCGAAGTTTGGATCTTCTAATTGTACTTATTAGAAGTCCTCTTAGTATAAAGAGACCCAAACACCTGAAATAGGTTTATATTAAAATCCCGAAAATATTTTAAAGAAATGCTAAAAGATACTGTTATAAATCTCTAAATTCCGATATTAGTATCATTGAAAGCTGTACCTTCTCATTTTTTCTTTTGGTAAAACTAAATTTAGTGCAACTCTTTACTTTTTTCTAAGCATAAAAGTTAAAAATTATATTCTGTTGCTCAACATCACATCATATACATAAAAAAGTAGAAAACCTGTAGTTATAAACCAGTTTTTTGCATGTACACATTTACTATGATAAAGCATTATTTTTAATATCGGCACGAAGGTTAATTTTGGAATAATTATGGCAGCATTAGCTAAGCTTGCCCAAAATCGAACGCTCTTCAGTACTAGAAGATATCCAGAGTGACAATACCTGAGTGTTCAAATTTTCAGCTTTTAAATATTTTTTTGCTTGTACCTTTGAGTATCCACTAAATCGAATGAAATGTTCAAGAAAATACCTTATCTACATATGTATGTATAGCCGTAATAAAAGTAGGACCGTTTCATTTTATAATTCTGAGGTTATATGGTAGAATATAATTATTATGGTAGGTACCGTCAAGAGTAATTGAAATTGGAAAATCTTACCGAATTCGTATTACATCAACCAAGAAAATTTGGGCGAGGTTGTAAAATAAATTAACTTATTAAGAGGCAAATTTCACACAACATCTGCTTAAGGATAGCATGGTGGGTTAAGACCATCAACTTTTGCATGGTAACAAAATAAAATTTCCTTCCCTTTGCTCTGACTATTTTTTCAGATATTCCTATTTAGCTTCAGCTCTATGGATCACATTGAACGTAAATAAGTTGAACAAAAAGAAGACAAGTATAAGGAAATGGGAGAGCAAAAAATAAATAATGTGTTTAATATGTAATTATCTAAACAATAATTTTATAATAACCGTAGGTACATGCACACAATTATTAATTTCTTTTGTAATTAATATGATTTATGAAGATTCTTAGCAAGGTTAAAATTATTCTAATGGAAAACTGTTCTATCTAAAAATGGAAAATCAAAATAAACGTAAGCTTGAACAGCTAATAAGCGTCTATTGTGTGTTTTCGCAATTCTATCCTTGCAGCTTTAAGTGTTATTTTCAAACTTCCTCAATTACCTGCAGTTAAAGTCATAATCAGGCAAAAAATAAACTGCTCGTAACTAACCGTGTGACAAACTTGTAATAATGTTGGCGGTGTTCTTGTTTCACACCGATTTTCATTAATAGTTCCCTCATAGAACGATGACGATCGAGTAAACTAAAAACGAATCTACTGAGTAAACAAAAACTTCAAGGGAAAGGTTGCAAAAATTACATTTATTTTCTGCAGAACATGCCTCTGCATTCTGCTTAAATATTTATTGCTAATATTTAACGCATTCAATTTCTGATTCAGACGTAGTATTTTTATGCTTCAAAATTTACGGTAGATTGTTAATGGTTGAAATCAATTGTTCATAATGACTTTCAAGAACGTTTTAAATATTTTATCCACTATTGCATTGAGTTATTGGTTGTAAATTATTGTTCATTATCCAAAAATTCTTAATAATTTGGATCTTAAAATATACAAATACAAAAACCCTTTCTTCAACAATATTAATTAATTTATCATAACTAGACGCTAATTAAACCAATGGAAAAATGATCAGTGCTTTGAAAACCTCTGCCTTCATTGCTTATTTATGACTTTTGAATACCCATATCAATACGATTATCTCTAAAGTACTGAAGTGTGTCTAAAAATAATACTTTTTGTCTGCAAATAAGATTTTATTAATTTTTAAGTGCTTTTATGTTTAAAAAAACAATAAGTTTAAAATAATGAATCCTCTCATGGATCGTCGATTACTGATGATAAATTGGCGTCTACGATAAAATTCAATAAACTTTTCAAATGTTATAAACACGAGAGACGAAGTTTCCCTCAAAGTTAAAAAAACCTAGTTAATAACTGAAAATATGTTTTGAAGGCACACAAATATGAATGTTTTCGAATATTTCGTATATAAATTCAACTATATTTTTATTCACAATTTTTTCCTTCCGAATGTAACATAGTAAAGTGAAGAAACAATTTTATTTTTATATTTCTAGTCAATTAAATTGGGAAATTGTGTTATAAAAAGGGCGGCGAAATGAGCAAAAGTAATGAGAAGATCTGAAAATAGCTACTAACCGGTTCCTGTACCTGGTGCTTCGGTTAATATCTCGTGGAAGAGAGTGGGTTATTGCATCGGTAAAGTCGACGTATGTACTCGGAATTAATGAAGTTGAAGGCCGATCCAGCGTTCAGGGTCAAGGAAATCCTCGACGGCACCAGCGAGTTAACAGAGAGGGATTGAAGAAGATCTGAAGAGTAGAAGCCACCGACCACTATACCACGTTCAAACGAGAGACTTGGTTGTACGCGATCTCACAGCCGTTGAGTAACTGGTCTCCCACCAACAAATTGTAAATGTTTTATACCAGACGCTTCTAAAAATCACACGATTATTGTTGTTTGCAAACAGATAAAACCAGATTCGAAAAATTTCCCCAAGAAGAACACCGACCACAGGCGAAGAAGCAGGAAAAACAGAAAATACCGATACTTTCATAAAATTCTGGAAAGGATTACAACAACAACACTTTATTAATTTTTTGAGTGTTTCTACCCCTTTTTATTAGTTTTTATAAAGTTGTGATTATGAATTTTTTAGATCTAAACTAATTATTTTACACATTTCCTTTTTCCTAAAATCACAGGAACTAATAGAGATTTTAACGAAATATTGTCCACTTCAGATTCTGTAAAATATTCCCAATGTTTTGGAAAACTTACCTCCTAAAATCGTTTAAAAATCAAAAATGTTACTGCAGCGTACTTCCTTTAGCGAAAAATCAGTACTGAAATAATCTATTTTTGTTTTTCATTCCATAACTTTCTTACTACCTACCTAATTCAAATTTTATAGTTTTTGAGGATCTGCGCGTGAAAAGCATTTAAAAATAAACGTATTCAAGGCAATAAATGGTAGGCACGTTTATTTATTTCAATAATATTTTCATCACAATATGAGACGCATATGTTAAGTAAACCTACTTATTTTAAATTTGAAAAGATTTTATGGTTCGGTATTGAAGCATTTAGCATTTAATTACTGACGTACTTATTTACTTGCATGTATAATAAGTTGTAACAATTCGAAAAGTAGTATTTTCCTATATGGCCAAGCAAACAGTTACAAAAAACAGGACTGCGACTCATAACTAAACTTTTAACTAAAGTACCTATTACAATAAAAAATGTTTTATAATCTGCAATAGTTAGGGATAATCAAATATTTTGCACAAATTGAGGGGGTGAACATGTAAACAATAGTTGTTTACATGTTCACCCCCTCAATATGGGTTTAAGATCGAGTGGAGTGATCCACAAGGACTCTCTTTATAGTTAACCCATGTAGGTATGATTAGGTTAGGTTTGGGCTGGGTTACTCTGGTTTCTAAAATTCGTTGTTACCCCCTTCGCCTACATTACACCTTTTCGTTTAGTATTTTACAATATGATTTCCACCCTATCTAGCCTCCTTTACTGACGATCAGCAGCACGTCAGAAATACAAATCCATTTCGATCTTGCATATTTCACTTCCATCCTTCTCTGCTAACTAATTTTAACGAGGATGCACTCTACATTATTAGAACGTTAATGAAATAATTAGCTTCAACGTATCCACTCATACGTTAAAATTTTCGAAATAATTTTAATTGTTCCAAAGTCAAACTTTCAATAGGTATATTATGACCATCGAATTCTTCTCATAATCATATGTATGTACAACGACCAGCAAATTAATTGTTTATTTGTTTAACAAAAACACTTTACATGTAAAGTTAATGAATTCATAGTTAATTTTTTTTAAAGTTCGTTGACTGAGAAGTTAGAGAAATGCCGCAATTTGAACACCCTGTAACGTCAACGAAGGTAAGTATTGTAACAGGTTGTTTGACCTTATAGATTAGGACATAAATAACAACCTCTTGATAAGCCATATCATTTACCTACTTAGTAGGAAGTTAATCAGGACACTTCAACATAAACGTTACCTTCGGTTTAACGTTAAAACAAAAAAGGAATTTTTATTTTATGTTAATTGAATTTACATTCGAATAGAAAATTATAAAGCGGACAGGTACGACCCTAACAATACAAAATAATTTTGTTTTATTTAAGTTGCTTCCTTTGACTGTTCCGTGTACATGAGTAAGGTAAATAAAATGTGTTTGTATGCTGATTTCATACGATTAACATTAACTAAAATGAAATATAATAGGAACATATTTAATGTTTACGCTTCGAGTTGATAACGTGCTATTTTCTTGTGATTTATCAAAAAATAAAAACATTTCTCCAATATTTATTAGAAAATACTTTTTGGAATAATTGTTCAACAACATATTTATTTATCCTTATTTTGAAACAACATTTCTAAAAAATAATGTTCTGACAAAACAATATATGAAAATTTCACAGAATATGTTTCCTTATTCTCAAAAAAAAGGTACTACATAGATATTTGTTAATAATGGTTAAAATGAATATAACTTTCTAATAAAAAGCAGTCTTAAAAAGGAATTGCTTTTTTGAAAAACGTTAGGGATTCCTTAACAATGCCCAAAACAGTGCTCTACAGAAAACGAAAATAGACATGAACATTAACTTTCATTTTACTTTAGATTATTTTTTCAACTTTATAGCGGTACATTAGTTGTAAACGTGAGTTAATAAATAGGCTTCGTAGTCATTGATGTCAAGTATTAAATATACGTGGTATAACGTTGTGCAATATAGTTGATGTGCCTTAAGTAGCAGAAGGTATTCTGAATTTAAATTTCAATTAACTCTGTTAATTTTGGAGTATGGGACGGCCCACCATACGCTGAAAATGTCCAAGATTGCATAACCGAAACTGATCAGACTCATATTGATTTAATATCACGAGGTTTTTTAAAGTGTTAGATGTGAAATAGGTCGTTCTAGTTATAAAATATTCCTAATTTAATTTAGAATCCACTTACTAACTACAATCAGTTAAGGCGCTAGGAAGAAGTATTTGCTCTACAACATTTCTCGATATAATGCTGTTTTGACAAGATACTCATATGTAGGTACGTCGCTCATAACGAGCAACCAATTTATTTTGCATTTCTGGTTTATGTATGAAGCTAATAATTCGAAAATTTATCAAGCCTTTATAACCGCAACTAATACTTGTTATAATATGCGAAATTGTAGCATAACAGAATCAAAAGGAAGGGGGAGTATAATTTATGTGGCTTCACAAAAATTGTATATTTTTTATTTTAACCATAGTACCCCTATCTTCACTTCCCATACCACATACCAAGTTTTTATAGATATTATTCTACGTTTTAATTTAGACTTTGATATCAAGCTAAAAGAAATATAAACGAACGTAAAGTATATAACCTTTAAAGGAATGTCTAACGAAATGATGTCTTAGATTAAAAGCGTGTTTACAGAATTTGATTAATTCCATGTTCCGTTACTTTTTCGCTAGATCTTATTAACTATCATGATTCTCGCTGATGATTCAGATTTTTTAGTAGCAACGTGACATGCCTCTTACACAAGGTCGATCACGTTTCTGTGTGTAACCGTTTTTAAGTCTAGTCTAGACTAGACTTTACATTTAACAGAAAATTCTCAATACGGAATTATAAGATAAAATTTATAAAAATACGGAAATGAAGAATTAGAAGAATTTAATAACTGTCCGCTTTTATGTTAATAACAGAGAGAAAGCAAGAACTTTACCATCAAATTAGAGAGTGATAGACAAGTAAAATTACTTTACAAGATAAGTAATTTATAAAATGAGAGGATATTTAATGACCGAGTTTAAAGAGTTGGTATACTTTTTTCCTCATTTAATTACATAATCGGCAGACGTCCTCTAAATACTTATATCAAGTCTTAATTCGAAATGGAAATATATATTATTTCGTTTTTATGCAGTTAGGATTATTGTAAACATTATGAAGTTGCATATAAATATGATAATCTTTTGGTATTAGCTGTATAATCTTAAATAATACGTTCTTCAAAATCAACCTTCGATAAAAAAACTTTGAAAGTACCTACTAACACAATTAGTTAGTTTTCAAGAAAAGCAATTCAGCTGCATAACAATTCAGTTGCACTATCTTAAATAAAAACGATTCGTATTAGTTAATTTAACGTTAAAAGTCTTCCTTTTAAATATATTAAACTAATTCTAGTCCCACACGTTTACATTCCTTTGGAGAAAATTCACTTAGCATACTATCTATTTCAGTCACAGTTACTCTCAGCTTACAGAACGTTTTAAATATATTAACATACGTTGCGTTTGTATTATATACGAACATTTGTTGTGTGTCACTTTTGTTTTTTAACTCAACACGTATATAGGTTAAAATTTGTCGCAATGGAAGACAAGAATACGCGGTTTCAGGAGTTTTTGAGCACTCTTGAAGATGATCAGGCATGCATTTTACAAAAGTTCTAGGAAAAGTTAGAAATATTAATTAGGTATATACAACGCAAGAAGTAATCGATGATTAAATTGGCATATCGATTTTAAATGTTTATCTGTCTCAATAATCTCTAAGTCTGACTTTACCTCAGATTTGATTTATGTGTATATTCGATAGTTGCAATAATTGATTGGTCTTGAAAAAAAATGAACAAAAAAGTAATAAAATGATTACTCATATTATATCAATAACATTTTTTTCGGTTGTCATATTGATGTAACTTTAGTTGTTACCAGGGGCGTTTTTTATGCTAGTGCGACAGATTTGTAATACTCAAAAATTGCACATTGCGATTCAATTACTAAAATTTATAAATACCTACAATATAAATAATACGTTGATGTGTTTATTCAAATCAATCCTTCAGAATTTATTCAAGCGCTGGATAACAATCTTACATTGCTAACCAATGTAATTACATTTTTGTTACATTAATTCAACTTAATTTTTTTTTTTATTGAAATTAAAAAGATTGTGTACATAACGGAAAACGGTAAACCCGCCAAGTTTCGGGGATTCCCAAAAGATCATACAGATATGTAAGTATATGTTGTGCCATAAAGAACTTATTTTGATATTCCAAGTCGTGGGACTTTTCAGACCCTAATCAGACTACTTCAAAAAGAAAAAGGAAATTGACTTCACACTGCCACAATCTACTTCTTGAATAACCGAAATATTGAAACTATCATCTCGCACATTTCGTCTATTGTCCAATTATATTATTTAAAGTGGCAGCTCAGAAATTAAAACTTTGTTGAGACTTATTGACTTATTTGGTCCAATGACTGATATAAGGGACATTATGAACCTTTTACAGTGACAACGTTAAGCGACTTTAAACCGTATTGAGTCGTCTATTTTTTCAACTAATATTCAATAAAATAAGTTTTATAGAATCTCTCAGATTACTCTAATCGTCCTTAACATTTACAACCGTTTATTTAAAAATGGCTGTCTAACTATGTTTTCAAATTATTCTGAATTGTTAAAATGTGCTTCAATTGAATGGTGCCATAATAGATTAAAGCAATGTATTGATAAGGGTGCTCACTTTGTCACAGCGTTATTACCTAAGCCGCCACTTTGAAAAAATTAGACAATAAAGTAAATACAATATTGTTAAGAATTCAAGTTCAAAAGCAAAACGATATGTTGACAAATGATGCTTTTTTTTGCTAAATTTAGATACGTATTCAGACAGCTAGGCACGTTTTTTTTTTCGTCTGAGTTATAACTAAAACAAGATAATATATAAAAAGTTATCATTTTATATCAAGACACGTAATCAGTCTGTTTGAATATCTAATTTCTTATTCATAAAATACTATATTATTGTTACATACTGATATTGACGTAAATTCAGTACAGTGTGTTGCGTTATTCGTGCCACAAATCTTTAATCATTTGGGGAGAAGGAAATGCCTGTTATAATTATGTTTAGGGAATTGGGGGTTAATGTTTGCGTACGTAACGAATTTAAAAGTCAGATAATTGATGGCTTTTATGTAGCTGCACAAATTATACGTAGGTATCTTTAGATGAGGATATTTTACTTACGTAATGGAATTTAGAGAGGGCGAAGGGATGGGGGTTGAAAATATACAGAATTTATGAACAATTTAGTTAACAGTGGACAAAATAGCACCCTAAATGCTTTGAATACAATTCGTAAACTGGGTTTATTTCACAATTTTATGTAACAAATCTGGGTACTGAGTCCGGAGTAGTCCACAGAATTTTTATTTAACAACTTAAACGTGCTTCGTGCTTGTTAAGTATATTAAGTTAAAAATTAATAATTTTTTATGGATAAACGTTATGGGTGTCCCAATACGACATTTACGAAATTTATTATTTCCTGTATTCCTGTACAAACAAATCTGTATGTATTCTAATCACTTTGATTGATGTGAATATCGAGGATATTTGCGAAGCACCCTATAGTATGTAGACTGAAGTACACGGGTACATTTTTTACTTTATTATATAAAGCCAGACTGAGCTTTATTGTTGTTAACAATGCGCTTGATAAAGTAAAATTAGTAGTTACCTGTTGTTATTTATAAAATTAGTTATATAAAACGTCAACTAGAAAACCGATTCTGAAATATAATACCTACAGACATGAAAATAGAAAAAGGGTAAATAAATTGCCGTAATTTCGAATACATGTTGATATTAATAATTACAATAGGTGTGTTCGTAACATTAGTCGAATGCGTCAAATAACTTTTTATTTTGTAAATAAAATATCCGTTCACGTCACTGAATGTTGTATAATGTGCTAATTATTCATTTTTACAAAAGCACTAAAAACATTTAGTGATTTTTGTAACTATTATTGACATGTATGTAACACCCTTCATTGAAAAGATAGGACGTAGTATTAGTTCTGTTTGTGGTGGAGGCTCCAAAATGCTCAACATATTGTAGTTAATTGCACAATAAATATTGAATATTAATTTTAAGTAAAATTTCATAAATAGTCGTCGTTAAAAATTGATATTTTTATTCACTTTAATAAAGGGCACCTCTTCCAAACTCTGTATGCCCAAAGGTTCCTGTATAGTCTAGGGATTACTAATTAGTATTTTAGCCTGGAATTTCTGATTCATTTTAACAAATGCGACTTAATATTTAATGCAAAAAATAACTCAAGCTAATAAAGAAATAAACATGTGATGGAATAATTTGAATTTAATTAGTTTAATCGCCTTCGGGTTGCTTGTTATAGCAGGTTGTTATTCGTAGATCAAATGCGACCTTTAAAAACTACAAATGATGATCTAATTGGAACCCGTGACTTATGTATTTTTATAAAGAATTGCAGTTTAAAGATATTTATTTTGCCATTATACTTTGCTTGTGTAACAAGTCGCCTTATATCCCAACACTTGCAAATAAATCATTTTGTCGAAACGTGTAATCAACAATACATCATAAACAACACTAACTACATATTAATAATTTATCAAACCAATTCCATTCGTTGCAAAAAATCTTTAGAAAATAACTTGCACTTATAATAATACTTAGAATTACTAGAAAAAGGTACTTTAATAAACAAGATTAGCAATCAGAACGTGACTCTTTATAATTAGTTTGAAGACGACTACTTGCATATCCTGCTGATTAAGTTCAAGATTAAGGACTTTTTCAAGTTTAATAATATTTGCTAAACTGATATCAGTTACCAATCAAATTCAAGTTTTTTTTTATATCATCATAGTCCATTTATTGAGACTGTCTGCGGTCTAATAAATACACTGACAGTTTAGGTGAATTGTTACAATTTTTGGCAACAATTCTTTAGGAGACGCCCATTATTTATTTGAATTTTTATCCTCCACCTCTACTCTTATAGTATTTCGAACGATGTAATGGGACCCTCCATTTTTACCCCATAGTGAGATTTTAATTAAAAGTAGAGAGGAAGTTGTAATAAATTTATTTTTGAATTGAATTACAAAGTTCACAAGAGTTTTCCAATAATTGCCTCCCTTTAAATAAGAAGTGATTAGATTTTGCTGGGACCCCTCCCTTCTATTTTGAGCTCACGTACGTAATTAATGGAAGTCTCGATATTAATGTAGGTATTTTAAAGTTTATAGTCTGTTGCTAAAAAATGGCGTGTCAAACGAAGGTTCTCTTGAATGTTAAAGGTAAAAATAAATCAATAAAATTTCAAAATTATGCAAAATAACTAGCAACTGAAAGGAGTAGATAAGAAATAACGTATCTGTGTTTGTATTTTAATTTTGTATTTAAGGATTTAATTTTTCATTTCCATACCGATATGAGGGTGAAAACAAATATTTACGAATTCTTTATAGACTATTGACAACAATATACTTTGAAGGTTCTAGAAGATTTTTTTTGAATTGTTTTCGCTTTGTTTAAAAATAAATTTAAGTTTGTTATTATGCAGTTTAGGTGTTAAAATGCGTAGTAAACAAGGAAAGATCGAGGCATCCGCCGTTAACCTCGTTCATGTGCCAGGTTATTCAGGAATCAAAATTTATTTGGCAAGTGTAATCGTGCGAAAGGTCAGAAAATCTGTTTTTAAACACACATGCAGTAACAAAGCATCATCGTGCGAAACATCAAGTTCACCAAAATCGAAGGTTGTTTCAAACTTAATAGTCAAAGAGAATTTACATCTCTGCTTATTATAATTTGTACCTATTATTGTTTTTAATATTGTTTTATGCAGTAGCTTGAAACATGACTTGAACACTAAACAATGTACATATTTACTTTAAATTTTATTTTTGTACTGTGGATGCTTGCAAAGATATTAGAAGAAGTAGAGCTTTTTTGCTTTTAATTTCATAATCATTGCACTGATAAAAAACACCGCACTTTAAAACCGATATCCTGCTAATTAATAATGTGAACAGGACCTCATCGTTTCTCCGTTGCTACATTACATTGTTTCAAAAGTTGTATCGCTATAACCGTCTTTGGCTGTACAGTTATATGGAATATAGCCAATACTTTAGCTTCAGGATGTTAGGTACTCAGTGAAAGAATTCTAGAACACGATGTGTTGATATAGTTGATGTAGTTAAAAGTAATGGGAGGAAATATCATCGAGTATTCTACGAATTAGCTGCTATTATATTGCAATTGGTGCGAAACCATTAAACAAACACAATGTACATCAGTATACCTGCTAATCATCGGATATACCGACAAATTTTATATCATCGAATTGTGTCAGCACTATATACAGTTTTTGACAGGACAATATTGAATTAGTTTGTGTAAACAAACAACTTGTTAACAGTTATGAACAAAAAAGCAAATATTGTCAAATAATAATAGTAATTGATAGATCGTCTGTTGTTTGCAGGTAAACATTGAATTTTACTGATTAAATGAAAATAATTAAAATGAAGTTATATAAGCTTTAGAGCGTTAGATACATAAATATGACAGGTTTAACAAAAAACTTCAAATATAAATTATTTAAAATCCCAAACTGAACCACCCTTTGGCTGTTACTGTACCATTCCTAATACCTAATTAATGTTAATGCATATGGATACTTTAATATTTTTTAACAATTTTTTCTGAGGTAAATTGAACTGATTTATACGGTCCTTTTACTAGTAGGTACTAAAGCAAAATTTAGAAATTATGCAATTATATGATTTGTCAATACCTTTAGTTTGTTTTCACTGACGTAAATTTTATTAAAATGTAAATATTAAGTAGAAAGGATATTGCAAATATTGTACGTTTCTAATAAATTTCACTGTCATTGATAAGGTTCTTGTGATACATTTTTTAAATAAAAGTAAGCAACGAAATAGCCCTAATTATCTCTATGTACTCTTGGCAAAGACCCAACCAGTCTAGACAGTTCTATATTGTATTATAAATTTTAAAACATATTATAAAGATGTTTCTTTTAAAACATCTAATGGGAAACAAAGCTAGACAGTTAAGTACATCTACATGTTCAAATGTTTAACCAAAAATTTTGTGAAACTGTACAGACTATTTGTTTTTCTATTGTACCTACACATTTACATAATTACTATTTGATGAACAAATACCTAAATTGCTAAAAATGCTGTCTAAAGAATTTTTGCAAAAACTCAATTCTTACTTATTACAGCGTGGATGTTGTTGGTTTCACAGAATAGATAATCTCAGTTCCAGAAAGAATTTTGATTCAGGATGAGTAATTCAGTAATTTGTTTTAATTCGTTTAACTCACGTTCTTGTAAAATAGTGCATGATCCAGAATACAAATATTTTTTAATGTGACATCATTATTTTATATATTCCCCAGCAACAAGAAAATTAAATGTCGAATAAAGAGCGTATAGTGTTAATTCCGTCAAATAATGGTATGAGGATATAATGCTTTCGAAGTTTTGTATAGAATCATAACTAAAAGGTATTTTTCGGACTAATCTGCTGTGGTCCTGTCTTCTACTGAGGATGCCAGCAGCCGAGACTGGCGTAACGTCTGGTGAATGAAGAAGACAGGACCACGGCGGAATATCTAGTGTTACCGTATGGACGCTGTAATGTAATGACATGTAATAATAAATACTTGACGTATGTTTCACCAACTTATGCCTTCTCCAGAAGTTAGAATTAAACTTTAGTTTAGTTTATTAATAAATGTGAAAATTAATTAGTATGTCTTACTTCTGAATTTCCACCAAGTAAAAGTATTATAATATTATTTAATAGCATTCATTACCAGTGAGTGACTTTTAGTACAAAATACTTAATTTTATCTAGCAACCTTAAAGTTCTTTCATTAAATCTGCAGCGAATATCTACCTACCCTTGTAACTCTTAAAACATTTATGCAGTCAAGTTCAAAACCTTTTAGAAAGGCACGATAACATTTAATGCAGGTATTCGAGTAATGTGTGGTCAGAAAAAGTTATCAATTTGGACAGTACTTAAACACTAAAGTAGACCTCAATTATGAAAAACGATACGTACGTATGTACTGTATATATATATATATGCTTAGAATGGCATAAACGATAAGAACATTCACTAATTTCTACATAAAAAGATGATGACTTAATCTACCCTCAGAAACCAATACATCAAGGCAAAACATTAGTGTCATTTACGATGATAAAAGTTTTGTTTTTTTTTTTTTTTATTTTAGAGATAGGAACTACTTTTTAAGTAACAGCTATTTCTTATATCTATTGTACGTATGTATGTACTAAACATTTGACGAAAATGTAATTATTATTGAAGAAACCTGACGACAAAAATAATATTTCTTTTATTTTTCAAAGGGTTCGGTATTTTTAGTTTTCCACGTACTTCTATTGTATCGAAGAAGATTTTATTTCTTGTAACTTTATATCGCAAATAAAAACAAACACAGTATTTTGGTTACAAAATGATTTATTGAAGAACACAATGATCATTTAATTGATTGGAATTCGTACAAAACTAATAGCAAAAAATCAACAATTCCCTCTTTTTCTCTGGACGACTTCTTTTCTTTCTTCTTTTATCCACAGTATTTTCATAATTTTTTATATCTTAAACACATCTCATAAATAAAGATGAGCAGAACCTCCAAGAATATTAAAAACTCTATTTAGAAAATTAATCTGTAAAGACCTATCATTACTAGCCATTAACATAATCCAGTCACGAAATTTTGTTCTCTTCTTATTGTTAATAAATTAGTAAGGCGATTCTAAATATACCATTCTGATAAGTGATTTTAAGTTTGAAAATTAAATGCATAATTTTCTCATGTCACGTCGCATCTTCGTGAACTGATGTCATACCTCTTTTATGTAGTTACTGATCTAAGTAATCACGTTGTACCCAACAGCAAATTTAATGTTTACCACAATATAAATTTGTTAATTATTCCTAAACGTTTTCTTTTTTTTTTGTTGGGAAAATGCCGCTGAAGTATACTAATTATTTACACCACAAATCTCAAAACAAACACGACAATAAAAAATATCAATTTTACTGCTTTAATTATCACCCTATTGTAGTTGGAAAAGCAGAACCAGTGCCCAGAATCTTGAGATTCAAGAGGCTCTTTTCCAGAACAATCTAACTCTTTTTTAAAGGATTAATTTGCACAAATTGATTAAAAAAATTATATTTTAATTTTATTGATTTATTTATTAGTGTTCGTTATTTCGCGTGCGCCCCATTACGTGTAGGTATTATAAGTTGATTATACAAATATTTCCCAAACTGTTTTTTATTGACAGCTTTAACTATTACTGATAATTGGTCTTAAAAGTATGGTTTTACATAAATTATTAAAAAAGCTTGATATTATCTTTTCATTGCTTTTTATTCGTAACTAGTTTTAATACTTATTTATGATTTGAGTTTTGCATTTACCAGAATAATGCTATATTCAGTATTGTATTAACCGTCTCGTGTGAAAATATACTGTTTTAATTCGCTTTTTATAATTCATTCTGTAAGCAAGTCGATCAGGATGTAAAATAAATTGGTGCATTTAAATATTGTTATGCCAGGTAATTAACAAAAAAAGCAAACAAAATTAACTCCATTATAGCCTTAGAAAGTATATTACTATATCTAATAATATTACAAAAGGGCAAAGTTTCGTTATTTTAATAAAATGCAGTCCGTAGTTGTTTAAATAAGATAAAAGATTACCCTACTAGTAAGTAATCAATTAAATAAGAGACATAATACCAGTCAAGTCAAGATAAACTTTCATTGTTATTCACTGTTTTATTTTTATAAAGTAATGATTATTTTTAACTTATTTTTTGTTTTGATCAATATTCAAAATCAATTTACTATTTAAAGATAAGGATAAATATAAGGAAATTGGTACTCAAGTTGGGTTACATATTAAGTTGTAAACACATCAATGTAAACATCATGTGATTGAGATTTAACTCAAAGGACATAAACTAAACCAGTTAATTAACATAAGAAATATGCATGTGACATGAAGTAAATCAGCACAATACATAGATGAAAAATTATGATCTCATATACGACAATCTGTCCACGTTTTATCTTTTATTTTGTTTAATTTATAGATATTTCTTAAACAAATGGGCTTTGGGAAATATTAAGTGATGGTTTTTCCTAACAAAAACTAAAATTATAAATTCAACAAAAATCTTGTTTGGCAATAAAAATGCCATTCTCAGGATAAATAAATAGAACTTATTAATGCTACACTTTGTCAGGTAGTAACTTAAATTATTGTTTTATTTAATGCAGCGTTATTTTAACTCTCAGCTAAGCCATTAATTCAAATGTAGTTTTGTTTGTTACATTTATGTGTATTATAAAGAGATCTTGTTTTTTTTATATATTTGTACATGTATTCTGGTTCTTCGTTCTTCGAATTTTCCTTAACCATCCTAGATTTATGGAAAATTCTGAAATTTTTACCATTATAATATTTAACAAAACCCGAGGTCGCACACCTTGATTGGAAGTTTTGTTCAATAAAATATTAGACCACCAATAGATTATCAAACTTCAAAGTTATCCAATTTTTGTTCTAAAATTTCATTCTTTATGAAATTGAGTAAGTACGTAAAACTTTTTAGTTTATGTAGTCTTGAATTAGTGTACCTATACCAAAAATATTTTTCAGATCGAAAAAATAGTATACACAGGGTAGTTTCATTTCTCACTCATATTTTTTTAGTGCCTTGCAAATTTTATCTCTTTATCATTTTGTTATGTACCGTTTCTTCAAAATTACCCTTGTTAACTACAATCGTATAACAGATCAATTTTCTTGTCATTGCTAGTGTAGTGGTGATACAGTAAGGGTAATTACTAACAATTAGTAATGTTATTCGTAATTTTATACGTCTGAGTTATCAAAAACTTTGTGTACACTTTGTGTTGGTACTTTGACAAGCATCGTAATCTAGATTTTTAAAAACATTCACTTTACTGTTTGTTATATGATAATCTATTATTAAAAATGTGTAATTGTGTGCACGATGCATACTTAAGTGTCTTTGTTTCAATCCATTAATTCATTTATATGTCGTTAAAATAATAACCGTGTATATATAAACCTAATTTTTTATTTATTCATTAAATCAATCAATGAATCATCGTTCGTATAGAACAGATATACTCTCACTTGAAAGTCCTTAATTAAAAACAATTATTTGTTAATAATATCGATGTTGTTGCATACAAATTACTACTTATCATTTCATTTATGTTAACTATCTATTTACTGTTTGTTATCCAACCGTGGTGAAACACAGTTGTGGTAGAAGGTCGATAATAGAGCGAAGGGCTTTCAATATTTAAATTGAAGATCAAAAAAGTGATACTGTATATAATGTATGTATAGGTACGTCGTTATTTAAAGTTATGTGCAAATAAAAAATAATATTGATAATAAATCCAGACATGAACAAATATGGATTTGGTATGTGTTGTTTAAATGCCCAGACGTAATCCGTATGTCTGATGTACTGTACGTGTTTATTGTTCTCGTTTTGGTCGTCTTTTCATCGTAGACAGACGCAATATGATACGATGGAAAATAAGTAAATTACCTATTTCCTAATTACACTGAAAAAAAAATGATTACGAATCTCTCTTTTGCTAGCGTGTAATACGACGTCAAACTCTCAATTTGTATGAAGGCTGGTCGGCATGTTTAATGGCTTCTGGAAAAGGTGATATACCGATTGTCCTTAAAGCTATTTTATTTTCTTGTAATTGATTATAAATCTTGGAAGGATTTAGGAAATATCAGCTTATGTAAAGAAGATGCTATAAATTAAATAATTTCCCACGAAAGGGAAATACATCGTTGTTATTTCAACTTATTCAATGCTATCACGTGTTGAGAAATATGACATAAGTCAGTTAATAATATCAATGACATTTAAAGTATATTTGCATCCAAATATATTTTCTTCCTTCTTCATTAAATACGCATGTTACCTACATTTTATTATGCAATAGTAACGTAGGTATCTGCCTGGGTATTGGCAGGATCTGCAGAACACTTACTTATATTCTTTTTTTGAAGTTAAAAATATCTAAAAATTTAGCATTTTCTTGCTCTTACTAATTGATGGGGTACCTTTATTATTTGTGAAAACTCCAGACGAATAAAATTTATAATATTTATTTTTACAGCATATTGCCAAGTAATAATATAAAAGGTACTTTAAATAATCGTTTAATTATTTATGTTCATACAATGGAGGGAAAAAACATGAATTCTTATTTTCTTTGTTCTTATAAATTGTCTCTTAGCTTTTTCATATTACCACGTAAATTGGTCACCGAATAATTAGTTTATTAAATAGCAAAGCCAGCCACTTCACAAAAAGTAACCTAGTCTATAATTAAGTAGCGGAATTGGTTTTTAATTTCATTTATCCATAACTAGCAGCAATACCCGGCGTTGCCCGGGTAAGACTATATTACACGTTTGATGGAACATTCTAGAATATTCGCGAATTTAAAACTAACCAGAACATCCCATAATGATTCAAAACATTTTCTAACTTTTTTCAACACTCTGAAACATTCTTGAATGATCTTCAAGATTCTGGAACATTCTTGAACATTGTCAAATCATTAAATTAAACTCTTGATTGTTACGATGATAACACTGACGAAAAGTAACTGAATTTCGGTTTATATACCATCAGACATCGAAATTTCTAGTATCAGAACAATCTAGAACATTCAAATAGTCTGTTATTTTTCATTTGTCGAAATCATTTCAATTTTTTTGGTCACTGTTTACTCTTGTTTCCAATTGATTTTCACTCAACTGCAAACAGAATTTAACTGACTGACAAAAAGTCACTGAATGTTGATTTATATATCATCGAACATCGAAATTCCTAGTACCGGAATACTCTAGAATATTTAGATGTGCATCACTTTGAAACGTAGACGTACACTTTTTGAAACTTTCTAGATCATTCAAGAAATTTTTAGAACTTTCTCGAACATTCTAAGTCGATAATAACAGTTTGCGCTCATTTTATAATTTTTTAGATCATTTCAGAAATTTTGAGATCTTTCCGGAAGTCCTTATGACTTAAAAAAGGACAGAAATATTTCTTTTCACCTTTCTGCCACCTACAACCACCCACTTCCACCCACCGCGACCAAACTCCCTTACTCCCACCTGGAGACCAAGGGGTATTTACCACGCCAACAGGAAGTTGATTGGAGTAGGTAGAGATAGAGAAAACCCTGTCTTTACGAACGAACATTAGAATTTTTTTTATTTATGTATTTAGATTATAAGAAATGATAAATTGCTAAGTTTTCGTCTTAGTCAACAGTTACCTACCTGGTTTATTAAATAGCTTACGTAAATAACAGCCTCAGTAAACATTCTTCTAGAATCTAGGACGTCGCTTGAGAAAATTACTTAAATTTTATTTTAGGAAGAATAAAAATCATTGCACGTGATTTATGACGTAAAAAAGTACTATGATATATCGTATTGATACGTTCACTTTCAAAGTAATGATACAGTTGTCTGAAGCTAATTAGTAACATAGTAAAGTTGCTCCGTCAAAGTAGAGATAGTTAAACTTCTAGTATTGTGTAAGTACGTATGTTGAAGATAAATGTCGAAAATGTATTAATGAAGAACCTACAATTCTTTGTACATAGTAAATATTATTTGATGTTAAATAAATGAGAAAAAGTATTTGTATCGCCTTGTCTTCGAGAGTATCGTTTTAAATTATTTAATCACAACAATTTCCACCATCAGGAATGTAAGCATAATCGCACACATGCCCATTTACGGCACGCAAAAACCGAATTAAAACAGTGGGATTCGTTTGCACAGGAATTTTTACTTCTACGGTTTCATTATGTTGTCTCGAGGGTCAAGGAATGAAAACCGGTCAGATATAAATAGCAGCAAGGGACCAGAAAAAACTCTCACGCAAAACTAAGTATAGGAGTAGATCGACTCAATAATTAGTCTGAAGGTATAAAATACACACCTGCATTGAATTACAATCAATGTTCCCTAATAGATTTAACTGTAAAGTGACGGCGACGTTACGACTAGGTACTTATGATTCTCGCTGATTAAAACGAAAAAATGCTTTGCTTTCTCATTATCGTAAATGGAGAATTAAAACTGTTAATTTTCAACAAATTCAGAAGTATTTTATTTTATAATGAAAGAAGTGGTAAACGAATGCATTGGTTGCTTCCAGAAAAGTAAGGAAAAGCTATAAATATTAGCCACCTACACTTTATTCTTGTAATAAATGTAGTAGAATACACTACTTGTTAATTTTGGGCAAAGTTAGTGTAAATAAGTATAAAGCCGTTGAAAATACAAAAAAGTTTAATTACTAGAAAAATATACAGGCGTCGTGTTGTCGTCTTCGTTGTTACATTCAGACTCCCTTTTGCCGCCTCGCCGCCCTCATCGTCGAAACAAGTTTCACCCCTCACGCATTCTCTCCTTTAGACATCTTTCATGCCTCTTAAGACTAACGTACAAACGTTCCATTAACCATAAAGTTATAAAGTTCCTATTTTCTATACCTGACACTATCTTAGACTACATAAATAAAATGAATATGGATAACAAAATATCCAAAAAAAAGATATCGTTGAAGGAAAAATTGGTGTTGCTGAAACATATGGAAAAAATAAAAGAGACACCAACTGTATGACATATTCCGGGGTACTTCGATTAAACATTTTTTCTTTTCAATATTTTTTCTCGCTAAATTCTTTCTAATTAATTTCAAAATAGCCACCAAGTTCGATACCTTTTTTTGGGCTCCCTTCTTAATAATGCTTTATTTAAATTACTGCTTACTACTAATCTAAACCCTTTCATTGTACTCTCCCTATTTCCAAGTTATCTTGCAACCCAATTTCTCATTATTTGTTTTAATAGGCTCAGCCCAATTCCATCCTCATTCACCAATTCTATAGATTCATCCCTTAAGTTGTTTTCCTCATATCTTCCCAATATATGCCTCAAATATTCTCCCTGTCCTAAACCTACCTAATATGATTATATCGTTTCCTACTTCTAAATACTTCGATATCTATTCCCCCTGCCAGTCCCTCTACATGACCATTAGTCCTGCCGCATATCTTGATTCCCCAATTTTTTTTTTTTTAATATACCTACCATCTTACTACATATCTCGTTGCATATTTTTCTCACCATTTCTAAACTACTTTTACCCCCTTTTCTGCACACAGCCACTTGTTCTTGATTTATTTTTAATTCTCTCTCTATACCTGTTGGTTTTTCCTATATATATGTCCTTCTCGTCCTCTTCCATATTTCTTTCCTAATATACCCCTCTTTTAATTTTCCCAACTTTTCTTCATATTTAAGTCCCTTTTTTTATTGTTTCTTCCCACATCTTCCCACATTTAGTTTCCCTCCTTATTTCATAATCTGGTGTACTTCCCTTTATCCACTTTATGTATTTTCTGTATATATTTCCAGCTGTAGTTTGTCTTTCCATCCCCAAATCTCCACCTCATAAAACAATATACTCCTCACCAGCACATTAAACAATATCATTCTCCTTCTCCAATCTTCTTTACATACATTACAACATGCCCTTGCAAACGAGCATTTACTATTGCAAAAGTAAAAGTATGAAACGCAAATATGAAGATTAGGTACTTTTTATTGCAATTTGCAATTAATGACGAAACAGCACCTAACTAAATCAGCATCAAGGTAGACATCTGTTCAAACAGTAAGTACCTTTTTATGACTTAAAAAGAAACAAGTCAGTTCATCCCAATTTGTTAGATTCCAACTTCTTCAGTCCCAAAAGGATTTGATATTATATGTACTTTATTATTTATTTATTTATTTATTTATTTATTTATTTATTTTCAACGAGCCAAGGCTCTTTACAAGAGTACAAATAAATGCTGGAAGTCGAATATAGATCCAATATATAGCAAACTGTAGGTGCGACAAAGACTTGTCACACTTGTAACAAATATTAGTTAATGATAATTGACTTATGAAGTCTTTTAAAGTCTTTTAACGTCGAGATAAACAAAAAATAAGCAAGAATAATAACATGTATAAAAATTAAATTAAATTTAAATTAAATTTGTACTAGAGTTAGATTAAATCAAACAATTCAAACCGCATTATCACTATCCGTAAACAGCAGTGCTCTAATTCCTCCCTTAAATCTACCCATACAGTTCAAAGTCTTCAAACCATCATCCAGGGCATTCCAAGCTCTTTTTAGACGAGGAATAGAAGAAAAGAATAAATAATTTCTTTGAAACTGAGACTCACCAAACTCTCTATGGTCTCTCAAATTATACCCAATCTCTCTTTCTTGAAATAGTGAACAAATTTCAGTAGAGTTTATTAAATTATTTTTTATCTTATAAGCAAATATGTAGTCTTGATATAATCTACGCGAATACAAAGATGGTAAACTGAACAGAGTCTGAACATGGTCATATTTGTGTTGGAAATAATCGAATTTTAAATTTGAACGATAGTAAAGAATTCTCAGCAGTTTGTGCTGTACTTTTTCGACCCCGTCTATCTGGGTCAGCGTGTATGGAGACCAAATGACGGAGCCGTACATCAGAATTGGCAGGATTAAAGAGACGTACAGGTGTCTCACTGACTGGGCTGAGCGAAAGTCAATGGATGACCTAACAGCAAAGCCCAATGTTTTTAATGCTCTAGTTGTAGTATATTGCACATGATCATCAAAGCTAAGGCTGGATGTGAAAATGACCCCTAAGTCTTTAACCTGCTCAACTCTCTGCACATTATTACCGTCCAATGAGTAACAGAAGTGGCAGGCGGACCCTCCGCTAGCAAAAGACATAACACAAGTCTTATCAAAATTTGTTCGACCCAGCCCAAGCAGACACTAAATCTAAATCAGATTGCATCGCATATGCGTCAGACAAGCTCCTCACCCTATTAAACAACTTCACGTCATCCGCGTAAAGTAAAACTTTCAGAAACCTCAGCGAGCCGACTAAATCGTTGATAAATAAGATAAACAGAATAGGGCCAAGGTTTGAGCCCTGTGGAACACCCGACATAACAGAAACAAACGGGGATTCAAAACCGTTTAGTCTGACCGACTGCTCTCGGTCCGAAAGGTAGGAAAGCAGCCACTTCAGTAAACCCCCACTGAACCCAATGACCTTTAGTTTGTGCAGAAGAATAGCATGATCGACACTGTCAAAAGCCTTTTTAAAGTCAATATAAATACAATCTACTTGAAGAGACTTGCTGAGAGTGTTGACAATAAAGTCATTAAACAAAACAAGGTTTGTGACAGTGGAGCGACCAGCAACGAAGCCATGTTGCTCCTTTACAATAATCGAAGAGTAAGTATCAACAACATGGTTGGCCACCAAGGAATCCAGGAGCTTGGAGAGAGTACATAATATTGAGATCGGTCTGTAATTACTAATATCACAAGTGTTTCCGGACTTAAAAATAGGTTGTATGAAGGCACGTTTCCATACATAAGGAAAGATGCCTGTCTTGAGTGAATCATTGAACAGTGCTTGAATCGGTAATCTTAAGTTAGTCCAGCAATTTTTCAGGAAAAATTGCGGAATATTATCGGGACCGGAGTTAACAGAATTCTCTTATTTATTGAAAGCGGAGTCCAATGATTCAATCGTAATAGTGTAGTAGTCTTCCGAGTGAGAGCAGTCATCTAATATACAGTCGGAAAACAAACTACGTTCTGAGTAAACAGATTTGAAATAATCTGAAAAAAGGTTGACTGTACTTTGGCCGTCAGTGGCATTGCGCTTTACACCGTTAGACTCCAGGAGCATCTCACTGGGAAAATTATGACTAGTCTTTAAATTTTTTACAAAACGCCAGAAGGATTTTGAATCACGACTCAGAGAATTTTCGATGCTTGTAATGTAATCTTTGTATAGCAGTCTTGATAAACGCAAGCATCTTGCTCTTGAATACTTAAACTGTATATAGTGCTGATCCAGGCGAGTTCTCTTCCACTCACAGTGCGAGCGTTTTTTATCAGAAATCAGAGAGATCAATTCACTATTGTACCATCTGGGATAAGCGGACTGTGAGAAAGACAGAAGAGGAACATACTGTGAAATTAGGTTGTAGATGATATGATAAAATTTAGAGACGGAATCTTCCACTGATTGGTTCTCAAAGAATGAGTTCCAGTCTAAATTATTACCATTATAAATATATATTAATTTTATCGTCTGAGAAGCTGATGCATTCGCTGCCACTGACTTCCAGAAGCTCAGTTAGTAGGTATCATCAAGTTGACAAGACGTTTACCGAAGAGGAAGAGGAGAAAAAGAAGAAAACTAATGGTCGATGGGAAAGCCGCGCGAAAGAATCCAAACTGCATCATTATGATGTCACGAGGATCTTGTATCGCGAAACCGGTCAGCTATAAATAGAACCAAGAAGTTTGAAGAAGAAACGGCGTGCGTGATAAAGGATCGCTAACCTGTCTACATGCGTCAACACATGTTGTGTATATTAACAACTAACAACAGTTGTACTACAGTAGCATCAGTCGCTACACATATCGTATAGTGAAGTCATGCAGATTATATTTATAGTGTTTACAGACACACACGCACACAATAATAGTACCTACACATATACACTTTAACAAACACGAGAACACAAACCCGACCTGATATTGAAATTTGTTACGTTACACTTGAACGTGTAGCAATCGTAATGCAGGTCAGTTTATTTATTCGTTGTGTATGTATGACACATGACTGGATTGCCATTTACTCATTAAATAAGAAGATGTAAACATTGGAAACTTTAAGCTGTCAAACAATTATCAACACAAAAATATACAAAGGGATCCTTGAGAATCATTCTCGAAAATTAGAGAGATGCAACATGATAATTAACTGTATCATGTGTATTATACCTTAATTTCTTTTCGCCCCTTTTTTTATTTAAGACATTGTAGAAATTAAAGTCAGATTGGTGGAATAATAATTTAATATTACAATTTAGGTATACACCTACGATTGTACTTTGGGCAGGGCTTTAGCGCTTTGTGCTTGAAAATGCAGTTCACGTTCTTCTAGACTTCTAGAACTCCGAAGCGTGTGGTTTTTCGAATAAATAATTGGATAATAAGGAAAAAACTTCTTCAAAAAGAAAACACTTGGCTTGTTTCACAGAATTGGAGCTTGGTAGTCGAATTCCCTATTACATAAATATGGTTATTTGTAATTTGTAATTAAAAAAAAGACTTCAAACACTCAAAGTACTTAATGCTCTTTAAGAGAGTCCTTTTAGTGATCTTGAAGCCCTTTCATGAACTCGAACACCTTTCATTCAATGAGCTTGAAGCCTTCTTAACTTTCTTCCAGCCCCTTCAAAGTGCTTGAAACTAATGTAAAACCATAAAAAGGAATTTAAGTTCTTTGATGTACCTAATTGAAATCCTTCTGATTTAATGCAAGTCCTTATGGTATGCCTGAAGCCCTTTTCATTAGTGCTTAAAGCCTTTTGATGAATTAGAAGTCCTTTTGATGGTAATTTAATTACTTTTTAATGTTATTTGTCATTCGTAGTCCCTACTCCACTTTAAATAGGACCTTTGAACTTAGGACTTAAAACTTTTGTAGTGAGTGATTTGCTAATTGTTAGCTCTGAAATTTTGTCGTAACACCCACGTCTCCGATTTTCTTAAAAATTCATTATACAACACGTTTCGGCATCGCTTCAATGAAAAGCAAACTTCATAAGTGATTGAATAAAACGTTTGTTGATATGAATAATGGTTAGCTGCTTGAATCCTGAAGATTTCAAATAAAATCTATTTTTAAAGCCATTCCAAATAGTTACAAGTTCCCTGCTTACACGAAATTGATTTGACTTAATCGACTATTTTATCTACTTCCTTTTTCTGGGGACTTAAAATAATCTTGGTACAAGTCTTACCAGTTTATTTATAGCAACTAACACCGATGTTTTATTTTTTGGTACAAGGCTTTTTCAAGGTAGATTTACGTTATCTTGAAGAAGGTTTGTATTTAAAAACAAAAGGTTGGTATTGGTTGCTGCAGACAAAGTGTTTTTGTCCTCAATTTGGGTTTTATTCTCATGATAATATCTTGAAAAATAAAACATATAAAAAGAAGATCTTAATAAATATTTATTCCAAAGTAATTTTGAAGTTATACTTTCCTATACAACGTAACGTTTTTGTACTTAATCAATAAAACAATTTAAAGTTTAGTGACATTTGTTTGTTTCTTACAGAAAAGCTACACTCAAGAGTAATTAATTAGGATGATCGTAGGTCGTAACTAACTTGGCAAGCTTTTTAAGTTCCTACTTTCTGATCATATTTACAATGGGACAATTAGAGAGACAGGATAAGGTCGGTACCACATAGAATTCTTTTATAGGTATTATTAAGTAAAATTGAATCGATAAGGCTTCTATACTTTGTAACTCCATAATTGAAAACACAGTAAAAACAAATTTTTAGTTAAAAATTAATTTATTGTAATCCAGAGTAACTATTTTTATTTTAAGTAGTTTAAAAAACCACATAGCCTAGAAACCAACACTGGCAGTAATTAAAAGTTAAGATTAATCTTCCACCTGAAGAAGCCACTGTGTGGTGAAATAATTATTTTGTAACTAAAACGTTGTGTTTGTATTTGCCGTGGTTTTTATTATCAAGAACTTTACTTTATGACAGTAATTGATCAAATAAAAATTTTATTAACTCAGTCATAATTGAATTCTAAAAACATCTTGCTAAATTTTACGTAATTTTTTTTTTTTTCATTTATAAAACACTACTTTACCTAAAATGTGCCTCTTAACGATTACACATAAACACTTGGTATAAAAAATAAATAAAAGTTATTTTTGAATATTTTCTAGGCAATTAGTTCTTAAATTCTTAGCATTTCTCTCCTATACCAGAATTTTAATTACACTTTTTTAAGGTTCTCCCACTCTAGACCTCTTAATTGACCTATTATTTCATACCCGTAACGACTATTACATACTTATAAAAAAAAATTATTGCACAATTTTGTGCTCAACTCATTAAAAATTGTAATCACCGGACTTTACGATATGATATTGTTTACTTAAATACTCTGTATGTGTTTGTTATGACGGTTCTTGACCAAAGGTCAGCATTATTTCGGACCTAAAAACTTGGCTAGAGCTCGGTTGGGAGAAATTTCGTGGCTGTTTCATCATTTTGTGTATTAGTTCAGTAAACCAAGAGACGTTACGATAAGTTGCGAACCGATTCAGTGTCAAGTTTAAACGAACTAAAAGCCAAAATAAATATCTATCTGCTATACTTGAACCTATTTTTGCTATAAATGTATATATTTTTTTCCGGTTAGAACAGCATTGTTATTAGCACATTTAATGGACTGAGATGTACTTAACAGTTGGTTCCACTTTAAGAGCGGGTTATTTTTATCGTATGTATTCTAAAAATTACATTTTAGACTTTATCGGCCGGTGTTATCATATCAAAATGTTGTTTAAACGTAATTTTTCGAGAATGATCTACCTCGGCCCGAGCTATCTAATTTGTTTTGAATATCAGACGATAAAGCAAAATAAACGACCTTCATCCTAAATTAATTTTATGCACTTCAAGCCTTTCTAGAACAATTCTTTCTTTTTCTTTCTCCGGTGATGAAATTTGAAATTCAAGAAACGGTTATTAAGTAATCGATGAATACTAAAAGGGAACAGTTTTGCCAGTGTTTTAAACATTATTTTATTTACCGCTGTAGTTGGTTAGTTGCACTTAATAAAATTGTGCTGAATGTTCGCAGAAAAAATCAGCGAGTTAGACTACTTTTACACTTGGCTGAATTTGCAATAATCTAATGTATGTATGTATGTATGGATATAAAAGCTAGAATTCACATGCGTTTGAAATATAGAGAAAGTAATAGTACAAACATAAAAAAAGTCTACTACATAACAAATATTGATACATTTCTATGCCTATGATGTATACAATAAAGTTTTTTACCTTTCTTTTCTGCAACGGTTGCTGTTATATTGTTGTTTTCCGGCCGTCAAGGAAAAATCATTGTTTACAAACGGAAAACTGGATAGGAACGTAGGCGCTCGTTGTCTGGATGGAATACGTGAGCGTGTGTGTTTTTGTGTTTTATTATACTGGTGTACAAAGAACAAAGAGACAAAATCGTCGTGACCGAACACTATCGCACTCGAGGAAACACTGGCCACGGCTAGTTCTACACGTAAATAGCATCTCTAGCTGGTTATTATTAATTGCACTTCGCCAATTATCTGTCGAAGCTCTGCCGGTGGCTATACACGTTTATTTAATTATAATCGGAAACATAGGTACATAGGCCTTCAATGGTAGATATTAGTAGTAATAGTAGTAGTAGTAGTAGAAATAGAAGAAAAACCACGTAGGTACGTGTGGGTAGCTGTTATTTAACGACTTTCTTCATCGCCAAACATTTGAACATCTATCGACGAGTTTTAATAATACCTATGATATGAAGAAACTCGGAATCTTGAGAAATACGGTCGAGGATATGACTACTACAGGTGTTTTCTACAAAAAGTTTTCAAGTACATCGTTAACGATTCTATCACGTAATATAACTAACTGCATATTCACGCAAACCTATGCACGTACAGCGAAAATCGGTTATTACGAACACTTGCTGGACAAAAAATGTATTCGTTATATTCAGGGGCTGACGAATGCAATTTTAGCACTCAATAAATACTTGTAATATTTAATCTCTATGAACACAACAAAGTCCAGGAATTCTGCATCTTTTATAAAAAAAATGTAATCCTCTAGGGTGACTTTTGTGGCATGTCCTACCATATCTTTTAAGAGCTTTGGGAGGTAGAACTAAGGGGGTTGTTACCTCTCAACTGCTCATTTTACATTATCAACCAAATCAATTACCGCTCGAACAACTCCCCACCTAACAAAACCACAATCTAAACATTTATAAAAATAAAAAAAGAAACTTTAAGTACGATCCTAAAGTTAGTGTTATATACAGGGTTTTTCAAGTTGATGGGCTATTAGAAGTATATGAATTAGTAGAAGGAATTCAATTATGAAACTTGGACTCATTTGGTTATTGTTTATGCCGCTTCTTTTAAAAATATTTTCAAGTTCGATTTACATCCGGTTATACCGGAAGTCGATACCAATTTTGTTATTTTAAATAGAATGGTATATTTTTTACGCTGAATTCGAATAAAACGTGTAATTCTTAGGTAAATTTGATAACCAATTTGTACACCTATGACGATCGGTTTCTGAGTTAATTTAATTTATAGAAAAAAAATCGCTACCGCAACCCAAATTATAAAAAATCATAACTTCCACAAAATACGACTTAGAGTGTTGAAATTTTTACTAGTAATAGCTGAATATTAGTGCTAACGCCTTGACAAAATTGAATTAAATAATTTATACAGGGCGTTCAAAATAAAATTCTAAAATTGAAAAATTTCAAACACGAATTACCTCGTTTTTTCAAATGGCACCTACTATTTTTTATTTTTTCAATCGATTTTCTTTTTTTATCCTCTTTCGATCTATATGGATACTTCCTATTTTATTTTAAAATTTTGGAATAATTTAGAATTATTACTTAAAATAGGAAGTGTCCATATAGATCTAAAGAAGAGAAAAAAAGGAATCGATTGAAAAAATAAAAAATAGTAGGTGCCATTTGAAAAAACGAGGTAATTCGTGTTTGAAATTTTTCAATTTTAGAATTTTATTTTGAACGCCCTGTATAAATTATTTAATTCAATTTTGTCAAGGCGTTAGCACTAATATTCAGCTATTACTAGTAAAAATTTCAACACTCTAAGTCGTATTTTGTGGAAGTTATGATTTTTTATAATTTGGGTTGCGGTAGCGATTTTTTTTTCTATAAATTAAATTAACTCAGAAACCGATCGTCATAGGTGTACAAGTTGGTTATCAAACTTACCTTAGAATTACACGTTTTATTCGAATTCAGCGTGAAAAATATACCATTCCATTTAAAATAACAAAGTTGGTATCGACTTCCGGTATAACCGGATGTAAATCGAACTTGAAAATATTTTTAAAAGAAGCGGTCTAAACAATAACCAAATGAGCCCAAGTTTCAGAATTGAATTCCTTCTACTAATTCATATACTTCTAATAGCCCATCAACTTGAAAAACCCTGTATATTACAAAAACTTCAATCTAATCAGTTTCTTATAATACTTCTCTTTTTTATAAACAATGCGTTGTTATCTTATTTCTAAATTCGACTCCTCCCTTGTCAAAATCTTAACTACGTCCTAGATATCTTTAGTAGAAGCTGCTGGGCGGAGGACCATGTAACATTGGAGCCCAGTGACTAGAGCCCAAAGAGTTCTACAACATTTTGGGTAGGGAAAGTTTTAACATGAGGGTGCTGTACCTCAATCAATCGGTTTGTGCTTGGTTTTAGTAGTCAGTAGGATCTTAATAAGCTACCACGTATCTTACAAAAGATTCAACAGGTTTATTAACAATATCAAATAGGTATTTCGTTAATGAGAAGGCTAGTTGTGGAATATTTATTGAAAAGGATTTGGTAATTCCCTACAAGTTTAAAGTTTAGTAAATAATTTACATTTTATATTTTTATTTAGATAGTAATATTTTTTTTTGATCGGTTGATACATCATCTAATCTTAGTAATAATCTACATAAACATAAATTGGTTTTTGAACAGGCAGTTCCAAGTAGTGTTTGCGTGCACATATTCTGTCTGTCTATATTGTTCGCACTTTAAACTCATTTTTTTTTTTGGTACCTATTTTATGTATAAAAATAAAATTCGCTGAAACTATAAAAAAATTACTAGTATCTCTAGTTTTTGGAGTATGTAATTGTTTTAAGCTTTTGAACTTTGTCCCGAATAACCAAAGGAAGCAATTAATCATGCCAGGTTTCTACTGAATTCTTGTCAGTTCTCTAATTCTGCATAATTGAGTAAAAAAAAAGGAAACAAAAAGTTCCTACGTCTACAACCACACGTATATGTACCTACTATGAAATCGAAACAAGGTGAAGCAATCACAAAACGATTAAAAAGATAATACTTATTGTATTCTTGAACTTAAAAAAAAAATTCTGATTTTCTGCGCAGAAATTGAAACCTGTTGATGTAAGTATCATCATCATCTACCTGTATCTATTATATTCACATGAGTTTTCCCAGAGAAAAATGTCTGCCAGGTAATAAATGGCCTTGCAATCTTTAATAAGAACAGTCATCGAGAAATGTATGTTAAAGCGCGAGTATCAACAGTTGTACTCGTATTGTCGTATTGGAGTAACTTTGTCATTGTGATTGAAACGCATTATATGCAACTCCTTCATTCATAGATTAAAGTACGTGTATGTAACATTCATTTCATTCAAAGGTAAACTTTTTTGCAATAAACGTGTTGAGCAATGTACTCAATAATTACTGATCAATTAAACGTCGGAAATATAAAAAAAAATAATGTCAAAGAAAACGACGCAAGCATCTACGTAATGCAAAATTGCGGACTTGAAAATGAAAATTTGTCAAGATAATTTATCTGTTAGTACGTATTAGGAAATCAAACACATTTAATTCAATAGAACTATTTCATTGGAAATTTTCTTTGTTTTGGTCTAATTACTCTAGAAGAATTTTCAACGTGCATTATTTCTGTTCCTCTGTTTGTCTCGTTCCTTTTAATTTGATACACAAAAAATTTTATGCAACAGAAACGACACAGTGATTGAAAGTTTTAATATAATTTAGGTAATTAGGTTCTTAAATAATTTTAATGGTATGTGAACTTTGTGGAGAATGAAAATTTTAAATAGTCTCACTGTTTAGTTAAAACTTGCAATTAAATATTTACTGAAATTTTATTTTATTGTGAATTCTATTAGGTATTTTTATTTTAAATTCACAGATAGTTTGAAAATTTTAAAGAACTTGAATGACTACTGGTAATATGGAGGCAGCAACGACCTCTCAAATGAATCTAGGCAACCACCATTTTCATCGTAACAGTTTTCAACAAAGTGTTAAAGGAACGTTCCGCTTAATACAATCGTTGTTTTAGATAGCTGCAATTAAGTTTGAATTTATCAAAATAAGATGGCTTAAGAGGTTTACCTTTAATTGTTTGAAGTAACTATTTCAAATAGACTTAACGTATTTATTTGCTTTTTCAAATTACAACAGAACCCTGGATGATTTTTTGTTCTTTTTCTTTTTAATTACCTACAGTAAGAAATCTTCACAATAACCATAAATAAGTTAAAGAAAAACTGTAAGAAGTATTATTATAACATTAAGAAGTATCTATTATAAATAGGTACATTATAAAATATTTTTTTTTCGAAAAACATTTATTGACCTTTATCTTAAAAAGAAAACTACATTTTAAAATAAATCAAAGGATAATATATTCCTAAAATAACCTCTTAAATTTTCCCGTACACGGAGAAAAATAATAATGATTTTATTACTTGATGAGTCAAGCAAAATTTTTATAGTAAATAATACTAGAATTCTCATAAAATGTACTTGGTCGTAGATATAAAACAATTTTTCATTCTTTCTAATAATTAGTATTAGAATAATCAAGCTAAATAGGTCTAGACTTTTTTCCCCTACCTCTCGATTATTTTATCGTGGCGTAAAGAAAAAAATACTAGAATGAGAATAGTTTAGTAAAATTAGTGAAAAAGAAGTGTAAAAAATGTTTTCTAATCAAGTCAATTTTACTAGAATTCAGTCTCAACACCGAACGTAGATTGACTAGACATTTCTAGTAAAATCTCCTTGAGCGTCTGGTCGTTCATATTGTAACGAATTTTCTAGTCAAAGTATTCATTTAAACGATTATTTATGTAACACTATTTATAACACTTAAACACTAACTTAGAACTACCATTTATATCACAACAATTAACTTATTTATATAACAATTTATTTATATCACTTTGTCTATTATCGGTTTTAATTCGCGCACTGATGCTTTCTTACAACTTACTGTCCCTCGGTCCAAAGATGATCACTATATATACACCTTTCGAACTTTCTAGACAGGAACTCGAAGAAATCCTGAGTATTCCCTAATGATGAGTAATAATTAGAAAGTCCTCGATTATTCCAGAATTGAACTTGTTACTTGTCGCCGGAGAATGATTTACATCTTGTAAATTGATAACACGAAAAGCACCGTGAGCGGTGTTTAGCATGTTAGTGATAACAAGTACATGCCACAAATTGTTATCGCACACACGTACTGTGTCACTGGTCGCTACAATATAATTGACAGATTTTTTAATCATGTTTGCTAGAATTCTAGATAGTTTTCTCCGTGTATGTTTGATAAACTCCCTGAATATAGATACTTTAATAAATAAGTAAATTTATACACTTTAGTTCCAGTGGCGGAGGGGGTTAGTTAAACTGCTTTTAAGGGTTGCTAACTAAGAAGTCAAAATTGCATTTTTCGTATCAATATCTATTGGTGTTGTTTCAGAGAGCTTTGTAATAAAACTGTATCTCATGTCATTTATTTCAATTAGGATTTCATTAGGCCTTTTGTTTGAACAGTAAGGTAGGAATGTAAAGTTATAGGGTAATTAAAAATTGGAAGATAGATCTCATAGAATACAACAAGAAGTATCCATTTTCCGCATTTTAAACAAAAGCGAGATTTTCGTTTCAGTAGTTCTTAAAAACAAACTAAAAATTAGCATTGACTAACTCGAAGTCAAAAGAAGTACCTTGTGCAGAGTTTTACTCGATGCTCGAGTTTTATTTCCTTTCATGTGGATGATACTGCAACTAAAAGTGACATAAGAATTAAACGACAGTGATATTTGCATGCAGAGAGTTCTAAATTGCAAAACCAACATCTAAGTTTATTTTTAACGTAGGTTCTTTTGAAAATTCCTGCAATAATATACGTTATACGTGTTCAGCCCGACATAAAATTGTAATGCAAATTGATCCGGGATAGCAGCTATGCGGGCGGACTGTAATTACTAATCCTACGTCATTTATTAACCTTGCCTTAAATTGAAATGTGTAAAACCAAAGCACAGAGGGTAGATCACCGCAAAATTAAATGAATACGTAAACCTTGAAGCTTCTGATACAATTTGTAGGTGTTAGTTATAATAATAGAGGAAGTGTACCATAGATATTTACAAAATAAAAATCATTAAAATTATTTGCTTCGATATTATTGCGGACTACATAGGCACATACCTAAAAAGCACCTCTGCAGTGAACCGTTTTTAATCGCGTTATTCGTTCCGCATAAAATTCTAAGTCTCGGGGACGGTGTTGAATATTGCCAGGATGCTCCCATTATTGCGTGGTAATCGATTAATTGTCAAACAGCGTGGACGTATATTTGAGTGGCTTAAAATTTTAATTTAGTTGTACATTTTCCGTTACTTAACGGCGATTGGCTGATGGAAGTAGATGAGGAGCAGGGACTTTGGTCGAAGCGAAAATTCAGTTGTGGAACATGTTCTTTTATGTGAAGATTTCCAAATGGGAACAACATTTCAAAACTTTCAGTTGAATTAACACAGATAGGAGTTTGAATACGTTATTATTACTTTCAGTATCGATTGGGACTTTTTGGACAATACAGCCAAGAATTTAATCTGTGGTTAACCTTTTCTGGCTCATTTTCGTACTTTTTGATCATTTTGTAGCCATTTTGGAATACATGAGGTAGCAATCCATGAGCAGTGAATCATAATATTTTTCGAATAAAGCACACGACATTCCTAAACTTGCATCCACCAACAAAATTTGCAAACTTTGGTCTATTGGTAGGTAAGTGATTTCAACAGAAAAGGTGTCAAATTTAAATTAAAAATTTGTCAATGTAATAAATTATCATAAAATAGGTATTTCAGACTCTTATGAGCCTCGACCTTGGAGTATATAGAGACATAACTTTAACTAAATGCCCAAATAGAAGCTCGCTCGTGGGCATTTCAGGGCTCATGAAATTACAGAAAAATGTTTTGATAATTATTTTCTAAAAAATTACCGAAAAAACAAAACCTTCATTAATTTAAAATCAGTTAAAATTACAATTACAGTAATGAATGCAATTATAATAATAATGGTCGGGATAGTGAAGAAGATAATGCGCGCTGAACATATAGTGATCTATTTTTTTGTACATCGCTAGTTTATAATTTGTTATAGAAATCCAATTGTTATCCCAACATTGTACATTGAAAATCAATTATAATTGGCATTAAACTAGCAGGTGTGATAGTATAGGCAAATGCCAACTTCCGTAGCGTGCCACATATGTAAGCTGTAAACAACAGATTCCAGTTTTATTACATAATCTGCGCAATAAATAATGATAATAATAATAATATAATCATTGTTAATTTTCAGAATTTACCGGTAAGTCAACGATTTTCACATGAAATTATATTAATCATGCAGCAAGGCTTATATGTACGTAGCAAACAATAGAAATGATGGTAGGTCGATGGTAGTGTTAAATTTACAGTTTATTTAACATCCTGAAATGATAAAATAAACGCAAACTGCGTCCGCATTAAATAAATTATGCATCCTATATTTATAAACAGTGGCGGAGTTTGATCTCTTGGTGAAACCAATGGTCTCCATAATTTATGTAAAAAAAATAATGACATATTTTGTATATGGCCTAGGTACTAATAGGCAAATAGACTTGTTTCTTAATCTAATAAATTCTGAAAATAAAGACATCTAATTGACTATTGAAATATAAAATAATAATGAGGTGCTTAATTTTCCAGATTTCTCAACATCCAAAACATTGTTTGGATAATAAACATACTAAAGAAAATATAATCTTTCCATACTACATTCCCAAAATAATGGCATGAAATTAAATTTCGTGTTCTCGGTAATAATTTCACTAGTTAAAACTTTCCCTACGAAAAATTGGTTATTTCATTGCTAATAATATTCTTGCTATCTTCCTTGATAATGAGTGCCTAATAAATTATGTAGTGTGAAATATTATTCTTTATAACATTACGTAATTACTGTTATTTGTTTATTGTTGGTCACAAAGTACGTGTATGTATAAATTTTGAATTTTGATTTTTATGTAACCATTAGAATACGTAGCCACAAGCTTTAAAAAATAATTAGTTAGTTTTTCATGCACTGCCAAACACATATCAAAAGGTGAGTGATCTATATTTAAGGTGCCACCACTGCATAAAATAATTTAAATTATAACGCTGAAAGTATTCAATTTTTAATTCGAAAACTTCACTTTAATTTTTTTTACAAAGTTCAAGTGACTAAACCATTCTGTTCGCTTCCATCGTCTCAATGTTAATTAAAGTTGGAGTTTATACTTGCCAATGAGTAGGTAAATTCACGATCACGACAATTTCTCGAATGAAGGCGATTTTCTATCCACTTCTAGCTCTTTTATTCCAATAGATGGTATGAGTTTACTTCGCTAAAGTATCTGAAAGCACTTTCACAATTTAATACTTGTGGGATTTAAAATCACTTTAAAATAACCACCAGGAGAGACGAGGGTGGAGGCGGATTTACGTGCTTTTAAAAATTCAAAGTTTCGCTGTTATTACGTATAACCCCCAGATCATTGAACGACATGTTGGATGAAATCTCAATTAAAATTAATAAGAATTACATTTTTAAATATCGCATTCTAACTCGACATAAATAAATATAACAATAAATTTTAGATTTCTCAACACATTGGTGCCAGTAGATGATTATCATGTCAAACCAATTTTTTTCAATAAAATTTTCTTCAAATTTCGAATTAACAGTAAAGTTTTATCACAAAATTAAGTAATTGTGCTAGCAGAAAAATATTTATGAGAATGTCGAAATTTTCGTTTTAGTGGATGATCTGCTTATGGCGTGCTGATGTGACCCGCGTTTCTTCGATAAATTATTTGTCTAGAACGCATACTATTCTTATTATTTAATTTTCGTACTTACATTAACAAATCAGTAATGAAAAGGTTTTTAAGGAATATTTTTCCTACAACATTTTCTGTGTATCTTACAGTAGTTTATTAGCAATACGCGATACAGTACGCAGTAACCACAATTTAATTAGCCGTTCATTAATTACTTTATTTATGACGAAGAAAAAGCACCGAGTTAAAAGTATCCAGACTTAAATGAGTTGCACACAAAAACAAGTTGAAGAGCATTTGCATTATTGAAACCAAGGAACGCGCGAGTAAATTAACAAACTTGTTATAAACTGGAACGTTTTTGTTTTGTCCTTCGTAGTTTCCAAAAGTTTTTGTTCTGCATAGTTTATACTTGATATCGTAACGAAAATGGTAACAAAGAGGAACCAATCAGTAAGCAATTTATATAATTAATTTCCCCAAACAAGGCAAATACAGTTTACGGTTCATGATAGAATTACATTTCTTTCGTATTTCTGTCGGCACGTAGTGCCGTAGTAATAAAAATAGGATTGACTTTACCACCATAATAAAAAAAAAATAATATGACAGACCTCATCGTTCTGCTGCCTAAGAAGATTAAGATGCTATAATAAAAAAAAATTAATTCTAATTTTATTTCAACGTCTGTGTATGTAACATTACTTCATGAAAATATGTTTTTTATCTAATTAATAACAATACCCAAACAAATTTAAAATACTGATTGAGGAAAGTAATTCTGGAGCAGTTAAGTACTTCTTGAGGTAAATAATAAATCGAAAGATCGAAAAACTTTATTGGTATGGTTTGGATTCCATATGATGCACACCCTTAAAACAACACTCCATGATGTGGTAGACGATTAATGAAAAGGTACCTATTTCTTCTTTAGGTCAGTATGAGTACTTTGAAAAGATCTGATGAATCACTTATCACTCTCCGTACCCAAATACAGTAATACCTACTGGTCTAGTCCAATGACAAAGGTCAGAGTCAAAGATCAGTTCTGATCTTTGTGCAAAAGAATGTTCACCGGTAAGGCAAAAGTTTGTAAAACTGGCAGTGATTCCGTAGCATGGTCAGAAAGACTGTCCATTAAATTATGACCTCTATTTGATATTAAGTAGACACAAATGTGATCTTTACTCTGCAGTTTCAGCTTTTATGATGTCTAAAATGTAGATGCAGACTTTTAGCTGGTAAGTATTTGGTAAACTAAGGTCAATCCAAATCAAAATGTTGCAATTTTTAAGTATCCTTTAACCAATATTTTACCGTTTACCAATTTTAATTCTCTTGCAATTTACTACCGGTTCGGTACGTTTTATTAAAAGTTTAAAAGGTCCTTAGTTATAAAAGTAGTTTTTCCATTTTATATGGATTTCTGACTTAGACTAAATCCTCTAACGGACTGGAAATCCTTGTGGCATCTAGATCGCTGAAAAATCCTTTCAATTTGGCTCGTTGAAGGTCTGCTACGATAACCTGAGCTCCAGAATTTAGTCCGGCGAACGGCAACGAGCGCGCCGGTTTTATCCTGCAATATCTGAAAATTAGTTGTCGTAAAACTAGGCAAGTGTTCAGGTAATTGGATTCCAAAGCAGTGGTTGACGAAGAAAGAGACGATTCGTCTACTTAATCGATTCCTTCATGGCGTCTTCACAGGCACCCATTTCACCGTCGAAATTCTGTATCGTCTTTCGAGGGAAAGAGAACAAGGCGGTTTACAGAATAATGCTTCCATTATATCCTAATACTCTCATTACACTTTGAAGTAGATGCCTGCCAAACGCGTCCTTCATGTACAATTAGGTAATACTATACGCTTTGTAAATCGATGTATTCTAACGATCAAGTTAAATTTACTTAATTCAAATAACCGTCTATGTGCAAGTACATTATACAAGTTCTAATAACTACTGCAATTAGTCACCTGCTGTGCCCAATATTACACTAATACATATTAATAGGTACCTACTTATATGTATAAAGATCCTGGTCTCTCCAAAACACTCCTTCTTTAAGACCGACAGAACGATTTTAAATTTTTCACTCACTCTCTATGTTACTCAATTGAGTTGAACAAATATATGTGCGTATAGTAAAAAATAAGATTAAAAAATATAGATCTGGCTTCTAACGCTTGCTTTATTTGACCTCCTCGCAGGAATTATAAATCAATTAATGTAAATAATTAGATAGAAATATTGATTTAATTAACTTCATTAATTCACAAGGTACCTACATTTTTTTTTTAAATATAATTGTGGGAATTCTTCACTGATAATAAAACACAATTCACATAATCAATCAATGTCCTATATTTTTGTAACTTGTAAAATAAATCAAACCAATGATGGATAAAAAATAGTACTTTTCTGTTTCTTAAAATAAATTAGTGAACAGAATATTTTTTCATAAGAATTTCGATAATTCATACAAAAAATGAATAAACAAATAAATGACGACAAATATGCATTCGAAATTTGGCACCATATGAGTAATTTGAATTTATTACAATCCAGCTGCAAAACAGCTTAAAAATGTCAGAATCAATGCGATACCGTGAATATGTCGGTATAATTCATAAAATTCCTGCAGGTAATATTTTATCAGAATTACAGTATTATTGTAATCGATCATATTAATTACATGAATTAATGAAAATGTCAATCATATATTAACGTATTGTATCGTACAGAGTTTTGACTTTTATCACTATTAAATAAAAAATATAGGCACAACCTCGAGTCCATAATGTACACTTTAAAGTCTACTCAAACGAAAACAGATTTCAATTTATTTGCAATTTTTTGAGTTGTATGTTTTATGCGTTTGTTAACTTTTATATTACAGTTGTAGTTATTATGGGTTCGGTCCGTAGATATCAAATAAATAAATAAATATCTGGGCATTCATCATTTGCTCGCTAACTGCCCCTAATATAAATTAATAAATATATTAATAAGTATAATTTTTAGTTTACGATTACAATAGAACCTCGATAAGATAAAGACCAAAGGAAACGTTGAAAAATTTGAGTTATTGAGGTTTTTACTTACTAAGGGTTTAAGTTAAGGAGTTTTTATTGGTTTATATTTTTACTTACAGGGTCCGTTTATGAGCATTGTTTAGGAATTATAGAGATAGACGAGCTAGGTTAAATGCAAATGAAACTTCGAAATGTTATTTTGTACATACGTACTTTATTTTAGGTTTAAAGGTACGTTTATTCAAGTTTATTTTATTCTGTTGATTGTTGCACTAGTCACTTGTTGAAACTTATCCATAATAGAAAAAAGACAAAGAAAAAAGTTTCAATTCCATTTCCATTCATTTATCAATAGATTAATAAATACACCTTTAAAAACGGATCAATATAACAAGGAGCTAGACAGAATTTATTGCATAGCCATCAACAATGGTTATTCATGTAGTATTGTAGATAATCTTTTAAACAAAAAACTAAAACAGAAAATTATCAATTGTATTTACCCACTGATTAGAAATAAACCCAACAAATTTAATTGTTTCACATACTTAGGCAATATTTCCAACAAAATTGGAAAAAACATAAAATGTATCAACAATAGTTCTATCTCGTTTAAAACTAACAATATGCTTGGTAGGTTTATCCTCAACAATAAATGTAAAACACCTAAAGGAGCCAAATCAGGTGTTTATCTATTAAGTTGTGGAAATTGTGAAAAAAGTATATGTAGAACAGACAGGTAGGGCCTTTAACACTCGAGTTCTAGAACATTTAAAAAGTTTTGTTAATAAAAAAACCGATTCCACATATGCAGAACATTTGATAGATTGTAAACATAATTTTAATAAGGATTTCAAAATATTACATATACAAAATAAAGGCATGAAATTAAATTTGTTAGAACAACTTGAAATAAATAAATATAATAAACAACAAATCATCCTTAATGACCAATTAGATATTTCAAGTTCTCCACTTTTAAATTTAAATTTTAAGAATTTCCCCTCCACCAAATAGTTTAGTTCTAAGGTATAAATAGTGTTACAATAGGATTAGTTTGTATAATCTTCACCTGAAGAAGCTATTGTATAGCGAAACGGCTGTAGTGATATGAATAAACGTTTCTTGAAACTTTTTTCTTTGTCTTTTTTCTTTTATTTTATTCTTCTTAAAAAAGTCGGTTATAATTTTTTTTTGTTTCAAACAATTCACACTTTCTACATCAATTTTATTATTTACTGAGGTGCGATGCCCAAATTATTCGTTTAAGTTATAGAGGGTTCGTATTTTAAGTAAAAGAGGTTTTGGACTCTGAGGGGAAGGGAACACAAAATTTTATGAATTTATAGAGGTTTTTACGTTATCGAGGTTTAAGTTATCAAGGTTCTAATGTATATTATTATGAAGGGGATATACATTTCAAACATCTTCGTTCAGTAATTTGCTTGTCAATGTGCAGGCAGTTGAATACCCTTATTTATCTTATGAACGTTCTAAATAAGTAAATAGTGCACGTTTAATTGAGTACCCTATAATCTGGTGATCTAATTAATTACGACATACAAGATGTTTAGTCCTTCCTCATCCTCCCTTCACTTTGAAATTGGGGAATGCATAATGCACTTAATCTCTATCAAGATGGATTAACTCCTATGTTAACTAGCGTGATTATCGGGATCTGTTGCTAGTTTGACGGTGTCATTGACGTGACGAACTTGCTTTATATGCATATTTAGTTGACATATATCTTTCGAGATAAATAATAACGTAATTTGTCATCTTCATTTCGAATATTACCAGAGACAGAGCAAGATTATTGATTACATTGGTAGATCAAGAAGTAAAGTAATCAACTTCAAATATTTTCTAAAAATCCCAAAAAGCTTGATCTGTATAATTGTCTAATTAGTTTATACCTAAAAGTGGGGTTAATGTACGCTGTTCGATTTGAACTACTCTTAGAAACTTAATTTTCATCCCCTAATAATTGTAAAGAAAAAATATTTTTTTTATACAATTTTAAGTAAAATGGGATTAAAAATTACAAGATGTAAGTTGTAAGATGTGTATGTTATTATTTCTGCGGAAAATACGTATATAATAAATCTAATGCGCAAAGATTAATGTTTGGAATTGCATGGGATGCAGTAGCTGGATGTACTCAATATAAGAGCTCATTGACATCGGATAGATTGATTAAAGTTAAGTTTCAAAAGCTGCTCTTCCTTGTTGTTCACTGAAACAAATTAATCATTCGCTTGAAAATTCGACAAGGGTGAAAAAACTTCGGCATCCGAGACATGCGAAAGCGGCTTAAATTTATCTTTGTCAAATTACTCGTTGACGACTAAATAATTCTACTTTTCTTAAGCTGTGTAAGGTGCCCTTAAAAATCGCTAACTAACTGGCGACGCGACGAACTGCCTGATGTAAAGTAGGTTAAAGGACTAACGATAAGGGAGAGTAAACGTGAGGAAAATTTTGATAGCGCTTCCGGGTAAAAAATAAAACTCCAAGAGAAAAAACTTAGTTTAAATGTAAATTCTACAACTCGCTCTTTCTATGTAGAGGAAAGAAGTTTGAAAGGGATTGTAACTTTCGAATGTAATCTTCCCCTCCCAACTCATTATCTTTCGATGTTGAAAAAAGGCTCACTCATCTCTACTTTCTCGTTATTTTATAATTGGATTATTTAAATTCGGACGGCTGTTATTTTATTTTTACTTTTAATTTGAAGTGGCTTTATTATGAACAGACTTTCTCCATTAAAATTTCGTTTACTTGACTTAGTTACTGATTATTTTGTATATCGTCGAGATACTATGAATTACCTAACACTAGACGAATAATCAAATTTTGCATAATTTTTTTTGGCTTTGCACGATTATTGAATGATATAAAAAATGATCTTTGATTACTTTCTTACATATTCTTTTATTTTTCACCATAGCTTTCCCTGATATTACGGTTTCTAACATTGTAAGATTTATGAAAAAACGTCTTAACGAAGATCTCTTCTTAAATATTTTAACATTTCGTGACATTTTTATGATTTTATATGGCTACAATAGCAGTATACTTTTCTTTATTTTTATCATTGCTTTACAGTTATCATTTTCTATTGTTTCAGGCTAGGGATAGCGGTATCCTGATTGGTAAGTCGCTTAGAAGTTTTGCAAATATTTCAATCCAATTTGAACTACTTACTTACTGCAGTTGGTTCCCCGAATAAAAAGAAATTTAGAGCAAATTCCATTTCCGCGATTGCTAAACAATCCCTGCGATCCTATGCATATGCATCCCACAATTTTTAAGGAAATCGGTTTAACGATACAACCGTGCACGTACGCCTGGATTAAATGGAAATGAATAGTTTCCATTGCCTAATGGACGAACGCTTACACGTGCTCATTAAAAATAACATAATTACTGCCTTCATTCAAAACATTTCCAAGCGAGTGTGTAATTAGAAAATGACGAATGACTTGCGTTACCTTCTCCGAAGTTTGCGAATTTTGATGAATTATTACATGAAAGGGTTGTAATGACGTTATTTATGAAATTTGAATCGAGACAAGTTTTTCTGTAAGTTAAATATTGTAATAAAATAGCAAACAGATTAAAAAGAAACGTTTTAAATGAAAAAAGTTTATTTTTCATGAGCAACCCATTTAAAATTTTCAATCTGTAAGATATTATTAATTGACTGCATGAATTCTGAATCGAAATTCTTTGAAATTGAGGTTAAGATACAATTACTTTTATTGGCAGTTTCTGTTAAAGAAGATCTGAGGTTTGAAAGCCTACAGGACTCACACAAGTAATTCTACTTAAGTGAAACGTTTTTTGAATAATACCAAAGAAGGAGCTTTAAAAGATCTTTTTATCAATATTCTATTTGTTTTACTTTTCAAACTAATAATAATAATAACTTCTTATGTAACTAAGAGAGGGTGTACAACTAGGTACAGAGGATGGAAAATTACTTAATTGTAATATTTAAATTGAGAGGAAGATAACCGGCGCCGTAAATATTTTTTTTTGTATCAGAAACTGTTTACCTAAAGCTTAATAACTGTTTCCCAAGGTGTATTCTTTCCAAACAATTTATTTATTTCTTTTATTAGGAAAGATCACGCACAATATCAATATAGAAAATAAGTGAATCCAATTTTTATGTGCTGAAACGTATTCTGCGTGGCTAAGGACAAATTGATATCGTTTTTGTTAATTAGACCGCTTGACTTACTTGAGCTCAGTTTCTCTAACTTGCTGACTTATTACTATAGGATAAGTGATAAATCGCGGTTTCTTAACGAAATTGGCCCCAAGGGTCATCGATTTTCTAAAAGCGACCGAAAGAATTGTATCACTTATTCTAGTCGCTACTTCGAACGAAAACGGAAAAACAATAAAATGCAACTTCACATTATTTATCGTAACTAATTTTATCTAGGGTATCGATACAAGAACACGATTAAAAAATCTTGATAGTACTAAATACAAATATTTAAAAAAAAAATTGTAAACAGTACGAAATGACTAATTTATTTTAAAACGAAACAATGACTTGAAGGGTTACTTTTGATTATTAATCTGATAATTTCCAGTAGATAGAATATACAAAACGTACTGTGTTATCGTCAGGAATATTTTGATCATCTGTTTAAATTTTCAAAAAGGTGATTAAAAAATAAGAACTATAGAAAAAATTAAACAAACTAACAAGCCTAGTATCGGGAATGCCTGTTGAGATAGTTAACGTTTATTTATTATTCATACGTTTTTGTAGGCGAAGGAATTGCTGGAGAAAAGGTTATCTAACTTGAAATTATTATTTAAATTTAACCATCAATAATTATATCAAATAGATGTGAAAAATATTTTTAATTAATGATTGATTTAGAATTTAATTTTTGATTTGATTAAGTACCCAGCAAACTTTCAATTATGACAAAGATTTAAATGTACATACGTCACTGTATATATACGAAAGCACGGACAGAGAATTTTGCATCAACAATGTTTAAACAGGGTCTACAAGCACAAAATATTTTCAACAGTCCATTATTGGTGAACATTTAGTGACAGTTGCAAACAAAATCTTCCATGTATATGTATTGTATATGTGTAAATCCTTAAGGTGATTTTCCTTATAAACTGTCTGGACTGTCTAGAGTTCAATTTAGCAAATAAATACGTGGGACTATACTAGTAAATGCCTGAAAAGTTGCTGCGATTCTTGTTGGTTTTTTGGAAGACAAGCGTTTCCCCGAGAGACAATTTATAAGACCATTTCGCACCAAATACAAAAAAATCATTTGTTAAACCTCTTCACACTTTGACAGGGAGATAGATAGCTACCTACAGGAAGATGTAGAGTATATCTTTTGGTACAATTAAGTAATTAAATTAATACTGCTGATTATAAGAAAATTTTGCTGAAAAGGAACAAACGTTACAATTAATTATACAGATAAAAACGATAATGTAGGGCAGCGTCATCTAATAAGAATTGTCTTTTCCGGGTCAATAGGTCATGACCCATGGTAGAAATTAAATCTGCTTAACGGTATCTTTCGCTTCTGTCTGTGGATTTCGTAACTATGTAAAATGTGAAACTACAGGTTTAAGAGTTTCATTTTTACCAATTACTAGGTGGATGAAAATTGAGGAGAGCAAGGTCAAAAGGACAGTTCTTCTTTGTAATGCAATGAAGAATCTTTTACAACAAATTTTCTAAAAAAAAAACCTAACTTAAATTCAATGAACAAACATTCTTTAAATCGGCCCGGGGTTAAAGTGTTTATGTAACAGGGAGTATTATGTACGATCTAGACTGTAATACAATTTTCAACAACTTTAGTCCAGCGGTGTTGTTCTTGACAATAACTTAAAGCTGAAAAGAGTAATAGATGTTGAGATGCTGCTTGAAAATGGTCCGCAAGGTTCCCATAGTTATTTTCAGCCATCAACCAAAGCGACGCATGGCCATGTAAGCAATATCTCCCTTAAACAATTAAGTTTAGAGAATTAATGTTATGAGCTATGCTACATTCGGCAGGCTTGCACCATTCCAAATTGCTTTAATTATCCGTCTGACCCGACCGGCAACCGCACTTTCAACTAATTCGCAACTGTGAATTGTTTCCGTATTAATATATCGGAGATTTACAAGGAATTCTGTACATGCACTTGCATCCTAAAAATTGTTAAGCAACTTCAAACACAAATTACTTTCGTTTTTTTGAAATGGCATCCTTATTTGTTTATTTGTTTCAACGATTCCTTTCTTTTATCCTCTTTTAAGTAATAATTCAAAATTATTCCAAAATTTTCAAATAAAATAGGAAGTATCAATATGGATCGAAAGAAGATAAAAAAAGGAATCGATTGAAAAAATAAAAAATAGTAGGTGCCATTTGAAAAAACGAAGTAATTTGTGTTTGAAGTTTTTCAATTTTAGAATTTTATTTTGAACGCCCTGTATAAATTATTTAATTCAATTTTGTCAAGGCGTTAGCACTAATATTCAGCTATTACTAGTAAAAATTTCAACACTCTAAGTCGTATTTTGTGGAAGTTATGATTTTTTATAATTTGGGTTGCGGTAGCGATTTTTTTTCTATAAATTAAATTAACTCAGAAACCGATCGTCATAGGTGTACAAGTTGGTTATCAAACTTACCTTAGAATTATCCGTTTTATTCGAATTCAGCGTAAAAAATATACTATTCCATTTAAAATAACAAAGTTGGTATCGACTTCCGGTATAACCGGATGTAAATCGAACTTGAAAATATTTTTAAAAGAAGCGGCATAAACAATAACCAAACGAGCCCAAGTTTCAGAATTGAATTCCTTCTACTAATTCATATACTTCTAATAGCCCGTCAACTTGAAAAACCCTGTATATATATATTATCTTCATATTGTTTATTTACTTATAAAATAACATGTTCCAAAGTTTCCAGTTTTAGTGATTTCTTTGTTGTCTCTAATTAGAGTTAATTACCTTAACATACTAACGTCATTTTATTCATACGTCCATATACTATCTATAACTTATTTTTGATTCTCTGGACCTATAGTTTTTATTATCAACTAATTGTTAAAGTTAATTAAGTAAAAAGCACTGCACGGAAAATACAAAAGTAGAACTGGGTGCAAATAGTTTTATACAGCTTTAATTAGACAAGACTTTCATATTCCCAATTGGGAAACAAAAAGTTATATTCGCAGAAAACGTGATTTTCGGAACGAGCTATTATTATTTACTGTGAAACTTTCTTCTTATATACATGTAAATTAAAATTGCTTTAATCAATTTTCGATTTAAATTCCCAGTAAAGAGTAAATAAATAGTTTAAAATTCAATCACCCCATAATGCTTGCTATATTTGAGTTTACGTTTACTTACTAGTAGGTACCTACTACATATATAAATTGATTGAAATCCCGGAAATCTACTTTAAACCGAAAATAAATTGCAAAATATTGAAGGTAAACGGAGAGATGATTGGCAAAAGCACATACAAAAGTTTAAGAATACACTGATAACTTACCTGAAGAAGAAGAAGATATGCTTACTATGAAGAAGAAGAAGATATGCTTACTATGAAGTTTGTGATTAACCTGAAATATTTTTTTTTTTTATGCAGTGTCTGGTGCTTAATAACTTTTTTATTTTTCATGGGTTTTAATAAATTACTAAAACTAAAGACATGGTTTTTTACGATCCAATTATTATTTCTTTTAAAAGACATTGAAAGGGTATTCGGAATTTATTGTGACTGTTTGAATTTTTTTCTGTGGATATCTCGTGACATTTCAGGTAACGTCATAATAATAATACTTGGATTAACAACTGGATATACGATATTTCTAGTACATACAGGTTGCGAAAATAACGATTTCTCTCCATAATTGTCTGAGTGGTTTCTTCAGACAACCCTTATCTTGAAGGTGTTGCAAACATAGCTAATGAAACCGATTGTCGCTAATTAATCTCTTTTTAGTAGAGGTACTATCAAAAGTTGATTAAAAAGAAAATTGAAATTCGATTGTAAAAAAATACTTATTTCTATCAATAAAAACACAGTTTAAGATTTCATTTAATTATTTATTTATTTTAAGTTCTTTGGAATAAATATATTTATAATTATATATAATATTCACGCAAGTACACGTAAACACGTATGTAATAATCAGAATAATGAATAAACTTGTAGGTGGTATTTAACAATGGTCATAGCTTTTATGACATACGAATGATATCTTATGTTTTTAATATTTACACGCGATGACTTAATCGTCTAATTTTTAAATGATGACGATGTTAGTAGTAATATTTGTTGTAATTATAAGTAGTTATTATTATAAGGGTGATGCAGAGCTTAAGGAAATGGGAACTCGAAGGGCTCTGACGGTTCCCAAATCCACTACACGGGGCTTAACAGGTAGACGTACAACAAATATCGCAATTTATCTTTAAATGTATTAAATCAAATGAAATGTTTTTAGGGGAGAAGAATATTAATAGTGTTTTTATTTAATAAGGTCAATTTACGATTGTCATTCTGTCAAGACTTTGTCAAAGGCGTGACGTCACAGTCCTGCGTGTTTAGCATTTCTACGCCACTGTCGAGGGCTGTGGTGTCACAAATATAAACACACTTAAATTAACATAAAGTGCAATAAAAGTTTTATTGTTTTTCTTTTTTTAATATTAGGTAGGTACATATTCAAATAATATTTTGTAAAAATTACGCATATGGAAATTGTTGTACGTCTGCCCGCTATTGATCGATAGCACCAATGATTTCGTTGCAGTAACTGTATTAAAATGTTTGTTTTCGGGACATCTAGGGATTGCCCCGCGAGCTCATGGAAGACTGCCTATGGAGACCATCTCGCCAAGGCAACGACACAATTTATTTTGTCGTGTTGTTTGGGCGAGGGTCCGCCAAGGGATAAGTTTAAGTGGCATTTGTGATGCATCCATCATTATGATAAAAATTAAACAAACAAAAAAATCTGTAGTTGTTACAGGTATCTCAGAGGTTTTCAAATACCTATATAAACGGTTAGGTCTGTTATCAAATTTTACAAGGGCTCTTAAATATTCATTATTCTATTTCTTAAAAAATTAATGATTTTAAAGGGAATGATTTATTTTCGTTCTCCATTTATGAAGAAAGTAGCTATTACATTATTTAGCTCTAGAACTACTTACAGGGTGACCTAAAAGATAAAAATTTAACATCATAACTTTCTGAATTTGCTTTCTTTTGTGGATGCTATCAACTAATGAAATATTTTAATCTTTCGGAAGACTGAGAATATCAGGAAGCTTCACCAAGAAAGTTCAAAACAGCTTTCATTACGGTAACAAAAATTTGTTTTTGGGCACCCTATAGGTTTCTACGAAAAGTTTAAGGTTCCAAAGAGCGATTTAATTTCGTTTTAGAAAATTGAAAATAGTGAGACGGTTAGGTACCTATAAGAAAATGGTTGGCCTCATAAATTGTATTTTGTATAAGGTGAAGGCATTAATTAAGGTTAATGAAGTTATAGACAAGATCTTCCGCATATTCCTGACGCGGGACTTTTATAAAGCGCTTTTAAAACGAGCTACTTACATTATTAATGAGAACATTTACAGGCGTCTCTTATATAGGAATATAACTGAAATAAAAATTCGGCTAAAAGTCCCTTGAAATTTGATATCAGGCAAACCAAAAAGGTTAAAATGATTACCTACCTCATACACTCCCATGTTCACTAGAAGGTTTTAATTAAATTAAACTTTATTCTGTGATGAAAAAAAAAATCGTACACAGAATTCTCAACGGAATTATCGCTGTAATTAAATTTTTCCTGTGTACTTTACGTGAATTTTTAACGAATGTATGCTTCACAAATGGTCGAGAGCGAAAAATTTTGTACAGAGACAGCAAAAGCTGCCGTCGACGTTAAGTTAATTAATAAATTGGTGTCTACCTATGTTATATTGTAATTTTATAGTATATTAACCTCTTTATTCACACATAACAAACACTTAACTAGCATTTACGAAATGAATGAATCCTATACATTAATATTTAGATATTTAAAACATTTACAGTAGGATTTTTTTACAAATAAAACAGTGTAAGATAAAATTCAGAATGAAAGCGTCATTTATCACAGTGGTAGTCATTGCTCCAAAATACCTTTAAACGTTACAAATAATGTGACATTCACCGGAACCATATTCAAACAAAGTGTTCTCCCTTGTTTTTGTGAAGAATGTTTTAACAGCTACACAAACAGCTTTTCATTTCGATCACAGTCTTTTTTGTGAGAACTGTCTTCCAAATTCTCTCTCCGTTTCGTTTGATTCGTTTTATATACGTCGTACATTTCAAGTTTCCCAGAAATTCGTTTTTACTTTGTAAAATTAGATACGTACCTAATGTTTTTCCAACCTAAAAGACAATAAACGTTACTATTGTTTAGATTTAAAATACCAGAAATTTAACAATTCGTATTAGCTTATTGATTTCTCTATATGATTTAAACCAATTGGTAGGTAAACATTGAGATTCGAAAAATTTTAAATATTCAGTATTTCTATAATTTCAAAGAACTCCACTTCGTCAACGGTATTCTATGAAATTAAATGCAGTAATGTAATAATCCGTTCACCTATATTTACAAGTTAGCTACGTTGATTTGGTGTTTTCTTAGCGACTGATGTAATCTCAAATTTCAAAAATTTGACAAATTACGTAAATCAAACTTTGATTTTGTGTTTGTTGACAACAACATAAAAGCAAATGTTTCCTTCACTTGTAAAGTAAATGTGCAAGAAGACTTAATCAGCTTTCCTTTACTTTCTTTTTTTTAAGATATTTATTGTGCCGTTTGTGTAGCTGATTTTAACGCATGGTACTTACATTAAAAATGGTCCGGTGAAAATCACGTTGAAAATAGGCATCCAACAGACTCGAAGCATTTTCTGTGGATACAACAGATTTAGTCGATCTTTATAATGGAAGTTTATTTGGAAATTCATATAAAACATCTACATATGCACTCAAAATATTAAGCGGATTAAATTCGAATATTCATCACTAAACAGTGACGAGCTGTTAATGCACAAAATCCAAAAATTTCTCGTTAATTTTAAGTTTAGTTTCATGTTGGAAATAGAAAGGCCACAATTTTTTTTTATAATAATTGAGGCTTATGGACTATACAATTTTAAAGAGATAAAAGAGGCAATTCTATTGTGTTGTGTTTTGTTCACCCAGTTTGCTTGAGAAAAAAAATGTAAGGCCGAGAGCATCTTATTGCGAATACTTTCTTTGAAATGTGACTGACGAAGAGACTTTGAAAGAAATTTAATTTTGTACATCCCACGGGCAAATCTGCCGTTCTCTATTCTGAAACACGTAGAATTAATTTTTTTGTATGTTTAAAAATAATAGACGTTTTGTTTTTATTTTTAATTAAAATGTCGCGTTTAGAACCTTCCGTTCATCAATAAAACTTAGGTCACAAAACAATACATGCTGGTATCATACAGAAGAACAAAAGAAGTTGCTTTACAACATTTTCGTATTTTGTTTTTCAATTTTAGTAAACTATGTATCTATAATTATTGTGACATATTTTGAGTGCACGTGAATCAGATTGTCGACACTAGCAACGTCTTTAAAAATTTACTTCCTATAAAGAGCACTGGGTGCGCTACGGAATTGAGCAGTCCGAATTTTTCGACTGACGCACTCGTAGCAGCACACGTAAGCTAAACATCACTTGAACAGTATTCGTCTGAATGCTCTTCGGAAATCTTTATTGAAAATTGTATAGATAGCTGGATTGAGTGCGGAGTTCATGTATCCGAGCCAGAACGCAGTCGAAAACGCGATTGGTGGTATATCGTAAGCTAAACGTAAAATATACAGAAAGAAAAACGGCAACCAGCATGCAATAAAAGAACCCATAATTAACCCTAAAATTAGCGTTGCCCGTTTCTCCTTCTTCCTCGCGATTCTTCTCTTTTCACGTTCGGGATCTCGAGGTTTTTGAACTCGCGGCACCAACTGTTCAATTTTGTCACTAACTATACCACCTTCTGATTCCGACTTATGTCCTTTCATAATTCGTCTGCCAAATATCGGCTGACAGAAACGCATTTTGAGAGGTTTTACGACAGCACACCGTGAAACAACTCCCGAGTCCGAACTGCTGGGGTCGAACTCGCTTACCATGTCCGTATCGATACCCATTGATGGTTGGCGAGCTCTCGCCATGGCTGCTGCTTGACGCTGGAGCTCACCGTTCACAGAAAGTGATGATCCGCGAAACTGACATTGGGCAATCGGGTTCCGGATTACTTGAGCCGTTGTGTAGACCTACAAAATAAAAATTAAGACATTATGATGTCGTTAGCTTCCAAACAGCAAATATCCATTAAAGAAAAAGACAAAATTTAAAAAAATCTCACAGGGTCGCATTTATTGTCACATAATCGTTATTCTTCAATATAAAGCCTATTAGACATGCAGCTTTCCTTCTTCCTATTATTACGATTTCTGAAAACTAGAAAAGCCTACATTTATAATTATAGGTATGTTGACCTTTCTTGACTCCTGTTCCTACTTTCGATTTTTTAGTTTTTTGTCCTACAGTGCCCATTTTCATGTTACTTACTATTCACTTCGGCTCACCATTTACAGACTACAAAAACTGGACATTTACATTTTCTAACGGCTTTAAATATTTATCTGAATATTATGTAGAGCATGTGACTCAAATATATTTTCTAACAAATGCAGAAGCCCCGAAAGGTGACACGTATTTGGAAATTTGTCATCTAGAAAATGCAGCTGAAAAGTTAAAACCCCCAATGCATGCATATGGGTACATAAATATAAATTTTTCATTTTCTTGTGTGCGTAATAACGTTCCCTATGAAAACTAGAGTATGGTGGGTTATTTTACCTGTGACATACAATCTCAAAATCAATATGACATGCACAGTTCCATTTGGTAAACAGAGTCACGAAGAGACACTATCAATCTTTTGCAACCGGAAGAGAATTTTTCCCGACCGAAAAATCTCGAATGAGAAAAGGCTTTACAGAAAGAATTTTACTGAACAATGGCCGTGTATGGTGCTGTCATGTAATTCCGACGTTCCTTTCTTTTACTCATAAAAAGAATACCTTTTTTGTTACATTCTTCCAAATCGAAATAGCCTTAAACTTGTACATAGCTAGAATACCATTCCTGGTATAACATAGAAAATACAATATAAATTAAATTTTATTAATCGGAATTAAAAGATGTATGTACAAGCAATTTCTACATAATATGAATGAGTTCATTTATAATCATCCTTCTAAAGTATATTATTAATTTTGAAACTATTCACGGAGAGAATTTGATAGTAAAAATTACTATGCATTTGTCAATCATGCGACAACTCATCGTTATTCTGAGATTATCACTCAATTACCTACAATTCTTACCGTATTCAATTTAGGAAAATAGTCAAAAATATTAGGAATCTATTAACTAGTAGTTTAGACCTTGTTGCTACTTTCACGAAAAATGAAATTGATTGTAAATTAAATACGTTATGACCTTCCTTCCCTGTCATACAAACCTTTCGGCTAATGTATAAAAAAGTTGAGATATGGGTGCATGAGAATATAAAATATGCGTATAAACTCCGGTAGCACTTGCACCTGAAGCTCAAGTACAATTCACTAGCATTGGAGGTTCGTGCAGATACCTGAATAAGAAAAGGTAGGTTCTTGCACCAATCGGTGTACTAGCAAACACGTTTATTGAAAATTATTGATGGTCTTATAAGATACTGTAGATGACAACTAATAGAAAATTACAAAAAGAAAATTTCAGGCAAAATCTTCGATGAGGTAACAATCAAATTTTGGCGAAGGCGCCGAACATACATAACTTGCAGCTACTACATAAAATAGTGCTAGATTTAATCTAAATCTAAATACATATGTTAAATGCTAATGTTCGTACGTAAAGACAGGGTTTTCTCTAACTCTACCTATTCCAATCAGCTTCCTGTTGGGGTGGTAAATACCCCTTGGTCTCCAGGTGGGAGTAAGGGAGTTTGTCGCGGTGGGTGGAAGTGGGTGGTTGTAGGTGGCAGAAAGGTGAAAAGAAATATTTCTGTCCTTTTTTAAGTCATAAGGACTTCCGGAAAGATCTCAACATTTCTGAAATGATCTAAAAAATTCTAAAATGAGCGCAAAATGTTATTATCGACTTAGAATGTTCGAGAAAGTTCTAAAAATTTCTTGAATGATCTAGAAAGTTTCAAAAAGTGTACATCTACGTTTCAAAGTGATGCACATCTAAATATTCTAGAGTGTTCCGGTACTTTGGAATTTCGATGTTCGATGATATATAAATCAACATTCAGTGACTTTTTGTCAGTTAAATTGTGTTTGCAGTCGAGTGAAGATCAATTGGTAACGAGAGCGAACAGTGACCAAAAAAATTGAAGTGATTTCGACAAATATAAAAGAACAGACCATTTGGATGTTCTAGAGTGTTCTAATACTATAAATTTCGATGTCTGATGGTATATAAACCGAAATTCAGTGACTTTTGGTCAGTGTTATCATCGTAACAATCAAGAGATTAATTTAATGATTTGTCAATGTTCAAGAATGTTCCAGAATCTTGAAGATCGTTCAAGAAAGTTAGAAAATGTTTTGAATCATTATGGGATGTTCTGAATAGTTTTAAATTCGCAAATATTCTAGAATGTTCCATGAAACGTGTAATATATTCTTAACCGGGCAACGCCGGGTATTGCTGCTAGTTACATATTATATTGCTCGTCCTAACTACGGTTTCCTGAAAAGCTAAACGGGATAGTAAATAACTTGGTTAATATACGATGGGTTATTTTGTATTTACATGATGATCATCAGACAACGTTGTGTACATTACAATAGGTCTAGAGTCTGAAAGGAGGCACTGTTGAACATTAAGTTCCTTCCATTTCAGTTAGAAACAAATAGAAAAGTTCATTAGAAAAAGTAAGAATTCCATCATTTCTAAACTCATAGAGGTATAATAGAAGAGTGCGCCAAAGAGCTTAGGCTTCATTTCGATTGTCACAAATAGAAGTATCACTAACTATCTCACGGACTCACATAATGAGCTTCACTTCAAAAAATGACTTACTTTTAAAGTATCCTTTTCTTCGCTTCCATCTTGGTTGTCGTTGGCGTCGCTTGTCGAAATATCGGATGCGAGATCACATGTAACCGTCGGTATGACCAAAGGCTGTCGATGTGATTCAATGGTTGCAATTTGACGTTGCGATCCCTCCCTAGGCGACGTGTTGCTGTTCTTGTCGACGGGCGAATTCATTTCGACGCCATTGTCATTTCCGTTTTTCGAAACTGCCGGCGTCGTTGTAAAACTGGTAACTTGGTCCTGTGGGTTGGGCGGGCGTCGTGGCGGCTTCTTGATCCCGCGACGTGCTCGCGCCTTCGCCGCATAATAAATGCGAATGTACACGAAGACCATAATGCACGATGGAATGTAGAAGGAGCCCAACGCCGAGTACAAAACGTAGCCCACTTCTTCACTTAACTAAAACAGGAAGAAAAATAAAATCAGTCTATTTATAACACCTACATAGGTAATACTTGAAGACTATTTTTAAGGAAGTGAATATTTTTGAATTCGAATTAAGTATCAGATTTATTTATAGTATTCCTTAAGTGTTGTGGTATATATAATTATATTCGTTGTAATGCCTGTATCATGTTTCTTTATAACCAGGAGAGTGCTATTAACGAGCTTCCCTTCAGTGAAGATTGCTGCTCTTCATAAATTATTAATTAAAACCACCGGAATTTAAAACTGGATAATGCAAGCTCGTTGTAATCTATTAAGATGCTTATATAGCGTCGCTACGAAGACGGTGGAAGCTCCTACTTTACATTAAATTATAACTCCATAGAATGTAAATTACTAAAAAATTAAATTAAATATATTTTGTAGGTGACAATTTACCACTTCGAATGAATAAAATTAGTGACTTAATGACATAAATTTTCTTCAGTGGACATTGAATCGTTCATCAATAAAAATTGTTTTTCTTGCTGTAGTATCTGCCTACAGAAATATCTATATCCATGTAATATGGCATTTACAAACTTATAAAGTTGGATACAAATAAAGTAAAATTATGACATAAATTTCTCTAAAAGGCATAATTAATTTAAATTTGGTACAGCAAAAAGTAAATTTCGTCCGTTGATTCTTACAAAAATAGATACACTCTGAAAAAGGTAAAGTACTCTTTGCATACCTACACTAATGGCAAAAAATTGTTTACAGAATAGGGAGAACATCGTTCTCGAGCTAACGAGTCTACATCTTGAATACTTGATATTTTTTAGTATGAATTAATTTTCCAAGTATGAATGGGTAATTAGAGTCGAACCTAATTACGTACCCACTATAAAATCGCAATGTTTTTTCATAAAGAAAATCAGACGGTGGTTTATCGCAGATTGTAGCAATACATCTGTTCTCATATGTAAAGGTCTTTATATTTTTAAATCAAAATATGAATATCACCATTTTTCTGGTTCTAGAATCCTTTTGAGGTTACTCATGTGTGCACTTATTGGTCTGTCAGAGCATCTTTTCAAGAAACGTTTAACTTAAGTAAATAAAATGATAATAAATCTCAGATTTTATATTTTTTCCGAAATTTGAGTACCTATAACATGTACCTAACTTTATGCTTCATATTTTTTAATTTATTTGCTCTTAGAAAGCAATTATTTTTCAAGTTTGTTAAAATATCCTTTTCTGTTATTTGATTTTTCAATTTCAGCAAATTAATCTGATTTGATTGTATTTGCTGAGAGAAGAGGAGGAGGAGACTACCAATCTTAGTACATGAAGAATCTTTAAATATCAAAGTCTGGTAATTACTACGTCTATGTATTTCAGTACGTTTTATATTAGTGAACATTAAAAAAAAATTGTACAAAAAGAACCTAGTCACCAAATTTTTTCGGGTCGTTTCCATTACTCAATCATCCTTTAATCATAAATATTGAACTAAATCTCCATATAGGTATTGGATTGGAATAAAATAAATTTTTTAGAAGTATAAACGATTTTAAAATTATATTGGGAAAAGCACCCTTCAGGGCATCGTGTTTTATTTCTTTAAGCGCGAGAGTGAGGTGGAAATTTCATTTCCGCAAAGTATCCGTTGAGTCAGGACTTCGGTTCGTGGAGTTAGTAACATTATGAGAAAATTGGGTAGATATAAGTAACCTAACAAATCCGTTCCGAGCGAAAGAAAAACTGTATAATTTCTCGAATGATTTATAGTACTTAATCGTATCTGTTCGCTGTGTTCATATAATGTGGATGTGGAAGCTTTGATAGTGATGGATTTTATACGTTGTATATCCTTTGCAGTGTCCTTATTGTGTTTTCGTTTGAAAAACTAGCAACAGGTTACAACCATCTGTCATAAACTACGAAAATATAATCTACATCTATGTAGTTCTATGTGAAAAATGATTTTCAAAAAAAAAAGCTTATTCTATGACGAAATTGAATTGAACTGGAATATATTTTCGAGCTAAAGAGGGGATAAGTACAAGTATTTGAGGTGGACATTTTCGACTTTAGTAATTAAACGATAAACTTGAAAACGGTTTAAGTTAATGAGAATAATTATAGGAATTTGCTCGTCGATGATACAGCCAAATTTCAACGGTGAAGTTTGCGAAGCATAACGGAAACGTTACCCTGCATAACAACCCCTACTTTTCAGTTGAAAATCAGTAATAATAATAATAATAATAAAACGAATTGCTTAATTTAATTATATTTTCCACAATGAGACTGTCCTATCACATTAATTTACGACGGAGGTTTTGAAGGACTACAAATGAACAAAAATTCACAAAGGATAATAAGAAAATGAACAACTTCCCCTAAGTGAATGAAACAAAAGGGTTAAAAATGGAATTTCCAAAGTCAAACATGAAAATATTAATATATTTATTCATGATTTCCGAACTAAAATGAAAGGCATTTCAAAAGGTAGAGGTAATTCAGAATTTAATAGATTACAATCTTAGATGGTTGGGCAGTGACAAAAACCCTTATTGGATTTACATTAATTTATTAATTGCACGAAGAGGTAATTAAAAATACGTATGTGTAGAAACTTAATATTAAGGCCCAAATGTATATACAATACAATCCAGTAAAGTCCGTCTCTGGCTAATATTGTGGTTCATCAGATATTAAAATACCTCTAGAAACTTTCTTAAGACTAGCCACATAGTGATATGTATACTGGATGATTATCTTTGAATGGTTTGTGTTATAAGTATGTTTATAAAAATTACAGTATGAATAACAAACACGAACGAAGCCTTTCTTTTTTCCTAACCCTTGCTCCTCCATCCTTCCATTTTTTACCCAATATACCATTTGGTGTTTTATAAGGTAACCTCCTCTTTCTACCCCTTTTCTGAACGAAACTTTATAGATGTAGGTAGGTACTCTTATATTAAAAGTTCTTTGATGTTATTAAATTACTTGTCGCGATAAGCACATCGTCCTGTATAGCAAGAGGAAAATATTCGAAACTCTTTCACATAACAGTTTCTTTTTCTTTCTGCTTAGCCAAAGGGTGAATTTGTACTTGCGGATCCTTGTTGCTGCATCTGCCTTAACGACAGCAGAATTTATAATCGTAGACAGCCGATTCCATTACAAAACTTCCGTACGGGCATCGATCGAACGGAAGGAATTTAATAGAGCGCCGTAAATTCCTTTCTGCTACGAAATGATTTCAAAGGAAAAATCGGACAACTTTAAACCTTACCCAGGTCGAATTTAGCTGCAGCGACGACTGCTTTGATCTGATTATAAATGTGCATTTCCGCTCAACTCTTTCGGCTATTTCTTTGCCACTATTCAGTGTATTCTAAATGCAACATCGCTACCGAATACACTTTGAAGGACGAGTATTTTTGGAGTACTGAATGGAAAAATTTGAATTCGTATTAAATAAAACAGGCTGCAAAAGTTTTCAGAAATAAAAAACTCTAATGAAATTTTGAACTTAATTCATTTGAGAAAAGAATAAATGAATGTAATTTAAACTTGTTTTTGAAAGAAAATGTAATAAGCTATGGTGCGTATTTCCTATAACAATTTTTTATTGAACGTATATCACCAGGTTTTATTGGTTATATACAGTCTGGTCAATTTAGACATTCGAAGCTACATAAATTCCCACCAAGCTGAAAATCGGTAAGATCGTTTAAAATATGATTAAAAATAAAATTTGAAAGTTTCCCATCTTTCCCCTGTATGGAAAAAATTTTATTCAAGGTCAAAGGTCAAAAAAATGAGTTTTTCGCGATTTGCAGCAAAACGGTAAGTTTTATTCGAGGAGTTACAGAATACCGATTCCGTACAATTTCTATTCTACCCCACCACTTCTATTCGATTTCAAGCATCTCTATTCGATTTGGAGTTACAGAATAGGCCTGAACATCTGTCTCCTGTTCAATTGTATGCGTGGCTAGGGTCTTATACCTGCTTTATGTCAGTGTGCCCAATAAATGAAATAATCAGGCCTATTCTGTAACTCAATAGAAATGTAGGCATCGAATCGAGATGTGGAGAGATCGTAATGTACCCACTTCTACTGCGTCTTTCAACGTCGATTTTTGGTATTCTGTAACTAAAGTAGACGACGCGACAATCGAAATTTATGATTTCTACAAGACGTTAGGTGAAAAACGCGGCAACACTGCATTTTTCATGCGAATATGGGCCTTAGTAACCATCTGACAGTTGGTTATTTTAACCTAACCGAACTAATAAAGCAAATTTGTGTTGAATACCGAGAATTGAGAGTGACGTACCCAAGGGTAAACCAGATGTCCAGTGAAACCCTTAGCAGGTAGAGAAATTCACACTGCCTTAAGAACCACTTTAAGCAGTAGGCGCATGTGCGAAGAGCTTTCTACCATCGAAATAACGATTTCGACAGCTTCCATGCAGTCGAAATGTCATATTTCGATGGTCGACTTTACATTTCGATTCGAGGAGTTACAGAATACCGATTCCGTACAATTTCTATTCTACCCCACCACTTCTATTCGATTTCAAGCATCTCTATTCGATTTGGAGTTACAGAATAGGCCTGAATGTTAGTATCAGGGTTGCAAAATTGGGGATTTTCCCCCAAAAAATAGGGGATTTTTTTCGTTTGGGGTATTTTTTGGGGGTATATTTTTCAGGGAAATTCTTCTGGGGAAAAATTTTCCTCTACAATCTTTTTTCTATTTGCACTAAATATTTTCTAGTTCTTGGGGATTTATTTGTCACATAGCTTATTTTGGGGTATTTTAGAGATACATCTTTTATAGATAATTTTATGGTCTACAATTTTTGTCTGGGGTAATTTTATGATAAAACTTACCGTTTTGCTGAAAATAGCGAAAAAGTCATTTTTTTGACCTTTAACCTTGAATAAAAATTTTTCCATACAGGGGAAAGATGGGGAACTTTCAAATTTTATTTTTAATCATATTTTAAACAATCTAACTGATTTTCAGCTTGGTGGGAATTTATGTAGCTTTACTCTTATTTTTTGGTCTAATTTGACCGGACTAATAATAGTAGGTATCACATTTTGACAAATATATTTTTCTGTGTACGGTTGTAATATGAACCAACTTACAAAAAAGGGGAAAGAATAAATAGGAAAACAAGATTATTTGTTTTGTGATATCAAAAGGAAATGTTATTTATTGTACATAGAAAACGTGTTTTCATAGATATTACCTTCAGTTATGTTCTAAAAAAGAAGTTTTGGTTTAAAACCACAAAATTGTTTCAAATCAATTATGTCATCTATCCCTTAATACCTACCTGTAAAATTAATAAAGCCTTTGAGTACTTTTACTCATTACTTTGTTAGAAATAATAATTCGACTTATTTTATAGATATTTAAGTACTTATAGGTAGTTCACAGATTATTAAAATATTTGAAAATATCATTAAAATAAATGCGAAACTGGAAAGTAAATTAAATAAAATGAACTAAAAATTCAAATTTTGTAATTTCCACTGTTTATCTTTAATTTGTATTTACAATTGTTTCGCCCTACTAGGGCATCTTCAGAAGACGTATAACTGAAAATAATTTAAGCTGTTCTTATATTTATATGTACAATGAGTAACTTAGTCTAAAGTGGTGTGTTAGGGGTAATTTTTATGAGTTTATTTAAAATCGTTGACTGGTATACATTTTCTATTTCGTTCAAAACAATTTCATCGTTTGTTACTTTTTTGTAAACAATGCAAAATATTAAAATTATCTTTTATATTAAATTCATGATTTTCGTTTTTAATATAAATCATAAACGTTGATTTTTGATATGTTCGTTAACTCTATTTTTGAATGTCCCTTCTGTCTGTCCTATATATGTATGGCCTTGCAAGTATCTATTATATAGTGATTTGTAGACTCCACTTTTGTTCATTTTTTCTGTTTTGTCTTTATTGTTTGTTTTGATAAATAATATGATTAATTTTGTTAATTAAAATCGAATTTGCACAAAGTAACGGCAGATACAATCAATTATTTGGATAGTAAAAATGTTCCAAATTCTTGGATAATAACGTAGATACATATAAAGACATATGTTAATGTAAATTAAACGAATGCTCAGAAGAAACATTAGATAGGTATAGTTAGTTAGGGAACATGAAGTGCATTGACAACAGTATCATATCTATATTTCATTCACGTTTCACTAACAGTACTTCCGGTGAATATTAATAAGGTTCCCGGAGTTTGCCAGATCGACTTCCATTTCGCTCTGAAATTAAGTCAAATTCGTCATTTGAGTTATAGTGAAAATCCCTATTACCTGTCTGCCGGTGTAATCGTGTAATGGTTATGGATGGTGAGATACGTTCCTGCATATAATATATGCATTGGCCCATATCATATATTACATAATACCTTCCATTGGAAATCTGCATTAAATCTACTACTGTTGGTAGGTACCTATGTGTGGTAGGTAATTATTCCGAGGTCAAATAGAAATGTTCAATTTTTTTGGGTGCAATACCTCATTGACATATAAAATTGAATTGGTCTTTATTTATATTAAATAATAAAAGAATGTTTTTCAATACATTATTGTTCTTAAATTCACCCTTGTATGCAAATATTTAGAGATAATGAGAGCAAAGGATGTAAATGTAATAATAAACGAAGGAACCTGATGTCCTGTGGAAGTCTTGTATGGGAGTGCCCATCAAATCCACAAATTCTTACTTCCTTTAAAAACTGTTACTCACAGATATATATAGATACATATATCTATTTATGAGAACCTCATGCGAGTATTTTATTAATTAATTAAGTTTCTTATCCTTACCTACTATAATACACGCTTACGTTATAAATAAATTCTTAAGAAATCTTATTATTAGTTCAAAGTTTGACTCTTGTACATTTTGACACTTAATTACCGAATACATAGTCCTGCAGATAATATATGAATTGTTAACTGTAAACGATTTATTGCAGTTGTCTATATTTTAATGATAACATTCAACCTACGTAAAAGTCGGAATCGTAAAGTTAATTGCTCGTGTATTTGCAATATAAAGCGTCGGTTAAAATTCTGCGACTTCCAATTAATTTGCCTTTTACGTCCACGTCGTAAAAACGGGCTCTTTAATAAGATGCAACTTTGCAACTGTTTCGTACGTAAAACCTGGTCAATAAATTAAAAAGTTGTCCGACAGCTGCCTCCAATGATTTCGTGGATTTTTATTAATTTCGGGTAGAAAACGCTGACCACGAGAATAATGACCTGTTATAAAAGGTTATTGCTGGCGCTCAGATGTGGTGCACCGCATATCTATATACGTACATAGAGACTAGAGCACGAGTCATTCGAGGGTAGTAGATGAATTACCACCACGTTCACCCATACACATACATTGCACACATTTATACGAAGAAACAATAGACTTCGTTTATGAATAGGTTATGGAGAGAGACTCGATCAAATACTGACAGCGGCAGCAGCAGCAAAAATAAAAGTGGAATTAATTAAAATTGAACTGGACATAGCAAGTATACCTACCGCTATTGGCTGGTATATCGTGTAGTAGCCCCGCAGCATCTACCTACGTACATGTGTGGTGTAGGTTAAATAACGTGACTGGTTTGAGAATTGAGGTATGCTACTGTTTCCATGGCTTTGTTTTGTATTGGCCATGGACTAATCAATACGTTTTAGGTACATGATCGTGCCAATATTGCGGCTCTCTATATGAAAGGGCTAATTAATAATAAAAATCTAATAACGGCAAAACAATATCCAACTCATGTGTTAGGTCGAAAATAAAAACCAAATAGGAAATTCATTTTTCTTCTTGTGCAGTTTTTTGACTGTAAGTTTTGTCTGGTTCGGGAATCTCGACTTGGACTTTAAAATGATGCTGTAATTTTAATATTTAAACAAAAAATCCTGTTATAACAAAATTCTAGATAAAGTAAGATAGAACTTTAGGGATAATCCTTATAAATAATAAATCAAATAGCCAGGTAAAGGATTTAAAATGCAACGGGGTTTATAAGATAATCCATTGACACACGTTTCTTGGAACATGTACGAAATATAAAATACAACAAATACCTATTGTATCAATTATATTATATCCACTTGTTTTTAATAAAAATAACATAAAAGTATTAGGTCGCCAAAAAAGTGAAAAAGTTTAAGTTAATTACGAAATTTTAGAAATAAAAAAACAATAAAATTGTAACCAATGACCAACTCGATTTTGGGAATAACTCCATCTAAAATCCGGAACTTAGATAAACAGGGTTTTTCAAGTTGATGGGCTATTAGAAGTATATTAATTAGTAGAAGGAATTAAATTCTGAAACTTGGGCTCATTTGGTTATTGTTTATGCCGCTTCTTTTAAAAATATTTTCAAGTTCGAATTACATCCGGTTATACCGGAAGTCGATACCAACTTTGTTATTTTAAATGGAATGGTATATTTTTTACGCTGAATTCGAATTAAACGTGTAATTCTAAGGTAAGTTTGATAACCAACTTGTACACCTATGACGATCGGTTTCTGAGTTAATTTAATTTATAGAAAAAAAATCGCTACCGCAACCCAAATCATAAAAAATCATAACTTCCACAAAATACGACTTAAAGTGTTGAAATTTTTACTGGTAATAGCTGAATATTAGTGCTAACGCCTTGACAAAATTGAATTAAATAATTTATACAGGGCGTTCAAAATAAAATTCTAAAATTGAAAAACTTCAAACACGAATTACCTCGTTTTTTCGAATGGCACCTACTATTTTTTATTTTTTCAATCGGTTCCGTTTTTTCTCCTCTTTCGATCTATATGGATACTTCCTATTTTATTTGAAAATTTTGGAATAATTTAGAATTATTACTTAAAATAGGAAGTGTCCATATAGATCTAAAGAAGAGAAAAAAAGGAATCGATTGAAAAAATAAAAAATAGTAGGTGCCATTAAAAAAAACGAGGTAATTCGTGTTTGAAGTTTTTCAATTTTAGAATTTTATTTTGAACGCCCTGAATAAATTATTTAATTCAATTTTGTCAAGGCGTTAGCACTAATATTCAGCTATTACTAGTAAAAATTTCAACACTCTAAGTCTAATTTTGTGGAAGTTATGATGTTTTATAATTTGGGTTGCGGTAGCGATTTTTTTTTTATAAATTAAATTAACTCAGAAACCGATCGTCGTAGGTGTACAAGTTGGTTATCAAACTTACCTTAGAATTACACGTTTTATTCGAATTCAGCGTAAAAAATATACCATTCCATTTAAAATAACAAAGTTGGTATCGACTTCCGGTATAACCGGATGTAAATCGAACTTGAAAATATTTTTAAAAGAAGCGGCATAAACAATAACCAAATGAGCCCAAGTTTCAGAATTGAATTCCTTCTACTAATTCATATACTTCTAATAGCCCATCAACTTGAAAAATCCTGTATACACTGTCGGTTGGCCAAGAATACTCATCAAGTTAACAAAATCCTATTTCTTCTAAAATACCATTATTCAGCTCAGGATTAACTAGTCCTTCTTACCACTTAGTACAGCATATCGTAATTCGACAGGATTTTCTTCCTACAAAAATATTAAAGACATTGTCCAACAAACCCGTTAATAAAGATGAAGGAAAATATCGATCTCTATAAAAAATCCCATAAAGTACCAAAGCAGATTACCCGTTATAAACGAGGGTGCTAAAAAGCGTAATAATTTTAATTTTTTTGTGAAATACTTTTGTATCGCCTTATCAATTCACTACACCTGGCAAGTATATAAATTAGTAAATGTTAGTTTCCGAATATCTTCTCAACTTATTTCCGCTGTAGAATTATTATATTCTTATATATTATTTTGCTGAAAGATAGGATATCGTTATTTTCTAATTAATTTAGACGTATGTAAGTGCTTACAATTCTCTAATTAGTAGAACCGTAACTACGGATATCTATCTTTTAAATGAGCATCGTGTTCTGGGATTTCCTGCCGGTTGCAGTACGTGACATGCATAGTGCACCAGATAAATAATACATTTGAAATTTTATTGTTTTTTCGTTATTTGTTTCTCTAGTTTGAACGGGGAAATATTCAAAAGGCGTACATATATGCAAATTCGCTTAAGCACCCTACAGGTAACAACGGCATTTTGTGTTACATTTTCTTTTCGCCTTGGGCTAGTTAATCCATTTTCGCTGTCTGTTGTTTCAGAAAGCAGAACGCTGAAAAACCTTTCTATCGAACACCAGAATTTTCAATCGGAGAAAACTTCGAACAACTGTCGAAAAGAATTGGTAAATTCGATAAATATTGAGCTGTAAATTGTAAATTGTGAAAGAACAAATAATGTAAATTTCTTGTGTGTCTCAAAGAAATAGAAAATACTCACAAAGTTGTGGTACTTCAGTACTACACTATATTTTCCACGAAAGGTGGTACAAATAACACAAATTTTGCCTGGTGTGGCCAAAAAGAAATTAATAATACCGTCTTTAGTTCCACATAGAAGTACTAATTGGAGAATTTTCGAAATTTACTGGACAACTAGCGAGAAAAGAACTGGAAAATGTTCTAATTAGTAACTTATTTTTATTACATACAAATGCAAGTAGTGAGATTCTTGATACAAAAGGATTTTGTGTCAAAATTCAAAATTGTTTAGGTACTTGAGTTCCAATCTCTATCTACAGTTAGAAGTTTCAATAGTCAGCTAATTTCGGAAAATTTATTAATATGAGTTAATATTCAAAAAAATATCCACTTCATATTTATTAAAAACAAAAAACAAATAAAACGTGAAGTTCTGATTACATACCAATTTTTCAATGATTCAGTATTTTTATGGTAATTTTTGATAGCACTGCAGTTCGTATATTTGTGCGAACATGTTATCTAAAAATAATTTTAACAGCTGTAGTTTAATCAAACGTATGCAGTTTTAATGCAGGTAAATTTTGGATATATATTAAAGTCCTTTTTAATCTACTGAATACGTGTTGGAAAAGTACAGTTTGCATGGGAAAAAAGCAACTAGAAAAAGGCCTAGCGAAACGGATCTATTCGTTACGAATATAGCATGCTCATTCTGGGGTGTAAAATAAATGCTAATTCTGTTTGATATATGTTACATGCAATTCTGCAATGCATACAAAAAGCGAATACATTTTATCCGGCAGGCACTAGCAGTGTACGTTTGCATTAATTATGATAAATTACAAATTCTAACGGCCCCGCCACTGTTAAACTACAGTGGGTGGTACAATAGTTACTTCGCACTTTATTCCGTGACAATAATTTAATGTTGCATGTATTGCCCTTACACATAAGTATATTTGTGTACATTGTGTATTGTAGATAATAAGTAGTCTAGGTATTTTTAGGGTTCCGCACCTCAAAAGGAAAAAGCGGAACCCTTATAGGACCACTTCGTTGTCCGTGCGTCTGTCAAGACCCTTTTTCTCAGGAACGCGTTGAGGTATAAAGCTAAAATTAATACCAAATACTCAGGTCTTTTGTCCCTTGGAGCTGTGAAAAAATCAAACTTCTAAGCCAACGCAATCAAAAGATACAGCCGTTTATGCCGCAAATTTCCGCAAATTTTCGAATCAAAACCTACAGGGTACTTCCCGTGAACTCAGAATCTTGAAATTTGGTACAAAGCAACGTCTTATAACACAGATAAAAGAAAAATTGCGAAAACCGTAAATTTTTAGTTACATCATATAATAAAAATATTTTTAATAATTTTAAAGTTACTACCCCTTTGCTCATGAACGCGTAGAGGTATTAAATTGAAATTCATATCAAATACTCAGGTCTATAATACCTTTAAGCTGTAACAAAATCAAACTTCTATGTCAACGCAATCAAAAGAAACAGCAATTTAAGCCGCATATTTTCAAACTCGCAACTACTCGCAAGGGAATCAAAACCTAAAGGGTACTTCCAGTCGATTTAGAATCTTGAAATTTGGCATGAAGCAATGTTTTATAGCTCATATAAAGGAAAAATTCCGAAAACCTTAAATTTTTAGTTACATCACATATAAACAGGTTTGTACGGAACCCTCGGTGCGCGAATTCGACTCGCACTTGGCCGGTATTTTTTTAATTAAACTACAACTTGCCATGTGATTTTAAAATGCTCCAACTATGATTACCACATTAATTTATTAGTTTCATCCCTGAACTTTTCAGGTAGAAATTTGTATTTTTATCAACCCTTAAAGTAAACATTTCTAAATTTTACAAGGTAATTGTGAAGTCAATTGAAAGAAAGCCTAACGTATTTAATAAATGTCCTTAAAATACATTAATTTGTTTCGTTCTCTTTTATGTAAATATACAACTATATTATAATGTCATACTACTTGCCTATTTATTTTCACAAATTTTCCTCCAATTCTGTTTATGACTCCAGTAAAGTAATGTCCTGCAACTACAAATGTGCCACCGGTATCGATTGCCTGCTGAATCAACTCATTAACTACATGTAGATACTTGTTTACTATTCCTTAGCCGATTATAAATCAAAGAAGAAACTGAAAAAAAACTCATTTTCCCCAAAAGGGTGTGAATTTAAGTAAAATAAAGCTGTGATGTGTAGCTTTAAAATTTCATTCATTCTTTTACTTTTATTTCCCTTTTTGAGTTAGCTCGAAAATATTCTCATTTAAGTGTTGATTTATTGTATCTGTCGACCTACATACTCCCTGAAAATGCCTGCGGGAGGAGCGACTAACCGTTACACAACCTCGTTTTCGCACTTCTTATTATCAGCCTACTTCATTTTTATGGCATTAAATTTTAAGGACCAGAGTTTCGTTCTAGTCGAAAGAGATTTTCACTTGCCCTTTTAAATTTCGCTATCTATTTATGTAATTATTTCAATTCTGTGGCCAGTTCGAGAATGAACAAGTAAATTTATATCTAAATGTGTAAAATCAGTAACAAAAAATTAATATGCTTTTATAACAACGCAATATGAAACGATGTAGGTAATACAACGAAATGAAAATAACCTGCTTCTGTTGATGAATAAAGTCTAAAGTTGATAGTTAACAAGATCTTGAATGTATAATGCCTACTGAAATTTTCATTAGACCCTCTTACTCAAAAAAATTGCTTAACAGTGGGAAAGCACATGCGGAAAAACAGGAGCAAATTTACACAAAAATAGCGAACTGAATTTTAAGGCTGAATTGACCCAGTTGGTTTTTTTGGGATGTTGTTTGTTAGTTTAGATAAGCACCAGGTCTTTTTGTTACATGTCAACCAAATTAAATTGAAAAGGATCAAAATGATATTGTCTACTATTTTGCTCAGAGTAAACAAATTGGAACTGTTCCTGGCGGTTATTGAATGACCTACCTTTTATAAGTAAGATAAATATTTAAGAATACCCTCTTTTTGTAATCCCCGGGATACAATAGTTCCTGTATAATAAATTTGCCATCTACGTGTTTTCATATTTTTTTTCAGCACTAACTTTTTTAGAAAAAATGATATTCATAATTAGAAGAGAGGATTTTCTTTAATCATTGCAATTTTCCACGAAGTGTAGCTTAATTTCATTATTTTAATTTCAAAGTTTTGCCGATTATTATAATTACTAAACTGCTAAATGTTTTATATAAGATAAAACATTAAGATTAGTACCAGAATGTTGAGACAGTTACTTACGGTTAAAGCAACCAGTTTCGTGTCCAATTAAATATTAATCCGGGCTGAAAGAGAAAAAGAATTATGTCGTAAAGGAAAACCGATTTGGAAAGTGCTTTACCACGCAAACGTTCTGTCACGGAATAGGAAATCAGTGATTAAAGCTTTACCGCCGTAAATGAAACTTTTCGTTTAAGTTCAGACCATTAGCAGCTTTTTGGGGTGATTCGAATAAATATTAAACGGAAGGGGTCTAAACAGATAGTTAATCAAATTGAAAATTAGACTTTAAATTAGATTCAACACGAAGGATTTGACATATATCGCCTACATTAAATAGCAGTTTATAGGTATGTACAATCATTTTATAAATAATTTTCTGATTCTATTTAATAAAGATACAAGAAAGTATGCCTTTCTAACAACAATAGTAAAGTATTTCTAAAATAGTTGAATGGTTTTTTACTTTACATAACTGTTGTTGATTTTATTGGTGAGATTACGTCGTATCTATTTTAATAATAACAAATAAAAAGTAGTTCATTTGAGTGATTCAAAAATAAAATTGGGAGTTACTAAAATACCGACATAAAATAAAATAAGATCCACTTTTTACTAAGTACTTTCAGTGGAATGCCCTGCTAAAAAGGCCTTTATATTTATAACATCATAGATATAAATAAGATAATGTGGAACTAGAAGCAGTATATAAGATTATTGGATTACTTAAGGTGGGTTGAAGACTGGCCTCTTGTTTAAACGAATAACAATATTAATGTTGGGAAATACTTGCTTCGAACTTTCAACAAAACTTTGAACTGCCTTAAAGCGTAAATTTCCGGGAGTTTTGATAACAAAACTTTTACCGTTTCACGATGACGCTTGGCCTAATTCTGTTCAGAAAACGCAACAATTAATTTGAAATTCAATGGGAAAGTTTTTAGTTGTGCTCCAGATTTTTCGAATATGGAAAATAACTAAAGATTTCTAAACAACAATTGAGAATCCCAAAATCCTAATTTGAACTATAAAGTTTACGTCTTTCTTTACTTTTACTTTGTTAGTACTAGTATTTTAGTGAACGTATTATTTACCTAATGATTTTGAAAATCCCAAAGTACCAAGGTATCCGAAAGAAACTAGGAAAACCATCTGATTTGGGTTGCGATTTCAAACTTATCAATTTTTCTTAGCACGTCGTAGAAAATTTAGGCGGAAAACCGATCACGTATTTAACTTTTAATGCTAAACGTAATGTATCAACCCTACCCTCCTATTTTGCACTAGAAAATATGACCTAATGACATTAGCAACTGGTGGGGATAAAACACTCAAGAATTTTTTTTATAATAGGTAATATGAATTTTTTAAATTATTAATTATGCATTAAATTTTAAGAGCATGATATAAATAAGCTCCAACTCTGATGACGGTTTTACAAAATTCGGTTTATAATAAATTTTAACGAGACTTAAATAATGTAGAAAATGCATCATTGTTTGTTTAAGAGAGATTTAAAGAGACTGACGACATACAAAATTACTTTATTAGGAATTAGGTAACTCCTCTCTTCCTGGATATGTCAAAACTTTTCCTGTTTGAAAAATAAATTTGTAACTGGTGAATAGGTATCTTTACTTTGTATAATCAGATCCGACCGCGAGTTCGAAACTTTTATGTCTGGAGTTTCTAAGTGTACGAATGTCATCTTGAAATTTACTTATTTTTTAACTTTACATTATTTGTAGTAGCTGCACCTGTCAATATTTCCGAACTTTTCGATTCCTGTAATTGATCTCATATGTTTATACAAAAATTATTTACACATACATTATACATTATGTATTTATGTTCAGGTTAAATTAAATCTCATAGCAACTTTTTGGTCTCGAAATTTTGTTTATTTGGATAAATTTTCGTTAGAATTATTGTTCTCCTCATTAAAGATATTTAGTTTTCTTCTGAACTACCTCTGACCACACCTAGTTGTCCTATTAGAATTTGTTTCGTTCTTCGGACTAAAAAGTCAGCGGAATTCAATTACAGGATTATTGTTGGTTTATTTCATACAGACCTTCGAATCCTATTGATCTAGTAGGTACCGTAGGTACCTATCCATAATATGAACGTGAGTGTATATGTAGATATCTAATATAGATACATATATATGTATGTGTATGTGTCGCTTTTGTCCCGTTCAAAGCTATTCGCTTCAGTCGAATAGAATTGTTAGGGTCAGTATAATTAACAGCCACTGGCAACATAGACCCACGACCCAATCTACGTGTACACCATATGCCATACACGTAGTAATTTATTCGTTATAAAGCTCGCCAGTTTCTCTGGAAGAAGACGAATATAATTTCGAGCAATGCCACAGGGACCACTGTATATTTACTTTATAAACAGAACCACTTTTCGACGTTATCAGCCACATGAATAGAACATTTTGGTCAATTTGCTTCATTTGTTTCATGTTACAGTTACAAGTTTTAATTAAAGTACCCAAAACTTAATACCTATGTACCTCCGTACGTGTAGACTAAAATGAATTATTATGTAGGTACTAATTACAGCTCCAAATTTCTTGCAACGTTTTCGCAAACATACAGCAGCGTTAACCCTTTGCAATTCTAAAACGAATTAAAGCAAACGAGGGGATCCGTAAGACGGGTTTCCTTCGCTTTAAAGAGTGTATAGCCCTTTTGAAGATCTCTGTTTACTGAAGCGTCTATCCTATGAATTAGTAATGATAATTCGTAGGGGTTTATAAAGATAAATGAAGATTATTTGATTTATAAATCATAATGTTTACCTGTCATTTGCAGTACCTATCACAAGTGGATTCAGCTCTTTTACTTATTTAGGTTACGTTCCAGAGTACGTCTTTATAAATAAATAATGAAGAGGAACAAAAATTAATACCTATAGGCACCTAAATAATTATGAGTTGATTCGTACATTTCCTTTATTTATTTCAATGTAGATAATAACACATAATTCCTAGCATAAATAATCTTTCTATTGCATTTTTTTTCTATAAACTAATACTCAACAAAAGTGCAAGCTTCATAGTGTCCATGTCAATAAGCTTGTGGAATATCTTTTTTGTTGTTTTGATACATATCCTTAAAATTTATATGCAGTAACAAGAGTGTTGTTTATTTTTCCATTTTAATTTATCCAATACTGGTAGCAAGAGACGCTGATTACGTATCTGCACATTTTATGTATCGTGGAAAATTGAGGGCATTAATTTAGGATTTTTTCGTTCACCGTGGACTAGGTGCAATTTCCATATTTAACGTTATGTAACGGAAATTAGCACCGCATTAGGAATCTATTTCCGCCAGTTGAAATGCATTCCCTGCAGCCGTTTAACTCCCATTAACTTACAACCTGCTGTTTTTAGTTGAAATGGAATAGTCGCGCACCCGAAGTTGAAACCATTTATAACTTACGATCCAAGCCGGTCCTCATTAACAAAATAATTATGAATTTTCTGCAGAAGTCGTGCCAACTAAACCGAGGTTAGTCTTCATTAAACCCTGTGGTGCTTTTTGTAATTAAGAAATCGCTTTTGTTAATCGAATTTGTCTCCAGCATCAACTTCGCTCAAATCCTCAACCATAACCAAAACGAATTACTTACTCAAAACGAAAATAAAACTTTACATTTAGGTATTCAGATATAATAAATTTCAAATTCTAAATCTATCCATTTTCTCATAATTCCATTGTACAACTAAATATTCAAACAGTTCCTAAAACTGTTTGGAATTTTAGTTTTGTCATGTTTAATCGATTAAGCGGGTATTTGCATTGTACGCTTATATTAAATGAAATCTATCGACATCACTACTGGGTGGTATCGTATGTTTTTTCCATATGAAATCAATAATTCCAACGATAGCCATTAGCTGCAATTCAAGTTTAATCATGTACATTATCGGTTAATTTGATCAAATTAGCGTACAATTTCACCATTTAATCATATGTTGTATGTTAAACATCAGTCAGAAGGAACATATCATTAATCAAAAGCAGCATCGGGAATATTTTTGATTTGACGCTACGAGAGGTATTTGCTATTTGTGGTTCAAATTAATCTAGCATTGACACATAACAAAATTAGATTTGAATATGCATCCATCCAAGACAAAATTATATTTTGATGATGAATAGGTATGGGGCGATGTAATTATCGGATTTTTGGGAAAATCTGAATGAAGGGTACATTTTAAATTTGTTGCAACCTTTTGAAACTTTTCTTTAAACAATATGATGACAATAATTAATAAAGAATATTTTTACTTACATATATTGGCGTTGATGTTTTAAAAAATCAGTAAGTAGTGGATTTATATAAGGGATGCATAATAAACCAGAAAAAACTTTTTTTCGAAATTTATAAATTCACTCGAAAGTGTTTGCAAGGTGCTCAAATCGATTTTATTGAAAAAATAGTATAATAAATTTTGCATGAACTTTAGGGCTCATTCTATGTGAAAACGAAAACAACCCTTCTAAAAACATCATCAGACATCCGAGGGTGAAAAATGAATGGAAATAGTAAAAAAAATAAAAAAATATATTACAATTAAATAACTTATAATTATGTACTTGTGAGCTCTAGAACGCTAATTAAAGAAACTTTTGATACATTAAAACATACTAGAAGCGGAAACAGGACTAAAGAGAGGCAGAAGAAGACATATTAGACTACTAGAAATGAGAGGTGATATTGTAATTGGGAAATCCGATGTTTGGTTGGGGTGGGAAGTAACTAATAAATCTCCAGATTGACGTGACGACCGTATGATGATGAGGATGAGTTATTAGTAAAGTAAATAATTCGTGGATACCTATATATGTAACAAATATTGACAAATGGGTCCCGATTCAATTCTATAAATTTGCTTCAGTGCAGCGGGGTAGATCAGTTTCAATAATTTTCCCATTTTCTCTTGTGCGTATCCCACCCCCCTCCGCGTTTTCACATATTGGAAATTTCCAGATGAACGAAGCTCTTGTGGCCCGTTACATTCTCAGATCAATTTGATTTCGCCGACCGACGGTAGAATTACTAATCGAACAATATTTTTGTTGAATAACTGAAAATAAACTAAATCAATATTGTGGTGGTTATATTCTTATATAAAAAATTATATGATGATAATTTTGAACGTCATTTCTTGAAAATTAACGCTTCAATCTGTCAGCAAGGGGGAACACAACGACATTATTTATTCATCAAATATGTATTCTTTATGTTCAATGCTAAAAAACTTTAAAATAGTCAATCAAAAGTTACTCCAGTTTTTTTTTATAAAAGCCATATAATATAATATACTACCATTTGATATATTAAGTCAATTACGACAACAATATGGCGAACTAAAATTGTAAAAGCTATTACATTAGGAATGAAAGAATTAAATTGAGTGGCAATATAAAATGTATTACATTATAGAAGATGGGTTTGAAACACAAATGAAATGTTTCGTCACCGGTCTGGAAAATTAAAACCTCGTGTTCCGCAACGTAAGAAGAATGATTTACAATTTTACTTGATGGAAAATTCTAGCGCAACAATGAAACATTTGAAAGGAAAACTGCAACAATTTTTTAACTGGAAGTGTAATAGTAGAACATAATTACAGTAAATAACGTAACTATTGAAAGTGAAACGAATATTTTAACAATATAAACGATTAATTAGCTAATTAGTCGCGTCTTTAGAAGAAAAGTGAATGACGTACCTACTCTATTAGCGTTTCAATTAGTAGTAATCAACTTTTCTATTTAAAGGAAATTATTATTTTTACCTATTTATAAATTAAAGATACGTTTGTTGGCAAGAATTGCTCTTTAAACTGTCTGATTTTAATATCACAAGCATCTTTCTTGAAATAATATTTTTACGGTTCCTAAGACACTTTATTAAAAATGCGAAACTTCAAAGTACCGACTTATCAGCTTTGAGCTCATATAATCGCAATTTTTAGCTATACGTAGGTACCGTCTTATTTCCAAAACTTTTTATTACATATATGTTATACATTATCTATGATCAAACTGTTTCTGCGAAAATATTCAGTTGCAAATACATAACAGCAAGCAGAGCAGTTTTTCATTTAGCGAATGTTTTAGTTGTCACGCTGAAATAATTACTTTGAAAACAAAACGTTTCATTTGTGAAAACATTCAGGGGTTTTAACTGAAACGACAGCAAAGCTTATTTCTATGGTAATGCGATCCGTATCTTTTAACGATAACGGAATAGTATTTTGTTTCATTGCATCCACGATCTCTCCCCAAATGAAAAACCATTTATGGCATTTGCCAAGAGTAACGTACGTTTTTGTATTCATTACACAAAAATACTGACAGCATCGCAATATTTAAGTATGGTAGGGGTGGGAATTGAATAAAGTCTTGTTTTAACTCTTTAGGTAGTTTAATTTATTTATTGACAATTTCTTGACATTGAGTGTATAATCTATTCCATGTACTGTAGCATTTTCTAAATGCTTTCGCAATTCTGTGGATATTTTCTTAATTATGTTTATCTGTACATATCAAAATAACATCCATTCATTAAGCTATTTTTTTGTTGCAGAATACAGAAGGAGGTCGCACTGTGACAAGTCTGGTATCTACGAGGGATGTTTCATTTCAATGCTTGCGATCTAATGCAGTCCACAGATTCCTATTAATTCAGAACATATGCGACGAAATGTTCAGGTACCTACTTGTAACCTTTTTAACTTTATGTAATTTTTTATGTTTACCGAAAACCTAATTACATAAAATAATATGCCAAATGTTCATTATCATCTATATTGGTTGTATTACGATGGCATAAAAGATTGTTCTAAAGGCGGGGAGAAAAAAGAAAGAAATTAAAAAGTAATTAGTGCCCAAGTGACTAACTGGCAAAGTTTACTGCCGGCCTATAATTTTCCTCCTACTCTTTGTTTTTGTTGAAGTTTCGTTAATAAAAAGTTGCAAAATGTCACTCAGGCAACGGCTTACTGACACGGGTTTGTAGATCAATGTAAAAAAGGGTCGTTCGGTCGCAAGCTCTTTGGATGCGGTCAGGGAGAAAAATTACCGGTGACCTCTAGCTGAACGCAGCTTGTCGATACAATTCGTCACGGACACATAAGTTGTATATACATACCTACATTGCTGTTTCTAAGTAAATATATAAATCCGAAAGTAAAAAGTAAAATACCTAACAGAGTAGGTACATCATTACTTGTGATCGAGGGTAACATAAAAACCTAAGGTCGAAGGTTATTTCTAAAACTTCATGAATTTTTACTAACAAAGTGTAGGTGGTGTTTATACGTTGATACGATACGCAAGGGTGTTGGTGGTTTTCTTAATATCAGTGGCGACTGGCTCTGGGTGGTCAATTTAGGATACTCCGCCTGGCTTTTTTAATGCATTCCTTTGTATGTTTATTGAAAATTTCTCAGCCTTTGATTAACGAGATGTAGTTACTGGAAAATTAGAATGCGGTGGATCATTGACAAAGTATATTGATAAATTAATATCTCTGAATTTTCACCCTAGTCTCGTAAAATGGATAACTTCATACTTGTCTAACCGTAAGCAAGCGGTTCGTGCACAGGGTTATGTGTCTGATTGGGTTGAGGTGCTCTCTGGGGTTCCTCAGGGCTCACACCTCGGCCCAATACTCTTTATTATATTCATTAATGATATGCTAGTCGACATAAAAAATACGGAAGCTCTAATCTACGCGGATGATGTGAAACTTTTTTATGAAATTTCCTCTCTATCTGATGCCATCAAACTTCAACAAGATCTGGATGTAATTTATAATTGGTCGATAGCAAACTCGCTGGATATTAATACAGATAAATGCTGTGTAATCACCTTTTATAAGAAAAGAAGTGCAACCATCTGTAATTATCTCTTAGGTTCAAATGTTATTACACGCGAATCCTCTGTTTGTGATTTAGGAATCTGGTACTCAAGTGACTTCACTTTTGATAAACATATTCGTACTATAACGAATAGAGCTTTTAGAACACTTGGGTTTCTGAATAGGTCGACTAAAGAGTTTCGGAAATCTGGCTCACTTATACACTTATACAAGTCTTTGGTTCGACCGGTGTTAACGTACGGATCCGTGGTCTGGTCACCTTACACAGACCAAAATGACAAGTTACTTGAAAGTGTGCAGCACACATTAGTTAGGTACTTGTGTTTCAAATCTGGCTCTCCAATGAATTTTATTGACCATGATTACGAGCCAGGTTATCAGCGTTTTTCCATATCGAAGTTAAGTACCGTTCGTCAATATGATGATTGTATGTTCATGTTTAAAATTGTTCGTAACTATTTGTCATGCGAAGCTATATCAGCTAAGATCAACAACAGAGAACTCTCATATAGTCTCAGAAATCCAAGGGTTCTGGAAGAGTCGCATGGTGCTACCAATTATGTGTTTTACTCAACTATCGCTAGACTTTGTAGAACTTGGAACACTCTGTCGGATGAAATTAGAAGCATTGACAGAATTAGTGACTTTAAAATAGCTTTAAGAAACTACTTTTCATTGTAAAGTTCCTAGACCTGTGCTTATTACATAATTATATTGTATAATAATAAATTGTAAAGAGCTAATCAGCTCGTTAAACAACAAATAAATAAATAAATAAAATAAATACCTATAGGTACGAAAAACAAATGGACCAGAGATAACATTTACCATAAAAATGTTTAAAATAAAGCCCGTTGCAATTCTTTAGACTTTAAAGCTTTCCAGATTACAGGGCACTTTAATTAAATTTCAATCAGACAAAGCGCGCCTTTACTATCACGGGCTTTGGTTCCATAAACACAGCTATTTAATCTTAATCGGTAGTCGGCTGTGGTGGAGCCGCGCCAACTTCGATCCGCTTCACATGTAAGATATGGGCCAGCGGCTCTATTTATCAAGCAGTATTTACTTGTCTGAGCAAGTATTGGATATTCGAAGGCTAAATGCCACCCGATGCAATTGCAAAAGCTGCAATTTCATCCCCACCATGCTTCCTCGTTTGTTCAAGAGCTACACATCTCCACAGTGCACAACTAACTCCTTCAGCCACGTTTCTCTGCTTATGCGCATACCCACATCAGTATTACGTCGCAATAAGTTGACACATGTGATTAATAGCAATCACAATGACGTGCTCAATCCCTACTTCAATATTCAACTATGTAATTCCAAAAGGAACCATAGATTTTAGCGTCGTTGGAGATGACACCTCAATTGCTACATAGATTTCTTTATCTTTGTGAAAATGGTTGATTAATGATTGAGATAAGTATGCAAATATAAATTTAAATGAATGTAAAACATTTTTATTAAAATAACATCTTTAAAATTATTGTATATTAATAATAGATACTCGTACAAAGTGTTTATGTGATATCGTTATGCGGAGAAGTCACAATTCAGGAAATTAAAAATGAGGAATCGTCATAATGCGAATCAATAAATAAGACTTATTTCCGGCTTGTGTAAATTTCCGTTTCGGGGGCCTATTGATCTCATTCGTTTTACCTCAAACAACCGCAGCAACCGCAAGAACGCATGGTTCGCAATATCCCGTGAAAATAGCCTGAAGCGTCAGAAAACGAAATACCCTTTCGACTACCTAAAAGCAAAAGGGTTTGATAAAAATAAAAGTAACTAGGCCGGTGCTTAAAACGACGACTGACGATGGCAGCGAAACCAGGGAAGGAAAATCTATAATCGATAACCATTTCGTAGCTCCCCGTTATAATAGGATACCAAATTGATATTAATCCCTTCTTCCATGTCATTTATTCGTCGAACGTTGCGTGTACAGGATGTTGCGGATGTGATGAAGGAACACCAGGATAAGTACCCGATTCATCAGGTTCGTGAGCTTTTCCCAACTGCAATTTAAAGTTTTCCTGATAACAACTCCATAGACGTTTTAAATTAGTTCATTAGGTAAACGAACAAATAAACGATTTGTAACAGTTTCTAACATGATTTAATCTAATTAATTATTATTCCTAAGCGGAAAACAATAAACAATGCTGAAATTGTAGTCGAATAATAAACATTTAATTCCTATTAATTACCAATAACAACCATAACAAGAAAATAAAGATATCAATTTCATGAAGGCTAAAGATACATATATGATATACATATGACTGTTACAATAAAATAAAAATGTTATATTGTACATTTTTTCGTTTATTTTAAGTCTGTACATAGAGATAGGCAATGTATAATAAATTACAGGGTTTTTCTTCTTCTTCTTGACTTTTAAAAACCTTCATAATAACTACTTGAGATTAATGACAATCAAGTAATTGAGTTATCGCAAAAAAATGGTTGATATTTATCGATGATAGTGTTTAATCATCTGTCAGAACTTTCAAATTCAAAAAATAATAATGTCACATGCTTCTTTTTGAAATTTTTCTACCATTCTGCTAACTGTTATTTCAAACTTTTTATTCAATTTTCTCTTCCGGCGGCCGGAGACATCACAAACTGTAATTAAACGTAAAATAATCCACTGGCTTTGGGCCACCCCGTATCTAATAATTTCTACGTATATCTATTTCGGCTTAGTGTATTGTATTATGCAAAAAGTGGTGAAAATACGAATGTCGTTTCCAAACCGAAGCATCAGATACTTTGAGATAGTCGTAGTTTAGAATTATTTTATTTGTGTTGCAGACTTTGTTGCATGAATTGGATTATTCAAAGCAAACGTGAATGTTATTTTGTATTGTGAATTAGCTTCGGTCTCCAGAGGAACGTTTGAGATCCTACATTCACAAATGACCGCTGGGACAGACAGACGTGCAAATAGCGGAAACCTTCGGTTTACTACGAGTAACAACAGTTTCATTCTCACCGTCGCGTCCCAACGCTCTGAAATAGGTTACCACGTAAGGCAATCATTTTCAACGGTGCTTCAATATTTCCTTGCCTTGTTTATTTTCTTTTTAAAGTTTCGTATCAAGAAGAAAAGGATATCCCTTTCGGAGTAGAACATATAGTTTTTAAATGAAAAATCTTCAAAGGTGTTTTTATGTCAAAAAATGCCGAGCAAGTATTAGAATCTAAAGAAATGTTAAAAAGTATATAAATTTTTGATTACGTTGGGATAAAGCTTATTTTCATTTAAACGGAAGTTCTTTTTTTGCGATTCAATATTTCAATAATATTCATAGACAAAAAAAAATCTAAAATAATTTAAGTTGACAACGATAACGATGTTACAGGTAAAAAAATACAAAAATAATTTTACACTTTCGAAGAAAATAATGAATACTTCAGGTATTTTTTCTGTAGGTCATACTTTTTTTAGTTTTATCTTATACTGTCTTCAACGTTTTATAAAATTTTGATTCGAGTTTTTTTATCTAACATCAACTTTTGTTTGTTGTTTTTTTAATTACACTTTGTTTTTTGTTATCCAACATTTCTATGATATTCACAGACCGAAAAATCTAAAATAACACTTTCTTTCAGTGAAAATGATGAATACTTTTAATCCTTTTTCTATAAGTAATTGTTTTTTTAAATTAATTTTTATACTTCCTGGATGAATTCAACGATTGTCAAATCCAATTTCGTCTTTTTTGTTAACTATGAGAAATACAATACATAGAAATATGTTCATGAACAAGCGTTTGGATATATAATACACAAAAATAAGGATACTTATATTATAACGTTGAACAAAAACAAGATCAAATGACTTGGATCGAAACATTGTAAGATCTTATAGTTATCCAAGAGAAAAATAGCCGAGAGCTATTAAACTCATCCAAACAAAAAAGTAATATCATTGGAAGATTATTAATATAATAATTTTCGTTTATAGAGAAATAATCTGTTATTGTCTAAAGCGCTTCAACGGTCAGACGACTTAATTGCCTCAGATATCTGTCTTTTCAAGAACAGCAGCCGTTCCCATTTGATTACAGAAATTAATTTTGTGTTTAAGGAGCAGACCAGGGACTGGCCTTATCAGCTTGCCTCACACCAGTCTCGCAGTGTCGCGGTTTTTGTCCAGGATTCGCTCCATTTCCTCTAATCGCCGCTTTTCGCATTTATCTCCGTTGCCGCTTGTGAACTGCAGCTGTTTACACAAACATGTACTTACTATATATATATATATATATATATATATATATATATGTACATACAACAACAGTGGCAGAGCATCGCAACGCCAACTGTAATTATCCTTTCGTCTTGTTGGAAACCATTTATCAACCGTCGCATCATGTACGAATTCGAAATAGCAACGTCGACGGTGGTTGTGTCACTGGGAAGCTGTGTGTTACGTAATGCGGTGATTATACCAGATGTTGCATCTTCTATTCCACCGTCCCACTTCCATTCATTGACAACCGAATCAAATGATCAGCCATTGTACGGTGTTATGGTGGGCATGTTACTCAACTTTCCTTGCACCTTAATGTAAAACCTTTCTACACGTCGACAGAACAAATCTGAGAGGCTGGACGGGTAAGTTGTAAAGCAACAAGAAGTAGAGGTATTTCAATACCTGACGAACACGAATAGCGTCCTAGAGATATAGGACAATTTGTATCTACAAATATCTTCCATTTTTAGTTTTTTAAAGGACGTTACGCTTTGGTAAGTTTTGGACTGTTTTCAGAAAAGCAGAAGATATTTTCAGATAGATATGATTGAAGGATATACGTCCCACCTGTAGTAAATAATGGATTTTGGCTTGTAGGCCATAAAAAGAAAAAAAATTTCACAAAGAATGTGAATTTTTATGTACAGCCCAAATCGAACCATGGTGCTCGAGCACCGTTTATTTATGTATTCTAAAATAAACGATTTATTAAAATAATGAGCATTATAAACTATTTGACGATTCTGGTTTTAGATCTGTTGCAAAATTCAAACAGAATAATATATTACTTCTACTGAATTTTATTAATCCGGGAATTAACTGAATAAATTACATTAACATATAAAATGAAACGTATGACAAATGAAATTAAAAAAAATACGAATAACTCAAAAAGAAGCAAAATGTAATTGCTTTAGAGAATAATAGAAATAATAAGAATAAAAGATTTATTCGAAGTTTTTATCATTCCCCAACGAAGCTCGCTGATCGTAAAATACTGAACTATAACAGTGTGATACCTTTATTAAGTTTAAGGTTTACTTTCAGAAAACCACGACAAGAAAAATTGTTGTTGGTTCGTTATTTTTCAAGGAAATACCTACATAAAATTGCTCAACAAGGCGATAAAAGTTTTATTTATTTTTAATACTTGGTCAGAAAGTTTTTATTAAATGTACTCAATAAATTATTCATAGAAGAATTTTAGAGGTGGTGTTTAGATTTTATGATTTTGGTACAAGCTTTCCTTCCTCACATGGCCAGTAGATACAGTACATTATGTTTAGTATTTTTCTTTAACATTTGTGGCAAACATTTCAGAATTTCGGTAGAATGGGAGTTAAAAGGTTTCCGCTTTCGAATTGGCCCTTCAAAAAATACTGTTTCGGGGTTGCGATGACGTGGAAACTTTCCAAGATCAAAAAGTCGGCTAGCGCTAACAGCATTTCAAACTGACCTACATCTGTGGTGTGCAGCCAAGCTGAAAAACAATGTTCATCGATATATACGATATAACAAGCGAATTTATTTTATTTCATTTCACTCAACGAAGCCCCGAGTATGTTTAATGTTTTTCTCGTTTTGTTATTGCACGAAACTTCGCTTTACCGATGATTGTAAATTAAATAACAGAAAATTGTTAATTCCCGACCTAATGTTTTGCGCCGATATTTACTTCCGTTATATCAATATAAAAACATTCAATAGAATTGTCATCAATTTCCGAACAATGAATTGATCAAAAGCTTCCGTTTGTATGAAAGCACATTATGTTTTACAATTGACAAAGGCGATCTATTCCGCTTGATAAATTTATAATTGAATACTGTTCACAAAAATCGGTCTTTTTACAAACGTTGTATAGTTTCAACTGAGGTTTTATTGGACTAAAGTCCTTAACTAAAAGAATCTAAACGAAATAAGATAACAATTGGAATCATTAAGAACCTAAAGAAGGATAAAAACCTTTTAGTTTTCACAACACTCGCGTTAGTTGGAAGCTTGTCTTTTTTAGATATTCGTAATTTATTATAAACTTCCTCATTTTCAGCTATACAGAGATAATTAAACTTGTGCATATAAATTTTCCCATAATGGACATTGAAAAATTTACAAAAGCGATTTGTATCGAAAGTTGACCACTACCAGAAATATTTCGGACTGTTATTAGACACCATGTAATGGAATTTAATTTGGCTAACCGCTGGAAACATTTATATCGTTGACAAGTGCAATTAAAGCCATTTAACCACTATCTGACATGCACTTTAAAAGATAAAGCTAATGTAATTCCCACAGAAGCGTTTTCCACGGTTTAAACTGACAAGCAACTCTCATACATCACAAGAGATGTCTTGGGAAGTTTTCTTATTTGAAACTTTTGCCACAGAGATACTGAAATCTGTGCTAGAGGGAAAATTACAAGAAAACCGGTTTATTTAGGATATGCATTCGCAGTGTCGCTTTACCTACTTTACATTTCCATTCTGGAAGCTTGTCTTTCTTTAACCAATGAAAGTAAACATTTACCATCTATCTAAATAACCTTTCCACAGAGAAATTTATTACAAAATGTTGTACGTATCTACCAAAAACATTACGGTAGGTAGGTACCAAGTGCAGCAGCAGCAGCAGAAGCTGTTTTATACCTGCATTACTGTTTTTGTGTACATTTTCAGTAAGCTGTAAGCTTCAGCATTCAGGGCAAATTTCTATAGAAAAAGGATCGTAAACTGTCACTGGTGTAAATCGGACTTTATTGATTTTTCCCAAAATATGAGAAGGGAGTGGACGAGATATGTACTCTATGAGGGTACAAGAGGAAGTTGCGATTTGACCTAGCAGGTCAAAGGTTATATATATTTGGATGAAACAACATATGTAAAGTTCAAAGAGGATAGTATAGGGGATATGGGTCGCACTGGATAAAATAGTACAGTAGAGAGCCGCTGATGGGTCAAACTATGAAGTCTCGATTCCTTTCTCTGCACGAATCACTGAACAATTTTCGGTCATGTCATTTCTAATTTATGGCCTGTTTACAATTGGCCAATTTTTCAGTTGAAGAAAACCAGGTCTATCTATTTATACTTGCAGTCACCCCCGTACGTAGCATAATTGCCTCGAAATAATGATTCATGTAAAATTGCAAACCTCACTCCTCTTTCTATTATTTCAACTTCATTCATTTCCAGAAACAGCAACATTTTATGGGAACCTTTTATTGATTCTAAAAGAAAACGTGAAAGATTAACTCCAAAAACGTTCTATTTCGAACCGTCAGTGTACTTGATCCAACCCTGGAATTGTCTCCTAGTAACAACAACTCCTTTAGAGTGTGACTGAACCGAGTGCACTTTATTTAAAGAGTTTTCACCTGTACAACAGTACCATCAGCATAGCAACGTAGGTAGTGGAAGCAGTAATTTTGCATGTTAATTATGTACGAGATCGTGCTGCGTATGGCTCCCCAAGCATTCCTACCTGGATTGCCCACTTATCCTGCTCACATCTGCTTCGGAATATGGCAGCTCAGAGACGCAAACACTGAGAAAACTCATTCCAAGTGTTTTGAGCTACACGGTGACCGGAATAATCAAGTATAAATTTCATTACGGCACAAAAGCTTCCAACTACCGCTGCAAACTCGCTCGTTTTTCTTATTAAAACGTTATTTAACATTTGTAGGGTGGCTTATGATGTACAGTAAGTACATAAAAAACTAAACGACAGCTTAGTAAAGTGCATTTATAAAGAACTTGTCTAAGTATCTAACTTAATTATCCATATTTATATAACAACTTTTAAACACTAAAACCTTAAAAAAGAACTACTATTTATATTAGAACAATTCACTTATTTATATAACAATTTTTGTCTATTATTTATCGGTTTGTTTCGCGCACTGATGCTTTATCACTACTACTGTCCCTCGGTCCAAAGATGATCATTTTATACACACCTTTCGAACTTTCTAGACAGGAACTCGAAGAAATTCTGAGTATTCCCGAATGATGAATAATAATTAGAAAGTCCTCGATGATTCCAGAATTGAGCTTGTTACTTGTCGCTGGAGAATGATTTACATCTTGTTAGTTGATAACAAGAAAAGTACCGTGCGCTGTGTCTACGCCGTAAGCATGTTAGCGATAAGAAGTACATGCATACAAGTTGTTATCGCACACTCGTACAGTCTCTGGTCGCTACAGTACCTTTTATTTGTAAATCAGAGAAATCCTTCAGAAAGGAACAATAATTGTCATATGTTTTCTATACTTACCTGATTGTAATAAAGATTATTTTTTTTATCTTCGCAGTTTACCAACCACAACTGTTCTGTAAGAATCATTAACAGACTAACTACGTTCATTTTTAGTGTTAATAGATTAATGAAAACTGATTTAAGCTCGACTAACTAAAAGTACCAATACAATGTTTAAGTTTTCAGAGAACAATTATCTGAGTGAATAAGAAATTTGCAATTAGTGTAAGTATAAAAGGGAATAATTCTGCCCAGTAGGAATTTTAATGTAAGAAAGAATTAAATGAGAACAAAGGAAAATTTTACTTGGAATTATGTTTTCTTTTGAAATTTTGTTTTACTAAAACGTTCCTGAATCAACGTTCTATTATATGCTTTTGTCTGCTCTTTTCAATGAGCTCAGGGGTTAGGTGAGTTTTTAGAAAGTTACATAGTTTTAAATCGATAAAGTCGCACCACAAGTAAAAATCGTCATCTGTTGTTGTCGAGAAGCATTAACAACCAAATAATTTTTTATTAAGCTGATACTACGTACTAGTCAGTAGAAAAATTAAATTAAATTTTCTAATATTTATACTAATCTGCTGCTGGTCTCATCAGCAGTTGCAGTTGCATTTCCAATGAGATGCTGACGAAACGGAATCTATTGTTCACATTCTAAACATACCTAACAAATAAATTGTGATATAGTCTTGTCATTTAGTGGACTGTCCCTCCGGCCTACACTTTGGTGCAAATTCGGAGGGTAGGGCTGAGGGTCTTCTTCAGTCTCCTTTAGGAGTAATGAGAATGGGTGGGTGGTAGTTTGGGGGACGGACGAAATGAAGACAGAAGAGAAATGAAAGACTATCTGTATATTTCGTAGATAATGGTGTACCATATCAATTGAAAAGGCTATAATTCAAAAAGAGTACGATTTTCCTGGTTTTTGTTTTTGTCAATTTTGTAACTGGATCGCGTCTCTCTAACAAATTGAAGATTAAAAGAATTGTCACGTGAAAGTAAAAGAATTAATTTCTTGTCGTTTTCGCTCCATATCTCATCTTTTCCCGTTATTTTTCAACCTTTTGATTTGTTCCACCTGGTCTGCCTGTCGTTGTAAGAACACTACAGGGGGCTGGGCCGAAGGACCATCTACCGCTGCGCTCCTGACGGAGGTGAATTATTAGGACTTGCTTTGCAGGTTATCATTTAAAGGGATTAAGGCGAAGAGCGCGATGGTCTTTTTATCAACTGACAGAGAAAAATGGTAGCCTTTAAGCTGTCGTCAATCATAGGCAGCGGCGCCATCGTTCCGATTTAATTCATTTCAGTTAAAAGTTTGTCGCCGGGTTCACCCTATTGATTTCCTGTTAGAGTGCTGATTTGGATAAATTGCCAAAGTCACCCGACGCGGCTACAAATACAAGTGTACTTTAATTTTTAATCGGCCTTTTACATGCTCATAGAACTACTAAAAAATTCAGATAGCTCAGTTACTTATAGGATAATAGGCAGATACCTTATGTTAAATGAAACCCCTTATCGTGTATCGTGCACCCCTGGTAGAATGCTACCAAAAATAAAAGAAGATGCAGTTACTGAAAAAGCAAATTTCTCCTTTGATATGGGCCATCTGACATAATCGCAGAAATAAAGGATATGAAAGGGAGATGTTTCGATTCCGTCGCTTTTTATTCCGCCAGGAGCCTTCAATGTTGACAAATATGGTTTTCGTTTTGACAATTGAAAATTTAATGTCCGTTATTGATTCTAACATGTTTCAAATGTGTTGGGAGAGATTTCTGACAGCACTTGTGATTAAAAATTTACTAAATCGAGACTAATATTTATAAAAAGAACACAAATTGTGCCACTTTCAACCCACCCTAATTATTCTTGGAACAGAAAACCGTCCCATTAAAACCGCGTTCAGGATTATAATCCTTTACTTTCAGCACTATTAATTCAGGTCAATCTGGAAAAACTACACTCATAGTAATTTTTCTTTTTCAAGTAATTAACTATCTACATCCTTATTAATTAATAAAATTTGAATACTACTTAATCTATCTTTGGTTAATATAACAACAAAACTGTCTGTAGTGGCATTTCTTGTTTGAAGCGTATTCTACTTATGGTAGACACGACTCTGCTCTTACGAATTTCGTAAATACCCTTGCAGAATTAATCTACTTTCATTGTGGTTATGAAGACGTTTATAGGATGATATGAAGGATGTAGTTGTTAAATTTACTAGGAGGATGAGTGTTAGGCGACGAAGTGTTTCACTGTAAATAACTATCTCCAAACCATCAATTCAAGACAGTATTAATTTATTAAATAGTGCGTGGGACAATCCTTTATAAGATACAATATACGACACATTTATACGAATTTTCCCTAATTTTAACTACATAAATGACCATGGTTAGCTCGCTTATATACTTGTTGGTAAGTTTCGAATTTCAATTCAGTATTCTTTTTTTGTGGTATATAAATAAAAGAAAAAATTAATAAGCAAGTATAGTTACACATTGTTGTTTTTTCCATCGATTTCAAAGTTTTAAACGAATCATAATTAACAACAACAAAAACACACAAGTGGAATGTTTCACCAATTTATTGAAAAAAAACTCAACAATTGTTTCGGTCTTTGACCATTATCAAGAGTACAATTAATTTACTAAAATTTAAAACTTATGTCAACGTATATATACTTACTGCGTCTTACATAGAAGGAGAGGGGATGGTTCAGATACTATTTCAAGTTGATTATTTACTAAATTGAATTTGTGAGCTAGGGCTTTTTTTATTTCTAAATTTTCTAGCAAATTTGGTTTTTTACTTTTTGAAACGTTGCAATGTAAAATTTTGATACTATCTTGATCTAATTCATGGCCGGAATCGATGCAGTGTTCAGAAAATCCTGTATTTTTGATTTTTTTATTGATGCTATTTACGTGTTCTTTAATCCTAATACCAAGAGCCCTTCCACTATGTCCTATGTAAGATGCATCACAGTTTTTACAAAAGAGATGGTAGATACCGCTTTTTTGTAACAAGTCTTTTTTCGGCTTGTTATTCACCAATAAGTTTTTAAGATTAATGTTGTTAGTTTCTATTGCGTGAATTCCTATAGTTTTTAATTTGTTTTTGAACTTAACGCTAATTTTATTAATAAAGTTTATTGGGGCAAAGGAGGTGACTGAAGATTTTGAAATGTTCACATAAATAGACTTAGACACAATTGTGTTGTTCTTCCGTGTAATTAGCCTATCTATAATATTTGGGTTGTAGCCGCTGTTTTAGGCTATTACTTTAATTGTATTTACTTCAGTATGATAATTCTTTTCATTCATAGGTATATTTAACAAACGGTTTATGAGAGAATAGAATGCAGCATATTTTGTTTGAATTGGGTGGTACGAATCTGATGGAATAATTGTGTCTGTGCTTGTTGGTTTTCTATAGATGTTAAAATCTAATTTGTTATTTTTTTTTTTGATATGTTAAGATCTAAGAAATTTAAACTGTTGTTGTCCTCTTTCTCGATAGTGAATTGAATGTTAACATCTATACCATTTAGGAAATTCAGGAATGTGTCTATTTGTCTTTGTGTGCCACCCCATACGGCGAAAACGTCATCTACGTACCGATGCCACGATATTATGTATTTCAATAAACAATTCTTGGAAGCAAACAATGTATCTTCGAAGTTGGACATATATATTTCAGCTAATATGGGTGAAAGGGGCGACCCCATGGGGAGGCCATTGTTCTGTTTATAGAAATCATTATTAAGTTGAAAATTAAAAAAAATTAGCGTTAAGTTCAAAAACAAATTAAAAACTATAGGAATTCGCGCAATAGAAACTAACAACATTAATCTTAAAAACTTATTGGTGAATAACAAACTGAAAAAAGACCTGTTTCAAAAAAGCGGTATCTACCATCTCTTTTGTAAAAACTGTGATGCATCTTACATAGGACATAGTGGAAGGGCTCTTGGTATTAGGATTAAAGAACACGTAAATAGCATCAATAAAAAAATCAAAAATACCGGATTTTCTGAACACTGCATCGATTCCGGCCATGAATTAGATCAAGATAGTATCAAAATTTTACATTGCAACGTTTCAAAAAGTAAAAAACTAAATTTGCTATAAAATTTAGAAAAAAAAAGAAGCCCTAGCTCACAAATTCAATTTAGTAAATAATCAACTTGAAATAGTATCTGAACATCCCCTCTCCTTCTATGTAAGACGCAGTAGGTATATATACGTTGACATAAGTTTTAAATTTTAGTAAATTAATTGTTCTCTTGATAACGGTCAAAGACCGAAACAATTGTTGAGTTTTTTCAATAAATTGGCGAAATATTCCACTTGTGTGTTTTTGTTGCTGTTGATGTTATCATGTTTCACAATAAGTGCACCGCTTTAAGTATTAATATTATAAAAATCATAATTAAAATTATTAAAACGTGCTGTAGTTGTAAAGTAAACTGAGAAACCATCAGTGTATTGATAATCATTAAAGTAACGAAGGCACTTAACTGTAATGCTCCTAAGCTAACCTTTGGACTTTGTAAATACTTTAATCTTATTGTTTTTAAACAAAGAGTTACTAAAAAAATTAATCTAGCAGGATGTACGTAGAATCAAAGTAGATGTAGAAGTTTTAATATCCGGCTCGAGTCTCAATTTCCACGAAAAAATTGTCTACCGTTTGTATATTAGTTTTTAAAACTATAAATTAACTTTTTTAAAGAAAATAAAATTTGAGGTAAACAAAATTAGATCTTCTTTTCTGTTTAATATAAAACTAAGTGCCTATACCTAATATTGTTAAAGCTTCTAATTCTCAAGTTTTTTTGGCCTATATTTAGATTTCCATTAACGTTAAATGAATATAAATAAAGCATTATACAATAACAGTCCTTCAGATGAAAGTAGCATTCCTTTTACTGTTTGATAGTCAATTTTATTTCTTATACGAAAAATGTACCCACCAACAAAGGAATGAGAATGTTTTTCTTCTTCCTTTAGTTTAAAATACGTTTATTTAAAATTTAATTAATGCGTTTTGACCTCGGGGAAGTTTAGGGTTGCCTGAAATTAAAAAAAAACATTGAGAGATGATGATCCAATGACAAAAATAAAAAGCTTACCCTCCAACCTAAGGGTATTTACAAATCTAAAGGCAAGCGAAAGCTTTTTCTAGTTCATTACCACTCAGTTTAATATTTTATGTCTTCAATTAAGAAAGCGTACAGGTTTCTTGCCTTTTCTTTGAGATACTTAATCCATTAGCCCAGCTTTTTCTTGAAAAAATCAAGAAAAAGTAAAACGAAGTTTCTAGAGTAAACAATCCTAATTACGTTAACTAAACATTTCTGTCTCATTATTATCTGGTGTATAAATTTCTTAAAGGAAGATACTTAATATTTATTGAAAAATTAAAAGGGAGAAAATTAAGTTAACTGATTTAAAAGAAGAGAGGTTATCATCGTGTCAAAGGAATATTTTTAAAGACAACTTATTATTTTAGTTTTCTATCTACTTTCTTACTTTAAAAATTTTCATTATAATCTTTACGTCAGCCTAAAACGAAAAATAAGTCTCATCTGAATGTACTTAGTCAATTCTTAAGTGGAAATTTTACAACATGCAAGTTTCAGCGGCAAAGAATGAAAGATTCCTTTATAATAACATCCTCTTGTTTCTTTATCAAATGCAATTACGTTGCTCTTGATCTTACTCATGTTGGTTTTGAGTCTTTGCTTTGTGAGGGGACTAGAGTAATTCAGTTGTTACAATTACTGGGTTCTTTTTACATGCGATGAACTTTAGTTTCCCTCTCTTTAACGACATTGACTTAAAAAATGGGTAGTTTCATGAAAGTTTATTGTTTGACATGCCAAATAGGCACTCAATCATCCTCAGGAAAACGAAAAATATTTTAAAATGAAGGACTAAAACTAACTTTTAGTTAAAAACTTAACATAAAATATTATTTATTAAATGTGAGGGCCTTTTCGATGTAAATTGTTGTTAAAACAGGCACAATTTTATTTGTATATTAGGTACAACTATAAGTTTCATACCTGCATAATATTACGTAGTATTCAAGAAAATAGTTTGTATTATTTTTAAATGAGTACCATAAGGTACTATTTTTAATAAACCATTTGCGCCCTTATTCAACACGTTTTCGTGTCTGTAAAATTAAATGCAAATGACCACATACACGCCATCAATGCAAATATTTCCATTACAACACCACCTGCTGATGCCACATATGTATGTGGTAGAAAATGTTCCATTATAATTCCAGTTGTTGTCATTCAAGCAGGCAAATTTTGATGGAAAATAGTACGAGACTATAGAAAACAATGTTTTTAGGATGATAATTATATCGATTGTCACATCTGCTTGGTTTGATCCATTTCCACCGCATTCTGAATCACATAAGTCACATATAAAAGAGTTCTGAAAAAGTTGCAGTTAAATTTAATTTTAATATATTTTCACGTTTTTTTTTTCTGTAATTGGTGATTTAAAATTTTTGCCATACTAATGTATACGAGCATTTTCTTTTTGAAAGTTGAAAATGTACTAATCACTAACTGCGTTTGCTCAAAATTGGGAGAGAAGTCTAAAAAAACATTTTAAATAATGGTGGTTTACGTCTATGCTTTTCTTTCCATTTCTAATTAAAAATTCATTGTAGTGCAAATCTCACATGAGAAAGACGGGGGAAGGCCCTATCAAATTTTATATTATTCCACTAAGGGAGAGAAAAGGGATAAAATTAAGGGAAATGTGCCTTACATTATTCGTATGTATGTACGTGACGAAAGTGATGTCATTCAAATCGCCCCATGGCGCCTTAGGGCCTTGCATTTATCACAATTTTACGAAATTAGTATATAAATACAGTTCATAAATGTTTGTTTATGTATGTAAACTGAAAAGCATATGTCTGAATCATGAACTGTTTGTTCATGATTTAGTTTCTTCGAATGTATTTCTTCAGATAATCTGAGACACACCAGGTGAAATATAAATGTCACAAATTTGTGTTTATAGCTGTCAGGATAAAAAGAAAATCCGTCTCAAACACCGTCATTCCGTGAACGGCAATGGGTCCAAGTTGATCTGGCTTGTACGCCCTTTTAGGTCTGGAAATTGGATTGAACGTAACCTGTAGCGGAAGATAGCGAGCTGTTGTGAAATATGTTAACGTTCCACTGAGATAGCGTAGCGCATTTTTTCGACGATTTGGGTCTATATATTTACCTTTTTCTGTTTTTGAAGACATAATCTCGTTCACCGTGACATCGACGCTTTCAACTTATAACTGGAAATCATTTCTTAAATTTTAAAGAAACTGCTACCTATTGTCCACACTTGTCAACACAACAATAAATTTAATTAACAGAATATACAAACAATAATTTGTTAAATCGTACCAATAGGGTATTTTTTGCAAGTATGTATTCCTACTAATCTCTTGACGTTTTATGATAGAAACACGTCGTCATGTAATAAACGAGTTTCACATAAATGCATGGAGGAGGAAATGGGATGAAAAGGGCAAAGTTAGTTTGTCGTTTTCGCATGAAAAAGCTTCCCACTAGACGAAACGAAACGAACAGAGAACATTAAATGTATGAGTGAGGACGACATATACGCATTTCAATTATGTTTGTCGCGTCGCGCCGTCTCGTAGTCGTCGTTGTCGTCACTAAGGCATTGAGATATGGAAATACATTTAATTTTCCATTTACATTAAAGAGCAGGAACCAGCAATAAATCTCGTGGCGTAATAAATTGGAACTGCTTCAGGCTGCTGGAAGAAGTACATTGGCGGCAATTTCTTTAAAAATTTCCAGCTTTTATATGTTCTTCAGCAATTCTTTATACGCCGTGGGTATTTGATTAATACGTTTTTAGCAAAGGATGTCCATGAAATTTCGATAAATTATCGACCACCGCAATTTTACGTTTGAAACGTAGGTATACCTGGTACTTTCTGAAGTTAATAAAATCGTTGAGCCACACGAAAATGTTAGTAATCTCTCGCGATTGGGTTTTTATCTCCAAATGCATTATTTAATATCAAATTTAAATAAAATAATAAAGAACTTGAAGGAGAAGTAAGAGAAGAAAATTGTGGTGAAGATGGAGATGAATATGGATATAGAAACGGAGTATGAGAAGGAGAGGAAGAAGAAAGGGAAAGAAGTGGAAGTGGAGATAATAATAGAGATGGAGATTAAGAGAGAAATAAAATAAAAGATTGAGATGGAACTGGAGAGGGAGAAGGACGAAGAGGAGGCGAAGAAGAAAGAGACAGAAATGGAGGTGGAGATGGTGATAGGAATGGAGACGAAGATGGAGAACGAAATTAAGATGGGGACCGACATAGAAATGAAGATGAAATGGAATTAGCGAAGGATAAGGAGAAGGATAAAAAGAAGAGGAAAGTGACATCAAAAATTCATCTGTTGTGTACAACGGATATTGAAAACTGCCCAAACTTTTATTACGTAAATGCATTTGGTTTGCAATAATATCGAATAAATTTGGCAAAATGACTTCGCTATATAATTATATTTCGCAGATAATCTTTGTCCCTTGAGATTGCTTATTGTGCAATTACTATTATTATTATTCTATGCCATGTGTGATAAAACATGCATGAATCACAGCCGACATCCAATTTTAGGATGCCAAGAACCGCGAAGTTTTTTATTCAACTTTGGTAGTCTTTGAATAAAAGGCGAAGGTTCATTGTTTTATCGATTTTGGCGTGTTTGACGTCTTTCGGTTGTCCACTTAGATTTTCGCGGTTTAGTCAAACTAAAGTCAAACTACATTATCGTTCGAAAAGCATCAGCATGCAACGAAAGAACATGTCAACCGAGTGCCCACGCAAATTTCTACTAAAATTACTTTGAAGTTTCTGCCACGTCTGCAACATGGCTGGCAAGCAAATTCGGAATTCTTGACAAGCACACTTGTACGTCTTGTTTACATAGTTTAGGGCCCTGTGGTCGGTGCATTTGCTCAATGACTGAAATGTTGGAATTTCATAACTTCGACAAATGCCCTGACAACGGACAGCTGCTCGGAGGTCCTCCTGCAGAATGGACAAACCGACCAAGACGTTTTCAAACACCGGAACTGAAATTCCATGAATAAAATAAGTGAAAAGCATGCTATCCTACTTACATATAATATAAACGACTATAAAATGGTGAAGTAGGACGAGGCCACATGAATTTTCGCTCATTTCACAAGATTCTAATATTTACATCATTTCTCAGAATGTAAAAGGTATGTACGTTGCACGTTGTAAAACTTTAGTGATCATTGCTGTTAAGAGTAAACAACAAAAACTATTTTTCGGTGGGTGTTTTTAGTTGATGTTATTAGTATACCTATATACAAATATTCCACAGCAACATGAATACTTGAACGAGCTCAGGGAAGATATTTTCAAGCGTTCGTCTGTTTATCCAATCAAAATTTCGTCTACATAAAGGTCTCGAAATGAGGTACTGAACAAAAAATAGTGAATGGAGTCCTGTTTGAATTACAGGGCAGTTTTATTATTCCTCGCTTTGTATGACGACTACGAGTTTATGACGTAAAATGCGTATATAAATTCATGTGTGTGAGCATCGCTTTCCCTTCCAAAAAAAGCCAAGTATTTGCGGATGATCCACGGAAATACCAAACGAAGAGTAAACACAAATATTATAGGACGTAAAATTAGATAACTCAAATTAAGCTTAACTGACGTCAACAGAAAATAGTCTCATTACATTGCCCGTAACAGATACTTAATAACTGTCTATGAGAACGCGGTTATGAAAGAAGTTATGTAATAACGTAATGGTGCAAATGATTCTGTTTGTATGTTATCTACAAGCAAAAGTTTATTCTTCAATTTTTACTAGGTATTAAATTTTGTAAAAGAATTAAGAGAAGAAACTCCACACAGAATCGTATTTTGGCCATATCGTACTTTAGTAAATCTCTATTTACTAAAAGCCTGAAAAAGGCCCCTGTTATCCACTGGACACCGCGATCAACACAGGATTCCGGCTTCCTTATGATGATCCTTATGTGCCTAGGCTAGGGTCTCCCTCCAACAGGTTAAAGACGACCCTGACCTTAAAAATTTAAAGTTTCCAGAGAAAATTTTTGATAGTAAGTATACAGTGTACACAACTCTCTTTGTGTGTTTATATGGTTATATACAATATGCTGAACCAATCTAATTTATTCGTTGTATTTTTAAGATTTCTGTATAAATCTCTGAATTTTCTTGAAACAAATTTGTCGTAAAAGAACCGAAATTCAAACAATTCGTTCTTTTGACTGTGAATGGCAGAATTATTCCATTGTATTGTGCTTCTTTTCCAAGAACGAATATATACACACGAATATATTCTCGTAGATGTTTCTATTGTCATATTCCGAAAGACAAATATTTTATTACAAGAGCAATTTATTAAGCAAATAAATCGAAAGCTTTTACTTTGATTTCTATGTTTATTCTCAGAACTCTCGCACAACGTATTCAGTAGTAAATATTGGTTTTAAGCTGCAAAATAGAAACTCCTCCGAATTGCCCTTTGAAGTTACTCATCCAATTATATGGGAGATAATTAGCATATAGATGATAGCAGAAATTAACGCAAGAATTGCACGTCTAATTTATCAATCATTTACGTATAAGTAGTTCATTATAAAGTTGACAGCTATTTAATAAAATAGTTATTACTTACAGTTCAAAGCATCAGAAGATGAGAATTCCCAGAAAAGGCCTAAACTACCTCAAATTTACGAGATTTCTGTTAATAGCCTAATTACCACATAATCACTTTTATTTGTTCAGAATTAAATTTTTACGTAAGTATATGTATCAAAATAATTGCTGACATTAAGTTTTTTTAACTCAAGTCTCCCATATAAGTATTTTGAAGTGTCCCGCTTCGTGGATGTAAATTCTCAACCTCCTATAATAAATATTCTTGCCGGGATGCACTTCGTTATCAGTATTTACAATGAAGTTCCGTGTCTTCCACGTATAAACCGTTTTTTAGTTGGAACTAAAATATAAACTTCTATGTAGGAACTGGTAATGACACGTAACTTTTGCAACAGTAAAGTTTCCTGTAGGCAGTGCGAGCTTTTCTCGGAGATGAGAACTTAAAAGCATTAGTGTTCTACCATTCGTTGAAGCGTTTAATGCATAGCATGCTCCGGTTGCAACTGGTTAAATTTAACAATGTCTAAGAGTCTTGGCATTTTTCCTAGATGATGTTGAAAATTAAGTAACATACGGATAAAGCGTATTTAGGTAATAATTCGCGGAGATAACGTAGCGTTAAATTGACCTAAGTACCATAATGGTAAATCAAATGTCCCTCCAACGCTTAACCTAACGAGAAAATGACCAAGAAATTAATGACTGGCGAGCTTAGGTTTTATGTACACTGCAGTCGACTGCACTAATATTGTGGATTATCTTCCTTAAAAGTGATAAAACAAAACTGCTTTCGATTGTTTAGGTTAATCTTATCAGTTACACACTGAAGAATGTTTGGGTTTACCATCTTTTGATTGTAAGTAACAATCATTAAAGTGGAATACGTTGCAAAAGAATAATTTGATAAGATTTGCTTTTCAATGGTGTTACTTTTTGATTAGGTTGATATCGTTAAAGTTATCACCATCTTTCCACACAAAAAAATTTTTTGATAACACCGCATAACTTAACGTATACCTACAACAATACCGACATTGGTTTTTTGATATTTTGTACAAATTGACAGCATATACATGGAAAAAGTTTATAGCATAAGTGTAAAGTTGTCACCATCACAACTGTGATATGCCTACATGTGTAGCAGTTATTTATTATGTGTATGTCGTAAACAAGGACTGCAAAAATGACACACATACACACATGGTGGGAGAAGTGTATAACCATCCTATAAAAGTAAATTCATAACATGTCGTAAAAGAAATAACGCGGGGTGTCATGCATCAAACTGCTTCCCGGTCGTAAAATGTATGCGGTATCAGTTTTCACAACAAAAAGTTGCGAAAAACGTAAAAAGAACTACGCATTTGCATAACAAATGGTCTTTGAAATAATTCAATCATAAACTTGCTTTTACGTAAATGAGGACAACAAAAACATTTTAAGGAAACTAAGAAGGAAGTAACAACTGGTAATTTATATTGTTATATTTAATTATCCTGCATGCAAGTTTAGAATATAGTTCTGTTGATTACCAATTAATCCTATGAATTTATTAACACCGAATGAAATTAAATTTCGCTTATTTGTTTTTTTTATATAAATCGCCCTGGTGTATTGTCTGCCATTATATTTCCAGAAAACATGGGCAGAATACATTACTATAATCCAAAAAATCCACTAAAACCGTTTATAGATTGTATAAGTGTTTTAAAACTCAAAATGTCACCCTCTTTTAGATGCTATAAAGTTTCAAATATGAGTTGTTTTTATAACAATACGTATTTATTTGCGATGATTGAGGAAACAATGAATAAAAACATAATGAAAGAAAACCAATTTAACAGATAATATATTAATTAATTAATTATTTTTGGATATGTTTCCAAAATATTATTACATTTGTTTGTAGAGATTATTAACATCAAATAATTTTGCTTAAATGTTCAATAAATTGTTAAAAATAGATGAGTTTATTTTAGCTCAATTTATAAGTTATTATTAGAATATATATTTATTAAAATAAGGTAAATATTTTACGATGATTCTGCTGAGTATTTTAAATTTGTTATATTAACCATTATTTATTTGTTTGCAAAGCAAGAAAGTGGCAACATGTTGCACATCAATAATGTAAATTGCTTTTTGACATCACGTATAGTGCAAGTCCATTTGATTCTCGTCAATAATAATTAATCATATTATGGACCTGAATGTTTCAAAGCTTGCAATCAAACTTCCACTTCTTTACAAATTCTCAGACTACTGATCTTCGACTTTTCTAATACCAATCCAAAGACGATATTATGAACCTTACGCACATTAGTTTATCTGTTCATAAAACGAAAAGCAACATCGTACTTTTTATCTAATACCTTAATGTTTGTAATAAAAAACAGACATTTATACATAATACATATTATAGCATAAACGGTTGATGATAAACTTTTAAGGCTTAAGAAGTGATATTACCGCAGTTGTATTTGAAGAAAAAATGCTGAAATGTCTAGAATGTTACAAAAAAGAAGTTAATTTTTTATAGCAGTAATGACCTTTTGATATTGACAAATAACCACTTAGTTACATCATCTGGGAGCTGTTGACATGCGAAAAAGGAATTCCCAGGTTTTACTGCGAGCGTGGGCGCGTACTCAGAACGAAAGAGACAGAGGTCACTATTGAAAAAATGATTTGTAGTGCTTAACTTTTCCATAAAACCAACCAAGGATATAAAATTTTCTTTTCGTATTTCTTTTAAGTGGTTTTGTCCTTCATAACCATTACTGAAAATGACTTCTTTTTTGGGAATAATTTTCGTTTCGTTTGTTAAAATATACGGGACATAACTACAGACTGTAAATTAAGTGTTAAACGATTTATTCTCAGATTAACTAGTTCTTTGTTACTTTTTGGTATTAATTTTTTTCGATAATAACAATTTTAATTATGTACTTATTTAAAAATCACATGTAAAAGATCTTGAAAGAAGATTACTTTCAGCTAGGATGCATAGATACATGTAAATCAGAGCAAATTTAAGCACTTAATCGGCAATCATTTTCAAAAATACAACAAAATTGAAAATTGGGGTGCATTTAAAGGATAATTATTCTTATACTAATGACTAAACACACTGCTTGCGTCTCTCTTGGAGTACGCTCACGCCTGCAAGTTAGAAGTTGCAATGTAATCATCCAGTCAATGCAGAAACTGCCCAAGAACATAATTAACGTGAATTTGTGATTTAAAATCAATCCAAATTATTGAGTCATAGAATCTTGAAGATTGGGGTAGCAGGATACACCTTAAAATACTTGCTTTATCTTGTTTCAATTACATTTTATGGATAATTAATCCTAAACAAACAAACAAACAGGCAGCTGAGTATTAAAGAAGTCCTAATCAATTGTTGTAAAATCAATTTAAAGCAGTTGTTTTTTAACCAACTATATAACTAGTTTTGGTTGAGTTTTGTTAGTTGCTACTACTACTAAAGGTCACTACTTTTAACTTATAATATTTACATTATTAATCTTATCAAAGGGTTTTGTTCACTTTTTTCATTAACTTAATGTAACCAACACATTTCGTTTAGTTATTGATGTAAAAGTCTTCATTGTTTCAATACAAATTAATTCAGATAGCTGCAAAAATTTTGGTACGTTACGTTAATTAATCCCTTAATTTCTAGCATGTTTCCAAACTGTAGTAGTTTAAAGTTGATATTCGTGCATATCTGTAGGTTTTGAATCGACATATATTCTAAATCTGCTAGTACCTACCCTGACTAGCAACCGGTGAAATCGTTGCGGTAAATTCAAATATCCAATTACAAGGATCAATTTTCATTTTGCCCTCAACTGGAATTCGAGTGTGTCCGATAGTGTTAGTGCATTATGAGATGACCAATGCATACGTTCGCTTTAGTCAAATGAAATATTGCCAGAGAAGTAACTGCACGACCGAATTTTCGACATGAATAAAGTACGATAATTACTCTTGTCACACTCTCGAAATGGGTAGAGATCAAATCAACCGACTGCTTGCAACTACGGGCTTTATTTGAAAGAGTAAACGCTGTAATATTTTTCAGGATTAACAGCACCGCCAGCCAAGGATGACAACAATTCTTTATTTGATGTCCCGACCGATGTGACCTTTTCATAGAACTAATACACTGCGCAGAATTAATGAGTAGAAACGTTTTTTTTTTTTAATGAAGCTTAAAATTATACTAAACAAAGTAAACATAAACAAAAAAATTGAGCAGATTTATTGTAACGGAATATAAAACTGAAAATATCCTTATAACTCTTTGATAGTAGCATAATAGTTTTTACAAACAAAAATACTGAAATAATAGTTTTCTAATACTTCATAAAAAAAATTTATTATTATTTTTGTCATATTAACTCTATTTATTTAATTTCTTGTAGGATTCATGAATTATTGTCATCCCTGTTTATTGTAGGGGAAAGCCCTATACGCAATTTTACTTATTAATATTAATATCAGTAATATGTTCTTCATGTTTGTTACTTGCCCTGTCTCATAAGGGATTTCCCCAAGAGATTGAGATTATCAAACTAATCTGGTAAAGTGAACTTCCTAAGTCAAGTAGAAGACAAACAGTTCAACAAAGTTGGCCAAATTAGGATGAAGAAGAGGGCAAGGAAGGCAAATATTTGAGCGGTAATTCACATTTGAGGCGACGTATACTGTTGTCCTCACTAAACCGACTTCAGATATTATCCTGGCGAAAGCCATCCTGAAATGTTTTTTTTTTAATATTATCTGATGAAAACTATCTCGCGTAAATAATTTTAAAAATCAATCTTCGATTAAGTTTTTCCTTATTAAGGGTTAATGGGTAATCGTAAAAAGAAGCTCTCACCATGGGATTTATATATTAAATGAATAGGCACATTTTAAATTGAAACTAAGTTAAAATTAGTAATTTCGTAGTAAATTCAAAGAAATCTCAACAGTTTCTTTTTTATTTTTGTGAAAGAATTTAAATGCATTTATATTGGGTCATTTTTTTTTCTTATCGTTCTCGTTTCCACAATATACATTCGAATATTTTACTGAAAGCAATTATGTTCAGTATTTTATTCCGGCCTGGACTCATTTAGAATACTTTAAGCTTTAATTATCATTAAAAGCGTGCTGAGAAAACATTAAACAGCATCATTTGTAAAAGACCTGACTCCACATGAGCAACTTGGATTTTCGATCTCTTTTTAGTCAATGATTACTTAAAAATAATGTGTCGTTAACATTGTTTTAATTGTGTTATTTATATTTCGTTATATTTTCACTCTGCTTTTAATTTAAAGCAATAAATAAATTATGTTTTGTGTGTTGCCTACTAACGTTCTTGTTTTATACTTTTTAATCCTTTTATTTTCGTTGACTCGTTTACTTTATATCAATCGTTTATCCTTGGAATGGGTCGATATTGTGTCATAACTGTTTCAATCTTGTTATTGGATTTATCAAGCCGAAATTCTCCGAACTACGCCCGAAGATCTGTCGTAGCACAACGTATCCTATCGTAGCATAGGTCATGAAATTAATGGTTGGTTAACACTGACAATGAGAGCAGTTCATATGCCATGTTATCGTTATCAGTTAAAAATTGTTCTGTTTTCTAAACACGTGCAAAGTGGCATAGTTACAATAGTGAATTTGTGATTATTTCGGGAAAAAATGACTTTTTTTGTGTTTTCTTGTTGTTGTGTAAATGCAAATACTACGGCTTTAAATCAAGTTGATCACATTGACCACCATTGCGGGTCTTTACGAAATGAAAATAAATGGTAAGCATCAGATATTATTAATTAATAATTTATTTGTTATAACGTTTGTTATTGTTAATGATGGTACAGGCATTACTTTTCTTTATTTATTACCTGTAAAATTTAAGATAATTTATTTATCGGTAATTTGATGAACGACAAGAAAACAGCTGATGTTAAAAATGCCTAAATGTTCACACTTGCTGGTAAATTGTTTAAGCGCATTTGCATAGTTATAAACTTATTTTTGAATTGTTATCAGTAAGATGATTAACGTTTTCATATTCTTCCTACAATAAACAGAACAATAATGCAATTTTCATAATATACAGGGTTTTTCAAGTTGATGGGCTATTAGAAGTATATGAATTAGTAGAAGGAGTTCAATTCTGATACTTGGGCTCATTTGGTTATTGTTTATGCCGCTTCTTTTAAAAATATTTTCAAGTTCGATTTACATCCGGTTATACCGGAAGTCGATACCAACTTTTTATTTTAAATGGAATGGTATATTTTTTACGCTGAATTCGAATAAAACGTGTAATTCTAAGGTAAGTTTGATAACCAACTTGTACACCTATGACGATCGGTTTCTGAGTTAATTTAATTTATAGAAAAAAAATCGCTACCGCAACCCAAATTATAAAAAATCATAACTTCCACAAAATACGACTTAAAGTGTTGAAATTTTTACTAGTAATAGCTGAATATTAGTGCTAACGCTTGACAAAATTGAATTAAATAATTTATACAGTGCGTTCAAAATAAAATTCTAAAATTGAAAAACTTCAAACACGAATAACCTCGTTTTTTCAAATGGCACCTACTATTTTTTAATTTTTTAATCGATTCCTTTTTTTATCCTCTTTCGATCTATATGGATACTTCCTATTTTAAGTAATAATTCAAAATTATTCCAAAATTTTCAAATAAAATAGGAAGAATAGGAAAACGTTAATCATCTTACTGATAACAATTCAAAAATAAGTTTATAACCCTTCACGGTTTTATTTATTTCAAAAACATGTATTTTGTTAATTATACATATAGGTAATAGGCCAGTCTTTTTAATTACTTAAATTTCCTTTTGTTACAGGCCCCGACAAGCACATGTGTGAAAGGGTATTAACATGCCAACCGAAAATATATCTGGGGTGAGTTTTACCATTGCGATTAAATTAAGATTTTTGGTGACTTTTTCGATTATCAAATGAAGGTGCTATTTATCATTAGAATAATTAGATATTGTCAATTGAATTATTGGATCTTGGTTCCCAAATATTTTAGCTATCGATGACATCACTCGATGGAAAAGAATATCCAAATATTTTCTATCAAAATCATTATATATACGTATTATTTAATGATAAGTATGAGACCTACCGTTTTAGAAAATAATTTAGGTACACACTTACGATGTACCAAAAATATTCAAAAGAAAGTATTAAGTATTCACATTTTTATTAATAAATAATATTAGTTTGGTAGTAACGCTCAAGTAAAAGTATTAAACTTTCAACGCTTAATAATAAATTAGAATCGATCATTTTCGAGTTCGACTGCATTTATTTGCTGGATCCTTGAAATGTTCGTATCCTTAGTTTAAAATCCTGATATTGAGCTACAATCCATTTAGGCTAATAAATTATCCGCTGGTCTTTAGTAAACTGACGTAAGCAGCAAGTGAACCGAATCAGAGACGTTCGCTTGTGCCCATAAATTGCGTGTTCGAGACAGAACTGTTAGTGGGTAGAGTGAGGTTCTAATTCCCTGTCTGATGCGACGTCGCTGTGGGGTAATTTCCCTGTAAGCTAAATTAAAGACTCCGTATACATTTTACACACTATGTACATAAGCATGTATTTACAATGTTGACGATTTCGTTCTGAAATCAGCATTTACACCATGTACCTATAGGTTGAGTGCGCAATAGAATCACAGTAAGCAGCAGCAATCCGCGTAAATTGCAGATAAATTATTACTGCACCCCAGCGTCTCCGTAGAGATTAATAGCCACTTGGAACAAGTTAAGCCCCCAGGAAAATAAGTAGGATCGCACCAGAAACTACGGTATACCCGCTTCTCTTCTACGCGAGAATAAACGATATTCAATAACCCCTGTTTTATGGACCTTATTACCTACCTACCACTAGCTCACACATACACGTGATTACGTACAGTTATTTTCCTCTTGGTGTGTACGTATCTCCGTACTTTTACGTACATGTAGAGTTCTTTCCGTCTTGTACCCAACGCTTCCGATTCTCGCTAAACTTGAGATACTAAAAATTCACGAGAAATAAATTGGCAATAAAAATAATGTGATAAATAGCCTGGAAAGTTTCGGGGTAAATTCGAAACTTCCACGACAACATAATACTTATACGATATGAATTAAAACATAATGATTTTTAGACTATAATCGATATGTAATTTCAATATTTAAAAAATTAAAACTTGTTAAATGCACTATATCTAAAACAAAAAAAAAATAGTAAATTCTACAACAGCGTTAAGTAAATTATACGTATATTTATTAAAGTTTTTGTGAAATTCCCAACGTGCCTACAGGAAAAAATATTAAAGGCATTAAAAAGACATCAATACAACCAGTAAAGCACCAGTTATTCAAAAATCATAAATATCACACATTAAAAGCTTGTATTAACTGCTAGCTATATTTAATAGAAATAAAATAGAAATTTTATTTACATTAATAAAGTAAATTAAACTGCAAAAAGCGTAGGACAAATATTTTGAAATAGTGCTATAGTAGGTACCTAATACTTCTGTCGTTATATTTACAGTAATATTGTACGCAAAAATAACTTAAAAATCGAAAATATAGTTAAGTTCCATTTCTATTCATAGTACCTGCTGACATAATTAATATCATTGACTCAAATTAGCGATACGTATCAAAACGACACCAGCACAAAACTTAACGTTAATAAATTACCAATTTTTAAGTGAGGGTGGAATTGTGAAGGCTTAAAGACTCCAGGTACGTAAAGTACATATAAAAAATGTTTTGTACGTTATTTTTTTTATTACTTATATTATTTATTTAGCAAATCTGTATAGGCTTATGCTTATTTAGAAATGCACTAATTAATAGTGTACATATATGTGTATATGTAATTACATTAAAATAATGGTATTTTAATTCATGCCTAGTGTTATCGATTATTCCATCAGTCGCTTTTCTTGTGGCAATAAAGTTAATTCCCGAACATCCGCGGCGCACTCGTTAAGGAGAAATTGAGCTACATAATTTCGTAATTATTTTGAAGAAAATGTTTTCTCAGTTGGTGAAGTTTCGGAATTACTTCGCTATTTACTTTAGTTAATCGATAACCACCTAGATGAGAACGTTTCTCTAAAAGACAATTACCCACCAAATATTTACTCAACTTTTTTGCGATTTAATTGGAAAAAGGGGAAATTGTACAACTAATAGTGTTTTGTAAAACTTAGCTTATATAGAAAGGGGTGAAATGGATGGAGCAGGTAGGGATGACTCTGTACAGAACAACAGAGTCTTTTTTTTATTTGGTAAGGGCGAGAGAGAGAAGTGAAAGTAAAATGAATATTAAAAAATTAATTAAACCAATCCAACTCTAATCTAACCCAACATAACCGAATGTAATAAGATCAGTACGTTAATCACCCTACAATGTTTTATAGAGGTTAAGTTGGGTTACTTCAGCTTTTTTTCTCTTTTTCAATCTATAAGCACTTTAAAGAGTTTCATAATTTAAAAAGGAAAAACCGAATCCTGTTAACAATAACTGTAAGGAACTGTAGGCAGCTTGTATTACTCGTGTTTTTGGAAATTTTGCTTGTTTAATATTACAGATTAATAATGCCTAGATGGGCGAAAAGAATAAATTCTTAAGACATGCACCTGTTGTATTTTGAAATAATTATGATAGATGTACATTGCTTCTTGTTAGCAGCAAGAGAAATGGTTTTGTCACAAGCACTATTAATCAAATATGGGGAACAATTAATTATCGTTGTTCTCCTGTTCTATCATTTGTGCCAAAGTAAACGCCATAAATATGATTTTATGTAAGCTTGCTTTCAAACTTAATACATCTCGTGAAGATTCATTAATTCATGTTTACGGCTGCTAATACAAAAAGGCCAATCAGAATGAAATAATTAACCCCGCTAGACTAATTCATAATTGTTTTACCGTTTGCAAATACTATGTGTGGCAGAAATATAGATGAGATGATCCAGTGGAACACGAAACGGATAATGGGGATAATAGAAACGCTAGTAATTGTTACCTCTTCTAACAGCTGTAACATAAAAAGGGGTAATTTGCATTAAATATTATTATAGTGGAAAACCTAAGCAGCATAGTTTATGTAGATAAATATCTAACTCAATGGGACTTTGCCCGGATGGGGAGAACACTAGAGGAACGAATGAAAGTGTACCATTCAAGTATTTTTTAATGGGAAGCGTGAAAACGCAGGGGGTAAAGGTGAAAATTGAAAATGGAATAAATGATAATTGTGTTTCTGATGTGACCTTCGACTAGAGAGTGGAGGAGGGTTGAAGGGTTTAAGAATAGTATAGCCATTTAGTATACTCAAAAATTAAGGGTGGAGGCGCAGGGGATACAGATAAGGAAATGTTTACAGCCACGCTCATTTTGCTAATGTTATTATTTCTTACTGTAACTTAATTGTCATAAATAATAGAAAAATATATTCTTTAGCTTATTACGTCATCTTTCATTTAAAACGGATAAAAAAAATAATAATTACGTAATAGTACCTATAGGTATATAAGCAGATATGTTACTTGATGTCTCTGCAGTTAGTTACCCTTAATGGCTGAAGGTTATTATTTTTAACGTTTGAGTATATTGTTGACGAAGGGATTGATTTAAAAAATATTTACTTTTTATTAGTTAAAACAGTTGGTAGCATAGAATGCGTCGTAATTCACAAAGAATATAAAAGTGAGTAAGTGGGTAATTTACTTTTCGTTTTATTTTTATGTCAACTTTCCCAAACGACTACGGCTGTTATTATTTTTGGATATTTAAGCGTTTACGGAAGCAGGCGTTTAATGACAGGCCCTTTTTTTATACATTACTAACTGCCTAATGTAGCTTATCGCAATCGCAGCCACCTGCTGCGCGTTTCGTCTAAAACTGAAATTATTGAAATCGTGCCAAAACTGGCAGAACGCTGCCGGAGGCGCCGGGTCCGCTAGACTCGACCTAGATTCGATTTAAAAGCTTTCGCTTAAATTCACGTCTATGTGCACACTGGTACTTACTAAGTACGTTCATGTATTTAACAGCAATCAGTTTTCCTAGAAGCATCAAGTTCAAAATTGGAAAAATAAAATTATCTGCTTTTGTTGCACTACGCAACAACAACTTCTATTTAAATACCTGCGTACTCTTATAGGTACCTTCATATAAATACTTTACAGTTAATTTTTAGTGTCCATTTTACAATATTGTAAGAGAGGTACTTTGCAGGTTTATAAAAACGGAAGTTTAAACATAACTAAGGGATTTTCTCAGTTGTTTGCAGATTTTAATAATTACTCTCTCCTGATGAAGAGGATGTTTGTGGAATGTATATGTTACAAATTACCAAAAAGATGTAAAAATTTGTTAAAAAAAGTTGACATTATAAATTTTCATCTATTCAATTTTTTAAATATAGTTTAACCAGAGGGCTTACTCTTATTTTTTGCAGTAAGGTGAAGGGATGTAAAAAAATTCGCCTTAATCATTTTTTTTTTACTCTTCTACAAACCTACAGCCCCACTTCTGTAAAAATAATTGCTAGCTCTTTTAATTAATAATCGTTTTCTACTGTGTAAAATTTCCTTTCGTATAAGAAGTTTTCTGCATTAATTCGAAATTGCTGTTAAAAGCGATAAGCTAAAAATGATTATTTATTCAATATATTTTCCTTTCGTATTTCTGATGTTGTGAATATTGCTCGTAAGTTAATAAACTGAAATTTTAACTAGATAGATGCACGTTCCGTAGAAACAAGTGTTACAGTAAAATAAATGAACAAATATATTAGTTAATTTCAGAAAAGCGCTCCTACACAAAGTGGGCTTTACTAACATTATGCTCGTCAAAGGTTTTACGTTTTCTGTCATTGTCAGTTCTAAATGAGAAACTGTACGTTGCAGTTGAGAATCGTTGCTGATTACTTTTCGTAATATATAGTGTAAAGTAAGTAGGAAATAAGTATAGAATGGCGGATTCTGAATTAAACGTTGACAATTTAATCTCGCGATTATTAGAAGTGAGAGGATATCGGCCGGGAAAGTCAGTGCAGATGACAGAAGCTGAAGTACGATCTCTTTGTTTAAAATCGAGAGAATTATTCTTGCAACAACCAATTTTACTAGAGCTCGAAGCCCCACTAAAGATCTGCGGTGATATCCATGGACAGTATACAGATTTGTTACGTTTGTTTGAATACGGCGGCTTCCCTCCGGAAGCCAACTATCTCTTTCTGGGTGATTATGTAGATCGCGGAAAACAATCCTTGGAAACGATATGTCTCCTCTTGGCGTACAAGATCAAATATCCGGAAAACTTTTTCCTCCTTCGGGGAAATCACGAATGCGCCTCAATCAATAGAATCTACGGGTTCTACGACGAATGTAAGAGGCGTTTTAATATAAAGCTCTGGAAAACATTCACGGATTGTTTTAATTGCCTTCCGATTGCGGCTATTATTGACGAAAAAATATTTTGTTGTCATGGTGGTCTAAGTCCGGACCTGCAAGGAATGGAGCAAATTCGAAGAATCATGAGACCTACTGATGTACCAGACACTGGACTACTGTGCGATCTTCTCTGGTCTGATCCGGACAAAGATATTCAAGGCTGGGGTGAAAATGATAGAGGAGTTTCGTTTACCTTTGGACCGGATGTTGTAGCGAAATTCCTAAACAGACACGATTTGGATTTGATATGCCGAGCTCATCAAGTTGTTGAAGATGGATACGAATTCTTTGCTAAACGTCAACTGGTAACATTATTTTCTGCACCGAATTATTGTGGAGAATTCGACAATGCTGGTGCAATGATGACGGTTGACGAAACGTTAATGTGTTCATTTCAAATTCTCAAACCTTCAGAGAAGAAGACCAAGTATAATTATCCAGGTAATCAGAGCCAAGCAAGACCGGTAACTCCTCAAAGAGCAGCTCCTGCCAAAAAGAAGTGATTCATCTTTTCATCAGAAGACGGTTGATTTATTATTATTATACTCATACTTACAAAAGCCCGCTCATCATCATTATTAAGAAAAATTCTCAAAATGTTTAAAAGAAAGTAGTACGTTTAATTTTTATTGTATTTTGGCAACCAAAAATGCACAGTGAATATACAATTATTATTTAAATGTATCAAACAGAAAAGTATTTTCAGCATTATGGAAATTGGGGGTCGGTAAATCTAAGAAGAAAATGTATTTATACTAAAACCTTTTTTAATGCCTAACAGTCTCAAAAAAAATAAAAAATTCTACGCCAGTTGAAACAAATATCTGAACATAAACAAAAACAAAACTTTTTAACAAAATTAGTTTACCATTTATCTTATTCCTTATTCATATTAACTAGGTACTATATCGTTAGCTAAATTTACGTTGTTGAATTTTTTTAATCATCTTATTATGGTTATTGAGTTATATTCAACAAAAATCTTATGCAAATAAAATTATAACTTTGTTGTAAACTGCAAATTTAGTCAACTTACTGAAATACGATTTATACAAAATTCTATTTATTTGAATGTATCGTGGGGGTAGTGGTTCAATTCCGGTAGCCTCTCCGGTGTGTACGCTACTGATTTCCGTTACCCAAGTAAAATGTTATTACGTACAGATCACAAGCGAGGAATTTCCTGAAATGTATTCAGACCATAATATAAAACTTTAATATTGGAATTTTCATCGAAGTTGAAGCTTTCGAAACCCGATTTCACAAGTAAAATTTTGTGCCAACCAGTGAGACATTACGAATGCTCGATTTAAACGGGACATTTACGTTCATATAAATGTATCATTTCACCATCAAAAGTTTATTCAATTGTAATTTGGGTAAAATATTCAAATGCTGACCTAAAACCATTTCTAAAATAATTTTTATTATAAAGCGTTGATTTATTACAGCGTAAGCATTAAGGATACTATAATGTAATGTATTACCATATTCTGAAAAGTATTACTTAGATCGTTAATCGTTTTGATGGATCTACTTAAAAATTCTCATCAGTTTTATAAAAACTAATAAATATTAATAAGAGGTAATCTGCCTCCATCGTCCTACGAATTAAATGCAAACTAGGTATTTAATTTTGCTTTTCGTTGCTTGCGTTGCATTATCGCTCATTTAAAATTATTTCCCTCGGGGTCGGCCGCAATCTGATCCCATAATTCTTGGCAATCCTAGATTTTGCAGTTGGGATTAATTTATTGTTTGAGTGCTGTTTGTTTATACACATACAAATTTTTGGCTAAACAACTATAATATGGTATCCAGCAAATCATACGACAATAGAGTAAGTGAACTAAAAGAAAACAATTGAAATATGTATGTAATTGAGATATTTCAGAACTAAACGAGTTCTTCTTTTTTTTTAATATTTATTGCGTTTACGCATTTGTTACTCAACCATTGAACTGTTCCAATTCAGGCAATTTCTCGAAAGACATTCCGATTCAGAACGGAGTCGTTTGAATGAATAGAAAGGTACTAAATTAAAAAAATGTGTTTGTTTAAGGAGAACGTCGATAAAAGCTTTTAGTTGTAAATCTCCAGAGCGCAGTTACAGGAAAAATCCTCTCTTCATATAAGATATCATTTGTATTCAATGTTGGAGTGCAAAGCTTCAGTTCATCCCTTGCTCAGAAGCATTTGTATAAAATTCATTGATTTCAGTTGTGATTGAACTTTTATTTAAAACATTTTCCCATCTCGATTTCAACAGTATCAAATTCAAATGCATATTAACACGCTGTCTGTTGGTTAAATTGATAGATTATTTGTAGCACTGTTAATAATATAATTTATGTTAGTACAGTAGTAGACGATTGTTACTTGCTAGTCACAGTACTACTGAACATATCTGTCATTGTACTTAATATCCATATCCATGGGCGTTGGCTAATTTACATTTACACCCTCTTGACATATGAAAACATTAGGAAATGAGACGAAAACATGCCCTGTACATGTACATATGCGTGTGAAACACTCCTTTAAGTTCAATGACTTTCGTTTAAGAATTAGTTCACAAAGAAATTAAATACATAATTTATGGGGTCGGTTAGAAGCATATTATTAAAATTGGTTAGGTAACTTCTTCTGATAGAAATTATGATTTATGTGAATATTATTAAGATTATCGGTTTTCAAAGCAGATGTATTAAAAAGAGTCGATAATCGTATTAGATCCATACTTTTGCAAAGAGAAAAATTGAGCTCTCCTGACGAATAACTTCCCCAATAACCCAGTCTATTATAAAAGTTTACACCCAAACAGGTTATGGCGCCCCTTAAATTGATTGATTCTAAAGATTAATCGATTGTATTTAAATTTACCTTTTACATAACGGTTTTCTAATCTCTCTTGGCAAATGAAATTAAGGCAAGGTGATCTAAAGATCATCATAAAATTATATTACACGTTAAGGATGAGGAACGGTGTCAATAATGTGACGATTTTCGTGAACTCATATGTATGAGCCTCAAGTACTAAGATTTCGTAACTGGATAGTCCTGCCTGATGTATGAGCCGAAGCAAGATCAAAAAATATTTATTAGTTAGTTTTATCACATACAGTTAGTAGAACAAAAAAAGCGCTTCGAAAGCCTATAAATGGCCATTTATTAGGACTCTCTCTCTATTACAATCAATATAAAAGGCAGAATCCCATGATGAATGTTTCAAACGTCGTTAGCAGTTAATTTATTTGATAGATAATGGCATGTCATGATATAATAATCTATAAGTTTGTGCCCTTCAACTTGCTTGGATTGTCAGGAGCTTAAGAGTTTATTTCTGTGTCTGGCCGCCTGAAAAATGACGTTGTCTCCTTTTTCTTGTCAAACTTTTTTCGGCTCTTGTAGAACACGAGAACGCATTTATTCGTGTTACCAATTTAGGATTCTCGTTTCGCTTAGTTCGCGTAGTACACAGGACCAATCGACATTTCGTATTCCGAATGGCACTCACAGACAGACACTTTGTAAAACGATGCGAAAAAGTGTCATATATATAAAACAGACGAGGCTGCCATTCGGTGGCATGCCGAGCCTGAAAAGTGTTCGCTGTTCCCTTCATATCCGGTTTCACCTGCTTCGTTTCAGACGAATTGTAAAACTGGCTACGAAAGCATAATCATTTGTTCTTCGGACGTTTTCAAATTGAACTAGTTAAAATCGACGTTGAATAATGGAGCATCTAGTTGGATTGCGCAAAGAAGGTGACGACGACGACGCCCACCGTCGCGTCGACGAGAAAAGACAAGCGCCGAGACACTAATGCATCGAGATTGCGTCGGTATCTAGCGTCACCTTTGCCATCTGTCTATTCTGTGTTGACCACGACTTCCACACTGATGTATAATGAGTTTGCCGTATAGTAGTAAGGAAACATTGTAACTTCAAACAACAACGTTCAATAGCCTTACCGGTTAAGCCTCTAAACTGTCCCCGGAAATATTTGTCTTTGCCTCTAACGAGATTCCGGATACATTATCGCTTGTATATAGTCGTACAAGGGTGTCCCATGGTCCCGGAACAAGTAGTTAATTCCAAAAACTTTAACAGGGTTTCTAATACATAGCCCGTTTATATTACACATGAAAGGACGCTGTGATGTTTATTATCTTGTCTACTAGTTCAGTTGACTCATTTCTGATTTAATTCTCTATAATGATATATAAACTATCCCACCTTATTTTAATGAGAAAACACGTTTTAAAAATACAATACAAAAATGTTGTTCTAGTTCATGGAATGTAATATAAATAAGTCAAAATATTATCCAAGTTTTGATGCTCTTATTTTAATAAAAATAAATTATTCTATATTTTTTTTTATGTTAGTTGTTTCTCGACTCATCCTTTCTTAATGGTAAAGATCAGAAAGGCATTAAAGTTAGTCACGTAAGCACTCTCACTGTACAATTATTAAAGTCATCGTTCCCCTAAAAGCATTATATTCTAATTAGCAATCATCACCGTTTCAATAACTTGAAACCGACGGAGAGGAAACTGAAACGGTAACGATTGTAACAAGGGAAATTGTTCGGTAGCTTTTGTCACAAATTTCAATAATCTCCAAGTTATAATAACCTGGGTAACAACGTTGACATAGTTACCAAGCATGAATGTCAGGTAAATGTAAACGAAGATTGGGAAACTTGTACTTTACCGCACCGCTGAACATCCACCGACTTCGGCGTGGTGATAGTAAAGCTCAACTTTGGAAAATAAAATACAATTAAGTCTTGACTCAAAGGTATATTACTTGTAACAGTTGTTTCTCAGAAAATAAACCAAATTGAAAATGACTTTTAGTTCTAAGTCTTTTGATATGATACCAAAAATCGACCAATATTATATAAAATTTCTGGGAATATATAAAGAGCTTTATTAAACCCAAAATTATTCAGGCATTCTTACAAACCTACTGCCTAACCCACCCCCTTATATACTACCACCACTCTTAGTTCTTATTCCTCCTTTCTCCCCTTTTCTTCTATTTTATCCTCCCTATATTTTCTCTTCTTTTTATTTTTTATTTTTCTCGTCCAAAATTTTTTACTCTCCCAATTTCTGCGAATATAAAAATCAAATTTCAATATAGGTACATATCTCGTATGTGCGTATAACCTCTTGATTCCAAATAAATTTTCATATGAGATTTTATGATATTGTTAAGGGCGCGCGTGGCCGGATAAAACCCTTTTGAAAAGAGATGTAACCGTTTTTGATCGGCTTACTTTGTGGGTGAGATTCGTTGAAAATGATCCCTAATGTTTAGTGACCTGTAACCAGTTTGGCTATTTCAGCTTCCGTCTGCGCTACATCATCCCCGTTTAGAAAATGATTGATAGAGAGGGAAAGTACAAGTGGCGGAAACTTCATGGATGAATATTCATGCAAAATTATAGGCACTGGTACATTAATCATCGGAACAACGACAACCGCAAATTCAAAACAAGATGATTCTCTTCTTTATAGAACAAGGGCTTTTATTGATTGTTGTTTGGTTGATAGCATTTTATTATTTAATCCGCCCTTTGTTGAAAGAAAAATAACCTTCAAGTCCTTCTAAAAATATTATCTTAGCTTTCTATTTTGAGTATTCTTTTGGTTCCATTTTTTAATATTTTTGGAGTTGTGGATGTGCTGAGTTACTATCAAAGAAAATTCGATATTCTTGTTGTATAGCGCGCAAGATCATCTTTGGTAGTTGTCGGCACGCGGGAGTCAAAGTTGGAAGTTTCGTTGCTTTGTCCAGATTTTCAAGAACGTAAAGCTTTCCGTGTTTCTTAAAAGCTTTGAGCGGCGGCGTCTCTCATTACGTCTGAATTCACGACCTGAATAGCTTTTTAGGACAAGAGGTCGTACTTATGACTAGTGATGTGACGCACTTCAATGCGACATACTTTTTCGTTACTCCTCCTAGCAAGAATCTTCTTACACTGCAAATATACCTACCCACTTGCATATTTCCTCTTTGTTTGGAAACCGACATATTTAATTTTCGACTCTAAATTAGAACTCTGAACAAACAAACGTAAAATGTAGTAATCGCAGAAGTTTAATAAAATAAGAGAATACAGGAAATGATGTATGGATTATATTTAATTAAAATTTATAACATGAGGTAAACTCTCATTACTTACTCCTAAAAATTCCTCCCCTAAGAACTGTGAATTATTGAAATGGGCGAACCTTTTTTCGGTAAAATTTCGTCAAATTTAGGTCAGTGAGGACTAAAGGAAAATTAAATTATAAATAATTAAATCCAGCAATTAGTTCTTCTAGAAAGGGGCTAATGCAATATGCAAATTTGCATCATTTGAGCGAGCAGCTTTCAGAGCTTTGCTAGTTTTATTATCCAGGAAATCTGAACTTTTAATCCTTATTAAAATCCGGCACTCTTAAGTTAACAGTGATTTATCACTATTAATGCACCCTTTTATTCTTGAGACTGTAATACGGAACTCTTCCTGGCAGCAGCTCCCCTAAGGAATACAAATTGCCCTAAACAAGCATCGTGCGCTATGAAGGGCTGAAGCGTCTAAGATGAAATGCCGACACACTTAAAAGGTTTCGTCTATCAAAATTATTCTTATTTTGTGAATATTTATTTATTATTTATATCAATGTTTCAATGGTACCCATCGAGCCTGCTTCACCCTGAAATATTAATGTGTTGTGTTGTAGTTTACGTTAAGCGTTGATGAATATTTCCTTTTTTATTGTTTTAATTTACTTTTTAGGAGGGTTTCTACATACGCAATAAGTGATTTCAATATCACTATACCTAATAGAAACGCGTGAATCTAAATGATCCACTTACACATTCTTAATCAATGTGAAGGTCTATGAGTTGCACAAAAGTTTAAAATTTGCCAATAATCAATTTTCCAACCACCTAATCAATGGTGTCTTCTATTATCACAAAGACTGGCTGAGTACTACTGCAGGCTATCGACATTTAATCGGTTTGTAAAGGAGCGTGAGTCCAATATTGTCGATTTTCCACATATTTTCTGTTTTGTTTGCTTTTTCTACGATTCGCTAGAACAGCCATTAAAGCTCTACGTCGTCTCAACATGACGATTGCACATCGCCTCCATTAGACAACCAACATTCCATTGAACAATTTATTATTGAGTAACTATATTTTTCAATATGGGGGAAATGAAGACAAGAACGACTTACAATTTTAAATGAAAATCACTGGTTCTATCTGTAGATTGCTCTAATTATTACCATAAAAGGGGATCTTTCGTCTTAAAGAAAGGCGATCAGTGTCATAGGGAGATAAAAGCCAAATTCCGAAAATAATGATTATTAATTATGTAAAATGGTTCATCAAACTTCCACTTCTTTGGACATGATGTTTAATAATAATTGCATAACCTGTTTCTGAAAATCTACTTATTGAGCATCATTTTTAGATAGCTAGTGAACTACGTAATTTATTTTAGTAACTTGATGTTAGATTTCAGAAAGCTCAGTTTTATTAATTTATTATATTATAATTAATTTATTCAATTAAGTACAATATTTCAAAAACTGATAGCTTTCGATTAGGGCGCCACTTGAAAACACCAATCGCCAATCTATCGAAGGGAACAAATCGCTGTATGCATTTGTGTATATGGGTAAATATACAAAAATTGGGTAACTCAATGTCATCAGCCAATATATACAAAGTCTTATTATAGTTTATTGATATTAAATTTTATTTTTAAAAAATGAAAAGTCCTTTATTTGGTCACCCAATTTCAGCTCTTCATTTTAAATATAAGTTAATAAAAAAACACAATAAATGCTTAAAACGTCAGTCCTTTGCCATGTCACAATCCCGAATACCAACAATTAAGTGACTATCTATTAAACATTATCATTGATTTCAGAAAACTAACTAATTTACTACAATCTGTTATGTACACAGTAATATATACTACAACTTTCATAATGCAATGTTCTCCACTTTATTTAAAAAAAAAATAAGAAACTTTGTGTTTAGTTTCATTCGTCAGTCCGTTGTGTGTTGTTTAAATTTGAAATTCGTGCCAAATATCATTGGTCAAATCCTTGTTTGAATTTTAATGTTGGTAATGAAGTTAGTTGCGGACCACACAATTTGACGGCCGCCATTACTGTACCATTGTTTGGGTTGTGTTTGTCGTCTGCACACGCGCTGATTCAGTCAAAATTTCAGTCCTTTGGTAAGTAGTTATTTTCTTGTTAATCTGACGTTTATTCCCATTTATACATAGTTAACTATGATTTCTTAATATGTACATTGTTGATATTCGAAATTACCAAAAAAAAAACATTAGTTGCGCGTATAACCTCAAATTTATGTCTTTTTCGTCAGTCCGATGGCGTCAGTCCTTTGTCAGGTATCGCGCCAGAGGAAGGGCTGACGTGTTTCCATGGTACTGATGTTTTTTGTTTTAGAGCACTTTTATCTTAATTGCTACACGTGTATAAGCATTTCTATTTTATACTTCAGTTTAAAACATTTTATTTTTGCACTATTTTGAATCTTTCTTTTTTTTTTTTTTGGTTTTTTTTGTGGAGAAAAAGATCTCATTTTATTTTAATTATTACTATCTCTTTTGATGTCTTTAAGGCATTGCTTATTATATTTACTTGATTTATTAGAATAATACGTAATGTTAAGTAAAATTGCCTCAAAATAATATTAAAGTTAAGTAATATAACATTATAATAATGTCAAAAGGCTGTTATGAAGACTGAGATAGTTGACTTTCATAGTATTATATTGTAATTGTTCTTAATTTGATGATAATTAATACTTTTAGGATAAATATTGTTAGATTTCTGTTTCTATTGTTTGTTGATTACTTAGAAATGCTAAGTAAAACTAAGTCAAATTAAAAAAGTTAAATGAATAACGTTACGTTAAATGTCAAAAGGCTGTGTTGAAAACTGAGATAGTATTTTCTCCCAGTATTACATATTAATAATTATTTTTAATTGTTACTAAGTGATTTTAATACTTAAAAGACATGTGCCATTATTAAATCCTAAGAGATTTGTACTAATTTTTATTAAATTTCATTATAATTCTTACAAAATTGTGTATTTTATCAGTACTATGTTACCTTTGTCAGTTCCCTGGCAGTCAAATTCTGAAAATTTGAAATATCTCACAATCTACTTAAAAAAGTGACTGGCCCGATTTAGAACAATATATTCATTAGATTAGCCATCATATACACCCGAATTTGTAGAAATTTGATTTAATAACTATAGTAAACAAAATATCCTTAAGAGTTACCCAACTTTTGTATAATCACCCATATATAGAAATAATGATATTAACTTGTACTTAATAAACTTCTTCGAAAAGCATTAGGACAGTGTTTGACCTATTAAAAAACTGCATATAGAATATGATCATCCTTACCCTAAATAGATAGGATAGCTACTTCATCTTATAAGAACTACAAATTTTCGAAGGTTTCTGCCGTGAGCACTTGGTAATTCATATCTTTCAATATTGAATTTAATGTTTCTAAAATTACACAGTTTCCTAGTTCTATTTTTCCTCTTCTTTTAATATCTTCTTTAAACCAAAAAATAACACGCATATTCTGCTTCACAGAGTTCTTTCTATTCGTACATTTTCTAGGTTTCTTAAATTAACTAGTACTGCGAAAAAGGAAATAAATCCAGTGGATGTCCGGTGAGAATATCTCTGCTGTAGGTTAATAACGTCTCCGCAGGCCCGTTTAGTATTCTTATTTCCTTTTGGTCATAATTTATAATTCTCATCTAGAGCTTCTCCTGAATAGAATATAACAAATTCATGTCTAACTCTAAGCTCTTCAGCTATGATATTTTTATAAATAAGAATGCTACAAATTTCTTTTTATATACATCGGATTTTCTAGTTATTAATTTCAGAAAATTACTTATTAGACAGTGACAACATTATAAAGAGAGCAAAATCAGAACTAAACTCCTTATGTTTTTAAAATATTGTAATATATTAATGTAGATATGTATAATTAATTAGAACGCCTACAACAGTTTTTAGTGCTTTAGATGGTTCTATCAAATAATGGGAAACATTAAACGAAACAGTTTCTGTTCGCTGACAGAAACATGAGGTAAAAGTATTCGATAAACCGCAAAAACCCATTACAACTCCGTGAGTATAAACTAAAAGGCTGACAAATGATAAGTGGTTATCGGTTTTAGTTATGACGTCAATTGTTATAGGTAATAATGTCTTATACATACCAAACCGCAATACATATTTTTACATTCATCGGTTAGACAGATTGGTTTACTTTACTAAATGACCTATTTTAATTTATTCCAGTGTACCAACGGTTTACCTCATTTCTAAAAATTGAACAGACTGAAACAAAAAAGACGCTTAACACAATTTCTGGTAGAGTTTGTACCTAGTTAAAAAATATTAGTACTGTTACATACAGGGAAAAGAGACATTATTATCCCAAAAGTCCCCAGCAATACATGTGCCGCTAAAAATGTTACACGACAAACAGTTTTTTGCGAATATCGAATATTGAGGTAGAGTACCTACAAGCAAAAGCTTAACCCATTTATTTTGGTTTAAGTATACAAGCCACGCCAGGTCTATAAATAAGTGATAATGTAATTAATAATAAAATTATCTACGTTAGTTACGACTTTGTTGCTAGCATATTGACCTCCTGAAATAGCCACCTTCGATTGTTCCTAATTACCTAGGAAACGTGAGTGTGCAATCTAATGTCCCTTTTTGAGGAAGCCAAGTCTACGTACACAAGGTCAAGTACGCTTGGTGTAGTAGCAATTAGGAAGAGAAGCTGCGGAGTTGAGTATCTCCGTGTTGGGGTTGAAAGCCCTCTCTGTTTGCGTGACACTTGACCACGCACTACTCAGACATGAAAAGGGACGTACCCACACGGTAGTTAATGATGAAAGACATTGTCACACCATCTTCGCATAAAAATCGATTCGAAACAATTTTAGAAATAGACAGACATCCTTGAACATCCACTGGTAATTAGTCCTTTCTCTTTGTAATTAATGGGCAATTCGGTGCTCTGGAACAGTGAACTTGTCTAATAAAAAAACATTTTCTTTTTTTTCCTTCAAAAGGGGCGATGGTCCAAAAAGGTCTGGGATAGAACAAGGGCTCCTCTGAAATCTATTGTGTCATATAAACAAGGAAAAAAATGTATCTGTATCCTTTAGGGTGACATTTCATATTACAAACATTCACACACAAGTTAGAAATTTTTACGATCTACGAAATGTGGGGGAAAATATTCAAATGTACGTGCGTTTTCCAACTAAAATATGACATTTTCTTCATAAAAAGGCCTTTATTTCGAGCATCCGCTTTCGAAGCGTATTTCATCCAATAAATCGTAACTTTATATGCACTGTATCGTAAATAAAGAAGCTTTTGTAATATGTAGCGGTCGTGTCAAATTCTTAACGCTGTAAATAATCGTATGTACTGGAGAGAGCTTGCAAAAGTGCCCGGGGTGATGCAGTCCCGCTACTAGGATCCGGAAAATATAAAAGCACTTTTCGTGAAAAACTCACAATACTTTGGACGGTAGCCACAGTTTTATGTCGCCAAGTTGAACTTTGATCTTTAAATTGTCCTAACAAACAATAATATATTCTTTAAGTTCTACTTTACCACATTTGATAAAAATAATTATGAGATAGTTACAATTTACTGATTTTCATCGATGTTCAACAACTGACCTCTTTACTCTCTACTTGTAACCAACTTTTGGGGTTACTATGTAGCCTTCTGAATGTTATTAGTTAATATGGTACCAATATACTGCAATTTAGTATTTGCTAGTATAACTGTAGTATACTTGCTAGTTGTTAGTGTGATTCACGGCGTGCTGATGAGATCCATTAAGTTCGAAATCTTGAAATAATATGAAATATAGTACAGTAGAGAAAACAGATGTCTACTTCATTGTTTTTGTGACCACGTTCATCCTCGATGCTGTCTAATAATACCGCATTCTAAAAGACAAATCGGTTCTTTTGAAAATAATGATGTTACGGTTGAAAGGGTTGTAACACATTTTAAAAACGTAATGTGCTTAAAAAGCTATTGCTGTAGGCACAATATGAAAATCAAGATAGATGTTGGTGACGCGTTTTGTCCGGAGAAAATTAATCGACGTCCTTTCGTATTTGATTAAAGGATTAATGACAACGAGTACCTGCTGCTCATAAACTGCTCACAGCACGTAACTCTCTGCCGTGTTGTATTGCTCGGAAAATTTGTGGCAATTATACTCAAGAGAAATTTTGACGCGAGACTAAAGTGCTGTTTGAACAACTGAACAGGTAGGGAATGTAGGTTAAAAGAAAATTAAACGTTTACACGTTTACACTTTGTGTCGCATTTTACCTAAATTAAACCTCTTTACTCCGGAACTATCAAATAAACCGATAAATTATTTAAGAATGTTATTAACAATTATATTACATAATTTTTCTCCTGGTTGGAATCAATAAAATAATCAGAGCCAAATAGGGATACCAAAAAGTTTTTTTAATTTTAATGAAAAAACTTCTTCGTACTCCTATTTGGCTCTGATTATTTTATACTTTATATTTTATATATTATTTTGTTGTTATTAACAATCTTTTTTTGTTTACCCCAAGATTTATCAGATGGCAGTGTTTCAGTAAAATGAACAAACCCTTTCACTATCACAGTAAAAAATTAAATTGTACAATTAATCAATGTTATATTTTAAAATATTGCTGTTATCGATTGCTATATTATGGAGTATAAGATTCTTATAACGTATAGCTTTGAGGTCTTCGCCAATAAATTATTTTTGTACTGGAGGAAGTTTCAAAATTGGCCAACGAGAAACATAGCCTGTATTCAAAACCAAACATAAATTTTGCTAAACTGCTCAAAATTCTCCTTTCCCTAGCTATAAAATTATGCTGTTGATATCACTTTGCAGGAAATATTAAGCTCCTGAGGGTCGCCGTTGTTCAGACTTTACAATTTCTATTCCATTCCTCTTTAGCAAGAAAATACTTTCTATCTAGCGCTTCTCTAATTTAGTTCTTTATCAAAGCCAACTTTTAAACTCTTTGGAAGTTCAAAACTGAGATAAAAGAATAGTGCGAGTATTATTTTTATTGGTTGGACTTCAAACAGGTTCTATAAATTGATCAGGTAGGTACCTATTAAGAGGAAGACCAAATTTAATTTAGTTGTTACTTTCCAAAGAAAACTTTAGCTTGACATATGTTCTTGTTGTGTTTAGAATACAAATACCAGCTTGAAATGCTAATTTAAATATAACAAATCCACCAAACAAATTGTAATAAACAGGTAGAGGTATTTAGGTATCTCATTAACTACGATTATTGTACTTTTAGAAAGCATTAATTCCTACAAATACCTGAAAGCCAATATTTTAACAGAAACAAAAAGCTAAAACTAAACTCATTCTCTAAGTTCGTTTTAGTAACACTTTCTGAACTCCGTGTTTATTAAACTTATGTAACTTTCTGCATATATACGTACATACATGAATGTCGTACACATACGAAACTTAAACTTTAATAAAGCTAACTAGATCCTGATGAAATTCTAGTTTGAATTGAGTTCATTCAGCTCGTTAACAGCAGCAAAGAACTTACGTTACTGTCATTACACCTCGAGCTTCTATAAACCTAAATTCTACATCTACATAAACTGCGCTTTGAATAATAATCAACATTTGTGATTAATACAAAGTGCAATTTAATTCAGGGATTTGCTATACACAACATCTATGCAAATATAAAGGGCATAATCACAATGCATTGGAGCATTGACTATAATAAACAATGACAAATGCACATGCATACAACTTGTATTAAATAAAAGCTTGGAAACCAATCAGACAATGAATTTTAGCTGTAGATCCGAATTTAATTAAAGAAGTAACTGTGGTCTATTTTTAATTTAAAAGGACCTTTAGGTTGAAGGCAACTATATAGTCCATTAAATAAAAATAAAATTGAGAAAGAAACAATTACTTTTTACTAAATATCAAAGAGATAATGAACTAGAGCAGGGACAGTGCAGCCCATAGAAAATGTTCTTTCAAGGGAAACACACAAAAAGTAAAAATACACTTGTTACCAATCTCTTATTGTATCGAGTATTAGAAAACGATAGGAGAAGTATCTCTGTTTTCCATCTCCTCATTTTCTAAAAAGGGGAACGTCCATTAATTCTATTAATTTGGGTTCTCCTCTTTCTCTTAAGGAAATTTAATGTATAAGTGGTTTCCAATTAGAAAGGAAAGAAAATTGTAACAATTTTTGAATCTAAACATTGAAGTAAGATTTTCAATAAGCTCATCTTTTATGTTACATTTAATGAGATTTTGCTTGACTCTTTCCCTCTTCTTGAGCTCATGTAATTAATGGATGTCCCCACTAACTTCTTGCACATTTTGAGTGTTTTTAAATAATAGAACAATAGACGTGACAACCTTCAGTTAATAATAAATTTTGTACCTAAAGAAAATTATGAGTGCTGTAGAAATATAAACAATTTTCCAGCTTATAAGTTCGCATGTACGTTAGTACATTGTTACTAATCAAACAGTTAAAGTTAAACATTGAGATAAGCCAGTAAATGAAACAATCGTCCAGGGACTAGTTTTTGAGATAGCTCCAACTAGTTCCCGAACCTTAAAACTTTGCTGCTTTGCCTCGAGAGAACAGCTGCCAAGTTCGGGAGTACGATTAAAAATGAACCTAATGGCGTATCGTAGGTAAGTGGCGGTAAAAGCAAACAACTGCGAAGCTTTAGTTAACACAAAGTTTCCGAATGGAACAGAAAGCGGAACCACCCATCCCTTTGTCTCCAATCCTTGCCATTGCCATCAGTTTGCTATCTTTGTACAGAGAATTATTTCTCTCAATACATACATATACAGCTAGTGGAGAGATAAAGCAATGTAAGGAAATTGGACGGTCATTATTGTACAACTTATATGTATAATGTAGATAAACATAAACACATTGCATACAACTCAGACTACATCTCATAGGTATAACTTACTACATAGTACACCTACCAATCAAAATCGATACCTATTGATAAATTGAGTGAATAACACCCTTTTCAAAATATTTTAGATACCCAAGATTTATTTAATTTAGTAAAATTTATATTTTAACCCACAACTTAGGACTGTTAGTAACTAAAATAATTAGTGTAAATCACTCCTGACAATCTCCTCGTCATCTCCATAAAGTCCCACTTCGTACCAATAATCAAATCAGATGTATCGATGTTACAGACTGATACTTCAACTTTGAATATTGTCGATTAAGTTTTGCGGAAGTTACTACTTGTAGTCCAATACATTTCCCTGATACGTCCAACGTTAATCTTTTTTATGAGAAAATAAGATTTATTTGATTGAAATCAGTCGCCAAGAAAACCGTACCACTCTCTAACTTCTATAATGTGTCTCCGTTAAAATCCGGGAAAACCTTATCAGGATTTTTCAGGGAGTAGATCCTTTGGGGTCGTTGTCGAAGCAATTTTAGCTTTCAAATAAAGGAAATTTATGGAAATTAAGCATTATAATGAAAAACCCTATAAAATCACCACACACAGATGAAAACTATAAGACGTGGTAATTTTTCGAAAGAATAACAGAATTTCAGTTTCATTAGAACTTGTTCAAGCGTAAAGGAAAAAACGATTTATTTCCTGTTCAATATAACAAATTGAAGTAATAAATTAGAAGAAATGTTGAAACTGTCAGTGATATACGTTTTTTAAAAGATAAAATAGAAGATAAGCTCGCAGCGATACTTTTTATTTTTATTGCTTTCATCCGTTAAAGAAAGAAATTCGATTGAATGAAACTGACAGTTATCAATTTTTCACATAGGCGTTACGACTATCCATCACAGTCAATTTTCTCTAACACTAATGTTGATTCGTGAGAGTGTTCAAGTCGTGGCTATGAAACTTTCAATTTTTGTTCGGGCTTTCAGGGAGATTACGTTTTACGGTAACGGCAGGTAGCTAACCTTTATAATACAACATGTTATTTGCAGAAACACCACTTCCTGCGAAAAAAATTAAATTTAATAAAAAGTTCTAAAATATGACTTACTTACGTAAATTGCTTACAGGAAAATAAGCATTAAATAAAAAGGAAGCAAATAAAACTAAAATTTTATTGCAACAAAAGAATACCTACCCTATAAAACTTATGATTGCACGGGAGGGCAAATCCAAACTGCATTTTGAATCAACAACTTTAGAGTCATATTAGATTTCATTGTAATAATAATTCTATACAAAAACTATAGATAAATGAAAATTAACATTTTACTTTACTTTTAAAACTATAATTGTCTGTAAATATATATAGATATAATGTCTGGAAAGAGCAATTTTATTATTAAAACAGTGAAATTACAGAAAATACACAGAGGGATGTTTTTTCCCACCTCTACCTCAAACAATTTTCGCATTCAGACTTTTCGTAAGACCTCTTACAAAAGGAGGTGCAGTTGACGTATATCAAGCTAGCACGACAAAGTTATTTTTCCGATTTCCAACTTGCACTATAATTTGTCGCTAATTTGTTACCAAATCCAAAAATTTGTCACTCGTGCCGTTTATCCATAATCAGCTGTAGTGCTAGCTTGATATCAAGCTAGCACTACACATAGCATATCTCGAAAACGAAATGTCGTAGGATATTATTGTAAAGGCCATAATTTGTCGCTAATTTGTCACTGAAAGATGACACATTCAACGAATTTGTCGCTAGTCTTATCTTCAACTGATAAGCGAAAAACTGCTGGAAAACCTTCAAACTGGCACTACATATGGTATATCTTGAAAAGGAAATGTCGTAGGATATTACTGTAAAGGCCATAAATTGTCGCTAATTTATCGCTGAAAGATGACACATTCAACTAATTCGTCGCTAGTCTTATCTCCAGCTGATAAGCTGACAGCGCATATGGCATCCATATTTCAAAATAGAAATATAGTTGAAACATACTGTAATGACCAAAATTTGTCACTAATTATTCTCTAATTTGTTACCAAATTGAAAATTAGTTTTCAACCCGTTCAGTCACAATCAACTGATGTAACAGCTTAATAATTAGGTGGCATTGCAAGTATCAATATTGTTTATATGTTCATAATAGCGTTCTAGATGTTATTGCTGTTTATCTAATTAGTGTATATTTTTAAAGGAGTACTAATTTCTCTTGTTTTCCGCTTATCAGTTGAAGATAAGACTAGCGACAAATTCGTTGAATGTGTCATCTTTCAGCGACAAATTAGCGACAAATTATGGCCTTTACAATAATATCCTACGACATTTCGTTTTCGAGATACGCTATGTGTAGTGCTAGATTTATATCAAGCTAGCACTACAGCTGATTATGGCTAAACGGCACAAGCGACAAATTTTTGGATTTGGTAACCAATTAGCGACAAATCAGCGACAAATTATAGTGCAAGTCAGAAATCGGAAAAATAACTTTATCGTGCTAGCTTGATATACGTGTGCAGTTGAGCACTTCTTCTTGGGTTGTCGCTTATCGTAATATTAATTCGATCACCCCCTACATCCTGGAGGCACACTTTCTGAATTGGACGCTCCATATTGTACGTGAATGTATACCTATATATGTATATGCGAAACGCCATTTGTGCTAAACTAATTAGCTTTTGGCCAATGGCAAGTTCTCTCCGGAGATGCCATATGATGGCTGAATCCATTTACATAGTTTAAAAGTCAAGCCGAGGCGTTATTTAAACAGTAACGCAAACTTTTCTCGCACATAGGACGCGAAAATTCGCTACTCAAAATATCCCACAAGAATTGTTATTGCCAACTTTAATACGTAGCAGAAGTTTCGGAATCTGATTAAGCTCATCTAGGAATTAAGAAAGTTCTATTCTTGTGTGAATTTTCCCTGATGAGAGTTAATTACAACTCAACTGAAAAGTTGATAAGTTTTATAAATTACATTTCCAAGGCTATCACATTACGATTCATTATTCAATGCGTGCATGATTACTGTGCTTTGTTTGTCCAGTCAATAATTGAGTAAAGGATTATCATTAATATGTTAATAATTGACAACATCCCTTATGACATTAGCGAAACCACAATTATTTTATTTTTTATAGCAGTGTAAAATATAATCTACATTACATTTACTTACTGCATTATCATTTTAATGTTTTTTGAGGTTAAATTATTTTGGAAGATGTATTATTAAATCCTCAAGTACCTACACGTTTTTTAAGTAGGGCATATGTTATGTACGCATAGGGTGCGGTTTTGCCCTTTTTTGCGAGCCCTAGATTTTCGTAAGTTTATACATTTATAAATGTAAAGAAAAGTGAAAAGAAATCCTTATAGCACATCAAATAGTCAAGAATAATGTGGTTTTTTGATTCAATAAAAACTTTATTACGATAAAATTGACTTTGATTTTCACATTTGTCTGAATAAGGGTAGGGAAAATGGAAATTATACCAGAATAATTTTTACACCATTTAACAATAAAATGCAAGAATTATTGTACTACTACTACTAATTTATTTTCTAGTACCTACACATAATTCTTTTATTTTAAAAAAATCTTAATAATTAATTATTATAACATGTTTTTAGGTACTATTTCTATTTAAACCTCCTATTTATTTTATCCAGTAATGCTTATATATCGTACTATTTATACACATTTCTATGTTTATATACTTGGATGTTTGTAGATTTTATTAGAAGCTTGTAGCTAGTAGAAGTGAAGTTTACAAAATACTTCTACATTTTATAGACGTAAATTGTAGGAGAAAAGGTAAATTCTGTTCTTTATCTGACTAAACATAATTATAGGAGCAATACAATTACCTGTCATATCTAGCAATAGATGCAGAAATAAGATGAACTTGAGTAGTAGCTAAAATTCAATCAGCCTGATAAAACGCGAGCTTTTACCAATCGAGTAAAAAGAATTGCTCGTTAGAAACACTTCAGTGGTTCAACTAGTGCACTATGAACGAATGAAGCAGGGAAGCGAATTTTGCATCCGCAAATTCATGTATTATAGAAGAGTTTATTGAGAAAGATAGCATATAAAATATCTGTGTCAAATTTTGCATACCTACTGCACTTCGAGAAGAAGAACTTAAGAAAACAATAAACTTTAAAAATTCGTAGAACTAGCTTAGAAACTTCAAAACTTTTAACGTTTAGTGTCGTAAAAGTCATTCAGTAGTCAGAACTTCATTTTGCTGGCGAAAAAGATTATGACAAAATAGACGGTATAAGAAAATACTTGAACTATACACAGGGAATGAACGACTAAAAAAAATCACTATCTTGATTGCTTGTACCTTCAAGATTCATGAAACATCGTACAAAACAAAACTTTCCATTGTGTTGAGGACAGCGTTATTTACTACACTTGGTCGGAGATAATAATAAATTGTAGGGATTTGATTTAGATTAGGAAACCTTTAAACGTTTACTGAATGAATGAGCGACCCGTATCTTTGTGAAATGGTAAAGGCAGTTATTCCCCTTCTTTTCGAGTTCCGTAGGGTGGTAAATGCGGATAGGTGTGTAAATTGACTTTTCAGGTTACCGAATCCAGGTAAATTCGTCCGACGCTAAAATAACTCCCCAGTGCGTCGTATCCGTTCGGATAAGTGGAAATGGAAGAATCGAGGTCAGGTCAGATTCAGAATTCTTTTTAAGCAATTTAAATAAATCAGCAACTGTCGGGGTCGACAACGAAAGAACGGGGGAGAAATGCCGCAAGACAGTTTGTTAGTAAATTTTCTAAAAGAAAACAAACGAACCTGCAAGGTTGTGCCGTTAGTCTCATTCAACTTCGGAAAATATTTTTTTCTGAATGGCAAAATTCGATTAAGTCACAAACGATAAAAAATGACGAAAGAATATAAATGGGAAAATAACATGTTAATCCATAGTTTAGATTGATTGATGTGAAACATTTCAGGAATAAGAATCGGTCAATGGAACCTTAAATAAAAAGATCTGGAAAATGAAAGAGGCATTATGTAGAAAAAACATTGTTGAATTTATATAAATGAAATTTTTTATTATAACCGCTACTTAGAGTGCAATTCTTTTTCTTCAAGTGCCTTCTTCATTCCGAATGTTGGCAAACATCAAGGCAATCCTAATTTTTGAGACGGCTGATATAATCAGTTGATTGTTGGAGCTGTTATACCTTTTTTTTCATAGATTTTTTAGCCAGGAATTCCGACTTCTTCTTACAGCACTTTTTCCTGCGATTTTTCCCTCTACGATAAGTCACAGCGTGTAATATCTCTCGCAGCTACTGCAGTTTTCTTGTTTTGATGGTCAACAATACTTCTTTCTGCTTTCCCATTCTCGATAATACTGTGTCGTTAGTAGCCTTTTCCACCATTGGTATTCTCAAGATTCGACGATACATCTACAATTATTCAAAACTCAGGAGTTTTTGAGGACACGTCTTCTTCATTGTCCACGTCTCTATTCCAACAAGCATCAAATCTGGACCACGCAGTGCTCTTTTCGTTTTCATGAATATACTTCTAGCTTTTTTTATTTGCATTCTTATTTCAAGAGCTTTCGTTGTTCTCGTTTACACAGGTTCCCAAATAATTATATTTTTTACATATTCAGCTGTCTGGCTGTGGATGCGAATTTAATTTAATTCAATTTAAATTGCCGATATTTTGTCTAAGCTTTGATTTGAGAATAATTTTTGACTACTTGATGTTCAATGAGCGTCCCTATTGCTCACTTTTTTTCAATCATTTTAGCTAATGATATCTGTAGGTCTTTTAGAGATTCTGTCAATAAAATCGTGTCATCGGCATATTTTTAATTGTCTGTTGTTCTGATTCCTATATTGTGGTCTTCTACTGCTACCAATGTTCTGTTGGTTATATCCTTTGAGTAGAGATTACACAGAGTAGGTAAAAGAGCACACCCTTGTCTCACCCCTCTTCTTATTTCAACTTCAAACAAACAAACTCTCTCATCTCTATCAATAGGGCATTGTTTTTATCAGATGCAGACTTGGTATTGAAACGGCAGCCTAGATTAGACTGACAACTTGTTATTTCATTTTATCCTTACATCGTATATTTGTACGAAATTTTTTTGACATAATCGAATCAATCAATTTCTTTCAATACGATTTCGTATTCAAACTAGTTTTCTATTGAATACTTAGTTACTTGTGGTGCTGTGGACCCGAAACACAATTTATTTGTTTGATTTAGATTATCGACATCCAGGCATCTTTTAAAAGAACAATACAAGTATTTTTACTGTTTCAGTTATCCGTTTCGATAAATCATTGTTTTGTTGAAACCGCACAAGTTTCGAGATAATAAATGCCATTTTACGTGTCCAATCAGCACAAACTTTAGTGTTGTAAATAACATAGCCTAAGCCCGGCATAATATCAAGCGCGCAAATATAAAGATACCGCAGTGTGTTCCTCGTTTATTCGTAGGAAGTATTCCCCGCGGACCATCAATCTTTTAAGTCGAAAAACAACAATAAATGGTGTCGGGGCTTAAGAGTTGCGAGGAAATCTGAAACAAATCACATACAATTTTAATACGTACTTACCTAGAATTGCGAAATACTCGACTGTTAAGTAAACGAACGACTTCGAATGCTTTTCAATCTTTCGCGATTATTGTGTGAATCGTTACATTTCAAATCTATTGAAAATTTCAATAGGATTTGTGGCCATGAGTTGAAACGATTACATTTTATGATTGTGGATACAAATAAAACTCATTAAGCACTTAAAACAGTATTCATTAGTACAGGCCATGACAATTAATCACACAGTTGTACAAATTATTCTATAGGTACCTAGTAAATATGATAAGAAATCGTGATTTTTATTTTTATTTTGGATTATTTGGGCAAATATTGGGGCATGAAAAATTTCATATACTTCGGCTTTAATCTGAATCAACACTTGAATCACTAACATGAAACAAGACCACGAAGTTTAAGAGCAAGGCATGTTTTTAATAACATTGAAAAACTTTATGCCTCCTGAACCTCAGTGTTCATTTACGAGTAAATATCTTCAGGTGTTACGTATTGTCAACTTAATTTGATGGGGTAGAATCCTGAACCATCAATGAGGAATCCTGCAGACATCTAATAGCATTTGAACTGTGGTGCTACCAAAAAGTATTGAGAATATGCTGGACCTGAACTCAATATGTGTCCAATCAGACTGTGATACAACAATAAATTCCCTAGGAAATCAAAAATATTAAATGATTAAATTAAAAGTAAACGAGGACCCGGACGAAGACGTGTATCCTGGTTGGAGAGAAATATCGTCAATATATATTCCGAGCAGGCGTAGACAAAGTAAGATGGATCAATTTGACCGCCAATGTTAAAAGATAACAAGGCACTTAAAGAAGAAAATTGGGAAAGTCCACAGTTAATTTTCATTCATATCTGTTTTTATTTTATTTATCTATACGTGATGGTACATAAGTTTATTTTTATCTGTAATCTTTTTATTTTCTTATATATGTGGGTATATGAAAATAATTCACATTCATTGAACGTTCGATTGGTACGCCTCCGCTTACAAAACGTGGACATAAAATTATTAGTGATAAAATTCTCTATTCTGTCTTTTCCCAAAGAAATTGGACATAATCTGCAGATTAAATAAAACATATTGCTTTCATTTTGCTATTTTCTTTTTACTTTTTAATAATCTGATGGAAGGTATCTCCAGTTACACAGTAAGGATACTTTTTGTTAAATTTTATTTTGTATTAAAATTATAAACTATTCCTCCTTGTAACGCCGGCCGGCACCTTTATAAAGGTGTGCGATAAAACTACAAAGTTACGTTCTAAAAATAAAGAATCGTTTAATTCCATTCAAATACAAGTAGATACCTATTTTATTTAATAACTTCTTCTTCGTCCCTGGTATAAGGTCGGTTCGTTAATTAAATCTTTGTTAATTAAATCGCCAGCATCCGTTGAAATTATCTAAGCAACCGTATTCGGATCCTGAAGGGCGTTACTTAATCGATTTTCTTACTTTAGGCCCGGCAAAATTTAGTGGATATTACTACCACACCAATATCCTTTGAGTACGCTCATGGGGCGATTCGAACTAAAAAGAAAAAAGGACTCCCTTTAGGGTAGCAAAGGACTTTTTTTTAGGTCGAATAGAACAAAGAGTAAAAACAGCCCAATTCAAAATAAGTTTCCCGTGACTATTTATTAATGTAGGTATCTATCTCAGGTAAATCTGGAAATATAAGGGTGTTTAAAAATTAAGTTAATATGTATAGGATTACATTATAGCCTTATAATATATATAAAATATTTTTTTTTGAAATTACAATTTAAAAAAGTTTAATTTACATTGAACCTAGCTCGTCTATCTGTATAATTCCTAAACAACGCTCATAAACGGACCTCTGTAAGTAAAAATATAAACCAATAAAAACTCCTTAACTTAAACCCTTCGTAAGTAAAAACCTCAATAACTCAAATTATTTAACGTTTCCCTTGGTCTTTATCTTATCGAGGTTCTACTGTATATACAAAACAAACACGACAGTTCAGTTGCTCCATATTCATATTTTTAAATTGGACGTCTCTGAAGCTTTATAAAAATATTATGAGCTAGACTGCTAAATCGAATTACTTTAAAATACACTAAAGAAGTGCACAGTTTTTGTATAAAATTATTAATTTTTAAAAAATATGTTTTCAGTATTTGTAATTTCACATTTCAAAAATCACATAATAAGTAAAACGAACCAAAATCGAATTTTGTAATTTCCACTTTATTATTTTACTTGTCTTTACAATTGTTTCGCCCTACAAGGGCATCTTCAGAAGACGTATTACTGAATAAACCTTAAGATTTTATTATGTATATATGTACAATAGGTAACTTACAATTAGTCTAAAAATGGTGTGGTAGGGGTGATGTTTACAAGTTTATTTAATATTATTGATTGGTATACATTTTCTATTTCGTTCAAAATAATTTCACTGTTTTGTATTGTGTTTTTTAATTTCGCACGATTCTAAAATGTCTAGTTTTTTACTTTTTTCTAAACAATGTTAAATATTAAATTCATCTTCTATATTAAATCCATGGTTTTCATTTTTAATATGATTCATAAATGTTGATTTTCCTGCATAATTTTTGATATATTCGCTAACTCTCTCTTTAAAAGTCCTTCCTGTCTGTCCTATACATATATATATATATATATATATATATATATATATATATATATATATATATATATATATTCTTGCAAGTATTACATTCCAGTTTGTAGACTCCACTTTTATTCATTTTTTCCGTTTTGTCCTTATTGTTGATTAAAAATTTTGATAATTTATTTTCCGTTTTAAAAGCTGTTTTAAAGTTATAATTTTTTAGTTTTTCTGAGATTTTGTTTGAAATTTTTCCAATATATGATATTGTTTTGTAGTTAGTATTAAATTTTTTACAATTATTTGTGTATACTAATCCGTAACATATTGTTTTTCTTTTGAAATTAATTAAATCGTCTATAAGTTTTGATGTGTAACCGTTATCTATTAATTTGATTTTGGTTCGTTTTATTTATTAAAAATGAATTTCCATAAAGTAACGGCGGATACAATCAATTATATCAAAAATCACATATTTTTAATTCGAAAATTTCAAAATGGCGGGCACGACATTATGGACTCTAGGTAGATATATAAAGAGATAGTAGGATCTACGTATCCACCACCAAATCTTATCCCTCAAGCTACTAATGTTGATGGACAAGCAGTCCAGTAACTTAAATATACATTGTGGTGCAAAGCCGAAGAGTAGGGCGGAATATCTTTTTAAGTTTATTTTAGGATTCATGACAATGTTGCTGATCAAATTCGATTTGCACAATCAATACATATGACAAAATTATTATTATTATATGTAAGGTCGTTTAATGCGTGTATGTAGCTAAAAAACATTTGATTGGTATAGAATGAAGGTGACTGTAGAAATGGGAGATCAGGTGGAGGATTCGGAGACAACCGCACAGAAGCCAATTAAATTAGCTGTGATATCCTAATGTATGAGGTTACCTGTTCGAGAGGGTCACAATTAGATTTCTGTTACCATGTAACAAGGCGTAATTGCTAACGCAGGACGTTACAACAAACCCTACTGAAATTCAGAGATAAGCCCATGATTAGCGACGTTTATACAACGCTTTCATGATAAAAGGACTGTGTAATATTTTCTCTCCATATTACATACGTATATAAGTTGGTTTACAGAATATCCGTTGGTTTACGTGAGCCAAATAATGACCACCCAAATGTTAATATTGCGGTTGGCAGTGTGTAGGTAGAAGGATTTTAGTTTTGTTTGACTTGGTCGGTTTTATTTGAGTTCATGGACAGAATAACCTAACTCCGCATAATTTATTCATTTCAAGTACGAATTCCTCAATTTTTGGAAGTACAAGTTTGTCTACCACTAAGAGGTGAAATTAACAGAGAGAAGTAAAACCGAAAATATCACAATATATCGTATATACCTACGTATTACCAGACAGCTGAACTGTTAAAGTTTTTATAAGACAATAATACTACTTTTTCGACTGAATACCTATAGTTGTCACTTAAACTTGAAATATTTTATTTTAAGGTCACGCACCCTATTCATATGGACGTAGTATGTGAATCCCAGCGAAGGGAGCTAATATTAGGTAAGTCTTTATGTAATTTTTTATGCATTCGAGTATTCAACTCCAGTAAAGTTTTCATTTCATATTCATAAAAAAATAATAGAAGACGAAAACTTATCGCGTTTTCGATTTGTTTATTGTCCATATATTACTGACTCAATTGAAGGGGTGTAAGTCAGTTGCGCGCTGCGGTGAGTTTACTCCCTGCTGTGACAAAACTGACCCTAAAAGTGATGGGACAGTTGCTCGCGATCATTAAATTATTGCCCCCTGGGCCTTTTTTATTAATAAATAGTTCATTCATATTAGAAACTAACAAAGATTTGAAATAAATGTATTTAGTTCGGGTTTTTATATTCACCTTGACTTATAGTTAGTAGGTAGGTAACTAAAGAATTATTTTGTTTCATTCTGTATCAAAAGGTAACGGTATGTAAAGACAACACGAACGAAGTGAGTGTTGTCGTGGTCTTGTCATTCTCCTATTGATCATGTATTTGAGTTTTTGTAACAAATTGTATATAAACATATTTTTAAGATCTTCAGAGACTTTTCTTTAAAAACTGTTATATAAATTAAATAAAATAACCGAGCGCGCAGTTGACCCTACAAGGTCTTGGCAATTGACCTGTAATATTTGATTATCTGAATTAATTCCTGACCGCAGCGCGCTATCGTCCATTGCCCAATTGAAGCAGCCCCTAAAGATCAAAATGACATAAAATTCCCACAAAGTAGTAGTAGTTGCTACAAAAGTATTTCTAATTGAATCCATGACGCAACTTACTTTGCATGATAGGCACGTAAACCCTTACATAATAAGAGCATTTGTGTTCTTGGCCTGAAAATTGATCAGTTTGGATGGATATTATGTCAACTCACCTTTTACGAGCTACTTCATTAAATTATCGAAACTGGGTAAGTCACATTGATGAAATCGATATAAGAGGTTTAATGTAAAGAAAGAAAAAGTTTTTATAACTTGTTGACTAGGGTAAGAAAGTGTACACTCCAATCACCCTACAGTGTGGTAATATTAAGCAATGTTAAAACTAAATATCTGTAAATGATGACCTCAATCCATAAATTATGTATTTTGAACAGTAGAGGAACGACTTAAAAGTAATTGGTACATCAACTGCATTGTGAATTTGCTGTTTCATGATTCTTGTTTTGGATGATTTTGATGTAATTTGCATAAAAGTCGTAATTTCAACGGAACCCTGATGAAAAATACTTGAAAAAATTCATTTTTAGGCAGGGCTTACAAATATTTTTTTTGATATTCTTTGTGCCATATGTTTTTCATTATTTTGCGAAAGCTTATTATACTCTGGAGAAATGTTAATTATAATATTTTTATTCTAACGAGCAATATAATTTGGGGACGACTTTAACACTTCTTTCCTTAGAAAGATGCACATAGGTACTCTAGAATTTCGTAATTTTAGCGTTGAGACTTACGCCCGTGAAGCGTAGACTTCTCGTGAGGGGTTAATTTTCAGAGGTAGGGCGTTGAAATTTTATCACACTTCAATTAAGCCACCGCATCGCTGTACCATAGTAAAGCATCCGTCCATATTTTAACGAAATAAAGTAATTAAAAGTTAACGCGATACTACACACTTAAGTACCTAATATTCAAGTAGCATTGGCTTGCGCGTTTTTACTTCGTCGCTTCATCCCATTTCGCGTAAAACGATATTACTACGGAACATGAAAACGAATTTAATTTAAATTAATACTGATTTGGTTAGCGTACGTACGATCTTCGTTTTAATTTGATGTGAAATTCGTAACTCGGTAACATCGGTACGTCTAATGTAATTTTAATGAATGTTTTAATATCTACTACATTCTTGTGGTTCTCAGATTTCCCTTTTAATCCCATTACATGGTTCAAATCAATTTTTAGTCAAAACCATAAAGATAAAATAACTTTATTTAGAGTTTTAATAAAAGGTATCAGTGGCATAAAATAACCTCAAAAGAAGGCTTCCTTTCTTAAGCCATGAAATTGTGAAACTCTGGCTGGAATTAAAGTTAATGCCACCACAATTGAGGGAGATGGGGAGAGAATAAAATAATGCCATGACAACAAGAGTTTAATTTGCTGCACGTTTTATTTTTCGTGCTCGAGTGGTATCACTATAACCTTATTTCCTTACAGTAATTTGTTCACGTAATCGTTCGGTGAAGCAATAGCGACATTTTATTTACGGAAAAATAGGTCAATAAGTGGCTATTTGATACTTTAGTGGTTTTAAAGACTAAAAATCGGATGAGTACACTACCTACGTAACAGTTAACAATTAATTGGTTGTACTACGGTAACGATCTCCATTTTATAACTCTAATTTCGGAAGTAATTACATTGTCAATAATTATGAAAAATATTTATAAAGCACACAAAAGTAGGAGCTAAATTAGAGGTTGGTTGAATTTCTTGATGTTTTACTTCTGATAATGATATTAGCCATTGCTGTTTGTTCAGTGAAAGCTGTCTCTTAATCTTTCACCGTGTATGTGGCTAAAATTCTCAGGGAACCTGACGAGGGCACAGACCCTTTCATTGCGGTGGTTAAGATAAAATGTCTTCATTTAATCTAAGACTAAAGTGTTTTTGCAGTCTTGAGAGTCTTCTTGTAGTCCTTTCTTATTAATCAAATACTGGTTGCGCCTTGAAAGTCCCGTTAGAGTCTTTCGAGGCTGTTTGTATGAATATTTCGCTCTAGTTGATCAAATTTATGGACATACCCTGTGACATTATAGAAAACCAATGGGGGATGGAACGTGGAGACAAAGAATGAAGATGTTTTGTACTAACACAATCTCATGATCCTATGCAATAAAAAAAGGATATTACTCCACTTAAAATCAAAAAGGAAAACACGATTTGATAGGACCAGCAAATTTTAATTGAAGACTGCTTCTATTGGATTGCTCGAAACCATAAGATTACGATAGGAAAAGCCAATATACGAACTAAGGAAGTGCTGTCATGGTCATGTCTTCCTTAATCTCCATTCTTTACGCCTTCGAATTGCCGCACCCTTCTACAAACACTTTTTTGGTGGTCTACAGGATTATCCTTAAGCTCAACTACCCCCTCTCATCGACGGTCGCTTGAAATGAACCAATGTCATTTACCCTATTCGAAATTTTAATTCCACATCCTGCGCCATCAAGATTTCCCCAACTGAATGGTATTATATACCCCTATTATTTATTCTGTTTACACATATACGTATATAGATATGCAGAGTAAACATTTAAATATTATGCAAATATAGTTCTTCGAGTTCACACTTATTCGTAAAGGATTTTATTTAAAGATGTTTCTTGTCCTTAAGCGCTAAATACGACGTACATTTCGCTCATTTCTAGTCTTGCAAGTCTGAGCGAGGAAATTGGCCAAATTTACATACCGATACTAACATTCACCTTGTACTAGGTAGGAAGCTTTTCATAAAGATATTTCTCGGAAGTAAGTGGAACGGTAAATAAACGAAATTTCTGCATTTTATTTAACACCGAACTTAGGGAGTCCTTTCTATTCATGCCCTCTGCTTACAAAACATTAGTGCGAAACTTTCTATTTGTATTCAAGTACGTAAATCGTTTTAAAATTTACGAAAGCGGCGACTAAACTTTTTATTAATCGGTGCCTACCAATTAAATCTTTACGGATTAAAAAGTTTGTAAAACTCTCTTAAAGAAGGATTTCGCCGGTAGTTACGGCTTTTAACCAACCAACCGTTTTAACATCGGCAGTCCTCGATGTACTTACAGTACAAATATGTCAAAAATATTTTACAAAAATTAGTAATAATAATCTGCATTTATGTGTATAAAATAGCACCACTTATTGATTTATAGCCTGCATTCATTGGATTGTAAATATTAAATATGTGCAAGGGGTTAAAAAACGTCTAACAATAATACAATTGTACTTGATACAAATAAGGCCTATGCTTAAATAAGGCCTGTAGTGCGGAAAAGTCATTTAAAATATATTTACATGAAAAATACTTCACACACGGATAGACGACAGTCCCACGACTCAGCAAACAGTGCGCGAGAGGCCCGCTCGCGCTCGCAGCGACACTCGTAGCCGGTCGTTTGTGACGGACGAGCGTTTTCATTGCGCGTTATTAATTTGTGGTAATTTCTATCGAATTTTAATACGTTATTCTTTGAAGTTTTGCTTCAAGTAATGTATACGGACCACAATATAACTCATCAAAAAGATAAACTAAAACTTTAAATTGTAATTTTTAAAATATGCAAGTTAAATACTGCTTATAACATTTATGAAATACAATGTACTAAGTAAAGCCCACTTTTAAAATAGGCTTTATTTGCTGACCCTAGGCCTTAGTAGGAATTCTGAAATATTGAAACAGATACTGACTCACGTCATTCCTATCTCCCGCCACACCTGCCCATCGAGTATTTTCATCTGCCTCCCCCATATAACACGTACACCACCTCAAATAAATATTAATAGCCAATATTGTCTCGAAAATTATGGTACTTATTAAGTTCCAAGGCCTTATTTAGTTACCTTGTTTAATTAAGGTCTGTGAAAAAAATATATTCTTCAATATCTAATAATATTTTTTAAAAGATATGTTAATTTTCTAATTTTTGTTTGTTTGGATACCTTTTTTTATATAGTATTCTCTATTTCTTGTTAATATGGGACTTTAAGTCTGACTAACAATTTAAGCATAGATAATATTTAGTAAAATAACTTACAAAGTTGTTCAAGGATCTCATGGAAACACTTGATAAAAGGCTCAGAAATATATATTTTTATAGATTAATACTCTAATAACAATATTCCTATAATTTAAGGATATAGGCTTTGTTCAATCACTATGTTTTAAAAAGGCTCAAGGCTAAGGTTCCAGAATTACCTCTTTTTGAGTAATTTCTGATAAAAGATTACCATATGTTTTGTTAATTACTTAAAATATATGAACCAAAGAATAATGCCTTGCTTTTATTTATCACCTTTTCCAATAATTTATAAAGATTTGAGCGTTTGAAATTAGGTAGGCCTTATTTGTATCACTTACCTTATTACTGTGTGAAAAGTGGTGTGTCTTTTGTACGTAATTGTGCACTACCCCAAATTACTTAATAGAATTATTTATTAAACTTTATTACGTTATTGGAAGATAAATAGCAGACATTGAATTGTATTTTCTTTTTTATTAATTTCGCAAAAAGTTCTTTTATTATAATAATTTAAGTGTTTCGAAATTATGTAAAATCTGACGTGTTTGCTATTTATGGAGGTAATTTGCAAAACAACATTACATTACATACAATGACTGGAAATAAATATTACTAGGTAACCACGACGCGCATTAGAATGCAAATTTAAACGAAATGGCAGTGCACAAATCAAATAAACGGACAATTTTATTTCAGCGAAATTAATTAATTCCATTGTGCTCTTTAGCGTTATCTGCACTGATTTGTTCAGTAAACCGACTCTATTATCTGACCGTTTCCCCAAGGGACTGCTGCAACTTAACCGTACGATATTGTTCGCTTAAACAACATGTTTACAACATCGAATCAGAAACCGTGGATTCTGTATAATAAACCCTATCCTGTCGTGACATAAATTATGGCAATTGACTGAATTCGCTTTATTCCCGTGGAAACATTTGTAAAATATTATTAAACGTAACAGTTAATTCCGGACTAAAACAATTATTTCACCTATTCACTAATTGAAATTGTTTAATTAATAATATACGCATTAACGATAATTTTGATCATTAAAAAAATATGTATGGATAACATTTACCATTTACTCTCATATTAATTGAATTTTATAAATTTTACATACGTTCAATTTAGTAAGTGAACAGGTACGTCTACAAAGTTTCACTTTTGTGGGTCAGTGACTTAATAGGGGATGAAATGAGGTAATGTACCTACACTACATTCGTTTCAGTCGTCAACTGTTGTTGGGGAAGGTTCTCTTCATCTTTAAAGAACAAAGCAATTCAAGAATAATAGTTGAAGAAGGTAAACAAAAAGATATCCGAAACATAAAGAGTGTGTATAAATTAATATTTTCAGAAGCTATAAAGCAGCTAAAGGTTCAATAGTTTAAAGACGTAAAAAAAGTATTTTAAGTTGATAAGAAATTAAATGATACATTCGTATATGATCTCTTTTTATAAATTGTTTGAACTCCTTATTAATAAAACGAAAGTGTTCAGTTTAGGAGGGGATGGGCTGGTCGACCCTCTCCTGCCCCTTCCAGGATACGTTCATAGGAATGAGAGGACTTCTGCACTAAGAAATAAACATAAAACAATGATCTTTGACTTAATATATCGATTGTTAAAATCAGCCCTTAAATATTAGTTCAAAAGAGAAAGTTCACATATGCAGCAAAATGTTTCTGTGGCCTGAATTTCTGGACCGCTACTGCAAATATTTAGGATTTTCACTGCAAAAATGTAGTAGTGCAATGGTTTTTTAAATTGTAAAATATGTGCGTTACTTTGATAAGTGTTAGTCCTTTATTGAAATTCTCGCCAATTGTAGTCGAGATCGGCGACGGTGCAATTTCGAGAAAATTCATTAAGGTTAGGAGGTCGGGATGCGCCGGAAATACAGCAGCCTTCCCGGGGAATTTTAATACGAATAGCGGGTAGAATCGCGGCTCCGATGTATAAGTACCTACGTGCGCTCTGCCTTAAGTTTTCATTAAAAATTATCTGAAAGGAGAAAAGTTTTAAGTGCACCGTCACACCGACACACTTATTATGCAGCTCGTTCTTCCACGCTCGCACTTTATCAAAAACTAATTCTATAGAGCGCGACGTGCATGAGGGTGCCCACTTCAGACCTTCTTTTTCGACCACCGACTGTCGAGATAGTTACGCTGCAGTTTGTACTGCTTCCAGTATTAGATAGTCATGACAAAGTAAACTTTACTTCGATTAAACTCGATGCGATGTAATGAATGACACGCTTCGAAATTTTTAACTCAATGGAGTTTCTCGATAAATTCTTCTACGTACACTGTCGATGTTTAGAAATACCTTTTTTCTATAAAACTGTTCTATCGTTAATGAACAAAATTGCTGTTATTTTCTAGATTTTATCAAGTCCAAAAATAAAAATCGACTTAGTACCTAGGAAAAAAAAGCTAAAAAAGAAGTGACAAACCGGAGGGATTCTTTTGCTGAATTTTTTATTTAAAATGTAAATAGGAATCTAATAATTTTGACGCTTCGCAATATATATCTAATATTTGTGGTACATGGCGTTGCAAGAGTGTTTAATTTTATTTCTTTTACATATTTGGTCGAAATGAGTATGTTAGCATTTTCAATCAAAATAAATTTTGAAGACTTCTCTAAGTAAGAAACCATTTTCATTAATACAAGGCTAACATAGCGAAGCAGGAACGAGTAATTTAATCGAACGACTAAGAGTACAATGACTCGATAAAAGCTAGAAAAGTATAAGTTTTACTTGACGCATTCGTTGTTGAAAAAAGAAACCGGGAATAATCGACGTTCTTATCGTATTTTTGTAATTCTTTTCACTTATTAGGAAAATTGGGTTTAATTTTCTCAGAATCGGGTAAAGCCTTGGTGTTTTATACTTGAACATGTGGTTGAAGTCCTATTGGGGCTCTTAGGCACTGCATTTCAAGATATTTCAAATTATTTTGTAAAAGAGCTTTGTAATTTGTATTTCAAAAAAGGACTTCAAACATTTTCAAAGTGTCTAATGCCCTTCCTAAGTGCGCAATACCCTTGTAAAATGCTTGAAGCTCTTTCAAAAAACTGGAAGCCCTCTTAGGGTGTTTGAATTTCTTTCGAAGCTATCAAAAAAGCTGTAAGCTTTCTTGAAGTCATTTTAATTTAGTTTAAGTTCTTATAAAATACTCGAAGGCCTTTTGACAAACGTTTCAAGCCTTTAGATATATTTGAAGCCTTTTTAGTGCAATTCAAGTCCTTATATTGTACCCAAGGTCCTTTCAACAAATTCTGACGGCTTTAAACTTATGTACTTACTTATCGACGCAGTAGGTAATTTTAACATGTTAAGGTTTGATGCCCTTTTGATAAGGGCGTTGCCCAGCTTCAAATTTTCTCTACCAGCAAATTAGAGTAATAGATAACTGACTATAATATTTGTTAGAAAAACACATTGTTCTCTTAAATATCCGGGATACTTTTTAGTATTAAAATCAACACATACGATCTTCCCCTTGACCGTTTCTTATTTAGAACGACAAGTAACAAATTTTAGATATCACATTTGATGAACGTTAAAGTCTACGAATATCTGGAAGTACTCGAATGTTTTCGAAACTTTTAATAACACGGTTCGTTAGAATTTTCCCAGCTGTATTTATTCCTTAATTGTTCTTTCCCTAGCTCGTCAGGATAGAATGGAATTGACGCTACAGTGCCACTTACTGCATCTCTGCCACGTAACAACATACAACTAACGTTTTGTTTGGAAACTTCGTTCAGTTTCTTTTAATGAAACTGCAAACACTGCACGAAAGAAATAAAGGATCTCGAAAACGTCTTGTGCGAATGCAACGTTGGCGTCTTGAACGCAAGTACAAAGACGACATGGTCCTGTCTTTAACAAAGATTTTACACATTGTAAAAGCGAAACAAAACCAACGAAAGATGTGCACTAAAACTTTTGATTATAGGTCTTGTTTCTTTGAAGTAAATGGAGCAGCTTTGTAAGTGCACTCTGTATAATACACGTATAATGCACTTGAAAGGAACACGAACAATTATTATAACAAAAGCACTTAAAATAAATAGCTTAAATATAAACACAAAATGTAGGTAAAGGATGACGGTTATCTAAGGATCTAGAAAGGTTTTAACGATAGCTTCTAAATTACATAGTTTCATTATTCAATAAATATAAGTTAAATAAATAATTTAGTATCCCTTCCGTAAAGGTTTAACTATTTGAACTACAATATAAAGTACCCCAGCATACTTAAATGGGATCCAATTTAGAATCGTGTCATAAATTACATTAACGTTTCGGTTAGTTTGAAGGAGAAGTTCCTTATAAATAAGTCAAATTGATCCAGTGGGAATACCCAATTAGCAGCAAAAGTTTGGGCCAAGCCCAGCCAGCCACATATTTCTCACTTTCTATTTCGCAAAGAACTAAATCCTTCTTCCCCAAATTAACAGTAGATACTAAAAAAGTGGAACGATTATAGAATTATAAATAGACGTAAATTTTTTTAAGAATGTTCTTTCAATTAACGTAAGGTGAGTGACCTTCCAGAACATTGAAAAGTGTTTGTAGATGGGGTTAAGGGCGGAAACTTAGAAAATCGATTTTTTGGGCATCCAGATAAAATTATTACATTAAGCTCAACGGTATAAGGTATAAATGGAAACAGCAGTTCATAATAAACTGAGACAATCCTTTTATTTCGTCTTACTATAATAAATTGTTGGATAGGTAGGTAAAGGTGGTGCGAAAGCGACTGATACACTTTTATCCCTCCATTTTAGGTATTTCTATTTAGTAAATTTCTGTACAGTGGGAGAAATAAATGCTTTCAGGCGGCCGCACTCAATTCCGAAATCCTTCATCACGTCCTTATAAACATTAAGTGGGACGAAGGCCTCTAATTTGACACTGAATTGCGGCAAGTTCTGAGTTGAATTAACAATCATCTCTCCCTGTTCTGATTAATGGAGAACTTTAGTCGGCTAGCTCCACCGGCGCTCGGTATCAATTCAGTTGTGGCCAGTACTACAGCCAATTCAGTTTACGTTCAAAACTTTTCCGGCCATTAATCACCGATCTTTTCGGACCTTTAATGAAACATCGATCTAAGTGATTTAGGTGAACTAAGGGCTGCGTAATTGTGTGGCCTACATATGACCAAAGCAACAAATAAAACATTTATCCCCGTTAATTCCTCTCTTTAGCCAACGCTTATTCAAACCTTAATAACTATTCAGGCAGTTTTATAATTTAGTTTAAGTTTTTAATCTTTTTCAAAATAATTTTTCCAAACCTTTTGCGCTTTTCGAAGGCTATTATACGAACTGTATATAGATAAGCCGTAGTGTAATGATTTAATCACATAGGTACTTAAAAAAATTAATTTGTGGCTTTAATCGAATTTCTTGTAAAGTTTGTGTAGAATACCTAAAATAACTAAAACATAATAATCTAAAAATAACATGAAACTTTAATTGGCATGTCGTGTAGGTATCTGTCGGATCTGACCCTACTTACTAGGTACTGTTTGTTCCGAATTCTCAACAAAACTTTAACGAATAAATCTTGATGATCGTTAGCATCTAGATACAATTACAGACTCATAAATTCTTTACTTTGCAACTGAAAGCTTTTGGAAACCAAACGGACATCTGCGACAAGTTATAAATATAAACAACAAATCCCATATGAATTAAAATCCCATCACGTATAAATAATGTCCAACTTTATTTCTTATTCCGTTTTTTTTTTAGCGCTACGTTTATTTGTATAATCAATTTTATTTAAATTATTTAGGACGAATACTTTTCCTATAAGCTTACATGCGTATTCTAATTTTTGTCCTCAAAGTTACAATGTCCTCGAAGCATCTAATATAGTTTAAAAAAATCTTAAGGCAAAGTGTCAGAAATGGCAAATATATTACTCTAAGCGAAACCTTCACTCGGCACTTACAATTTAAGTTGCCATCTAACTAAGAGGAAATAAGCAAACTTTGAAAACTTCCCCTGGAAAAAATATTCTATAAAAAATTCTTTTGTGGGTAACTTGGCTTGATTTCTTTTTCTAAACTTCTGGAAATGTTGCTACCATTTACGAACAATTCGGCAACATTTCAGTAAACTTTAGTAGAAAAATAACCGGTCTTATACTTACGGCAACATTTTTATTCAGAAACTACAATGAAACTAAAATTAATACCGTTTGAAATTTTTCCTTATACCAACATCGGTTTAAATAGATTTTTTATAGTACTCGTAAAAGAAATAATGAAGGCCGACTTTATATGTTCAAACCTTACTTTGACCTCTTCAACCAAAGCAGAAAGTTTTTACGTTAACACTTATCGGAAGGTTCAAAATCGTCCATACCCTACCAAAGTAATTATTATAAAAATGAGTTAAGGTTATAAGAGTGAATAATGAATAGTGAAATTGAAATTTTGTAAGCCCCTAATTTTTGGCCATACCACTAAGCAAACTAAAAGAGTTCATTTTGCTAATTTTAATTTTCATTTCAGCCACTTCGCCACTTCAAAGGCATCCTTAACGTATTCGAGTGTCTCTTTGTAAAAAGTTACCACCTGTATCAGTAAACGACTAGGTATTAGGAGAAAAAGTTGAGAGAGCACAATAATAACGTAACAGATAACGTTACAACTCCAAACTAGATGACGTTTAGAAGGTTCTCAACGACAATAATAGCTTACAATTCCAGTGATGCAAAAAACGTTGCTACCCGTTATGTACATAAAAGAACGAAAATGTAAAAGGTTTTTTTTGATGCTGCTGCCAGCTCTTTGCTTGAACATCTTTTTTTTCCTTTCTATTTATCCCGATATACTTTTCAAATTAGTTTTGTGCTCAAAGGTTTTTTCTTTTATGTGAAAACGGAAATTAAACTGTTTTAGGTAATTTATTTTGAAACACTGTCGAAACATTTAACGATAAAATTTGTAGTATGTTGTTGTATCTATACAACTCCTAGAAGTTTTTACCTTCTTCTAGGATCGATCAACTGTCTCAGTTAAATTTGAACATTAACTTTCCCCACTGCCTTTACTCCTAGTTTTATTGAAATAAATATTATGTATCCGTATCGTACTACTGATTAAAAATGCTATACCGTGTGGAAAAATGTAATTGGAATCTGTGTCAAAATTTTGGTTTCGCAACCTGTAGTTTCAGCAAACTAACAATAAGTGGTAAATTAATTATCAGACTGGAAAAGTTTTTATTTTACACAGTTTATAACTCGCAATGATAACTACTAACATTGCTGGAATAAAATATAAATTAGTTTGTTGTAAGGTTCGTTATAAACTTCGGAACGGTAAGCACGTATACATCATTTGTTAAAGCGTCGGAATGTTGTCCAATTCCAGTTTTACATGTTAGAAAGTTCAGGTACATTTATTTTACGTTTAATGAGATTTCCCATTCAAACTGGATTAATTTCAGTAAGCTCATTTATAGCGGACGGCATCCGCGTTAAATTCCCGCTAAAAGCGATTACTAATTATTTGGTTTGCCTTCGGTAAACTAGATTCAGAAAACAAAGGTGAATAGTCAAAGTTTCATAGCTTTTCTGGGGTGAAATTTTAACGAGATAAACTTGCAAGATTGGAAATAGTTTTGTTCCCGTTGCTTTTTATCGATTCTCCGCTTACTTCGCGTCAACTTCCGTCTCGTATCCAAGAGGATGCACGGTGTTTTGTCTAACTTGATTTTGATAAATTTCACTGTTTCGTTTTCATTTCGAAGACTGAATAGTTTTCGTTTAAGTATACAGGGTTTTTCAAGTTGATGGGCTATTAGAAGTATATGAATTAGTAGAAGGAATTCAATTCTGAAACTTGGGCTCATTTGGTTATTGTTTATGCCGCTTCTATTAAAAATATTTTCAAGTTCGATTTACATCCGGTTATACCGGAAGTCGATACCAACTTTGTTATTTTAAATGGAATGGTATTTTTTTTACGCTGAATTCGAATAAAACGTGTAATTCTAAGGTAAGTTTGATAACCAACTTGTACACCTATGACGATCGGTTTCTGAGTTAATTTAATTTATAGAAAAAAAATCGCTACCGCAACCCAAATTATAAAAAATCATAACTTCCACAAAATACGACTTAGAGTGTTGAAATTTTTACTAGTAATAGCTGAATATTAGTGCTAACGCCTTGACAAAATTGAATTAAATAATTTATACAGGGCGTTCAAAATAAAATTCTAAAATTGAAAAACTTCAAACACGAATAACCTCTTTTTTTCCAAATGGCACCTACTATTTTTTATTTTTTCAATCGATTCCTTTTTTTATCCTCTTTCGATCTATATGGATACTTCCTATTTTATTTGAAAATTTTGGAATAATTTTGAATTATTACTTAAAAGAAAGAGGATAAAAAAAGGAATCGATTGAAAAAATAAAAAATAGTAGGTGCCATTTGGAAAAACGAAGTAATTTGTGTTTGAAGTTTTTCAATTTTAGAATTTTATTTTGAACGCCCTGTATAAATTATTTAATTCAATTTTGTCAAGGCGTTAGCACTAATATTCAGCTATTACTAGTAAAAATTTCAACACTCTAAGTCGTATTTTGTGGAAGTTATGATTTTTTATAATTTGGGTTGCGGTAGCGATTTTTTTTTTTATAAATTAAATTAACTCAGAAACCGATCGTCATAGGTGTACAAGTTGGTTATCAAACTTACCTTAGAATTACACGTTTTATTCGAATTCAGTGTAAAAAATATACCATTCCATTTAAAATAAGAAAGTTGGTATCGACTTCCGGTATAACCGGATGTAAATCGAACTTGAAAATATTTTTAAAAGAAGCGACATAAACAATAACCAAATGAGCCCAAGTTTCAGAATTGAATTCCTTCTACTAATTAATATACTTCTAATAGCCCATCAACTTGAAAAACCCTGTATGAGATACTACGTTCACTTCATTACTCAACAGTAAATTAAGAGAGTTACACTATAACTGATTGTAAATAACAAATTTTTTAGTAAACAAAAGTAATTTATTTGTTTCGACAAATGTTCCTTACAATTAATTTTTTCAACACTAACATCTGTCATTATTCATGTCAATCACCATTCTATTGCAAAAGAGGGAAATATACATACATATAGTGGTTACTTTAATCAGCATGAAAGTACACTAAAGTGTGTCTGAGAATAAAATTTGATGAACTGCACGATTCCCTTCAAAATAAGAAATCTGCTAACATTCGGCTGATTAATCAATCACTATTATTTGATTGGAAGGATAGTAAGAAAGGGTGAACTCAATATTGTCGATTTTCTACATGTTTACCCCTTTGTTTGCTTTTTCTTCGATTCACAAAAGCAGCTATTAAAACGCCCCGTCTTCCCTCCGTGACGATTGTGCTGTTGTACATTGACCCCAACAGTCGACAACACCCCACATTTTATTTTACTGTTAATTGCAGTAGTAATCATAATACGTGTGAAAACCGTTTACCATATATATTATCTCGATATTTAGTATCGCTATCTCCTCATATGAGAACTCTCCACCGTAGGTATTATGTGAAATTTGGGGTAGAATTGAATGCGTCTGAAATATATGAAAGTCTGCGTGTTTCTACATACGTTCGTGTGCGGTTGACATAAAATTTATTAGAGCAGTAAATAGTGGATTTTGCGATCGAACGTTAAAAGACATATTGTACCCCTTACGGAAACGAAAACTGCCCACTTAGCAACAACAGAAGCTCGTTTTCAGGGCAAATCTCTCCAAAATATCGAAGACGATTTTTCGTTTCTTGCTGAACCGTTAAAAGATACCGCTCTAACGATTTTTAATAAGGAATAACGAGGGCGCATTGTGTACTAGCAGATGAACGTGAATTTTCTCTTATCGGGTCCGGAGCGAGAGAAAGAAAGAGAAAAATCCTTTATTTAAACCATTATTCTTTCCTAGGAAAATATTGTTACACTGCTCTGCACTCTTGCTGCAGATTGATTAATTGAGCTACTCATCTATCTACGTTCTAGTGAATTACGACGCGCACTATCTTTCCTTGTGGTTTTCAAAACCCGAATGCATTTTTTTGCCTTTCTTTCGACGTCTTTGGTGAAAAATTCACCAACCGCGCATTGTGAACAGAAGGAACGAAATAACTTCGAAAAAACTTTGATTAAGTACGCTCACCGGAAAATGATCTCTGTTTATTATCAACTCCGAATAGTTTAGAACTCTTTTCGAGCAAAAAGTGAAAAAGCTGCTTAAGAGAATATTACAGATTTTAGTAAGCGATAGAACTTGCGTTGTGAGGAAATGAAATGCACCAAACTCAATTGCATTGCGAATAATAACGTAGCGGAGGACATTTTAAATTAAACTTGTAAAATTGGGCGTTCATTAAACGTGCATATAAAATAATATGAACATAATTAGCATAAATAAGAAGAAAAACAGTTCCAGGTCTAGCAGTAAGTATACAGCATACTAGAATCAAAAGGAAATAACAACTTATATTAAAATATTTGACAATTTAATAAAGTCATCAACCAAGACTTCAATGTTAAATGTTTAAAAAGGAAGTACTTCCTTTTGTAGGGAATTATTAAGTCAATATAACATAATTGATAGCTTTGATTTTAATCTTCCAAACTACATTAAATAAAATGACCCTGCTCTTGAACAATGGTAGTTTTCCTGCAAATAAAATCAATAATATTGTCAAGGACAATAAGTACGCATTTAAAAGGTTATTTGACCTTATTAAACTCATAAATTAGTAAAAACTAATGCAGAAAGTTTTCACTTGATGCACGAAGCAAGTGACAGTTAATAATCAAAATCAATGTAATAATATCCATTTGGCTTAACAAGCAGCAAAAAATATAAGTTTCAAATTAAAGAAATTTCAGTTATTAAAAATAATTAGAGGTGGCTATTATAAACTTGACCTAATTTTACAATATGTTAACTTTCTGTTTAAGTAAATATCCTGCCATTTAATAGAAACTCTGTTATCTGTTATCATTTCGAAATTAATAACAGCACTAGATATTACTTCAATAAGTGTTTTACTTTAAAAAATTACAATTTATAAAAAACCATCTAGTCCTGTAGAATTGGAGAAAGCAGCAATTGGAATTACAACGGGCAGCTACTTCGCAATCATTTATTAGGTTGTAGAAGCCAGCAACGTTCTGACGTTTAGTAGACGTTAATCAGCGGCTTGCGCTTCTTATTTCCGCAAAATTAACTGTTTTATCCTTCTTTTTTTAACTTACCCGCCAAGTCGAGCCGACGAGAATACCAAACAGAAAAATTGTTTTTGACTAACCTGAAACAAATTAAAATTATTAACGTTGTAAACGTTAATTAGCTTTTCTACTTTATCAAATATTAATGTATATATAATGAAACTATTAATATTTTATAAACAAGAATTTTTATATCCATTGGAAACAAATCTTATACTCTCCTGTGCCAATCTATGTAAAAATTTGTAATGCTTTAATCCACAGATTTTTGAGAGAAGGGTTTGCTATATAACGAACATGAGGTCTCTTATGAGAGATCAAAAGTTCAACAAATTAAAGATAAGTTGTACAAAATAATATTTAATTATGAAGGTTTTTGATAACAATACAGTCAAATTACAGTAATAGCTCGAAACACTATCTTCTAATATATAAAATTCTCGTGTCACGGTGTTTGTAATTAAACTCCTCCGAAATGGCTCGACCGATTTTCGTGAAATTTTGTGTGCATATCGGATAGGTCTGCGAATCGGACAACATCTATTTGTTATCTCCCTAAATGTTAAGGGTGGTGCACCCCTAATTTTTTAAACAAAATTTTTTGTTTTTATTTTTTTTTTTATGATACAGCATACAAAAATACATACAACTCTTAGGTTTCACCCCTCTACGATCAACCCCCATTTTTTAATAGCGATATTAGTACTGTAATAATCTTCAACTCTCAGTGGTCGATAAATGATCAATTATTTAGTATCAATCGATTAGTCATCCCCGTCAGGCGTCTACTGATGTCACTGCTCACCCAGAAAACAGCACGGAGTAGGGGTTGAGAATGAAGCAGATTTTTTTATAATGTTACAGGGAGTTCAAATATGTTCTAAGAAGTAAAAGAATGTTTTATTATAACATTTCAGAATGATTTGGCAATGTTCAAGAATGTTCTAGAATCTTGAAGATCATTCAAGGATGTATCAGAATGTTAAAAAAAGTTAGAGAATGTTTTGAATCATTATGGGATGTTCTGGATAATTCTAAATTCGCGAATATTCTAGAATGTTCCATCAAACGTTTAATATATTCTTACCCGGGCAACGCCGGGTATTACTGCTAGTATTATATAAGTAAGTAAATAATGACTCGATTTTGGAATATATTTCGTAAACGGCTAATATTTTCTCCTTTTTGTTGTGCTCCAAGAGCACACCCCTGTTTCTTGCTTTGTGTTCTATTCTACTTCCAGGTCAGTATTTTCCAATTTTACGAAGCGTAACAAGTAGCATCGTAATGTCTTATAAGGTCCTTTGACCCTATAAATTTCAATATCTGGCTACCACAATTTAAACGAGATTCTATTTAAGGCTTAGACTATTTATATCTGTGGTAAACTAAATTTGAAATCAATCCTTCTTAAAATACAGTAAAACATTTACGGAATTTAGATGCCTTCTTCGGTAAATATAAAATCTCGTACTCCTTATCTTCTTATATTTTGAATATTGATAGAAAAGTTTGTTACATGGATGTCTTATCGAGGAATCCGTCGATTTCGATGATAATGAAGTCTACGGAAAGCTCTCTTGTAATAGATGTGCTTTTTCGGAGTTTTGTTATATTTTGGTGCCCTACATGGCGCTTTTTTTTGAGTTGTAATTTAAGAAAGTTCGTGTCAGTCGAGAACTTTTAACAAAATTCTATGTAGATTGTCAGATTTGAAAAACAGAATGCACATTGAGATGACAATCTTCTACGCAATACGCTTAACTTGTTTGTTATTAATTTCAAGCTTAATCCCCAAATAGATTGTAATAATAAACAACAAACTAGCAAATTTGCATACATTACTTAATATGATGTGCTTATATGTACATAGAACCAGTACATACTGCATAATGTAATATGATCAAAGGCGATAAATCATAAATCAAAGTGTATGCATAAAGGAATGTTTTTCTCGTTTGAACTACGACTTTTATTTGCGCTCGTCAAAGCATTCCAACCCTTCCAACTCCGTTGTAGTAATTCAAAAATATTGAGCTACAAAATTCACATTACGTTCGGTATGGGTTTCATTCTTTTATTTTTGCGTTTATTTGTTGCAAGAATCAGACTTTGTAAAACGTACTTGTCGATAACTTTCTGAAGCGTCGTGGTTCATAAAATATCTTTATGTTTTGAGATGAAATACTTTGAGGGTTTACAGGGACATTTTTAAAATAAAACGCAAGGGATTTGGTATTTAATTCTGTGGCAACGTGTGATTTTATTTAATATATTGACCAATGTAAAAATAACAGGTTGAATTGCACAGCACATTTTTTAATACTTATGGTACATTAAATTAATACAAACAGTAAGTAGGTATATTTTTATTTTGATCCACAATGTTTAGATTTCGTATTATTTTAATTTTTTTTCTGTATAATGTTCGTAACCCATCTTATTTTCTACCTGAACTGTTTTTGATTTTCGGATAGCTTTCGAAAATGCTGTAGGAATGGAAATTCATCCCATATTTCTGGTCATAAATCAAAAGCTAGTCAACAACCTGTCATAATTTATTGATTGAAGGTAAACGTCTTCCTCTCGATGATCTTCGTTAATCCGTGTAAGTGTGTAGTAGATTATATACATAAATTTTTGTAACAAACAATTTCTGATACCCACGATCCATGTGAAGTTTTCATCTGTTAGGAAATCTCCCGAAACTTTTTAGTTGCTAAGCCATGTAAATGTAACAATTTATAGTATAATTTTACAACCCTTCAGCAGTAATTGTAAAGACACCACTTACTGATTTAAAGCCCGCGGCGCTTACACAGCGAGTTATACAAAAAGGGCGTCTGCAATCTGTATTGATATGAAAACTGAAAAGTAATTAGGTACTGACGTAGTTCTATGTCTCCTGTTTCCTTTTCGCCACAAGAAATTGTTAGATACTTTTCCGAATTACCCTAGATATTGATTCTCAGGTACGTACGTATTTAATCTAACAACGAAGGTGCCAAGTTTAATACCAGAAGGGTGTGAATAGGTAACCTCCAGACGTGACGCACCGTGATTGGCCTTAGTTTTTTTAATTAATTCTCGTTTCCCTCAGGCCATATAATTAAATTATTCATTTGTGTCACGTGAATTAACACGTAGTGAAATAAGTGTACCTATGTATATGCACCACCCCTGCGACACAACCCCAGGACGATTGTTTTGCGTAGTGCGTAAATAAGCACTAAGAAATTTATTAGATGACGCTATTGCTCTCCGCAGTGTTGTGTATATTGAGTTCTTTTTTATTGGCTGTATGAAATACGATGCGAGTTGCGTGATCGAAACGCGTTTCAATAGGCCTTTGTTCACCGATCACGCACTGGAAAGCTTCTAAGCTCCTTGCTAGCTCTTTCTGTTCCCTTTCGGATTGAATGGAGGGATCTTTAGCAAACAACAAGGAGATGAAAAAAATCGATCAAATATCCCATTTTCAATGGAAAAATTGTGGAGCGAAAAACACAATAGTTACTGATCGTTGTTATGAGCTACATACTAAACAAATTATTTTTTACTGAATGTCCAGATTTTGAAATCAAAATTTATTAACATGAACAGTCACTGAAAAAGGTTTTCTTAGAAAGGTTATTTAAAATGTTTTAAAAGAGTCGTTCCAGAATGTCAAACATCGTAATAATTGTAAAATAAACAGTAACACGTTTTGCATTTTGTGCATTTATACGTCAACGTTAAAGTTTATGGAAGAGGAAACAAAGCTGAGTTTAGAGTTCGGAAACGCGAAGATGAAGTATTGTTGTTTCAGAAACTGGCTTGCATTATTTATTCCGTTCACAACTACCGCTGCGAACGACGTAACCTTAAAAGGCATTCAGATTTACGGCAGACGATCCATTTTCGGGGGAGCATGCGAAAATATACGTATAGGGTTGGTAGGTACCTAGTCGCCGTACAAAAGCTTAAGTGCCGTCCCTTGCATTACTTGCAAGCGTCTCCCTTTCTTTAAATCGCTGACGTATTTTACTCTGAGAATGTGAGCGCGGGAGAATTCGAATATATTGCATCATGACTCACTAAGTCGGAAAACATCAAAAATATTTTAAGACAAGAAGTTTATGGATCTCCTTCGCACCCCAGCGGTTGTTTACGGCATTTAATATTTCTTAAATAGTTTTCAGACCCACTACAACTTATCCATACTAGAATAGATAATTATTATCGTAACAGGTACTTCAGCAAGCTCCTTATTCGTCTCTGTCCATTTCTCACTCCATCACTTGTTGAACGTGAGTTCTTCTCAGATGGATCCTTGAAAGGATAAACTTGGATCGAGATACACACAAATCTGGGGCTTAAAAGGGTCTTAGGTCTTGCCACACAAAAACAAATTCAGATGAAATGAGGGACTCAACGGAATCCAATACTTAGGTACCTATAGCCAGATAAAATTCATCAGAAATATGAAGGTGTTAATCGAGATAACAATTTGAAACCTTTAAGTACTAGGAAAAAACTTTCATCTCGATCTACAGTTAGATACTGGTTACATTCTTATTTATAACGTTTCTGCAAATATCTTAAGCAATCTTGTTTGCCCTTTGACTTTATGGTCTGTCGCCTTCGGATACATGAAAGTGCCGATAGTATCGATCGTTTGCATCTTTTGTTTATGACGATTGAAACAGAAATATTACTAAATGGTAGGTAACCTTAAAAAAAATGAATTGATTTAAAATTGTAGTGCTTGTATTGAAAAAAGGCAATGTTTGATGTTGTCTGTTTTTCGTAGGTGATGAACCGAACTGAATTCAAATTCAATAGAAACAGAGGGGTTATTTATCGTGACAGCGTCATGTAGAAAATAATGTTTTATTTTGCGTATCTGGCACGTTTCTCAGTTATTGCATTTGTTCTTGGAATACAAAATCCCAAATGGTATGCGGTTTCATGTTTCGACTCCTCTTCTTCCCTATTCCGTCGACTTGAAACTCCTCTGCCCGCAACATTGCGTCGGTGACGTGGTTTTTACAAGATAAAAAAAGTGCTACGTGAGAAGAAAACATCAGACATTCATAAATAAAAATAAAAAGTTATTCCCACTATCTCTTTTCGTGACAACACACTCGCATATATATTTTAATCTAAAAATAACTTCCTTTAAACCCGAAAGATTTAATAATTCCAACAAATTAAATTTATGATAATGACATTTTAGATACCAACGTGTAGTTGGAATTTGTGTGCAGTCTGTAATATACTAACTAATTTAATGTCGCTAATTTTGCTTGGTCGTAAAATTTTGTTTACCAAAGGAAACACATCCATGAGACATACCACGTACCCGGAGAAACATGGGAGAAAACGTATCCTTCCCCTTTATTTTAGGCTCTAGAGATTAACTTCGCAATTTATTTATTCCCAAATGACTGGAAAAACCGTTAAGCAGCAGGTGGCTGTTGCTCGATTCGGGGCCATCAATTTTAGCTCCACACTTATGCCGTCATTCTTCAGCTATTAAAGTAATTTGTTATTTTTGGCAGTTTGATTAAACTAAGAAATCATTATTTCATTTGCCTCAAAATTCTTACATCTCATTTATTAAACAAACTTATAATATTTAACCGTATATACTGGTATTATAAAATTAATAGAACTGACAAAAGCAACGAAATTAATGTAATTATTTATCTGGTAAGGAATATTCACATGATAACCCATAATAAGAGAAAACTTTTGATATTTTCTGTTTTTCGTGGTTCATAAGTAATGTCGTGGTAGAAAAGAGCTTTTGCCGTGCGATATTGAAACTGAATCCTCATCATCATCAACTTTTTTCGCACATAAAGAAATAAAACTTGCAGACATTTTAGAACAGCTCAAAAGTTGTATAAGAATAAAGCCCTTAATAACGTCCACGTGTAGAAGTAACATTAAAAAAATATTATGAGGATGAAAAGCCCTCTCAAATGAAGTCCACGAAGTTTGTTGAGGAAAACTTGTCGGTGAAAAATTCTGAAACGTCATTTATATTCTGTAGAAAGACGAGAGGCTTGTTCGCGTACTTATTCAATAATAATTCACAATTTCTGCTAAAAATCGTTTATTTGATGAACTCGGATGCTATCTGCGATCGCTGGCGAGTGTGAGGAATTTTAATATCTACATTCCATTCCTTGGAAGGATCGCGGCAGTCATGATGCAACTACGACGCTAAGCATCGACCGGCACTCGTGGTGACAATCGGGACGCCGCCAGCGTTTAACTTCTTTCTTCTTCTTCTTTTTCTTCGATGAAGACAGTGACGTGCAGATGAACAATATCAGGTCGAAACCAAGGGACTACAAGACGGTCACGAACTATGTACAAGTGAAAAGAAAAAAGATATTAAACGCCAGCCAAGACAATGACTGAAGCGTAGAAAAATCAAAAGTTATGTCCACAACCTTATTGTCCCCGTATTTTTCTTATTCCAAACATTTTCATCACGAATGACATAAACAACCGACATAAGAACGTTTAAAGAGAGCAAATGGAGATTGAAACTAATAAAAAACTTTATTGCTTTCATTAAGATAAATTAAATACGAGAAGGATGCTCAAAACGCTCTCAAATAGGTTTAACATCCAGATATTACCTTTAGCTTCTCGAAATAGGTATGGGTAACACAGTGTCGTATCACACAAAAGTGTTGACACTTTTCAGTGTGTCAGGTGTGTTGAAACAGCTCATATGAAACCAATGACACTTAACACAGTTGCGACACACGAGCGAGCTGAGGTTCGCTTGTATGGGAATCAGTGGGTATCGTTGGGTGTCATCGTGTCGTCAGTGTTAGACGGTTTCAGTTGCCATAGAGTGTATCATTGTGTCGTGTTGTATCGGTTGGTGTCGTTTTTCGCGGTTTGTCGTTTCGTATCAGACAGTCGCAAGCTTGCGCTGTGCGTTGTTTTGTACCAACCAAATGTGCGTATGCGTTTTGCGCAGTTTTGCGATTCGTTGTCTTTTGACTTTGTCCTTATAGTAGTTATACCAGTATCTAAATTTTATTATTAATTGTAGTTGTATAGTTAATTTATTATTAGTTGTAGTTGTATAGTTAGATTAGTATTATATTCAATGTTTTTATTATTTTTTGTTTTATATTCCTTCTTTTATTGTTAACGTTTTTGTATTGATATTTAAATGTAATTTTAATAATCAAAAATGTTAAACAAAATTGTGTAATTTTAATTCTAAACGTACATGAGTCTTGGTTTTTTACTGCTTTTATTTGCCCTAATTGATATCCACCGAAGAACTGATTATTTGTTTATTATTATAACTATTTATTTATTTTCAATTTTTTTGGGACTTTCCCTACTTACAAGTTACGAACGAATCAACTTTAAGCCAGTCCCATAGATAATAGAAGTGTGGGTTAAAAAGATGAAACCATAGATATGTGAAACTGACAAGAAACAATAATGCAAAACAATATTTTATTTATGTAGGTATAAGTAAATAAATAATCCGTCTTGTATTTATACTTTATTTTTTTATTTCAAGTTAACAAGTTTCACACTTTTAATTTTTTTAACACAAATTTAATGTATTACTTATCGTTCTAATAAATAATTTTCTAATTCAAACAATATTTTTATATTTTATATGAGAACTGTCTCTGTTTATGCAGAACTTAACATAAGCCTAACGCTATCGCCACTCTATGGTATACGTATCACATGCAAACGTGTCGCTTGCTGTTTCAGCACGTTTCAGCAATCGTTTCAAAACTGCGATTGCGTATGTGAATCTTTTACTGTGTCATATGAAACAATTGTGTTGAAACAGTGTGTTGATACAGCACACGGTATCAGTGTTACTGTATCGACACTAAAATTTTGTGTGTTACCCATGCCTATCTCGAAAAACCTCATAAAGAAAATTCTGGATATATGCATTTAATTAACTTATCGATAATAATTGAAATGGATAAGAATCGGAGAAGATTCAGTATATTTTGAGTTTGAAATGGAAACGCTTCTTTAAAATCTTTTACATGCTGCTATTTTTAAAAGCTTTTATTTAACTTGCAATGTATGTTTGTTCGGGTAAAATCTTGGTACTCAATTTTGAAGCAGATATTTTCAACCGATTGAGCTGAAATTTTGTGTACACGTTTAGTTTGGATGAGAATACACGATAAGCTGTGTGACGTCATTCTAAATCCAATATGGCGGACCGTCCAAGATGGCAGAATAGTCTTTTTATGCACTTCTGCAATATGGGTATCAAATGAAAGGGCATGCCGAGAATAATTAGAAAAATATTTTGACATCACTCTTAATCCAGTATGGCGGACTTTTAGTTTTTTTATGCTTTCTTATAGTATGGGTATTAAATGAAAGGGTTCGCTGAGAATTAAAAGGCAGGTTAAAAAAAGATGGTGATTATAAGCTCCGTTGCTCTAATCCACCTGAAATTTGGTTTAGAGACCTCGATTTTTCTTGAGGTAAAATTTTTTGAGCCTGTAACATCGGTTGATTAACTTTGACTTGTGTGATTTAGCGAGATGGGCATCATCAGCATTGGTCTGCAACCTGTCTAGGAGAAGGACAACTCCAAAAGCAAACAATGATGTGTTGAATGAGATGAACAGACTCAGAAACCTAGCCAGCGATAACTAAAAAGTAAAAAATAAATTAAAAGCAAGAAAATTTTTAAAAAAACTTTTATTTAAATGCTCTTAAAAGAATAAAATAAAATTTTCCTTTAAAATTTTAACTATCAACTTATAACCTGATTATGCACAATTTATATGATCATAAAAGCTTGTCGCGCGATTTAGTTGTGTAAATAAACTAGTACCTATTTAATTGAGTAACTTAATCTGCTAAGTTTAATTTTTTTACAATTTCAGCAAACCTCGCAAAAAGCTTTTATGATCATATAAATTGTGTATAATGAGGTTATAAGCTGATAGTTAAAATTTTAAAGGAAAATTTTATTTTCTTCTTTTTAGAGCATTTAAATAAAAGCTTTTTTTTTAAGTTTTTTGCTTTTAATTTATTATATTAAACAAAATCGTCATTTTCTCTCATTCTTTCGTTGCTGCTGAATATGCATTTTTGAAATTTTAAAATAATTTTTAATCTTTTGGCACATTTTATTATATCAGGCTTAACGATCGGAAGCTCCGGGCAAAAAAATCACCCACTGTGCCTCAATATTTATTAATTACTGAAAACATCAAAGTTATTCAATCGAAGTCATTACGCTATATTGACGACAAACATTTTCAAAATACCCTCTTACAAATTTAGCCTTGTGGACCAATTTAAGGAACCACAACAGCCTATCAGATTACACAATTCCATTATCTCTTTACCAAAACCTATTTTTAATTTCCAAATATATTTCTTTCGATCCATTTTAAACGTAACATTCTTTGGTTGTTGGTGAAATTCAAGTTTCCTATGTTATTTTCTGCTACCAATTCGTGAGATGTATTTCCTGGTGATGCCGACACGTCTAGGTTGCATCGTGCTCGTCATCAAGGTCTCTCGTGAGATAAGAGTTTATAGACTCGAGGTTCGGAGCATCACGTATCTCTCTTGTCACCGCCGGCCATTTTACCACAACCGTACAGGATCGAAAAGCTCATCAAGATTTGGGACATTCGAAACAGGATAACAATCAGACAGTTATACATCACGAATTAAATTTACATAGTAACGTATTACAATTACAATTCTGTTTCAGCAACGATATTACGTAATAATACAATATACTTGTAAACCAAGCACCTAAAGTTATAAGCAATTAATAGAAAGTGGTGGAAATAGCCAATTAATAACCACCGCGTTCATCTTGTCCTTAAAGAGATTGTATTTCTCTGTATCGTAAGCCACCCTCACAATTTCGATTAGATATTTCGCTTGTGCCGCCCACGTATTTTACTGACTCATTCGTCGGCTCATATTTCCTTCAGGAGTTCCTTATAAATACTGATAAAATAAACTTAAAACAAAATGTGGAAGCTTCTATTATTTTCAAAAATAGTTTTATCAAATTATTTACAGCTTTAGGTAATATCAACATGATATCATATAAAATTATATTTATCAAGAGCTCACATCAGTAACAATAAAAAAAAATATTGATTTATAGATTACCTTAAGTTAAGAGATTAATTCTAATTAGTGTTTGATACATGTCTTTCTCTTAAATTCTTCATATATTTCGAAATTACCAACGGGATACTTGTGTGCACCTGATATTATCCTGACCCATTATTTTGGTTGGAGTATTAGGCCATTTTGAGTGTGTTCACATATTCTACTCTAAGCTGCTCCATGCGACTAACCAATGTAAGTGAGATTTCAATATTTTGCTTTCCTTCAAACAGTTTTTTGCTGAAACTTTTCGTTTTCATTAGATAATTACTTCTACAAAATAAAAGGGACAGTTAGGTACATAAATCAGTCTGTAAGCGTAATACTATATTAAAAAAGTGGTTGATTTTATTTTATTCATTTATTTATTAAGCCGTATAATAAATATAATATAATAAACGCGTGCCAATTTCAGCAGAATCGACGTACGCAGACATTTGAGTGTCTTATTCGTTAAAGAACACGAAAAGTTTTTGTAACGATATTGTAACAGTCGTTTCGCCAGCTGTCGACCAAAGATTTATCCTGATACTCAATCCAACCACTAAGTCCTTATAACTCTACAAAGTTTTCCGAGACTTGGGCTCTTATCTTAACGTCACCTGCTATTGACCTTTTCATTCTTTTTCTTCTCCTTTCATCTAAATGCAACTGACAAATAGCCGTGCTGTTCCGAAAATTCGAGAAAATTTTCACTTGCCTTTATTCTATGCTCCAGTTAACACAAAAATTGAAAACTGGGACGAACCAATTTGTTTTTAAGGCAGTACTTTTTATACTAGGAAAATTGACACAGCGCTTTTGCTCGTATAAAAACAACGGTGGAACAGATATATCTAGATGTAGGTACATTTTATATGGAGTACTAACACAAAGGAAATCGCCCCCAGCAAAAGATAGAATGTAAGCTTCGTCTACTTTCGCTCGTAGTAAATAATACAGTACTCGATATTTACGCATCCGTTTAAACAACCAAAAATGTAAAAAAAAACTACAATTTCGTAAACAAAAGTATCCATTCTCGTTTGTGAGGAACGGTTTGTAATATCGGAGCAAAACACAGGAAAATATGGAAAACATAAACGAAAATTGAACATATTTCCTTCTAGGGTATTGTTTTACTATTCCCGTTACTGGTTTTTTTACAAAATTTGGAATTTTATTTTACATCAGATAGAAGAAAATGGTAGCGAACAGAATATGAACGCGTTGGAATATTACAAATGTGTCTGAAAATGTATCCAATAATCAATGGTATAAGTCTAAAATCGGTCAATCATTGTGGAGTAGAAATGTATGTAGCTAATGGAATATCGATATGTTTTATCAAAAGTTTACGTTTAGTGTGCATTATGATCTATATAAGAAGAGAAAATAAAAAAATTGTTCATATCACTGTTCAATATTGATATTCATTTACATACACGATGCGAACACATTTCAAAACAATGTTGATTGTTAATACTCATGCATAGTTGAACAGAACAATAATTTACAGATAGGGGTGAATAGTATTCTTTCTTTCTTTCCATTTAACCTTAATAAGGGCGCCGTAATGGGTCATCAACTACATATACTCCACTTATTTCTTTTTATTAAACCGTACAATAACATACTTTTACAGCAGCTTTTTACGGTGATTTTTTGTATGGGTATGTGTATATACTCGTAAATTAACCGGTTCTTCAATTTAATGCAGTTGCACTTTATAGACACTTGTGATAATAAAAGTGTCGTTTAATTGTTGGCTGCTACTGCGAGATAGAAAATAATAACAATAAAACTATTTACGTCAAACTGAATTACCCTTACTTAGACATTGCTACATTGTAAGTAAATCTATTATAGTTAATTGTACGGGCAACTTTGGATAGGGTCATAAAATTGTAATTAAACGCAACTTACTCGTATGTATGTAGATACGTTTCATAAATAAAACTGCCTTTTAATTAATTTCTTAATTTATGATGCATTCATAAATTACCGCGTCAAAGATTTTCTTTACGACTTTTTGTACAGTTTTTGTTAGGTACTAGCCACCCTTTTTAGTCCGCACCCTATATATACTCGTATATACGAGGGTTGACTGAAAAGTTTTCCAACTTCAGTGTACATTACTCAATTAACAAGGGTTTTCTGGCTGTAGCATACAACAGTTGGTACAATTGATCTCTACAAAAACTAATACAACTAATAACGTCGAAACTGAATGAAATAGTATTTACAAAATTATTTAACTTTAAAAACACAGATTTTTCTCATCGTAAAATTGAATGAGTTTATTTTATACATATGCCATTATTTGTTGCACTTATCCTAACAAAGTTATGGCAGCTTTTGGTTAAAATAAAATTTCCTTTGTGCCGAAATGAAAATGTTTCGCAAACATGAAATTTCAGAAGCATCTTATAGTATTTAAAAATAGAATTTTCATACTTTAAGTTCGTAGTGTTACGGTTTTAAAGTAACGATTAAGTATTGTTACCTACATTTACTATGTTAGGTTCCGAAAGAGATAACACTCGTACCTATTTCTTTAAGTGCACTCTACTTTAGTAAAACACGTCCGAGTTTACTTCTTTATTTAGAGAAGTTGTGTGCCATTTTTGTCCCTTTTTTTCAAAGGAACTGTCAGAAAACTCCCAGAAGAAGTGTAAACATTATCATTATACTGGTTTCCTCTATTTTTCTGCAAAAGAAATTCCCTCTTTTTCCTACACATATGTTACAACTTGCCGGAAAATTACTTCCACGACAAATGAATTCTTGGTACCTTTTTGTTCCGTTAAAATGGGTAGTTATGAATAATGTATTAGTTGTATAAGCAATAACAGCCTTTTAATATCAAAAAAACTTCAAAAGTTTTTTTGGCCTATTTCCTGTTCTAACAAAAGATGTATATTGTGATAATACAATTTGCTATCAAATCGGTAACTATTAAGTAATGACGACCGGTGCATTACATTGGCCAGAATATGTTCAGGCAACTGAAAGCACCATGTACATGTAGCTGTTTATCGTAAATTTTCAAAAATTACAAGCAATACCCCCGTTAGTGGTCTCTGGCCAAATTTCAATGGTAGTTGCTAGTAGAGGCGACATAAGCGCAGCTTGAAATGCCGTCACGTCGGTCGCACCACCTGCACTTCATGATCGGCTATCTTAGCCACAAATTACGGAAGTCAAGATTTCAGACATTTGGGGGAAAACCTACCGACTGAAGACATTGCCCAAAGAGAAAGTTTTATTGGGCATATAAAGAATATGAGGGAGAGACCGAACATCTGCTACTTCTAAATAACGATATTTTCAGTGACTCCAAAGCGTAACTTTTCCCAACAAAAATGTCAATGTAGCAGATTAAAATGAAAACCCAGCTCGAATATAAGTTTTCGTAGAAGCAGAGACAATAATGTAAGTACGTTTACGAAAACCTTCACGTATAACACAATAATAAAGTAACATGTAATTTCTTTTAATTACAAAAAATTTTTCATCATTTTAGACTCTAGACACTTTTATTAAAGGAGCACACATAAGCACCATCAAGAATCTTTGTTTTCACTTGGAAATGTTTGTTTCCTTTTCTTAAACTCTTCTTGAATAAATGTGAAACATTTAATTAAGGGTAGATAGGTACTAGTAAAACTTTTCTACTTAAATATGCAATTCTCTCACCGAAAAGAGTTATTAATTATCTTCATGGTATTAAAGGTGGCAGTTGCATACCGTTTAAATTCCGCATTAAACGAAGTGGGATGCATTAGAATACTCGTATACCGTGGCGTTCCTCCTTCACACTGGCGAACTCCCATAACTCAGCCCTTTCGTCCAACTTTTATTTCATTGTGTAGGTGCCAAGTCTGATGCACACAACAACCTACGACGACGGTATTTTAATGAGGCAAACAGGGCTGCTTAACAATAAATTTCACTTACGTCAGTGGCCACCATTGAGAACGTAAAAAAAAAGACGGAAAAATTGCAGCTTCATTGTTCGTCGAGCTAACGAAACTTTTCATTTGCGATCCACTCAGTTGCGGTGTAACACCGAAATGTGTGGTGAATTACCGTTAACGATTCAAGCAATTGACTTGTACGGTTCTCCCGGTTTAAATATTTAACGCTACGCAAATACTGGGAATTGAATTTCCTTGCTACGAAGAAATTTTCTCCGGTCCTATTGTGATTAATTTTTTGGGGTTGTTTGAACGTTCTGTAAACGACTCTAATATTAAACAAACGACATTGTTGAAGTAACAGAATAAAATAATTTATTAAAGCACTCTAAATATTTATTTCAATTGGAGGATGTTAATTTTACTTTTGGGGATACTTAGGGCCCCATAGCACTCCCCACCCCCATTGCGTCTATGACCACCTATTTTCATTTTTTAAAAGAAATAAGTTTGTTCTGATAGTGGCCACGTTTTTATGTTTAGTTCTTGTACGACTGAAGCTTTGTCCTTTGAAATAAATTACAACATCCAGTTTATTTTTGCTTGTGTTAACATAAAAAGGTATTTTAGTTAATCCGAAGAAATGCAAATTATTTAAAAAGTGAAAGTGAAAACGAGCTAATTTGAGTTTCATTTATGACGAAAAACTGAAAATTTATCATTACGATAGATTTGAAGAACTCTTATCACTCTGGCTAGCTTTGAGTTTCTCGTTAATAAGTTCTTGAGGGATTTGTCGCCAGACACGTACTGTAGCTCATTTATGTCTTTCACTTGAACATTCCACAGTCGCATCTTCATCTGTCTTTCCCGAGATGCAACAATCCAATGGAATTGCATCAAGATTTTTAGAATCCTTTCATTAGATGTTATGAACTTTATGTTCAGTTACATTCGCATCATGACGTGATTTCATTTATTACTGAAAACCGATTCTTGAAATGCTGGTATTAAAAACCGTCGATCATCTCTGGTTAGAATTTTTTTTAAGGGCTGTATTGTAATAATAAGTAATTGCAGTTAATTTTGTCTTTCAATGAAGCTAACTTTGTTTCGTACGTCCCATTAAAACAAATAGACAAAGGGTTTTTGCAACACCATTTCTCAACTGTGTTTCGGGCTTTTCTCTGTTATACCTGTGGCATAGTAAATGTTTCTATTTCTACTCCAAATAGAGCATTATACTTATCGATGTGATATTATCTGGTATAAGATATAATTAATCACAAAAACCATTAAATTATTGGACTTTGATCGGTCGTTGCGAAATAAAATTTGTTAACTGTGACCTCAAATGCTGCGTCCACAGAAAAGTACACGGAGAAAAATAATCATGATTTTATTACTTGATGAGTCAAGTAAAATTTTTCTAATAAATAATACTAGAATTCTCATAAAATGTACTTGGTGGTATAGAACAATTTTTCATTCTTTAGACTTTTTTTCTCCACCTCTCGATTATTGTATCGTGTCGTAAAAAAAAAATACTAGAATGAGAATAGTTTAGTAAAATTAGTCATAAGAAGTGTAAAAAATGTTTTCCAATTAAGTCAATTTTACTAGAATTCAGTCTCAACACCGAACGTAGATTGACTAGACATTTCTATTGTAGTAAAATCTCCTTGAGCGTCTGGTCGTCCATGTAATTGACAGATTTTTTAGTCATGTTTGCTACAATGCTAGCAATATTTTCATGATTGTTTGCTCCGTGTAGGGTTTAAATGTCTCTCTTTCAAAAGTAACAATGATTTTATCAAAATCTACAGAACACTTCCAGTTAATATAGATAGAATAAAGCAGAAATTGATCTACGAGTAGTAAGAATAATTATTATCAGACGAAGCAATCTACAGAGATTTATGATTAATATCAATGTTTTCGTATATCTATTTTTCAGGGTAATCGTAAGTCGTTCGACCAAAACGTAATATCTACAATTTGGCGCTCGATTATATACAATTTTTCAGAAGGAATGGAAAAAAGTTTTGCCTTCTGATCAAATTTTCACCAATGTATAACCGTAATTTCCGTACCTTTCTAGAAAAAACGTCTCTATCGGATTATGGTTATAGACCTACATTTGAGAAAGGTTTTGTATCGGCGGAGCAAATTTATGGATGTTCTTTTTTCATATACCTGTTATGAACACAGTTCTGGGAATTCCAATATTAATTTTTTATTTTATAAATTGCTTTTATTATCAAATAACTACCACTACATTATAACTATCCCAGTAAAAATAATGGATTATAAAATTTCGTCACATTTCACAAATTATATATTTAATTATATAATATGAAATAAAATGTATCTTGATTTTATGTATTTACAATTAACGGTTTTATTTGTGAACCTCAAATCATTTCTCGTTATTTTATATTAAGTAAAATCGGTAACAGGTTTTGGTTAATTTGAAATTCAAGATTGGAATCACAATAAATGAAAACTTCATCCAACAAACATCGACGTTTTGTATTCAGACAATTCAAATCAAACCTGGGAAGCTTGAATAAATCTATGTCCGATTACTTACTGTCATTCGAGTTTAGCATATGGCACGGGTTAGAATAAATTTCGATTATCTGGTGTATGTAATAAGCTTACCAAGCGAACATGTCTAGTCCATGTAATTTCCATATTAACTGATGTTGACCGAATTTCGGAAGCACTAGCGTTGTGTTTCTCGGTTACATTAGCTCTTGACCATTCTGTTAAATATTCCAAGTATACGTATAGGGAAGACAAATGAAAAGCCACTTATCGTGATTTATTATTAATTAGATTTTTTGGCTAATCCACACTCGTTGTGTCCTTTTCGCAGAAAGATTTTGCATTTAATCTTCTTGTATGGAACGCTGCTTCAAGTGAATTTGATCTACGTTAAAACGTAAAATACATTGCAATCTAGTCGTTTCATTATTATTTTGTTTAAAATTTATTCCTCCTTATGAAAATATAACTTATCTATAATAGAAAGTTCATCTTTATATTACTAGACCTAAAAATGAGTTGCAAACTAACACAAAGACAATATATAAACTTCTATGAAGGTACGTATATATATATAGGTATACAGTACAGTTTCGACAACGTGCACAATCGATACCTCATTTGCTTCTGTTTGATTTGAAAGGGGTTGAAGTATACACACAATTTTTTTTATCACACGCTCGCTCTCAACAAACATCGTTAAAAGAATTACAATCATGTCTAGAAACCCTTCCTTATAGATATAGAAATTAATTCGAGCAGAATATGTTCCCCATTAGAAGAGCTATCCACAAATTAATGAGTAGGTAGTAGGTGTAAATTTTTACAGGGTTTTTCCGGTTTATATTTGGTATGATTTATTTAATAAAATCAAGGGGTGTTGTGGAATATTAACTGAATAAAACAAACAAACACCCAAAATCCACAAAACGTTTAGAAATCTAAAACATGTTTCGACACCCAAGGTGTCATCCTGAGTTAGAGACTAAATTAATCTTAAAACAAAATCTTATTAAATAATTACGATTCCCCTCTAAGAAATTCTACAGGAACCAATACAAACAAACAAATTATATTTATTGAAGAGGGATCACTGTTAGGTGTTAGGGGTGGGGTTTCAGGAGCTTGTTTTTAAACCAAAAGAACTGGAGTCTAATTATTCTACAAAATATGGGATTTTAGTAATCTATTGCATCTAAGGTGAGCTAAATGCTCTCATTAGTAAAACTTCCTTTAATGAATAGAAAAGAAAAGAGCATTAAGTATTTTCGTTAATTTGACCAATTTCACTGAAATAGGACCCGTAGATGTGTAGGCGCACTGGGTAAATGCTTGCCTGCTTGCCGTTTTTATTGCTAAAGCGAGCGGATTTTCGCGGGCTTTCGATTCAATTTTATCCGAGCTCGTAGAATCGGTAGGTACTAGGTATGTCGAGATTAAAAAGAGATGAAAGCAGCTTTTGCAATACCTTTACGTATCCTCATACACCTGGGAAATAATGTCTGCATTAGTCCTTACAAATGTTTCCTCTATTATTCAGACCTCTCGTAAACTCGTCGCGTCTTTTCTTAGTAGAGCATACAAGGACTAAATGAAATAATAAATTTCCATGAAGCCTTTTACTGCATGGAAGGAATGACTCAATTCCTCAGATATTCGGATAGTGTACATAATGGGGTTAAAACGGAACATAATGATGCTTACGACACTTAATTATTTTCGTACGAATTGGAAAATAAGAGGCATCATTCATGGAGATAATCTGAGTTAAATATACTATTTAATATTTGTCTATTGTTGGTTCAGAAGAATGAAATACGTTTAATAGACAGCTAGGTACTTTTGTTCCATCTGAATTTAGTTCTACAATACACAGTGGAGATATTACTATTAGGCAGTTTCTATTTTTAACTGAATATATAATTGTAATCATTTTATTTCAATTATAAACTTTACTAGAAGCTTCACAGTAATTTCATTTGTTTCTTTAGCACATTTGCCATTGGTGTACACTATGGCAAATACATTAATAATTTTGCCTGTAAAGAGGAATGTGGTTATGATATTAGAGGAACTGGTGATAGGTGGTGCTAGTTCTATAGGTACGCGATTTTGTGTAAGCAACAGCTACTAATTAATGGATAACGTGATTCTGACATTAATTTCGGTGCATACATAAACACTCATCATACAACTCGTAACTGCAACTGAAACTGTCTGCATGCAATGCTGTTTTGGAATAATTCGCGTTCCACCTACTTGTCGTAATGCTGCTAGTTTTACATAGGCTGACCCCGTACAATAAGTGATTATTCGCAGGGTGTTTGGTGAAACACTTTATAAAATGTAAATTTATAAAAAATAACAAGTTCAAAAAATCTCTGTCGACATCTGTTTCATGTTCTACATCATTTTAACACCATTCGGAATTTTTAAATTTTACCAATTTTTTTATAATTTAGTATTTTAACTAAATTCTTGTGAAAAACAATTTTTTAATATTGAACTATAAAAAAAACATTAAACAGATTGCTTTTGTCTTCCTCTGGCTTAAAGAATAATATTATTGGCATAAAGTGATTGTTTTTGTGAAAATACAAATCACAAAGAGGTACAAAATCAAGTTTATGTGAGTGTGTCGTCAAGTCTGCCGTGAATCTTTCGAAACTTAATTTTAAAATGTGTGTTTATCTTGAAAAATCCACTTTCTATGCACGCTTGGGATACAGAAGCAATTTAATCTGTTTATGGCGCGTCTCAACGTAAAAAAGGCTGTCAATATTTGACGTTTAAAAAAAATTTTGGTAGAACTTTATTACCCAAAGGAGGCAATAATTACTTATTTTAATGTGGACAAAATTTAGTTTAGTGTTTTACTAATATTTGAAAAATATTGGAAATAAAGTAGGTTCATAAAAAAATCCAGAAAATGTTATTTAAAATAATTTTGAAGTACCTATTGTGTAAGGCGGTTGTCTATCTTCGTGTAATTTTTAGGAGTATATGTTTAAAGGGAGATTTTTTTTGCTTCATAAACTGAAATCTAAGGGTCTCAAAAAATTCATAAACTTGATGTACCTACAATATTGAAAAGCCCTAGGCAGCGGTTGCTTGAAAACGGCAAATTGGCTGCATTTTTTATATCGTTTATTAGATATTTATATTGAAACTCTTACTGTTATTTTCCAGAGTAAGTTTCCATCAAATTTTTCTCTCAATATCATAAGACGTGACATAACTGGAATGTTCTTTAAGGCCAGCCGTACACAAATCGAGCGAAACTGTATCAATCAAAAACGTTTCTGTCTCGGGCAGAAACATTGTGTCCATCTACGAATCATTATTGTCGCATTGAAAAACAAAACGTTTCTTTCTTCTTTCTTTGATGCAAACTGTTATGTCTTTATTCAGTTGTGTTTGAGGTTATAATGTTATAATATTTTAAGAGTGGTATTATGGAGGATAGTGAAGAAATTGTTGCTGTGCTTTGGGAGTGGTTGCTTTTGGCAGATGGATTCGGGACTAAGAATAGAAGGGAATGGATCCATTCTATAAATAAAAAGAGGGACAAAGATAAAACACTTAAGAAGTATATTCTTGAATTAAGGGCAGATGAAAAGAAGTTTTTTAACTTTACCCGAATGTCTTCACTGACGTTTGATTACCTTTTGGAATTAATGTAAAGTACACTGTTTGGATCTGTTTTGCTATGAAACCAGAATTCGTCGAAACACGTTTGGTTGTCGCAACGTGTGTCGTCCCGTTTCGTCGTGACTGGAACGCAATGTTTCAACGGTGTGCGTCTAGCCTATAAGAATATGTGCAATTATTCAGAACGAAACCGTTTTAGTCAAAAACGTTTTTGCCCGACACGTTTTCGCTCGATTGGTGTGCGGCTGGCCTAATGTAATTTTATATTGGTTTTTGTCAAATACCTATTTATGGAACAATATCCGTCCGTATGGCTTTTAATAAAACTCGACAAAAAATAAGAAGCTATTCTATTAATAACTTTACCCAAGTTAAACTATGTTTAGAATTTTAGCAAGCAAAATTATTTTAGAAAAAATTCCATTTGAAATTGTATTGTAATAGTCAATATCTGAAAAAGTTTAAAATTATACACAATAAACATTTTATAGAAAAATGTTATGGAAATCCAAATATTTACAGGATTTACAATAGGCATGAGCAGTTCTATTCTTTACATATGTAAGATGAGTGCAACAGAACTAGCCATTTGTAAGCATTATTGATAATTAATTTTAGGAAGCGTTATTATACCTCACATAGCAGATTTTACTAGCGAATCCCAACTAATCTATCTAATGTTTACCATACATGTGTTATTCGATCAAAGCAAGATTGCAGGAAAGGTCACGGATTAGAGAAGGGTATTATATTCAACATTTTCGCCGATTAAAAGCTTGGACAACTTAATCAAAAGCAATTCTGCAAGCCTCTGTGGCCAGATTTGGATTCGACCTCATGCAAAAATACCGACCATGCTGGAATAACTATGCAAATTTCATTGATTCTATACAACAGATTCCTAACCCATAAGTTTCCATTTGCTGTTCAGATTAATGCCAGAAATAACATTTCTGACCATCAACATACATTTCTGTTATTCCGTTTCCAGGAAGGCGGGATGAGCACATTTTTTTAAATAATAAAAATTGAAAAAGTTCCATCGGATTATTCGTTCAAATACTTTTAAGGATTCTATTTCCTCGAAGCTTTTAGGCTAAATAACGCATTTAATATGACTACTTTAAGTTTATACGTATAAGAATTTAACACTTTTGCCTCTAGTGCACAGACAGTACATCTGCCATAAATCTTTTAAAATTTTTAAAACTGGTTAGTAAAATAATTGCAAATAACCGTTACAAGTAAGCTTTTATTCATACAAATAAATCTAAAACGCCTTTAATGTTGCAACAATATAAATAATCAGTACCAAGCAACCACTAATTGTTTCTTTTTGGTTGCAGATCGAAAAAAATCTGAAAAAGGGTAAGTTTTTATAGTTTTCTATTATGTAATATTTCATTTTTTTAAATCCCTCGTCTGGTACCTATTCTATAAGACTGTTAATCCACTTTTACCTTTTGCTTCTAATATTATTTCTTAAAATCAACTAAAATTATATCGATCGTAATAAATCGGAGAAAACTTACCGAATAAAACTCGACTCGACTGGCAAACTCGTGAGCTTTATATTGACGTACGCACTGTTATTATTATTAAAGGATTCATATTTTTTACAATTTTATTTTTAATGTGCCTTTCTCAAAAAAGATTCAAGCACCTATCATGCGTACTTATTCATACTACCAAAGAAAGGTTCTCATTAAATAAAGAGTTAGGAGTAAAAATAGAAAAAAATAATGAGTCTGAAACCAACAAGGATCACTTAATGTACATGGGGAAGTTGATCCTTGAAATCCTCCCTTGCTCTGATTTTGCGTAGCACTACATTCTAGAATAATCTATATTACATTTACAGGGTACATTTACAAGCATATTCATTTTACAAACGATCCCGTAATTTTTTAAATATTTATCTATAGATATACTTTTTTCTCATCTGGTGGAATGTAAAATCAAATTTATCCTAATACTTTTTTGGAGCTAACATAGATTTGTGTCTAGAAATACTGCTGTTATCTATTACATTCAACCCTTTATTCATTATCCACAGCTTAAAGGTTTTTTATCTTATATTTTCCCTGTGTAATTTAAATAATTTACATAACCTTAACTACCTATTGTTACAAATAAAATTAATCAACGAAACTATTGAACTTGGTGAATAATTATTACAAAACATTGTTGACTTTATAAATATATTTAATATTAAATCGAACAAGTAGACATTGCAATAACATAACGGACAAAGTAAAATAATACAAAAGCTTGTAAAACACACACTTCATCCGAACAGTATTTGCTCTTTCGGTCGATGTTTTTTAATTATAACAAGTTTCCGCTTTCCTGGTTTGAAAGTAAATATCATTAAAAATTACATTTTAATCGTTACATTGAATTTAATGCACAGACAATTTCGCGCTTAAAGTACCTAACTCTGATGATAAAAGCGTATTGTTCAGGCATCACTTTTGAATGTTTATTGGAGCTGAAAATCCACTCTAGTGAAGTCGCTTCTAATTTGTGACTTGGTACATTTCGTGGCAATGTTTTATTCACGTTTGGACCCCGACACTGTTCGTAAATCTTTGTTGATATGTTTCGATGTTCGAATAAATCCGCTCATACATTGCATATAGATTTATGAAAATGACTTTGTCACATCGTGTCGTAACGATAAAAATCGGTTTGAATGGAATGAAGATCTACGAAATTTTTATCTGTTTGTGCAATGACAGTTACATTTATTTATATGAAAGATAAATACACCTAACGATTCCGTGTATTTTTTTTTGCAAAAAAGTAGTTTTTTCATTTAAAATGGACAAAATGTTTATCTAAATCCTTCAGCAGGTACGAAACTATAAAGCAGATTGAAGACGAATGAACTCTTGTGTTTCCAAATTTGGACAAAATTATCATTTCTTTTTGAACATTATCACACGTAAAAATTAAAAGGGAAGGTAAAATTTATTCAGTATTGCATTCTACATTTTGTAAAACTATCGCACTCCAAATATTATATTTATTGAGTTGTAACATACCTATCATAAATCGTTTTTTAAGAACAAAGTCTTTTTTTTTTTATTATGAGTGAAATTGGTTACTTTTCCCTTTAAATAGAATTTTCTGGGTCGAGACGCACTTATATAACCGAGCTTTACCATAATCGTCCTTTAATTTTAAGAAGGAACAAAAAAGGGCACCTACTTTCAAAGTTAAGTAAAAATTTTTGTCGAGTTTCCCTAATATCGCTCTTATTTGTGGTAAAGAAAACCTTGATAAAAAATGGTCCCTTTAAAAAAAGTTTTTCCTCCGCGGACAAGAGAGAAATCAGGGGTTGCTTTACAATACTTCTTCTACAGTTACTTTCTTGCAAAAAGTTTCTTACATTAACCAAATAAGTAATATACATATTTGCTAAAAAAGATTATTTTACAACCGATATAAAATCCATGAAGACTGACTACTGTACTGAAAAATGACGTAATTTATGAATCCGGTTTTAAGAAAATGTTATGAAATTAACTAAGTTTAAAAGTCAGGTGAGTGCAAGCGATTTATTTCGAATAGTTAAATTAAAATTAAAAAACCAAATGGCATTATCGGATTGAATTTTAGAAGAACTTCTCATAGAACCCCACATTTAAAAACAAAAAGGTTTGGGTAGCTGCAGATTAAGAGGTTGAAAATAACACTGAAATACGAACAAAAACCAATGAAGGTGTTTCAGCGTTTTTCTAAAAAATAATTCGTACAGAAAACATGAATTTTGTGCGTTTCTTTTTAACAACCCTGTATAAGCGCAGTGAACAGTTATATAGTAAAATTATTGAAATGAAGACCGACGTCAAAAATCCTTGAGACTTAAAGAAATATTATTTTACCAGGAGGTAAATTATTAATTTTTTGGAAATAGGTAGGTGTTATACTGAGTAAAAAGTAAAGCTAAACGAAATTCACTGACACTTTAGCAAATAAATTATTACTTGATTATTCAGTCTTTATTTATAAATTTATGAATAATCATATATCATGTCTACTAAAATGAACAAGTATGGCCAATAAAAGCCAATAAATCTAATTTAATTTTGTGAACAAGTGAACAAAAAGCATTAACGTAAGCATAAATCACATACGAATGAATATAAAAAAAATTTACACGCAGGGAATGATTTGGTTTGGCACCGATACGAAAAAAAAATTATTATATTGTCTTTTTAACTTTCAAGATTTTTGAAGTTGGTTTTATTTTCTTTAAATAATTTACTGTTTATTTAAAATTCCAAAAATGTTACCAACAAAAGACTCATTAGGTCATTCGCTTTTCTTAGTATTTATTGCTAATAAATAGGGCACCAAAAAAATCTTTTGGAAGAGATAAAGTGCATAAAATTTAAGTAAAAGAATTGAAAAAGTGAGAATGATATTCTCAAGATAGAAACGATAAGGGAGGATTAGTAGAGGGATGAAAAAGTTGCGTTCGAAGCTGTTATTCCGATAGGTATTTAATTGCGCGTAACTAGTAGCTGGGTTTTGCGGTTCAGATGTGATCAGGAGCTTGTTCAGTTACAAGCGAATTCATTTGTACAGGTTTAGTGACGGAGATGCATCGTCGAATAGATTCAACATCGAATTGGTTAAGCGAACACAATTGCACGTAACGGGAAACATTAATTGCCTGTTTATCGCACTCGTTAAAGTCTCGGAAAGAGCGCGACAAAAATTTCTGTTACGTCAAATGGAAATTTGCTGTTAACTATAAAACATCGTTTTTACTACTGAAAGCGCTTTATTTTAAGTGCTTTTATATTTTTTGAACTTAACGGGAGCAGGTATACTTAGGTAATAATTAGTGATGTGCCGGATATCCGTATCCGTATCCGTATCCGCGGATATCCGAGGGAGAAGAGAGGTCCGTATCCGTATCCGTATCCGTTAGTTTTTGGCGGATCTTTTACGGATTTTTTACCTTATTAATTTTAAATTTGTAGATGAAATATATATATTGTGCCGATCAATATAGATTTAGGCAGTACTGTGTGTATAGATGAGTGCGTGGCGGGTTATTGCCGACAAAAGCGGCAATAAATAAAGCAAAAAATAAATATTAAGGGGGATGCCGCCTGCCACATGGTTCACCAAGGACAGAACGCACACGACGGCCGAAGAAGACGGTCGTCTTAAATTGATTAGACGCGACCAGATTATTTTAGTTTTAAAATTATTGTGACATTAATATTGCATTATTGGATTTGATGGTATTTTGTAGACATTTTTCTTAACTGATATACCAAACACAAACGTTATCTGTGCTGCCCAGTGTCACACTAAACTATACGCGGCGGTAAATATTGCACATGGATCTTTGCAAAGAGACAATCTATTATAAAAGTTAGCTCTTAAAAAGTTTCATAACAGTTTGTCTCTTTCAAAAGGTCGATGTAACTACAATATTTACCGTCGCGTACTCTAAGAAAGTAAAGATCCGTATCCGTATCCGTATTCGCGGATCTTGAGACCAAATATCCGTTTTCATATCCGTATCCGCGGATATACAATTTTAGCGATCCGGCACATCACTAGTAATAATTATCAAGCGCCATCTGGCTTCCTCAAAATACACCCACATTTATAACTTAAATTTAATTTTAAAACAGCGGAAGCTTTAACCTTTTAAATTTTATGGGAAGGGAATACAAAATGAAATTTTATTTAATTGCAGTTAGTGAAAAGCTAAAGTATCATCATAATTTGAGTCAGCCGGACAGCAGGTAGTACCGGAATCAAGAAATTACGATTACAGTTGTAGTACTCGCGTATAAAAAGACATCACACTCAACGAACGAATCAGTTGTGGGCTTTATGGAATACCTATATCTCAAGTTATATTTGTACCTATCAGTCACGATTTAAACATAAAAAGGATTTTTTTTTGTTTTTAATATCCCAGAAATATTAATAGAAATTTAATCACGTTTCCTCCATTCGTACACTGTATTTACATACCTACTTATCATGAAAATAATAAGACGTAAATAGATTTTGATATTATTTATTAGGCAACAATTTAAAAAACCTTATTCTGTGTTAGAATAATTGATTATACTTGTAATCTTCTCTTTAGTACCTTCGTTCTTCGTTCTCTTATTTAAAACTGTAATTAATTCGTACTTTAAATTGATGTTACGCCATAATTAACTCTAATTGTAGGTAATATTTTCGAATTGAGGTTGCGACGATTGCTTAATAAAATTTAATACATAGGACATAATCGTGAAAGTTATCGATTCTTCGAATGCTAACCTTTTTATGAAGACATAAAATGACATAAGTAATTTAAATCCTTCGGGAATGTGCCACATATGTAAGTAAATATTCCGCACGTTGCTGAGTGCTTTTGTGCAAAGTCTCGAATTAAACTGTTAATTGAAAGAGAGTATTTTGTTCAATTAGTTAAAAGCACTCATTTGCTGAAGTTTGATGGATTTGATCGCACGTGACGTCGGATATAAATTTACAAATTAATTAGACGGCATCGTGAAAGAAAATTAACGATCAAACTGCTCTTTAGTAAACAACGATCAAATTTGTATTTGAAGCTCAACTAACCACCGGAATTGCTTAGGCATCGGTGACATTCTTTGTGAACTCTAACAAAGGTAAAGTAAGTAACCGGTGTTTATATTTAATTTAATTGAAAACATCGTAAATTAATGACTTAGCGATAATCCCTAATTAGTACCTAAAGTAAATACATAAATCGTAAGACCTTTTTCAGAATACAATATACATATAGTCGCATAAAGCCTATTGATTATTCATCTAGAAACTTTGTATTTACTTGAAAAAAATTCGTTTAACTAAAAGACAAAGATCAAGAAAACAACACAATGAACGAACGTGTTGTTGTTGTTGTTGTTGTTTTCTTTTCATTAAACTGTAGGTACATTCCAAATATGTAGCATTTTGCCTGGCGCCTTCCCCAAAAAGAAAAGTAAATCTTTGCATTGATTAATTAATGGTAAAAGATTATGTTTATTTATTTAGCAAGAAAAATGTTAAAATATTGGACCAGTATTACAAAAAGAAAATTATTTTCCTTGACATTTGTTTTTGGCAATTAGGACAGTCATTCTCTTATATTTAATCCTTGATGGTCGCGAAACTTTAATGACAGTATTGCTATTAATCACTTTTTTATCATACTACGTTAATTATAAACTAACTTAGTTATCTAGAACCTCTCGCTATGCTGTTTCATAACTTAATTAATCGATACTAATTGCTGGTGAAAAATTTCGGTGCGAAAAATAAATGGCATTCCCAATTTTTAAATAAACTTTTCTCCTTTCGTATATGGAGTATAACCTCCCGTCACTAGCATCACCCACTGAAACATCAGGTGCTGTTGTATTTACCATCATATTTCATACCGTTTTGTAAACCTCACTGGCAATGATTAATGACAATTTGATGCCCACACCACATACGTTGCCATGCTCATGTTCCAATTTCCAAAGCCAAGACAAGGACTCTACTACACATGCATCATATACGCACATGTATAAGCGTGAACAGTGTACGAAACGTCGCGTCTAATACTGCGTTACGTTAAACCCTGAAACTAATTAGACTCCTTCAAGGGAAGAAAAATGTTTTATCGCATAAAAACGAGAAAGGAATATTATCACGAACCGTAATTAACTATTTTTATATGTGTATTTATGATGAAATTCAGACGTTCTGCAGTAATTGCAGCTCAGTTACTCACTTATTTAGTAAACGTGGACGCTGAGGAGGAGGGGATGTAAATATAGTCTGTGTTGCGGTCCAATCTATGAAGAAATTCATTTGGTCTACTGCTAAATTCAGGAAGGGTGGCAAAAACTGATTTAGAAGAAGCATGTCAACGTCAAGTGTAAGATAGATTTTTTTTCAACAATAATCAATATACGTATAAAATATTCTAGAAATTTCCAGAAGGTTCTAGAATCTTCTAGAATTTTTCAGAAAGTTCGAGAATGTTCCAAAAATTTCCAAAAGTTTCTTAAATATTCCAAAATTTTCCAGAAGGTTCTAGACTCCTCTACAATTTTCCAGAAATTTCTAGACTTCTACAATTTTCTAGAAGGTTCCAGAATATTTTAGAATTTTCAAGGTTCGAGAATATAATGGAATCCTTAAGAATGTTCTGGAATCTAAAAGATTTTGAACGTTCCAGAAAATTGAATAATGCTCCTGAACGTCATGAAATCTACCAAATTAATAAAAAGAATAACTTTTATGAATATAGTACTCAATTACTGAACTCAACGATAACTGTGCTTGGGGATTAATTATTATTTAAGTGCATAATCTAATTTTCTAATTTGGCCAATAAATTGAAGTAAATACTTAAACAGCTAGTTAATTTTGCACCCTTGCAGTAACCTAATATGTTTACAACAGTTATCCATGCTAATAAGGAAAGAAAATATTTTTCTAAAGCTGAAACATAAAAATTGTAGGTACCTTGTAGAAGTATATGAAAACAAGCAAAGAAATGTTGATCGTTCATCAAAACTACTTTCCAACCCTTAAAAGATTTTTTATAAAATTATTGAATCTCAGGTAAAAAACTACTTATCTATTATAAAAAGATGTCAATTCAGCCTCAGAATATTTTTTTCTGGGTCTAAACGACTCAAAACGGCCCTTATCAGCTTATTTCCTTTCAGCATAATGGAAACTGCTTGTTATATAAAACCCTAGTCTGAAAGGTGTGTATAAGATACCTACATACGATCATAAAAGGTTTGATCGTGAGTTAAATTTAAAAGACGTTATTATAAAGTTTTATGAACCCAACCTCACGCGTAATACATCAACTTTGTTCTACCTTTTTCATATTATCAACTCTTTATATTTTTTTATAATAAGACATCTTAAAACATACTTCTAAGTAAATCCAGCCATATCTTTTGCTCTTTCTAACAATTTCGTCATTCTTTTAATCGTAACGAAATAGGAACAATTCTGACTATGTAAACTAGCGAAAACTTATTTCTTCTTTGTGCTAAAAGCTTCTTCCAGCTCGGAAGATTACTATTAATGTTGTTTACAAAACGAACTAAGAAAGATTAATGGTTTGATTAAACACGATAAAGTATTAGGTCACAATGGACGTATGAGTGATTTTAGTTTTATCTCTTTTGCTTTCGTACGCCGCCTTTACTAAAAGCGAATATTTATTTTCTTGACAGCATAAAAGTGGATTCCAGTGTTGTCTTGCATCGTTTATGTGATTTGTCTTCACGAAACGTGCATTTCACACTTTACCAGCGAAAGTTTTGCAGACCTTAAAAACCAAAAAAGAGTAGGGAAGGGCGTTTTTTACATATTTTATCACAGATGTGTCTTAAATTATGCATGAGATTTACCAAATACTTGGGTACATTTTTAAATCGTAATTTCTTTTCGTTCTATGGTAAAAACTTTATCAGTCCTAATGTGATTTACATGTCACCTTCATAAATGCAAATAGATACTCACCTACTATAAGGGTATAAGGTAGGTTGAGTTAACGAAAAAATTAGTGCAGTAATTCTTTGGAAATTAATAATATTACATATACATATAAATATAACGTTATGGTGTACGATCTCTTTTTTAAGTATTTTACATCTGGAAGTTTGAAGACAATGTTTAAAATTTTTGCTACATAAAACGTATCAGAAAAAAAGAAGTCAATATTAACATTCAAAGTTGGCAAAACCCGCTTCATACTAATTAGAATAAAAAGTATAAGATCCTAAAATTAGCATTACAAATTTAATACGGCCGGCCGCAGCAAATGGCGGAACGGCGTAGTTATGCTTTTATGCAAACGCAGGTTCCACATTCTAATCATCTCAATTATTCCGTCATATTGTTCTTTTGTTTTTCTGACGAAATTAAAGAAACAGCTATTTAAAAACTTAAACCTTGCCGTTTTAAACTTTCTTTTAATGGTACTTATCTCATATGCTCCCTAATAACAGAAATAAATGGGTACCTATTAGGGGTTGTCGGTTTTTAAAAACTGGGTTTTTTGGAGAAAATTATGAAATTCGAAAACCGGTTTTTTAGCAGAAAATATCGGTTTTCAATGTATGAATAACACTTAAAAAAAATTTGAATAATATGGTTATTATAAAAATATGAAAATACATTGTTTTTATTTATTCGAGAAAATTATGCATAAACAACGAATAATTGTTTTTAAAGTTATTTAATCGTGGTCAACTATTATTTCTTTTTTCTTCTAAATTGCATAAAAAAACTTTACTATCAATAAAATTGAACAGTAAATAATTTCAGTCAAAAACTGCTTTTAATCACTTTAAATTTTCTGTTAAAATTTTTTGTTCGAATTACAGAATATTCGATAAAAAATTTTTTTTATAAAAACTCGAAACCGGTTAAAACCGGTTTTCTGGAAAAATGGTTTTCTAAAATGTCGGTTTTTATATAAACCCTAGTACCTATGTTCTAATTTTCTAATAGACATAGACAGATTACGAAATTTTTATTCTTTCTTCTTTTTGTGCTTCTTAAAGATGTAATAAATTGTTGGAATACGGTCTTTAATACCAAAAAAAATTAGTTCATATATAAAAAATTTGAAATAAGAAAATCCCAGTTAAAAAACGGATTTTTTGTTATTTTACGACGTACAGTGGCAACTGGATGATTATTATTCCTGTTCTAATTTTTAACAGAATAATTCCTCTAATACTCAAAATCGGTAAAAGTAATGCGATTATATTGAAAAATACAAATAAGACAAGGGAATAAGTTGAGCGATCGATCGTTTCCTGCATCGAAGAACAAAGGAAGTAACATAATGCTAATGATGTAATACGAACGGTACCATACAAGGAACAAGCCGAAGTCAGAAGCAGCTTTTGGGATTATAAACGTCAAATTATGGAGATAAATGTACATAAATAGAGATGTAACGAGAGCAAATTATAGTATGCGTGGTGCTCTACCAACGCGAAATAGGCACATATTTGCGGTTATATTCAAGAAAATTTAACTTTAACTTTTAACGTCTCAAAATACAGAAATCCAATTAGAAATACTAATAAATTAAATAACTAAATTCGTTGTATAATATTAACTATTATAAGCCTTATTAATGTTAAGTGGTAAAAAGGACAATACAATGGAAATTCATCATGTTCATTTATTATATGCAGAAGAAAGTTACCTAGTTTTAGATTCAATTTCTGTATATTAAGAACATTTTTTATAATTGTCAATTTTGTATATCTCAAATAAATAAATTATCGACTTTCACCTTGGAAGTCAAATAAGGGCTCTTTTAGATCTTCTCTCCAATAGTTATAAAGTTTTGTTCTTTGAAGCAACAATTACACATTTTACCTTTATAAACACATAAAATATGGTTATATTTACAACAAGTTTGGGTGATATTCCTTTTAAAGTTTGGGCTCCTTTAGGCCTGAAGTCATGAAATCAAGACAAAAGCTTTTGATGTAACAATTTTGGTTTCAAATATTTATTAAAGTTTACCTATTCTACATATGTTCATAGCTTAAAGCCCACAACATTGCTAAATAACACATTCCCACCCCAACTATTATCACTTTATTACAGTTTTCAGGTGTACAATAAACTTTTCAATTGTAATAAAAGTTTTGTTTTCTAAATTAGTTTTTGTTTCATTTTTGTTTTTTGTTTTTAAGGGCTCTATTTCCAGTCCTTTTGATTACAGGCACTTCTTTTTTTGATTCTATAGTGAAGTAAATTTTATACAATGTAATTGTAATTCGTTTTTTTAATGAATAGTGAAAATCTTTTTTTTTAATTTGAGGGAAATGTGTGAAAGCCTGAAATGCTTCGTATAATACAATTTTAATTTAGAAGGGTAAAAGAACTGTATCAACACTTTTACATTTAAAAGTAAATTTTAGATATAAAACCCAAAAAGATCAAAAATTTAAAACACATTTATTACAGCTTATATGTCTTATATTTGCGTCAGACTCGGATATTATACCGACACATTAATGTCTTCAAGTGTACCTAATGTGTGTATAAAAGCATAAAAACAGTTTACGGGTAACCTGATCCCGCGTAGATATTTATGAGCAAAAGATACCGTTGCCGATAGTAAAACGCAGGGCAATTTTAGAAGTATCTTTTCCATTAAAACAACGAAAATCCTTCTCTTTTATTTTAAGGATAAGGAGATATCGATTTTATGAAAAACATTTCTACAGCCGGGATTCTGATAGTAGCCCTAATTTCGTATGAATTTCTTAAATTTCAAATAACAAACAATAAATTACCTTTTTAAATAATATGAAACATGAATATGATGATTTAATCAGAATTCACAATAATACGTATATGTCTTCCGGGCTTGTTGGTCCTGATCTGGGATTATTTCTCCTTCAGTGAGAAAATCGACGTTTTGCTAACTATTATGGTTGTATCTTCAATGAACACAGTTTAATTACAAATATATTGTCTTGTTTCTGTTACTCAAATTTTTTTTACCACATTTAGTAAATACCAAACTTGCAGCCGTTTATTAATTAATTTGCTGTTGCTCATTAGTTATTTTTGGTAATTACCTCTACTAGTAGTTTAAATTGTCCTTTAAGTCGATCCTGAAATTATCATGAGAAACAAAACAGTAACCTAATTTTATTCAAGGGTGGCAAACAAAAAGCACGAGTAAATATTTTGTTAGTGCTTGTATTTCGAAAAGCTAAACATAAGAAGCAAATTTGCAAACAAAATGCGTTTACATTTGTACAATCCTTCGTTTAAGTGAAAACTAAGAATCACATAGTTTTTCCGCTAATCCTTTACAGCCCTTTTTTGTTCTTATTTTTAGAACCCCTTTGTTTTTGCTAGAAATTTAAATTAGTATACAGTTACAGTAAATGTGCTACACAAGTTTCGTTCTATAAAATAGACATATGGAGTGAATAAGTTGTAAGTAATAATTATTGTATTCATAACCATTAAAAATATCTAATTTATCTACAATTGATATTAAAACCAAAACAAGCTTATAAATAAGTGTTTTTATCTATGTCATATTGTATATTACCAGATATATATTTTTTCCAATTATAATAAATATATCAAAAATGAGTATTAAAACTTGTAAAAGGCTGAACTAATCGATGTTCCTAACAAGTTGCGTGTGTACAATAACTAAAACTTTATCGTTATCCATCATGTTGATGATTAACGTCGCTGTATTACAGAACTTTTTACGTGAAAACAGTTATGTTTCTCTCTATAGCTTTTTTTATGATAAGACTGATCGTGAGACATGTAACAGGTACAGGTTGAATTCTTTTTATACGTGGGGCTCTGTCAAAGAAAGTATAGACGCCGGGGATTACGAAATAAAACCCCAATAGCCTTTCAAAGCAGAATTTTATCTTTTATGGGTAAACAACAACAATAAAATTAATAGTCCTGGTACCTAACAACAAAAAATAAAACAAAATTGTTTGAGTAGATATTGTCTTAAAGTAGGTAATTGTTTACAATATAGTGGGGTTGTTCTTAAGGATCAGACAAAAAGTTAAAATAGGAGATATACCTATACATAATGAAAATTACCACAGTTTATTTTTTAATTCTTTCTTTACGATTTGTTGGATATTTCCAGAAAAGTTTTAGCCTGCACATATTGAAATAGTGAGTACGACATGCCTCAAAACATTGACAATTCCTAAAAACTCTGGATGATTCATTAAATTTCTCTTGCAAGTACCTTTGTTTATCTTTATCTTTATTATTAATTACTGTAAAAAAAATATGATAATAAACTTTTGGTTCTTCAAGTCACAACATACTTAAGTAAATTTCTGAAATAAAGGGAAGGAATGGAAATTGTATCTAATTGTTACCTTTGATTGGATTTTCTGAAGTACCTACCGTTACTCTTGCATTTTATTTTTTAACATTTACTTTCATTATTTGAGAATATAATTTTACTAATCTTTAATTGACCAACCCCAACACTACCAAGTTAACTATAATTACTTTCCGTTGGTATAAAAAAAATGCCCGCATTCGTACTTCGCAACCTGCCCGAGCATTTTACTAGAATCCTGTGAATACAAAGAACAGCCGTAAAAATTCAAACTAGACTAATGAAATTTCGGAACAATTTTGTTTGCGCTAGATATTTTTAAAACAGTCGTAAAAGTTCTTTGCACCACGAAACTTTCATGACTGCATTTTCTTTATGAAAATTTATGCCACGAACATCCGAAATGTACATTAAATGAATCATATACGTCTAATAAATGTTATGTGGAGTATATTCAGAGGCAGCATGTTAAAATGAATTTCGGAACTGTAAAATATAACTATGTCCATGTCTGTTAAGCTTTACTCATCAGTTTATTTGTCAGGAATGTAAATATTCCCATAAAGTTGGATATAATACCATTCAGGTACCGACTGACCCAAATTAAAAATATCCAGTAGTTTTATGTCCGAGAGAGAAATAGAGAAAAAAGAGGCTCAACTACACCTACACCGTGCGGTAGTTAGGCAATTAAATGAGTTATTGCTCATTAAAAAGAAAATGCAAGTTTTGTGTAATTCCCTTTTTCATTTTAAGTACCTAGTTCATCCTTATTTATCTGTCTTGTATTTTATATAAATAATTGTTTAAAATACTTATACAAAATGTAAATAAAATTTACTCAACGAATGTAAATACTCATTACATACACAATGTTGTAAAAATTTTCTTGTGCCACAAGATTTAATTTAGAGAACAGAAAACCATGACAATGTAATCAAAAGTAACCATAAAAAATCATTAGGTAATAAGCCAATAAATATCGGGTTGTACTATAAATACACGAAACCGAACCTTGTAAATATGTGCAGAATAGACAGAAAACAACCTCGTAAATAACAGTAGGTGGGTAAGATTAAACAAAATTGGTGGCGGTGCCGGGGTGTGTCCGAGAAACCATTGTGTACTGTGAATAACAATGACAACCAGAGAAGCGTCGAAATGAACTGTCTTCAGAATACTCAAAACTCTATTGGTAAAGTTTCTGAGTTTATAAGTGCAGCGTATCAGAAAAGATACTATTACAAAATTAATACTTATTGTACATATAAAAATACCGGCCAAGTGCGAGGGTCCGTACAAACCTGTATATATGTGATGTAACAAAAAATTTAAGGTTTTCGGAATTTTTACTTTATATGTGCTATTAAACATTGCTTCATGCCAAATTTCAAGATTCCAAATCGACTGGAAGTACCCCTTAGGTTTTGATTCCCTTGCGAGTAGTTGCGAGTTTGAAAATATGCGGCTTAAATTGCTGTTTCTTTTGATTGCGTTGACATAGAAGTTTGATTTTGTTACAGCTTAAAGGTATTATAGACCTTAGTACTTGATATGAATTACAATTTAATAACTCTACGCGTTCATGAGGAAAGGGGTAGTAACTTTAAAATTATTAAAAATATTTTTTTTTATATGATGTAACTAAAAATTTACGGTTTTCGCAATTTTTCCTTTATCTGTGCTATAAGACGTTGCTTCGTACCAAATTTCAAGATTCTGAGTTCACGGGAAGTACCCTGTAGGTTTTGATTCGAAAATTTGCGGCATAAACGGCTGTATCTTTTGATTGCGTTGGCTTAGAAGTATAATTTTTTCACAGCTCAAAGGGACAATAGACCTGAGTATTTGGTATAAATTTTAGCTTGATACCTCCACGCGTTCCTGAGAAAAAGGGTCTTGACAGACGGACGGACGAACGGACAACGAAGTGATCCTATAAGGGTTCCGCTTTTTCTTTTTGAGGTGCGGAACCCTAAAAAAGAGATGAAGTTGAATCAGAAACAACTGATTGAAAGGGGTAGGTTATGAATGTATTTCAAGATGCAATAAAATAATATGAGGGGATAATTTAAAAAACAATGGTATGTCGATATCTTGAAAGAATAAATAAAGAATATTGGAAGAGGGGCCATGAGTAGGAATATCGGAGTATTTATTACGCTAATAAAAATATTGACGTACATACTTGCAAAGTTAAGGGTGGGAAATGGATGAAAAGGGTGTATGTATTTGATGAATGATGAACATAGAGTAAATAGAATATATAACAGAAATGCAGAAAAACATGCTCTGGGAGGATGTGATGAAAGAAAGGAAGTAAGTAGATGAATTTAAGGAGATACTACTTGAGGGAAAGGGACTGATCCAAAAGGGGTTTTGTTAAATAAGGGATAGAATGAAGAGTGTGGCAATTTAGGTACTTTTACAAAAAATTTTTGTGTAACGAAGTTTTTATTATGAATTGAGTTCCATGAAAAACTATAAACTAACAGAAACAGGCAAACATCAAAAAATATTTTTTCTATAGAATAGATTTTCTGTCCTGTATCCAATTGTGACTATAATTCAAAATGTAGTTAAAATTGACTTTCCGCTGGTAAGGACTAAAAAGAGGATGTGTAAGTTATATGCCTCGTTAAACGTTTAATTTCGACAATCTTAATATACTCGTTTCAAACTGCGCCATCTGATGCATGTTCTCCGATGTCTGCACTTCAATTTGTACCTAAATTTCTCGGAATTAAATATAAGTCCTCGTTAATGAAGCTGGTTATTGAAGTTACACTTTAGCATAACTCTCGAGTAGTTGAAGAAAATATTTGGATTTCAGTGCGACAAACTATTATATTATAAGCTAATATGTACTGACAAATTAGTGATATTTAATTTCTTCTACAAAATTATTAGTAACATTCTTCTTTATGTCCAAGTTGCTGCATGATATTCAAATGCAAACAAGGAAACCATTGCCAGTCTATTGCAATGTTGGCTGCTTATCACTCAGAAAATGCTGATTCTACATAACAGTTAAGTGTTCTTGTTAGAAAATGTACCCTGTTTCAAAAGAACTTAATTTTGTGAAAAATCAAGTTATTACACTATATATTGATCATGTATAGTCGTCTTTTTGTTTTACTTTGAAAACCTTTGAATGCAGTAAATTTAGTACTCAAAAGAAACTTGAAAAGTTATGCATCTGACTGTTGCTGAAACTTATCTTTGATACTTACAGCAACTTTTCCTGTACAGAAAATCAATTTAAAATAAGCGTCCTAGCACGTCCCAATTTTAAACCTCGCCACGTACGTACCAGGAAATTGAATCGAAGAGATCAGAAGTTATTGCGCTAACGAACTTTCAAAATTTTCTCGAGCCAACCAACCAACCAACCAACCGAATTGTGCTATTTAAGTTGCCGGTAAACTCGATTTCAAATAATATGTAATTAGTTTAACTTTACAGGCCATGAGACGGAGAAATACAATTATTACTAATGTATGCCGTGCATGTGGCACAAGGGGGGTTGCAAATTTAGTTGTTTTAGTGGTTTGCCTAACCAATGTAATTTAAAATGAGTGGCGGCAAAACGAAAGTATAGAAAAGACCTGAATATTGACATAATACTCCCTAACATTAATTATGTCTGTACCAAATATTTCTTAAGATTTTTTAGATAATTATATTTTCCTTATAGTAAAATTGATAATGAAACATTACTTATTAATGAGAGAAACTAATACAAACAAGCCATAATCTCGTCCAAAAAAAAGTTAACTAACTCTCCATAATTATTATTAAGGTCCCCTTTTCAAAAATGAAACATTTTTGTATTATTTGCATAATGCTCTGGTAAAATTTGCTGAATTTAAGTAATATTATATAATAGGGTGTATTTTGCAGTGAAATGCCATATTCAGTGCTTATGTAGCCAAAATTTGAGGCCTGTGTTACATATCGGAAACGTTTCGCTTGGAATATAATAGCGTCAGCAGCCATAAAATGTTTAATAACATTTGCAAATAATCGTTTCATTTGCGAGGGCATTAAAAAATTTTTTGTCCATTAGTAAAGCTTATTAGCAACTGATAATCCATCGTATAGGTAAATTTTAATTTTATTTCCACACTGATAAAAAAAATGTTTTTTGATTAGTTTGATTTTTACTTCAAATAATATTATTATAAAATCACTTATGATGTACGTAATATTATTCTTCTTTAAAACAATCACCTCAATAATGAAGGAACCGGGCGAATTTTTAATTTTTAGCCAACGTTAACAAAAATGATTTCTTTACCAACTTAAACAAGCAACTAGTTAGTTGCTTAAGTTATTCGATATTAAAATTGTTAAAAATAGATGCTAAAAATGTTTATTGTGGATTACTAAAGACATTATAAGCCAAATTTTTATAAAATATTGCAGACAGTTATTAGCTACCCAAAAGATAATTTTATGTCATTCTATTTTGAATACAAAAGTTTGGGTTTGCAAAAAACTGAATGTAACACAAGTTGTTCAAAATTGGTAAATGTTTTAATTAGAAAACGACTTTAAATGTATCATTAAAATAATTATTTGCCTAGTTTTTAATTCATCACTCTCTTTACATTCTTAGCTACAACGAAGTACACTATCAAGAAACTTTCAATTGTGACCCGCTTTTTATTTTTTAATTAAATTACTACTCAGGAACATAATATTTTTTGTGAAGAGGGTGATCAAATTCTTAGGAATCACGACCCCTTGTCCTCGCATTGGTTCTGACTTCTGACTGAGATGATGGACCAAGATATTTTAATGGGTTTTAAAAAGCAAGGGACGCTACTTGGCTTCGCTTTACATAAAGCACAAAGCAGCTGGAAACCCATTTTCAGAGCGCCGCGCCACGCCGTTTGCCCATGTATGCGATTTTCTGCTAAATCTAAAGCCTCCCTTTGAACTCCACCGCCGGAGTCACGTATCGTATTTAAACGAACGTATTGAAGCACCGGTAAATGTAAGATGTTGAAATTACAAGGAGATCGTCAATTTTAAATTCGTATTGTTAGATATACTATTCAGTCGGAAAATTCTTAATAAAAGCAGGATTAACTTCTTCTTCTTCTTCTCCTTGTAGGTATCCATACACGTGCCAGCCGCTTAATTTTTTATTTCTGTTAAAGACAATTGTTAAAAATAAGTGTCAACTTCTAACGAAAAATAGCGCATTATTATTGTCTGTAACAATTGAAGAATAAAGTTAAAACCACCTAACAAGCACTTGAAAAAAAGAAAAATTTCACCTTCTAGTGATGTCTTCAAATAAGTACATAAAGCATTTCATGCTCGTGTGGTCTAAAAATACGACTCTGTATCCTACAACCTGACGTACCTACTACAGCCATATAACGTGTGAATTTAATAAATTGTTATATCACATCTGTACATCAATTCAATTGAAGTTAAAAAAATAACCTGCTTTTGTTGGAATTCAGCCAATAATTGCAAATACTTAAGGAAAGGAGAAACGTTTCAATGAATGAATATTTTGAATACGGTCCGATTTAATTTTAAATTTTTTTTTACTGCAGGTCCATTTTGTGAATAACAGGGTAAGAATTCTCGGGGATAAACGGCTTTTTGTAACCATTCTTTCGCCTTATTCGTCCATTAACTTAATTACAGATAATTGAAATTGTTGCACTTAACGTCGCATCGGCCGCAGCTAAATACATACACATTATGTAGATATGTATTAAATACTACTTCAGAGCACAATAATAACATGCCACACGCTATTCAATTCGTGGCACATAAAGAACTAATGCAAACAAAATGCTAACGCGATGTAATCTGATACGAAAATAAGTATAACAATACACGTTTATTACTGACGAGCACGACATAACAGCGAGGGTTAACATGTAGATTCGTAAAGTGTTTATCTGTCTTATATTTTCGATTTTAATGAAAGACTAAATTTTCTTCGTTTGTCTTCAACAAGTAGATGGTTGTGTAGGTACTTTTCATAAGCTGTAATGAGCTTAACGACTAGAAAAATGCGATAGTTGAGCTCTAAGAGAAATTAGTAAAGGCCATACTGGGTGATCCCTTATTGGTAAACCACCACTGCTTTTAAGAGCCTTTATTATTACTTTTTCTTATACTGAACTAAATTGCATTAAATACATAATTTAAATTATTATAATACAAAATATATTGGTTTCTTTACAATTTTGCCATCAAAAGACAGCAGTAAAGTTGAAATTGAAGTTAGTTTTTATAGCGGCCACTGGGGGTTGTTCAAAGGCGCTGTTGTATACTTAGTTCTATGAAAAAGTTTGTGAACGAAGGTGTAGAATTTTACACAGATGTTTTATAAACTATGAACAATTTGTCGCACAAATTCAAGCTAAAACGTATAAACCCTCTGTTTTAATGCAGTCTTTTGCATGAAAATTAAGTTTTACAGCGAGGTTATTATAAAATCTAGAAAAATTATGAGCACCTTGTTATTTTTAAATTAACAAAACCGTTTTTCTTTTGTACAGTCCCTTGCTGCAGTGACTCGTACCTTCTTCTCTCTTTTGTCATATACTTATATTATGTTACCTGATGTATAGTTTTCTGAACAAATTGTGTGCCTTCTTAGATTTTTTGTTTTTTACATTATTGCCTACATCCACGTATTTCAAAAAAAAATTTCTCATCGGGGTCGTTAATAGCGCAAAGCGATGAATGGAACATAATTTCTAAAAATAACTCTGATTACTAAAAATACCAACCAAAGCATTTTTTTATTCAAAAATAACCTATGCAGAATATTTCCTGGTTTATGGTAATCTAAGTTTGCTTTTGTTAAAAAAATTTTTAACAAAATAATAAACGATTTGGCCAAGAAACGTGAACCATTTTGTTTGTTTATTGAATGCGGAAAGTGAAAAATGTCATAAATACCCAAATAAGAATTAGTTTATTTTGGATCTATCGAGTAGTTGTTAATATAACGTGTCATCATTTCACGCCGAAAAGTAGTGGTTTTACGTATGTTTGCTGAAATGTGTTGATACAAATCATTTGGTGTGTCCGGCATTTTCAGTTTTTTTTAGTTCCTTATTAATCCATGCAGAGCTGCTGCTCTTGCAACTATGTTTCAATACGTTATTCGTTAACATAATATACAATAAAATTTTAAAATTAATAATATTAAGGGCGTCTGTCAACATGCATAGTTGTTTGTATACTTCTTTGATCAACCATTGATAGACCACCCATAAAACAACTTTAAAAATAGATCGTGATTTAATTGTAAAACAAAAGAATCGCGTGTGGTCGGTCAATATTCAACCGATCTACTCTACTTAAGAGAAAAAATACATTTCATTGGCCAAGAATTCAATCTTACTTAATATATTAAATTATTAAAGAACAGTTCACACTACACCGGTTTCGGAAGAAACACTGACACGTATTGTGAGTTTTTCTTTATAAAATAATTCCTCATGGTTTTTTTTTTCAACTTAATACCAATTCTGACATTTACCATGTTTTAGTTAGTTTCATTGTAAATGCAAAATTCACTATACGCTCGATGTAATATATATATACTTATATAGAATTTGATACAAATCGAACCTGAATCTAAGTAGCATAAACCATTCTTTACCTAAACAGATTGCAATATGTATTATATAGGTAGGTGTAAAATATGATTCCTTTTCTTTTTCTTCCCAATATTTCAAGATAATGGTATCCATAAATCCAGGATGGGAACAATAAGTGTCTGAATTTTTAAAACTTTTCCAAGTTGACTACTAATAATAAATTACTTTACATTACAATTACAAAAACAGTTCCAGCAACTGTTAGAGACAGTTGTCGTTTACAATTTAATTATTACTTTAACGTACCTATGTAGTCGTGTATGTAGTTACACAGTTAACAACGCATAATTGTCGGTTTTCGTGATTGGTTACTAAGAGCCGAACGTAATTTGTAGATAAATACTTTCAGTCAGTAACGTTTGCAACAAAGTTTCAGGAAACGAAACATGCAAAACTAAAACTTTACATTTCAACCCACCTAAGTGATCACATTTCTCAAGGACCACATTGTGAAAAATTATATAATGAAAGGTCTTTTATTCTGAAGCCATGGTTAAATATTCACAGTTGCGTAATTCAAAAACATTATTTTTATTTAGCAGTCATAATGTCTCCCAATCGTTTCTAAGGCGAGTCAAATAGGTGTCTATTTATTAAGTAAAAAATTGAAAATGGTGTAGAACGAAGGGCTTTTAATTCACACGGAGAAAGCAATCATGAAAATATTGCTAGAATTCTAGCAAGCATGACTAAAAAATCTGTCAATTATATGGACGACCAGACGCTCAAGAAGATTTTAGTAGAAATGTCTAGTCAATCTACGTTCGGTGTTGAGACTGAATTCTAGTAAAATTGACTTGATTAGAAAACATTTTTTACACTTCTTATCACTAATTATACTAAACTATTCTCATTCTAGTATTTTTTTCTTTACAACACGATAAAATAATCGAGTTGTAGAGAAAAAAAGTCTTGACTTATTTAGCTTGATTATTCTAATACTAATTATTAGAAAAAATGAAAAATTGTGGACCATTTAACTCTGTTTTACTTTTCTCTTCAAAAACGGTACCTCCTCTAATTTTTATATCACCCTTTTTCTTTAATTACTATTTTAATAGAGTTAAATTTTAAATATAAAAAAGTAATTTAATTACTGCTTCTCTCGTTTTGATGTTTACAGAATTAACAAAAGTATTATTTCCCTTGCGATTATATAAATAATTTTGTGTGCACCTTTCTATGTAATACTTTTTTCTAAAAATGTACTGTTGCGTGTTCAGGAATGCATGCGGGAATTGCCTTTGTAATTTGTTCAAAAGAAATTTAATCAGTTTACAAGTTGTATCTAATTATGTCCCACGTTCTTGCTTTTTACCTACTCGGAATAATTACGTATTAATTTTATTCTTTACTCACTAACTCAAATCAACAGAATTGGGGGTAGCTTTTTTAAAAATATTAAAAGTGGAAAACGATTTTCCATGTTTCACACATTCAGGGGTTGGTTTTGAATTAGTTCTCCCTTGATGTACCTCCATACACTCAAAGGAGCACGTTCTTGAATTTTCATGTGTAGATTGAGACTGTGGATTTTAAATCAGTCAGATATGAAGCTGTTTTATCTATGGAGGTATATATTAGTGTATGATAAAGTATATTTCTATGATCCTTGCAGTAAAATAATATCCTAGTAAGTTCTTCAAAATTGTCAAATGTCAAGACACTCAAAAACTCATTCAAGAAAAATATTCACCCATCGTTTTCCATTCTTCATATTAAAATAAAATTATGGTTAAGTAAAAATCAACAGGCTTTTAATAAAGCCAATAAAAATATCGGGAAACTAAATTATTTAAGTTAATTGGCAAATATACTAAATCTGCCACTATGTGGAAAAGTTCCTGCCAATCAGGATTTAGTAAGATCCTTGTACTAGTTGTAACCTTTTTATTTGTCCTGTTGGTCTTTAACATATGGAGCAGCATGATTGATGGTTAAGATTGGTACGAAACACAAAGGATCTATAAAATGCTTATAAAACAAGAAGTTTTGTTCTTCTACCACTCAGTTATTGATAACCATTTAATAAATTATAATTCAGTAAGTTATTTTATTATTTTAAAAAAATAACTGAAATGTGTAATTTTAAAAAGTGTATTATTGGAAATTTTCAACTCAACTCTTTCGAATGTAGATAGATGTGTTAGTAAAGGTGGTGATAAAAGTAAACAATGTTATTATTTGTCATTAAATGACTTCACGTGTCTCGCCATTTTTAATCTGCCTAATTAAATTAATTAAGTTACTTTTACACAAGTTTAATTAGAGGTTTTTAGTAACAACAAATATTCGTGAGAAATAATGTAAAATGAGTAAAACAACGATAATCCCAAGGTTATTATAAGTCATAAATAAACATTATAGACTGAGTGAAGTGTTTATTTGCATCGATTTTCTGAAAATTGCATTTCTGTTCGCAACATGTGTATTATTTTAAGATATTCGACTATAATTTTCGGACCTACTGATGCACTACCTCAGTGCATACTTTATCCTTCGTATATTGCAACTCGGTCCGTTTGAAACTTGGAAAGATGCCTTTAAATTTTATTGTTAATTCAATGTTATGAAATGATAAATGAGTGTTTACATGCTAACTAATTTATTTCTGCAAACAATCTCAAAATCATAAATTTTCTACAAAATAAAACCACTTTTATATATATATATACACCAGTATTAATTAAACTCTCTAATGTTCCCTACAATTCAAGTTTAGAACAAAATAATAAAATAGAACTTATTTAAACTGTTCAGCCACTTATATAATTTTCTATTTCGACGCAAAATTGAATAAATTTCATTTCAAACAAAAAGGATTGTTTGGCATCAAAATTAATTGATTTCATATAATTAAAAGTTGTAAATTGTAATTCTGGTTGATGTATGTTTGTAAATGTATTGTTTTTAACTTTTTTGATCAATTATGAGAGTTACACCTATGAATGAGGTTGAATAGGGATGAGGAATGGAACATATGAGAAAATGAAAAGCGATGAATTTCTTTAACGGTATATTTAGCTTAAAATTTTAATGTGAAAGAAAGCAATTTACCTGGCACTTAGGATATTGCTCCTCGAGAGGTCTTTCCACTTTCCATCCGAGCAAAGGCGGTATGCAAATGATTGCTGACATAACCCAAACGAAAGCAATCATCATGACTGCTCTTCCTGGAGTCCGCTTTTTTAAGTATTCAACCGCCTGCGTGATGCTCCAATACCGATCCAAAGAAATGAGACATAAGTTCATAATGGAGGCAGTACAAAGCAATACGTCCATGGCTGAATGCACATCACACCACCAAGCACCAAAAATCCAATAACCCATAAGTTCGTTTGCTAACGAAAAGGGCATAATAACTAACCCCAGGAAAAAGTCCGCGACCGCCAGGGAAGCAATGAACCAGTTTTGAGTGTTTTTGAGCGCTTTTTCCGTAGTAATGGCAATTATGACCAGCATATTGCCCACTACGACAATTATCATGATGATTGTTACCAGTATCGAGGCGAAGATGATCTGGGGCAATGTGTAGCCGCTGGGGTAGGTATTGGTAAAGACGCTCCCGTTGGGGTAGGTGCCAGTGCCGTTGGTGACATTGTCACCAACCAGCATAATGTTATCATTCAAAGATGAGCTGTTGATGAAGGCCATTGAGGCCGAATAAAAGTAAAATTGGTCCCTAGTCACACTATGTACATTACCCGTTTACCCGAAATCAGCCCAAATCTGCGGCGGTTAGAACGTGAAAAACAAAACGTGTTTATCACCAAAAAACAACGAAGCTACTATTGTACAACACTAGAATATAATTAATATTGTAAGTACGCGTCTACTACAGTTACGTACTTTTTTTTACGTTTTACATCGATTTAAGTAGTTGTTTAATTAAGAACTATACTATTATTTTATGTGGTTGTTTAAACTTTTTATTTGTTGTTGTTGTTGTTATTATTATTAAAATTAGTTTGAGTGGCTTGGGAGCGCTTCTAATATGTAGATAGTAGTAGTTATATAGTTGGTTTGTTTAGAATATTGTATTGTTGTTATGAATGTTGCGTGACGTGTCAGGTGAAGGTGGTGGAGGAGACGCTTCGCGGTCGGCGTCGTCGTCGTCGTCAACGGCGGCCGTCGTCTCTTCTGCGCGGAGAATGCAAGAAGACATGTTACTCGGTCACTCAACTGTCGCGCACTGTGCAGTCAGGCCCAGTTTTGCAAGCATGCGTCCCGACGATACGCGACGCGTCGCAGCGCGTTCTCTCTTCTCTCGTCCGCGCCTCCTCACTTATTCGCTGCACATCTCGCTTCATCCGACGCCGTCGTCGGTCGTCTCCCACTGCGTCCCATCAGCTTCCTCTATGTATTATACCACCACCTCATCCATTCTATTTACTTTGCACACACTTCGGGAGTATGATTTTCGAAATGGTTTATTCATATTTTACAGCCATTGAAGAATTCAGCATCTCCTCAAAAATCCCAATTTTCTTCCTATCTATCCAATTTCCATTATGGTTAGGCCTTCGTTTACCCTGTCGATAACATCTTAATACCTACCTACCTACCCACCGTGGAAAATGCTCCAATAAAGCTCTTCTTCGATTTATACATCAAGACTATCATTCTTGAAAACCAAGAGTCTTATATAGTTAATTATTTTACTTAATGGAAATTGAAATTTACATTGAATACTTACTAGCTTAATCCGACATGCGTTGCAATGCCTTTTATGTGGCATATTATGACACACTCGATAATTTTTAGGGTTCCACACCTCAAAAGGCAAAAGCGGAACCCTTATAGGATCACTTCGTTGTCCGTCTGTCAAGACCCTTTTTCTCAGGAACGCATGGAGGTATCAAGCTAAAATTTATACCAAATACTCAGGTCAATCGTTCCTTGGAGCTGTGAAAAAATTAAACTGCTAAGCCAACGCAATCAAAAGATACAGCCGTTTATGCCGCAAATTTCCGCAAATTTTCGAATCAAAACCTACAGGGTACTTCCCGTGAACTCAGAATCTTGAAATTTGGTACGAAGCAACGTCTTATAGCACAGATAAAGGAAAAAATGCGAAAACCGTAAATTTTTAGTTACATCATATAATAAAAATATTTTTAATAATTTAAAAGTTACTACCCCTTTCCTCATGAACACGTAGAGGTATTAAATTGAAATTCATATCAAATACTCAGGTCTATAATACCTTTAAGCTGTAACAAAATTAAACTTCTATGTCAACACAATCAAAAGAAACAGCAATTTAAGCCGCATATTTTCAAACTCGCAACTACTCGCAAGGGAATCAAAACCTAAAGGGTACTTCCAGTCGATTTAGAATCTTGAAATTTGGCATGAAGCAATGTTTTATAGCACATATAAAAGAAAAATTCCGAAAACTTTAAATTTTTAGTTACATCACATTTATACAGGTTTGTACGGAACCCTCGGTGCGCGAGTTCGACTCACACTTGGCCGGTATTTTTTTTAATCAGAATCCTTTGCGGGCGCGAGCACAACGAAAAATATGGACATCGCATAATGTAGCTACTCCGATGCCTTCAAATTATACTTCCTGGTCCGTTCCTAATAGAACACCCTGTAGTTGCCTCCAAGCATCTAAGTGCCACTATGTTGAAAGAAAAGAAACCAACCACCGCCTGCATGCTAGTCCCGTATGCAACCGTCTTCATTACGCTTCTTAGTGTCGACAGTGTCACAGTGATTTTTTCTTTTTGTGCTCGTGTTTGTGAGTGAAAAATGCAAAATTCCAAATTACAACAACGCTTTCGCGCAATGCAACAGAGGATGAGCGAATTGGAACGAATGGTGCAAGAAGTCGCACTCCCTTCTACATCGTTTAGTAAGTACCTTGTATAATTATTACATCATTATTTCAGGTAGGACTTCATGCTTGTGTCTCTGAACGCCTATTTGGAATTGTTGTCTCTCCAACAATCTCCATATCCGTTATAGAGGAGGGCTTTATTTACGCTGTAAAAATGTTGTTTCTCCAACATTTTATACATATACAGCCATACTGCAATATAATTGTTGTTTCTCCAACAATTTCATACTGTTATACAGGAGGGCCTTTATTTACGCTGTAAAAATGTTGTTTCTCCAACATTTTATACATATACAGCCATACTGCAATATAATTGTTGTTTCTCCAACAATTTCATACTGTTATACAGGAGGGCCTTTATTTACGCTGTAAAAATGTTGTTTCTCCAACATTTTATACATATACAGCCATACTGCAGTATAATTGTTGTTTCTCCAACAATATCCATACTGTTATACAGGAGGGCCTTTATTTACGCTGTAAAAATGTTGTTTCTCCAACATTTTATACATATACAGCCATACTGCAATATAATTGTTGTTTCTCCAACAATTTCATACTGTTATACAGGAGGGCCTTTATTTACGCTGTAAAAATGTTGTTTCTCCAACATTTTATACATATACAGCCATACTGCAATATAATTGTTGTTTCTCCAACAATTTCATACTGTTATACAGGAGGGCCTTTATTTACGCTGTAAAAATGTTGTTTCTCCAACATTTTATACATATACAGCCATACTGCAATATAATTGTTGTTTCTCCAACAATTTCATACTGTTATACAGGAGGGCCTTTATTTACGCTGTAAAAATGTTGTTTCTCCAACATTTTATACATATACAGCCATACTGCAATATAATTGTTGTTTCTCCAACAATTTCATACTGTTATACAGGAGGGCCTTTATTTACGCTGTAAAAATGTTGTTTCTCCAACATTTTATACATATACAGCCATACTGCAATATAATTGTTGTTTCTCCAACAATTTCATACTGTTATACAGGAGGGCCTTTATTTACGCTGTAAAAATGTTGTTTCTCCAACATTTTATACATATACAGCCATACTGCAATATAATTGTTGTTTCTCCAACAATTTCATACTGTTATACAGGAGGGCCTTTATTTACGCTGTAAAAATGTTGTTTCTCCAACATTTTATACATATACAGCCATACTGCAATATAATTGTTGTTTCTCCAACAATTTCATACTGTTATACAGGAGGGCCTTTATTTACGCTGTAAAAATGTTGTTTCTCCAACATTTTATACATATACAGCCATACTGCAATATAATTGTTGTTTCTCCAACAATTTCATACTGTTATACAGGAGGGCCTTTATTTACGCTGTAAAAATGTTGTTTCTCCAACATTTTATACATATACAGCCATACTGCAATATAATTGTTGTTTCTCCAACAATTTCATACTGTTATACAGGAGGGCCTTTATTTACGCTGTAAAAATGTTGTTTCTCCAACATTTTATACATATACAGCCATACTGCAATATAATTGTTGTTTCTCCAACAATTTCATACTGTTATACAGGAGGGCCTTTATTTACGCTGTAAAAATGTTGTTTCTCCAACATTTTATACATATACAGCCATACTGCAATATAATTGTTGTTTCTCCAACAATTTCATACTGTTATACAGGAGGGCCTTTATTTACGCTGTAAAAATGTTGTTTCTCCAACATTTTCTACATATACAGCCATACTGCAGTATAATTGTTGTTTCTCCAACAATATCCATACTGTTATACAGGAGGGCCTTTATTTACGCAGTAAAAATGTTGTTTCTCCAACATTTTCTACATATACAGCCATACTGCAATATGATTGTTGTTTCTCCAACAATCTCCATACTGTTATACAGGAGGGCCTTTATTTACGCTGTAAAAATGTTGTTTCTCCAACATTTTCTACATATACAGCCATACTGCAATATGATTGTTGTTTCTCCAACAATCTCCATACTGTTATACAGGAGGGCCTTTATTTACGCTGTAAAAATGTTGTTTCTCCAACATTTTCTACATATACAGCCATACTGCAATATAATTGTTGTTTCTCCAACAAGTACCGTATGGAGGGTTTTCTCACCCCCTACATTTTATTGCATTCAGGTTTGTTGTTTCTCCAACACTCCTCGCAATCAATACATGGGTCGAAACTTGATAGAATTGGCTCTCTTGTGTTACTGTGCCTTACTATGACACGGAGATCAGACCATATGTTGTTTTGTGTGCCCGACCTTACGTCTGTTTAAAATAACTCCGTCGATTCGACCCATATTTTTTTCTTCCAGCGTGCCTAATCTCAAGTATTCGGCAACTATTACGTTTCCGCACACACGGACTGTAATGTTTACACACAGGCATATAGACACACAATCTATCCTTCTTCTTGTGGAATCTTCGGCTTCTACTGAGTGTTCCTTTTTTTTGTCCTGTCTTCGATTCCGAATCTGAGTCGGAACTAGTAGAAGAGTAGCCGCCAGACCTATTAATTATTTCGAATTATTGGGAGCCAACCCACAACATAATACCTGCAAGGTAACCGCTCTTTCTGAGGAATTAGTTGTGCGCTGGTCTAGCTACCTCACCGACGGATTGACTACCGAGATGTTGGGTGAAATACGTAAAAAGTGGCTGGTACCGGCGAACTGTCCAGCCCTAAAAGCCCAGTCGTTAACCCGGAAGTAAAGTTACTGCTTTCACCTATGGACATTGCCAAGGATTCCGTCTTGGCTCATATCCAGGACGAATTAGGTTCCGGGCTAGCTGCTCTAGGGAGACCTTGGACAACCTTTCGCAGGGTAACCTTAAAAACGTTAGGACTGACATTTTGCCAGGGTTAATCGACTCAACAAAGCTCTTTACGCAAGCCCATTATGTGCTATCACACCACCGGAAGCATCAAATATATCCAAAGCTTCATGTCCCCATGCAAAAGGTGGTCAAACAATGACCCGTCGACACTTTCCTATTTGGGACAGATTTTCCGATGCAGTGCGAGTTGGCAACTCACATTCAGCTTAACAGCAAAAACTTGAGAGGACCATTAAAATCTTCGGCTCCGCCCTCCCGGTCTTTATCCAATGTTAATTTAAACTGGCGGCGCCCATTCTCAAAGGCCCGCTTCAGACTACCCACCCCGCACAGGTCTGCCGGTCGAAGGGAGAGGGGGCGGCAGCCTTAGGACCATCACGGGAACAGACGACGACCATCCCGGTGGAGTCACTCGTCCAGAGGCCGAAACACCGCGTAAAGGTAGAATATAGTGTTGCCGGGAAAATTAGGCATTTTTCTAATGAATGGGAAAAAATTACGAGCGACCCTTTTATTTTGCAATGCATACATATGGTTATTACATTCCCTTTGATCGCTCTCCTGTTCAGCGGAAAATATCCAATCCCAAGCCTTCTTCCAATGCAGAGCAACTAGCACTACGCAATACTATTTTCAATCTATTGTCTATTAAGGCTATAAGGAAATGTGAGGCAACGGAAGGACAGTTTTTTGTCTATTTACTTTCTTGTCGCGAAACGTAATAACACGTTTAGATTTATTCTTAACCTAAAGCGATTGAATGAATTTATAACACCACCACATTTTAAATTAGAAGATTATCGATCAGTGCAGAATATAATTGTTCACGACGTCTTTATGACTTCGGTCAATTTACAAGATGCATACTTTGCCGTCCCAATCCACAAATCACACAGGAAGTATTGCGCTTCGCTTTCGACAATCAGTTGTATGAATTTACATATGTTCCGTTTGGATTATGTACACCCCTTTTTTTTTTTTTTGTTCACAAAAATCTTGAAACCAATACTACATCATCTTAGATGTAAAGGTTTGCTGTCTAGTAATTATTTAGATGATTTTGTATTTCTGGGATTTACAGAGGAACAATATTTACAATACACCAACACCTCCATTTCGCTTCTAGAATCGCTAGGATTTAACATCAATCACGATAAAAGCAACAGGACCCCGATTCATAGAATTAACTATTTAGGGTTCATCTTTGATAGTCATCACTTGACTATACAATTACCTTCAGATAAGAAACAGAGAGGTTTGCAGTCAATTCAATCCCTTTTAACAATAAAATTGTGTAAAATAAGGACTTTCGCAAAACTTCTAGGACTTTTAACTTCCTTTTGTCCCGCAGTCAAATACGGACGAGTATATACCAAACAATTAGAAAGACAGTAGTACCTAGCGTTAAAAAAGACTAAAGACAACTATAATGGCAATTTTATTATAAATTCGGACACGATCCAATAATTACAGTGGTAGCTTCACAAAATCCCACATGGAATAAATAAACTACGAACGGCTCAGTATGACATGATAATTTACACGGACGCGTCTACAGCTGGTTGGGGTGTTCACCGTAATGGGGAAAAATCACACGGTTTTTGGAGCGCTGAGGACCAAGATTGCCATATTAATTTTCTAGAACTGTCGGCAGTGTTCATAGGCCTTAAATCTTTGCACGACCCAAATCTAATTGTTCGATTTTACTCAAAGTCGATTATACGACCACTATTGCATATTTAAACCGAATGGGAGGTGTTAGACATGGGCTCTTATCAAAACTAGCTAGGGAAATTTGGCAGTGGTGCGAACGTCGTGATTTATGGATATTTGCAACTTATATTGAATCTAAACAAAATATAGAGGCAGATTTAGAATCCCGTTCGCGTTACATAGAAACAAAGTACAGCCTTCACGATACAGCCTTTAATAGCATTACGTCTACCTTAGGTACCTCACATTGACTTCAATGTTACTTTTCATTACTTTTCATGGAAAAGAGACCCCGATGCTCTCGCTATAGATGCGTTTACCATAAGATGGGATAACCAGTTTTTTTTTTTTTTTTTCTCCATTTCCGCCTTTTCCTCTAATAGCCAGGGTTTTAAATAAAATTATATCCGATCAAGCGGAATGCCTAGTCGTAGTTCCGTATTGGACTACACAACCGTGGTACCCAGTCTTTGAAAAACTGCGAAACTCGCAAGCAATTTTTTTTTTTTTTTTCGCTCCTTCCAAAAACTTATTATTGTCTCCTTTTTGGTCACATCACCCCTTATGGAAAAGGATTACCCTGGTTGTAGCGCACTTGTCAGGGGCTCTTTTCTACGCAGAAACATCTCAGCAGGCGCTACGGACGTCTTAAGCGCCTCTTTAAGTAAAAGCACATTGGTCCAATACAACACGGCCTTGAAGAAATGGTGGTCATTCTGTAGACTTTGTGATATTAATCTATACAACCCTCCTACAGAATCACTAAGAGAATTCTTAAACATCCATTATAATCAAGGGGCTAGCTATTCTACATTAAACACCTATCGGTCAGTGATTAAACTCATCTTGATATCCAAGATCGACGATATTGTCATAAACCGCTTCCTTAAAGGGGTCTTCAAACTGCGCCCCTTCTTTCCTAAATATACCACAACCTGGAACCCCTCTACCGTTTTACAGTACTTGGCAACTCTCTCTCCGAATAATTGCCTTACATTACAAGATATAACGTTAAAACTAGTTACCTTACTGGCCCTTTCTACAGCGCAGCGTCTTCAGACGTTATCGAAGATAAATACCAATAATATCACCATTCTTAATAATAGAGTCGAAATTTTAATATTTGCCTTACTAAAATCATCCGCACCATCTAGGGAACAGCCAAGAATTATCTTGCCCTTCTTCACCAACTGACCAGAGGTTTGTTTAGCATCCACACTATTGTCTTATTTAAAACGAACCAAAGACATTAGGGGAAAAAATTCTAGTCTATTTCTGACATATAAGAAACCTCACAGAGTACCTTCTGTCCAAACTATATCTCGATGGATTAGAACGACATTACAAAGGAGCGGAATAGACACTTCAAATTTTAGTGCATATACGACGCGACATGCAGCCTCTTCTGCTGCGTTACGCAAAGGCGTAAGTGTAGAAACAATTCGGGCAACTGCAGGTTGGTCTAAACCATCACAAACCTTTTTTAAGCACTACAATCGTCCACTTGTCGATCAGACTACTTTTGCCAGTAAAGTTTTCGATATCGACTCTTAATATCGATTGCTCAACGATATAGGTATACCTATACATCTTTGATACCGACTCCAGATAATAGTCTTTTTTGTTTTGCTCTTCGTATTGCTAGTTGTAAGACCATCACAGGCTATATCTAAAATTCTTTAAAGTGCCGGATTTCTTTTTTTTCCTTTTTATTTTATATTAATTGAATAGAATGTATATTAATGTTTAATCTTTTTTTCTTTCAATTTCTGAATGGATAAGTTTTATACTGTATATATGTTTTCTCCATTTATTGTCTAATCTCATTGATTTATTTTACAATAAACGAAACATAAACAGAATGATATATATATTTCTTAATCTCCTCTACAAAGATGGTGAAAGATCAACCATTCATGTAATCTTGCCCCCTGATGTGTAAATCGCTATAGGGCTTTAAACAACTACAGGGTGTTCTATTAGGAACGGACCAGGAAGTATAATTGAAGATTAAACGACTTACCTGGTAAGGAAGTTCAATCGTAATTATACGACTGGTCCGTTCCGTATAGAACAAACCCTCCCCTTATAAGTCAGTTTCTGGATACTGCAATTGGAAGTCTTTTTAAGTACCCTCCCGAAAATACATAGCGATTCACAAGAGGAGATTCACATCGAAGCGTAATGAAGACGGTTGCATACGGGACTAGCATGCAGGCGGTGGTTGGTTTCTTTTCTTTCAACATAGTGGCACTTAGATGCTTGGAGGCAACTACAGGGTGTTCTATACGGAACGGACCAGTCGTATAATTACGATTGAACTTCCTTACCAGGTAAGTCGTTTAATCTTCAATTATACAGTTATTTAAAAAGCATTCGTTAACGTTTTTGATAGGTTTTCATAAAAAAGTCGTTCGCCGGTATTTCTCATATTTTTAATGTTAACTCGAAATAATTCCTCCTGGGGATTATAGGTATTGTGTTATATCGTAATTAAACTTTATGAGAATTTTTTGCCCCTTATTTTTTAAGGAGCTTTAAACTTCAAACCCTAAAATATGAACTTATACGTAGTAGAGTAATTGTTTCATTTTTTATTATCTGGTATCTACAGTATACAAAAAAAGATATTACCAAATTCGACTAAGATTGAAAACAAAGATGCCTGAAGGGCAACTAATCTTTTCTGAAATTGGCCCCGTCGCTTCATCAAAATCCCCACATTCTCTTGTATACTAAAACATAATTCTGCTTGAGTCTGCTTGGGATAAGGGAGACTAAAGCTGACAAAAGACTGGAAAGAGATGGCTCATCTTTATACCGATGGGATCGATTCCGATGTTGTACCTTGTAACTAACTACCTATACATACCACCCAACTGTATATAATGCATTACAAAGAGGAAGATGAACGAACCATTGTTGCAGTAGATAATGATGTAATATAAAAAGCAAACGATTATGGAGGATAATAGAAAGAATAAGGTACCTAACGCCATAATTATGAAATTATTATTCCTATTATTATTTATTAGTGAGAATCTGCTGTAGAATTTATTCCAGAAAATTAACCTTAACGCTCAACTAGAAACTAAAAGTGTAGACTTAATCAATTAAAAATTAAAAAAGCTATCGTTGCCTTTTAATAACTTTATTTAATTAGTTATTTAAATCACACTGTTAATGTCTTTATAAATATTTATTAAAAACCTCTAACACGTGTTTGGACTTTTTAGTAATTATAACGGAGGATTGGTAGCAGAATAATTACTGAAATAATAAGCGGGTAATTAATTGTGTGTGAAACAGTGTTTAATCAAGTTATTGCTCAAATTTTTATTCTCGCTTATTAAATAGTTTTGAACACAAAATATATTCACAAACATGTTATGGCATTATCTAAATTTGGAATTCAAAGCTAATAAAACCACTTCAATAAAATAAACTCTTTCGTTATCACTGTAGTACCTACATAATAACTAAATTGAAAAATTTATTTAATGACAAATACTAGGTACTTCAGCTTTATATTGTGAGTTCTCTCTCTGAAGCGTTCTACTTTCATAAAACGTATCAAATAACAATAGTTAGTTTTAATTTGTAAAAGGATCTCTTGCTGTTATTAAACTGTTCTTTTATAACGTTTGTTCTATTTTGTTTTTAAATCAAAAGGCTTGCAACTAACCTCGAATCCTGTTAAGCTGTCTTTTAGGTAAGAAGGCAGAATTAAATGGGTATTAATTGATTTGCTCTTACAAGAATTCTCTTTTCCAATTTTGAATATTTCTGGTATCTCGTTGATGGTAAAGTACCTAATTTTTGTCTAAGTGGGTGTTTATTTCGAACTACGACGTACACATAAACAAAATTAAGTGAAACAATCTGGCTACAAAGAACAATAGCAGTGCAAACAAATGTACATAAGAAGCTTAATTTGTCCTAATACAGTAACGTTGCAGTACAACCACCGCGGTCTATAAGAATCGCGAATTGAAAGATAGCATCCTGGCAAAGTTCCAGAAAAAGCATTGTTGAAGCTTTACGGTGCAGTGTCATTTGGAGATAATGGCAAAATTGTAAACATCCAGGGGTGGTTTGTGTGTCGACAAATAAAATAAATTAAACGAAAATAGATATCAGCTAAAATATCAGTTCCTACTAACCGAATCATTGATGTTCCATTACATAACCAACAGAAGATATTAACTTTATCGCACCGTTTATATTATCCATAAAAGCTCGAGACTTTACTATTTCATCTGAGCTCATCTCGTCCCATAAACTTCAACCTGAACTGTACGCAGGGGATCTTTGATAGTTTAACTATAAAATGTCACAGCTATAGCTTCTCTCTCGTTTAACTTATTTACTGTATGGTCCAATTTGTGGATTCCTTACTCCAGAGGACGTACCTAGAGGTTATGTCAGTTTATTCAATTTGCTGGTCTTCGCTACTTTGGGTTATTTATTATTTATTAGCTTCAAAGTATGACAAACTCTAAGGGCGAATACGTGAACTAAATCATGATCCCATCACGCAGCTGTAACTTTGTAAAGGGTCTCCACTACTGATTCCTTACAAAATACATAGACTAACTACCAAGAAACAAATATTATTTCTTTCAGGAAAAGGAGCAAATTAGGATACTTTAGGTTAAAGACCATTAAGACGAAAATTATATATTTTACCATGTTTCTATTATTTATTTATTTATTTTAATTTTATTCTTAATTGTGTCGAATCAGTCAATTCCAATCTAAAAATGTATAGACCGAAAATTTTCACTTTTATCCTTTTCTTATCTTCTGTCTGATATATTTTTTAGGACACCCTGTATACCATTAAGTAGTTACCTCATAAGTATCTCATCTTTGGGTTATTCAATAATAACAGTAAAAAAAATTTTTGTTGCTGACTAGTCTATTAGCCCTTTGGGCATTGTTTTTTTAATAATAAAATTAATATTATTTTTCCAACTCTTGTTTTCTGGTCGCCAACATAATGAAACTATTCAATGAACAATACTCTGAACTTAGCACATTTAAAACTAGTAATGTGCAATAAAAGATACATTGTAAGGCCAGTAAAATACCAGGTAATTAAATATTAATGTTTCAATGACGCAAAAATTGCCACGGCTCGATGGTTTACTAATACAGACCGCAATTTACATAATTATATGCTTCTGGTAATTATCTAGTCATGTTATTATTTACAGGCTACTAACTAAATTTTTGAATGTGTCATACATAGGTACATACGTCCTTTGAAATAAAATAAGTAAAAACTTGCAGTGGAGTTAGTTGTAGAATAAAAATGATTAACTTTTACCCTATAGGGGCAACATATAAAAGTATTGTTTTCGTATATGTCAAGAGAACACAGTAAAAATCAAGTGATGTGAGAAAAATAGTGCGCTATTAGAAATTACATTTGTATCAAGATAGATTTTGCGATTAATGAAACTTGTTCCTTTAGCAATTCAACATCCAAAATCTTAAAAATTTTCTTGCTGTAACATTATTTTCTTTTAAAATAATTAATAGCTAATTAGGAAATGTGACATTTAAGTAAGAACGTAAACTAAATCATGTAAACATCAGGCTTGTTTTTCTTCGATTTTATTCTCGCAGAATTAGAATAGCAGTGCCTATATGAGTGTTTTGTGTTTGCTTTAAATACAACCAGTCGTTCAACTGGATCAAAAAAGATATATATGAATGTGCATACCTAAAGCTATTAATAAACCACGAGAAGAAGAGCTCCTTTTATGGTTGCAATAAATTGTTTCTCTTACAGTAACGTCTTTACAAGAAATTTCTGAAAAACAGGAATTATAGGTGGCGTTGGAGTGGAATATATAATGAGAAAAAAATATTTATATGTCAATAGCTTTATGAAATTAAAAATGGATCAATTTTATTACATCGGATTAATTAACAATTTGCATTGTCGGTATTAAAACCAATTATTAATTTCCAAAAATAGCTGTTGCTTCGTCGAAATGTCATTGACGAGTAATGAAATTCCAAGCTAAATATGAAAAAAAGAAAACAGAGGTGGTGCTCCTTCTGTCGAAATAATAAAATACGCTTTTGGGAAATCTTTTGCTTTTATGCCCTTAAAGACGCAGAACATTTCGCTAATAAACATAAAATGCTTACACAATTTTATCCGAGGTGTGTAATAAAAACTTTATTAAGAGCCGAACTTTCGGAGTTTGAACGCCATAAAGGCCAGTTTATAATAGCGGATTCACTTTTAGTATGCAATTTCTACCGTTTAAATGTCAACCTATTTATATGTAAACAACAAGTAACGAATTTAATTAAGAAAAACGAAATAGATGTGTTGTAAAGATTATTACTGCTGCTGTATTCTAACAGATGCAACTTTAAAAAGTATTCAAAGAAAATGCATTGTTATTATTCAGAAAAACAACTGACCTACTTTTAACTTATTCGTAGTGCCTACAAGTTTTTGTAATTTTGAGCTACTTTTCAGACATATATCACACTATGTTGATCATTTCTTCTTTGCTAATCCTTGAATGTTATGTCGTGGTTTTAATTAAATTCAACGACAAGACGTATTGTCTTCTTCATTATAATGGAAAAAAGAATTTTAAATAAGAATTATAATATTCAGTTAAACCTTTCGTCAAGTACCTATTGTATACAGAAGTCAAATTTGATTGGATGGTCTAGAGATGAATCTCTGTATGGTAAGCTGAAGGAAGCAAGCAAAATTCGTTGATGTTCTATCGGAAGCAGACAAGCGTGTTGATCAGCTCCAATTGCGACCAATGGAAGACACTGATAAGAGATAAATATTATGTGTACTGAATGAGTGATATAAGCGGAAATAAAATTATTAAGATCCAAACTTGATTAAAAATTACTTAAACTTTCCTACCAATGTCATTCTATGAACTCATTACGCTATGTCTTCTTATCTAATTTTCGGAAGTGAATGTAGACGTTTGAGTTATCTTCCTGTGATACTCTGCAGCTGCCATTACGCGAAACACAATCCACAAGGGTATAATATAGATGTCTGCAAATCCAACTTCCTTCGGAATTTATGACATTGCGCTCCTTCGATTAAGCGTTCTGTTTTTCTTTTTTTTTTTAGCACGTCTTCTGAACTTATCAACTACTTCCTAAAAATTTATAAACAAGGAACTTCAAAGGGTATGTTGTGGTTGTTTTTCCTCTCACATGATGCACTTTATTCGTTTAATTTTATCAATGCTGCTACTATGAAGTTGAAAGTTTGCAGGGCGTTACGAAACGACAGTACGTTTTATGTAACTTTGCTTTTAGACAGTGTTTCACCAATGTATTCTTGATAAATAGTAAAAGGATAGAAACTTTCGTAATGTCGACTTTACTGGAAACTCTAAGACAAAGAAACATGATCGAAGGTGGCTGTATGGAAAGTATTATCCTTAATTGAGTTAGAAGTAAATTAGATCAGAAAATTAAATTTCGACGAAGAACACCCTTCTAGTTAATAATTTCTTGAGCCCGGCACAATTTCAACTTTAAAAGACGTTTAAACTCCAGACGAGGAAACCATTTCAGTTAAACAACTTTTCACTTAATAACCCCTCACTGCAGGGAATTGATAAACATGAAAATTACGTTCGTGAATAATAATTGAGGGAAAATATGTGTGAAGGAACTCTGATACTCAAATGCCTAGAACTCATACAAACGGATTATTAACTTACTATTTTCGTTTGTGCAAATATATGAGGGAAATTATTATTCTATTTGATCCAACGTTACTTTTGACATCCCCATAATAAAATAGATAGAATTTAGGCTTTGGACGGTGCATGGATAAGGAAGCATGATTTAATAATTAAGAAACTCAAAACACAATTTTACTTCAACAAATATATTCAAATATTACTCAACAATTGTTTCGGCTAAATAGCCATTACTTAGAGTGCTAACTATACTAAATTTAAAATGTAAAATACACAATTTATATACGTAGGAACAGTCACACCCAAAGGAGTGAGTGTTTAGTACACACAACTCTTCTTGGTTGCTTACAATATTTTTCTTTCTACTTTCCATAGTCTTTTGCATAGGCTAGTAAATATCCCACTCAAAAAACAAGACATTCTGTCAGAATTAAACACATTGCTATAAACAACGGTTATTGCTTTATTGTTGAATAAAATACGTAGAAAAGTACTCCACATTCTTTATGAGACTGATGAAAATGTAACCAATTCTGACAATAGATATTTTTTGTTCTATCTACTATATCCAAAATTGTAGCTACAAAATTGAGAACTTTTTAAGGAAATTTAATCTAATTAGGTACAACAGAAGTAAATAAATTTTATAAAGATTCCATGCTAGTTAATAATAAGAGAAGACTAGATATAACTGAGAAAAGTGAGATCTATCAGCTAAATTGCCAAGACTGCGATGCCCTGTAAATTGGACAAACGGGTCGTTCTTTAAAAGTCTGCTTCAAAGAACATCTAGCTAGTATTAAGAATAAGAAATTTGTTACGGGTCTGACAGAACATTGTTTACGTAAAGAACATAGTATAAACATTAATAACTTTAAATTATTAATTCACTGTCAATCCAAAAATAGGAAATTAACTCTACTAGAAATCCTAGAAATTAAGAAGGCTCTAACAACGAAAACAAATATTGTAAATGGGGGTGACTGTACCTAATGTGTATAAATTGTGTATTTTACATTTTTTTAGTATAGTTAGTACTCTAACTAGTGGATATTTAGCCGAAACAATGGTTGAGTAATTTTTGAATAGATATATTTGTTGAAGTAAATTGTGTTATGAGTTCCTTAATTATTTATTAAATTATGAGAACATACACAAGTGGAAAATTCATATGTGGAGTAAATGTATTTTACATATTTCGTGCATAATGAACACCAGTTTCTCGATGGAAATCACGTCCATATTGGGAATTTCAATAGTTTTCATTTTCCACGTTCAACTTTACCCCTCGGGTCTCTTTAGCGAGATTTTAATTTTATGTAAAGCACTTCCACTCCTTAAAAGCAATTTTTATTGCGTAAAGTTGGTCGGATGATGATGCACCTTATCCAAGATTATCGCATAAGATTTTAAGAGAGAAAATGATGTAGCATCAAGGTAGATGAAAATGCACATCTCGTATTATTCACATAAAGGAGAAGATGTTATCCATAATCATGTGGAATAGGTCAACCGTGAACGGAAATCTGTGTAAAAGTATGTAGGATGCTCTAGTGACCTATCCCAATCAGCAAATCGATAAGAGTGCCTGCGACGTCACATTTGAACGACCAAAACTTCCACGATGCCTGGAAAAGTCCTTTTTTAGCCCACTGGTTTGATATCCTTATCGTCGAAGCGAATTAAAGGAATCAAAGAACTGCCGTTAATTTTAGTTCTCAATGACGGATAGTTCTTCGATTCAACATTACATTTAGTTCATGGAAAACCCGCTTTGTGGCCGTTTTTAAAGACAATACTCATTGTAACATAAAAAGAATTTAATTTAATTTAATAGACAGATAGAATGTGGCGATTTTAATAAGGTTTACGTCGGACAAACTGGTAGGTATTTCAATTAAAGGATAAAAAGATCATTACTTTCCAATTGAGACTTGTCTGAAATGTTTCAACTAATTGTAAGTAATCATAATTTCTTGATGGTTTAGTGCTTATGACTTATTATAACTGATTGCAGCTCATTGATTTTTCTGAAAAATTGTTCATATTACAGTTCTTCTTTCAAGTATCTACAGACAACTTTTGAGAAGCTTATTTCGTAAAGTGTGAACAAAAACCGATTGAAGTTATAATCAAATTTTGTTAATCACTTAAAATCTGTCGGCGTAACGGCGTAAAAATATTTAATTATGTAAATGTACACCACGTGCAAGAAATTTACCTTATCTATTATGTAACCTTCGCATGCCGTACCCTGTACGTAATAGTAGAAAATCTATTTTGATTCTGACATGGGTGCGTATCCAAGTAGTGTTTTTTGCTCTTATTTGCTAAAGGAAGACGTTTCTGAGGTGCTAATAGGATTATATTGATACACTTAGAAATGATCACATATTCTACTGTGACAGCAAAAGTTAGTTCCTTCCAACTAATTATAACATTCATTATTAAATGCACTTACCTCTCAGGAACTTATTAAGCAGCTCTACTGTTGTTGCACGTTAGACGTTAATCATGATTTTAATATTTAACGTTACGTATACACACGTAGGTAGTTACATAGATAATATTATCCTCTGGAGCTTGTGCTATGTTGTTATTCTTGTAGTTTTTTATTTTTAATGTGTTTTCAATAAGCGCTTTGCTAATTTGTAAATAGACATTAATCGTGCAATAATAGTTTTACCTCACACTTTGCTTAATTTTGGAAAACTTAAACTTTTGGGTTCATAAATTTAAAAAATAGAAATTTTTATCTCTAACCTTAGATTTGTTAAATTTTCTGTACAAAATAAGCTAAACTATATAGAAAAATTAATAATTAATTAGATCTACCCAAATGCTCCATTTTTTGTTTAAAAAAGAAATATCTAGACGAAGTTTGTAATCGTCAATAATTTGACCATAGGGCCTTATAGAGTAAATAAAGGCGATCTCAAATAACTTTTTTGTAACTTTTACTTATAATAAAAACTGTGAACTTTGAAATTTGTTATAAAGCTACAAGGTAATTCTGATATTTCCTTAAAAATTAGATAATGTTAAGAAAACAAAAGGGCAAAATTAAACTCTCAAGCTGCAGATCAAATAAATGTAAAACAAAAGGCCGTTGTCAAAGTCACTTACATTCATATTTTACATTCTCCAACCGTTCCAAGCAGCAGGACTTTATAGGAATAAGTTTCCTATTCTATCTTATGCGTTTGTTCACGGCGGCGCTGCCTTTATGACACAACAACAACAAAAAAATCCCTTCATATCTCCCACTGGAATTCAACTGTTAAATTTAGAGTCAGTCGCAGCTGCGCTAAATACGACAAAAAAATATAAAAGTCACAAGCACGTAGCAAAGTTCGTTTCTCTTGTTAAAGAAGGACTGTGTTGTTACTGTTGTGACCCTTGCAGATTTAAATTTGAATTTTCACCACACCGAGCACGTACAATTAATTGTTAGCGCGAGGAGACAAAAAGTGGAAAAGTCGACCTTTACCAAGCTTATCCGAAAACTTTTCTCATATTCTTATTATTTGAGACACCGAAACCCATTAAGAGATGATATCGTAAATAAAAGAACAAAAAAAAAAGAGAAAACGTATAACGAACCTTCCCTTGTCGGTTCACGACTTCAAAATTTCCAGTACAACAAAAGTACCACCGGTATCGATCATCCACGTAATTAGTTCATCGCACTATTATTGTCATATACGTAGAAATCTTATTCAACCGTATTTATTTATTTTTTAGGGTTCCGCACCTCAAAAGGAAAAAGCGGAACCCTTATAGGATCACTTCGTTGTCCGTCCGTACGTCCGTCCGTCCGTCTGTCAAGACCTTTTTTCTCAGGAACGTGTGGAGGTATCAAGCTAAAATTTATACCAAATACTCAGGTCTATTGTCCCTTGGTGCTGTAAAAAAATCAAACTTCTAAGCCAACGCAATCAAAAGATACAGTCGTTTATGCCGCAAATTTCCGCAAATTTTCGAATCAAAACCTACAGGGTACTTCCCGTGAACTCAGAATCTTGAAATTTGGTACGAAGCAACGTCTTATAGCACAGATAAAGGAAAAATTGCGAAAAGCGTAAATTTTTTGTTACATCATATAATAAAAATATTTTTAATAATTTTAAAGTTACTACCCCTTTCCTCATGAACGCGTAGAGGTATTAAATTGAAATTCATATCAAATACTCAGGTCTATAATACCTTTAAGCTGTAACAAAATCAAACTTCTATGTCAACGCAATGAAAAGAAACAGCAATTTAAGCCGCATATTTTCAAACTCGCAACTACTCACAAGGGAATCAAAACCTAAAGGGTACTTCCAGTCGATTTAGAATCTTGAAATTTGGCATGAAGCAATGTTTTATAGCACATATAAAGGAAAAATTCCGAAAACCTTAAATTTTTAGTTACATCACATATATACAGGTTTGTACGGAACCCTCAGTGCGCGAGTTCGACTCGCACTTGGCCGGTATTTTTTTAAGATCCTTAGTAAATTCAGGTTAGTTTCAATCTGACTGTTTTTATCTTCTGAAACTATGTGGCTGTTATTGTTCACTGAAGGGAAAAGCTTTCCCTGTTATGTTGAACCAAAAGTGGATAGCAATCTCGGCCAAAAGAAAAATTAGTAAATAATCCTTGTGCCGAGCCGGGCATAAATCATAGTCCCATGAGGAAATATGTATACAAACACAAATTTATGTGACAGAGGCTTTATCAAAGCAGCTACTGGTTTGCTTTGTCACTGCATTCCTGCTAAACCGCTACGCATTCATCATTACACATCAAACACAATGTATTATGAGTAAGGTATACAAGGCAAGCGGTTTTGGTCAACATTTTGCCAACTGATTGCAGCTAATTTATTAAAACCTACTTCTACCATTCAATAATTACATTGTTGTTTTATTATTGGTAGATTGGGTTTGATTTTGAAAGATTGAAATATATTTCTAATAAATTTAAGCACATTACGTACTATACAGAGTATCAGTATCATCCTGCCAGGAATCTAAAAGAAATTATAATTTTATTAAAAGTGTTATCATGACCATTATAGCTTTTGAAAACCTTTCACAGGTATATTTTTTGTTACAGGTACCTACATTCTACAATAAATAATACGCTGAAGATTCATACTTCAAGTTTGCAACAAAGGAACATTCGCCCTCTACCAATTTAGTTGAACAAGGTAAATACGTATCTACTTACATACTGTCGTTCAAAACGTTTCCCTTTAGTATATTTGGAATGAATGGATGCCGTATCATCGATTTGTGTTGTGTGAGAGAATATTACATTGCAATCGAATGTAGGCCAAGAGCAGTTGCTGATTATTGTTAATAGGTTGCTTAAGCATAAATTATAATTGAGTGATTCCGGAGTATTGACTAATTCCAGTACTAAGTGGTTATTACAAATAACGATCGGCTACAGAATTGTAAGTTGAATATTTGAATAAAACTATTATAGGAAACAATTACTGTTCAAAATTGACTTATAACTTTGTAACTACACTTTGTGTTTATTGGATCGATGTTTTTCGATTGAAGTCAAAAAATATGTACCTAGTTGAAAATGTATATTTCACTGTGACAGTCGATATATGTCTGAATTAAAGTATATTTGCCATAAAGCGAATGGGGATATAAAATCAAATTGAAAGTTTATTTCAATCAAACACGGCATATTGTTTTTTACCAAAGCAAAAATTTATCTTGACGTCAGATTTAAAAATAAACAAGAAACCTCTCGTCAAAAATAAATTCCCTACGTCAAGTATTGATGTTTCCTTACATTTCACACATTCGTCTTTTCGTTCGTTGAGTTGGGATATCGTTCTTTGATACAGTGGATAACGGGAATAGAAAGCTTGAGAGATATGAGGTTTTTAATTGGAACGCGGCATCTGGAAGAAAAAAAGTAATTTTCTTTTCGGATCCATAGCCTTCAGAAGTAATTGCTTTAGGGAAACTGACTAACTTTCATTAATTTCCGAATTCTCGCTATAGGGGGGATGTATATGGGAGTAAGAAAGAATATTTTGCCATTTTGACTTATCCTGCCAATAAAGGGAGCAATTTAAAATGTCTCTCTCGGAAATGAGTTTTGTACCCCCAAAAGTAACATTCTTTCATGTTCTTCAACACACAAATATTTGTCTGTAAACTGAAGGATGTTTTTCTTACGTTTTGACATCATCATCAGTATGAATTTTTATTGCAAAAACGAGATTTCAGTGTCATAGAAGATTATTTATCAATTCAATTTTTAAAAACGAATTGCAATTTATTACTTAGGGCTAATTTTCCTAACGGCCTAGTAATAAAATATCTATGAAAATGTGACAGTATATACAGGGTTTTTCAAGTTGATGGGCTATTAGAAGTATATGAATTAGTAGAAGAAATTCAATTATGAAACTTGGGCTCATTTGGTTATTGTTTATGCCGCTTCTTTTAAAAATATTTTCAAGCTCGATTTACATCCGGTTATACCGGAAGTCCATACCAACTTTGTTATTTTAAATGGAATGGTATATTTTTCACGCTGAATTCGAATAAAACGTGTAATTCTAAGGTAAGTTTGATAACCAACTTGTACACCTATGACGATCGGTTTCTGAGTTAATTTAATTTTTAGAAAAAAAATCGCTACCGCAACCCAAATTATAAAAAATCATAACTTCCACAAAATACGACTTAGAGAGTTGAAATTTTTACTAGTAATAGCTGAATATTAGTGCTAACGCCTTGACAAAATTGAATTAAATAATTTATACAGAGCGTTCAAAATAAAATTCTAAAATTGAAAAACTTCAAACACGAATTACCTCGTTTTTTCAAATGGCACCTAGTATTTTTTATTTTTTCAATCGATTCCTTTTTTTCTCTTCTTTCGATCTATATGGATACTTACTATTTTAAGTAATAATTCAAAATTATTCCAAAATTTTCAAATAAAATAGGAAGTATCCATATGGATCGAAAGAGGATAAAATAAGGAATCGATTGAAAAAATAAAAAATAGTAGGTGCCATTTGAAAAAACGAAGTAATTCGTGTTTGAAGTTTTTCAATTTTAGAATTTTATTTTGAACGCCCTGTATAAATTATTTAATTCAATTTTGTCAAGGCGTTAGCACTAATATTCAACTATCACTAGTAAAAATTTCAACACTCCAAGTCGTATTTTGTGGAAGTTATGATTTTTTATAATTTGGGTTGCGGTAGCGATTTTTTTTCTATAAATTAAATTAACTCAGAAACCGATCGTCATAGGTGTACAAGTTGGTTATCAAACTTACCTTAGTATTACACGTTTTATTCGAATTCAGCGTGAAAAATATACCATTCCATTTAAAATAACAAAGTTTGTATCGACTTCCGGTATAACCGGATGTAAATCGAACTTGAAAATATTTTTAAAAGAAGCGGCATAAACAATAACCAATTGAGCCCAAGTTTCAGAATTGAATTCCTTCTACTAATTCATATACTTCTAATAGCCCATCAACTTGAAAAACCCTGTATACAGTAACAGAAAAAATATGTAAATATAAATTACTGTTTACATGTTAAAAACAGAAAGCGTATATAAAAAACAAAATACGGGAAAAGCGACGGTACCTAACAATTAATTTGCAATAAATATGGTCCAAGGTAAATATGGCAAAACGGCTCATTCCTAAACATTAGAATTAGAATTTGATTTATAATATAACAGTGTAAATGTTTCAACCAATTTTATTAATAATACATCAACAATCGTTTCGACTAAGCAGTCGTTATTGTTGAGGTTTTGCGAATAGAATTGGTTGAAACATTTATACTGTTTTTCTATATTCATATTTAAATATGTTTCATCAGAACACGTCAACAGTGAGTTTTAATATTATGATAAGTACTGTTAAGACTCCACTAGTGTATTCTCTATAACCACGTATTCCTTGGGGTAAAGTAAAATTTCAATGAAGTAAAACATGAAAAGCCCACATCTGTTTGTGCACTTTGGTACTGAAAATGTAACAAAGAAAATATGTGTTCTCTGGAAACCGATTTGTTATTCTGGAAAAAGGCGGTAAACTTGGGCAACAGTAGCGAATGAATTGAAACAGTAAATATTTCAGTTCCAGAAAGCAACCTCAAGGGGAGCTTTCAAGTATACATATGAATGTATGTGCAAATATGACTTTCAACGTTAAACAGCTACACGAGGCTTGTAAAGAATTTTAAAATACTAGAGGTATAAGTATTTTGAAAAATATTATTCAGAATACAAATTTTATATAAAGCAAGTTATTTTTAGTTCTCCTTTAGATTTTACAAAATTAGTTAAGAATTAAAATTCGTTAGGAGCAATTTATACTCAGGCAAAATTGGTTAAGATTAGGTGGGTTTAAAAAAAAAAACTAGTTGGGCTAAACAAAAAGAAAATTGAAAAGTTTCTGCATATTTCTGAGTAATAAACTGTCGCCATCAACGTACAAAAATTACCTCTTAAAAAATTTTGACAAGGGATGAAAAGTAAGTAATTAGCTTACTGTCAAATTCCTTCTCGCATTTAACATTTTCCAAAACCAGTTTCTAAGAATTTCTATAAAAAAGTATTTCTTAAACATTCCACTGTTGGAAATTTTGATGGCATATTATTACCAAAAAGTTTAATAGCATAAAATATATAATCCGAAAATTCATATTCTCTTTATTTTTCCACCATTCATTGTGATTTAGTACTGAAGATTCGCTGAATTTAGTTTCATTGTAGCAATTTCTTCTTCGCTTAGTAAACGATGAAATTTAAGAACATCCTAAAAGTACTTCAACCTATCCATTTAATGTTGCTTAGTTGCAATAAAATTCAATGTTGCTGTAAAGACAACTTCAATTTCTACCCTAAGAACTCTTTGCTCTGCCCACCGATTCCACTGCGTTATGGCTGGTGAGTTATAAAACTTTTAATGGAGAGTTTTCGCCCATGAAAATTTCCATGAATTTTAAAAATACGCAACTGTAAGTAATACCACCATGCAAGATATACGTACGTAGCTGTACGTGTACGTGTAACTACTACAATGTAACACATTGGAATTTATATTTTATTGTGTAGGAATAATTAGGGCATCTTCAATAAATATTTTACATACTCTAAGGGATTTAGGGAGTTACAGTGTGAAAAAAATGGTAATTGTTATTGCAATGAAAATATGAATTGTTCTTAAAAATTTAGTAATTATTGTCGGCGTTACATGTTGAAAATATTACTACTTCAAATAAATAATTTAAAATAAAAACAACACACGAATTCTTCTACAAAAAAAATTGTATTTTTTGTATTATTATTATTTTTTAACCAATTAGTTATTTATACATAAACGTTAATTTGTAATAGTACGTAAAAGTGGTTGTTGTGAACTTCTTTAAAAGTTTATTTACTTTTACAGAAATGTGGCATTTTATTAATAGATGGTGTTCCAATTAACTTTGGTGGAATAAAATTATTTTAAACGAGCTAATCTGTCGAATGTGACACACTCACAAAAACTAAGACAGTTGTTGTTCGACCTTTCGAGGTCAGTAGTATTGAAGCAGTCGCGTATAATGTATGTTTGGCTTGTCACGAATATTATCTATAAATATGTGATATCGTGTACGAAAATTTACGAATATTAATTTTGTTTTAATTTCTATAGTGTCTACTTAAAATGCATCGATACCATTACAAGTTCCGACGTGCACAATGAACATGCAGTTTGCATCCAGGATTCTACATCAGGATTATTAATTGGTAAGTAAATACTATTATACATATTAATATATAACAGATAGCAGATTTTGAATGTATTTGGGTTAGTTGCACATTTAAAGTGTTGTAGGAATAGCAGTTTATCTTGAAAAGGTATTGTTTTCAGAAAATATATTACATTGTGGCATAAACAACACAACTGTGCACATACTTAGACAGATACTTTGCTGTAAATGCAATTTAATGTCCGATTCTTTTACTGTTTTTCCTCTTGATGTTTTCTCGTTATATGTATGTACAAACATATATCGTTTAAAATCATCCTTACAGTGATGCTTAAAGTAAACCTGATATTCTTAACAGAAAATTAAAATGTAATTTATAATGTAATACAATAATACTCTTATATAGGTAATACACTCGCTTCAGCTTAATTTTGCCGATTTTGCATTATAAAGTCAATTTTGTAAATCGTTTATTTCATTACTTATAACTATAACAAAAAATCTACTCAACTCTAAACCTACCACAAGGAAGAGAAAGAAACCCTTATCTTTTTAGGCTAGTCAAAGGGGTAACGAACACTATTGGTACTTTTCATAAAATTTGTGCATCTTTCTGTCTATTTAAACAATTTGTAAAGTTTGTCTCTCTTTTATTACTATATTACCGTTTGTTTCATGAATTTTAAATAAAAGTTTAACATACATATCTAACAATGTGAACAAAACTACTTTTTTCGATATGTAGTTAAATTCACTATTTTGGAGAATAATAAAACACAGTTTTCACAAAATTGGTATATTGCACTTTACATATGTTTCGCCTAACTTAGGCTTCTTCAGAAATAATATTTAAATAATTTAATTACAATTGGCATAATGCTACCTATAGTATAAATTTAAGAGTAAAGTAAATTCTGAAAGTGATTTATAACAACAATACAGACAAGTACAAAATATTGTTATTTGGTAAGCATTATTTACTTATTTATTTGATTATTTAGTTGTGTAGTTATTGATTTATTAATATTCACGTGTATACAGGGTTTTTCAAGTTGATGGGCTATTAGAAGTATATGAATGAGTAGAAGAAATTCAATTCTGAAACTTGGGCTCATTTGGTTATTGTTTATGCCGCTTCTTTTAAAAATATTTTCAAGTTCGATTTACATCCGGTTATACCGGAAGTCGATACCAACTTTGTTATTTTAAATGGAATGGTATATTTTTTACGCTGAATTCGAATAAAACGTGTAATTCTAAGGTAAGTTTGATAACAAACTTGTACCTACACCTATGACGATCGGTTTCTGAGTTAATTTAATTTATAGAAAAAAAATCGCTACCGCAACCCAAATTATAAAAAATCATAACTTCCACAAAATACGACTTAGAGTGTTGAAATTTTTACTAGTAATAGCTGAATATTAGTGCTAACGCCTTGACAAAATTGAATAAAATAATTTTTACAGGGCGTTCAAAATAAAATTCTAAAATTGAAAAACTTCAAACACGAATTACCTCGTTTTTTCAAATGGCACCTACTATTTTTTATTTTTTCAATCGATTCCTTTTTTTATCCTCTTTCGATCTATATAGATACTTCCTGTTTTAAGTAATAATTCAAAATTATTCCAAAATTTTCAAATAAAATAGGAAGTATCCATATAGATCGAAAGAGGATAAAAAAAGGAATCGATTGAAAAAATAAAAAATAGTAGGTGCCATTTGAAAAAACGACTAAATTCGTGTTTGAAGTTTTTCAATTTTAGAATTTTATTTTGAACGCCCTGTATAAATTATTTTATTCAATTTTGTCAAGGCGTTAGCACTAATATTCAGCTATTACTAGTAAAAATTTCAACACTCTAAGTCGTATTTTGTGGAAGTTATGATTTTTTATAATTTGGGTTGCGGTAGCGTTTTTTTTTTCTATAAATTAAATTAACTCAGAAACCGATCGTCATAGGTGTACAAGTTGGTTATCAAACTTACCTTAGAATGACACGTTTTATTCGAATTCAGCGTAAAAAATATACCATTCCATTTAAAATAACAAAGTTGGTATCGACTTCCGGTATAACCGGATGTAAATCGAACTTGAAAATATTTTTAAAAGAAGCGGCATAAACAATAACCAAATGAGCCCAAGTTTCAGAATTGAATTCCTTCTACTAATTCATATACTTCTAATAGCCCATCAACTTGAAAAACCCTGTATACCTCTCTGCTTAAGACAAGTGTAACAAACAAGCTAAAAGTGGAAAGGCAATTAGGCAATTATACAGAATCACAATAATATATAATTTTATTAAGATAATATAACTGTGAATAAATATAAAAAATAAACAATATTATTGGTAATGTGTAAAAGTTTATTACTCATCAAAGTGATTAATAATAATAAAGTTAAGTATGTAATTAAATTAATTTACAGTAATATATCCCAATAAAAATTCCGTATAATTCTTTTAGTAATAACTCAATTTTTTAATTGGATTATTCAGGTACGTTGATTAGTTTTGATTACATTTTTAAAAGTCATATTAAATATGTGAATAAACTTGTCGACAACACTGTAATTTGATAATATTCATGAAGCAATCGGTAATATAGTAATAAAAGAGAGTCAAACTCAATAAACTGTAAATAAATTTTATAAAGTAGTGTTCGTTATCTTCTACTAGCTGAAAGGGACAATGGTTTCTTTCTCTTTCTTGTAGCACGTCTACGAGTGAGTAGATTTATTGTTCTAGTAATAAATAATAAAGTAAAATAAAGCCGAACCAACCTTATATCTGCACTTAAACATTCGTCAATTCTCAGTTACATACCCACATGTAGGTAACTATGTAATATAACGTCTACACTTTATGTAGATTTTGCAAATAAATCATCATAGAAGACACTTCATCCTAATATATCTTTCAAATGTAGACAAGCACTTTGTATGGATTCCCATTTCAAAATTGATATGCGAAAATTTTACTACGTCATACATTGAATTGTCTATCCCGAGGAACTTTTTAATTTTACATAAAACGCGTTAGGGTAAACTGTTGAGAAAACAATAAACGGTGCATGAAGGTATCTGGGTACCTTTACACATTCAGCTAATCTTTTATTTAAAAAGGAGTCGAGTAAACGGTAAAGTAAAGACCTACTGTACGAAAAACAGAGGGATATAGCAAACGAAGTCCTGAAGGATGTTAAATTTTAAAATTTAAGTTTACTTACAAGGTAATAGGAGCAGAGGGAGAGAATCAGACCGAGGAATTTTTGCAAAGCAAAAAACATTTTGTGCTTATAGTTTAAATATTTTCCAAATATTGTTCTTATTCTGAAACTAATGAAATTTATTGAATACATTATTTTGATCTCGACGCCCAATCCTTATGTAAACTTGAAAGGTCACAAATGTTATTTTTCTTGGTCATAATTTCCTGTTTTCGGTTGATCTTGTCTCGATTTTTACATCGCACTCATGCCTTCAATTCTTGACAATTTTAAAACTCAAATTATTATTAAGACTAACAGTGTTTTTTTTTTAATACAATTATAAGGTTAGGTTTATTAAGGTTATATTTAAGTACACAATTTTGAACTCTTTAAATTTAACACAATCATTTTAATACGTTAAATAATTTAAATAATCCAACACATGTAGTTTTTTATTTTAAAATAATTATTTTCATCAACCTCATAAATTAAATAAGAAAACTGGTGCCCACGTATATGAAGATAGACGAGATGATTTAAAACGAAATAACATCAAGGGTTACTTCCTACAAAACGTGTGTGTGTGATTCTCTTTAATTCTGGAGGTGTTCTTAATTTAAATTAATGAGGACAACACAATTATTAGATACAATTGAATTATATGAGCTTCTGTTATCTAAATTATTTTTAACCCGGTTTTGAATGGGTCTGATAACAAGTAACAAGGTAGTATAAAACAAAACGTTCGTATCCATACGTGACTGTAAATAAATCGTTCAATATTTTCATATACTTGTTTGGCAATTTCTGCTCTGTTGATTTTAATTAAAACGTGTAAACAGCCTCGAAATTCGGTCTCCTCAGGCAGACAGACATTAAACAATTACGGGATCGAAATCCTCCGGGCCAAGTTTCTTATTAACGAACGGCACGAGGCGGCGAGATGGTGACTTGACTTGCTTTACCAACACGAAATGGCAAACTTAACACATTCAGGCTAAATTTAACAGTTGTAACTACATTTCGTATTATAAATATAAGACAGAGTAAATAGGAATCCTAGATTAATTACATTTACAATACAATAATGTACTTCAAGAAAAATTTCTATTAAACACCTGGTAGGGTTGATGACGGTTTTGAACGTCAACAGGCGGGGCTTGTACTCCCCTACACTGATCAAATCTACGCAAAACGAATAATAATTCGAATAAGTTATTAGTTCTTTAAAAAAATATTTTATAAGCGGTTCACGTTGGCACAGGACTGCAAAAACACACTGTATAATATTTTTTGTATGTCCTTGATAAGTAGGGCTGGCGTAAAACGAGGAGTAAATTCGTTTTTACGATAAATATTAATGAAAGTCTGATTTCCCTTTGGATTTTACAACTCGCTTAAATTTTCGCCCATAAAAAATTGACACAATTTTTCTTTTTAGCGGCCGTGTCGATTATAGATCTGTATGTATGTGTGTTGTAAATGTTGAAATAGCTAAAACGTTATTAAATAAATAGTAGCCGTAGGCGTATTAAGTGACCAGTGCCCATAAAAATATATGTGTGTCTACACGGATGTAAAGTTTATATTCGCAGTAAAATTTTATACTTATACATAAAATTAAGCTCAGTTTGGTGCCACTGGGAATCATTTATGATGATAAACTAATGTCGGGTTTCATACAATTTGAATTTCTCTCAGTGCGTTTGCTACTTAACAAAAGTATTATTTAAGTCATAAAAATGGCTCTCTTGGAAAATATATTTAATTATTTTATTTTATACTTATAAAAAGCCATTTCTATATTTTTAATACCTCAGGGTAGGTGAAAGGCAGCAACTCTTTCTATTATTTTAATAAATTTAAAGTAGAAATGTCCATTATTTGCATTGAAATACAAACGATTGAATGTTAAAGAGCTTAGACATTCGAGCAAATGAAAAGAATTTTGTTAAAAGTTTGCCGCTCTTATAATAATTGCTTCAGTCGGAAACTTGGTAAGCAGTAATTTATTGCACTTGGAGCCGTGTTCATAATGGTTTGGTGCTTTTCACATAATTATTTATTAGATTATACTTTTAAACTTTCTTGTTTGAAATCTTTTTAATTTTGAAAAGTTCTCTTTTAATGAACTACTGGCTTACTAAAACAAGTTTCATTTTTCCCCTTTACTACTTTACGTAAGGAAAATCAATAAAAGTTTGACATCAAATGCAGACCATGTCATTTTTAATTAAAATCATTGCGGTATTAACCAAAGCTAAATAAATTAATTACAGATAATACAAAATACAGTTAAGTTTAACAAAAGCACAAATCAATTATTTACTTTTATTTAAATGCTTGTTTTACTTGTCTGGCATAAACATCTTCAGATTTGGTAAGATGTTGTGAGACCCACTATCCCTCCCACGTGGGTTTTTAAATAAAAAGGGGGAAAACTATAACATTTTTTTTAACTAAAAAGTTGTCGTGTAATTGCTTAAAAAAATCTGTTTTTGAATTTTAAATGTCTCAATTACTTTAAAATGTGGAAATGTATTGACCCAATGATACAAAATTGCGTATTTTTATGCATAAGATTACACTTCTACTGGGAGTATTAAGAGTAAATTATACTCGCAGGGATTATTCGTTTTTATGGGCCATAAAGTGTAAAACCGTCTCATGAAATGGACAATAAACTGCTTACTTATCTCCCTGTTACGACTTGTGAAAATAGGTGTAGTGTATCCACAAAAATATTAACTGCCATTTCAACAAAAACGTCTGGGATAAGAACAATACAGTGTATTATAATAAAGGTCACTTTTACTTGACAAAAAAACGTTTAGAATATATGAAAGAATACGAAAACATTTACTGTTACATCGTTATGTTATCGATAATTTTACAATAACTGTTCCACAACAGATGAGTAGCTACTTGATGTGGGAAAATTACTGAAACAAAAGAGAAAACATTGAGAGAAAAAAGGAAAACATTCACGCGGCTATGGCATAGGTTCGATTTCCGTGGCGCCGCGATTTAATGACATTTTTGGGTAAATAGGTCCAAAATAAGATGAAAATGAAGAACAAAATTTTTCGATATTACGTTTTGTTTTCGAGATATCGATTCCATTCCATACCATAACCCAACCTAGTCCTTTTGGTAGCGCATAGCACTGTTTAGTGGTGCATAGCACTTTTCTGTGGTACAAAACACTTTTGCACTATTTTTATCATTAAAGAAGAGATAAATTCTCTGTTATAGAAGTAGAATTGAGCGCAATACATATATATTTACTAGCAGCAATACCCGGCGTTGCTCGGATAAGAATATATCACACGTTTGATGAAACATTCTAGAATATTCGCGAATTTAGAACAATCCATAACATCCTTTAATGATTTAAAACATTTTCTAACTTTTTTAACATTCTGAAACATATTTGAATGATTTTCAAGATTCTGGAACATTTTTGAACATTGCCAAATCATTCTGAAATGTTATAATAAAACATTATTTTACTTCTTAGAACATATTTGAACTCCCCGTAACATTCTAAAAAAATCTGCTTCATTCTCATCCCCACTCCGTAATGTTTGCTGGGTGAGTAGTGACATCAGTAGACGCCTGGCGGGGATGACTAATCGATTGATAATAATTGATCAGTTATCGACCACTGAGAGTTGAAGATTATTACAGTACTAATATCGCTATTTAAAAAATGGGGGTTGATCGTAGAGGGATGAAAATTAAGGGTTATATGTATTTTCGTATGCTGTATCATAAAAAAATAAAAACAAAAATTTTGTCTAAAAAATAAAAACAAATTATTGGTGGACCACCCTTAACATTAAGGGGGATGAAAAATAGATGTTGTCCGATTTGCAGACCTAACCGATATTGTAACGTAGAAGAGCGAATTTTATATGGTTTTAATGATTTAATAAATTAAATAATGCCTAATAAACTAAATAACACTTATAAACTAATTATAAATAATTCTTAAAATTACTTGCCTAAATGAATTAGGGGCGTTGATAATGGCAGGGACTCTTAATCGGGCATTAGGGTGAGTGATAGCGACAACCCGCTACACCCCCCTAACCCCTCTGACTCGCTGGCTCGACCTTACTGACTTCTGACCTCTTGTGTTCTTCAAAACTAATTCTTTTATACTGCTCCACATAGTGCTCTTTTACCCCCAAACGGAAATTTGCAAGTTGGCCACAGCACACTTTTACCGTGCAATCATGTCGCATTTCCGTGTGGAGGTTCCTTGTTGCGTAAAACCATTACGTTGCATATTTAAATTAAAACAAATGTAATTAATGAAATTAAAAACAATTAAAAGGAAATATTATTTTGGAAAAATATGAGCACTATGTGACAATATGCACACAAAATTTCAGGAAAATCGGTCGAACCATTTTGGAGGAGTTTAATTACAAACACCGTGACAAGAAAATTTTATATATAAGATTTAAAACTGAAAACTTTTAAGTATCGATATCTCAAATGCGAAATAAGATATTGAAAATTTTTATTCTTCACTTTCGTCATATTTTGGGCCAAATATGTACCCAAAAATGTCATTAAATCGCGGAAATCGAACCTGTGCCATAGCCGCTTAACTGTTTTCCTTTTTTCTCTAAGTTTTCTCTTTTATTTCAGTAATTTTCTAACCTAAAGTAGCTGTTCATCTGTTGTGAAACAATTATTGTGGAAATCTTATACACCCCGCGCCCATTGTACAAAAGTTAAAAATAAGTTATCTGAAAGAGTTAAAGATAAGTGTTGTCCATTACGTATCTGTGGACGTGTCAGAATGAGAACTATAAGCTACATTTGTTGATCTGTAGTTATTTGTATTCATAAACAGTTAAATATTTGTTTGGCGCTATATTTTATATCGCCCTGTATTACTTCCTATTTGCACTGTTTAGATTATCAACTCAATAGCTCTCTCGTCTTACACCCCGCTCGTTGTTATATTGTAATTGAAAATTCTGAATTAGTTTTACTGTTATTTGATAGATTTAAAAACGAAATTAGCACTTTTGACACTGATAAAATTCAAAACAAATCGCGAACGTTGATTGATACAGCCTGAAACTACGTCGACCAAATGTAGAAAATAAACACAAAATGTCACTTTTTTTATTTATGACATCACGTCTTTACGTTTGTGACAGTTTATCTATTATTTAGAAAGCCATTGGCGCTGAGAATGGCGAATTGAAAGACGTCAAGTTGGAAATTTGAATGAACTTTGTATTGTCTCTCAGTTTTACGACAGTGGATTTTTAAGGCTTACGACCGCCCCCGTCGTATAAAAAGAAACAGACGGGGAGAAATCCCGGCGAACTCGCTTTAATTTGATTTTCTGATACGTTGAGACAGCTTACATGAATCAGCTTGTCTGTCCCGACTTGCCCAGCCCAAACTGTGAGTCCTTCGTCAGTTTAGCACAACGCGCTGCCTATGAATCTATGAGAATAAATCTTGATCATAACTTTCGTTCGTAAATTTATTACGGGAACGGTGAAAGGGGATGTTTTACATAATACAAATTTACACTTTGTAAACTAAACTGTAAATTATGTTTTATTACGGAACGATACAAGAAAAAAAAATTAAGAGTAATGTTGTGTATTATATGGTGTTCTTATAATTCATTTTACTTTAATATATGAGCAAAGCTGACGGTAAATAAAGCTACTCTTTATGGTCATAAATATCCGAAAATGTGCTGTGCCTACTGAAATAGATTTCAAGGCAACTTAAACTAAATCTGAAAGAATACGATTGGCAGCATTGTAAAGTTTAATATAACCAAAAATATTGTAAACTTCATATGCCAAAGTCATCTTCTTTGGGGAAGATCATGTTCCCACTAGGTACATCTTCTCATGATTAAAATTATATGATAAAGTAAAGACAAAAAACTTCTCATGGCAAATTATTTCTTAAATTTATTGTTAAATGGCATATATATGAACTGACCAACCACCATGGTAAAATGTTTACGATTATATTGTCCAAGCCGCTCTTCCAATTCAAGCTTTAGTACAATCCTGCTCTTAATTGTGATGACATCAATGGTGCTATTGATCTTCAAGATATGTAACGCCTTGTTCAGTAACGATTAAAATATATAAAGAAATATATTATAGATAAATGGCAAAAAAACGTCTTATTCATGTTTATACAGTGACAAATCAAATCAGATTTATTATTTTAAAAACTACCTAATTAACATTATCTACATATTTTTTGTTCTATTTAAAAAGGATAAATACATACAAAAGTATTATTTTTAAAGGAAACGTCAAAACAAATGTCAAAATTATAGATTTTGCTTCTATTATAAAAAAAACCGAAGAATGTTACTGATTCACGACATTCTTTTACTAGTGTTAGTTGGAGCATTGGCAACAGTCTAAGAAATAGTTCATTACGTTTATTAATTTTCAAATTATTTTTTTATGAAATGGTAAAAATGTTCCCTTTAAAATTTTACTAGTTTATTATTATTCTTTTAAATAACCTCAAAATAAAATAAAAAATTAACTATGCTGCAGAAGTACATGATATACATAACAAAACTTCTTTGCACTCAATGGCTTTCATATCAAATTCAGTCAAATACATTTAGGTAATGTAGGTAGATACCTCCAAGTTAATTTTAAATACACGAAGAATTTTCTTTTAAAGATTTTAGTGCAACTGCTTTAAATTAATTAAACGACGCGAATAGCTTACCGCAGACCACAAATGCAAACAAGTTTTTAATCTCCGAGTCGTGGCCACAAATGCTACTAAAATATGAAGGGTCGCAAATGTTCCGGTCGCATCCACCCTGGAACCGAAATAAATTGCGGCGACAAAAATTTGTATTCCCTTACGTTATTTTGTTTTGCAATAAAAACTTTAATTACGTACTATTTACTTTTTCTGAACTGGGTAAATGATTACAGATTTATTAATCGTAAGATTAACCACATACGTAAGTATATATATGCGTCGTCTGTTAACGTATTATTCAAGATTCCACAGAAAATAATTACAATTCATGTGAACGTTAAAGCAGTCGTCATATTTGTCTAAATACTTACTTAATAATGTTTGGAATGAAAATGCAAATTGTTTCTTTTCATAACAGAACATAAATATACAGGATTTTTCAAGTTGATGGGCTATTAGAAGTATATGAATTAGTAGAAGGAATTCAATTCTGAAACTTGGGCTCATTTGGTTATTGTTTATGCCGCTTCTTTTAAAAATATTTTTAAGTTCGATTTACATCCGGTTATACCGGAAGTCGATACCAACTTTGTTATTTTAAATGGAATGGTATATTTTTTACGCTGAATTCGAATAAAACGTGTAATTCTAAGGTAAGTTTGATAACCAACTTGTCCCACCCTATGACGATCGGTTTCTGAGTTAATTTAATTTATAGAAAAAAAATCGCTACCGCAACCCAAATTATAAAAAATCATAACTTCCACAAAATACGACTTAGAGTGTTGAAATTTTTACTAGTAATAGCTGAATATTAGTGCTAACGCCTTAACAAAATTGAATTAAATAATTTATACAGGACGTTCAAAATAAAATTCTAAAATTGGAAAACTTCAAACACGAATAACTTCGTTTTTTCAAATGGCACCTACTATTTTTTATTTTTTCAGTCGATTCCTCTTTTATCCTCTTTCGATCTATATGGATACTAACTATTTTAAGTAATAATTCAAAATTATTCCAAAATTTTCAAATAAAATAGGAAGTATCCATATAGATCGAAAGAGGAGTAAAAAAGGAATCGATTGAAAAAATAAAAAATAGTAGGTGCCATTTGAAAAAACGAGGTTATTCGTGTTTGAAGTTTTTCAATTTTAGAATTTTATTTTGAACGCCCTGTATAAATTATTTAATTCAATTTTGTCAAGGCGTTAGCACTAATATTCAGCTATTACTAGTAAAAATTTCAACACTCTTAGTCGTATTTTGTGGAAGTTATGATTTTTTATAATTTGAGTTGTGGTAGCGATTTTTTTTCTATAAATTAAATTAACTCAGAAACCGATCTTCATAGGTGTACAAGTTGGTTATCAAACTTACCTTAGAATTACACGTTTTATTCTAATTCAGCGTAAAAAATATACCATTCCATTTATAATAACAAAGTTGGTATCGACTTCCGGTATAACCGGATGTAAATCGAACTTGAAAATATTTTTAAAAGAAGCGGCATAAACAATAACCAAATGAGCCCAAGTTTCAGAATTTAATTCCTTCTACTAATTCATATACTTCTAATAGCCCATCAACTTGAAAAACCGTGTATATGTAAAAAAATAACATACATACATAGGTACTTCAGAGAGCGTACTTAAAGGAAATCTATGCGTATAACTTCGTGAATGTTCTACTTCCAAAGTTGCACTAATTAGCGGATAAGTTTAAGTACTAGGTAAGACTTTGTACGGTGAGTTGGCGAGAACTTGTTTAATGTACCTGCAGTTATAATCACCCCGGTGAAACTTCATTTATGACATAGTAAGGTTCAAGAAAAGTATTACATGTTTGAATCAGTTTAGGCGCGTTGGGTGTAATATTTTAGTGTGTGAAATAGATGTTGTAAGAGCATGCACGCAACTGGCAACTATTAAAAGTAAATATTCATTAAAATTAAGCCGAAAAAATTGTATAGAGAGGCGTGTAGCAATTCATAAAGGAAATTATCCTCGGAAATTTGCTTAATAATAAGCGGAGTTAAGTTTCTGCGCATCTCAAGCTCAAAGCTCGTGAAATTTTTAATTTTTAAATACAAATCGTCGTTTCCGTATTCGCGGCATAATTTTGGAACAAATACCCCGCGAATAAGGAGATTTTTCTGTACCATTAAGTGTCCATAAAAAGAAAATAAATAAATAAATGGGAGCATACGAATTCTGGGACTATTTTGACGACAAATTGTTCACCAGGATACGGAAAAGTGTCATCGTAAGGATGCCGATGCGCTCCTTGCTATCACGTCGGTGCACAGGTGGCGCTCAAATATCGAGTTTAACTTGTAAGCTGTATTAAATTACCATTCGTAATACGCCGCCTCGCAGCTACCACTACAGGGCGGGAATTAGTTTATGTCGCATAAGCGACAACTGTGCCACGAATATATACATATGTATTATATACATAGATTTGGAGGTTTCAGCAGATCGTCCCAATCTTGTGCTTTCGTCATCCCGAATTATTCTGGACGGAGATCTGTTAACAGGAAGTTGCAATAAAAAGAAACGCAAAGTTCGTCCAAATGAAAGAAAGACTGCATGGCGCCACGTTTTCTGGCGCTGTGCATATCCGTGGGCAGTTAATGCATTTGAAAATGTCGAAGAATTGATTAATGATATGATAATAATGGTCTTACTGCATCGCAAAATTTTCACATTAAATGTATACATAAATAACCGGATATATATTCAAGAAAAGCTGGAACCAGTATTTCTACGATGACAGGGATGATTTACATGGAAATGTGAACAAGCTGGAATATCGATGTTTATATCGAACAGATAAAAAGAACCAAATTACCAGACAATACATTTTCAATTCTCTATTTCATGCTATTTTTGAAATATTTGATAAAACTTCAAGAATTAGTGTACGAATTCTTGCCTCACTTTATTGTGCATTTTAGGTACTTTGTATTTACTGAGAACGTTTGTTTGTACAGTACTAAAAGCAGTTTGTTCAATTTCCAAAAAGCCTTTTTCATCAGTTAATGTTCGGTAAACACTACTAGGTACATTGTGCAGTTAAATTTGTGTTTTTGATATTTTTATGTGAACCACTATCGAGTTAACTTCTCGCATTTTACGTAAACCGATAAAACAAGGGATGTTTTGCATTCCATGAACTTTATTCTGTTTGAATGCATGCTTTTGTTTAAGTTCCGTTTTGAATTGTGGTCGATAGATTTTGTCTATTTATTCGTGGAATTGGTAAAAACTCCGCAGATGAACATCCAAACAATGGTTGATTGAACAAAAGTTTCATATGGACAAAAAGCGAATTCCTATCGACTTTATAGGAAGGTACATATACATTTGGGAATAACGGCGGTGATCGTCAGCAACGGGGCGTGAATTTACAGTAAACTTGCCTTCAAAGCCAATTTCAATTCTAAAACTAAAAATATATCGACCCAACGTTGATTTTCTTTTAAATGTCTTCGGTTGATAGTTTCCTCTATTGCAATAAGGCTTAAAAAGTAAAATTTCAATTACTTGGAAAAATTTTCATAACATAACAAAAATTTAAATGACAGCAGCTGTACAGTAAATATTTATTTGTACTTAAGAGAACCTTCCAAATGAAATTTTATTTATGAGTCTCGAGACTTAAAAGGAAACAGTGCCATTGTAGAATTAATATTTGAGCAAGATCGAATTGAGCGGTTAAATATAGACGTTTCGATTGACATCTTCAGTGAATGCTGCCTTGACAGAATCTACGAATGTTATACTTCAACAACGAATAACTCAGCTGCCCACGTTGTTAAAGCAGCCCAGAAGTTAACTCTACTAGAAATACTTATTATTTACTAACAAACAGTTCATCTTTTTTAATCCTTTTAGCTAAAACTAGCATCTGAAAGATATAAACTATCAACTGTTATGGTTTAAGTATTAAATACCTATATACAGGTTCATTTATCAAATAAAAGACATTTAGTAAAGCAAAACGTAAAGGGGAACGAATATAAACAAACGTTAAAAAATCGTTTGGTTTTATCAAGCGGAAAAACTAAAGTACATGTTGAGCGTCGTATTTCTAGGACAAAATCCCAGAAAGATTAAATACGTACAAAGAAAAATGTCGAAGGAGCGCACTGACTGTTTTGGAATTGATGTTGCTGAAACGGAACTCGGAATCCGTAGATTAAACTCGAGACGTGATATTGAAACTACTTCAGTGGTTGAGATGACGTTATAAATCTTTTTAAACTGCCATCAGTATTGGAAAGGAGATTTTCTGTTGCGTCGACTTCCACCGAATTTATTGAATTAAACAATGTTACAGCATGTCAACCATCTCTAATTCATATCACCATTGCAACCAGACAGTGTTTGTCCCTTATATTAACCATGAAATGTAATATGTGAAATTCAATAACATCGTAAATCCTAAGCTTACATATACACGACTTTCGACTGCATTTGCGAGTATACCGGTACCTAATGTACACTGAGAGGACGTTAATTCGTTCACAGTAGTTTTCTTAAATGGCAACGTCGCGCCTTTTCGGTCTGTATGTTGTTGATAATGTAGGAAACAATAATATTGCGAGCAGAATCGCATCTATTGCTCGCTAGATTCGTGGCTGTTTCAATGTTTACATACTTAATATACAGGGTCTTTCAAGTTGATGGGCTATTAGTATATGAATTAGTAGAATGAATTCAATTCTGAAACTTGGGCTCATTTGGTTATTGTTTATGCCGCTACTTTTAAAAATATTTTCAATTTCGATTTATATCCGGTTATACCGGAAGTAGATGTTAACTTTCTTATTTTAAATGGAATGACATACTTCAAATTGTAGATTTTCTCAAAAAGTATAAGCAAAGTTTTACAATAGTCCCATATGAAAAGACGCCAAATTCAATGAGGAATTCGAATATGTAGTCAAAAATGGGTCATTCTATTTAAAAAAGTTGACTTATGCCTCTTTGAAGTTAACCAACTTTGACCACAAAATTTGAACACCCTGCACATTTTAGTTAAAAACCACAATTTTTTTTCGATAATGTGAATAATTATAAATAATTTTTACGAGTTATAAAGCAAAATCTCAAAAATTAATTGGATTACGGTTTTTTAAATGTTATCGGAAAATGTAAAAAAAACTGTATGTCATTCCATTTAAAATAAGAAAGTTAACATCTACTTCTGGTATATAACCGGATATAAATCGAAATTGAAAATATTTTTAAAAGAAGCGGCATAAACAATAAGCAAATGAGCCCAAGTTTCACAATTGAATTCATTCTACTAATTCATATACTAATAGCCCATCAACTTGAAAGACCCTGTATATTAAGTATGTAAACATTGAAACAGTCACGAAACTAGCGAGCAATAGATGCGATTATGCTCGCAATATTATTGTTTCCTACATTATCGACAACATACAGACCCCGAAAAGGCGCGACGTTGCAATTTAAAAAAACTATTGGGAACGAATTAACGTCCTCTGAGTGTATATACAGATATGGTAAAATGTGAAACATAATCCTAAACAAGGGAGGGGCGTTGAGAGAGTCAACGGAAGTAGCCAAGGTATGCCTACATTTTTAGAAAAGGGCTATAATACAATATTTTCCTTACGACAACTTATTTAGTTTGAAAACAATTAAAAAAATTAAAATGAACCAAATTTTTATTTAAAAAAAATACACCCCCGCTCTTATTGGTCCTAGTTAAATATAATGCAAGAACATATGCTTTAACTGTCAAAATCCAGAATCAAATTTGCTATTTGGCCAATAAACCGTGGTTTATAATCATAAACGATCAGGTCTAAAAGTTTCGTCAGCATTTACGACCAATATTATCATCGATTAGTTATTTTTACCTACAAATTTTAAGTAAAAATTACTATGCATTTAGTAATCGGGTGACAACTAATCGTTATGGTAAAAGTTAGTAAACTGATCAGTCAAATTTACTGTATTTTATATTATATTTTCAATTTTTGTAATAATTGCTATAATTAGATACTATTAGTTTTCTCTTTAATCTGAGATTGTCACGCAACTTAGTTTTTATTTAGCAGTCTTTTGCGTATATCTCAAAGTCTCAATAGCGACTAAGTGACTCAGTGATTTCTTTAACTTCACCCTCATGGTCATCAACGCTTCAGCGCAGTCCCAGTGACGATGTCAACCGCAGATGCTGACGAAACTTTTGGATCTAACCGTTATATAAACCACGGTACCGTAATTCTACAATTATACGGATTAATGAACGTTACAATATTGTTATTTAATACGAATCTTTGGCAGCAATCCAAAAAAAGGTCGGAACCCCTCATTTTCATTATAAAAGAGCGGTATTTTTCAATTTTTGGAACGTATTAATAAAAATAATTTCTACCGACCTATTTCAATTAAAAAAAGTCTCACATTTGGTCACTGTAATAATCATAATCGTAATCATAACAATTGTAAAGGTTTTATTGTTGAGAAAATAAAAAGAAGTTTATTCCACTACAACTCCAAAATTCTTAATTAAATGGGACTATAGGACTATAAGTAAAGCCAATGTCCAGACGCATTAATTACAACATGTTCTGAAAATAAATTAATTCAGACAGAGATTTGGACATTCCATTCTCCTTTCAGAAATGACACAACCATTACGTACCTCGTGTAATTCATGGTCAGTGACAAATGCGGGCATAAAGGGTGAATGTACAAGGGAAAGAGAAAGATAGAAATAATGTAGGGACGGTTGTGCTGCCCTAAAAAGCATCTCTTTTGGGTATTTGTAACCGAACGAACGCAAAATCTCCCCGGGCTGATCCCTCTTGTACAATCGTCTGCCACGAAAGAGGCCGCAAGAAGAAATTATCCCCCAAATTTGCATTTGTTTAATGGTGGCCGACTGCGAACAACGACCCTCATCAAAATGACAGAAGGCAGAAACGCCAGCATATCTATTAAATAATAATAAATGGAGGTATCACTATGGTACGCCGCACACCGGACGAGTTCGAAAATTTCCGCCGAATAGCCCGTTGTTGATGCGATTTTAAGTCGCTAAACTTTCAACAATTCATCATTTCTGCTCAATTTACTAAACCTGAATAATAATAAAGGCTTTCGGCGGCAGGGTTGAAATTGCAACGTAACACAACGTGAGCATGAAAAGAAATGAAAAATAATAATAATCTGGTGGAAGCGTTGGGCATTTTACTAAATTGAAATAACCAAATGAAATATTTATAAAAGAGGGTGCTCACTGCTCACTGTCTTGGATTAAAATATAATTTACACAATGCAGCACTTCATGTCGTGTACTTTTTTATAAAAAATGATCAACATATTTATTTTCTGAAAGAGGGAAAATCTTTGTAGACACCCAGCAGTTTTGGGTTCTTCCTGAGGAGGGTCTACTAATTAGAACCCTTCTAGCTCAGATAGTTTTAGGACCATTTAATTTGATGTTCTTCAGCCAATATATTATTTATAAACCAATAGTTTAAAATTTACAAAAATCTCTCAGATCAATAATCACAAAATAATAATACGCAAAAGTTTTCAGACTGTAGTTTATATGATTACTCAGTTACAAATACAGTTAGAGTAAAAGGGATTTTTAAGCAAGACTGCTTTTTATTGAGCATTTGATAATCTACCGTAAATTATTTGAAGTATAGGTCTTGTGATCGTTACTATTTTGAAATATTAATCTTCGTGTTATGCCTTTTAGGAATCTGATAAAAACCATTTTCTATTAAAAAATGTTTTAAACGTCTTATTTTTATAACAAAAGTATTTAATATTTCCCAGTTAAAGGATTTTTCGTAAGCGAAAATTAACCAACTTAGAGTGTTTTTCTTTCAATTTGGACCCCTTTCTTTGTAAGATTGGATGAGATGCAGTGGTGACTCCTTTAACTGGGATTTGTCCCAAAAGGGGAAAGAGGATTATAAAAATACCATACGCAGAAAAGTTGAGGTCAAATTTTCAAAGGTCCCCCTTCCGTTAAATGAGTTTATGAATGACTAATTTATTAATAATGGAGGCTTTTGAACTAATGAAACTCCTTGCCATTTCATTTTTGACAAACTTTATTTGTTAATTTAAATACGGTGTTTGCACAGTTACCGAAACCTTTACAATGCAAATTATATATCCAGCTGAAAGATGAACTTTTGCCATTGATTCAGGCGACGAATACAATTACGTCAAAATTGAAATCACTTTCAGTTAATGCCAAACTTAATGACATCTTGTCTGCTATTTTGATTTACTGTTTATTTTAACATTTACCGAGACGTTAAATAATCTCGTTGAGACTATCAGTTTATTAATTCGAAGTTACACCTACATAATCTATACTCAATTTATTTTCAAAATTGCTTAAAAGTTAAGCGGCTTCCTTAAGTAACATTCGTTGTGAACACAAACTATTTAATTTCTAATTACTTAGTATAAAATATGAAGAAGTTGCCATCCTTTTATCGAATTTAAAAGTTAAAGTACTATTAAATAAACGCAAAAAGTTACTCTTACTTTTATTTCAATTTTACGTAGGAACAATTAACACTAGAATTTTTTTTCTTTTATATAAATTGTTACTCCGTGCCTAATCAAGTTCAAGTTCAAGCACACAAAACAACAGTAAGAAGTTCTTAAAACACAAAATGTTGTGTTTAAACAAATTTAGTAACTTTCACTGCAATTATTTCGCATTACAAACAATTAATAAAGCTTTGGGAATTCCCTTAATGTCACCATTGTTTGAAATATTTTTGAAGTACATGCTTGCAGAATAAAATATAGAGACGTGTTCGTTTAAAATGACACATTTGAAAATGAATCATAGTTACTGTATTTTTGCAACTCCGCCAAAGTCCTAAAGTAAAATTAATAAGGCCTTTTCTACATATATTACAAGCACAACCCTTTCGTCAGTTAATATCGAACTTTAACAACTTTCGCAAATTTCCACATGGAAACATGTATTGTCGTTAAATCTAAATTATAGTCCTCGAAACTATTGCTCAATAGAAATGGCTGAGGGCTGAGTTTAGCCAACCCGACGTAGGGTTGATATTGATTAAAATTTTCAAAATCATATATTAACTACGCCAAAGAGTTCGAATGCACTGCAAACGTACTTCACACAATAAATTCATGAAGCAGGAGGCGTTTGATTATCTTTAATTCATGTTTCAATTTAACACGTTAAAGTTGGAGTGGAACAGATGGGATACTTAAACAAATTTTAGTTAAATTCGAAATATAATACCTAATACTTATCTAACTTTCAAGAGCATACACGTAATGTTAACGTATTGAAGTTAAAACAATCGTGCCGCTAAAACAAATTTTAAGGACATCCTACACAGGGTGATTTATATAAACATCTAGTTCAAGACGTAATCCTTGATTTGATTAAATTTTATCCAGATGAAGTATGTGACTTCGATCTAAAATTGCTTTTTCCTGTAACAAAGTATCCAGCTGTTGTATGGGGTTGAAAATAGAACCTTTCCCAAACCCTACGTGGAAAATTGCAGCGATTGCCACCTCATGAAAAGTTACAATCCCTTCAAGTTCAACTTAATTTGTAAGAAAAACCCCTCCCCAATTTTAAGTTTAGATTCATTCAAAAATTTTACTAAATTTCAAACATTGAAGGGATGTAATTTTTTTAGAAAGTATCTATTACAGTTCGGGCATAAATAACGTCTTTAAGTTTTTCTTTTAATTTGACTACATTAAAATATTTAAAGTTGTGGAACTTTCTTTTGGGGGATGGCCGAGGCAATTTTTTTATTAGATGTTGATTTCAATCAATTCTTTTTCAGGGGTGGAACTATCACGTTAAAGCTTTGCAAACTATATTTTAATTTCAATAAACCAGTTACACTTTTATAGTATGAAACATTGCACTCGTTCAGATTTTATCTCTTTCATCTGTGTAATGAATATTTCCATAATTAAAACTAGATTTAGGATCTTCATGAGTCCACACTGTTACTGTTGCAAAATAAAATATCAATAAAAGCATCACTCCATCTTAAAAGGACAAACTAATAACGTAATTGCTTTGGTATATGCTGTGATGCTGCATATTCAAAATGTATTTCCTTATAAATGTTTTCTTCGATAGAATCTCCCTACCTATCTGCTTAACTTCTGTATTTTACACAATCAATTTCATTAAAAGTGTAGCCTTTCTACATGTAATCAAGGTTATCCGTTATTTTAAGATTTCATTAGCAGCTTTACGTCAGCTCTTCCGTTGTGTTTCATAAAACGTGTTGTTGACATTTTGATTATTTCAAAAGGCTTAGATTACCTTAACGACTCTCATTATATACAGCCTCGGGATAAAATTATTATTCTCACAGAATTAAGTAGGCGCCTTTCGAGAAAATAAGATCCTCGTGAAGGATATTTAAAGGAAATCTAAGGATTAGCCTTCATCAATTTTTTACAGTGAATGTACGAGAGTCGAAATTTTTTAGAGATTTTTCGTATGATTTATTAAATTATTTTTTAAATAGTAAGCATTACAATCTTGAGTAGCGAGTAATTAATCATGTAAAACTTACGTATTAATTATTAATAATTTTCTTAGAAAGCGAAACATAAAATATTGAATCCTTAAAATTGTCCTCCATTATTTGCAATTTAATTAATTTAAATTTAATAGTCTGGTAAGCAGTTATCTTGATATCTATCATTTGATGTGAAACTGCTACTTGTTCTTTGCTTTGAGAGATATGAAAAATGGAATTGCAAGAGAACATGAGTTTGAAAAGTGTAGGGCGCAGCGCTTCGAGTGTAAGATAAAATCTCGACTGACGTAACTTTCTTTTGTAACATTTTCAAAGAATGTAAGAAGATAACTTTGGACGATAAAGTTTAGCTGCAGTTTAAACTTGTGACGCGCTCAGCAAAAATCTTGCAATAAGCGTCTTCTTCATGGTCCCCGGATAGTGCGGCGTTATGGAGCTCGACGTACCCAGGGGCATCCCCTAGGATTCGGAGAAGAAGGGGTTTGAATTGCTCGAACTCTAATCGGGCTTCGATGTCTTGCCCTAGGAATCTTCGCTGTTCAGCATTGTTGATGTCTTGGAAATAATGCCCGAACGTTGTAACGCTATTAAGCTCAGTTACAATTCCGTCTCGCGATGCAATTTTCTTTGGGGAGTTCCATTATACGATGCACTTTAGCGCGGACGTGTACACACTGCATTCCACGAACAAGGCTCGCGCGTCTTTCCACAAACTTGGAATTACTGTCGCGAATAGTTACGACAATGATGACCGGATGTTATGCCACCAAAATCACGTCACGGAGATTCCGGAAACTTGGACCGATTTAATGGCGTAACTCTGAAGATAGTTGTGTTAATCGGCAAATGCGATAGCGTGTTTGGTATTCGACCATTGTATTTTCTCCAGACTCGTTACTCTTCTTGTGTGTATGTGTGGTAAAAGCCTTCCTAAAAGACTTTGTAGCAAATAAAAGTGATTGCTGGCCCAACATAAACCGTGAATATAAATATCTTAAGGAGTTACAGTGAGAAAAAATAAGTTTTTAACGTAATTTTTAAAGTATACATATAGACAAGTAATTTATAGCTTCAAAGTACATAATTTTGTAAAAGTTTTTAACAGCAATTCGAGAATGCCACAACCTAATGTAGGTTTTAAGGAATAAAATATCGAATATGGCCCCAACAAAAGTTGTCCGGTCTTTTTTATCGATGTTTAAATATTACTCTCTATATATACCATTATACTGCATCCCTTCACAATTCAAACAGAAGTAGTGGAGGTAAGTTTTCATAAATGTACTTAGGAGTACTTTGTAGAATATTTTCAGTTTTCGGTATTTTTTTGTGTATGAATTAAAAATAATGTCGACTTCCTTTAGAAATTCGAAAGTAAACAAAAAAGTAGGTACATTAAATAAAGTCTCTTTATCCTCACAGAAAATCGTTGGTCCATTGTAAACGTAGGTACAACTCATGATTTTTCAAAAACACCATGAAAGAAACATTAATTATTTATTGTTAGCGAATACGACCGGTAGGTTTGTAAGCAGTAGGTATACGAACCCGTTTTAGTCGTGCAACTCAATTCTTTCCTTTCCGAACATTTATTATTCTCCCAAAGCCGTGCTTGCATCCGGTTTTCCGCACTAGTACAAACAAAGTTGAGCTTTTTCGAATATACCGGCTGGTTTGCATATCGCAAGAACTTTATCTCATTCATATTCTGTAGCGTAACCTGCGTCAAATTTTCACAATGTTCGACTTTCCATATCCGTACATACCCATGTAAATGCTGAATATTCCACCCCTGCAAACAGTTTGTCAATGATCACGTAATTGAAAGTCAAATATTATGTAGTAATTTTTTTTCCTTTCTATATGAATTTATAAGTGAACCACTCGACTCTCTAAAAGGTACATTAATCGTACAGGAAGTTAACTGATTCGATTGATAAAAGATTTACAATCGTTTCTTTTAAAATTATTTTTAAATTTGTAATGTTTGTCGTCTGTTTTGGATCCAACTGTAATTTTTTTGCAAATGACTTACAGAAATTTTAATGTATTTTATTAACAAATGAACTTTAATTGAACGAAATTGATATTGCAGAAAATTAAATTTGTAAGTTGGAATTCAAAAGAAATTAATTAATCCTGCCCGATTTAATTACAAATACTTTACTACCGAAAGGCCTAAATTCGTATCAACTGTATGGTTTCCTCAAATACCTAACCTGCTGAAAAATTCAGACCAGTCTTCCATATTCGTATTTTTAATCCTCCGTTCCGGTAGAATATTAAATAAGCACGAGTGCAAATTTGTAGAAGGTTGTTTATTGAATTAAAAAAAAATTATGTCTTAAAGATAAGGGTTAATATCCGATTTCATTTTCTACATTCTTTGCCAAGCTTTCAATTTACCTCAGTCTTTAAAAAAATTTTCGGTATAAGGGAGGAAATTTCACATGTTCTTAATCATTAGCCGATAGCATGTATTTCCTTTGATAAATAGACGAACAACTTGACGTCATAGTTTTATTTTATCATTTTCTGCTTCTATCTAATCTTCAAAACATCAAAACCAAAGGCTTAAAAGACGAAGTTTACAAGCGTCCATTAGTAGAGATTGCAAATTTGTATTTGTGAATGTACAGTACAGTCATAATTATAATTTTTAATTAATCTTAAAAGTTTTTTGAGAATGTATAACAAACTTCACGTTCTGACTCCTCTTAATTTTGATATCCACATTTTAATTCATATCTAAATCAATCAAACACATTCTAGTCTAGTATAAGTATAAGTTGACGAAGAAAGTCGTTAAATTCGTGCTCCGGGTTGTTTTAACATTTTGGTGGGAAAAACAAGGCCAATTATAATGTGTTTTTTACCATGTATTCGTCCCAAAATTACACTTTAATTGTGCAAGTTTCAACGGTATAAGTGCACGCGTCTAGGAGCTACAAATTTGAAAAGTTTAAATTTCTTTCACATACAGTTCAATAGGAACTTTTTACCAATAGTTTTTTTCGGAGTTTTTATACCGTGAGATTAGCTCTTTTTATGTCCTTTTTTAAACATAGACTTAAAAACAGTACTTTGCCGCATATAATATCTATTATATATATGCCAAGCAGTACAAGTCAGATCAAGTAAAGTTTAAAAATACAAGGATGAAAGATGGCCAATAGAAATAGAAGCAATTCAGTAGGAAGTGAGATAACGAATTGGATCAACAGAAAAGATAATGGAGAGGAAAGCAAGAAAAGAAAAGCAGCGACAATCGAAACAGAAGAAAAAGGAATAAAAAAGAAAAACAGGAAACAAAATAGAAGTGGGTCGGCGAGCAGTGACGAAGATAAAATGGACGACATTATGAAGTTCCCAGGAGAGATGAGAATAGAAAATTCGCTAAGATGGAAGGAAAACATAGAAAATCAAGAAAAAAAAGATAAAGAAGAGGAAAAAAGATGGAGAAATTTAAACCAAAAGTTCAAAGAAATACAGGAAGAAAATAAAGTAATTAAACAAAGAATAACAGAATTAGAAAAAAAAAACTAAGGAGAAACTAGAAGAAATAAAATTAGAAATGGATATATTAAAAGAAGGAGTGCATGGAAAAAGGGGAGAGAACGGAAAACAGGAAAAGTATGAGAACAGAATAAAGGAGATGGAAAAAGAGATGGAAAGAATAAATAGAGAGGAAAGGAAAACAAACATCATCATAAAAGGGCTAGAACTTGGTGAAGGAGAATGGAAAAAGGAGATAGAAGAATACATAAGAGAGAAATTAGGAGTCCAGGCAACAATACTAAAAGTATGGAAAATAAAGAACGCGATGTTTGGAGCAAAAGTAGCAAATTTTGAAGAAAAGATGAATATATTAAGGAATAGTAGGAATCTTAAGGGCACAAATGTGTTCATAAATTGGAATCTAACAAAGGAAGAGAGAAGGATTAGAGAAAAAATAGAAGAAAGAATAAGGGAAGAAAGAAGAAAGAAACCAGATATTAAAATCAAAGCGGGATATAAGAAGGTATTTATAGAAGATCAAGTATGGGTATGGAACGAAGGAACCGAAAAATTGGAAGAAAGGGAAGATAAGAAGAAAGGAATGGGGTTTCGACAGGAGATAAGAAGAACTGGAGGACAAAGTATGGACCTCAATTAAAAAGTGGAACGAAGAAGATGTCGACAATTGCATGGAACGTGGTGGGATTAAAGAACAAGGAAAGATGGTTTTGGGAGGAGATAAAAAACTATGAAATGGTGCTATTAAGTGAGACGTGGGTGGAGGACAAAGACATGGAAGGGTTAGAGAGTAAGTTAGACGGGGGGTACAATTGGAAAAATTATAGTGCGGAAAGGCTTAAGAAAAAGGGAAGAGCAAAGGGGGGAATGTTAGTGGGAATTAAAAAAGAAGTACAGGCTGAAGTTAATGAAATAGAAAAAGGAGTAATTATAGTAGATGGTAGTAAACAAAGGGGAAAATGGGTGATAATATTTGTATATTTGAATGAAGAAAAAAAATAAGAAATTAGAAAAGATAGAAGAACAGATGGAAAATTATAAAGACTTTAATGTATTAATAATAGGAGACTTTAATATAAGAATAGGTAGAGAAAATGGAGCGATAGTCGATAGTCGGAAATAAAAACGGAGAGAAATTCAAGGGATGAATACATAGATGGGGAATGGAAGAAGTTTATAAAATGGTGTGTGGGAAACGGGTTATGTATACTAAATGGGTAATGCGAAGGGGACATTTAAAATAAATAATTAAAAGGAAGGGAAGTATGTTTTTTAAATATATACTGATAAAATGTTTGCGTTTTTTTAGTTCTTTTTGCTTTTTTTTTACTTATGTGAGGGGAGATGTAGATATAACATTATGTTTCAATAAAGCTCTTATATTTATAATGAAAAGGAACGGAAGTGCTTAGTGTAAATATTTAAATTTTTGTAGGTTGGAGAATATATTAATATGTTTTTTTTTTCCTTTTGTGTGTGGAAATGGAAACATAACTTTTTTGTTCAATAAAGCTCTTACATTGTAGTCCTTTACTCCGTAATTTTTATATTCTCCAATTTTATATTTCCAAAAGTATCTATATAATGTAACAAAAAACGCTGTTCATTTAGCCCGAACCATTCGTCCAGAAAAGGGTTGTTGACTAGCTATCCATGTTCTGTGATTGATCAATTTGTCAACTTCATTTCCAACAAGTTCCACGTGTTCTCGTACAGACTAATTGATGGTTGTCGTTTTTAATTGATCGGTGATTATCTTGAAATCTGTCATACTAATGTATTACTGTTATTGGCTATATACCTTTAAAATTCCGATGCAATTGCTCTTAATTACTTCAATCGCCAATGGTCAAATTCCTTTTTTTAATCGAATCATAATAATTTACTATGGTATGTTAAATTTCATTTGGTAGGTGTAGCGGAACATTTATTACATCCGATGTGTATCTACGATATAACAAAATAAACACAATTTATCAAGACCTTTATAAAGCCAAGAGCAAAGCTTCTAAATATGGCATAAATGAAATGAGGCTTTTATTTGTTGTAACTCCATTTCAAAAACACGCAGAAAACAAACACGACAGTTACAAAAAAAAATTTATTGATGGTAGAAGCTGTCACTTATTATTACAAATTCATCACAAAAAAATTTATTGAGATATTCCATTCAGTCATTCTTCCACCCGAATAAACCACAGTGTGACGAAATAATTTTTGTGGAATACATCAATAAAAATTTTTTGTAGCTATCGTATTTGTTTTCTGTGTGCTCTTCTTAATATAATCGTGCCATAGACCAAAAGCCCATCATGTGTTTACTTTTCCCTTTATTTATCAACAAAAATAAATTCTTACCAGGTTTTCGTGATATTATGGTAGTCTACGTTAAACTTCACAAACTTTAATACAGAATTTATAGACTTATGTTTGGTTTGGCCCTGTTTCGTTTTTTGGTATGTCAGTCCTTTTTAATATCACTGAAACTTTAATGATAGGGTTGATAAGCGTGAAAATTATTGGATGAAAAGCTGCTTTTGATGTTGAGAGAACGGTAAAAGTTCTCATACTTCGAAACAACCTTTAATGCAAAGCTTAAGATATTTGACATATGAAAATTTCCGAAGTGGAAATATTCAACAAACGACAACAATTGGTTCGTCTTTGTGATGTTTCTTACCCTTCGGAGCACATGAATGAGTCTATTCATAAATGAATTACTTACAGAAATAATGTGAATCAATAGAGAATGGAGGAATGGCGAGAATATTAAACATAACTTGAGGCTACCAACCGTAAATTGTAGTGTTTCCATTTCTCCCACAATTCGCCATTAAAGTGATAAAATACTCGTACGAAATACAAATTAATTCATTCATCTCTTTATTTTGATTTTTATTCTGTACTAATACTGTTAATACTATTTCGAATTATTTAAATCTGTCCCTAGATGCTGTGTATTAACCATAGGCAGGGATAAGAGCAGGGCAGGGCTTTTTAATTTCTCAAAATCGTCAAAAATTGTAGTATTATATTAACTTCCTTTTTTTGTAAGAAAATTAATTTTATTTCTGAATTAAATTTGAACTGCATGTATCAATTTAGTTTCTTATCAACCTAAAGAACCATTGAACCACCTGTAAATCAGCTTTTACTTTGTTACAATTACCTCAATTTTTATAGTACGAAAATCTCTTTCTGGGGCCAGAATGAAATAGAAAAGAGAAAGTTCCTTAAATCCGTCCGTATCGAAATTGCTTAACTTAATATCTCACAATTAACCACAATTTATCAGTTTGAGAAATTGGTTTCCTTTTAAAAGAATTATCCAGGTTCGTGAACACTGCAAACTTTTGAAGTAATTGAGTTTTAAAACCGACTTATGTTTTTACTAGTCTACAGATAAATCTCTTACAAAAGTAGTTAGATACCTACTGACAATTAAAGCCGTTTTTAGAACAAGCCTTTTCAAGAAAACCATATCTACTTAGGTACTAATGTTTAGTAAGAAGTATTTTTTTAACGTTAATTTCGAGTGGTGACCAGGTTTTTTAATAAATATATTTCTTTTTGGATCTATTTGTACCGTCTAATCTTTTAATAAGTTAATAGGATATTGATTTTTAATAATTTAATTTTCTACAGGATATGTTATACGTCTTTATGATTATTATTTTATTAATATTTGAAAGTAATTGTGGCAGTGATGTCTATTTATTTTCAAATTCCTAATTATAAAACTGAAAGTAGATATCTGAAAATATTCGAATACTTGTTCTACAAAAAATATTGGATATTAACGTTTGAGATGAGAAATGTTTTTCGAACTTATATTCAGTAATTTTATTCGTTGTTCGCTACTCTAACATCGTCAAGTCAAATCGAAGCGCTTGCGTTGTTTCCTTAACCGAATTTTGAAGAGCTTGACTTTTATAAAAATATTCATGAAACAGAAAAAGTACCTGGTTTATTATATTAATTATTTAATGGAAATATAAAAATTCCTTAAAATTAATTTTTTATTTCATCTATTTAAATGGCTATGAAAGTGGTTGTGATTACAAGAAATTAACGAATTTTGTCTTTACTGTTTTTCTTTATTTAGTTAGTTAATTTAAAATTAATAATTTATTTACTTGATCATCAAAAAACAAAAATTTTTTCCACCATATTATTTCATAGTTCGATTGAATAATTTAAATCCTTGGAGTTTTTTATTTATTTGTATCGTGTTATAAATTTAAAATTTTTTTTTAATTATTCTTATTCATTGAATATCTATGTGCATTATTACAAGTATAATTGTTTTTTTTTTTCAGAAGTAGTTGAATCAGTTGGACATAATTGGTGTTTTCAACCGAAGTATAGGTGAATCGTTTTGACGAGGACGTTTTGTAAGTTTTATTAATTTTACTTCTTTGTGATTTTGTTATACGGCTTAACATAAAATTAGTGTTAGATCAATTTTTTTTTAAAATAAATACAAAATGTTTAATAAATAATGTAAATGGCTATGAAAGTAGTTGTGATTACAAGAAATTAACGAATTTTGTCTTTATTGGTTTTCTCTATTTAGTAAGTGAATTTAAAATTAAAAATTTATTTACTTGGTACTCAAAAACATTTCGAAATTTACTCCACCATGTTATTTTGTAGTTCGATTGATTGAATTACTCTAAAAATTGGTAGAAATCCTCGGAGCTTTTTTTATTTATTTATATCGTCTTATAAATTTAAACATTTATTATTAATTATTCATATTTATTGAATATCTATGTGCATTATTACAAGTATTATTGTTTTTTTCAGAAGCAGTTGAATCAGTTGGACATTATAGGTGTTTTCAACCCAAGTGAATCGTGGTGAAGGTGAATCGTTTGGACTAGGACGTTTTGTAAGTAATAATTTTACTTCTTTGTGGTTTTGTTATACGGATTAACATAAAATTATATTATTGTTAGATCAATTTTTTCTAAAGTAACCACAAAATAATTAATAAGTAATGTAAATGGCTATGAAAGTAGTTGTGATTACAAGAAATTAACGAATTTTGTCTTTATTGATTTTATTTATTTAGTAAGTGAATTTAAAATTAAAAATTTATTTACTTGATCCTCAAAAACATTTTGAAATTTACTCCACCATGTTATTTTGTAGTTCGATTGATTTAATTACTCTAAAAATTGGTAGAAATCCTTGGTTTTTTATTTTATTTGTATCGTGGTATAAATTAAAACATTTATTATTAATTATTCTTATTCATTGAATATCTATGTGCATTATTACAAATATAATTGTTTTTTTTTTTCAGAAGTAGTTGAATCAGTTGGACATAATTGGTGTTTTCAACCGAAAGTATAGGTGAATCGTTTTGACGAGGACGTTTTGTAAGTTTTATTAATTTTACTTCTTTGTGGTTTTGTTATACGGCTTAACATAAAATTATATTATTGTTAGATCAATTTTTTTTCTAAAGTAACCACAAAATAATTAATAAGTAATGTAAATGGCTATGAAAGTAGTTGTGATTACAACAAATTAACGTATTTTATCTCCATTGGTTTTCTTTATTTAGTAAGTGAAATTAATAATTTATTTACTTGATCCTCAAATTTATTTGAATTTTAATAATTATCTTTTCAACACTTCTTCTCTTATTTTATTACACTTTGTATTTAATTCTTCATGAACTACCTCTTATTCATTTTTCCAATTCTTCTTCCCCATATCTTACTTTCTGTCTCATTAAATTCTCCATAACTTGTTTTTGTTGGCATTTTTTAACTGCTATTTTCTTTTTTCAGATTTTCATACAGACATGATTCAGTACTGAGGGTTGCTGATACTCAATGGTTAATTTTGTAACGATCCTACATTGAAACTTGAGAATATTCCAATATTATATGCATATGGCAACTCACTTCCACCATCATTCACATATATAGCAGAAATAATGGACTTTTGATTATCAAATGGGCTCCATATAAACTGATTTTGGGGTTGCTTCAAAACAATGGTACAAATACAGGAAATAAATCTGCAAATCGTGGATCTCAACAATGTTTCAAAAGGATTCAGGTCATCATCACATATTTTTAAAATAGAATTAATTTTTTCAGCTAGATTTTCTCATGTGACTGCATGTTTTCTACTTACTAATTTTTTTGTAAACAAAAGTAGATTTATTAAATTGTATATATTTAGGTTAGGTTCTTTAATATTTTGGTAATTAAGAGTTATTTTCTACGTAAATAAATCAATCATACATCTTACAGATGTCACTTTGCATCTATTGGTCAATTATCTATTATTTAATTTTGAATTTATTGAAATAAATTAAACAGCACATTTTGGAGCACCTAAGTTAGATTTACCAAAAACTTTTTGAATGTTAAGAAAAGTTCTCGAAATTATAATTTCATAAATAAGCTTGTTATTTTGCATTACTCAATAATTTGTTGTTTAATTTTAAATTTATTTTAATATGTATCTGATAGAGCTCATTTTACAGACATCAAAGTTGTATTTCCCTAATTAGATTTTGAGGGTTAAAAGAATTCCCAAAAATATGCTTTTCCATTTCATAAATAAAGATGTAGGTAGGTAACTGTTGATTACCATAACTCGATAATTTAGAATTTAATTTTTTAATTTACTTAGATAGCATTAAGTTGATTTTGCAGCGCATAATTGAATTTACCAACTTCAAAAAGTTTCTAATAATCCAATTTTATAACAATCTCATTTAAATTTGTGTTATTTTTCTGAACCATGCCTCGATAATTCGTCATTTAATTTTTATTATGAAATTTGTTTTTTCTTAATTATGTATATGTCCAGTTTTTTCAATTATTTTTAAAATGTTCGTTAAATAAATATTAATGTAATGTTATTTGAATTGTACATATTTTGCATTATATGTATATTATATACTATGTTTATATGAATAATTTATGAATGTTTAGAATGTACATTTAAATTATTGTTTATTCCAATGTTTAGGAATTTTGTATGTTTTCAATTACGTTGTTATTGATTATTTGTAAATACCTTTGTAATGTAATAATAAAATGGGAAGCAGGGGGAATTTATTTTGGGGAGAGAATCAGAGCGAGAATGCAGAGTAAATGCAAAGTGATGAATAAGAGGGGCTAAATGTGAAAGAATGAATAGGAGAAAGAATGAATGCAAGAGGGCGAATGAAAAGAGGTAACTGCACGAGGGTGAGTAGGAGAGAATGTGAATATGAGGGGGTGGAGGAGAGAAGGCCAGTATGAGAGAATAAATGGAAGAGAGTGAGTTCTAGGGGGTGAAAATTTACTTTCTCGCACTCGCTCTGTCCCATATACTCTCTCACATTCGCCTTCTTGCACTCGCCCTCTTGCATTCATCCTCTCGCACTAGCCCTCTTGCATTCATCCTCTCGCATTCACCTTCTCGCGTGGGGGTAAATTATTTACTCTCTCGTGAGGAGGGTAAATGCGAGGGGATGAATGCGAGAAGGCGAGTGGGGGTGAATGCGAGAAGGCGAGTGCACAGGGGGAGGGGGGAAGGGGGCCTAAGGGGAGGGATTGTACAAAATAAAAGAGATAAAACCATAAATCGTTTTATTTAAGACAAAAATAAATTTTTCACGCCTACCAGGTCTAGTGCAAAATATTTTGTTATTCGAAGACCGTCCGGGACAAGGCCCAGACGTTAGAGGTTCGAGCAGTGAACTTAGAAGCCCCCAACACACAAAATCTGAAATCTTCGAGGTAATTAAGTCTTAAAAAACCCCAAAATACGAATATAAAGTCTTCAAAACAACGGATTCTAAAGAATCCCAAGTTTTGGAGGCGTTAAATTCGAATTTCAAAGTTTTTCAGACCCATTACCTCGAAAATTCCGAGATTCCGTGCACTGGGCACTTCGAAGTTCGAAGCTCGGACCTCCATAACACTCCCGAAACCGGAAACACTCCCGATTGGAACCGCGCCCGATTCACTAAAATCCTCCTAATGATTGGGGAGAGATGAAATCCAAATATGGCAGCTCCAGATGAAAATCCTGTAACAAAAAAAACATAATTGCACATTTTAATAACGTAATAATAATTTATAATAAGACATTAAGTTAGTTTTTTAAGTTACCAGTCCACGTACAGGGTTTTCTCCCTCTGTGGTTTACATTTATTGTAAAATAATGTACAATTTACTGATTCAATAATAAATAAATAAATTTCTATAATTAAAATATTTGTAAGAAATAATTCATAAAATGAACTTATATTTTAAAAAGTTTCTACATTATTAATAAAGAACTCTATTATTTTTTTTTAATTATTATACGATAATTACGCCTGAGAAGATTACTTAAAAAAGCAAGTAAGTATATGCATATTATTAGTAAATTTCAAAAAATGTATCTGAATACAATTTAATAAATTAACAAAAGTATTTTTTTTATATTTCATCTGAAGTTATAAATCTGGAAATAAAAATAGAGAAAACCAAAATCACTTTATATGTAAATATACAAGGCAGACATTGAGTAACACAAATTTAGTAATTCTGTTGATATAATTTTTTCGGAAAAAAAATCCCGCAGGGATATTTTAGCGAATGTTTCCAGGCTATTCTTAGTTTCTTCTGTCTTCTTTTTTCTTAATGTTATCACATCGAATATTTTTTTAAATGAGAACCTGCATCATTCATTTTGGTGGTATTTGTTATTCTGCTTCCATTGATATAAAACTTTCAGTATGTTATATCTGAATAAGAAGTGGAAAACAGTCTTAATTTTCATACTTTTTTAAAACAGAATTATATGTTTATTTATTTTAAGAGAGTTTCTCGTTTTTCCAAATATAACCCACTGATAGTTTTATGTGTGACAATACAAAAATATAAGATATCAACATAAATAACAAAAATATAGATTTACAAAATTTCGCAGCACGATGAAAGAAGACATAAGAAACTAAAAATAGACTAAAAGCACTTGCACTATACTCCCTCGAGATTTTTTCGAAAATTATTATACCTATCAACAGAATAAATGAATATATCTGTTACTTAATATCCACCCTTTATAATTCCAACATATCTAGAATGTAAACAAGTAAAAAATACTCACCATATTGGTTCCAACCCTCCTATCGCTTCTTGTCCACCTCCTGCAAACCCTTAAACCAATCTCCAGAAGATCGGGAAGAAAGAAAACCAACCTGCAAAAAAAAACAATATAGATATATCACTATATTTATATAGGATTAAACTGTAAGGCTTTATGAATCCACTAACTATAATTACAAAATATAAGCAATACAGTGTGTCCAAGATAAGGATGGGATAACGTTGGGATCCCGTCAACGGCAAGAGATACGGAGTTTAAATTAGGAAAAATTTGTGCATTTTTTAGCCTAACAGGCTTCTAAAAACTAATAGCACAGAATCATGTTCACCAAAATTCTGTTATTATTTAATATTTACAATGTTTCACAAGAAATGCACCATAGAATGTTTGTTATTAAGTTCTAAAAATCTTTGCAGTATCAGAAAATTTTGGAAATAAAAACAAAATATGTATTTGAAAGTAATTGTGGCGGTGATGTTTATTTATTTTTGAATTCCTAATAATAAAACTGCGACAGATATCTGAAAATATCCGAATACTTGTTCTCCAAAAAATATTGGATATTAACGTTTGAGATGAGAAATGCTTGTCGAACTTATATTCAGTAATTTTATTCGTTGTTCGCTACTCTAACATCGTCAAGTCAAATCGAAGCGCTTGCGTTGTTTCCTTAATCGAATTTTAAAGAACTTAACTTTTATAAAAATATTCATGAAACATAAAAAGTACCCGGTTTATTATATTAATTATTTATTATTTATTAAATTAATTTTTTATTTCATCTATTTAAATGGCTATGAAAGTGGTTGTGACTACAAGAAATTAACGAATTTAGTCTTTATTGTTTTTCTTTATTTAGTAAGTTAATTTAAAATTAATAATTTATTTACTTGATCCTCAAAAACTCTTTGAAATTTACTCCACCATCTTATTTCATAGTTCGATTGATTTAATTACTCTAAAAATTGGTAGAAATCCTCGGAGTTTTTTTATTTATTTGTATCGTGTTATAAATTTAAGCATTTATTATTAATTATTCTTATTCATTGAATATCTATGTGCATATAATTATTTTTTTCCGAAGTAGTTGAATCAGTTGGACATAATAGGTGTTTTGAACCCAAGTATAGGTGAATCATTTATACGAGGACGTTTTGTGAATATAAAAAATATTATTAACATCAATAATAAAAATGTAGACTTACCGTACGATGAAAAAAGACTTAAGAAACTAAAAATAGACTAAAACCACTTGCACTATACTCCCTCGAGAGTTTTTCCAAAATTATTATATCAACAGAATAAATGAATGTATCTGTTACTTAATATCCAACATATCTATAATGTAAACAATTAAAAAATACTCACCATATTGGTTCCAACCCTCCTGTCGCTTCTTCTCCACCTCCTGCAAAGCCTTAAACCAATCTCCAAAAGATCGGGAAGAAAGAAAACCAACCTGCAAAAAAAACAATATTACCCTATATATATATAGGATTAAACTGTAAGGCTTATGAATACACTAACTATAATTACTAGATATAAACAACACAGTGTGTCCAAGATAAGGATGGGATGACGTTGGGACTCCGTCAACGGTAAGAGATACGGGGTTTAAATTAGAAAATTTGCGCATCTTTAAGCTTAACAATATGGCGTGTAGAAAGTTCTAGAAAATAATTATACAGAATTCTGTTCACCAAAATTCTGTGTTATTATTAAATATTTACCATGTTTCACAAGAAATGTACCATTGAATGTTTGTTATTACGTTCTAAAAACCCTAGCAGTACCAGAAAAATTCGGAAAGGAAAACAAACTTTCATCATCATCATCATATGTAGGTACATAAGATATCAAAGGAAATTGCCTTTTTCATTGATCTTTTTTGGAGTTATCCAATGGTGGCAACACTTTTGAGGTCCGACGTTTCGTTTTCGAGAGGCCATCATCATACGGCCCTATTGCTTTTACAACAAAATTAAAGATATTTTTAATTCTCAATTAAATAATGTTACAGTTCAACGCGTTTTTAGTTTGTTTAGGCATTATTTAAATTTTATCCTAAGTACGGCCCCCTGAATGCCACCAAAATATTTTTTCACAACCGTATGAAAGTCAATAAAACAGAAAATTTTGAATATTTTTTTATATGCTTTTCTTTGTTACACTTTAATAAGTAAAACAAATATTGTTAGGTACTTTGTACGTTACCGACTTTTATTGTTATGATTTCCCCCATAAGAAAATTTTGTAAGATTGATAGTTTCTACATTTACTTGATGGAAATTCATGTTCACTTTAATATAAAACTTAAAACGTTAATTTCTATCATTTATTTAGTACTTGACAATTGTTTCGCACTATTTAGTGCTTCTTCAGAAGTGTTACAACCGTACTCAGGAAGAATTTGAAACAATACCTAAAACAAACTGAAAATGTGTTTAAACAATTGCAAGTCTAATATCTAAACAACTTTAAATTTTGCAATAAAAATTACAAAAAATTAAAATTAATGACGGCCCCTCAAAGACGAAACGTCGGACTGCAAAAGTGTTGCCAACTCAAAAGGGCAATTTAATTTGATGTTCGCTCTCAAATGAAGTTAGGAAAAATAAAACAATTTTGGAAAATTTTGGTCTATTTCCGGCATATTGTTAAGTTCAAAAATTGGCTACTGCTCTCTATTTAATCGACTCCGTATCTCTTACCTTTTACGAGATCCCAGTGCGATCCAATCCCTACCTTGGACACACAGTATATTTGAAAATGGGTTTTAAAAAATTCGATGTACTCTATTGACAGATTTAATAAGATAACAGTCGAAAATTGCAATTTCTACACCTTAATTAAAAAATTAAGCAAAGCAAAGATTTAAAAACTTTTATGTAAATGTACCCCGTTTAATCTTTGACACTAAAGACAAAACGTTAGCTTAATCAAGAATCAACTGATATATATACATATATTAAAGAAGAATTACGATTTCTACCCCTTAATTGGCAAAGACGTATAAATAAAATACAAAATTATAACTTACCAATAGTGCTGTGATCACTATAATTTATTTTCGAATTTTCATGCCTTTGGGGAGGAAAACTAAACCACCTGCAACAAATATTGATTGTGATAAGTAGAACATTAGGGAAGAATAACGATTTTTAAATCTACAAAAATTTTCAACTATAATATAAATTATTACTCACCAATTGTATTGTTATTCATTTTTTATCAGTTCACCGCCCTTATTCCAGTGCAAACCCAGATTCTTCACGTCTCCGGGAAGGAAAACCAAAACCAGCTGTAACAAATTTTCATCCCTTAATGAAATGCAATTTATATCCCATAATTTGCAAATACATACATGCAAATATACAAATTCTAACTCACCAAAAATTGTTGTAACCATTATCCTATCAGTTGGTTCATCACCCTTAATCCACGGAATCTTCAGGCCCCTAGGATGGAAAACCAAAACCAACTCCAAAAATGTTGATTTCTGAAAATAGCATGGCTTTTATTTCTTTTTTATTTATAATCTTATGAATTTACAACTGGAAAAATACAAACCAATTGCAAGTTAAAATGTAAAATGGAAAAAACATACCTTTTGGGTGGTTAATTAGATCAATTCAGCACTTTAGATGACCCTCAAACGCAGAACCAATTGTAATCTGCAACAAAATACATATATACTTACTATTTTTTTTTTACAAATACAAAAAATTTTATTAAATAGTATGGAAAACTGGATAAACGAAAACATTAACATAAGACCTCAGAAAGGGGCCATAAACTTCATTTATATCGAAACAAGAGGCGGTTACTTCTAATTCCAATTTCATGAAGATGTAAATCGAGAAGTAAATGAGACTTCCTAATTTCTTTTAAACAGTAAACAAAACTACTGAAATTTAGAAAAAATGCAGATTTCTGAATACTATAAAAATTTATTTAAACTTAATAATTTTGAATGATAAACGCACCAAACAAAAGTAAATATTGATATTTTTTATTCTTTAAAAGGTTCAAATTCTGCATATGCGCAAGGATCCGTGAAGATACCAAAATGCGTTAACTTAGTATTTTTAAAGTTAGCATTAATATTGTGATTAAGTTTAATAAATGTTATAGAATAATTAGAATAACTTTATTTAATAAAACAATATGGAAAATTTCACCAACTTTATTATTTTTGTACTCGACAAATTTGTTTCGAGCTACGAGCCCATTATCAGGAGTAACATATATACTAACAATTCAAAATCACTTACATCAATTTATAGATAACTTAAAATATTATAAAAACAATTGCCATTAACAATGGTTTTAATACTCATATCATTGACAAATTATTAGAAAATAAGCTGAATAAAAAAGTAACAAAAATGTTATATAATAACAGTAATTAAATTAAACTTAATACTTTTTGCTCTTTACCTTTTATAAGAAATGTTAGTTATAAATTTAAAAATACTCTTAAAAAATTAGAAATGTCAGCCATTGAGTGCAACAAAAAAGATTTAAAAAGCTTACTAGTTAATAATAAATGTAAAATAGATATAAAACGAAAAAATGGCATATATAAATTATTTTGTAATGAATGTAATGCTGTATATCTAGGACAAACAGGTAGAGCTTTTGAGATTAGGATCAATGAACATGTAAAATCAATCAATAAAAAAGAAGTTAAATCAGGAATTAGCGAACATTGTACTAGGTTAAATCATAAATTAAATTTAGAAAACACCAAATTCATTCATGTAAATACAGTAAAAAGTAAAAAATTATCCTTGTATGAATTTTTAGAAATAAATAAGGCCTTAAAAAATTCGAAGAACGTTGTAAATAATCAGTTGGAATTGGGTAGTTACTCATCCCCACTAATTTTAAGTTATCTATAAATTGATGTAAGTGATTTTGAATTGTTAGTATATATGTTACTCTTGATAATGGGCTCGTAGCTCGAAACAAATTTGTCGAGTACAAAAATAATAAAGTTGGTGAAATTTTCCATATTGTTTTATTAAATAAACTTATTCATACAATGTTTCACAAAAAGTGCACCCTAGATAGTTTAAATATAATTAGAATAACCTTTGTAATGAACTAAATATTTTTATTAGAATTACCATTGCCATGACCAAAATATTTTTATCTTCATTGATTTTTAAATTAAAATTCCTACATATTTTTACTATGAAATTATCTACATGTATTAAATGTAGGGTAAAACTTCTAAGGAAGCAGCAGTGGTGTTTTATTATTATTCCTGATGAATTTCCATCATCAGGTAAAATTCAAATACACATACGATTCTGCTTTTTAAGAATTTATTCGACAAAGTAATTAATTCAATAGTTTGCGACCACATCAAATTATTTCTGTAAATTTGAATTTGAAAAAATTAAAACAAAAATAGAAATAAACCTAAAGATTTTTCCTTCCAATTAAAAAAAAGGGTTCGTACAAATTATTATCGGTGAGAACTGTTGTTTTAAAAACTGAGAGACGTATTAAAAATTAATTTGACGCAGAAAGTAACTCGAATATACACAAAAACACATACCTATAGTGTACTAAATCCTACTACAGTAGACACTTTGTCTGCCTTACTTGGAAAATAATGTATATTTCAACCCTATTTATAGGCTTTTACGAAGAAAGAGTCCTTTCAACTGCCGCCTGTTGCGGTGAAATTTCTTGTAAAAAAGAATAACGATATAATGTCTGTAGCCTAAAAGAACCTTGAGTATAAAAATAGATCAGACCCATTTGACAAATTTTTGAATTAAAAAAAATATGAAAGCCGTGAAATATTCTTTAAAGTTAGTTAATTCTCAAGATTACTCCCTACGAAGTATAAATCAAACAAACGATAACCATCTCATTTATTATATTACTATAAACGAGGAAACGTAAGTTTAATTTAACCATAATAACTTTTAATTGCTTCGTTAAAACGAAAACAATGATTTTATTCTGACCGTCCATTCGGTCACATTACTTTGAGGCAGAGAAAATAGATATAAGGAAAATAAAAGAGAAGTTGTACGCTTAGTAAATTTCTATTAGGTTGTCAAACTTTCACTAAACTTTATTTATTTTTTTATATAAAAAGAAGATTTTACTATGATTATTTAGAACAGTACAACATCAAAATAATGAAAAAAAATTATACTATATTTCAACATTATTACCTATGGATAACAAAATAAAAATAATTAATATTTTTTGTACTAGGACTATGTCATTTTAATTAAATATAATATCTATAATTTCATATTTCGAATTTGGTTTATGAATTTAATTTTCTCAATCTTTTTTTAGGAAATTAAAAAATTAGAGAGAAAATTATGCATTAAATAAAAATTAGACGTTATAAAAATTTGATTGCGAAAAAGTGCAAAAAACCAGCATACAGTTGTTAAAAACAACTGTACACTAAATTTGTTAGATAATAGGATAATAGATAAAATAATACGTATTTCTTAATTTATAAAACTAATTTTCAGTAATATAGGCAAGCACTGTTGGCTTTGCCACACATCGCACGCTGTGAGAGAAAGCATTCGGAGGAAAATGGACACACAACCGCTCACTCGATGTCCTAACATCGAAATAATTTTCAAAATCAACTTAATAATTCTCAAAGTTACCTTCCTACGCTATCTAAATGCACACAAAGAAAAACGCTACCAAAAATAAATTAAAAAATTAACAGCAGTAAAAGCTCACCGTATCACATTATGGAATCACAAATAGATCACATGTTAATGACACAACACTTGCTTTAGTTTTGGTTAAATTACAAACACCGATGTTTTGGACGTTATAAAGTCGTATTGTTTCCACAAAAACAGGTTAATTTTAACGTAATTTTTACACGACGAAAAACAATAATTTACTGAAGAACAATACACCTAACATCGTAACCGTGATACTTAAAGGACTGCTGGCGCAATCGAGGAGCCTGTTACGGAGAGTATCAGAACTACAAGTCAAAGTAACCGCCAATTTAAAAATAACAAAAGTATTTATAATATTGTCTCATCAATCGTTTTATAAAATTTCCATTAATTAATTCATTATAAACAGCTTTTAATGCCTATGAAGATTATTATTGTATCTCTGCCCTTTCACTATTATCATAACATAACTTGAAATTTGACAAAAAGGTTTCAGGCCCTAAATCCAGAGTCCTTACTAAATGTGCTTCGATCCCTGTAATACCTACCACAAATTCTATATTACGAATTATCAAATACATCGAAAAGTAGCTGCGAAAAGGGATTCAAGAACATCTAAAATATATTTAAAAAACTTGCAATGCTTGTCAAAAGAACTTCAAGTACACTATAAGAAATTAATCCAAAAGGGCATAAAGCACTAAAACAAAATATTTGAAGCCTTTTAATTGTTTTGTGAAATAACGGATTCTTATTAGGTGAAGCCAAAAATAGTCAACCGAATAAGAAATATATCTATCGTTCAAGCAACCGAACAACGTTTTTCTTTTTTCTTAAATTCAGCTCAGTAAATTATTTATCATTTATTTAATTTTGTCCTGATTATATAGAAAATTATAATTATTACTAATAATTATTTTTAAATTTAAATATTTTTAATTTATTTCAACGGAGAGATCTGAAATTTTTTGTCAATTAAGCAGCATTAAAATTTAATTAAAGTAAATTAAAATAAAATTAAATTAAAACGTTACTAGAAAAAAGTGCAAAAAACCCGCATTTTATCACCACCCTAAGCCACCTGTTAAACGCCGAGTTGCCGCCTTCCCAGCACATGCACGAACTCTTCGTACATGAGAAGACCTGCTGAGAAGTCGGGCTCGACGTTTGACAGATGACTAGAGTAATGGAAAATACGGGGGTAATACACCGCTAGACTTACAGTCGCCCGTTCGGTCTATTCCACCATCATAAGCGCATCTGCTAAAGGTACCCTCACTCAACGCCTAGGTGGTCAACCTACGATCGACGACCGTATTACCGATAGACTAAACTATCGAGCTGGGCTTATATGTTACTCAAACGAAAAAGTGAACGGTGAACAGTTTCATATTGATATACTTATTTTGCATAATATAAACTAAAAAATGAATATGATAATTACACACACCACTAACTGACACATTGTTTAAGAGATCTGTAGAAGGAAATTCTTGTAATATAAATAGAAACCGTTAAAATGCATTAGGCATTAATTGTTATAAGAGAGACAGTAAAAATTTAAATATTACAAAAAATATAGTATCAGTAGATGAGTAAAGTAGTTAAAAACAACTATATACTAAATTTGTTAAGATGATAACTATTTCTTAATTTTTGAATCTAATTTTAAATAATATGGGCAAGCACTGAGTTTTGCCACACATCGCACGCTGTGAGAGAAAGCATTCGGAGGAAAAAGGACACACAACCGCTCACTCGATGTCCTTACAGCGAAATAATTTTCAAAATCAACTTAATCATTCTCAAAATTACCTTCCTAAACTATCTAAGTACACACAAAGAAAAACACTATTAAAAATAAATTAAAAAGTTAACAGTAGTAAAAGCTCACCGTATCACATAATGGAATCACAAATAGATCACATGTTAAGGACACAACACTTGCTTTAGTTTTGGTTAAATTACAAACACCGGTGTTTTGGACGTTATAAAGTCGTATTGTTTCCACAAAAGCAGGTTAATTTTAACGTAAATTCTACACGGCGAAAAACAATTTACTGAAGAACAATACACCTAACATCGTAACCGTGATACTTAAAGGACTGCTGGCGCAATCGAGGAGCCTGTTACGGAGAGTATCAGAACTACAAGTCAAAGTAACCGCCAATTTAAAAATAATAAAAGTATTTATAATATTGTCTCATCAATCGTTTTATAAAATTTCCATTAATTAATTCATTATAAACAGCTTTTAATGCCTATGAAGATTATTTTTGTATCTCTGCCCTTTCACTATTATCATAACATAACTTGAAATTTGACAAAAAGGTTTCAGGCCCTAAATCCAGAGTCCTTACTAAATGTGCTTCGATCCCTGTAATACCTACCACAAATTCTATATTACGAATTATCAAATACATCGAAAAGTAGCTGCGAAAAGGGATTCAAGAACATCTAAAATATATTTAAAAAACTTGCAATGCTTGTCAAAAGAACTTCAAGTACACTATAAGAAATTAATCCAAAAGGGCATAAAGCACTAAAACAAAATATTTGAAGCCTTTTAATTGTTTTGTGAAATAACGGATTCTTATTAGGTGAAGCCAAAAATAGTCAACCGAATAAGAAATATATCTATCGTTCAAGCAACCGAACAACGTTTTTCTTTTTTCTTAAATTCAGCTCAGTAAATTATTTATCATTTATTTAATTTTGTCCTGATTATATAGAAAATCTATAATTATTACTAATAATTATTTTTAAATTTAAATATTTTTAATTTATTTCAACGGAGAGATCTGAAATTTTTTGTCAATTAAGCAGCATTAAAATTTAATTAAAGTAAATTAAAATAAAATTAAATTAAAACGTTACTAGAAAAAAGTGCAAAAAACCCGCATTTTATCACCACCCTAAGCCACCTGTTAAACGCCGAGTTGCCGCCTTCCCAGCACATGCACGAACTCTTCGTACATGAGAAGACCTGGAGAAGTCGGGCTCGACGTTTGACAGATGACTAGAGTAATGGAAAATACGGGGGTAATACACCGCTAGACTTACAGTCGCCCGTTCGGTCTATTCCACCATCATAAGCGCATCTGCTAAAGGTACCCTCACTCAACGCCTAGGTGGTCAACCTACGATCGACGACCGTATTACCGATAGACTAAACGATCGAGCCGGGCTTATATGTTACTCAAACGAAAAAAGGAACGGTGAACAGCTTCACATTCATATACTTATTTTGCATAATATAAACTAAAAACTGAATATGATAATTACACACACCACTAACTGACACATTGTTTAAGAGATCTGTAGAAGGAAATTCTTGTAATATAAATAGAAACCGTTAAAATGCATTAGGCATTAATTGTTATAAGAGAGACAGTAAAAATTTAAATATTACAAAAAATATAGTATCAGTAGATGAGTAAAGTAGTTAGAAACAACTGTATACTAAATTTGTTAAGATGATAACTATTTCTTAATTTTTGAAACTAATTTTAAATAATATGGGCAAGCACTGATGTTTTGCCACACATCGCACGCTGTGAGAGAAAGCATTCGGAGGAAAAAGGACACACAACCGCTCACTCGATGCCCTTACAGCGAAATAATTTTCAAAATCAACTTAATCATTCTCAAAATTACCTTCCTAAACTATCTAAGTACACACAAAGAAAAACACTATTAAAAATAAATTAAATAAGTTAACAGTAGTAAAAGCTCACCGTATCACATAATGGAATCACAAATAGATCACATGTTAAGGACACAACACTTGCTTTAGTTTTGATTAAATTACAAACACCGGTGTTTTGGACGTTATAAAGTCGTATTGTTTCCACAAAAGCAGGTTAATTTTAACGTAAATTCTACACGGCGAAAAACAATAGTATACTGAAGAACAATACACCTAACATCGTAACCGTGATACTTAAAAGACTGCTGGCGCAATCGAGGAGCCTGTTACGGAGAGTATCAGAACTACAAGTCAAAGTAACCGCCAATTTAAAATAATAAAATCTAAATAACTGCATTTATAAAAATTTCGTCAACTTACAATAAACAGCTCTTCATATCAATACAGAATTCTTGTGTTAATAATATAGTTTATACATATCTGATCTTTCATATAAATATATACATAAGTTGAAACTCAGTGCTGATTAAAGTCGTACTCCCAAAAGCCTTACTTAAGGTGGTTTGGTCTAAAGATCGAATTGCTGATTACCTACCTATACCAGCCGAAAAGTAATCCAATTCAAAGCCCCGAGTACTTGTGAAAAGTACTTCAAATATATCAAAAGCCCTTTTGATAGTTTTACTTCAAAAACCTTAAGAGGCTTTAAGTTTATTACTCCTAGCACTTTGAAAGGGCTTCAAGAGTTTTAAAAGGACCGGACGCTACGAAGCGCATTCTACCAATCTTGACTTTACACCAATATGCTTCACTTCATTAGATTATTGTCTCATTATTTTATTCCTTTAAGGAGTGTATAAATAATTTTACAAAGAAACGTCTATTGATAGAGTACACAACATGTATTTGAAGACATTTAAATTTAAGCAACCTCAAAAATTTAGTAAAAGTTAGTTTCCAATCGTTTTAATGTTTTTAAGTCTAATTTTGCTCACGAAGAGAAAATATACGAAAAAATTACGATATGCATTCAAAGCATGTTATTGCATGCAATTACAAATAAATCTTTATTTTTCCTCATACATATGTCATAAAAATGTTATCAATTTATTCAAAATGAAAAGAACACCGCGGGTAATTTGAAAAAGCAAATTTTATTTCTTCCTCTTCTCATATGCTCAGATACTTTTTCAAAATCAAAAGCATTCAAAGCAAATAACTTCAACAGTTTTATAAATAAGATTACAAAAAAAACCCCTTTAAATGCACCGATTATATCATTATTTAACTAGCAAGTTCGTTATCGCTATGGACCTTCCTCCCCTCCCGTTTTCTTCTATTTTTATCCTAATAATTGTGTCTTCCTCAAATGGTTCTCGCTTTAGGTAGTTATCACTTTTTGTAGCCACTTGTGCATTTACAATCTAATTATCAATAAAGTAAAGGCAAAACAGACAGAAGGAGTGCGAGTGCGGACTAGAGGGTGAAAAGTTCCCCACCACCCACCCTAACAGAGAGATGTTTCGCTGTAGGGAATAAATGAGGCAATATTGGAATGCACCCGCTCCGCTTGCTCTTGTGTTTCATACGGATGGCGTTGCTCAAGTGCGAGATTTATAAAGAGACTCCTCGGGGAGTGCCGATTATACGAATAAATCAATTAGACGTGATAGTTTATGAGCGATTTCCTATCCACCTACAAGCCTCATGACAGTATTGGTGAATGATTTATAACCATATATTATATATACAAACTTAAAGTAGGTTATTTACATCATTTTTGAAACGGCAGTCACTTGCAATAATATAATTAGACAATTATTCTCAAACACTCTTACACGTAAGAAGCTTTCAAATTCTACTATTTATTGTTCTCCTCCAGAAACTGTAGAATCCAAAAACCAACTGAGATATGAATAATTCATTTATTACTGCAAACAGAACCAACGTTTTGTCTTCTAATAATGGATTACTTCTTATTAATTCTTATGTGTTACTGTAGCTTTATATTCCCCATCCATGATGTAGGTTTTGTTTTCAGCTGCGGGGGTTGGTTGCGAATGTATGAGTCAAAAGACTGTCACCCCAGAGGAGTTCATGTGAGAAATTTTCCAGAAGGGTTTAGAGTTTCCCAGAAGATACTACAATGTTTGAGAAAGTTTTCGAATTTCCCCGAAGGCTCACGAATGTTCTAAAAAGTTCAGAAGAATCGAGAATGTTTTAGAATTCTCCAGAAGGTTATATAATTTCCCAGAAGGTTCGAGAATATTCTATAATTTTCTAGAAGATACTAAAATGTTCTTGAATTTCCGGGAAGACTCGAGGAAGTTCTAGAAATTCCAAAAGGTTCGAAAATGTTATAGAATTCTCCAGAGTGTTCGAGAACGTTCCATAATTTTCTAAAATGTACCATAATATTCTATAGATTTTCAGAAAGTTTGAGAATGTTCTAGAATTTTGTAGGAGGTCGACAATCTTCTAGAAAATTCCAGAATATTTATGAATTTTCCCAAAAGTCGACAGCATTATATGGTATAATTGTCCAAAATATTCGAGAAGGTTTTAGAATTTTCTAGAAGGTCGAGGATTTTCTAGAATTTTTCAAAAGGTTCAAACGTTCCAAAAATTGGACAGTGCTGCTGAACGTTATAGAATATACCACACCGATATAAAAAATAGTTTTTTGAAAATAATGTTTTTTGGCAATAGAGTTTTCCATTATTGAATTCATAACAACTTTGCATTACTATTAAGTGTATAAGTGGAGAATCTGATAGAAAATTTAATATCGAAATAGAAATTTTCCTGAGCGAAGCAATTTTGGCTCCACCCATATATGTAATATTAACATTCTGATATTTTTTAAAGATTTTCTCATGATGTTTTTTAACGACAGTCATACTTGGATAATATTCCATTCTCCTACCCTTAATAAGTTTTTTCATGTACTTTGTTTAACTAGCTGTGCTAAACGAAATTCTCTACCCCAAAGGTAAAATATTTTATTCAAATTTTTTAGATTAACATGGATACCAACAAGCAACATTATAAATATGATTAAAGGTCTGCTCTCATTATTTCAATGCTTTTTTACGATTCCTTTTACCAACTAGTCATGCTTCCAATTTTCCAACTTATTTTTCTTTTCAGTTTTTTTCAAAACTTTCCGAGTAGATACCAAAAAAGCGCTGAGTTTTATAAACTACAAGTTGTTCATCTCTGACACTTTCATTTGGACTGCCTTTACAATTCAGTAAACTTCTTTAATTTAAACAAATAACTCTAACCCGTCTGTGTGTGTTCCACTTCGAAACGTCACCGTTGACTTAAATTGGCACCACTTAGCACGCCTTTATGCTCTGAATCCAGTGCAGCAAACTATCTGGGTATCTCCGCAGTTTCGGCGTTAATTTCGCCCAAGACAAATAGCAGATAATATTTTGCGGAAATATGCGCAGTACACGTAATCATTTTAAACTGTAACCTCGCAGCAACAGAAGCGCACAATCGAAGAGGCATATGCTGCAGGTATATACGTACGTATATTCAGTTTGAGAAACTACTCGAGTGCACTAATTGTCCAAAAAGAACAAACACAAATACTCTGATTAGTGGTTGCGAATTGTTCCGACGAGAAGCAATGATAAAGACATTTTACGTTTCGCTGCATTATCATAAAACGTATTACAACTAGTTTAGGTATAGTATTAAATAAATAAACTCCATATATAATGAAGAACACTAATTGCACAGATCTGCCAATTAAAACTTTATTAGGTTTATAATAAGTCTTAAGACTCTAAAGCTATAAAGTTAACCACATTAAGATTCTTCCAAAAAAATGGACTAATTAAAACTAGTTTTAAGTCCATAGAGCTTGTAAATAATTTACCCCCCAGATGGACGAATACGGACTATACGTAAAGATGCTTCGCTTTAAAGTATGCATTGTACGAGGAGCCGAGGTGACTCACCCTTCCTCACTTCTAACCGTGAAATTTTTTTGTTTAACGTAATTCGAATTATTATCTATCCCATTATAATTTGAACAAAGAAAACAATTCGACCAATTCGTCATTATTCACATTCTTTTTTTCGTTTTCTTTCGGTTAAAGTGCCGCATCTGTTACTGAGAGGAAAAAAATGCCATAAAAACGGAAAGGCGATTACATTAAAATATTTTTCGTGCTAGACACGATATTCTTGAGCTGATAGTAATAGAATAAAGTTGTCGGATCGACGGATAAGTTCCAGTTCACTAACTTACTGGCAGACAAATAAATGACATATTATGGCTTAATGGAACGGTGTGGGGTAGATAATTTTAGGAAAAAGTTGATAGAAATTACAAAGGTTACAACCCAGACTGAACCCAAAAAGAGACTATTTCGTCGTTGAACGTGATTATTATATTAAAATTCTCTTTTGCACTTTCCAAATTTTATCCTAATTCAGCCCCGTATAAAAAAAGAATTAAAAAAGACAATAAACGTAAAAGATGCTGTAAAAGATATGCAATTTATATCTGAATTTCTATTATGAAAAATATATTGAAAAACTATTTCAACTCAGTACTTTCTTCAAATAGATATTCCAAATTCTTAATCCTATACATTTTTTTAATTTATGCTCTTAATAAATACAAAATAATTATTGTTCCATTAAAATCCCATTAACACAAAGGAGAACTGAATTATATAAAACACTCTCCGTGGAAAACCCAAAGCACCCTTTGTTGTTTTTCGTTTCAAAGAACTAGCCATTGCAGTGAATCAAAATAATGGGTGATTTATTGTGCTTTTATAGCACAACCATTGTTACATTGGTTGAATTAAAACACAACTATGGCAATTCTAAATTAGGTTTGCACGTTACTGTGTTTCCTAGAAGAATCGTCTGGCCTCGAAAATTTCTCTGTTATATCAAAACAATATTTAAACCTTTTGCAAGTGCAAAATTGATGAAGCAAGTTTCTTTAATATTTATTTATAGTTTTACTTTTAATAAGTACATCCAACGAAACTCCATAAATGTTTCAATAAACTAACAATTCTCTAGTTACCTATACCATGTAAAACAAACATGTAGCAGATGATTAAGTGAGCAAGTATATTTAAATAATAGAAATAGTTTTTCTACTGGTATGATATTTATTTATTGTTTAGCAAACAACGATTGAATTGAAACTTGAATCTTGAATTTCATTTAAGTATTTAAAGTTTATTTGTTCACCTTATAAAGGCTTTCTTATTTGTGGAGTTTTGTTGAATAAACTTACAGCTTTTTGTGATTTTGCGTTTTTAGTTATCAAACTAATATATACAGGGTTATTCACGCTATACGGCACGGAGTATTATGGCCAAAATATGAAAATTTCAAAAACTTTAACTTTTGGGCTATATAGGGGTCTATTATGGTTACCTTTTAAAATTATTTTCATATTATACAGGGTGTTCCAAATGCTCTAAAAGTATCAAAGTTATGTTTTTTTAAATGGAACCCCCTGATTATTATTGCATTTATGGATTCTTCGATCAAAATAAGTGTTTGTTTTGATAAGGTTTATAACACCTAAACCTTAAGGTTTTTTAAATAATTTGGATTTTATCAAAATCTAACCTAATTTTCATGTTTCAAGTACTTAAGAACTATTTAAGTTATGTAAGCGAAATTTACAATGAAGTGTAACAATAGATCATATTTTATATCCCAATTATAATGAACTCGTCATCTTATACAGGGTGTCCAAAAATTATTTTTTTCCCGAAAGAAAACATCCTAAGCCAGCCGTTTTTGAAAAATTATTAAAACAATTTCAGGAAAGCGGAAATATCACTTATAAAAAACCCATTACAGGAAAATCAGTCACTGAAGATGAAGAAAGTGTTTTTATGGTAGTTGGTTCAGTTATCGAAAATCCCAATATTAGTCAAAATCAGATTTCCAAAAATACGAACATTAGCCAACCAAGTATTTCAAGAATTCTTAAAAAGCATGGTTTTTATCCTTATAAAATCCAGCTTTGTCAAGAACTTTACGGAAATGATTTTGATAACCGAACTGAATTTTGCATGTGGGTGTTGGATAAAGTGTCAGAAAATGAAATTTTTTTCGATAGAGTATATTTAGTGATGAATATACTGTTCATAACAATGGTCTCGTGAATAGACATAACTTTCATTACTATTCTGATTCAAACCCGCATAAATACAGAGTAATGAGAAATCAGAATAGGTGGTCCGTTAATGTATGGGGTGGAATACTGGGCCCGTATTTAGGTGGTCCGTATTTTTTTGAAGGACCATTAAATGGTATGATGTTTCTAGAATTTCTTTTACACCAACTTCCAATATTATTGGAAGAAGTGCCTTTTAATATTAGAAGTACCATGTGGCTTCAACTGGATGGAGCTCTGCCTCATTATCACCGTGAGGTTCGGCAATTTTTAAATGCCCACTTTTAAAATAGGTGGATTGGAAGAAGCGGATTTAAAAATTGGCCCCCCAGATCCCCGGACACCAATAGATTTCTTTTTGTGGGGATACATAAAAGGAATTGTCTATAATACGCCTCCGACAACTCCACAAAATATGAAAATGCGCATAAGAGACGCTTTTGAAAGTGTTACCCCGCAAATGTTATCTAATGTTAGCAGTGGCTTCGAAAAAAGAATTTACAAGTGTCTGGAAAACGATGGTCGACATTTCGAACACCTATTGTAAATATTTTATTTGTATTATGTTATACTTAATTGGTTAATATATTTATTTATTTATTTATGATTTAAAACATTTAATTGAAAAATTCCAAATGGCGCATAAAACAATTATTTGGCGTTTCCTGAGAAAACGCGAAGACTTAGCTTATGGACACCCTTATACCAATCGATAGGTAATAAAAAAATGCATCTCCTGAAATGTAAAAAAATATGGCGTTCCATTTAAATTAATCAAGTTACAACCCCTTAAAGTTCTTACTTAAGTAGTATTAATTTTTGGACACCCTGTATAAGATGACGAGTTTATTATAATTGGGATATAAAACATGATCTATTGTTACACTTCATTGTTAATTTCGCTTACATAACTTAAATAGTTCTTAAGTACTTGAAACATGAAAATTAGGTTAGATTTTGATAAAATTCAAATTATTTAAAAAACCTTAAGGTTTAGGTGTTATAAACCTTATCAAAACAAACACTTATTTTGATCGAAGAATCCATAAATGCAATAATATACAGGGGGTTCCATTTAAAAAAACATAACTTTGATACTTTTAGGGCATTTGGAATACCCTGTATAATATGAAAATAATTTTAAAAGTTAACCATAATAGACCCCTATATAGCCCAAAAGTTAAAGTTTTTGAAATTTTCATATTTTGGCCATAATATTCCGTGCCGTATAGCGTAAACAACCCTGTATATAAAAGTCAGACTCTTCTACATACTCGTATCTTTGGATTACATAAAACACAAACCAAGATTAATTAACTAACTGGAAATGAAATTCATCTCTTTTGATAATTAACAGTTTTTATTCTCTTTTCTGTCCCCAGAAAAAGATAATTAGTCTAATTACTCTAATGCTCCTAATTTCAATGTGATTACTGGTTATTCAGTTTCAGTTCATAAACATTTCACTCTGCGAGGGGGTATTAATCAACCCCATTATCATTCGCGCCCCATTTTACTTTAAAGAAATTTCTAAAATTGTTGTTGACAACTTCTAGAAGTGTCCGGGATGGTCTTTCAGTCAAAGATGATAATATAAAATCAAAGATTTTGGTACCTATCCAAAATTAACATCGTACTTCTATGTAGTGTAGGAAAATATCTTGTTTTCCAACAAAAAGATACAATTGAACCTCTAAAATAACATTTAGCAGGGTGGATAATTAAGTATACTGCGAATTTGTATTAAAAGGTTTTTAGAACTAGCATAATAAAGGAGACTGTGGTAACTAAATAGACTAAATTAATTACCACAACTAACTTTAAAAAATCAAACACTTGTTTTGCACAAGTTAAATGCCTCCAAGTGTCCTCTTTCTAAAACCGAATTGTAATAATTCTAGCATTTTTAATATACAGGGTTTTTCAAGTTGAGGGGTCTATTAGAAGTATATGAATTAGTAGAGGGAATTCAATTCTGAAACTTGGGCTCATTTGGTTATTGTTTATGCCACTTCTTTTAAAAATATTTTCAAGTTCGATTTACATCCGGTTATACCGGAAGTCGATACCAACTTTTTTAAATTTTAAATTGATGGTAAATTTTTTACGCTGAATTCGAATAAAACGTGTAATTCTAAGGTAAGTTTGATAACCAACTTGTACACCTATGACGATCGGTTTCTGAGTTAATTTAATTTATAGAAAAAAAATCGCTACCGCAACCCAAATTATAAAAAATCATAACTTCCACAAAATACGACTTAGAGTGTTGAAATTTTTTCTAGTAATAGCTTAATATTAGTGCTAACGCCTTGACAAAATTGAATTAAATAATTTATACAGGGCGTTCAAAATAAAATTCTAAAATTGAAAAACTTCAAACAAAAAATTTTACCTCGTTTTTTAAATATGGCACCTACTATTTTTAATTTTTTCAATCGATTCCTTTTTTTATCCTCTTTCGATCTATGTGGATACTTCCTATTTTATTTGAAAATTTTGGAATAATTTTGAATTATTACTTAAAACAGGAAGTATCCATATAGATCGAAAAAAGGATTTAAAAAAAGGGAAACGATTGAAAAAATAAAAAACAGTAGGTGCCATTTTTAAAAAACGAAGGGAATTCGTGTTTGAAGTTTTTCAATTTTAGAATTTTATTTTGAACGCCCTGTATAAATTATTTAATTCAATTTTGTCAAGGCGTTAGCACTAATATTCAGCTATTACTAGTAAAAATTTCAACACTCTAAGTCGTATTTTGTGGAAGTTATGATTTTTTATAATTTGGGTTGCGGTAGCGATTTTTTTTCTATAAATTAAATTAACTCAGAAACCGATCGTCATAGGTGTACAAGTTGGTTATCAAACTTACCTTAGAATTACACGTTTTATTCGAATTCAGCGTGAAAAATATACCATTCCATTTAAAATAACAAAGTTGGTATCGACTTCCGGTATAACAGGATGTAAATCGAACTTGAAAATATTTTTAAAAGAAGCGGCATAAACAATAACCAATTGAGCCCAAGTTTCAGAATTGAATTTTCCCTTCTACTAATTCATATACTTCTAATAGCCCATCAACTTGAAAAACCCTGTATATTTATCTACACCACTTTGTAAAACTAAAAATTATATTTAGCTAATGCTCACTTCTTATGATGAAGTTTTCTGTTAATAAAAAATTTCAGGAAAGATGAAGCAATAATTGGACTTCTAAACCGCAGTAGTTCTGTTGCAACAAGGGAGACATTGTGGGAGCGCAAATTTTCCAAATTATCGAGGACATTCCGTGCTTATATGAAGATATTATTTCCGCATAACTGTGAAGAAATTATGAGCAACAGCACAAAGAAATGGAATTTCTTAAGAGCAGTGAAAGTTCAACGAATTCATTCGAAACCGCTTGTTGAATAACAAATTCTCAAAACAATTTTCAGGACAATCGGAATTGGAGCGGCGACCCAAAAATTTAAATTATAAAATTATTCATGCAAATAACTATTCAAGTAAGACGTATTGTTTATGCGCAAATACGAGGTGCCACACAAAGTTCCAGGGATTGTTAAAAAGGAGGTTCATACAAAAGAACATTTAACTATTTTCTTCACAACATTATTTGCCAGAATTTCTACAATGACTGGAATTGTCCTTTTTGAAGAGGATGAAGTCAACACCTTCAGGACCTCGTGGTTTTAAATCGAAATAAAAAATTCACCAAGAGAAATATATTAGGATGCTGGATGGAACACAAAAGGCAAGTTGTTTTAATCCTAAAACGCTTGTCCTGGAGTCCAGGAGTCAGCAGTTACTTTTACGTTCAGTTCAGAAAACAAAAGTACTCCATACGAAAGTCCCATAGATTCAACCTGGAGACTAGAGTGATGCAAAACGAACTTTCCTTGAAGTTTTGAACCTCGCAAAAGTCCTTCATTTACATACAACTAATATGAATTAAAGGATTACCAGTTACCGAGACGTTTTACTGATTAATCACAAAATCTGGGTATTTCTAGAAACGAATCGTTGGGCCCATTTACTACATCAATCTACAAGAACAACTTCATGCTTTAGTTAGTTCTTTAAACTTTTAGTAGCACCTCGTAGATAAGCGTTGAGTACAATACTGGTGAGTTGCATCAATATTGTTAACACGAAACTTAAAGTTTCCTCAAGGTAATTCCATTTTTGATAAAAGAAGTTTGTATACATGCATAGATATAGGTTGGTATCTTGTTATTGAAAGTTTGAAATTGTACGTCATCTTGCAACACGCGTTCAAAGTTTCGTCTACCTTCAGGTGTTCGTGAACAATCCGGATGAGATGCATCAAAGTTCTAAATCTTCTGACATCAAGTTAATATACGGAACACCTTCATCAAGTGCAGAGGTTCGCACCCGCACTACTTAACCCATTATAAAGGCATTCCGCCCTTTAAGGTTCATGTCCCGAAAGTTGTAATGAAAGGCAACTTAATTGCATTGTAACCCAAATTAGCAGCTTCTAGTTCGCCCTCAATTATTACACTTTGCGAAGTAATTTCACTTACAAACATTTGTGGACACCGCAGCATTTCCTAGCTTGTTATTACAAATATTTAATTATATGTCCTTCATTGCAATACGAACAAACTATTAATACAATACAAGGAAAATAAATGGAAAATACCTTTTAATTATTTTCTTTTTTTTAATAATAGATAAATAAATAACACGAAATACTCTCTTAATAAGAGGTTATTTTTTCTTGTCAAGTTGAGTAGGTATCGAATACAAAATGTCATCATTGTTAACATTTTTTTTGTCTTCTAATAATGGATTACTTCTTATTAATTCTTATGTTACTGTAACTCTATATCCCGCATCCATGAAGAAGGTTTTGGTTTTCAGCTGCGAGGGTTGGTTGCGAATATATGAGTCAAAAGACTGTCACCCCAGAGGAGTTCATGTGAGAAATTTTCCAGAAGGTTTTAGAGTTGCCTAGAAGATACTAGAATGTTTGAGAAAGTTCTCGAATTTCCCCGAAGGCACACGAATGTTCTAAAAAGTCCAGAAGATTCGAGAATGCTTTAGAATTCTCCAGAAGGTTGTAGAATTTTCCAGAAGGTTCGACAATATTCTATAATTTTCCGGAAGATACTAAAATGTTCTGGAATTTCCCAAAATACTCGAAGTTCTAGAAATTCCAAAAGGTTCGAAAATGTGATAGAATTCTGCAGTGTTCGAGAACGTTCCATAATTTTCTAAAAGGTTCCATAATATTCTATAGATTTTCAGAAAGTTTGAAAATGTTCTAGAATTTTGTAGAAGGTCGACCATATTCTAGAAAATTCCAGAATGCTTATGAATTTTCCAAAAAGTCGACAGTATTACAGAATTATATTCGAGAAGGTTTTAGAATATTCCAGAATTTTCTAGAAGGTCGAGGATCTTTTAGAATTTTCCAAAAGGTTCGAGAACCTAAAAAATTTTGAACCTTACAAAAAATTGGATAATGCTGCTGAAAGAGTAAGAATCTACCACACTGATATAAAAAATAATTTTTAGAAAATAATGTTTTCTTGTTACTGATTTTGGCAATAGAGTTTTCCATTATTGCATTACTATTAAATATATAAGTGGAGAACCTGATAAAAAATTTAATATCGAAATAGAAATTTTCCTGAGCGAAGCAATTTTGTAATATTCTGATCTTTTTTAAACAGTCATACTTAGATAATACTCTCTTAATAAGAGGTTATTTTTTCTTGTCAAGTTGAGTAGGTATCGAATACAAAATGTCATCATTGTTAACATTTATACTATTCATAAAGTCTGGTCCGATTTGATCACCAAATAGAATCGAATAATTTAAAGAAACCTGTCATGTTTTCCAAATAGTAAACTAGTGAAACAGTCAGAAGAAATTATAATATCCGGGCTTGTTGTTGGCCGTGGTCTAGGATTGTTTCTACTTCGATGAGAACACCGATGAAGTTGTTTATCCGACGTTTCGCCAACAACTGTGTTTGGCATCCTCAGGCAACGTAGCGACTCAGTCTACCTATTTATTAAAAACACAATTGTTGGCGAAACGTCAGATAAAAAACTTCATCGGTGTCCTCACCGAAAAATAAACAATTCTAGACCATGGCCAACAAGTCCGGATATCATAACCGCAAGTTATATTAAAAAGTTAATTTCATTAAGAGTATTCCAAAAAAATACTATTTAAAGGAAACATGATGACAGAGACATCACAAACTACAAGAGGCAAGTTTTTTCATGTTAAAAACTGTCATTTTGTAATTGAATATTAAAATGCAGTTCTCCGTCTATAAAATACACACACATTCGAGTCATTCTTTAACGCTTAATTTAAATGGTAATGCATTTACGACAGATGAAACAAACTGCGTTTTGCTTTGCTTTATGTGCTTTCCTGTGAACACAATCACAAGCTGCCATCGGCTTAAACTCCAAGCAGCTCCAGTTTTACGTACATCTTAGAAAATTATTTACTACGCGAACTTTGTTTTGAGCATACATAAATATGGCTCTTTGCGAACGGCTTTATATCGTAGCAACTCGACGTCATAGCGTCAAGTAAAATAAAAACCTAATCTTCCATACCGTGAAACGAATTTCCACATCGGACGAAGTAAATTCACCGACACGGCCTTTTTAAATATTCATTTCGTGTAAATAACCGTTAAGATTATTTATTGCCTCGCAAACGTTTCATTTTCCACCTTGCTAATTTACCGCCACAGGTAGTTGCGTGCTAAAAGGTGCAATGTACCTGTCTTTAATCGAAACCAATTGTAAACTGCAGCGCATTATTTTTCCACTTACCTACGTCAATTGCATCACATCCGCAAATATGTTTTTTTGTACGCTTCTTGATATTTTTTTATCAACTAGATACTTTTTGATCATAAAATATTTAATGGAACTTAATGGTATAAAACTATAAATTAAATAAGTAGGTAGTCAGTTATAAATTATGGTATCAGTACTACTATTAAAACATAAGAAAGGTTTAGCTAAAAATGTTCACATCCCAGTTAAAAGTACGTATATTATATAGTTTTCTTTAAAGTGTCTTTAATATATCTACTCAAAGACCACTAAATATATTTTTTTTATCTGTTCTGCAAGTACGGGTTGCAACATCTTCATCTGAACAAGCTATTGGGCAACGAAAAATGTAGTAGGTATTAATAATAAAAATTAACGAAACAGGCCAATTATCAGCCTCAAAGTATCAATTCATGTTTTTGCATGCATACAGTAGCGTAATACATTTAAATCTTTGTTTTAATTAATAATTCGTTGGTTATTCAATGAAACATACATTTTTAAATATTTAAATAGGTAAATAATTACAAATCACATGCGTAATAGAAAATATTCTAAAACGAACAAAATAGCTCAAACCCCAACGCCAAAACACGACACTTTTGTTGCCCCAAGCACTTTTCGGCAACAAGGTTACCTTCTTCAGGGACTGAAGTAAATATTCTGACATTTTTTATAATAATAATAAAAAAATAAATAGTGTACAAAACTGAATTAAAATTCTGCCAAGTTTAGCTACGAGCTGTACAAACAAAACAGGAATTCCATATTATTTCCGTAAAATTTATCACCCACAAATTGTTTTTTATTAACATGAAAACTTTTGAGACCCTGAGGTTAAAAATATTCAAACACAACTCATCAATACAGTGCTAAAGTTGGTAAGACAGATATTTATTGAAAGTATTGAATTTAAATTAATATTACAATTAAAATACACTATACCCATTTAGATAATCTTTTTCATATTCTTTTGTATTAAATATAATCCACACATAACTTAATTTAATGTATAAAGGGAATTGTTACATAAAATATTGTGCACTATTTGATCTTTCTAAAGTATCTACCTATAAGAGTACAAAGATCAAAATTTTATTTGTTTTTAATCCAAACGTCAAAAAGCGAAAAAACGTGCATTTAGATATATATGTCAGAAAGGACGACTATTTTTCTACAAATTACTCGAGTTAAAATTCAACCCCATTTCCATTTTGTTCTGCAGTTGCAAACTGTAGTAGGATAACAAAATACGAAATGATCTTTGAGACGATCTGCAACAGAAATGCACGGTTGGGAAAATAAAGAACGGTGGCATACCAAAACTGTGTTGGACTAAACATGAATTTGTAATTAAATTTTTAATCCAGTAGTGTCTACAACGTGGACTTTTATATTTTAATATTTTGTTTTTTGATTTTGAGGACACATAAAAAAATGTCTGCTCACCCAAATGTTAATTGTCCAATCCATTGGTAGAAAATCAAACAATTTATGTGGTGCTTTTCTAACTGTTAGCATAATTAATAAAGATGTGATCTGAAATAATTTATAAGTAATTATATCCTGTTATATGTATATGTAACAAAAGTTCCAGAAACGCACCAAACTTGAATTTTCGTTACACACAGATATCGAACCTAGTTTGTAAAGATTGTTATGTAACTGTGATCTAAAAAAGGGAATAAATATTCAATACAAAAATACTCATTCAAAAACAATCTACGTATATAAAATCTTATTACATTAGTACAAAAAAAAATAGAGGAGCTCTACTCAGTTACGTACTTTGTCATTCAATGGTTTCAAGCAGAGTATCCACTGATTCATGAAGTAAAATTGTTGAAGTGTCCAGAAAACTCGAATGAAATACAATATTGTCGGTACTGAACCGGAATCTATCAACGTCCCATACAAACTCCAAAGAATCCAACAACAGTAAATACATATGCATACCAAATAATTTGCATAAAAAAAATTATTGACTTTATCGGCAACATTGCATATTTTTAAGCACGAACTATAAAGCTTTTCACATTTTTTCTTGAGATCAACATCATTATTAAATCTGCTTTTTACTAAACTTTTCACATAGTCGTTAATTTTCTGTAGCTGGTGACACAACTCCGCCGTATATATAATAGTTGTTGAAGATATAACGTGCAAAAGCAACATTTGATACGATATACGAACAATTAAGGAGCAAACTATAAAATTCCAAGTTCCAATCACAACCATCGTCGCTAGATTAATAATTAACAGTAATAAATTAACAATTAATAAGATTTTTAATTTTCTATTGCACTTTTGGCATTTATGCCGTAGAAATATTTCTTCTGCTACTACACTACACTCTTTTAAACCTTCTGCAATATCTGCCAATTGGGTATCCCTTCTGTGAGAAATAATCAAAACAGCACAGTTGCAACAAAATTCAATTAAGGTAATAAGTTTATAAAAAACTACAGAAGTTCTTAAATTTGTTCTAACAATGCCAAATAAATTTAAAATTATATTTAAAAAACAGACTGCTGGAAAAGAGTACATTAGAATTTTTCGAATCACGGACACATTCTTTTGCTTTTGGGACGCGTGACCTGGGATACCCAAATAATGACAAAAAATATTTATAACAACTTCTACCTTTAGGTACATCATACAGTTACTGCTAATTCAGGTACCTACTAGTTACTTTGTTAAAGAAATAATAACTACTGTTGTCCAGACAATCACCATACACTCCACTAATAATATTAAAAATTTATTATGCAAAATAGCAAATGCAAGTCACTTTATTAATTGGTTTTTATCTAATAATTTCATAATCAGCTCAATATTGTAAATAGCATAAAGCGCAGATAATCTAAGAGCAATTTTAATCTTTGTTAAGCTCATTTTCTAAATTCAATTGCAACTAGCACTTAGCTTTATTTATATCGATCACTTGTTACACTTATAAAAAATGGTCAATATTTTAAATTCCTCTTTAATGTGCAAGACACAGACAATATTATATTTTTAACGCAGTGTTACAATTAGTAAAACAGATATATGTATATTTAGGCCTTGAATTAAAATATCTACCTATAATTATTGTAATTACTTAGATAACCCTCCCCCATTAAGCAACCACAATTTGTTTGTTCAACCACTAACTTAAACCTTCGTATTTGCATTTTTATACTGCATACATTTATTTTTATTTTTATTACATGGTGTCTCAATCTCAACAAATCGGTAGTATGAATTCCAACATTGATTTCTAATGGATAGAATAATATAAATCTTAAAAGGGTTGTTTTTAAATTGATGTCTGTAGGCTCCCAGGGGCTTAAGCGCCTTCAAACCGGTAAATCCCTATATATTTTACGTTCTTATGTTAATTTTAATAGCCTAAGGCGCTTTTTAAGATCAAAGTACATATCTTATGAGAATAACATAGTAAAACCCTTTTTTTATTTTAGTATACTACAGATAATGCTCTATAGCAAAACTGTAATGTATTAATTCATAATGAAAAGTATTAAGTTCGAAATTTACCATGCAATTAGTTAAGTAAAGATAGATAGCTATATCGAACACAAACTGCTTTTTACAATATAAAAACTTTTAAGACTGAGATTATAAAAATTCAAATATTAAATGCCAAAGTTATTGAGATCGATCTGTACGAAAATATTGAAATTACGTTTAAACAGGGCGTCTCCGGTTCCAGTGACTTCCCAAAACAACGTGATAGTGTAAGAAATATTATCAATAACAACCCTTTAAAGGTTTTTTATCGATAGGTAATTTTTCTTGTATGTATCTACTATCATGTCGTTTCGAGCGGTCACTTGAGTCGGGGACACCCTGTGTAATAATAAGTACTACAATTATTGTAATGCGGTAAAACTATTTAGGCCATCACTCTTCTTTTCCCACGCACAAAACCACTAATTCTACACTTTTTGTTCTTACAAATAACCATAATTATGAAAAGATCAAAATTTTATTTCTTTTTAATCCAAGCGAAAAAAAAACGAAAAAATGTGCATTTAGATATATATGTCAGAAAGAACGACTATTTTTCTACAAATTACTCAAGTTAAAATTCAACCCCATTTTCATTTTGTTCTGCAGTTGCAAACTGTAGTAGGATAACAAAATACGAAATGATCTTTGAGACGATCTGCAACAGAAATGCACGGTTGGGAAAATAAAGAACGGTGGCATACCAAAACTGTGTTGGACTAAACATGAATTTGTAATTAAATTTTTAACCCAGTAGTGTCCACAACGTGCACTTTTATTTTTCATATTTTATTTTTTGATTTTGTGCTTACCCAAATGTTAATTGTCCAATCCATTGGTAGAAAGTCATACAATTTATGTGGTGCCTTTCTAACTGTTAACATAATTAATAAAGATGTGATCTGAAATAGTTTTTAAATAGTTGTACGGTGTTGCATGTAATGAAAATGCTAAACTACGTACCAAACTTGAATTTCTGTTACACACAAATATCGATCCTAATTTGTACAGATTATCATGTAACTGCGTTATCTAAAAAAGTTTATGAATATTTAAACCAAAAATACGAAGTATTATAAATTTTTTCATTGCCTTCTTTTAATCTATGTCATTTGATTATTTCAATAAACATAACGTTTGTAAGGATCACAATATTAAAAGTTTTCACAAATAATTATTATAACCTTTTTAGGTTCTTTATATAAGTGGGAAAAATAGATATGACAAAGAAAGGGAGGGAGAGAGAGAGAGAACGCTTGGGATGTTAAAAATTGATCAGGTGCTGATGGAGGAGACGAGAAGTCAATGTGATAGCATATATCTATAAAATGGTGAGAGTAAGACTTAAGGTAAATAGAGGAATCCAGATATACTGTGGGGCTAAAAGAATTCTTGTGGAGATATCGGCAGGGGGCCTGGTACCTAGATATTTTAGATATTTAGAAGAAGGGATAGGTATAAATGTGATTTAGAACAACAGACGAACGTAGAAAGTGTAAATTTTGAAATAAATAGGAGGACAGGATATGTAAATTGTGTGATAGAGAGGTAGAATACCTCGGGCATGTATTGGGGGGGGGGGGGGGGGAGAAGAAGGTCGATGGAAGAATGTGTGGAATTGTTGAATAAGAGAGGAGGTTGGCTGTGAGTATTCAGGGAAGTATTGAGAAGAGGAAGCGGTGAAAATAAAGTGACATAGATGTGGAGTTTTAAGGGAAGGTGTAAAGCCTTAAAAGAGATATTAGAAAGTACTAGGAAGGGATTTGCATTGGACGGGTTTAAAGGGAGGTGGGAATGACCTTAACTTTCTTTTTTATGTTATTCTTGATGGATGGACTCCTGTAATTGTTCTATGTAAGTATCAGAATTGATGGTGATTTATATTATGTGCTTGTATACAGGGTTTTTCAAGTTGATGGGCTATTAGAAGTATATGAATTAGTAAAAGGAATTCAATTCTGAAACTTGGGCTCATTTGGTTATTGTTTATGCCGCTTCTTTTAAAAATATTTTCAAGTTCGATTTACATCCGGTTATACCGGAAGTCGATACCATTTTTGTTATTTTAAATGGAATGGTAAATTTTTACGCTGAATTCGAATAAAACGTGTAATGCTAAGGTAAGTTTGATAACCAACTTGTACACCTATGACGATCGGTTTCTGAGTTAATTTAATTTATAGAAAAAAAATCGCTACCGCAACCCAAATTATAAAAAATCATAACTTCCACAAAATACGATTTAGAGTGTTGAAATTTTTACTAGTAATAGCTGAATATTAGTGCTAACGCCTTGACAAAATTTAAGTAAATAATTTATACAGGGCGTTCAAAATAAAATTCTAAAATTAAAAAACTTCAAACACGAATTACCTCATTTTTTCAAATAGCACCTACTATTTTTTATTTTTTCAATCGATTCCTTTTTCTATCCTCTTTCGATCTATATGGATACTTCCTATTTTATGTAATAATTCAAAATTATTCCAAAATTTTCAAATAAAATAGGAAGTATCCATATAGATCGAAAGAGGATAAAAAAAGGAATCGATTGAAAACATAAAAAATAGTAGGTGCCATATGAAAATACGAGGTAATTCGTGTTTGGAGTTTTTCAATTTTAGAATTTTATTTTGAACGCCCTGTATAAATTATTTAATTCAATTTTGTCAAGGCGTTAGCACTAATATTCAGCTATTACTAGTAAAAATTTCAACACTCTAAGTCGTATTTTGTGGAAGTTATGATTTTTTATAATTTGGGTTGCGGTAGCGATTTTTTTTTTCTATAAATTAAATTAACTCAGAAACCGATCGTCATAGGTGTACAAATTGGTTATCAAACTTACCTTAGAATTACAAGTTTTATTCGAATTCAGCGTAAAAAATATACCATTCCATTTAAAATAACAAAGTTGGTATCGACTTCCGGTATAACCGGATGTAAATCGAACTTGAAAATATTTTTAAAAGAAGCGGCATAAACAATAACCAAATGAGCCCAAGTTTCAGAATTGAATTCCTTCTACTAATTCATATACTTCTAATAGCCCATCAACTTGAAAAACCCTGTATAACTTTTTGTTAATAAACCTATTTCTGTATTTCTCACCAAAATATTATCAATATCAATCTAATAAATAATAAGTAGCTACTTTTACATGCATCAAAATAAACACAAAAGTGTTACCAAGTCTCTTACTTTGTCGTTTAATTGTTTTATGCAGATTATCCATTGATTTACAAAGTAAAAATTTTGAAGTGTCCAAAAAACATAAGTGAGATGCGTTATTTTCCATCCTGCGTCAGACTCAATAATCGCCATATATAAAGTCCAAAGAACCCAACAACCGTAACCACTAATATACCATAAATAATTTGTTTGAAAGAATTTATTAAAATTATCAGCAACGTTGCATATTTTTATGCATGGATCGTAAAGATTTTCACATTCTTTCTTCATATCGACTTCATTTTGGAATTCGCATTCTATCAAACTTTCTACATGCGTGTTTATTTTCTGAAACTGCTTAGACAATTCCTCTGTGTATATAACAGTTGGTATAGGCACAAGATATAAAAGCAATGCCTGATAAATTACACGAAATATTACAAAGCACATTGATAAACTGGAAATTCCAAACAGGATGGTCAACAATAAATTAACACTTAACAGTAATAAACTAACGCTTAACAAAACTTTTGTTTTTCCAGTACACTTTTTATGGTTATACTTTAAAAGTATTTCTTCTGTTTCTATATCAAATTCTTTAATGCCTTTTACAATATCTGATAACTGATAATCCTTTTTATGAGAAATAATCAAAAGAGCACAAATGCCGCAAAATTCAGTTACAGTAATAAGTTTATGAAAAACTTCAGAAGTTTTTAAATTGGTTATTACAACCCCATATATATTTAAGGCAGTATTGAGCAAGCTGGCTGCTGGAAAAGAATATATTAGGATTTTCCGAAACACAGACACTTTTTTATGTTTTTGGGATGCGTGGCCAGGTACACCCAAATAATAGCAAAAAATATTTATAACACTTGCCATCTTCATGTAAATCATGATTGCTACTTTATTCACTTGCAGAAACAGCACAAATTTACTACACACAATAACTAATATTGCTCATGCAATCAATATATATATTATATATATAGATAGTCCATTAATGATATTAAACGTTTTTAATTTTACAAATTGTGCACGCAAATCGTTAGTTTATTATTCATTATTAATTAACCAACTACTTTCAAACAATTCTATAACGAATAGATAAATAATTAAAGACTTAACGTGAACTATTGAGGTGTGAACTTTTTATGTATTTTTAAAAGATCTTTCTTCCACGACACTGTTTGTATTTTCTCAAATCTTTCCAAATAGGCATTTTATAATTAAAATAAATCAAAGTTGTTAAGGGGTGAAAGCTTTTACAATTTATGGAATAATACAGCTTATTTAATTTATTTAAATTTAATTATCAAATTAAAAATAATTGCTTTGATTTATTTCATAGATATAATAAAGCAGAAACTGATTTATTTAAATGGTTATGTAGATCAAGGTTTATTCATAAATATTTAATTCAAAATGAAACAATCAATATCGCATGTATATATATATCAATTTCCATTGCAAATTTCAAAAAAAATAAATTGCTTATACAAACAAGGAAGTTAATAAATCAGTAAATCAGACGAGTTTTGCAAACTAAGAGGAAAACCAGTTGGATGCATACATATTTGAATCATATTTTCACTGAAACTGTAAATTTAGTCCCGAAACGATCGAATTAGCAAAGGAAGCTTACAATGAAAACATCAGTTCCGAATAGCACATAAACGTGTTTACGAGCTTATCCCGAGATCGTTAGCACTTTCTGAAAAGATCTGTCCCCTTGGCTCTTTAGATAAATCAGCATTAGGGGCTGTTCATAAAATACGTCACGCTAAAATTAGCTTTTTGACCCGCCCCCCTTGTATTAAAATTGAACTGCACAGCTAGGAGCCAAAATCTTGGATATTTGGATTATTATAGAGAATATAAAATTGTACAACCCCTTCAATTTCTTAATTCTTATTTATTAGATTTTACTTTTACAAGTTAACCATAAACCAGATGTAATTAATTATTTTTTTATCAATACAGTAAAACAGTGGAAACCATCACTGATACGTAATATTCGCTTAATACTATTATGAACGTACTGCGCTTTTCAGAAGCTAAATTTTTATAAAAAATCGTTAATGTGTACACAAAAAACGAATTTGTTTTCACTGCCAATCTATGGCTAGTTGCACGTACAAACGCACCAGTACAAAAATTGTTTGTAAATGCTCTAAAAGGAGATTAAACCCCTAAAACGTGATTTATAGGTAATTGGATGAAGCTGTTTGCGCTTTTTGATCCAATTTTTCCGCAACGCAGATTGCAAAGACCATTATAAAAGCAAATATGTAGAATAGCCGGAAATAACAGTGAACATTTCTCTTAAATTTACACATAAATTAGATACAAAACCAGCCAGACTCGTATAGTTAATGAATTATTACTGATTTACGCTTGAATAAAAATAATTTTAAATCATCAGCTTTCCTTCTAGTTGAAATTAGGTAAAAATTGTCGTATGTCGTATAGTTTCAACTTTCAACAAAGAAGTCAATTCATTTCTACAATTATTCAATAAAAACAAAAAACGAAAACTGGATGTAGGTTAATCGAAATACAAGAAATAATAAAAGTAGCCTATAAAATTTAATATTTCATGAGCTCACAATACCAACTGTATTAATCAACTAACTACATAGTTTGGAGTCAAATTAAATTTCCTTTTTCGTTTCAATTTCCACAAAACTCCATTGATAAAGTTTCAAAACTGTCATCACCACAATCAGTAGCGTAACTTCCATAGGGCTAGACGGGGTAGTGCCCCGGGGACCCCAAACTCAGGGGGGCCCTTGGACTCTGACTTACAAACTATAATTTGCGTTAGAAATATGCACTAACTTTAAATAAAAAAAACCTATATTAATTAATTTATCCAGTTATTCATTCCTAAACTATGCGTGTAGAACCAGGACGTGCCCTGCTATGCACAATAAAGAACTAATGATAAAGTAGCTTAGCAACTTAATGTATTTCAATGAAACCACATATTTATGTTTTGAGTTGTATTGATGAAATTTTGATTTGTCGTAACTAAGGTTCGTCGTAAAACGTACCTATAGTCGAGTTGGTCAAGAAAGTGGTGTTTTTGGATTAAAAATCTCTGCTTAATTAAGATTTCGTACCCAAACGGTGCTCAACGGGACCCTATTAACGTGCCTCCGCTGTCTGTGTGTCTGTAACAGGACCGTATTTTTTGAACGATAACAGCTAGATATTTTCTTTTATTTTCATTAAATACCTTTAATTTGTTCATTAAAATAAGTTACAATTTGTATTTGGTTTTTTATTTTATTATAAAGTCGACTGTATTACGACGAATCTGGAGTTCGACGAATCTGAATTATGACAAATCTGAAGTACGTCGAATTCGGAATACGACGAATATACGGAACAAACAATTTAAATAGTTTAATTGGGGCCCTATTTTATTTTTTGCCCCAGGGCCTTTGATTGCCTAGGTACGCCACTGACCACAATACATTTAAAACTCATAATTTTATACTCTATTCACTATCTATTCTTACATAAACTAAAAAGTACTCACCCTAATTACCACTAACACAATTTTATGCGAACACATGTTCGCCCACTTCACACGTGGGCATTATCAACGCGAGATTGGTTCTAAAATTTAAAGTTCTTCTGTTTATAGTGGGGTTGGGAGTTATTTTTAGGTTGTTATTTATTTATTTATATACAACAGTCTCCGTTTTCTGTCTTCCATCTATTCTTACTTTAAATAATATTTTTTTAATGATATTATGCAGTGTTGGACTTATGGACAGTTAATTTTTGACGATTGTAAGAATTCAAATTTGTTTAATGAAAAAACATAAGCTTGAAAAGGGGGCAAGTTTGATATAAACGACATCTGGAGTTGTCGATATAAAACAATACCATTAGTTAAAAATTGAATCGAAGAGGCTTCTATTTTTTGTAACTCCATTATTAAACACAGTAAAACAAAACAACAAGTTTTAGCTACAAAAATTTTAATTAACTGTAATCCACAATAATTATTTATATTATAGATATTACTAAAAAAATAATTAAGATCGGGTGTCTATTTGCTTAAATGCGGCGATTGTGATTAGGCATATATAGGCCAAACAGGTAGATCCTTCCTGGAAAGAATAAAAGGGCACAAAAATAGTTATGATAAAAGAAACAGTCAACATCAACTTACGCCGAACATTTATTAAAAAACAACCATACTTTTAATGAAGAATTTAAAATTTTGCATTTTGAAAACAAAAGGAAAAAAACTAAATTTATTAGAAAGTTTAGAAATTAACAAATTAAACAAAAAATGCTGTATTTTAAACGACCAATTAGACTTAAACAAATCTCCCTTACTTTACTTAAATTTTCAACATTAAACTGTTTAATTTTCATCCCTTCCTCTTTGTTAATTTTAGTACCTATACAAGGTTTTTCAAGTTGATGGGCTATTACAAGTATATGAATTAGTAGAAGGAATTCAATTCTGAAACTTGGGCTCATTTGGTTATTGTTTATGCCGCTTCTTTTAAAAATATTTTCAAGTTCGATTTACATCCGGTTATACCGGAAGTCGACACCAACTTTGTTATTTTAAATGGAATGGTATATTTTTTACGCTGAATTCCAATAAAACTTGTAATTCTAAGGTAAGTTTGATAACCAACTTGTACACCTATGACGATCGGTTTCTGAGTTAATTTAATTTATAGAAAAAAAATCGCTACCGCAACCCAAATTATAAAAAATCATAACTTCCACAAAATACGACTAAGAGTGTTGAAATTTTTACTAGTAATAGCTGAATATTAGTGCTAACGCCTTAACAAAATTGAATTAAATAATTTATACAGGACGTTCAAAATAAAATTCTAAAATTGAAGAACTTCAAACACGAATTACTTCGTTTTTTCAAATGGCACCTACTATTTTCTATTTTTTCAATCGATTCCCTTTTATATCCTCTTTCGATCTATATGAATACTTCCTATTTTATTTGAAAATTTTGGAATAATTTTGAATTATTACTTAAAATAGGAAGTATCCATATAGATAGAAAGAGGATAAAAAAAGGAATCGATTGATAAAATAAAAAATAGTAGGTGCCATTTGAAAAAACGAAGTAATTCGTGTTTGAAGTTTTTCAATTTTAGAATTTTATTTTGAACGCCCTGTATAAATTATTTAATTCAATTTTGTCAAGGCGTTAGCACTAATATTCAGCTACTACTAGTAAAAATTTCAACACTCTAAGTCGTATTTTGTGGAAGTTATGATTTTTTATAATTTGGGTTGCGGTAGCGATTTTTTTTCTATAAATTAAATTAACTCAGAAACCGATCGTCATAGGTGTACAAGTTGGTTATCAAACTTACCTTAGAATTACACGTTTTATTCGAATTCAGCGTGAAAAATATAGAATTCCATTTAAAATAACAAAGTTGGTATCGACTTCCGGTATAACCGGATGTAAATCGAACTTGAAATTATTTTTAAAAGAAGTGGCATTAACAATAACCAAATGAGCCCAAGTTTCAGAATTTAATTCCTTCTACTAATTCATATACTTCTAATAGCCCATCAACTTGAAAAATCCTGTATAAGTCTGTTTGTAGTTAATTTTAATTTAGAAGAAGCCGCTGTGTGGCGAAATAATTATTGTGGATTACAATTAATCAAAATTTTTGTAACTAAAACTTTTTGTTTTGTTTTGCTGTGTTTAATATACCATTAGTGGTATCTAGTAGTATATAACTATATAACTGGTACTTGTATATCATCTACCACCACAACACAACTAAGTGAAAAGAAAATAAATAATCATCTTTAGTCTATAAAATTTCTCATTCTCATATTGGGAACTTATTTCCTTATTATTCTATTTATTTGTCGACTTATATAACTGTACCTCTAAAAAATTATTTCTACATTTGGTCATTTTGTAACAGTGTGTGCTATAAAATTTTCCTTTATTTTTTATCCAGCTATCAATAAATTCACAGAAAATAATTTAACATTAAAATTGAAATTAACTTACCATTTTGCCTGCCAACTTGTTGACCATCTGCAAGCAAAATCAATCGATTAGACAATCAATAAAGGTAATTTTTGCAAATGCCTATATTTATTAAAGTAAAAATTTTATAACCGATAAAAATTCTCGAAACATTACAACTCACACTACAAATAACTTTATTACAAACCCTGTATTATATGAACGAATACATTCATATCTTTTTAACATCCACGTAGATCTTTACTACAGAATTTTTCATCAAAGGATGGTTGTAAATGTAAGAAAAATGTAAACCTACTTTTATTACAGCAGTATCCTTTATCTGTCATATCCAAATATAGCACAAAATACCATTACAAATTCAACCATAAAAACACACAATCGTTGTATTTAATGTAAGTTCAGGTTGTCTCACTTAAAACAACACATGTTTTATTATTTATTATTTTTAAATTCAATTAACCGCACAAACTTAAAAACTTTGATTTACTAATTGACCTACGATAAGGTTGTTAGTCAAACTGAGAACTGGAATGTTTATGAGCCTATACATCTGAGTCGAAGGCAAGGTGACCACTACAAAAAAAGAACATCAGATAATACGAATCTTGTTTACACAATTATTTTTCTACCATGGAATAGAATTTTTAAGCTATTGGATTGCCTGTTTTCTAACAGGTACGAATAACCATTTGTAAATGTTTTCACTAATATTCTGAAATTGCTTTTTTAAACGCCCACGCATTTAACCTACTGAACGACATAATTCTCTTGTTGCATAATCGTTACATTAAAAAAATATATTATATATGTAGATATGGGGAATAGAACAAAAATTGTGCAGAAATAACTGGGAAAGAAGTGTAGTACTTTATAAAACGTTAGTAAAAAGTATAGTCTTTTATGGAGTCGAGATATGGGGATGGAAAGAGTATATATAATAGTAGAAAATATTTTTAAAAGGTTTATAAAACGGGTGTTGCGCTTAGAAAGAAGTACCCCATCAGACTACATTTTAAGAAGGGAAACAAAATGTGGGAAAATGGTGGAAGATACAAGAAGAAGGGTTGTAAAATATGAAGAAAAATTGGGAGAATTACCGGAAAGCGACATAAGACAGGAGATATGGAGGAAAAAGGTATTAGGGATCGGGACAAAGAATAAATATGATGTGGAAAGGGAGAAGGCCTTAACAGAAATGGCAATAAGTAAAGAATAAATGGAAGAGTGGAGAATAAAGGGATTAAATATTAGTAGGATGGTGGGGAAAAGATGTAATGAAATATTAAGAGGTGAGGATTTGAGAAAAATTTGGAAATCCAGATACGCTAAAGGTATGAGGGAGTTTATATGGGTAGAATGGCAAGGGGATGAGGTGCCAGGATATCTAAGAGAAGCAAAAAGTATAGAGATAATAGATAGATTCAGAATGGGGAATGAGTGAAATGAGAATAAGTTTTGGATGGAAGAAGGTAAGAGATTGTGTAGAGTACCTTTGTGGAGAAAGAGTGAATCAATGGAGCATGTATTAGAAGAAGTAATGGGGAAGAATGAAAGGAAGGAACTTGGAAGGATAATACATGCGGATGGTAGTGGTCTGGCCCTATTGACACAAATTTTAAAAAGAAGAGGTGTGGAAAGGGGGGAGAGAAAACGCAGGAAAAATTCATGTAAGGGTAAAGGAAGGGAATTGATGAATATAAATAGTTAAATTTTTCGTGAGTTGGAGAGTATAATATGTTTCTTTTTTTGTGTATATAGAAATGTAAACATAACTTTTTGTTTTAATAAAGCTCTACTACTACTACTATATAGATAAACCTTGTTCAAGCTTTGTTGATGTAGCATTATCAAAAACGAGACAGAATAAAACAAACAAATACCCAAAATCCACAAAACATGAGGTGGGGATGACAGCGTTAGACAATATCATAATTAAATTTTAATATTTTAATTCATGAAGTGTGAAAGTGATTAAAGTAATTAGAAAAAGTGACTAACAAAATTGCTCGCATGCATCATTTTTGTAACCACCTGTAGGTAAGTGAAAAATGGCTAATTTTCTAAGTGATTCAATTTCCGTAAAATTCGTTGCCTTGGTGATGTGCTAGGTGTGCCTTTGAAGCGGGAACACAAATAATAATCGCATTTTTAACGCTATTCGATCAAATACCTCTGCAACTTCGTTAAGTATACGTCAATAATAAACGCTGACGATTCTGTTGGAAATGAAATTCCCGACGAAAAGGTCATACTAATTATTCTCGGACAGGCAGCCAGCCTGCCAGTCGACTGTTTAGATGCCTTTGCTATCTCGAAATTCGATTTTCAGTCGGTGGCTAGGTAAAATTATGTACTTTTTCTAACGGGCAGCTTCATTAAACGCTAAATTCTACCCTCACTCTTTGTTTTAAACGACTGACTGAAACTTTGTTATCGCTCAATGTCGTAAAAATGTACATTTATTTTTTTCTCTTGTTTTGTACAAAACGAATATAAAGTACACTCACAGAAACGTGCTATTCAAGTGCAGTAAAAAAAGTACTGATAAGCAGGATATTTTGTGGAATGTGTCCATTTATGTTGTTCAAAAAGAACAAGAAAATTTCCTTTTCTTGTAAATGCTTATTAAAGTAACATGGAATTCCAGAAAACCATTAGTATCTACAATGAAGAATGTACGGTTTTAAATTAAATCTGCATTTAACGATGTCCTAAATACATTTTTTAAAGTCTTGAGCAATTGTGGATAGACCTTGAAGAACACTATATTACTTTAATTACACCAAAAGGGTTGCAATTACATCAAAAAATTGAAACACTTGTGAAAACAGCTTTGAATAAATTGTAAGGGCTTGAATTAACCAAGATGCACCAAATATTTTCATTAAAATATTTAATGTCCTAAGTTACAGATTGTTATCATATTTTTATTTGTTCTTTTGCTCGTCTTACAGTTAGAATACTTAGTTGTTCAACTCAATCAGTACTGTTTTGTAGTTAATTCAAATTTAAAGAAAAATACTTCGAAATGGATAGAAATTCTTTTTTAAATACAAATTACCAAGCTCTTTTCTAAAGCAATTCGATTAGAAAGCCCCAACCAATTTTTCCTTTTCACCCTCATTATTTACCCTGCACTTTTCTCATTCATTTCCATTGTACCAGTAATTACTCCTGCATTACCTCTCAATACTCTTCCCGTTTCTTCATCGTACCTATTAGACTTTCATTTTTTGTGCTTGAAGATATACTTCAAGCCTTTTTGGGGGTTTATAAGCACTGTGTTTGAAACCCTCTCATGAACAAATAGTCGGAGCTTAATAATCAAATAATTTATTATCTGTATTTCAAAAAACGTATTTAAGCACTTTCAAATTTTCAATGTCCTCGAAGTCCTACAAATGTGCTTGAACCCTTTCAATTGAAGGTCCTTATATGATTTTAAAAGTGTCATTGGGACTTCGAGAACCAAAGCACTTTTGATGGAGCTCTGACCAGTCTGGCGTATATTTTTTAAATTATTTTTAATACTCTTGTTCTCCACATTTCCTTTCTTATATATTTTTCCACCAAAATTTCCCCCTTTTGCCATTCGCTCGCCTTTTATGTCTCTTCTTGCTAGATATGCATTTCTACCCAAATTTAAAGCATACCCTACCTGCCTTTTCCTTTAGGTACATCCCCACAACTCAACACTAAAATCATAATATTAATTACAGTAGTTAAAAAGCATTTCGCCCAAACTTTCTGTTTCTCTTACCACTTGATTGTCTATATGAAAGCCACATATTGTTTTATCCCAATATGTAACTATTTTTTTCCCTTAGGTAGTGATAATTAATTAATTTTGATAATCCGGTAGGTACATAAATTTATAGCTGTTTGCAGCTTTGAAGCTCCTAGCTATTCATCAGAGCCCCCTTTTGTAGCTATTAACCAACCATAAATTTTTTTTGTACTTTTTGTAAACATAATGCTTCATTTGCCAAATTATATGCACATATCCTAATTTAATTTTCTTGTAATATTAGCTACATATTAATATTCGAATATTTAATCGATAATAATAATGTGCGTAACATGGCGGTGTTGTATGCATATTTCACGTCAACGGTTTAACACGCCGGCAAACCTCCTCATTATTCTTGTTTAAATTGCGTCAATCACAATCAATAATTGTCGTCAAAGGGAGCTATGAACCATAAAGTTCTGAATTAACTATTAAATTTAAAGCTAATCCGCACCTTTCGTATTCCATTAAATACTTGGTAACCTTTTGTACATCAAACCATCAGAAATTATTCCAAAAATTTCAATATATGTACATGGTACTCCTCGTCCACATTGAACAGCAATAATGAAGGCAGTTGCAAAGCATACGAAACCTTTAAATGTAAAACGAGGAGCAAGGATTCGATAAAAGAAAAAATAGGCAATTCGAAAAGTACAGTGCCTCTACATTTCATAATTTATTACAAACATTATTGTAAAAGCACAAACATAATGAAAAGAACACTTGGCAACTTCTTCACAAAATTTATTGAAAAACTCGACAATTGTTTCGACAGTAAACATTTAGTTACTCTTGATAATGACAGTGTTCTTTTAATTATTTTTGTGCTTTAACCATGTCTTTTCACAACAATTGCACCATTGAAACTTTATATTATATTGTAAAAAATAAAATATTTTCGCTTGTTCACTAATTTTTACGTGAGTGTTACGTGGGCCGTGGGCGAAAACTGAAAATCAATTTCGCTCTAAAATCAGCAGTCATCGGCATCGGCTGCAGCTTTATACAGAGTTGATGTCGACATTTCATCGGTACGTAATTCAATTATCCCTCAAATGTGCGGTAATTAATAATAATTACGTTGTATTAATACAGGATCGGAGAATCGAAATTTCAAGTAAAGCTCACGTACTACTGCGAATTCTATCCGGTAATTCATCAACTTGTGCCGAATCGAGCACAAGTGCGCTCTAATTATACTAGCTCGCACATTGATACCACCCAACCGAAGATATATGTATGTACACCAGCCAACAAAATAAAAAAGGGTAAATCATTAGACTGAGACGCAGAAAATAATTAAAAGTAAGTTCATCAGGATCTATTTAAAAACACAATGTTTTTTTATTTGTAGGCGTACAGAAAATATTTTTTAACAAACTTTTTAGTTGTTATCGAAGTTTGAACCCCGTATAGATTAGATTATAGTGTAAATAAATTTATACAATTTTAAACGCCACGCCCAAGTGCTACTTAATTAAGAGCTAAAACTTAAAATGATGACATAAACATTAACTTCGTCATACGAACTATAACAAATAACATCAATATAGGTACTAATTATTGCATTACAATCTACTTTTGAAGCAACATTGCACACACAAAACTGAAGGTAGCATTTATTATTCGAATTGGCTACAAGATAGGTACATAATAACGTAATATCCATTGGGTACTGCAGTGGCTTCCCCTGTTTATTACGGTTATAATTAATTCTTATTGGCCAGTCATCTCGAATCAATGATCAAAGAACCACATAAACAAAACGAGCTCGCAGTTAATGACCCTACATAGTCTCTGTGTCGTTTTTAACTAATCAGGCATGTGACGTGGTAGCGAAAATATGGCTGAAATATTCGCAACAGGCAGAGGGTGAATTTATTTTTACATTAGCAAGTAATTACTGTAAATAGTACGTTAATTAAAACGTTTTGCAATTTGAGAAAGCCAAAATCAATTTTTCTAAAGACCAGTTTTGCGAATCTATCAATCGTAAGAGCAAGTGAGCAATTGTACCCCTTTCTATTTTGAAACAAAACAAATCACGCTGTAGCTTAGTAGGCAAAGAACTGGAATCGGTCAGGAATTGTAGGGGAATTGTGGCCTCACCATCCACTCTACCATTTTTCCAAAAAAAATATTCCAATTCGTAAAAAAGCAAACAAAACATCACAACCTCGATCAATCGTTAGAAATATACTGGAAACTACTAAAAAAGGAATAGAAGACATAGGGGCCGTTCATAAAATACGTTCGCATACAAGGGGGGGAAGGGGTCTTGCTGAGTGTGACAAGAAGTGACAAAGGGGGCGGGGTGTGTACGGCAACGTGACGTATTAATAAAACTGATGAAAAATTTTATGAACTGTAACAAGCAAACAAACAATTCTTTAGCTGTAGACTGTAGAGATGATAGAACTGTAGAACCTTAAAATATTTGGAGCAGGAGAAACTTCGTTAAAAATTTTCTTATCTGGCAATTTGAGGTACCTATTCGCCAAGACCAAACACACAGTAGATAAAAACTGATGATTTTCAAGTCCCTTAATAATTACTTAAAGAAAGAGAACAAGCATTGTATGCGTCCCAGTAGTTGGCGATTTCTCCAATTTGTTGGTGCGAGAACTAAACTTAATCGAATTAAAAACTTCAAACGTGCCTGAGTGGCGTCGAGGAGCCAATAGACTTTTTAAACTGATTTTCCGACAAAAGTTTAATCAGCTCCTAGATGTAAACACTTTAATGGCTGTTTTATTCTTTTTCGCTTTTAAAAACTGCACTACTTTCGAAGAACAAACAGGGAACAGACCCACCGAGTATGACGTAAACTTTATTTTCATCCTTCTTGTCTGTATTACATAATAAACTGTTGTGACCGAAACTCCACATATTTTTTAATTAATTAGAAATACTTAGTAAATGAAATTAATCCTCAATCGTGACATCTTAGCAGTGAAATACATTTTCTCAATTCTTATTAATTATTTACATTATTAGGGACCAATATCAACAATATTTATATTTATTTTATTGATTTCATTTTTAATTAATATGACCGTTTAATTAAAAGCTAGAGCACAGAGATCGTTCATCGTGTATCTTATTTTTTGAAATGTTTATAAATACAACTATACATATCATTTTGATAAAATTGTTAAAAAATTTGAAAATTGAATCATTATTCTCTTGATCAATATTTTTGTTATACATATTTTTGTCCTAAATCGTAACAAGATCAAGAGAGTTATTGAAAATGAACAGTCTCGTCATAAAAAATTCCACTGAAAATAATTTATGGTCTATTTTTCAACTTAAAAATGCTACATTCCAAAACAAAAGTATTTATTTCAAAGTTTCAAATCAGTTCCCTATTTTAGATATTCTAATCATTTACAAATTCTCCTTTTTTCTGGTTCTTTTTTTCATTACAAAGACCTTATTAAGTTTTACTTAGTATAATACAATTTCAGTTCGCCTCAAGGGTACATTAAGAGGGTGTTTGTAATTTAAATGTAAATGTTGACCCAGAACCAATTTACTACAAATGCATGTTTTATCTCTTTGTTTTGTATTATCCGGTTTTTCTAGCGTTTTGAATTGTTCAAAACATTTCATAAATCGAATAAAAAAATGAATGCATACAAATTACAACATTTTGCCTTTAAGAGAAATTTAATATTTTTGTATTTTTGTTATCTTATATGTAATTATTTTTTTTAATTAAATACCTTTAAAGTTATACTACACTATATACTAATTAAATGTTATTTTAAAGACAATACAGATGCAGAAAAAAAATATTTTCTCGCAAAAAGCCAAGAACCTAATCTAAAATACATTTTAAATTCTACAAGCGGTGAAAAAATTCCCTCCTAAATTTTCAAACGGTTCAAACTAAAACGTAGGTGTATACGCATGCGCCACACTGAGATTACTTCCTTTTTCGTGTATGAAGTTTACATATCAGTTGTCGTAAAGTAGTGTTAAAAATATAATCAAAAACTAGTGTGTAAAGTGAGTTTTTATAATAAAGAATATATTAAGATGATTATGATACACCCAGTAGATAATTTACAACAAACAGAGAAGGTATGCAACGTTTTTTTTGTGTTGTTTGGAAAATTTTGTTTTGGTACTTTCAATAGGTTATAGGTAATTATGTATTTATCGTACTTATGTCGAAAGTAACAATTACAAGCATTTACTATAAATACATAAAATTCGATTACATAAACATATCAGAAAATAAAATCAATTAAAAGCATTGTTTTTAAAATGTGAAAAATTAATTGAGAAATTAAATCCACAAATTCATTTTCACTTAATGCGCATACTCCACGAAGTATCCCGAAGCAATAATAACATTCATGACCTCGTAATTTGTTTGAATGTGTTCTTAGTTCTTAAACGACTTGTTAAAATTATAAAGTAAAAAGTACTTTTTATTAGTGATTTCCGAGTAGAATAGCACCCAGAAAAATTAAGTTATAAACTAAAGGTATGCAGTCTTCTTTTGCTTTTACTATCACTTTATTTTTTTACAAATACACGACGCACTAACCTAACCTAACCGCAATACAATTAAAACGATCAAACAGTAATAAAAACAGGGGTAAAAATCTACTTTTATCTACATGTATCGTATTCATTTCTGAATAATTTTATCTTTATATTCAGATAATATGCTCATAACCACAAATTAAACAAAATTTATAATCTTGACATTAACTAGTTAGTGAGTGAATAGTTTAGATTTTCTTCATTCTAAGTCAAAAATGAAAATGAAATGTTGGGCCAAAAATAAACGTTTTACAAAATGTATAATTCCCTTAAAAAGAGGCACTTACTGGGCTAATAAATGTGTATGAAAGACATGTTTGTTTTAAAACTTCATCATTCATTAAAACAATTAAAAATGAAAAACTCAGTGAATGTTAAAAGTTAATTTATCCTTTATTATTAGACTTTCTTAAATCATGCACTTACTTATTTTCAAAGATCTATTGGGCATATTTTTAATAATTACAAGGGCACAATGTTTAAAAAGAAATTTTATTAGAAAGGTAAATAATTTAAACATGACTACAAAAAAGTACATTTATTTATTAAAAGTAAACAAAATTAAGTAAGACATAAGAACCATTCTTAGTTAATTCTAAACAGAAGAGTCTTGACCCCAAGGATCCTTTCTTTCGTTTAATAGAGCGACTGAACTTTCACCAAGTTTTATCAAGAATTCTCCTAACTTTTCCTTTGAGTATGCCTGCAAAAAATGAGAATTACCATCACAATAGCTAACAGCCAGTCAATAACACTTTTCTATACTAATTGTAAGATTTTGCTAAAAAGCATAACCATTACAAACTAGCCTATAACACTTGTCTTACCTTATATATTCCATGTTTTTCTGAAGCTATCACATCAGCCAACTGTATACACTCTTCGTAGTGTCCAGACTCATGCAGTACTGTATACAAAAGTAATGCACATTCAGGGATTACTTTTGACTTCATGTAGTTTGCATCCTTTGCACCAGTTAACCATCCTTCAGGGAATAGCAGGACATTGTACAACAATGTTTTAGCACCCTTAGCTAAATGGGCAGATGATAACTTCCACCGTTCTATTTCTGCCTTATACTGTGATACACGATGTTGATGTGCCACTTTTTCTGTAAATTGTGCATTCTCATGAAGTTCCCCAGGTGGCAACGGTTTTGAACTATATTGCTCGAACCACAGTGTAAAGGCATCTTGCGCATCTAAGTAAGTTTTATAGCTAAGGTGTTCTCGAACTACTTGGCTAGCTCTGGATGACGTCACATCTTCACCAACTAAGATAGAGTCCACTGCATCAGCAGGCACTTTACTAAATGCCACTTTAGCACACTCCACTTTACCCATAGTTAGAAACATAAAAATCAAGGCATTACATTCTTCCAAAAGCTCAAAACGTTGTGTATTATAAATTAAGAGCCAGTCAAGTGCTGAAATTTTCAAAGCATCAGAGGCAGTGGGTTTTTCCTGGAATTAAATCGTTACTTAGTACACATTACACATGTAAACTTGTTTTACAAAAAGTAAATTTGATGAAATATTAATAAAGCAATCATTTAAACATTCAACAATTACATTTAAAAGTTTGGACTATTAAGTCATTCTCAAATGGTTTTTTAAGTTAAAATAAACTAAAGGAAAAGTCCTTTAAGTTCTTATTTGATAAATACTACAAATCTTTCATTACATTTTTTTTACTTTTTTGTTGCAGGTGAAAAGTGAATAGTGTGAAGATAAGCTACATCATGATTTTCAGGAACTATAGCAGCTTTGGTGAGTTTTGTTCAATTTTCTATTACGCATATTTTTACCCTACCTGTAAATCGCCACCCTCTGAAATGTTATGTGGCTTGTTCCTAATATTATAAACAACCTGTTTAGTCACCTTCAAGGTGTCTAAACCACAATTTTCGCCAAACTTTAATGCCCCTCGCCTCTCTGAATCTTCAGTGATTTGCTCTAGGTAGGAAGCATAAACGTCAACTTGTTTATTGAGATCTAATTTACTAACATAATAAGCTATCAACTGAGTTTCTTCTAGTTCACACAGATGGTCAATGTACCTGTAAACCATTATTTTATTAATGTATATATTATTTACGAAATAATTATGTCACAACTAAGAAAACTTACGCTTTAACGCATTTGTTTAAAACACATCTATCATTGATGAGTCCCAGTTCATCAAGTAATAAAACCAAGTGGGCTGCAAATCGTAAAAACTGCGTTGAGACACATTCATCTTCTACCCAGGTACCAAGCTCGTCCAACAAATTCACGATATCATCCAATATTATGTATTTTTGTATTTTGTAATCAGGCAGTGTTGCAGTCATACTTATTTCATCATTGGATGATGATTCAATTCGATCAAAAACTTCATTAAGAGACATTCTTAAAGAACAAATTTATTACAATATTATTTACATGTATAGTTTAATGAGAAGTTCTTCTGATGTCTAAAAGTTTTGATGTTATTACCTCTGTTCCCAGTATTCATCCTTGAGGGGACTATAAATCCTTGGCATAGAATCTCTAAGTTCCGACTCTACTCTAATATCAACCAAAACTCTCATATAGGCCCACAGACAATCTTCCCATGTCTTACACACTGTTATGAGGGATTCCAAATGACCACAATATGCTGCTACAGCTGCTTTCTCATAAGGGTTCAAATAATCCTTAAAAACAAATATTATTCATAATAATTTCAATCAACAGTTGGTATAAGCTGCAGTACCAAAAAAAATATAAAAACTTAACTATTTTTCATCATTAGTTTGAAATGCCATGTTTATTATAATAGTTTCTCTTAACATGGATAGTCATTAAGCAAAAAACATAAAAATGAATTGCCTTATTTAATTAATTAATATTTATAAAGGTGTAAATACCTTTTCACAGTATTCAAGAGCTACACTCTTCCATACATCTCGATACTTATTTCCTTCAACCGGTTTTATTTCTTGTAAATCTGAGTCCATCGCTTCATCTTCAGGCACTTTCATATCATCTGTGTCTGTTTCACTTATTTCGTCATTGTTGCAAATATTAGGATCATGATATAAACGCCATCCCTCCAACAAAACTGCCCTCCATGAGTGACCAGATTCAACACAAAGCTGAAAAAAATGTATTATGTATACTTATGTTATTGCACAATTAAACATTAAAAAACCTTTTGAGCTGCTTCAAGTTTCCCACATCTTATTAGAGAAAACACTTTTCGACATAATGTATCCTCATCGCTTTGATCAATATCGTGTAGGGGTAAGTTCTGGTAGTGTGGTGCATCTGGATCTAATCTATTAACAATTTTCCTGGAACTCTCAAAAACTATGGTTTCCGGTGACTCCAGCTGATGTAATGTATTTTCCCATCCTACTGAATTATTGTCTGTGAAATGATAAAGGACATCCTCCCTTTCAGATGCATTCTGTTCTAACCAATCTATTACCATCTGACATTCTCTTAAGAGGCCATCATGTTTGAATAAATTAAGGACACATATTTTTTCGCTTCCTGTATTAATTTCATCTTCCATGTTTTCACTTCTTGTCATTAGTCTATCTTGCATCAAAATTACTAATAACCGCCAAATATTACGCTCTTTTTCTAACCATGACTCTTCAGGAATACCCTGTATAGTTATCTTTGATTTTATGCCCCTAACTACATTTAATGCATCTGAGCAACATCCTGCTAGGTCGGACAATACATTAAATGCATTATGTTCTTGAGAATGAGATTGTAATGTCTCGAAAAACTCTACATACAAGTTCTCTGCAGCAGTTGTCCAAGGTTTATTTGCTTGCAAAATCGATCCCGTCAAGGTTCGATCTCCCTCGACTATATTATAGAATGCATTTTCCGAAGTTGCTCTGTTACCATCAAATCTTTGTAATTCGTCTGGCGTTAACGATAGGGAAATGTCCGCAAAAAATGTGTTTTGCAATTCTAACCTCTTTGCCTCTAGAGGTGTTAAAGCTAAGGACAAGTCTAAATCTTTTCGTTGTTTTACCTTCTGTGCTGTTGAATGTAATAAACTTTTATCTTTTGTTGAAATCGCAGCTTCTAAAATTCTCAAAGATCTGCTTAAATCGTTTTCCATGTTGTAAAATGTACCAATGCCATGTAAATATAACCTTAAACGCGGCGTTTAAATTTGAAATGTCTGTTAACGTCATCTTTTTCTTCTCTGGCTATTGTGTTTGAAATCATTCAGCAATGATATGAGAAGCAAACCGAGAAACTGATCTTGCGATGATATAAAATTTATGATTTAATTTAGCAATTATGTTATTAAATTAATTAAATAGTTTTTTTTTTTGCAAAATTGAAATCGTAACATGCTGATTTCGATTTTATCATTTGCATAAAAATTATACACAAGCCACATATTAATTGAGTAAGATAAATATTTAATAATTTATACTTCTTTATTAGCTCCTTCGATAATTTAATAATAAAATGTTCCCACATCCTTTTTATATTGTTAAACGGAGAACGAATGTCTAACAACCTTTCATTTCAAAATAAAAACTTTACTTAATTGCAGTTATAATTGGAAGTGGTTTATGCATTCATAATCTATGTACATGCCCATACGTTAAAGGTCCACTCGGTCTTATTATAAAAAAAAACGTTATATAACAATCTAAATCACGAACTATATAATGCCAATGATACCGTTCGTTTTTATTAAGAGAGTTTGCATTTTAATTTCAATGACAATATTATATTTGCGGTAGCAACATTAAAAGTCATTCACGAAGACGTTCAACGTTTAAATCCCATCGCATTTTAAACACAATGAATCTGTTTTCATGTCATTGTTAAATAAAAAGTAAACAAATTAATTGGGGTTTGCTTTTTTTTTCTTTAATCTGACGCCCCCTCGTAAATACGTTATTTAAAACGTACATCAACAGATACGTGCATGTTGTTTGAGTAACTTAATAATAAAGTTGGTCCAGGTTCAATGGCCGCCAAAAACGTGAAGAACGCTTCTGTTCGTTTTACTTTTCATTTTATTGTACACATACGGCAACACTTACTATCGCTTGTGAATCCATCTCTCTGTTTAAAAAAATGTTGTGCGCCTTTCGTAGCCCAATGTGGAAAAAAATGTGCATGCATGCATGATGCGCTCTTCACTGGAAATGAATATCAAAACGTTTTAAATATGTAGAAAATGTACCTATTGTATGTATACATACATATTATATATTAAATTAAAGACTGGAAAGAAGGAGTATAAAGCCTAACTTCACACGAGAAAAATCGATCAACTTCAAATCAAAATAATCTTTCTTGGAAAGTTGTACCTTTCCTTTGCCATAGCGAGTTTTTTTTTTTAATGGGCACAACAAATCAACAAGTATAAAAATAACAAATTATTAAACTGCTAAAAATATGCGCCCACGCCTAAACACTAAAATAAGGGTTAAATTTTCATTTTGCGTTTAATTTATTGCAGCGTTACGTTACTGTCCTGTATATTGTATTTTAATAAATGTTTTGTTTTCATCAGCATAGGATAACCACTAATACAAACTGACAATGAGTCAGAAAGGGCTGTATGCCACTACCTAAGTAGGTAAATTGCAAAATATGGGTAGGAATATAAAAATATCACTGAGTTTCTTAAATTTTGAGTAAACATTAAAATAATAATTAAATAATAATTTTTTGTCAATGCTTTTTGAAATTTAAACTATGCAAATGTACGGTCTACTTAACCCAAATAGACCATAAACATTTTTTAAATATACCAAATTTTCATAATCGGTTGTAATATTTGCATTTTAACCATTAATTCTATTTTTTAGAAAATTTCGTATTATATGAAAATTATATACCCTAATTCATATGCTTATTTCGAATTCATTATGAGTAATTCAAAATAAAATCAAAGCAGTATCTGTTCTTCGATTCAGTTTGGCAGTTTTACAGAATAGTATACAAATATCTATCCTCTTAATTGTATAGATGCACATTTTCTTGGAAGTCTACTGAACCATTTTCTTTTGTGCGTATTGGTTTACTGAGGCATTATTTTTTCAAAGGGTTGTTTATACAACACCCATTATTATACAGTCTCTTTTAAACTGGGCACTATTTCTTCTATTCATAAAAATGCGTAACTAATTTTTTAATAATAGAATTGACGATTTTGTTATTTATTTTAAATCACTTCATAATTCAATAATCCAACATTAAAGTAAATAATAAACAGAAGAAATTTCTGATAACGTGTTCTATTGATATATAGGTACCTAGGTATATCGTAAAATAGACCTTAGACGTTCTTCGAACTCCCCTATTTCCGTTCAACGCCCCTTCCTTATATCTACCTACGTCATTATGTAATAAGCGAACCCGTTCGTTCAAGCTTCGGAATGCGGAAGGCTGACCGTCAAAAGATAACAGGGTAAATAACGGTACAGCCCCTTCTCTTCTTCAGCTAGGTTAGTAATCCACAACCCTTTCACAACATCGTTTGTTATTCCTTGACGAACCCTTACGGCAACGGGTTTAGACCAATTGCACTGTAGGTAGTGTTTTAATTTCTTGTAATTTATAATCTGAATTACTTTTTTAATTAGAATTCGAGTAGTAATTTAAAAACAATAATGCGCATGATTACGATATTTAATAGTAACATGAAAAATTAATCTGTATGTTGTATGAATTTATCTATTTGTTATTTGTAAGCTGTGTAAATGGTCAATAAAAAACAATATAAAATATAAATACTAATTAATAATAGGAAAACTATTCCATTCCATTCTGCCATTTTTCAGTAACGTGTAAGTTACATAACCTTAAGCGGATCTTTAGGTAAACATTAATAATTATAATTTATTAATTAAATTCCGTCCGTCTTTGAACATTTTACCATACATATATTAGTGGTTTAAGTTTTTTGCTTATGATTAAGTAATTTTTTTTACGGTTCAGTTCAATATTTTGAAGGAATGAGCGCGGATAGTGTCACTGTATAATACGTAAGTCGCCAGTGCATTTCATCTTCAATTCATGGATTCCTTCTCGAATTATATTTCTTCCACTTCTTTTTTTTCTTCTTGGACGAGTCGTTACAAATGGAGAGGAAAATAATAATGACCCAAAGATTTTTTGTGATCGCCTTTATAAAAAAAATCCCAGGAAAGTTGGAAATACGATAGGGCTGCTTTATTTAAACTGGCTGCAGGGACAAATAGCGATATTTTTTCTAAACTGAGTAATAAATACATAAGAAGTTATATAAATCGATAAGGTATTCAACTTTTAAGATTAAAGAAATCGTTAAAATATCAATTTCGTGTAATGTTGTGTAAATGTTAAAATATTATCTAAGTAAGTTTATTGTAAATGCAGTTTCATGTAAATTCAGAATATTAAGTTCAAGATAAATAATTTCTTGAAATCACCAGAGTAGTTTTGTGTATTAGTAACTAAAAATAGTAAATTGGAAGGTAGGCATAATAAAAGTAAACAACGGATGACCAATCTTCAATTTGAATTATCCTTTAATGTCTGTGCCCCGTATAGATTTAAAAATTTTAAAAAATTGGAAGGGGTGCAATTACTCGCTTGCTCTCGTCATTATAAGTCGCCACTGATAGAACAAATAAGTAAAAAAATGAATATGTTTGTTAATTCGACGTTGACTTATCTTAAATGTGTAACTCTTAATGCAATGAATAAGTAATTATGCCATATTTGAGCTAATGTGACCATTGCACTGCTTATTGAATTCATATCTTACTTTGTTTTTGCCAGAACGTGCGTCAACAACAATAATAATTAATTTTTAGACTAGACACTCTGCCAGACGTATAAATCCGATTTGTTTATATCATTCACGCTATCATAAAAACTGGACAGTGTCTACGTCGAGAGACGGTCAGCCGGTGCTGCTGCTACAGCCACAGCTGCATTAATTTGCTGCATAGATCTACGTATTAATCGCATATAAATTGACGCAGATATATTTGCCTATCCGTAATTTTCAGGTGTTTGTAATTGCACATGCATCAAATGTTGAATTATGATTTTTTAATCGCAGCACTTTGGCTGAAAGAAAAGGGACCGCCTCCTTTATTAACAAAATGAATGCAGGTAATTTAGCAGGATATTGTTTAAAGGATTAGTGTAATAAAAATTTCATATTCCACCGATTCAAAGTCTAAAGTCTAAAGCAGTTGGTAACAGTACAATCTTTTAGTTTCATATGTATAAACTTTCCAATTTGAATCAGTGGCGGCTCGTGGTCGAATACGAAGGGGGTTCACAAAGTTAGTAACATGTAGGTAATATCAGAACATGAAGCGTATTTCACGATGTTGTAAATGCACCGCAGGCGAAGATTTTTAATATTTTTAGGAGAAACAAATACTTATGGCATTTAATAACACAATAAATAAAAACCTTACGTTTACTTATACAGGAAATCCATTCGTCTATGTTTTGAATTAGCAAACACACTCAACAGGATTACCGGCAAAAATCAGGCACGGAAAGCAAAATAATGCGTTTAATTTATTACACCCACACAACCGCGAAGTTTTTTTATACTGTTCTACTTTAAACACACGTTTGAACTTTTTATTTTTTAAGGTACACTCTTGTGTCAGCTGTAGTTTTGGGCGAGGTTTATTTCGAAACGATTTTGAAAATTATTTAAATTTTCTTTAATATATTTTACCGAACACGACTCCATCATTTACGTAATATTTTAATTAACACCTATTGTGCAATAAATTGTGCGTCATTTACAATTAGTGGACTTTGAACTCTGAAATCTGGACATAATTTTTTCACTATCGGTTCCTACCAACACTAGCTTCCAGAGCCTTTAAAAATGACTCGTACTGGACATTTTCACCAGGTGGCAGGCTGGCAGACTAACCGAAGTTGCAAAACCCTGGCAGAATGTCGGGTAGCCGTGCCGACGAGCACGACATTATTCCGGCTGATTCCGGCTTCTCGTGCAGTGCACCTAAACGCTTATGTTGAGTGTGTTTTATCTTCCATTTCACGCGTCCGACTACTTCTCTCTCTAACACATGGACATCAAACGGAGTATCGCTCACGTGATATGTTCAGAATCAAAACTTGAACCAAAAAAGTTAGGTGAAGTCGTCAGCGACACAACAAAAATTTAAATATTTTCTATGGGTTACGGGTTGGTGTTTTGTAACTATGAACTATGAAATGGTAAAAGAGATGTATATTATACGATAATCATCAATAATATAATAAATATTAAAAGAATAAAATTATATGGTGTAACTAGTTCAATTTTTAAGGGGGTTCACTGAACAAATGCACCTACGGTAAAACCGCCACTGAATTTGATTAAAAAGCCACCCTGTAATCAACTATTAGTTGTTATGCACGTTCAGTAATTTAAAAAATTAGTAATCCTTGATTAAAAATTCCAATCAAGCGACAACATCCTCGATACCGAAGGCTTAATTTCATCCTTTAATTAGATGTTCCAAAAAGTCCTATCATTGGCTCATATTTACAAATCTATCCTATACTTATACAAAAACAGTATTGACGCATTAGTTTATGATAAAAAATTAAAAATTAAAATATCAGAATAAGCCTTCCATAAAATTATGTTTAAGGATTTTCATATTTTAATTATTAAGCACCTCATCAGAAAATAAAATTACGTGAGCTTTTGTGTTTAGACTTTAACTTAAAACTTGGCCTTTTATTTTGGTTCCCAAGCGGAAAGTTTCGACAATTGCATGTGATGTGAAGACAAGTGGTGGTCAATAACTTTTTGCGTCGCCACAAGTGTCGAAATATTCAGATTTTTAATCGACCACTATCAGTGGTCATTGATTCTTCGTGGATGCAGAACAAAACGCGCGCAACGCGAATTCGATCGACGTTTGCATTCTAATGTCTCGGTAATCAGGCATTTACATAATGATGTAGCGTCTTGAGGAATCACGGCCCCAGGAAAGGGTAATAAGGTGCGTAACTTTTCTTTTTGATTTATAGACCCGACGAACATGTCGTCGACTACTTCCACCATCTAGACCGTCGTCTTCTACGTGCTTTTGCTAAGTATATACCTATCGATAGTAATACGAAAACAGGGCAATTTACTCAAATAATTTTCCGCAAATGGACGTTAAATACCCGCGCGAACATGCATCGCTCATCGTACTACAAGACGATTTTAGCGTAGCACATTCATTTAACCACACACGAGATGTATTAGATTGGGCGGAACTGTTCCTGTCCATACAAATCAGGTAATCAGGGTAAAACGGAAAATGTTTTCCTACGGTTTATACTTGCACACTTATTGAATCTTGTGAATTGTGCCTTTGGTGACGATGAGATAAGCTAGCCTTTTTGATAACGTTGCCAAAAACCGTTAAATATAATCGTAAATCGTCTTCGTGCAAAGTAAGAAGGAATTTACGAGAAATTTTCCGAAATATTCCAGAAAGATCCACGATCGCAGACAGTATAAATACATAAAACGTTGATTAAAGACAGGTGATATAAAAGTGCGCGAAAGAAATAGTAAACAGTGATATAAATGGCTAGATCGAGAAGAAAAAAAAATTAAATACTTAAATAATTTTTACTAAAAGAATCGTTCAAATACAAAGGGTACTTGTACCTAAATCGGTTTGGTAACAGTGTTTCTACTAGTGAGCACTGATCAAGCAGAATTTGTGTAATATTTTGCAATAGATTTATCTAAAACCTTCACATTATTAAGTAATTATAAAACGAACACCATCATTGTTAAGGTTAAGTAAAGTGTACAGAAGAGTGCGACGTTATATTATCATTTTAGATCTGCTTGACTTTGCTTGTCTAAATCGATCCCAATGCCGCAGTTTCAATGAAAAAATAGGTCCCCGAAGCATTAGCATCGATAATAATGACTGCTCGTATTAGATGCGATAGGATGTGAAAAAATTAAGCGCGGAAATTAGACCTTCGCGTTTGACATTAAGACGACGTGCAGGCGGTGCTATTGAAATTGCTTTGCGTTCCAAAAAAAAAAAACCAAGACGTTCGTGTAATATCCATGAACAACCAGGTCATTTTGCTCCGGAATATGAAAAAATACAAAACGTTTTTGCTTTATTCACTCACTAGTTACTACGGTCGTAATCTCTGCAACAACTATCAGATACCCTGTGAATTTTTCTATTTCTAATCATCCTTGGAACTTAATTATGACTATGTGGAGATAGAGTTGTTATATAACTGATTGAACATCAACTACAATTTCTTAATAAATCATGAAGGTAAATGATATGTTTCTTAAAAAATCCATTTTTGAGGGTTTTTATAATTCAAAATACATAAATGCAAAAATTGCAAGAGAAGATGGTAACTAAATTATCACCCCATGAACGACCCTGTGCATAACATATTATATAAATTTATTTAGGTATTTTTAAAAGATGTTGACCTTGGTCAAAATTGAAGAAACGGTGCCTCCTCTCCACAAAAAGAGGGATAAGCACTCAAATTAAAAAGTGCAATAAAAAACGACGATCACGTAGAAAGAAAAAGTTTCTCGTCTGAGCTCACGCACCTGATGCAAACACACATATACACATGCACAGTGCTTCGTTGGTTACGAACAAGGGTCGAACATCAATCAAAAGGAGGGCTCCGAGATAGGAGGACCTTGCTATTCACTTCCTTGATATAATCACGATCGAAGCTAAGGTCTCTCGACAACGAGAACGAGAGAGTAGAAGACGGACATGAAAAAGAGAAAGAATTATTGGGGCATAAAAAACTGCGATGATGATCCGATAATGTTGCCGACGACGTAGTCGATGATGTCGCAGGGGTTGGTTAGTTGGTTGGTTGGTTGCTTGTTGGTTGTTGTTTCTTGCGGTTTCGAAACTGAATATGAATTGTAGATTTTATTCCCACACTTCTCAGTCTTCGTCTCTGTTCTTTGCGTGGCCAACTGACCGACCTCCTTGGCCGCCTGCCACATTTTATTTCTCGCATATACATATTCGCACGGTGGACTGATGTTTTCGATGCATCAGGAACAGTTGTTAGATTATTATTTGGATGGTTTTAGTGGCTGAACGACGAAATTTATGAAGATTCACTTTCCTTTGTTAGCGACGCTGAAGCGAATTAATTGTTTGACCATATGAACGGGACAACCTGCTACAGATTGCCTATCACAACTTCTGGGTTTGGTATAATAAGTGTTATATCAGTAGCGGTTCTTATGTACCAAACGGAAAAGAAAACATTACATTAATTATGTAAATAAGTAATTGGAAAATTTCTGAACATTAATTTTTTTGAAAATTAAAGTATTCGACTGTCTAAAATTATTTTAAATAAACATTACCATTACAACTGGGGCTGGACGTAATAAAAACAATAAGTAATGATTTTAAATGATGGCCTAAACCCCTAAACTAACCACAAGTATGCACACCATCTATGGATTTAAAAAAATATTCGAAATGGTCATAATTTTCCTGATATTAAAAAGATTCGTGGTTTATTTGTTTGCAGACAAAATGAAACATGTTACTTGTTTGGAAATGCGTACGTATGTACGTATGTAGGTAGCTGTTCTGAAAATGGACCGGCGTTGTAGTCATTGTAGTTCGCGGCTATATTACGTATAGGTAATAAGTAACCCTCTGCTGACTATATCTTTGTTCTTTTATTACCCGTCGACATAAAAGGACAAAGAATTGAAAAACTTGAAATCATAATTAGATAACTTAAAATAGCCGTCCTGCAGTAACACCTGCTACACTGTTGTCATCTGGCTGCTCATCCAGATATTGTGTTATTGTTAAAGTACACATGTAACTACTCAAATTTATACAAGGTGATTGCTTATCAGATATTTATCATTTAAAAATTTAGGCTTTTTTAACATCCCATTTTATTTTCGGTACTAAACTAACTCTCCATTATTCAGAAAATTAGAGAATTTAGACATACTCATCAGAACTAGACAACAATGCATTATTAACCTAATTTCTTTTTGTTTGTTTGTTTGTTTATCAAAGTTCTGTAGGAAACCCTCTGATTCATTATAAATTGACAGAATCTGAAACTTGAAATTTCATCAAAAACTAGAACGCATTGGAAAATAGTTATTTAAACAATAATAAATTAATATTATGCCACGTTTTTGGAGTGAACTTCTTCTAATTCTATATAAATACTTAAGTTCTTATGGTTACTACATGCCAAAAATTTGTTATAAATTTTTAATATTAATAATTAACATTTTCATAACTTATTTCCTTTTAAATCTTACAGTGTTTTCATATTAGCCATAAAAAGTTCACAATTATTTCTGGACAATGACTATAAGTTTGACTTCAGTTTTTTTTATGGACACTGAATAAACTATTTTATATACTTTTTGGTCCGCTTTTAACAATTGTACATATTTCGGGTTCTAATAGCTTAATTTAAAAAGAATTTTGCAGAGGCTTAAGTGTTTAAGTTAATAATAAAGAAAAATGAACACATTCAATAAGTGGTTTTATGGTTAAGTCTGACGGTAGAAAAAGCAGACACTCTGTATTTATAACTTACTTTGTGCTAGCATTGGAAGATATAAGGTATGGTTCTTGAACGAGTAGTTGTTTGTTTCGTTCTTTTTCGATGTTAATCCTGAGGAACGCGACCGGGTAGTTCGGCATGCCATAATAAAATGCCAACTATTACGACGAGCGCCAATATTAAATGCGCAATCCTTATATATACGGGGCATTTTTTTCGAAGATCTAAAACGTATTCAACCAAATTTGGCTTAGCCGAGTCAGACGGACAGACGATGCATTTAGAAATCACGACACGAAAACTGTCCACGAGCTCAATCTTTGCATTGTTTCTTTCTCGGAAGGCACAATTAAAACGTATAGCAACATCTGTACGTACGTTCGGACTCGCTTTATATGGCACTTGAGTGAGCGCTAAGTGCTGCCGAAATGGGGCGAGACAAAGGGGTTGTTATCATTCGAAATGGGTCGGGAACGAATTACATATTCGATAAAAAAGTTTATGATATAATTCGCTTTATAAAGGGATCGAAAATCTATAGCTCGTTTCAATCCGGTTGGCGTGCATAACAATCTTAACCAGCAAAAGATACAGGGTGGAAACTTCACAGTTGTCAATCATATCATCATTCTTAGTTTTTTGATCTGGACAAGCACCTCCACTTCTTCGTATCGTGAGCTAATCTTCACATTTTCCAAAGGCTAGTTCGTACAACCAACTTACATCTCTACCTTTTTACGAACAGTAATATAGTCTTAAGGTTACCTTTACACTATTTTTGCTTCTAATGAGCCTCAAATAAACCCGTCATGTTAATTATCCTACTTTTTTTATGCTTCCTCATTTCTAGCCATTTGTGTCGACAATATTTTCATCGTTCTCTCAAACGTTTCAAAAATTTTCTTTTTGGCTGCGTCCATCATCCACTATTATAATATAATCAATCGTCCTTGAACACAAATTAGTAACGTCCTTTGTGTACTTCAATCGTTTTCAGGGCGCCCTGCAAGGACATTTTTCAGAGAGCCCATATATATGGGCAGGTCACTGTGAAAGATTCAATTGTATTTCGAAGTGTTTCACTCTTATAAAGCTCAGGGAAATACTTAAATATAATTTATGTTCGAAAATATTAAGTAAGGTTAGTTCCAAGTTCTGATTTTTAAATTTGTATATGAAGTAGAAGCCGGTTAACATGTTCAATTTTTCCTTTCACTCTACTGTCTAGTTCTCCGCAGTTAGGCACACCACTAATTTAAAAAAAATCAGTCTGTGATTAACTGTGAAAGAAAATGGTGTTCTATTGTGAAGTTACTAATTTACAAATTACACAATATGCAGTCTCAAAATGGATTCTACTTAAATAAGTGATGGGAATAGTATTATAGTAATTAAACCGTATGTAAGTTGTCTTTTTATTTAATTTTTACCACAAGGACTCAATATGTACCTAATCCAGAGATTACTCTATAAATATTAATAGACAATTAAACAAAATTTTTTAGGGAATACATCGATAATCATTTTAATTTGAAAGGGCATATACACCTACTCATTTTAGAAATAATTTTTTCTTTAAAGAATTAATGCGTAAATCCAGTTCATTTAACTAAATTACTTCCGTAAATAATTAATCACTATATAAGGAGTTAACGTCAAAACAGGTTTAAAAATGGGCAACTTTCGCTTGTTAAGAAGTATTCGATAATATTTTTTGATTGCCTTACATACAGGTAAATATTAGGAAGTAATAAATTATAAATAGTTACGTTGACTACATATTTTCATTATATGTGATTAGTTGGCTGCATTTTTTCAATAGTTTATTGTTAAAATTGGCAATTAAAAAAATATAATCCTCGCCAATCCTTGGCGCCGGGTAGGAGCTTAACAATTATTTTTCATAAAGATGTGTATTCCCAAACGTTTGAAAATGTGTCTATTTTTCAAATTTGAATTCTTACACTACCAGTGGGTATTTATATCACTAATTTCCATATTTTTAAATTACTTTTTCTATTAATACAATTTCTTCACTTCTACGTAGTATCAAACGGGAATATATTATATTTTCTTTGTAATAATACAGACATGAAAATAGTTTTTTACGGTTAAATGTAGGTACATAAATTTATAAAAATCATAGAAAAACCCAATCAGATATTAAAATTGAATGAAATAAACATTAAGATTTTGAAAAACCGAATTCCGTTACAGAAATTTTATCCGACCTTGGTGAAAAATAAATGTATGCAATAACTTTGAGCTTTAGCTTTTTTATATTCATTCATTGGATTCCGGTAGGTATGTAATTTATATTTCAAAATAATCACTTTTAGACTGCCTACTATAAATTAGCATAGGTACCTCATAATTAACTGTGAATATATATTTGTTCCAAAAAGTCAGCCTACTTTTGAGCTGCTCTAGTTGAATAACCATTTCATAAACAATTCCTAATAAAATTCTACTTGTGTGGCATCAGTATTCACGCATCATCAACGAATAATTATCTTACAATTTATATTCATGGTTTGCAAAATTTGAATGTTATTTAATCCGCTAAAGGGTATAATAATATAGTTTGAAAAAATGCAATATTTTCATATATTTTCATAATTATGTATAGGTACATGAAATGTCAGAGATCCGGTCGGAATAATTTATAATTTTTGAAGGTTTCTTAAAACACGATAGGTATCCCAAATTTCTATTTTTCCATCTCAGAGTCAGACACCCTTTAATTTATTGTGGAATTTATAAAAACAATGAAGCTAGACAAATAGTGAATCTTGTTGTTTATTTTAAAATTTCCCGACTATAATGAAGATGCGGTTGCATTTTTTTAGAGATTAAAAGGTGAAAATGTTTGTTTACTTCTTATACCACACTAAATTAATTTTTTTCTAATTGAATCTAAATTCATATTTCGATAGCTTAGTGGTCATTGTAATCGTAAAAACCAATTTCATTATTTATATACAAAAACAGCTTCTCTGTGTTTGTCAGCCTTTTCAGAAACAATAGGCGATGACCCCATTATTTTACGTAGGTCTGTACATGATTGAAACGTTAAGTTTGTTTATTATAATGTTATTATTGTGAATATTTGATTAGAATTTTACTATAAAAATGTAAACATTATTGTTTGATTTTTTTAGTAGAGACTAAAGCATTGAACAAAAAACTTTCTCCTGCGTTAATTTAGAAAGTGAAATCACCAACCACATGCTTAATTTACATATTTAAGTGTAGTGAATGATCGCGCGGCCGATAATTTTTAACTTCATCTAAAGAGAAATTACGATTTCCTTGAGACCAGTTTGTAGCCACTAGTTATAGGATTGCACGATACTTAAACGAATAAAATATTGTATTATACTTTGCATGGTACTTGCAAAACATTTTCTTTTAAAATTATTCCTTTCAAATAACATATCAAAGTGAATCCTTAAGAAAACATTGTAACTCCTAATATATTCATACCAAAAGACTACATGTATTAGTTGTATATATTCCTTGACATTTTAGTAGTTACTTTAAACCAATGACGAAAACAGATACTTATTTCTTATTTATTAAAAATATAATGCGAAAGAGTCTAGGAATACCTACCATAATGATGATATTGTAACAAAAGAACCGCTAACGGAAATAAGCTAATATTTAAATTCTAAAATAATGGAATGTAAACTCAAAATAAAATTGAATAATGTCTCTTAATAATCAAAGCAAATCTTCATCTTTTCAATGAAACAATTTTATACTAAAGCACCAACAATCAAAGTAGAGAGTCAAATCAAATGCGTCTGTATGAGGTAGCTACCCAAACGTTTAAAGAAATATAACAAAGATAAAGATATTTACAATAAAAACAGGGAGTATTTGAGTGTATGGTCGAGGTATCAAAGTACCTAGATGGAATTATTTTATTTCTGGATTTACTCTCCAGGCGAACGAGTGTAAATCGTCTATGAGAAGCTTTGATTCAAAAAAATTTAACAAAATACTATAAAGATTTGTTACAAGTAATGCCTTTTCAATTGAGACAAGATGAAATATATGATATTGTGGAATTTTTCTCATCTTAGACGCCTCCTGAAACTTTATTACCTACTGCATTGAAATGATTATGATTTCTTTGATGGCAATAAGTGCCTCATTAACAGAATCTTCATTTCCTTGGCCCCATTATCCATAGAATGGTTAACTGCCGTATACCCATATCGTAATATAGTGGTAAACAGCAATATAAAAGTAGATTTTCTCTAATCGGGAATTCTGTGGCCGCATCTCGTCGCACCGTTGATGGTCTAGACGAGCACCATTACCGGGACGTTCATCGTCCATCGATGCACGCGGTCTCGTTTTCTATGAATTATTTATAGGGAAAAATTTGGCCGAACGGCCGAGTCGGTTGGATCACAGAAGGAAAGAGAAAGAACAAGCGGTTTTGCTCGAAAGCATCCGCACGTGCTATAGTGCGCGGTGGTTACGCGGCGCGGCGCTCCTTTTGAACCTTTTTTTAGCGGAATCTCGGTCCGCGATGGTGAATCCCGTAAATGGTGCTTATTTGCCAAATTCAAATGCCAATCAATTGTCCGCCAGCCCATTACGGCCGATCGAGGAGATTCCTTGACCAAAATCGTTTGCTGGGGAGACGAACGCGAGTTTCTTCTTTTTTTTCTCTTATCCAACAACCGCGACATGTCGTTAATATTTTAGCCGAACAAACGGGTATGCTGAAAAATTTAAAGGAGGAAAACGAATAATTTTATAAACTTTGCCTATGAAATTTTCGTGAAATTTTCAAAACAACATGACCGGTTGATTAGGTTTTATAGAATACAATAGTAAACCATTTGTCCATGAAAAGTACTAACGATTCTACAAAGAAATACTCAGGATGAACTCAACGTAAACGTTGATTTTTATTGAAAGATTATAACCGATTAAGAGTATTTAACATTTACGTTTCACAGGTATAAGAAAAGCAAAAGGAGATCTGTGTAACTGAATATAGTAACCAAAATCCCAAATACTTTAAGAAAATATATAAAACTAAAAACGCGTTTACTAAACGTTTAGACACTCGGCTAACTCCAAGTAATTTCTTGCAGAATTTTAGGGATGATTATTTTGAAAACTAATTTCACAAATATAGTAAAATTGACTGTTGAAGTACCTTTCCTAATTATATAACATTTTACAACCTTTTTAGCACAGAAGATTTCTTGAATGACGAATAAGTGGCAAAAACGACAGATTTGGGCTGTCGGTCGATCTTTCTGAGGTACCTACACAGCCAGGTTCTGTGGTTTTGATCTACGTATTACCATTGTTAACTTTTAAATTTATAATACCCTCCGGATTCTACTATCTATATTTCTGACTTTACTATAATTAAGTTTCGTTTTTTATTAATAATGTTCACAATTTTAGAAAAAATTGAATGATAATTAAAGGTGAGCCTATTTGTGCAAGTTGGTTGTTACACCCACAAAACTAACACATCTGGTTAAAAAACGTTATCCCTAAACTTTATTCTAGTTCATCATTAAAATAATGTTAAATGTAAAAAATAATCAATTCTCAATTACGCATTCAGGAGACACGTATCGTTTTATTATCTTCCCTATTATCATATTCCTCTAATGTTTAATTAATAAAATTTGTCTTTGCACTTTTGGCTTATGTTAATTGTAAGAAATATCATCTGTCACAGTCTGATGCATAATTTCGTCAAAAAATTCTGCAACGTCTCACCCTAATAAACGACGTCGTCGTAGTCACTGACGATGGAACAAAAGGAGACGAAAAGGATTATTAAGAGACCTCACTGTGAAGCTTTTTATTGCACCCGAGTACTTATTATATCGGATTCTATGTCTCGATGCCTTTTAAGGGCACGCCGCCACAACTACCGAACGATGTCTTTCGTCTCCCACTCACTGATCGTCGCTTTTTAAACTAGACATCGGTTTTTTGCTCGCACGTCTACTTATTACTGACATATTGAGGTCTGTAAATCCTAAGGGTGAATAAAATAAACATAACCATTGAAATTACAATATAGGTATTAACTACATTTAGAAAAATATACTTTAAACGTACCACAAGTTAGACAATTTTGAGATATAAGGTACATGGGAAGGTACATCCTCGCAACAATGAAGTAAGGTCCTGATTATAAATATATCGATTTTGAACTTGCTGGCTCTTATCGGCACACCATAGAGAGGTCCGAAAAAGAAGCCTCTCAAACAGAAACTGCTAATGAGGACTAATAAAGTCAAAATCAGAATCTACACCAGGAACCAACTAGGTACTATTTAATGGCTACCTCATTGGCTCAGTTTGGCAAGCAGATGTCTGTAATTAGTTTAATTAAATAAGACCCAATTAAACATCAATAAACCCCCACTGGCGTCTTGCTGCCTTTCTGTGATTATATCTGAAATATGTAGATACCAAGAAACAGTTCGTTCGGGCCAGTGTAAAGGTAGATTTAACTAATGCCTCTGATAATATCTGAGAATATTATATTTTAATGAGTGTACAATTAATTTTTTAAGTCTACTTTATGAACATATTTTAATTTAATTGATTTTTCTAACTTTTGGAATTTCGTATTGGATATGTTATTGAAGTGTTAAATTTCCTCTATTAAAGTTCTTTCGTCAAAGATTATTGTCCAAAACCACATTAAAATACATAATTCGATTGTAACAATAGCTGCAGCTGCCAAATACCAGAAAGAAGTGTTTAAATTACCTTTGCCCCGCGAGATCATGTAAGGGTGGACTTCTATTAATTAACCGTTCCTCCATAAGCTTATTATTTGTTCTTCTATGGTTGCGTTCACATTGTTTATGATGATCAAAAAAATAAGCAGCCCAGTTCTCCTTTTTTTTGTAAAGTTAATAACCCAACATATTCTGTTTTCCTTTATCATTTCAGTTATAGAATTCATCTTATAACGAGAAATCCTTGTTGATTTTCATTTTGAGCAAACTATAAAATAGCAAGTACTAGTAGTATACGTAAATTAGTAAATTAATGAATGAAATATAACCAATTTTATTTTAAATGAATTATTAACTAATCTGTTTTGTATTGCATACAATTAATTAACTTTAAAATATTTTATGACGTTTCAATAAAGTAGCAATTTAGTTTACAAAAGAACGTGTTCTTACAAGGTGTTAATTTTTTAGAACTTACCTTTTAAATGACAGTCTGTCGCCATGGAATTTTGCTCACTAATTCAGATATGTTGTTGTTTATTATTAACTTAAAACCTATTGAATATTTGAGTGTCCTTGTCTACTAAGTTTAATCTTAAAATGATTCTGTTTACGGACCTCCAACAGTTTAATAAAATTGGTGTTCTAGGTATGTGTATAAATAGTCACGGTCTAATCATGAGACTAGGGAGTGCAGACCATACGAAATTTTAATAAATAAAACATTAATAAAGATAGGTACATGTTTGATTAATTAAATATTTTAGATTATGTTGAATACGCGTGCCGCACAACATAGATTTCAGATTTTCTTATAATTTATTATTTCCTATCATAACCTAATCTGACATATAAAACAAAGTTTTGAAGTGATTGAGAAAAAAATCAATCCAATTTTAGTCAGTTTAAATTATTTAAATTTTTTACTTCCACCCTCTGCATCTCCGTTCCCACTTAAAAATATTTCTTCAGTGTTCTTCGAAGCTTACCTCTACACCTCTACCCCATTTTCCTAAAATCCCAGAATGGCCCCATTTTTCCCGATAATTTATTTTAAGTATATATAAAAAATGTCATCGATATGCCCAGAGAAATATCTTCTTCGACCTTTAAGTTTACCTCAACACCCTCTCTTCAAGATATAAGAGCAACACATGTTTTAAAAGTACAGAAGGCTTTATACATGTAGGTATACGAATAATAATATATGTCGAAGAGAGTTGCCATCGCAATCGAACGTCGATGGTAAGCTGCATGCCGAGCCATATTTGTTATTTGATAGCAGTCTGGTAGAGCATCTACTAATTTGGATTCGAGCCAAATTTGATACACATTCTCCGTTTGGGTTAAAGACGAGTCCAATAAAAGGGCTATTTGATGTGGCAGTATCTAAATAAGAAAACGTTGTTCTTATCTGCTAGTCCGCGGCATGGTATTACAACCAATGCTATATACATACATATACGCGAAGAGATCAAGTTATCCGTAAAAAGATAGAGCATTGTTGCCAGACAATGAAAGAAATTCTGCTGCATTACTACCATCGTCAATTCGAAATTTTACGTTTATATTTTAATTTTGATATACTTATAGTGAATGTCTTCACAACTGCAATAACATAAAGATGCTTTTAAACAATATTCTTTTTTGACTGTCAAACCTGAATTACGATTTTGTACACTTTGGTTCTCATCAGCACGCCTGTCACATTTCTCAATGATTAAGTGCAGACAATTTAGTGAACACCATCAATAGAAATTTGCTTCTTAGTATATGATTGATTAAATTACGTTCAAAAAAGTTATTTTCCAACAAGGATATCGATTTATCATGCTGGACCCTCGGGAAGAGAGGTCTTCTAGCTTTCCAGCTTTTTTTTACTGTTAAATCTCCGGACACAACGTACCTCCAATCTCTCCAAAAACATATTGATTGTACGTTGGATTATCGTTTAAAAAAATTTAATGCTCGATTAATATTCTGTTTTGACGGTAAGATCATTTAATTAATAACAAACAACAAAATAAAAGGTAGGACACGTAGAAAAGCATTTTCGTGGCAACATTGCCTGCTGCCAACAATATTACACCGAGTAATGCAATTTTCTGTTCAAGAATGGTGTTGTCTTTATGCAATCTGACAATATTTTTATTTTTACCTTTTAGTCATAAGCTTGATGGACGGCCGTTTTACTTTTTCTCAATTGCTTCATAAGGAAAGTTACCGGTAGAATCGTGTTACACCTAAGGTAATATTTGGAGCAAAGAAATTCCAGGATTGTTTACTAATTCTACTCTATATTATTTATACACAGGTGTAAGGTATCTAACAAATAATACTTACCATTTTTTTTGACAACAGCGACTCTCTAATGAGAACAACTGAGCAATTGCACCCCTTAATTTTTAGACCAAACAAATGAAACGGAGACCATGAATTGTAGACCGTGCGATCGGCTTTTTAGCGTTCAATGTTATCGATTTTTTAATGACTAATAATGTCAGACTGTGTAGATTTTATTATTCAGGATTAATTTCAAACAAATACCTACAGCTCCTCCTACGAAATAAGATCCGAATAGACGGATGGCCGGTATCTATAAGGGTTCCATTTAGAACCCTACAAGGTAGCTTTTAATAGTATAGTAACACTTGATTTTATGAAATAATTGCTGGTATGTACCTAGTTTGTATATAAAGTAATAGTTAGTTTTATCAGTAAATTAGAAGAGCCAGACTTATTTAAATTCAAATCCAACAATTACTATGCGCATGTCATAATTAACATTAGTAATTTTATTTTATATTTATTATAATTTTCCCTCAATTTAATAATTTAGCTTTGCTTGTTTTTTTTTCTCGGGTGGGATGATTGTTTAGACTACTACCAACTTGAATAAATGTACTATTCAATTTTCATATTTACAAAGATTCAAAATATATAGAAAAATGTAAGACAATCAGTGTCTCAAAAAGTCAATTTACGTCAGGATAAATTAATTAAAACAAAGTATATTTATAGTACTTTCATTAAAATTCCGTGAACAGCAAATTTAAATAAAAAATGCATGGATATATGCATAATATGAGGTTTTTAATTGTAATTTTACTTTTAAACATTACTTTTGGGGTCATTGAATATATTAAACCCGGATAAAAAAGGAGAACATAAGCTTTTCTAATTTAATATAATATAATATACTTTATTTAATTTTAACGTAACACAGTATAAACTTCTCTAAATTCTACGGCTTATCTAAATATCATAGCAGGTAATATTTGAACGAAATAAATAGTCTTGTAGCACATTAAAGTGATATTCTGCGTGTATGTTTTAAGTATTTGCATTATGAATGGATTTGTCCCATGAACTTACATACAGATTTAAACGACATTATTTAATAACCATCGCCCTGTAAATTTTAATAAAAGTCTGAGCTCCTTTATTTTAATAATTAAGTGTTACAATTTGTGAAAATTATGTGAACTTGATGGGAAGAGTATTAGGTATGATGTAGATATAAAAGGCGTATGTGAATAGGTGGTACGTAAGTGTGTCGAAATTACTGTAGTGAGTAAATAAAAACAAGGAAGAATTAAAAAAATACGATTTATATTACGAAAAAAAAATAATCAGTTATATATGTACAAAATAATTAGGATAAGCGAACACGCATAGTATATAGCCTTCCTAAGGAACTTAATCTAGCATAAGTTAACATAACAAGTAGTCAATAATTAGTATAAAATCAACAATTGTCAGTCTTGGGGCACTCCAATAAAGAGCGAGGGTTTGGTGGTAACTAGAGTGGCAGTGCATTATTTTTGGCGGCGACGTCACCTGAAACAAAATAAAATATAAATATCACAACAGTATCATATTCCCAACAACAACAATCGGAATGATTAAAAAATGGAATAAAAGTCGTAAGCACACCCTTTAGCCTAATACCAAATTAACAAATTAAAATATGTAGCACATATTACAATCAAGGCTTATTTATACATATGTTCCCTACATCAACTTTCATACAAGTTGTTTATGTTGTTACCAGTAAACTTTTTTTATAATTGTATGTAATTGAATGAACAATTTAATTAAAATATTTGTCTAAAAAATGTCGAAATAAATCGCAATCTGGACTTCTTTGCCAATCGAGTAAAAGTAAGGACAAGCGCGATCGAACGTAAATAAGCATTAGAAAGAATCCTTAGGTAGATATCTACGTGTATCATTTATTTGTTGTATACAATTACGTACTTAGAGTTTATACATATATTACGATGTAGTAATAGAGAAGACATTATAGTATTTAAAATGATTTTTGGGGAACGGTGGCCATGGTCGAATTGCCTTGCCAAACGAAATAGAGAAGTGGTACAGCGCCTCAGCAGCACTATATAGTAATGTAGTGTACCTATAGCTGGGCTATATACAATACATTATACATATTTAGTTGGTCTCTATGTAGTGGTGGTGGTAATAATCGAAGTGCATTATTATTTGGGTAAAGGCAAAAACAGGTGGCCTTGCTTTTGACGTGTGCTATTGCAAAAAATCGGCAAGGACGCAACACGCCGCGCCGCCTTGGATACGTTAGCGTACAGCGCAAATTTTGGAGATTACCATGACAGTGCATTTATAAAACGAAATTGATTCAGAAATATTTCGGTTGATAGAAAATTCTTTGTAGGAATAATACGTTTACGCATTATACGTACACACGTATAATGTTGGTTGATGTAGGTAAAAGGTATTTATTTGCAAGGCAAAGTATCCTAAAAACCCACCACTTCCGGCATAATTCATATTTAAATCAGTTATGTTGTTACGTATTCAATATTATAATTAAAACGAACTCGTGATTAACTAGTGATCATTAAGGAGTGTTATATGATATAAAACAAATATAAACAATTTAATAAAATAAAGAAGACTGCCTTATGTCATTTACATTTATCAGCAGTATTAATTGAAACAAGTTAAGCCCTGCTTCTTTTCAAACTAAATTTCGGAAAATTATTTTCTCAAAGTGACATATTATATCGGCTTTGGTCGATACTTTTCGATTGACCGGCACTCCTAAAGGCACAATGTAAAGCACCAAAATAAGAGAAAACCCCGAAAAGGCACATCTACGACATAAGAGCGTTCCGAATACCCCAAAATGACTTAAATCGGTAGATTCCTCTACGAACAATCATGTAACAAACTTTACATTCTCTATTAATTAATCTAATATATAAGATTATATACCCAATTAAAATTCATCATGATGTAATTTTTATATTACGTACTGTCTCTTTCTAACTTACATATAATGAATGAATGAATAAAAGTGTTAAAGAAGCGGTAAAGTTGGAGGTGCAAAGTATACTCTCTTCGGTCAACAATTTTAAAAACCGTGACGTCTAATAATTCTTAAGTATTTTTCTTGTTGGTACCTTAAAAGGTGTGCAAGATAGATAAATAGATGCTCCCAACTTGAGGACACCATTCGTGATAGAATCGACCAAAACTCGATAGACCAGTCAGTCCTCTATAGATGCCGAACTGGAGAGATGGATTTGCATAAAAAATGCCTGAACACGATATTTAGCCAGCCGTACACCAAATATCCAATACTACAGCAAAGATTAATCTTTAATATGGCGACAACTATTATGAGGGTCGGTGGTATCCCAAATAGAGGTAGACATCAAGAGGTACCTACTACAATGGTGAGGCATTGTCGTTAAAATATTTCTAATAATAACCTTATTTTATGATACTATGCTGTGCCTGCGGGTTTAGAACGGTGTCCTTGAAAAGTGCAATAAGGAAGCAATTTAGAAGCATACCGAGATCAAATAATACCCACGACCATTTATCTGTCTTAAAAAAAAAGAAACATTATATTATTGATGTTACAAATATCTGTACTTATGTTTGCGATCTAATCATAAAAGAATTTACTTTTAGTTAAAACTGATTGAAAAAGAAAGTTCCTTTAAAATTTTACGATAAACATTTAACATTTTTAGGCTTCGTTTTATTAGTTAATTTTTGCATAATGATGTAAGCAAAATCAAGGTAATACACGTGAATCAAATAAATTTCGGATTGCTGGGACGCTACTGAGTTAGTTAAATGAAGTGCAAATTTAACTTATTGTAATTCAATTACAAACGTGCACATGTATCTATGTATTCGTTCACACAATCGTACGGGTAATGTATTATATATAGGAATAGAGTTCGACCTCGCGATTATGCGTGTATATGCATAGTAGTTTTTAATGCGATAAAGACGTGCTCTCACTAACCCTAAACCGGTGTTATGAATACATTATTGGCCTAGGCAGGCGTCTATCTAGTCTTGACCTTATAGTTTTCTAGTATATCTTAAATGTCACTAGTCGGCATTATATCTGCATATTATGATTCTATAATAACGTGACAAAAAAATACACTTGAACCTCTACTAACTAACTGCAGTTCCTTTTTTGCGTAAACCGTCGTAAGCTGCTGCTGCTGCTACTAGGCACACAGTGGACGGACAGACAGGCGGGACGTGCAAGATATTTAGATTAGAGCATTTCGACGATGTCGATTTTGATGGTAATAGTTTCTTAAAAATGTCAAGAACGCGATGATGTAAGTACATTTAAAGTCACGCCGTAACGAGCCGTCCGTATCGCAAGAATTATAATTATTGCCATTAGTGCATCCATCTTTCGAAAAGTTGTTGACTTTTTCTGACAATTACCTGAAAGTTCACGTCTTCACATTCATTTCTGACAATAATTGAAACAATTATTCTTCATACATTCAGTTCATAAATATTTAAGCTGGAAAACAATTTTTTGTTAAGTATTAACAGGATATCTACATGCACAACGAAGTTCTTAATAAAAATTCGAAATTCGAGTTGTCTTTACATATTCACTTACTCATCAAATTGAATTTTATTTATGAAATGGTTTTTCCTGATATACACCGACATGTGAAAGGAAACTTCGGCTTCCGAACTACAACGACAATAAATGAGTGGAGTTTCGCATTAATATTTATAACGTAATTATAAATTCAATTAAAATATAAATTCGGTTAGGTTTATTTGAAATTTTAAAACTGGAGTTACGTGCGTGCCGTATGATCGTATGAATAATTCAATTAAAATAATGAATTGCAAAAACAATAAAATTTCAAAAGAAATTTTTTATTGTACCACTACATTTGTTTCATTACACAGTGATGAATTAAAAAATTAACTAACCTACAACGCTATTTATTTATTTATTACAATTAGTCTTAAAATATAAGGGGGGAGGAAACACTTCAAAACTAAACTAAAATATATTTAATAAAGGTGAATAATTGCAGTCTATTTGGTCGTTTAAAGTAACATTTTGTTTGATATTTCCATTAATTATTAAACTTTCTAAGAGATTTAGTTTTAGAATTAATGAATACTACCATAGTTTTATCAACAAAAAATAGATGATTGAGCTTATGCCGAACATTTAAATAATAGTAAACTTAATTTTAACTTATAAAAGTTTGAAACTAAGTTTCAAACAAAATGTTACTTTAAACGGCCAAATAGACTGCAATCATTCACCTTTATTAAATATATTTTAGTTTAGTTTTGAAGTGTTTCCTCCCCCCTTATATTTTAAGACTAATTATAATAGGTATATAAATAGCGATGTAAGTTAGTAAATTTTTTAATTCATTACCGGATGAAGCCACTGTGTGGTGAAACAATTGTAGTGATACAAAAAAGAAAATCTCTTGTGACTGTTGTTTTTGCAATTCATTACTTACTTAATGGATAATTTTCAACAAGTGTTAGCTTCTAGTATCAATAAAATGAATGAATAATTTTTATCTCTTTCGTTACGATTTGGAGTGGATTATCTGCAACACCTTATTAAGCGTTGCATTAATAAATACCTTTCCACATTAATTGCAAGATAAACAAGGCAAATCGATTCCCCAGAGCGCGTTCATAAAAAAAATTACACATACTAAACCTGCTATTATCTATTTGCTTCTGTACTTATAGTCGTTACCCTTTCAGTTAAGCGATTAAATAGCTATTATTAACTTTAATCAAGTGGATAATTAACGAAAAGATATAACGACGAATGTGGTGTCTATCACCTCGAGATACACCTAATATTTAAAACAGAGAATGCAACAAAGCGGCATTTTGTTATTTTATTATTATATTAATACAGCAATTTAAAAAATATTAAGAGGATAATCGTTTTGTAATCTTTCGAAAACTTAAACATACATTTCAAAATTGATATATTTAATGTCTTTCACTACAAATAAACAAAATATCTATTTATAAAGCTTGTTCGGTCACTGTAACGAGAATTATTTTTGATTAACTAATGGCTGTTTATTTCCTAGTATTCCTTCAAAAACCCCTTCGAAATTTAAAAAGGAAAAATCTAATATATGACTCATAAAGTAAACTTTAAAAGTAAAAGCGAAGTTGGGTATGTTATAGAGTGAGATGCATGACGTTTGCATAACTGATGGAATAAAGTTCATTGTTTGAAAGTGACTTTCTAAAGATTCAGAAATTCCTTGTTTGATACGTGCAATTAAAAATCGATTTGCACACTGGGATAGGTGGGCAAAGGTGTTTTTTCTTTTTTTTTTTTGTTCGCGGTGAGACGATGAATCATGAAATTTCCAGGACGTAGCTCCTCATCGGTAGCACAAAGGAGCAAGATTATGTATACAGGAAGCCTATTAAAGTACTTCACGTGATTAGAAAATGCATTTATCTCGATGCAACATTGAAGTGAACGGCGGCGCAGTCTGTGCGTAAAATCGACGTCAAAGTTATGACTGCAAGATTATCCAGTTTTAATAGGTTGAACCGCAGTTGAACTCTTCCGAATGTCCGGTCAACGTACTCGGAATTAAGCCATGTCATTCATGTGGTAGAAGCGGTGATATTATGGATGTAACAGCAGCAGGAAGGGTTTTGTGTCTGTGGGTTAACTGAGGTTGTGTCGGAATCCCGGATGACGACGAGAATGAAAAGCGAAATGACAAATAAAGATGATTTACACGAATTAGCGTAGGTAGATGGGCGGTTGGGTCGAATCGATTCCGCGCTTCTCCTTCTTTACAAATCGTTTATTCCCGAGTGTTATTAGAAGAGATAAGAACAAACGGCCGAGGAGTTGTGAGCCAAGGAGCCCGGCGCGCGGTGTCAATGATCTTTGATACCTACAATAAAAACAAGTCAACAGACGAGCTGTGTTTTGGTGCCTTCTCAACGTGTACATATGTTAAACATGTACTTCATACATCACGACATTTTACGTTTGTTGAAGTTCGCATGTCGTCAAATGCCAGCATCTGAGCTAAAAAGCAAAAGTTTACTAATCGACTATCGTTCATGGCAATCATAGGTACGTACGTTGGTACGTATTCGTTTAATCTAAGCATCCACTCGCTTAAAAACTCATCCGTACGATTTCAGTCAATTGTAGATGGCACTTAAGTATACTATGAATTAGTAACATTTTACATGCTTTTCGAACAAAAATGCAATTAAAACTTTATTTGACTTCGATAACTTATTGAATATTGCTATACCGACAATTTTTACTTCTTTCTAAAAAAGTTATCACTAATAACAAATCTGTCTAATATTTTAGTTTAACTTGTAATAAATAAACTGAAATAACCGCAAACTTCTCCTTTTTATTTGCCGAGCATAAACGCGACATTGAAACAAAAATAGTTAATGAATTTTCCAATAAAAGAAAAAAAAACACTTTTGAAGATTAAGCGTTGGTTTTATTTTGACTTTACGCAAGGACGACGCAGCCTGGACTCGAACAAGTAGGTTACCATTACATATTGTTTAAAGCGACAAAAATTGGTCAAACCTGTATTTAAATTTTTGGTTCTGTTAAGGTTACCTCACGTGTTAACATAGTTTGAAATTCAAATTTATGGTTATTTAAAATAAGGAACCGGTTGCACAAAAGCAAATAAATAAGTTTTTTTTGCTTTAAAAATTTGAATTTAAATGGACACCAGTAACCTACCGATTAAGATTTTCCTATTATGTTACTTAACAATACAGACAAAGAAATTGCATATATTTCCTGTCCCATCATACTGATTTATTTTTCTGAATAAGATGATACGAAATGATATTTTTCGGAAGATAAGGAAATGCCAAATGCACATTTACGTGTTAGATATACAAACAAAAAAAAAAAAAAAGAAAAATTGGTTTTGGTTTGTTCGGGCCCACCGCGAACTCATGTGCAATATGTCATGCTGCATGCAGAGGCGGCCACACCGTGGAAGTGGGCGTCATGGGTTTCACCAAACCGCGGTCAACAACCGTACGTACGCTCGCGAGAAGAATATGCGGAAGTGTACTAACCATATTACTACAAGAAGTGCGCTTTGGCTGATGCTGCTTCAGTTTTTTTATGACAATTTTCTCAAAACTTCTACAAAAGCAATGTAACAATTTTAGACTTACCGGAATCTCCCTTTCGTGGTACGAAGGTGGAAACAGCGGTCGCCGCCGCCGTAATCGTCGCGATGCCACATCTCAGTAGAGCCCCGTCGGGTCCAGCCCCTTTCCTCCGTTGTTGGCTGGCATTTTTTCGTGTCTTCTTTTTAAGAAAACCACAAAAAATTTACGGATGTTTGATTTGTTTAATACAAGCCGGTAGGGTCCAACTGCTTTCCTCCGTTCATTTTTGTAATGATAAGATAATTCAACAACAAAATCTGTAGTTAAAGGCCCGAAAGTCCGACAAGTTGACAAAATATTATTGTTTTTGAAGCGAATATTAATCGACGATCTGTCTACAAAATAATACGTTCAGATGCGGCAATTCGTAGTGCGGAACTGGTGCACGCGCGCACGAAACGTCAGAGAATAGCCAGGCTGCGGATCCGAGGCTTGTTTTAAATGCGCGCAGTCGATTGGAGCGTACTGGTGGTGGGGGCGGCCGCCGGGACGCCAGCCATGACCCACTCACGCTGCCAGTGAACCCTTTCGCGAATTTGTTGTTGTCCTGGCCGGCCCGGAGTTGCCGCGAATCCTCCGGCGGCTCCGGATCACGCATCATCATCCATCATCTTATCTACAACTGTGCAACCAACAAACAACCACTGATAGGAATACAATGAATGAAAGGGATGCGATTTTGATGCATATTATTTTTCCATACCAAGCCAAATGAAAAATATATATTTTTGTTTATATTATGTATATTGATGTCAATGGCTTGAAATAATAAAAAATGAGTCCTTAATAAATAAATTAAAAATTATGGTACACTCTTATTTGCGTACAAGCAACGAATGAGTAGGGTGAGAGGGTAGGTATACGTAGTATCATACCACCTAGACTTCTAGAGCCTACTTCAATTTGCGTACAAAAACTAAGTAGGCTTAATTTTAATATAATAAGTAGTACAGATAGATATACTTACTTCAATCATTGTATTACAAAGTACCTTATGCATGAAGCTTAAAAAACCAATATTAAATTGATTCCATTGGATATTAGTTTGAGTAGTAAAAACGAGATAAAAGCAAAAGTATACTGAACTTAACAATTTACTTATAATATAATTATTTTATATTTATCATCACACGACATATTCTTGGTTCAAGTCAGAAAATAATAAAGTATATCTGTCTTTGTTGTAACCATGCAGAGAAAGTATGTTCTTGGAACAATAATATCTACAAACGTCCATGTTGCGTTCTCGTTTTAATGCACAAGAAAGAAACATATTGCGTATATTTTCTAATAAGGTTATGCGATATTCGAAATGGAAAGGGGTGGTTAGGACTGGTTGTTACATTTGACATTTTCTGTCATTGTGACGGTACATTCTTTTTTTAACTCCTAGTTTTTGGCAGTTATAGTAAAATAATTTTATCTTTATCATCATTTAACCTGAGTGAGGTGAAAATGTTGATAGATGGTTAAAATATGATATTTCAAGTATTAAAAAAAAATTGGTTTAAGAGTAGTACTACATCCTATGTTTATTGCGGTACTTCAAATGTATTACTTTTGAAATACAAGCACCCTAAACCATACAAAAAATTAATGCTTCCTTCGTTAGATTCTCGTATTCTTTACCCATCCTCAAGAAAAAATTTTTAACTAACTAAATAGTAATTTTCGCGTTTCGTTTTTGATGAATAAAAAAATTTTCCTTTTAATTTGGAATTTGACGGTTATTCATAAGTTGTCATCAAGATGCGGCTTATAAAAACTTAATACATATGATTAATAGAAAAGCCCTTCTGTAAAATTAACAAATCTGCCGATTGCAGTAATTTGCAGTTTGTATTACATGGCAGGATTTTCTCACATTGACTCACGTCACGGTGTACCTGTACCACCCACATAATTTCTACCGGCTTTTTAATGATATTCAATACAGTAGTTTCCTTATTTTTTCCTGATTCATGGTTAAGGTCATGTAAATTAACTACTGATTGTTGCAATTAATAATAAAGGTAGGTACCTAATACGTAAAATGTCAATGAAAATATTACAAACCTAAAAAAAGTAGATAATAATTTATAATGAAACTCAGTTATGAAAGCTTGTTTCGTTTTCAAGGAGACATACGTATATGCCCGATACGCTTAATTTGGTCATTAGTGTTTTAATTTTTACAAAATTGCCGAAAAGTGTGTAAAAGTGTTAGTATAATGTTACGCTAATAAACATGATATTATAATAAACATATAATGGAACACTTTAATGCATAAATTAGTTATTTATAATACATATATGTATATGGACTCAGTTTATGATATTTATATCATACAATAATTATGGTAGATGTTACTTTTAATAACTATAATGGCGCAGGTTCTCGTTTAAAAATTTTCTTATCCAAGCCCCAAGACCTGTATCTGTTTCGGATTAAAGCGTTATAATCTCACTTTTATGTCCTAAGAAAAGTAAGATTTTACTGCTGTCGCTTTCTAAGCATTGAAAATACACGTGTATACGAGTAGCTATACAAAGGTACGCGTACATGCGTTGGTATATGTACATGTTGGTTGAATACCTAATTGACATTTATCTCTATTCCCTTACCTTTGCTAACGTTCTTTTACTTGATGTTTGTTCTGGGACAATTATGGAAAGTAGCACTTTCCCTTGCACACAACAGTTAACGGACTGAATTCCTTGCTTTTTTTCTTCGCCTGCTTTCTCGCTAATGCGTGAAAAATTTTATCATAAAGTAATATCAATTCTATTGGATTAGAGAGAGATTGTCTTTACAAAAATATTAGTTTGAAAAGACGAGAAATTAGTCAATATTTTGGTTTTTGGATCGCCTACCAATTCTAGTAAAACAGTATCAGAAATTCTTAATACGTTGGGAGGCCAAAAAGTAACATCCCAACATCCACTGGAACATCCTCGATCTTGAAAAAAAAGGAGTTGATTTATCTTAATTTCTATTAGTTAGAAATAAAATAGTTGAAAACCAAAGTAATTCCCATATTTTTTTGTCACAAGCCGAACTGTCTGTAATTCGTTCCCAAAACATTAGAAAAATCAGTTTTTCCTCATTTTGACTAAGAAACTTGGTAATTTTAGCGCTCTTTACCTTTTTACAAAAGAAGTACAGAATTCAATCCTTGACAAAAATAAATTGCAAGTAAGATCCACGTTACTTATTCTCACGTTATTTTTCCTCTAACTAGTAGGATTCGAAACAAATCCATTCCAAATGTTTCCCAAAATAGTGAATTTGGTATACATTTTTGGATATGATCCTATGGACCCTAAACACAACATTGAAAGTTGAACTTACCGCTATTTTGTTCGTTATATTTCTTCAGTTTACGACCGTTTGACTATATCATCAATAAATGTTCTGTTTCTGTGTTTCTTTGTTAATATCGAGTTACATTACTGAATCAATTCTTTCCCAGAAAAATAATAGATAAAAGAGAGTATAGCGCATAATTGTACACGTACATTTACATGTCTCGTTCTGTACCGATAAGTAGGTGATGAGAAAAATATAAATCATATAGTATACCTAGCATCATTCCTGTCTCTCCATACAATCTGGAGGCGTGTTCAGTGTATTGGTATATCCATGTAGGTACATACATAGAATACATACAAACGTATGTAGATATAAACCGGTCAGGTAAAACCTTAATATACAACGACAGAACGCGGCATTCTGGAACAATCTCTTTGGTCCACAAGAGATTCATAGGAAGTAATATCTTCGAGAGGTTTAGCTTTCTCATAGCACTGTCCCACCGTTCGCGTTGCCATTTTCATACGTACCGAGTATTTGCACACGTGTAGTTGTACACATATGTACAAATTACACGAGCATAGTTTGCTAAAAGAGTCGATGTGAGTGCAAACGAACACATTGAACTGTACGAATATTCCGTATTTCGATTCATGAGAACCAACGAGATCTAAACATACATACACATCGATGGCAGAAAGAATTTGCAAGTATTAACAACCCAACGCGATTCTGCCAAAACCACTTTCAAACTGGATATTAAAGGGTTGCAAAAACGATTACCATATACGATGTTTTACTGAAAAGTGTTAACCTGGGATGGGCATAAGTTTTGTTCCAATGTAAAGCGCATTCCTTTGCGATGTTACATTACCTATGAATGAATGGACAAGTTTTTGCTCTTTATTGTAGGATGTAGTTTCAGGCAGACAATGCAAATTTGGAGCATCCCAATATCATTAGTACTTAACAAGAAAATCATAAGTTGCTAAATAATTGTGACTCCGAGGAATTATCTTTCCTTAGGAAGAATACATCTCGACGTGTGTATGTGTGCGTTACATGCATACGTGTGTGTGTGTGTGTGTATGGGAACTGCGAAACTAGAATGGCAGATCATTGACCTCGCGAAGTTAGTGGGTCAGGGCCCGAAGCGGCCAAAGACCTTGCGGTCATTTACTTATTTGTAACTCATCCGAAGATCGTCTCATTTTAAGGAACGTATCGTTCCTTTTGTTCATCCTTATAGTCTTTAGCATCTTCCCAAATATGACGAACAAGCGCCATCAAAATTGTTCTTTGTGCTTGCTGCCCTACCTTATCATGCACTCCTTCCTCATTCCACTCACTTTTAGTACCTCAAACAATAAATGCTAATTTTCTATTAACGAAAACCCAAATAGAACTTATATTTTGTCACGTATCTATATACTTTTCAAGTTGTAGCAAGGAAACATTTACTTCCGCTTATTAGTGTATCATCAGCACTGATCACTGGATTGTCCCATACTGTCATCCAAGTTACATTGCATTACGATGCAAAAATTAATTTTAGCCCTATAAATTTCCGTATGGGATTTGTAGTAGGTAATTCTACTTGATGAATGCTCGGTTTTCTATGTAAATATATACAACTCACAGAGAACACAATAAAAAGTTAAAAATACCATATTCCCTACTGTTTTGGCCTTCTGTTCTTAACTTCAATTTGACTAAATGCAAAACCGAATGAAAAAAATTTAAAGGATATGTTTTTTGTAGAAAAATTCCAATCAACCTTCGCGCTAATTATTGTAAATTATGTAACATAAAACCATTGATACACATTTGCCGCGTTTGTCACACTTATGACGGATTTTCCCAGTTGGTCATGCTCAGTTAATATTAAGAATCTAATTGTGTCTTAAAGTGAGAAAATGTACCTTTCCCAAGTACACATACGTATGTATATCTATTTTTTAATATTAGTTCATGTTTCCGAAAATAACGTATCACTTTAGACCCTTTTTTAATCCAATGACGTTTGAAAGATCGATCAACCTTCATTTTATCTGTTCTTTGGGTTTTTCTACCTATTTTTGTTTTTTAATTATTTTATAACTTTCTTTTCGTTCAACAATACTATAATGAATTTCTGGTAGGTATAAGACTTTTCCGTATATGTTTGACATTGACGCCTATAAAAACATATTTTAATTATCATTAAATAAATTAATATGAAATATGTTTTAAAAATAAGTATGCAGGCGTGAGAGATATCATGCAGATTCAATTGAATATTTACGTGGTTCCTTTGTGGTGAAGTAAGACGGCGTCCCTGAATGTAATGTTTATATTTGTTTTGTTGGCCGATTAATTTCCTGGACCAGTTGCTTCATCGCAGCACCATACGAATAAGCATTAGCATAGGTCAGGTTGAAAGTATAATCGTTTCCTAGTACATAGACGCGAAGAGTGTTTGGTAATTCAATAACCTTGCAGCAAGGACACTGATCAGTTTCAAATCGAAAACTGCACTAGTTTTACCTCTTTTTTTCTGTTTCTCAATCCGTAGAACCCTTTTTAATCACGCGGTTGCTGAATGTTCAAATCCTACCAGATAATAAATCTCACAAATCAAAAGAAATTCCTATAATAAGTTATAAGTTTTTTTTATAACGAACTCTGTAGGAATAAGAATAATTGGAAATGTTAAGATATTTTTTTCTTCAACTATTGAAATCTAACAAAATACGAATATAACTGCTTTAAATACTTGTCTAAATTTACTTCTTTATGCAAAAAAAGAGTAAGGGATGAGGAGAACTGTGCGAATCCAAAATAGTTATCATCAGAGGTTATGTGGATACACTAAATTATTATATTAGTTATACCAAAAAAACATTTGTCTCTGGGCCATTGGCAGTTCTGTAGCTTCGCAGCAACTTTTAAATCAGTTACCTCCGGTTGATACTTTTATTTTGATTATTAAATGTATTTGGTTTCCAAAACCCTCTACGTAAAAAGACCAAAATTTTCCTTTGATGCTTCCCATAGTTTCGAATAAGGCGAAAACTACTACTTTTATTATTTAACAAATCTATTATAAATTTAATAACGTTGTCGATACATTTTCGTCTTTTAAGCGCAAATGATTGAATTGTTCGTTCCCTTATTGATGCAATTTAGTGATAATGCTTTGTATAAAGTCATTGACCTGAAAAATTGAAAACACACGAATTTAACCTAAGCATTTTAGGCTATTATTTTGAATTCGTCCGAATTGTGGATCTATTTCGAATTTCAAATTCTTTAATTATTCCATTTGTATTCTTCGAAGCACTGTAGTTAAGGTGTTTCCTAATGGTTCAAGTGAATCCACTTTGAATTTTGTAATATTATGGCATAGAATTTCAATTTTTTCATACTTACCTATGTATAAAATAATGCATCAATACTTTATTTCAAATAAGTGTGGAAGTATTTGATAGTTTTTTTTTATTGTCGTATTATTTATAGTATTTCGGTAGGTACACATCGTGTTTGGCGTATGTTTAGAAATATAGCTAGTTTTTTCATGAACTCGCTACTTTTGGTCATATGTTTACACACCCAGTCATCAGATGAAACATTTTTATAGGTGTCTAACCAAATTTCACCATTAAGTTGTAGTTGGAGGAAGATTTTTCATTTTACTTCGAATGTTGTCACAAATTTTTTCTTTGTAAAAAATAATATATAACATGTTGTACGTTTTTGTTGTATTTAACTATAAACGGTTATCGCTGTTTGGAAAGCCCAAGTTGGGAGTATAAACAACCCTTTTTTATTATCTGTGTGACCAAACAGATGCTTGACCACCAACATCTCGCGTTATTGCGGTAGAATGGACAAGAGCATGTGCCTTACTTGCTGTTGTGGTTTGACACGTCGGTCGGTCGGTCGGTCGGATCGTCCATCGAGACTGTAACAAATGGACTTTTAAAGACGTGCAAATTGACCGTACAACTACCGCCGCCGACACGGCGTTCCTCAATAGGGATTATGATGAATATGAAGCGAAGGGCTTGTGTTAATTGGGATGACATGGTCCGGAAAAAAGGTGTACACGCGCGCCTGTTCACTCTCTACACACGACCGCGCGCTGTTACACAAGAGAATTCGGACAAGCACATGCCAATAGAGACGGACATGCAGGACACAACGGCACCTTTGGTGACGGATTAGTCCCGATGTCCACTTCGTTAACATGATTTTTGAACATTTCAGCTGGATCCTTTTATTCGTATTTCAATAGTACGAAACAGAAAAAAAAAATTTTCGAAAGAATTAACTATTTTTTATTGAATGTTTCAAAAATAGAATAATCAGATCTTTGTATGTATTTACAAAGAACACTTCTTTGAAAGTACCCTAGCTATACGCGCCAAAGAAATGGTGATGAAGATTAGCTAATTTCTTTGCGGTCTAAGTGACATCTCTAAGGAAGATGGTGATCCCACGCTTTAAATTTACTTCATGGAAATACTTTATACCAGGGACATTATTACCTATAAGATCGCCTTCAGAACCAATCAGGACTCATTACCACACATATCTCGGAAATCATAATCATACGACCATATCATATTATTAGGGAGTTAATTAACCACAGGTTCCGTATGGAAGTAGGTAGAGAAGTGAATTCCTTTCGTTTCTCTTTGGTATAATCTGACCAAGATTCTGGTATTATATTGCTTCTGGTTCATACTTGTCCAGGCTATCATCGTTGAAATATCCTGATGCAGCCATTCTTATTCGTGCATATTAATTTTACGCAACAACAGTATCCATAATTTCTCCACCTTTTCCCTATTATATTTTGTGAGCAGTAGATGGAAACTTCACCTATATTTTGTATAATAAACTCGTGATATTTGTTAGTAAAGTATCTAAACATGTAATATGCAAGAAAAACAGATGCATACATCAGTTGATTAAGAAGGAATCAAATGCATTGAATAGGGAATCATAACTGGTTTGCCGAAATACCTGTTTGTAGAGAAGGTTCTTGCTGGATAAGTATGAACGATGAAGTAGTTTTCAGGATATAATACTGGCAGATTCCATTCTTCCATGGTAAAGTGTGCAATTGCTTTGACTTGGAAGTTTCAGAGTTCTGTTGGCGAATTCTTTATTTATAGTCTTGTAAGTATGTTTACATATGCGTATGTATAGGAGGGCGATATTTGCATGCCATCTGAGGCTGAGGCTAAAAAGGAGCTGTGCTGTGTACGCTGAAGGAGGTGGAGGTAAGTAATAAGCGCAGGCAGAAAAGTAAGAGAGACATGGCAAGGCAAGGCATGGCAAGCCGAGACCTACTTCTTCGAAAGGAGTCAATGGCCGCGCACGTTCAGCTGATCGCAGGTTCGATGACATAGCGTCACGACATGGCGACGCGCGGCTTCCTGGTGCAGATGTAGGTCAGGTCGCCTTATGTACTACCTTTTGTCTCGCAATTCCTTAGCCACACGTTCTGCCGTATTGCCAATGCGCGCGGATTCGGTGCCGCGCCGCAGCTTTGCCGCTGCTGCTCCTCCTGTTGATGCTGGCAACGACGAGGACGACAGCGCGCTCATGACGATGACGACGACGACGACGACGGCCACGATGCGCGATGATGGTACATGGTACTTACTGACAGTAAAGAGCAGAACATCGAATCGGCACCAATTGATGGGAATCCAACATATCATCACATCAGCATCGTATGTACAGGAAATATGATGCCACATGCAGTTGTAAAAAAAGACAACAAGGAGATTTGCATAACTGAGGTCATTAATATTGTAAAAAACTCCATTAAATGTTTCAGAAAACAACTAAGCAAATGTGTATATCATTCAATAATCAGCATGATATTGTGAGCAGAAGAGGCGAGATTATATGCCAGAAATATCCAATTAATTTGATAATGTGATTAAATAAGAAAATTAAACTTGAAAAAGATAAAAATCTAAGGAAGCAGTTAATTATAAAAACTACAAATGGTTTGGTCTAACCAACAAGCAGATTTTTTTCTGAAGTGGTGCGATTAATTGACAACATTGCTAAAATTTTTGAAAACCAGTTTAACAAATAAACAAGGAATTTCTTTACATAATTACTGCAATTTATAATAGAATTTATGCAATTATGATACATTATTTTCTGACTTAAACAAAGATGGTAAAGATAAAACAATTCCACTATACCTACCTAATGCATACCACATACGATTATTATATTTGTTTTGTGAGAGATAGCCTGTAAAATGTACGATTCAAAATATTTTTGTGACGATTGTGCACAGACAATAAAAAAAGAGACGGTTCACTCCAAGAAGAAGAAGATCCAACAACAAAGACAACTCAGTTGCAGCAGCACAGCAGCATCAGCCGCAGCCGTGTGGTCAGTATGCGACTGGCCGCAGGTTCACTGGGCTAAGGGTGACTAACCGCGGCCATTGACCTTGCTTGCCGAGCTGCCGTCGTTGGAGCGTACTTCCAAAACATTAAAAGACCACGGCGACGATGTCGAGTTTTGGATGGACGTATCCGACGAACATTTCGGCGATGGGGTCCACCGCAACACCCAGCAACGAACAAGTATCCACGGCCAGCAGCCAAGTTAGCCGGGATCCGATGAGCAGTGTAACCCACGGTTCGACTGGGTGTTACGAGCACGCCGAGTAGCGCGGTGGCCCGACTTTTATATCCGAACCCATGAAATTATCGTCAAAGTGCCAAATATACAGGGTGTTTATTTATTTGTTTTTATTAATTACAATATCTGCCCTTCTATTTATTACCCCAAATATACTATATAGATTAAGTTTTTCTCCCTATATTTCCTTACAGCCCTTGAAGAACACAAGCAAGCATTAAAAAAAATATTACAAACATTCTTCCCATATTATCATTATTTTAAGTACATATTGTATAACACTAAATCACCTACAATGAAATATTTTCGATTTCATGTTCTCCTAAAGTGAATGAATGTTATGATTTGATATAATAAGTCACCCAGTGGAGTTTTTTATTTCAATGTAAGAATTTATTTAATTAATTAAAGTCAAAGGCAAACAACACCAGAGATCATTTTGAGAGATTCCCGTGGAATTACGACGCCATACAAGCACAACAATGAAGTTCAAAACTGCGGCCGTTGAACCCAAATAGAGTACTTCCAAAACTCTTACAACGTGCATTCGATGTTGGAAGTTTAAAGACATTACGAACATAATAAAATGCCACCAAACGTGAGATTTAAAAATACGGCGCATCTCTATATGTACAAAGAACGACTGCGTTTCCCATTAAAAAAAAAAGATATTTTTATCTCGTATTAAACGTCACACCACAAACTTAGATTAGTTAATAGATACAAATTACCGATACCGGATATTTTGTTAAATTTATTCTGGTATCCGCTTCTAAACTTCATAAGAATCTTTAAGGAAGTGCGAATATACGATAAAAATGTCAGCCCGAGAGTTAAGTTCAACAAAGTTCATCTGAAACCGGTGGCACCTTATTTAGTGTTCAAAAAGCGACAACAACAACCAATAATGTTTTATATACCTACCTACTTTTACAATGTGAAAATCCACGCGATCGGCTTCGATTTCCGGTCTTTTTAACATCCGGAACAGTTAATTGGCAAACTTTCACTGCATTTCACCGCTTTCAAAGTGCAAAACGAAAGATTCGAGAAAGTGTTGTTAAGTGCCAACCAACTAACTACCTGTTGTCGTTTTCGTATCATGTGAGCATTAGCGCTTTTCCAAAGGATTAACCTCTGCAGTCCACTTATTTTTTGCATGGTGAAATTAGTCCGATCAACAAACAATTTTACATGACATGCCTAAGAACGGGGTTTTGCTGATTTACGATTTCGGAAAATTGTTACACCTAAGTAAATAAGTACCTACGGATTGAGTATAATATTATTTATGGTTTACGATTGGTCTTCAACATATTTCATAATTTACAATATCGAAAAATTCTTGTAATTTCATAAATAGATAGGTATGTACCTAACAGGTTAAAATACTAAAAGTTTTTCGGCGTAAAATCTTATTGTGCCTTAATGGTTTCGTTTGAATAAGTGCTTAATAACAATCCCCCTATTGAATTGTCATCAGCCAACCCTGTTCCTCAAAAGTGCGATTTATGTTTAGGTATTATGGCCATATAATTTCCACAAGAACCACAACCAACAAAGTCTTCATTGCTGCTCAGGCAATGTTTGCGGAGATCGTAAATCAAACTTAATCCTTTGGGCACGTACCTAACCCCTTCTCGCCATGACCATTTAAAGCTACTGGCCACACCATAAAGAAGTTTACTGCTTGCAAATTATCCATAATCCTTTTACGGTCGAGCCGTGATAATCTGAATAATAGAGGACCTGCTGTTTCGCCCGCCGAAGTTAGCACGCACCCACTGGTAACCATTGTGGTGCCAAAATTCGTGCTTGCTAAAACGACTTCCTCGAATATAATAACCAGCCGAACAAATACATACAGTCGCAGAACGATGTGCGAAAAGCTAATTTGGCAAACATATAACTAATATGTTTTCCTACGCGAGTTGTAGTGACAACGATATACTTGAAAATACCAACTCGGTTAATGGTACCAACATACGTAGTATAAAAAACACAAACAAGTGGCTAGATTTAGTTTCAATCAAAAACTAACATCTGCTGATGTTTTTCGAAATAACAATAAAAATTGAACACCTAGCTGAAAATAACGAAAACATTATAAACATCACATTTATCAAAAGCAGATTTATCAATTAAAAACACGCATAATGACTCTCTTTTACTGATAACACGAAAACGTTACGATAAAAGAATAATTTACAATTAAAAATAAAAATAAGAATCGGTATTAAGTAATGTATAGAAATTATGATAAGGGCATTTAAATTTAAATCAAATTTTTATCCTTGGGCTCTATGGGACATTGAAGAGGATTATTCAATGCTAATTGTCCAGCAAAACTAAAATAAAAAATATATTTCTTATATCGAATTGAACACTTGGAACCCCCCCCCCCTTCTATCTTTACATTTATACATACAACATACAAATATAGAGTAAATTCGATATGAACGGTTCGATGAATGGCATTGCGTCGTTTATTCGAAATAGTTGTTATACTCTTTTTTTTTAACTACTTATATCGTCTACAATTACCACTTGCATTACATACTGTTTCGAAAGGTACTGTTGCCTTGGCCTAATTTAGATAGGCTATGCTGTCAGCTGATCGCACTTGTTCGATTATTTTAGACGGGTATAAAAAATTAAAAGTAATATATACATGTATGTATATATGCATACAATTAATTATTTATATCACAGACCATACTGGAATCCAATATTTTGCCTTTAATTTTAAAGTAAGATAACGGTGAGAGGATAACGGAGTAAGTTGAATCAAAATACAATCGTTTATTAAAAAATTTATTTCTTAAAAACACTCAACGTTACATTGACTATTTATTGTAAAGCGAACGCAGTCACAGTCTTATGACCTGCGTGGAAGTATACACTACCTTGGTGGATGGTGTTACCTTCATGTTCAGACTGGATCTAATTTTTTATTCAAAGATTCTTAGTTTCTCATTGGAAAAAAACATGTCGATTGTGGAGGTCAAACGCCTATTTTTATCTCTTCAGAACCTCACTACTTAAAATTAAACGTATGTTTCAATATCTCACATATCCAGTTGCTCAAGTTAGTTCGCTTTGTCATTATTAACAGTCGATCTGACTAGGAGTCAATTCGATCTTAAACAGAGAGGCACTTCAATCAGTTTTGTTAACATTTTTTTCTTTTTTAATTTATTTCTATGCTCACTGTTTCAAGTTTAAAGTTAAAAGTTATAGTAAACACTTGAAAAACTCATGTAAAACTAAGGTTTTCGGGTTTTTCAAAAAATTAAAAGTACTTATATATTGACGTAAATGTCTATTTATTATACATTTGCATATTTAAAGAAATGCGTAATTTTTTAATTGGTTCAAGTACCAGATATGTATTAATATTACATTGAGACATTACTCGACACCACAGCATCGAGCAACTATTCATCATCTTTAGAAGAACTGGCAGTCTGCAGCCAACGCACTTTTTTCTATTAAAACGCCTTACGCTTAGTTGCCTTTCGAGTCTAGAAGTTAATGTTTGCAAAACAGACCAAAGAATTGCACTTAAAGAATTATTAGTTGGTAAAAACCAAATACAATGTAAGCTTTTGATCGTTAAAAGGAAACAGCATGATGAATTATCACGCACCTATCTGGATATTTTCAAAATTTACTTAGGTATTTCACAAAATAAACATAATTTATCTCTGTTTTACAACAAATGAAGAAATTTCGTGTAACAACGTATAAAAACTTCTTAGATGGCTTTCTAGTGCCACCCTCTGCTGGTACAAACCAATTACCAAGATAACAGTGATGTTAGCCGCAAATTTGCAGGCCTATAACACTTTGTGTTCTTCACAGACTAGGAATGTGATCACCTGCCTGTTTACGTTAACTATTTTTGAAAGAAGATTATCAGGATGTCGTTAAATTGAATTTGATTATGATAAATAATACATTAAAATGTAAAATGTATACGTGTATGTATTTTTCACGTCGTTTCAAAATTATGAAAATAATCTTGGATGTAATATCCTTGGACATGCCACTCCTGTATTAGAAATTGAGAACATGTTGATCATCGTTTACGGTTTGTTTGGATTATTTTTATGTTCGGAATGTGGTGTGGTCAGGAACGCGGGTGCATTTCAGCAGCGACTTTCGCGAATTGTATATCGCGATAATGTAGAAGTTACATCAGCTGGGCCGCGAGAGGTGCGATCCGCGGCGTTCATCTCTTCATCCGTACGTACGGCCTTTGCGGCTGACGTCACAGGTGAATGATCCCTGACGTCACGCCAGTTCAATGGCAAATCGCGACCCAGATCTTCTGGCCAGTTTGTGTTACCCAGTATTTATAAAAATGATGAAAAGCGAAACTGCTCAACGTGTGCCTACTGCCATGCATGCATGTGTGGCTTAACATTTATGTGTTATTACCCGGTGTGAACACCATACAGATAGATAGATTTGTGTGTAGGTACTATGTTTGCTCGCTTGTTTATAAAATTAAATACACTAAATGAACACACCCTACTAAACAGGTCTGTAATGTTAACATCGCGCATTGGTCTGACTGGTTTTCCATTTTAAAACAGTCAAAAGTAAAATTTGCTCAAGACTTGCTGCATCTTACATGTGGAGAAGAGAATTTGATCCAACTCCATTTTCTTGATAATGAAATGTTAACTATATTCCCAATAGAATCTTCCTTCCCATTTAGAAGATGCCATATTTATTACAGTCGGAAGGACCACTTTTGGTAAATCTATTAAGATTTTAGGTTGGGTTTTGATTGAGTAATCTTAATTTTATGTGAAAAGTAACTTTACAAAATTAAACGAATATTCCTAGATAACGAAAGGACGTCATTATGTTTTTTTTTTCGTATATCAAGGGAATAATGGATCTCTCTTTCCTCCAGTAAAGAAATTGACTTCCTGATAACCCAACGAATTTTTTTGAGGCCAAATTCACAAAGTTCATATGTCATCATCATATTTAGTGAGCGAATAAATTTGTATTTCTTACTGCCCATCAATATACATATTTCATGTAAAGAAAATATCTTGCACTTTTACTTTACAAAAATCACTCCAGCAGTTTTCCTTTTTTTTTTTTTCAAAAGGCCGATTAATTCAGAGATTCCTTAAATTTAAAGAAATCATTTTCTGGGCCGGCCGTTCTGAAACATTAGACGTCTATTAAAAGTAATTGATAGTTAACAAACACATAGACAGCCACATGATTTTGCAATTTTCTGTGTACATTTATTGCCCATTTTTTGAATGGTAGGTATGCCCGACTCGAGTTAAAAAAAAAATAGACGCCGATGATTGTCGATCGGTTATTTATAAGTTACGTTCGCGAATCAAATTTTAAAAGGCGTTCTAAAAATAGTATCTTTGATCCGTTGTGTAGTCTTTCTCGTTACATAATTTTCAACCGACTTTTAAAATCCAAGCGTTAAACTCCCATAACGATAGTACCTAGTTTGTTGGCGAAGCAGCGATCGGTCATTCGCCCGACTAATCGTAAGTGCACTACGAACTTCCATCAAAGCCCAAAAGCTTATCACACGTATCTATCAAATTAACCGATAACCTGTTCAGCTAGATTTTGGGATTTATTTGAGTATCTCAGCGGCTATTGGATAGAAATACCTTCTTGAATTTCTCATGTGATGGGAACCTTAATGTTAATATCGTTTAAACAATTAAAGGTGTAATTTAGATGAAACAGGGTAAATAGTTAATCTCAACAAAGGGCCCTATTGAACTGTTCGGATCTCAACCCTTTTATTGGCGAACACGTTTCACAATTATTTTCATTACAAATTTTTTTATTTTCTTACATATCACTGTAATAATTCTGCACACACTAGTATCCTCAAAATTCTAGGGTAACCATTCATTCATACAGAGAAAATTGAATTTTTGTGTTTGACTGACCCCCTCCGAGAAGTTGCTCTTTACAAACACTTGGCTTTTCTGAAATTCTCTTGAAAAGTTATAAGAAGTTCATCAACTCCAGGAAACAGCGCTTTTAACAACACACCACGAACGGATAACCAACCTTGAATCGAATCGTATTGCATGATGTTGATGTTACGTGTGTATGTGTACGTTTGATACCGACATACACACGTAAAAGTATACATGCACAGGACCTTCCATTACATAAAGTATATCGTTAATAATCTAGAGTTCGTGCTGTGTGCATATGCGATATAGAGCAAGCGGATTTGATTTATTTAGTGTTCCTGAGGAATTCAATTGATATTTCAAGGACCTGAACTGCACACTTATTAATTTATAGCCCAATGTTTTTCCTTATACGTTATTAGGTAAGCAGATACAATTTTAATTAATACTTTGCAAGAATTGTATGCAAATTTTATTACAAGAATCTGCAGGACTTCGAAGTATGTATCTGGAACCGATTATTTCTAGTGGAGCTCAATTTTTGCAGTTTCTCCAACATCAAATATTCACTTCCACTGGTTGAATTTTGATTTTCGTTCTTTATCTTGAGCCAACGTTCGCATTTTCCGAAAACTAAAAAAATACCACATCCCTAAACATTTGTGAACAGTAATCTTATCCAGATATTTCTCAGTCTCTCTCGTTCCTGATGATTTCAACAGCTCCTCCTGTTTAACTTTTCCTATTACGTTCTTATTCTTAACCTCTTCTATCAACCTAATCATTACTCAAGAATTATTAAACAAATAATTAGTAAAATTGTTCAATCTATTTTAGGGGGTGAGGTACACTTGATGCGTCTTTTGGCCCAATGACAATTTATTCATGTCTGCATGACTTTTGATATTTAGGCAAATAATCTGATAGAACTAGCGATAAGTAAACTGTTAAATCAGGTGTTGTATGAAGATTAGGAAATTCTGCTACATTAAGTGTTATAGATCCATGAACTATTCTTGCTATATACACACATATCGAGTGGACGATGTCTCAAAAAAGTTGGCTTTTAAAAAAAAAACGCATGATTCAAATTACTCTAGAAATTAACTTCTTTTATGAGATTGTTTCTCTGGAATTCTCTTTCAATTTTCAAGGCCCAGGATATAGATATAAATTTTAAATTATGTATAAACACCTCTTAAAGAAAAAGCACTCTAAAAGGTCTGTTTAATACTCCATAAGAAGAATATGTGTAAGTAGCTATAGGTATAATAGTTTGTAGCGTCTATAGTTATATAACATGTGTTTATCTCTGTGTGATCGTCCGTGTAACATCGTAGAAGTATCCGATGGACCCCATTTGCGACGTCGTTGGAATATAATTAACAGCTCGGTAATGAGGGGTGTTTCCTCCTGCGATTCTCCTTTTTTCGTTTAGAATTAAAGACTAACCGCATCGTAATGTACCCATTAAAGTCTAATATATTTGTTATGCTTGAGCGGAGACTGAAATGTGCGTGCTGGAATCTTATGGACCCGGTCTCCTCGTTCGGTCAGATCGTTCGTTCTATCCTACTACGTAGTACGAGTATGTATCGCGGTGCAGCTGGAAACGATTTTCACGGGATTATTAGGTGAATTTTACAGGATACGCTAGACATGTGGGAAACAAAATGTGCATTTGCGACGTGTTATTACTTGCCAAGGATGTGCACATGATAGTCGGTCTTAAATCTTTCACAAAAGGGGGTAATAACTCTTTGAAAACGCTACGTTTCAAGATCGTGATTAAAGTTATACAAACAAGGGAATAATTACATTAAAAAAATTGAAGATTACTTACTATTTTTATTTTGAAAGTTTCAAATCAAGGCAGAAAAAATAGTAAAAATTATGTCACAGTTCCGGCTTAAATGGAAACTGGGACAATTCTACGAATAATACGACCGTTTAAATAAATAATACTACGGTCGTGAACCATTTGTTAAAAAAAAATAGAATTCGACAAAGCTTTGTCCTCCAAACTATGCCTTTAATCCTTTGAGGGTTTAAAAGATTTTTCGTGATAAGTAGTTGCGACTTAGTAAACGAAACTTTCTTTGCATTTCAAAAACGTCAAATTCATTCAGAGTACTTAAAGCTCTTTCAAATTTCAAATTGCTTGAAGTCCTAGTGGTTTAGTTGACGTATAAAATAATCATAGGTTTAGGAAATATTGTTGATGATGGGAAGAAGAAAACAAAATATGAAATTAAAAAAAAAAATTATTTGTACTTTATTCATGCCAACGAATGTATCAATGTTAATAATAATGTGTGTTTTGACTAAATTCTTCTTAATTCGTTTATGTACGGAAATTTCAAGTTATAAAACTCAATATTCGATCTAGCAAGGTCTCATTCGCCACCTTTCACATTAGTCACCGATAGCAGTTGCAGATTCAATTTGTTGGCCGCATGTTGCATTAAATCCATCTCGATCAACCCTTTTACAAACCCCGACTTAATGACTCTCACAAAAAAATCGATCCCGAGTCATTAATTTGCTTTTCCTTTGGTACCTTCTTCCTGAATCATCTGCTTTGCAGATTGCTGTCTGTCCATCCATACGCCTTCTCTAAGCACACGCCCCGGACAGATGCGAAAATATTGAGTTACACGAATTGCAGTCCTTAAAAAACAACCCTCGTCCGTAAAAAAACCGCACGTGGTATTCGTACCTGCTTGCCCGGTGCACCTACCTATCCAAACAATAGAACAATCCCTGAGTAGTTTTTTGCCTAAGTCTACTCTCTCTAGTGCTATTATTGACAGATCTTATTGATCTCAAGGAAGAAAGGGGCAGTAGACAGCAGCGTAAATACACATATACCTATAAAAAATGGATGACATATGGCACGTGGACATAAGCTAAAGCCCGCATGCACATTTTTTTGTTAGCGAAATTGAGGATTATTAAAAAAGGCGGAAGAGGAAGCAGCCGATAGACTGAAAAAATGCTGTCATAACTCCTGGTGCATGTGCACTTGGTGACGTGCTATAATTTTGTCGGAAGTTTCACTTTTACTTCCACAATGAACTTTAGCTCACTACAGTCTATAATTGCATAGTTACACCTTTGTATACGAACTTCAGCATATCGTACCCTGAAACTACTCATTGAAACTGGAAATAGAAAATACACCATGACAAAATTTTAATGTCTGCAGATCTAGACGTTGAAGATCAAAAAATGTTAAACTAAAATAGCGTTCTGAATTTATTACTTTCTCTTGGTGTTCATATTTCTAAGAATGATATGAATAACTATTCTTAAAAACTAAAAATTTAAAAGGGAAAAACTGAGATTAGTTGTTGTATCTTTAACCAAATGTCTGTGTTTCCTTGAAGATTAACTAAGAGTAATTTATCTCAGGAAACATTTCCAGTAATGTTAAGTTCGTTTAAGGCACCTGATTCATAAAATTGTTAGACAACTGACCGTGGCCACGTAAGAATTAACGGTGGGATATTAACCCCAGAACCATTAAGTTTTATAGGAACCTACGGAGCTTGTAATCATGTAAATGAAAGATGGTATATGTTTCTTTGTTGTTTAGAAAACCGGTCCCGTTAGGTTACCACGTTGCTTCCGCATCATAGTCCAAAGCCACCCTCATCGGTTTTTGTGGAAGTACCGTTGTTTCCGGGAAAAAAAGCGGCAACGAGAGACAGAATTTGTTTTTGATGAATATTTATTTTGGTCTCATGCTGGCCCTCAATGACTGGCTCGGTTTGTTTGAGAAAAAATAGTAGCAAAAAATGGCACTGGAACTAATCGAAGGGCAGTTTGCACTACCAGGAATCCTTGTTGCTATACGTATAACAGCATATTCATGCTTCCTGTGAAATACATATAAATACACAAGATAAAATTAAATACCTGGCAGGATTATCAAAAATTAATATTAACAAATAAACGCCCTTATTCTAATTTTTATAAATTATTAACGACAAAGCATATTTACACATCATTTTAATTTTTTACGTAAATGAATACATATTCAACTTTTATAGTCCAAGTGTCACTTTTTTTGTTAAAAATTGTAAAATGAGCCGTAAAATTTTCGAAAGGCATGGATAATGCACATGTTTTAAGAATCCTTTTCTCTAAAAATTTGCCACGAGGGTGGTAAAGCGTCGCAGAAGGCAGGTGAAGGAGTCAGGTAGAAATGAGAAAGGGTTGTTACAATAAAAAAAAAAAAAACGAATTGGAAAGGGTCTTGGCAAAGGGAAAGATGTAGTTTTTTTTTGCGCCATTCGTCAACGATAATAACAACCCTGTTTTTGTCGAGGGCTGTATTTTATCGAACAGGAACTGTTTCGCCTCACCATTTCTCATTCCCGATTAATATCACGTAACATGCCGAATGCGCAATAGTGTAAAAAGGTCGTACCTAATATTTTTCCTTTGTCGGAAGCCGTTTTATGGTTTCTAAGCTAAAAGGCATGTTGGTATGTGTTCTCGAAATGGACAGATAGATATGGTGACATCTGATAGGTAGTTATTGATAGATTACTGAAAGAATCGAATGTGCTCTATGTTTTTAAGTGTTAAATCGTAAAACCTTAAAAAGGTTGTGCCTAAAAGGGATTTATTCTTAGATTCCTAAAAGATATATAATGTTTTTTAATTTAGCAATATCTGGAAACTGAAATCCTTTTGGCACAAATTATTACTTGAATTTAAGAAAGGGATCCTCAGGGAAAAAGAAAAACAAGATGCTTCTTGAAAGAAAATTCCTGGAAAATTTTTCAACGAGTCCTTTTAACATAAAGTAACCTTCAGAGAAAAGTCTAATTGCCAGGGGACCTTTTATAATAAACGACAACTCAGAGATCATCAAAAGCAGTGATAAAAAATTTTGGTTACAAAATATGGAAGTTGTCGACAGCTGTTTCGATTTTTACATCATTTTAAAGGCTGTGCAGCTGTCGAAGACTTACTTCCCTATAAATTTTGTGAAACTCTACCAAGTGTAATTTATATTACTTAGTATTTCATATATGTAATATTGAAATTTAAATAAAACACAGTTTCCACTATAAGTTAATACTTCTCCTGAAGATGCTCTGGTAGGGTGAAACAATTGTAGAGTTTAATAAAAATTATAGTGGAAATTGTGTTTTATTTAAATTGCAATAAAGTAGAGGCTGATACAATTAATTATTTCATATAATGTTTACCCTTTGAAGTATTATAAAATTTTACGTGTTTCTGTTTGGGAAAATATTTAAAAAGTTCAAAGTTAATGAACAACTAAGGATTTAATTTCAACTTAAGTATGTATAATAATATTATTAGAAACGATATAAAGTTTAAATGTTTTTAATGAAATATTTGTACTTGTACTCCGATAAAATTTTATTTATTATAATCTATAATAAATTATAATTCAATAATAGAGAAAGTTTATAAATATTGAATTTAACAATAGAATAAAAATTAAAAATACACTTGGTAAAGTTTCAGAAAATATATTTGGAAGTTGCCGGCATCTGTGACATGTGTAAAAATTGAGATAGCTGTTGACAACTTCCAAATATATTTTATAAAACCTTCCCAATTATATTTATAATTAATATAATTTAAAAAATAATGAGTGCTTGCAAAATTCCTCTACTGTTTAAACTTAAAATTGTTTGTGTTTCTGCAAACGACTTCTTTTTCGATAAGCCGGCCTCTTTAGCATTTTATACTTAGGTAGATAAAATAGTTGTCAATAGCACCCCACGACGGGGCGCTCAATATATTTTTATTGGCACGAAAACCGGGGGTAGATACTTACCACTCGACAGCCCCATGTATTTTTATTGTTTGAATAAACTTTACGACGTTTGCTAAAAATATTTTAGGTAGCTTTCTTTATGGGAACGTAAGCGGTTTATGGTGGGTCAGTTACGGTTTATTTTCGATCGTATTTTTTAGGGCTTGCAAAAATTTTTACAAGGATGTGTATTGACCGACCCTTATTGTTGTAGTGCAACTGCTGTAAAACTCAGCTTCTTTTTGGCTAAGTTTAGGCGAATTGGCCGTAAAAAGGTGGAGGACATTATTTGTGAATAGAAAGGGATATGTTTTACAAAAAGAAAAAACGTGACGGGTTGCTGAAATTGATTTATGAAATAATTTACAGGATGTCTTAATTTAAAACGGTATTTTATGATTACTGGAAATGCTTCCACTAACAAGACCTTGCAGAAATTGACTTGCATTCTTTCGATATTTTTGAATTCTTTGCCAAAGGAACATTACCAGTTATGCTGAAAAAATACCTTTAATAAAGCATTTAGGAAAACATACAAGCAATGTAGGATTGTAATATAATATTAGGTAGGTAGGTAGGTACTTCTCGAATTTCAAAAATTTCGATAGTGAAGCATTTGATCAAATATTTGTATATTGAATACTCATGTATGAGAAATTTCAACCCCTTATTAGGATCTACCCTCTATAATCTGTACCTATTATATGTCTTTTTTAATTACAGAAAATAATAGGAAAATTTTGTACTACTTTACAATATAGGCTAAGGAGAGTTTTATTAATTGATTAGGTTGCAAACAAATATTTCCAAAATTATTTTTTTTGTCAATAAATCTCTTAAAAACTCATTTGCATTTACTTATTTTTATATAAACAGAATTGCATTAATTCAAACAAAATGGTATTCATTACGGATTTAGGAAAAATTTATATGTTTCAAAAAATTAATAATTTCCTTCCAAGGGGGAATTTTTCTGGAGGCTATTCTTACGGGAGATTGTTTTCCTGATTTTTTCCCGGGGGATTTTTTCCTAGATTCATGTATTACATGCCAGAATAAATGTTTGGTGGTTTTAATTCTTTTACCATTATTGATAGGAAGATTGCGTATCAATTTTTTTTACATATGTATTTAGATTTATGCTCACATCTTGTTAGGCATATTAAAAAAAAAATTAAACGGTGAACAGTTGCTGCTCTGTGTTCTCAGTAGTCCGATCTATTAAAAGCTAAAGGTTTAAACTTTCACCTGTTTCTTTTTGCTTTCATTTCCACTATAAATTCTAGTAATGAAATGAAGATTAATAAGAAAGTAAAAGTTATTAATGGGTGAGTAACTAAATAGCTTCTCGTGTTCCAATGAATTAAAAAGAAAGCAGTTCTATAAAGAACAAGAATGTTACAAAATGAAGGAATTATTAAGGAAGTGTAGGAATCCAGAATTACGTTAAAAAAAAACTTTACAAATATCTAATTTTATAAGACAGCTGACGAGTTAATGAGTCGTTAAAAATTTGCAGTCAAGCAAAATGAATGCTGAAAACAAAAATTGGATTTAATAATTTTACGAATGCACGATGTTTAAAAAAAAGGTGAATCTTTTTATTTTTCGTCAGAATTTTAATTTTAATAATATTTTGATGCTAAAGAATTTATTTTTTAGTAAAATTTTACTTCTATATACTTTCAAATGAAGTATGTATCCTCTTCCTTTTCAGAATCCCTCATATCATCTTTTTTTCTTACAAGTAAAAGCAATTAAAACAGTGTGTCGATTTATCTAAATGGGTTTTCGGCTTTCTTCCTTTCATCTGTAAATTAAACATTGTTAAATACATTTTATTGGAGCACAGTAAAATTTGTGAAAAGGTACACGTTTTATGATGTCTACCTGAATAGGCGAACAATGTTTGAATGTCCGCAATGTGCTGCTTGCAACAATATGATGTAATGTAAAACCAAACCCAAGTCTACAAGTGATAATAAAATAATTAAAATCAAAGCAATTTGCCGTCCCTCAGAGGGACCTTTTACATTTCCTATGTATAGCGAGCAACGAAGTCGCCGTTGATGTTTTGTGATGACGGACCTTGAATTGTTTACTGTAATAGATCGATTATTTCAAAATTACGTACATATTAACGAAATTTGTTATTGGAGCAATTTATTTATTTATTTTAAAATAAGTTTCATTTAGGAATTTAGTTTAACGCGTTTTTTTTGTTATTATCGAGTCCCCCAGAGTACGGGTTTTCAAAAAAAATCATCCTTTATATTAGACTCAATTAGCAATTTGTTATTGGCAACTGCATTTACCAGTTCATAATAATAAAATAACCTTCACGTGCTTATGTATAGATTTAAAAAGTATCCCGGTAATTATAACACATGGTCGTTTTGCATTACACATAGATAAATAAAATTTTGTATATAAATACATTCCAATATCGGAAATGTAATGACAGCTTTTCTAATTTATAAATTGCTTAATTAAGATTTTTTAATAGAAACATTTTAAGATTTTGCAGGTAGATATTGGTTATGGTTATACATATCGTTAACAATTATTGATATTGTTATATATGTGTGCTATGATATAATTATAATGTTAATCTGCTGTTCAGTAACTTTTTAAATCAAATTACAATCAAATACGACAAAAATCACTTATGTAGGTACTAAAAATGCTGAAAATACAGGTAATATTTTTAATATGATATTGAATATGTATTGTCTACTGTGCTTAATTGCTAATCTTCACAAAATCATATTTTATACACGTGTTTCGTAAAACTAATTAAGTATGTACATATTATTTTCATGCAAAACTAACTTATTTTACATTGTAACTCTTGGAATTGTTTATCATTTCTTCATCAATCATACATAAAAACTATCGATTTTCGATGTGTTGCCGAAGAGCCAAAATCAATTTTTCTCATAGAACTTTCCGAATAGTCGATCTCTACAGCCTAAAAAGGAGCACCAATAACCCGTAGAACCTATTATCGTATTCTTCTTTAATCTTCCTACCCTATTTGTTGTATATTATAGGTACATATTTGTTGGATTCGTATAATTTTCTTGTTTTTTAAGGGAATGATTTCAAATTCTCGACTGTTCTGCAAATATAGATACATATGTCTAAAAAGTTGTTGGTTAGAAATTAAATTAAAATCCTTGCAATCAAATTGGCTCCTTGTAACATAATTTACTGTTTGGAGCAATATTAACAAATTTATTGATGATATTTGTTTAATAATTGCAAGTGCAAGGTGTGTATGTATGTCAGTCAGTAAGGGGTATCAGGTGCAATCGATGCGATCTCTCCCACAGTTCGTAAGAAACATGTCGTTTGATAAAGTTCAAGGAGATAATGGGATTACAGACTTAATATTGATATATTTATGCGACAATCGGCAAAAAGGTTGTATCTGCATGCATATATTTAAAAAAACTATTAAACTAATGCAGCTAATTCAAGGTTGCTTCGATTTCTATTTAATACGTGTAAACCACAAGGATAAATGGTATCGATTAGTACGACTAATATATCAATACGATATACACGTATAATAATTAATGTAATAGCAGGCGCAAGTGTGTGACAGTGTGTGAGCACTTCTCTATCTGCAAATATAAACATACTTCAGTATTAAATATGTACGTACATGCATATTAAGGCTTGTGAACTTAAGAAAGTATCTGCCCCCGTAATCCAAACGAAGGATTTCAGTGGAATCGCGAAGACCTTGGCTACAAACCGTTTAATATATAATGACGATGATATGCAAAAGAATTACGACCTTTAGTTTAAAGCCCTTTCCTTTCCCGAACTACTGTTTAAATATTTCACATAAGATTAAATACAGGGTGTCTAATAAACAATTGAGAAGGCTTTAACTGGCGATACTTATTGTGTCCAGTTGTGACTGTTATCAAAATAGCGCAAAAAACAATATTATTCAAATTGTTTACAATTGTTTTTTAGTTTCTGGTATGATTTATAGCATTTTCAGAAGATTTTTCTTCATAAACTTCAATTTAAATATTTGACTTCGTTCATTGGATAATTGTTTCGTGAACACCTGTATATTTAAAAAATATGATCAGGAATAATGATTACCAGATGTCGGACATACTTTAATTGGGGTTTTGATGTTTTCATACACATACGCCCTTTTTATCTTTTAAACGTTGTGAATTTGAGTAATTTTCCTCTCTCTCATATTATAAAACAATCTTATATTGGGTTTGTATTTAATCAAAACCCTTGCTTTGCTTTTTACTAAATCTTTAATTATCATAATAATTTTAATTAATTAATCGTCAGTAGAGCTCTGACCATGAAATTCCCGACATTTGTAACAGCAGATGGACGTGTAGTGATTTTTAGGGAAATGTAACAATAAATAATTAATTATGTCATTAGTATTGTTAACTAGAAGTATTTATTATCCAATTATTGTTCAATAATTTTCATAAAAATTAAAACACCTTATAATTATCAATTTGTTTTAAATTGAATACATATTAAAAACATGTAGATGCTAACGCACTTTTAATGTCTCTTTTAATTTTGTCACGTATGTTTACCTGGTTTAATTTGTTGACGGTTTTCCTTTTTTTTTTCGGGTAAATAAATTAATTCCCCTTTTATTATTCGGCAGGGTTATGATGGTGGTGAGTGTTTTTGCACATTCCAATATTTTTACGCTTTACGTCGATTGATAATGACTTAAATACTACTAATATTTAATTGCCTTACTCAAATATATTATTAACGTTATTGAATTTATTAAATTAGACTGTGTCTCCACTTTGTCCATGAAATAAGAACAGATTTATTAGTTTTTAAATATGTTAACACTCTTCTTCGTACTATAGTTTTATTTGCATACGTATTATCTGTTAATTTTCCTTGATTGTAGTTAATTATACCATTTCCTAATCAAGGATACATAACACTCAGACACATACGTTGAGATAGAATTGTTTCTAATTAACGTCCTTTTTACAAAATGCCTAATTAGTTATGTCTAATACTATTTGAGAATGCATAAAGAAACATTTATGCATAATATTATAGTTACAATATTATTCATATATGTTTTAGAACGTTTTAAAAAATATATTGTTTACGATTATGGATGGCGCTTAACAGTTTTATTAATTACGAAATAAATCAACAATAAATTAATTTCTTAATGGGTATAACGTGGCTATAATACTAGTTAAAATTCAATTTATTGTTTTCAATTAAATAAATCATTAATTGATTGTTTTAATTAATTAGGTGTACCTACGTGCTGAACTCAAACAAATATTATTTCAAAATTATTGTTAGATATAAAGGAGTAGATATTTTTCTGCTGATTTGCAAAATAATCGCAATAAACGACAACCAACATTAAATCACCTATGTAGGTATTTCAGAGACAAAAATTGCTCAGTAATAGTATACCTATAGGTTGATACATTATAGAAATAAAGTGAAAAATTATGTACGTAAATCTAAAGTTTCAAGTACGTACGTCTTGAAATAAGTGATGCAGTATCTCCTGAGAATCGATTGAATCTATTTCCAATTGATAAGTAAATGTTACATCTGTAAGTAATTGATCTGCGATATAGTTAAATATATCGATAACATTAAACGGATTGTTTGCCCTTGGAATGTCAACCAATAAGACTTTCCAATGCAAAACGCGAATCAGTTATGCATCTGTTGAACTTTAACGTCTTTTAAGTTAAAGCTCAGTATGTTTCCTCCGAAAGGTCGCGTTATTTTGTATTTATATCTGCATTTAAATAAACGGTTTTTTTGTCGAAAAAGTATCTATTGATTCAACGTATTCTTTGGGATAATCTTACAATCAATAAATGGAAGCAAATAATTACTTTTATTAATATAAAATTTAGAATAATAAATGTGTATCATTTGGTACTCAGTAGGCTCGATGAAGATGGCAAAAGCCTTTGATTTAAGAAGTTTTGAGATCGAGATTCATGTCTGTTTTGGAAGCTTAAAAAAGCGATTAAATAATACATATATCAAATAAAAAATATTCATGTTCAAGAGTTTAATTTTGATTATAATTTTGTTAAAGTTTGTTGATGCTAGAAATCACAAATATAAAAATTATAGATTATATCAGACCATTGAAAAAAAAATTAATTTACCTTGTAAATTTATTAATCATCCACATTATGATTCACTTTTTTTGAAGATTTTTGTATTTAAATAATAGAACCTCTCAAAATTAGTATGATATCTATAGCTTACATGATACTACAAGCCTCCAAGAAGTTTTACGTGTAGAATGTGGACACATAGACATTTTTGAATATTTCGCATTTCCTTGTTAAATGATAACTAGTAGTAATAATTTATCCAATACTTGTTAAGTAAAAAGTAGCATGTGTTATGTATAAATACAGTTTCTATATGCAGATAGGTACGTGTGGTAAAAAAATTTATCAGCAATATAAGCCGTTTAAAGCTGTAATTTGAATTTCCAATTTTGCAACTTATTTCCAAAACAGTATTCGAAAATTATTATGTCCATTATTATTTTTATGCATCTAAATGTTTAAATAACCGGTTCGACAGATTTCCAATAAATTTGTTAATTCTTTTTTCAATAGAATTAGTGGACGTTTTCTTAGTGGTTACTTATTTTTTTAATTAACTGCATACCTACCATTTTTAAAATATGAATCCCTCATTAATTAATATACGATAAAACCATTCCACTGCCAATATTAATTAAAGCCAATCGGTTCTGACTAATATGTTTATAAACAGTATCGGGGAGAAATTTCCGGATTTCGCGAAGGTTAACAGAAGCAAAAATGATAGTGACCATTACAATGCAATGACAGCGACCCGAGTTTTTATTAATAAATCATAATAATTACCGGCCATTGCATGGAAATTAGTTGCTAGATAAAATTACTTCCCGAATTTCATCAGTACGATTACTAGGAATAAATCAAGGTTCACTAGTTCTAATAGCTATTTTATCTTTTATTCGCACTGCTACAGATACGCAACATTGAAACTATTTAAGTACTTACCTATGTTAATGCATAATAATATAATTAACCATGTATCTTACGGAAATTAACATACATACAGAAATATAGCTTTGTTCACCTTGAACTTTAGGGGTTATTTCTAATTGCAATGTTCTATTTGCATATTATAATAAAAGACTAACTAGGTACACTTGACAATAATATTGAGAACAAAAAATTACAGAGAGCCTGTCGAACAGACATAATAATTTTTTTTACTGCATTTTACTAGATGTCGTATATTGTTGTGTTATCTGTAAGTGAGAAATAATTTTGCAAAAAATAAATAAATTTTATCTTCATAAGCAAAACCAAGTTATATGTTCAGTCCATATCTTTATCCACTAAAATGCCATTAATAATTTTTCTAGGAATTTCGAAAACATCGTCAATAGCTTCAATTTTCCTTTCCGAAATTGCGGCTCTTAATACGTATTTTACATTATTATCACGTGGATTCGGAAGGCTGTGAAAAAAAATCAAAAACTGCTAATTGTAAATTCGATTTACTAAAACAAACCTGTTTATAAATATTACAGTTGCTTTATAGTGTCTATGTAAATGTGTTGAATAGCAAAACGTCTTTATACAGCACAGGTCTACTTACCAATCCAATCAAATCGTTTGTTCTGTTTTATTACATTTCCCTGCTTTCTTGTCACGTAACACAGTAACCTGCCACTGCACCTAAGAAAGTATGCAAGTTGACGACGACAAATGGGTTAGAAATACATTGGAACAGGGACAAAAATTTCTTTCTGGGAAAATACTGGTTACCAACAACACCAGACTGACTTAGAAACTCGAAAAACTTAGCTGATTGCTTTTGTTTCGTACAAAACATAAAATTTTGAATAAATGTAGGTAAATATATTCGGTAAAAAAACTACACAAAATTTTCAAAAGATAAGATCAGATTGGTCAGAAAATCAAAACTACCAGATGCAGATTTAAACTCATCACTACTCCATAGGTATTCTCGATAAATTACTGACCAAAAACAATAATTAATGCTCGCATGTTTCGTTCCTTTGTCCAAAAGACTCGATTGATACACACGACTTGATGTTAACAATAAGAGTCAAATTTAAAAATAAATCTAGATCCGGACCTATTTAAATATATTTCCACATTGGTGTCTCGGTATTTCCAATTAAATTATGAATGTTCTCCAGAACCTTTCCCTATCCTATAACCTGACGTAACGTTCCTCGTTAATAAGGGTTAGCAGGCATTTTCCCATTTGACCCTTCCCCCATCCTCTCCTTTTTGTGTGTCTGTTTCTACTATTTAAATGCTCATAAAAGCACTATTCGAAAAAGTTTTACGACCAAGAAGTCTGCAAATTTTAATTAGCATTTGGTAATTCAAAAGAGTAATTCTTTTTTGACTTAGCAACGCCCGTGCATTGTTGTTTTGCAATCGGTCATTAAAGTGCCAACATAATACTTAGAATAAGTCGTGTTTGACATCGAACGAATGTCAATTAGAGTGGCAAATAGGTTACAAGTGCAAATAACCAAACGGCGCACCCACGCCTACAACTTGTCGTTCGATTCTTAATTAACAAGTGACAAGTGACCCGCAAGTGCATGCACGCAGGATGTGGCGTGGCACGACGTTTGACGATGAAGTAAGTTAACGTCGCGGTGAAATAAGGTGACGACCACGTCCATCACCAGTTCAAAGTCAAGAATAAACGTCTACCAAAGCTGGGAAAAGTCCTCAATTCCAAAATACATTTTAAAATCCAAGGGCTTCGAAAAATCACTAACATTGAAAAGTATTTAAATTTAAAGCACTAGGCACTTGTGAATAGTTATTTGTGCACACAAATACATCAAAAGGGCTTCAAATATATCACAAAGTTTAAAAAAAATTGTGAAAAGGGCTTTTAGCACACTATAAGGGCTTGAATTAAACCAAAAGGGCTTCGTTTACATAAAAAAGCTTAAAGTTCTTTTTGATAGTTTTGTCTTTCTTTCAAGCATTTTAAAGCACTCTTAAAAAGTAATTCAATTATTAAGCCCCAACTAGATGTTCTAGTTCTTTTAAGTTCTCAAGGAAATTGAAGCACGGTTTCAAGTATAAAACACTAAAACTCTGCCTAATTTTGGACCGGTAGTACCATATGTCGATGGTAATATTTTTTCAAACCAATTAAACTTCTCAAAAATCGATAAGTACTTTATTCATCTTCTGATAGTCTGTACAATTATTGAGAAATAGTAAAAATAAGGGTGATGCGCAAATAGTACCTACTCAAGTAGAACATAATAGGATTTCATATTCCGAATTTTCCTTTTTCTTTTCAATCTCTTAGGTAAGTTAGTTTTTAATTTGTTAAAAATTAATATAAGATTAAGTACACATAAAAAAAAGTTCCAAAAATCACTTGGCTCCAGGTTTGAAAAAAAGAAAGCACTAGTATCTAGAAATTTTAGGTCTTACTTCTGTTTTGTTCAAAATCTAAAAATTTCTCGTGACCAGTACTGTATATGTATACCTACAATAATAGAAAAGAAATGCAGTGATTAGTGTGTGTAAAAGTGTGATAGTGGTCTATTTGGCAGCCGATCGAGGAAGTCACTTGAACGAAGCCGCGAATGGACAATACGCTCCCCCTTTATACCTCACTTTTCCACCATCCACCGTTGTACTGCACTTACCTTGTTTGAGTTTTACATGTGCGTGCGTATGTAAAGTACTTACGTGATTCTTACATATCCACAAACAAACACACCAGTGTAACGTAAACGCATACTAAACGCAGTGCCGACCGCCGTGCATATAGAGGATGACCTGGCTGATTGTAAGCCACACTAGTATACCAACAAGAACGTGTTTGTATAAATGTACGTGTGTTTGGAGATTATGTAATAAATGTTTCTTCAACTTGACACTCTTCTGAGGATACTCACTCTAATGGGTGTACATTGTACAACACATTCTCTGTAACGAAGCTCAAGGAGCTAAGCATCTCCAGTCGTTACAGATTATAAGTAGTTGAAATAGTTTTTAGGGAAAAAATGACAACACAGTCTTAAAAATTTTAATATTCTATACTGAAACGAAATTATGAGTGTATGATGAGAGCTGACTTGAAAACATCTCGCAACATTAACTTCCCCCTCGTTTGGATTCTAGTAATTAATTTATCATCTAATCGAAAATAATTTAAACGAGTAAACACAAGAACTTGATAAATTGATTCTTTTTTTAAATATAACATGAAAAAAGAGATGAGGACGGTATTATATAAACATATCCCCAGGAATCATCAATTTATTTAGAATATATATATAATCATAAAGGACCAAAAAATCAAACAAACGATTATAGTTGCAGGACGTTTCAGTGTCCTGAAGGTACGACAATATTTTTCAGGACTTTTGCTGCTTCCAATATATTTAAGTTATCTTCTAAGCAGACTGTATTCGAAATCCAAAATATTTTATTCTTCATAATGAATTAAGTAATGGATGGCGGTTTTTGATTGTATGTTGTACCAAAATGATTCCAAATTTTGATGGTGATGGTCTACTTTAAATAAAATCACAGTAGATAACCAAAAATATAGTAATTTTCGTTTAAATACATCATAAGACAACTGAAGTATTGACGATATGCTTAAACAAAACAGTTATATTTACATTAAATAATAAATTGTAGAAGTTTCTTACTTGACTTATCTGTCTCAAAATTTACTTAATTGATTCTAATCTTACTTGAAATAAAACTTATTAATAAACTTCTGTTTTATTTTTATTATAACCTTTTTGAAAAAAATGCAAAGTAAAATAAATGTTATGTGGTTGTAAATAAAAGTAGAAATTTGTTAGTGGGTAACAATAACTTAAATGTCTTATTTATGTCTCTTACGAAACATTTACAAAAATCTATATAATGGATTGAGCTATATTTTTCAGTAGCATAAACGATTAATATCCTGTGCATAGTTTGAATTCTTGAATTTAATGCAAAATTCAGCTAAAACTGCCGAGGCACAAATAAAATTTATTCCATTAATTATGTTTCTAATACACACTTCTTCTTACGTTGTTTTTCATTTCAGATTTGTCCCAAAATTTCTTGAGGTTTTCCATTTATCAACAAGGCTGGTAAGTCGCTTTGATAACCCTCTTTTATTTGTTTTATGTAAAATATTTAAAATCCTGTATGTACATGTGCAAATAAAATTTATTGTTCCTTCATGGTGCCCCTTTTAGAAGAACATATTTTAACTATTCACTGACTAATAGACACAACAAATTTTATTTAAAAAAAATTGTAGCAGACGGAAATTATTATGCATTTATTATCGAATTTTTAGGAAAGGGGTGGGTCGCGCATTTTAAGACTACTTTTTTTAACTAATAAAAATTTTTGGTAATAAAATTGTAAATTGAAATTATTTTGGTAATTAAAAACATGAAAAAGCTGAGTTACGCTAATAATGTTTAAGTTTTAATCATATAGTGAGTCCATTCTGGGAAAATTGTTGCGTAATGCCCACTCACACATTTATATACGACCATCGCGGTCACTTTCTCATTTTTGCTTTCCGTGCTTTCCCGTGCGGACGTTTCGTGCATAAATAACTGCAACATTAATGCCGGCAAATGGGTTAGAAGTGCGTGGCTACATAAGTAGCACACCTACGACTATTCACAATGCAATACATACATACGCACTCATATAGAAAACACACATAAAAACGCCCTGTTTATTCTTCGTCTTGTTTGTCCGTTGTACATGCGTAGTCCAACTGCAGCCAAGCTTTCAAACAAACTACCCTCAGGACGTGTTTAGGAAAAAATTCCCCAACGATAAAAAATTTCGTATTTCTAGATAAATTTAAATTATACTTCCTGGTCCGTTCCTAATAGAACACCCTGTAGTTGCCTCCAAGCATCTAAGTGCCACTATGTTGAAAGAAAAGAAACCAACCACCGCCTGCATGCTAGTCCCGTATGCAACCGTCTTCATTACGCTTCTTAGTGTCGACAGTGTCACAGTGATTTTTTTTTTTTTTTTTTTACGCATTTCCGCCTTTTCCTCTAATAGCCAGGGTTTTAAATAAAATTATATCCGATCAAGCGGAATGCCTAGTCGTAGTTCCGTATTGGACTACACAACCGTGGTACCCAGTCTTTGAAAAACTGCGAAACTCGCAAGCAATTTTTTTTTTTTTTTTTTCGCTCCTTCCAAAAACTTATTATTGTCTCCTTTTTGGTCACATCACCCCTTATGGAAAAGGATTACCCTGGTTGTAGCGCACTTGTCAGGGGCTCTTTTCTACGCAGAAACATCTCAGCAGGCGCTACGGACGTCTTAAGCGCCTCTTTAAGTAAAAGCACATTGGTCCAATACAACACGGCCTTGAAGAAATGGTGGTCATTCTGTAGACTTTGTGATATTAATCTATACAACCCTCCTACAGAATCACTAAGAGAATTCTTAAACATCCATTATAATAAAGGGGCTAGCTATTCTACATTAAACACCTATCGGTCAGTGATTAAACTCATCTTGATATCCAAGATCGACGATATTGTCATAAACCGCTTCCTTAAAGGGGTCTTCAAACTGCGCCCCTTCTTTCCTAAATATACCACAACCTGGAACCCCTCTACCGTTTTACAGTACTTGGCAACTCTCTCTCCGAATAATAGCCTTACATTACAAGATATAACGTTAAAACTAGTTACCTTACTGGCCCTTTCTACAGCGCAGCGTCTTCAGACGTTATCGAAGATAAATACCAATAATATCACCATTCTTAATAATAGAGTCGAAATTTTAATATTTGCCTTACTAAAATCATCCGCACCATCTAGGGAACAGCCAAGAATTATCTTGCCCTTCTTCACCAACAGACCAGAGGCTTGTGTAGCATCTACACTATTGTCTTATTTAAAACGAACCAAAGACATTAGGGGAAAAAATTCTAGTCTATTTCTGACATATAAGAAACCTCACAGAGTACCTTCTGTCCAAACTATATCTCGATGGATTAGAACGACATTACAAAGGAGCGGAATAGACACTTCAAATTTTAGTGCATATACGACGCGACATGCAGCCTCTTCTGCTGCGTTACGCAAAGGCGTAAGTGTAGAAACAATTCGGGCAACTGCAGGTTGGTCTAAACCATCACAAACCTTTTTTAAGCACTACAATCGTCCACTTGTCGATCAGACTACTTTTGCCAGTAAAGTTTTCGATATCGACTCTTAATATCGATTGCTCAACGATATAGGTATACCTATACATCTTTGATACCGACTCCAGATAATAGTCTTTTTTGTTTTGCTCTTCGTATTGCTAGTTGTAAGGCCATCACAGGCTATATCTAAAATTCTTTAAAGTGCCGGATTTCTTTTTTTCCTTTTTATTTTATATTAATTGAATAGAATGTATATTAATGTTTAATCTTTTTTTCTTTCAATTTCTGAATGGATAAGTTTTATACTGTATATATGTTTTCTCCATTTATTGTCTAATTTCATTGATTTATTTTACAATAAACGAAACATAAACAGAATGATATATATATTTCTTAATCTCCTCTACAAAGATGGTGAAAGATCAACCATTCATGTAATCTTGCCCCCTGATGTGTAAATCGCTATAGGGCTTTAAACAACTACAGGGTGTTCTATTAGGAACGGACCAGGAAGTATAATTGAAGATTAAACGACTTACCTGGTAAGGAAGTTCAATCGTAATTATACGACTGGTCCGTTCCGTATAGAACAAACCCTCCCCTTATAAGTCAGTTTCTGGATACTGCAATTGGAAGTCTTTTTAAGTACCCTCCCGAAAATACATAGCGATTCACAAGAGGAGATTCACATCGAAGCGTAATGAAGACGGTTGCATACGGGACTAGCATGCAGGCGGTGGTTGGTTTCTTTTCTTTCAACATAGTGGCACTTAGATGCTTGGAGGCAACTACAGGGTGTTCTATACGGAACGGACCAGTCGTATAATTACGATTGAACTTCCTTACCAGGTAAGTCGTTTAATCTTCAATTATACAAACTGAATCAGCTAATAACTAACTATATGAGACATCAAATAAAGAAAATTGGAAAATTTGCTTATACGATCTAAAGAATTTATTATCCCGCACCGGGAGCTCAAATTTATCTAAGCTTACCACTTCGTATCTCGCTAAATAAAACTTACTAAGACTAATTATTTTACTATTTGCAAATATTATTTAAAAATAAATGTTAGATGAAAGCTTTTAAATGTTTCAACAAATTAATAATGATTTTGGGGGTATTTGGAGGTTTTTATTCCGGGGCTTTTTTCCGGCTTTTTCTTTCCCCGGGGGATTTTTTCCTGTATTCTACAGGACAACAATGCAGCAGAGATCTATTGTGATCGATCCAATGAAACTCTTGCAATAGTAAAAATTTTTACTTTTATCTTTAACTTTTGATGATTGAAGGAAGACACTTGACATTATTTCTATATTATCATTTTTATATCAATATAACCTGAAATTGACCGGTTTCATTTGTTACAAGAGTATTTTCTGTAAAATTGCAAGACCTATTTTAGATTTGATGGTTGTGGTCTGAGATTCCTCCTTTCCTCGTTAGAATTGTTTTTCAAGCGACTGTGGAGATAAAACCAGTTCCTTTAGGCCTTTCTGGCGCATTGCTTAGGTTATTTTCAATCAATTGTAAGTCGAATGAATTAGAATTTGAAATATTCTAAATTTCAAAAATTCCAATAGAAATACTCAAAAGATTCAAAAATGCATCATCAACTGGACGAAACTAGACACCAAATTTAAGAAATTCGCAGTTTTTTTATAACCATTAATAATTGGCTACCCTTATTTTATATAGGGTCAGGTGGGGGTAATTGTGAAGGATTTTGGAAAATTGACTTTTGAAGCTCGATGTATCTTAGACGAATATTAAATTTAGGCGACTATATGAATAATTTAGGTCCTTATTTGGTTTTAAGTGAATTTCTGTTATTAAATATGCAACTTCGGATTTTTTTTGCAAAAAAACTTAAGTTTACAATTACCCCTTCACTTATTAACGCAGTCGAAAACTTAGGGGTAAATGTGAACAATTATCTTGTTTGTACTGGCTTTATAAAGGTTTTTAATCGCAAAAGTGAACAATTCGCTTTCAAATGTGAATTCCAATGAAAATTATATTTATAAAGCCATGTTCACAATTACCTTAAAAATTATATATTATATAGAAATATTTTCACTGTTTAACATAAAATATTGCGACACTCTTTCTCTGCTGTTTAACGCGCTAAGGCATCCAACCGTCAAAAGTCAACACCACAATCTATAATTCCCATTAGTTGGAATAATCAGGAGTCCTATTTAATCGAAATAAAGAACCTGTTTACAATTATCCCGCTTTTACAATTACCCCACCTGACCCTATGTCTTAAAGTATTAGGGAATAATTATAAGGAAGTGAAGTATATATGTAGCATCATACGATTTTAGTTTATTACAGCCTCCTTCCAAATTGTCATTGCAGTTGTAGCATGTCCAAGTTCGTTGTTTATATATCATCGCAACGATTTGCAATGAGGGCACGCATTTGAGTTACGTGCAGTGCGTAAAAATCGGCAACTCCTCGCCCAGTCTCCGTACGTACCTAACTACCTACTGACTAGGTATATAAACTTATTTAAAATATAAATGTGTGTAAGTGTATTTTTATGATGCACTTGTACGTACTTGTCTATGTGCGTTTAATAATTTAATTCGTACTTATTAATCAGTCTGGATACGTCCCCCCGGCTTATGTAGGTAGGTGTCGATGTGTATACAAAAGCCTTTTCAAAGTCACGGGTACGCATGAAATTGACAGTGCGTGCAAATGGTTACAATTGGACTCCGCGACACAATTGAATGTTTGTTTTATCATATCTGCTATTAATTTTTTTGTAATCGAAATTTTAATAACTCACTTCAAAGGAGGTAATCGGTAACTTCAAAGACACGCATAACATAGCGGTTCGTACAGATAAATAAGGAAGAGGTTACTTTCTTTATAGTGAGAAGTGAGAAATTGCACCTCATTGAACTTTAAGTTTGTGTGAAAAATAAAACTACAATTAGATAACATTCGCAAGCCGTTGGATGAACAAATACGTACATATATAACTGAAATCGGTTGATCAGTGTAGGGGAATCTGACCCCGTCTGTCTTACAACGTAATCAATCCTACCAATAACCCCATGTTTAAAAGCTTCGATAAGCAAAAGCATTGCTTTGTTTAATTATTAACAGTACACTAAAGATGTAGAAAACTGTATTTTAAATTTTTATAATTGCACGGTAACAGAGCAAGCATTTTAGTTTGCTCAAAGCCTGCAGCAGCATAATGACACCAGTTATGTTTTATTATTGTTTTCGCATTTTACATTTAAAATAGAAAATAAAACCACAAAAACAAACTAACTTCCGTTTTTGAAATTAAGGAGAAAAAATGCGTAACTCCATGCCTTTCCAAAATTAGACCGCCTCACTGCTAAATAATTGTCAAAGATACAATTATTAGCCGTTGTAAGAAAAAAAAAAAGGATTCAAATGGTTATTCTACCTCAGTCTCATTATGTCGTTAGTAGATACCTCCAGGTTGTCAACCGCGAGTATAATTATTATTAAAAATGTATCTACTAAAGGGATTCTTTTGGAAATTTCGGACACGTGTAGTAATTTTATCGTATCTTCTCGATTGCGACACAAACGGCTTGAGAATCCGGTCTTTTTATTTTTCGGCCGATGCGTGAGCGTGAACTTGGGTTATTTGGCAATCGGACGCTCGGCTGCATTTTTCGGATGCACTTGTAACGACGATGACGATGACGATAATGATGATGACCAACCGAATGCACCTTCTCACAAGTGTGTAGGTATGTAAGCGTATACCTGTATCCCTGTGTGTATGAGTATGTACACGTGCGTGTACTCGCCCATATACATATATCTGCATTTAAATACGTGTGTGTACCTACTCAAATTCTTTAAGAACGTCTGAATTATCTTGAAGGTACAGTAACTATCGAAAAAAGTTTTCAACAGAATGATTTTAGATTTTAATCAACTCTTGGGATATGCATGGGTTATTGATATAGTTGATAAAGATTGCAACATACACTACTTCTCCTACAATAATTGCCAATTTCAGCACCGTACCGCCAATAATAAAAATGTAGTAAAAAATACAAAGTTACAGGCATCTTTCCAATAGTAATACTGTAAATTGGTTGAATTTGAGCAAGGACCGCAAGTTTCCAATATACTGTATTTTTAGGTTATTTTCTTAAAAAAAAGGAAAAGGGAAACATTTCCGATATCCGTTGATATCTTCAACCTTCTTCACGTACCTTTTATATTTTTGACATCTACTTAACACAAATAGGTATATGTTGATATCTGTTAAGATTCTTGATCATTTTAATCGATACTACATATAATCTCCTGTCTCATTCTCTTACCATAAATGGAAATATTTCCTATATCCTTTGAGATCCTCCACCTTTCTCACCTACCTTACGATTTCTTGAGACAAATGGGAGTAATCATCAATTTCGTCTATACGATATTTTTGAGTCATTTTTTGACACTGTTGAAAACATCTCTGATCTCCCTTGAGATTGTTTACCTTCTTACCTAACATTTTTTAAGTCTTTCTCTTAACAAAAATGGGAATATACCCATTGTCCCTTTAAATTCTCCACCATTTTTATTGAAAGAGTATTGTTGGGTCTCTTAAAGTATGATAAAAGGAAATATTTCCGATATTTCTTGAGATCATCTACCTTCCTCATCAACCCCATATTTTGGAGATATTATCCCTTAAGATTCCTCGCCTTACTAGCCCGTACATCCGTGACCGGTAAAAACTTTGTGATGCTTACTGTACAAATAAGATGACCGGTCGTTCCTATTTTTTACCTTTATTTTATATATACACACGCAGACCTGGGCAACGCACATGGCCGATGACTTGCATGTGCATAGCGCGTTGCGTGACGACATGAAGTGAATTTCGTGAGGTCATTCTGTGTCAAGTCCACACGAGCTTTCGGACTTGATGACCATTGATGTTGCAACACCAATACCTATCAGCTTCGTGTAAAAAATTAAGTAACTGCTGTATATATTATATGCATTATATATTTTGTATAATATAAACACAAATTATATTTTGTCGTTTGACCAGACGATGTTAAAATACTAAAAAAAACGAACATGGAATTATATAATAATAATTCACTTTAAAAACATTTTGCTGTTGTTAAAGTACCTACATATAAGGCGAGGAAAATGAAAATCAGTGTTACTAATTAATTAGTAATTTTATTGATTCATAAAGTTTCACATTATAAAAATGGTATCAATTCAGTTCATTTAAACTTTATTTAAGTAAAAAAGCGTTAGCCAAAGCCAGGACTGGAGTACCTATGGCCAAATCAGGAAGACAACCTGCGGAACCAGCGATGTCTATGTGAGTGTATTTTAGGGGTTTTGAATGCGCCGATCCATGTTTGTCTAAACCTGAGGTAATTAACAAAAATCCGGCGGGGCCTGTAAAAAATATAAAAACCTATTTTACTGTAATTTATGCTTGAAAACGTGCTTTCAGTTATTATTAGAGGCTATGTACACATTATTTTAAAAATTAATTTTCAAGAGCGCCCAGGTGCTTGCTTTAACCCTTTGAAAGGCTTTTTTATCTTGATACTATTTTTAAAAAAGTTCTCTTATTCTTAAATTCTTTTAATTTTAAAATGCAATGGCAGTTTCAAGGATGAGAGCACTTTAAGGAAAAGCTTTCGATGAAGGCTGTGCCCATCTGTGCAATTCATAAAAATATTGCAGTTAGTACTATAGATAGATTTGTACTTGAATTAATCGTTTAAGCTTTCTTCACTTGGAATTCCTAACAATTTTGCAAAGTAAATACGTATAACTGATCGGTTACTTTGCGAGCTAGGAGATTTACCGAATCCGTATCCTGATACGATTAAATCAAGGACATTACTAATGTCTTTATTGTTCGCTTTATCATAATTTATTCGTTCAGCATCTGACACAAACGGATTCATAAACTAAATGGAGTTAAAGCGGGCGTGGCCGGGAGTTAATTGCGATGAGGAAACGATGCGAAATTCTTGAAAACATAACGCGTTAAGCATGGAGGAATGCAACCATTTGTGTTACTCTAATTAAGATAACGTATACTAGTCTATTGAATTAAAATGTCATACGGAAAACCTTCAGTCCTGAAATACTCATTCAATCGGTGCAAATTTACAATAGCATATTATGAATCAAGAACGAATTACAGATCTTGATTTTGATCTTGCACATTTGATGCTTGGTCTCTTATCCAAAATTTGTCAAAACTTATACCTACGTCATTTATCCTTCTTGTTCATAGCACGTTTAACAGATTTGGTATCGTTCTTGTTATTAGACGAATTAAATCTAAATTCTGGTCTTAGTCCTGTTAACGAAAGTGTCCTGATCCTTGTCTTAAACGTAATTATAGTATTTTATATAAGAACTTTTTGTATACGTATGAGAGAAATGTATTTCCGTTCCTTTATTTGCTATATAGAGCGTTAACATTCGGTCATCAATACATTCATTAACTAATGAAAGGAAGATGCGTCATGTAATTTTCAAAAACCCTAAATAAAATGCGTAAATGTACCTGGGTTTAGAATTAAATAGTTTAAATTGTAAATTGAAAAGTCGACAAGGAATTAAAAGAAATTACCTTGATGTCCCCTGGAAGTTCTCGCAGATGATGCCATATTTCTGCTCTGAACAACATCTTCATCTTCCGTTCTTCCTTTACAGAATAACTTGTCCTCTCTACGGAAAATGGAAACTTCAAACGGATCTCCTATTTCTTCGCCCGCGGTTTGTAATTTGTAGGCTGTGCCGGTCTTTCGAGCTGGTCCATTATCGATAGCTAGAAATAAAAAATAAATTAATGAAATTTCACAAAATTAAAACTAATATTTTCGAAATATTAAAATTAGTTTTTACATCATTTCTATCCTTAACCGATTCAAAGCAGTTCACGGCTTAATAAACTAGCATATAACAATACTAATTAGAAATTCAAACATTCAATTTATTTTACCGGAAAACCGTTCGCGTCATGAATTAATCGACCGAAGTAGTAGTAATGCATTGCTACTAGTTATGTATGTATGTATTTCTGAATAAATTACACCGTGGGATATGTTCCTTACGCGCGCGCGAGGGGTATGTCCTTATTTGTCAAACTCGAAGAAACATAAACGTAACTACTTATTACATTAAACGTTGTGATTCATGCATTCAACTTTTTCCGGACTTAATTTTTATAATGTGGCACACATATTTATTTTACTGTTTCTATTGCATCGCTTCCTGTTTGTCTTTAAGTTCATTCAATACACTGCAACAACCGATTTTAACGATTCGAATGTTTATGTTGGATTACTAAATTTTTAATCACATATAGAGTAATACCACAAAGTTAACATTATCTGTAATTTTAAGATTTTTGCACTAGGTACTTTTCTAAGTGCATAAATATTATATTATTAATAAGGAATGCACCTGTTTCTTAAATATTGTATGTAATTGTTCAATAATAAGTAGGTGTTATTGGAACTCGTAACCTATCATGATGAGTTAACGTTGATAAATACATGACATGTTAGTGGCAAATTTAGCACTTGAAAGACCCCAGGCTTGTTCATTTTGTCCCCTCTGTATATTTTTATTACCCCTATACCCCACAATGTAGAAATTTTAGTATCCCAAAAACTGAGACTTGAAAATTTACTACTATGTACTTGGTTTTTTATATTCAGAAATTAGTACATTTTTTATATTTATCACCTTATTCTATTAATATTTACTCGTAATACAATCCAAAAATCAAGAAATTTAAAATACACTCAAGTAGGGAAGCAGGTAACTTTATTTAATTATTTATTAATTTTCAATTTTATTTCATTACTAAATCACTTTTTCGGACCACCGCTGTGTGGTTTATTGAAGTAGGATTTTTTATAAGTAATCATTTCTCTGTCCATTATAATTTATCACCGATACTTAAACAATAAAAAAATTTTGGACGTAACAACAATAACACTTTTGTTTGGGAATATTAAAAACAAAGTAAATTAGAACTTTTCATCACTCCTGATGAGATGATAGCGTTATTCTTTTCTCAATTTAATCAATAGCAAGCAAAATCTGCTGAATTATATTATTAATAAAAATTCTAATAACTTTTTTATTTTGAGAACTGATTTTTGAGCATTCCTTAAATTATTAAGCTCTCTAGGTGTATTACTCTTGTGCCTGTGTTCATGGACACAATATTAGATTTTCAACTGACAATGAGATTGTTAGGCGTATTGGAAGTTCGGGAGGTATGGAATACCTCCTGCGAGTAAGAGAAGGGGGCCCTTCTCTAGGATATCTAACAAAATTAGCATTTACGCTTCTTGAGACCATTTTATTTCAAAATTCAAACTGCTTCCTCCTAATTATACCTGTGCATCATAATGTTTCCCGCATAATTTTAAACTTTTCCTTTTTAGAATAGATAAGTACCTACCCATCCCGTTAATTTTTCTTTTTTTATTAAATACCTACTCATATTATTATTAAAGCATTTATAAAAGATATTAGTTACGTGTAAGGCAAAAAAAATCGTTATACATCAGTGAAACAATTGAATTTAAAAAAATAACAATTGCCTAATTTCGCACCCCTTGCAACTTTTTACCAAATATTTTACAGTTTAATTATTATTGACGCGCTAACGGGAAAATAATCGCAACTTTCGTCTTCTTTCACGTAACATTACATAATTTGATCGTCAGTTAGCGGTATGGCGCCAGCGAATAAAAATTTACAGTTACCGTTGTGGCGTTTTAAAAAATGGAAATAACCGCAGAACAAACACGAAAAAGTGGTGCACCGTCGCGGTAGACACCGTTTCTTTATTATTAATGAACTGCGGTGTGCGATGGGGTAACAGTAACAAATAAATATTCGGACACGACCGGTTGTTACTTCGTCAAGAAAAACAAATCATGATTAAAATCATATTGAAGCAATCCTGTAAAAAAATTCAGGCTTAGAAAAAGTGTTCTTTATAAAAATAAATGCTAATACAGTCAGTGTCAATTCCATCAGAACGGATAAGAGGTTCCTTAAAATAGCTAAAATATTGCAATCACATCAAAATCGGATTGAGATGGTTTAAAACTTTCCTAACAGGGTTAAGTTAAGGCAGTTAAATGAGAGTTCATTCAAAAATGGCAATAATTGAGATAATATTAGGACATCCCTATGATTCACCTGTTTTACAATCATTAGTTCTGAAAAAAGAAACCATCATAAGAGGGTGCGAAATGAGATAATAAGAAACTAACTTTTAATGGGTGTGGCCAGTGGCGGATTTTAGGGGTGGCAATTTTGGGATCAAAATTCTTTTTATAACCTATAGAATTTAAAATGATTCATATTTGTATACCTGTATTCAACATGTAATATTGTTTTTAAACCGTAAGCACAATGAAAATTATTTAATTACGTGTTTGACGAATGCGTATTATTACGTGAAAGTAGTAGTTCACCCAAAAACAGTTTCTTCTACGATCGTTGGGTTGTAAAAATAATTTAGTAACTGACACGTCAATCCCCTCGTTGACAATCATACTAACTACGGGAAAAAGGTGGTGTAGGTAATTAGGGCAATAGTTCACAAATCTACTGTGTGGCTGATATATATTTGATTCATCCAGTAGTGTTATTATTTGCCGGACGAGCTCTTAGGCATCGGATGAAATAACAATTTTCGTGCGGTCTTTGATTCGCTAGATGAGTCGAAAAAGAGCGGGCCGAATTTTTTTTTACAAGGCGTTCCTCAAAATCGAGATGCTGATAATGACGGCAATGATGAAGAAGAAGAAGAAGAACGAAAGGCTAACAGCAAACACCTATGGCACGGTTCCGCTTCGACACGGGCTAACTGTAAAAAAAACTCTTAATCAAAATTATTTGCGACTCCGTTACCTGTCCCCGTTTCGAGATAACTGTTCACCTTCGCTCTGCCGGCGCGGCGTCAGCACCCCCGGTTTGCGGCCCACCGACTAAGCTAATAATTCTTTTATCTCACTACTGTTAAATAAATGTACCTACTTAGTGTGTAAGTATACTCATGTTACTTTACACTATTATGATTACATACCGTATGTGCGTGTTTTTATGCGTTATGTTACAAAAATGTTAGTGTAACGGAATTTAATGTTATTTACTGGGACTTAAGGAACTCGCTTATATAAAAAATAAATACCCACTAAACTGGACAGCTTTTTTCTGAAAAACTCACTTTTATAGTTTTCCCATTAACATACATAGGTACTCTCCAAAAAAACAATTGTAACTGACTGCCATAATCTATCCTAATTTTTTTTTCGCCCCTTAGAATTGCTATAATTTCTTTTTTATTAAGAGCTTTTCAGAAGAATTTTCTATTCTCCCATCCCAACAATTTTTAAAAAGAGTCTTCTTTATTACAGCAAAAGACCACAAAAATAGAAACAGAAACTCTTCGATTTTGATTTGATTTTAATTTTTATTTACTTTTCTTATCCATAATATCTTCAAAAAATCAAATTCTGCAAATATGTCTCGTTTAGTTATCATTTACTACCTCCATTCTTTATAAAACCAACCCTTTTCACATTTTAATATTATCAACAGGAATGTTAATGATCTCTCTCGATCTCTTTCTTTCAATTTTGGTTAAAGTAGATATGTGTATACTTCTTACAGTTACAATTATTATTTACGTTTTATCTACCAACTTTTGTTGTTTTAATCTAATGTTTTCTTCTGATTATTAGTGTTTTGAAATCTTTACTCCTTCGCTCTAATACAAAACAAAAATTTCTGACAAAATGAACCACTAAAAATACATAGTTTGTATAATATTTCACTAACTATATTACCTAGTTAAAGATTAGTTTTACACGTTTAAAGTTAATGAACAATTTTATTACTATAAAAAAATCGAATCTTTGGTGTTTAGGTTCCTTTAGCACAAGTAATTTTTCAAAAAAGGATCGTTATTGGGACCAACTTTACTAAGAGAACTTTTAGATGGTTTACTGAAGTGGTATTGTTTTTATTTAACTGATCATATCAATTTGTAATTCAATTTAATTTACACTTTGTGCCTTTCTTTCCGATAAATCAGATGCTAAAAAACAACCTCTGTTTTAAGTGTTTTTTTGTACGGAAAATGGCTGATCGTAATTAGATGTTTAATAACAATGTGCTAATCGATAATAAGTTTTTGAAATAAAACCGAAGAAGGAAGCGAACAAGAGTCAATTATTGAAACCGTTATTTCTCGTTCTTTGTGTCCATGTCCGTGAGTTTGTTTAATCGCAATGGCCTAGTTCGAGGACTTTGCCTGCAAAGAAAAATGCGCGCTCTTTAATTCATCGAAATGTATGTCTACCACCAGTTCATTCGTACCTGGTGACCTGACCGCTAACCATTACCATTTACGGACGATCGCTGTCGTCAATATTACATAAGTATAATATACATACACAACACACAGGTACACAGGTATGGAATTGTAAACTATCTATGTGTACCGTATGTACACAAGTACGACCGTGTCCGAAACGGGGGATTGAACTTTTGTGCTATTTCGAAACCGCGTTTCGTAATTAATAAATAAGCAAGGGTATTACGTCAGGATGTAACGGATCCTCATTTCCACGCTACAAAACGACCACGAAAACAACAACGTTGTTTGTCCGTAGGCTTACTGGGTCATTACAATCGACCACGCAAATACAGCACTCTGTACTATATGATCATTCAAAATAAAATAAAAAAATTACCGTTAATTTAGTTGTTTGTAAAATTCCTTAATATTCGCAAACGATGGTCATTTTTTCTGTTGGATAAAAAAATGTAAGCGAAATATGTCGACACAATCAATCAAAGAATACATTCCCAAATTAATTTTCAAATATATACTAAGGAAATTGTAAAATTTACATAGTTACCAAGGTGGAAAATTAAAATAATTTTTTTTTTTCGATTAATAAAGAATGCTTTGTAGGATTTTAATAAAATATGGCACATATAAATGTCTATAAGGGTACTTCCCTTCTGAAGTAGATTAAATCAGTATTTTTAAATACGACAAGGATGTAAACTATTTCTACCATTCGGCAATAATTGATATAAACTTTCTTGGAGGGTTGAATAATAACCCTCACAATGTTTTTGAGAAGCATACATGCTTTAGCTTCATTTTCTGCCTTAAAAAATCCAAATCTGCAAGTTTTAAAGAAAAAAATGTTTATTTGCATCGATGATTTTCGGCAAAAATTCTGAATAAATAGAGTATTTTTGAAATAACTCGAATATGTGTCCCAGTATTTGAATAAAAAGGTGGAGATCGGTAAGAGGCGTTTTTGGTCCTAAAAATTCGAATATCTGGTTATTTGCGCGTATGCAATTTTTGCGTTTTATTAACTTGAAACATACTTATTTTTAATTTTTATCAAAATTATTTAAATTATTCTGGACATTGTTTGTTTCCTAAAAATGCCAAATTGCAAATGTTTGGGTTCCTGGGAAATAAATAATTTCCCGAATAACTTCTTTAATTTTGATAAAAATAAAAAATACGTGTGTTTCAAGATGATAAAACTCAAAAATTTTTAACGCGCAATTAACCAGATATTATTCGAATTTTTAGGACCAAAAATCCTCCGTCCTTCGATATGGGAACAAGGTACCAAGTTCAGAAATATTTATCAAGTTAATTAGAATACAGTGGTAATAACTACCTCCATTCCTAAATAAATTTGATTGCAAAGTATTTGGAAGGTCGATTTGACTCTAATAAGTTTTTTCTGATTTATTATCATTTAGTAAAAAAAACTATGGTTGCTCTACGTATACGGAGACATCCCGCAGTTCTTTTTTAATGTTGTTTATTATAATCAAGAGAAATAAAAATAGAAAAATATGCTTGTGGAATTTTTCCAAGAAAACCCTAAAGTATTAAAAACCATATTCGCATAAAAAGCAGCGAATACAATTAATTAAACCATTTGATAGCACAAACATATTTCTATAGTAATTGTTTATATATTCCGACTTGGTCATTGTAACGGTTTCTCTCACATATTTTACCTCATGCGCAAAGATGAACTCTTGCTAAGCTTGAATCTGTACACATAAATATTGGTGTGACACATAATACTTACCCATTAAGTATAGGTAGGTATACGAGCATCATTGGGTCAGTAGTAGGCATCGATCCGTTATTCTTGTTGTCATTTTTGTTACTTATTACGAAACTATTTAAATAGGTTAATAGGGATATTAAAGGCGAATGTGGGTAAAGGTAATCAGTTATTTACTTAGTAGGTATTGAAATTGATTATTTATCGTTCGTTTAACAGTTAGTTACTATACAAAACAAGGCAAAAAAGGCAAAACTTGTAAGCACAAGAAATTTGTTCTTCATTCAAAACTAATATACATATTAAATTAGTTATTACTACTTACAATTAGTAAGACTAACACTGTTCAGATCTAACGCATCTAAATCTACGATTTTAAGATATTATTTGTCAAATTCATCCTTAGTTTTTTATTTTCCTGTATTTCTGCCATACCAGCAAATATACTGAAAGGACGTCTTTGATACGACTCAGTGATCAATTTTGAATAAAAAAAATTAAAGATTCCAACCACTTGAGTTAACGATTTGGAATTCTGAACATGAATCTCATTACTGTGACGTTGTTCTATTTCTCAAAGCTTTTTTAAACGATAATTATTGGTATCTTAATTGTTTTGGTGGAATGTCCATAACGCAATCTATCCGCACAAGGTATTAGACAGATTTTTAATCCTACTTTCACCATTCTGTAACGTATTTATTCTAGAAGGTTTCATTGTATGAATCACAAGGAAAGTTCGCGAAAGTTCTTGAAAAGCCAACGCTGGACTTTCTTCTCTTTGAAACATATCCGATTAGAGTATGAAAATCGTGATAAAAAGCCATGAAAGTTTTTACTCTCATAATTTTTAATTTGTTTTTCTCTACGGGCCCGAACATCTGATTTAGAGTCACTAAAGACTAACATTATCATTTATAGTTACTTACAATAATGTTAGGAATAATGTCGGTAACTAGGTAATTGCAAATGATTGTATTAAATGGGCAAATATGTTCGTTAATTGGCATTTCCAAATATTCTGTGAGGCAAGACTTTGTTTACTACCTAACATTATACTTCACAACAACATTACTTACTGTTGATGGCGTTTGCGATAAAGATACAATACTACAAGTAACAAGTTACGTAAAGACATACAAAGAATTTTAGTAGATAATTCTTGCGTTTCATAATAATCTAATTAAATAAATCAATCGTCGTCACCTTTGCAGATTGCAGAATACGATTATGATGCGTATAACTAACTGATAATCTGCAAAAATTACTTGTGCAAAGGCCAAGGTCTTAAACAAAAAATAAATATCACGAAACTTTCTCTGGTTTGTTTAAACAAAGGTAATGTTGAGACTAGCTTGTAAATTCCGCATATCTATTTGTATCATTATTGTAATTACACATAGAAGAAATATTTCTTCATCTTTTTTCCTACCTTCTTGAATTATGCCCTTGATCGTAATCATGCGTTTGAAAAAAGAAAAAAATGTTTTTTATGTTTATTTATGAAATAATTGACTTGGTCGACGAGTTGTAAAATGACATCATTACGCAGCCGTAAAAATTAATTGACGATAATTTATTACCCTTGTTCACTGTAATGTCAACCTTACAAAGGTGAAGGAATATAGAAAAAAAATAATAACTAGAATTGTTAGAATATCTTACCGATTGAGTATTTGCCAACAGACAATTCGGCATGTCCAGTCAACGTTGCAATTGTGAAGAGGTGAGGATTAACTGCATTTACTGCTTCTTCCCTCATCTAAAAAAAAAGGAGAATAATGTTCATCTTGTTTATTTCTTTTTTCAGATGAACAGTAATGAAATTAAGCATGTGGGGAGGGGGGTTGAACCCGCACACAGAACGCTAAACTATTGTGTAATCTTTTTGTCTGTGCGGGGAGATTCATTGAAGAGTTAAATATACATTTATGAATATTCGAATTAAAGCATAATTAGTAGTTGTTAAGCTGTTACTACTACAACAATTGGACTACTCAATACAAAAAAATATGCAATTCTAATCAATAAAATGGATCATTTATTCTAATAATGTTACATAAATGTATAATGTATAAATATTGCCGCAATTCCTATGCAGAGTAAAGTCCATTTCGGTTCTGTATACAGTGACACGAATATGAACTATAAGTAATATTAATAACATTAATAATAATGATATAATAAACTGTTACCATGCATGATGCAAAATAACAGTTTCTATCGTAAAGTACCGTTTTTAAAAACGATACCTTTGCAGCGATGCCATTAAAATGGAGGTGAATCTATGGAACAGTTAAGTAATCACAATCGTGACTAAAAGCATTAGGCATGTATAACGTATTTTTTTTTTTTCTATTTTTAACACTAGTTAGTATAATAATTAAGTATAGGATTTCAATATTTAACAATTAAAACTGCACGTTTTGTGTACATATTTTCTAATAGTATTAGAATTTAAGGCATCTGTATGTTTGAAAATTAACAGTTGCTGGAACCAAGTTTGCACAAAAATAGTATGATCAACATATCCTACATTATAGGGATTATAAAACTGCTTTAAAATCGGTTCTTATATGAAGTATGCTATAATCGCTTAGTACAAAAAAGTCAACGCCAAAATATACTATTTCCATCTGCAAGGTCAAAACTGCCAGCTGTAGCATAACAATATTTCGGATGCATAACACTTTTTTGCTGGCGGTAAGTGGCGCCTCACAATTACTGTTGTTTAAGTAGCAAAAAGTTCTAAAGAAGTTTTTATAAATAATGTCAATTAAAATAGAACGATTTGTAAAAATGCATATGTTTGCAAAATGATAGCTTCCCCTAACTACAATAAAAAAGAATTTTGTTAAAATTTTGAGTGGGGCAGCATTTATAATTAATATTAAATATTTTGTAGATGAATCTATTTATCAGTACTTTTGAAATTTTATAGTTTAGTTCCTTGAACAAATAATGTATGTTTGTACGTTCCTACATGCCAGGCGAATCCACCACTTTATAAACGATACACAAAATAGAAAATTAAATATTATTTGTAAACTTCAATATATTGTTTTTAAAATTTTACCCTTATTTAACACTACACAAACCAAAGTGGTTAAAAAGTTGAATCAGGTTCAGGTTTCATGTCTTTCTATTTAATTTATAAACTGTTTAAGGTAATTGACTTCATTTTTGTGACAAGGTGCAATTACAATCGCGTTACATTTACCTAGCGCCGCCTTGTAGAAAGAACGTTCTCAATTTGTTATTTTCTATCTAGGAAGTAATCTTTCCTTGACCAATGATAATGGTAGCAACGAACATAATTTAAAATACGAAACGTTGCAAAAACACGTCGACTTACGTAGAAGGACGTATTTCACAAAAGCCTGCTTACACTGCCTACTACTTGCTTTCAACCGTGTCATTTGCGCATTTTCTTCCCCACAATAGAAAATAACTAATAAAGTAAGTAAACAAATTCTTCGCATACTTCTTTGTTTTGATTTTATTAAAAAAGATGGAGAAATCAGGTTAGTGCAAAGACCGCTTAACCGTTTGTCCCTTTTTTCGTTACTTTCGAATTGTTATGCTATAATCAAGCCTTAAACTTAACCGATTGACTTTGTCCCACTTACGTAGTCTTTTGATGTTGTAAACAACGTGCTTTCCTATGATTATTTATTTATTTATATGTGCGTTTACCTTTATTTATGCAGTTACTCAATCAATTTTCACTAGAAGAACGAACTTTTTTAAGGTTAGTGTACACCACTTCTACATATGTAGGCACATAAAGAAATACCTACTTGTTATAAGTAAAACTCATTAACCACTACAAAAATTATTGTGACAACCGACTTTTCTTTAAACAACCAGGAAAAGGATGTAAATTCCTTTATAATAAGAAAGAAGTGAATTGACAAAAAAATTAAATCTGTTTACATTTAGTATCTTAGTTTTTGTTTCTTCGTTCCAAGGGTTAAATTCAAAAATAACTCACCTTTATGTACATACCCACTTCATCCACTCTTTACTACAGTTAATATGCCCGCTTATTACAACAAATATAATATATAATAACGTTACTTTTATTTCTCTAAAAATTCCGGAAGTCTTTAAATTCTCGTAAATAGACCAGGACAACGATTATTTTCATAAATACTTATCTACTTAGAATTAAAAAAAAAGTAGTATCATTGTGTACTTTTCACATCAAGTTACTCCCTTAACTATGTATATACAAAAACATTTGCGTACGTAAATTCTTTTATTGTTATTAATAGAACAATATTGTAGGTTGATTTCTTTTTGTCAAATTGATATAAAAACATCAATGGACTCCCGGTAATATTTGACCTTCGTTCATATTCACATTTCAAAATAAAAACGTATGTTGTTTTTTTATTTACCGAACTTGTGTTTAATTTAAGTACGTTAATAAGTTTTTATAAAAGACAAAATTCGTAGGCGTAAATTTGTCTGTTTCTAGTCTAGGCTCACTTCGTTAATGAGATTCGAGGTCATACTCATACACATATTAATCCTATACAACTCTAAATGTTATTAAAAAAAATCACAAAATCCGTTGCGTAATACGGTGCCGATATAAATAAAAATAGTTTTTTGCAAATGGGGCAAAACCATGATATTAAAAAAAAACAAGTGCGTCCAGTACCAACAGCAAATTTTAGTGGGATTTAGTAAATTGGAAGAATTCATCAAGAGGAAATAAAATACATTTTTTAAGTTAGTGCCAGAATAATAGATTAAAGTATTTATAGGTGGTTTGCCAATATTTATAGTTCCACATAAAGACATTTTTGTAATAAATATTTTTGTGCAGCTATCTCCAAAAATATAGTTTTCTGGAAGTAGCTGGCCATTAAAAGATGAAACTGTACCTTACGCTACTTTCAACATCCATAATGCTGTCGGAATTTTTAATCAAACATCAAAAAACCTTTTAATCTGCTGAACTTGATTAAATGGCAATATTTGCATATAAGTATAGTATAATTTATTTATTTAAACACAATTCATATAAAGTAATTTAGTTTACACAATAACTCCTTATTTACTTGACACTTGAAATTGATTAAAGCTTGCACTGTCTGAAGAAACTGTATTTTCGGATTCTAACCGCATATTGTTGATGAAAATCCCCACAGTGTATTGTGGGGGCGTCAAAAGTATTCGACGTTTCGTCTCCTATCACAAGGGATATCTTCAGAAACTTCACGTTGTCGATTTAGGTGCTCCAACGCTGTCACTGTACTGAACAGTTTCTTTACCTGACACTGTTTTCATATCACCCTGTATCACTTGGTATTTGCACTTTTCTTATCACTTGATGTTCAAATTATTTACTGACCGACTCATCTCGAACCCTGCTTGTATTTATATTATTATAAAAAGTTCTCGACTTTTTCCAGAACTCTTATGCAGCGAAGATTTTCTAAATTGAAACAAAGATTACCTATTTGAACTTATTTTCGAAAAATAACGTTATAGACCGATTATAATTTGTGTTACGTTAGACAAATAAATTTTTAATTTGAAAATCAACGTTTATATTATATTATACATACCTTGCATAGTACATCCGCCAATATCATACGTCCTTCGGCATCGGTATTTGTGACTCTTACAAGGACCCCAGATCTGGCTTTAATTAATTCATCTGACACATAAGCGTCAGAACCAACACTGTTTCGGACAACGGGCATGGCCCCAACCACCCTTACGTTTTCGGGTTTCAAAGCCTGAAGTACTTGAAAAAATCCTGCAACAGCCGCAGCTCCACTTTTGTCATAGGACATACCAGCCATCATACCTTTAAAAAAAGTTCAGGGAACGTTACACTTATTATTTTTTTGTAGTTCTTATTTTGTTGCAAAAATTATGTCGTATACATTTTAAGGGACCAATATAACAAAACGCAACAGTTTTCTTTTCTTTTTTAAATTAGGTAACAATTTCCTCAAAACCGCGAGATTTTTCTATCATCAGTAGCAATTATAGGAATTTGTTCAATGACCCACCAACTATTTTTTCAATAATTTAATCTCGCTTTAGTCTTTTTATAGCTTATTACAGAAAAGTGCCATAAAAATAAAAGTTTTCGCGTTAATATACAATAGGTACTGTTATTAAACAGAAGTAAAATGATTTGTTAGTCATAAAGTTTATTTAGACTAGACTTGGTTCTTGTAATTCAGAGCGTCAATGCATATAATAAAAAAGTTAATTGGACAAAGCGGTCCATAACCGAATAAGTGTCAGTTAAAAAATAATGCAAATTTAACGCACGAAATGTTGGTACCAAGTTACATCAGCTATATCTATCTACAAAAATTCAGTGTTTAGTTCTTGTGAGATCAACTCCTTAAAATTGAACGTTTTAATCTGTGGACATAAGACAAAAAATGTGATGTATATAAACATGTACAGTACATACGCACACATTTGTTTAAGCAGGAATTGTAAATCAGCAAATGTGTTGAAAAACATTTTACGTAGATATTGTATTAACGATTTGTATTAAAAAATTTGGAGCACAGTTCTCTACTTGTATAAACCGTGAAAATCAAAAGTTAGAAACATTTGAGATGAGGTATTCTAGGACGATGTTAAAAATATTGTGGGTAGGAAATTAAAAATGGGGAAATATTAAAAAAAGTAGAGATGAATGATAAGAAATAAGCAAGATAGAATGGCAAGACGCTGTGAAAGGGCAGATAGAGAGAGACCCATTAGAACCAAAGTGCGAATGAAGAGGTGCAGATAAAAAAATGAGAAAACTGGTCAGAGTACGTAGAAAAAGTAAGGTGCGTGTTCAAAAAGTCTTTAAACTTAATAGGTAGGTACCTAATGACATTTTATTTATAAGACGTTTAGTAAATAATTAAATCGAATAAGATAGCACAGATATAATAGAATTTTAATAATGAAATCTCAGTATTTTGAAAATAATGAACAAACTGTTTGAAAATATTGAAATCTATGGTGTTCACCGAGTTTTACTACCGTTCGTCCACTTCTGGTACGCTTTGTTTTGTATCATCACAATTCTGTGTAAAGTGACAAACGTTTCTATTTAATCTCGTCTGTTTGTTATCTACCTATTCCGTTTTTCAGAACAGAACACGGAAGCAACCGGCAAAGTTCAAAACCACAAGCTTTTGCAGAGCATAGGACGGTTAAATAGAGTATTTAGTGCATAGTTAATTCCTTTTTCCGTCTACCATCTAAAGATCTAAATCCATATCGAGACTCGCAAGCGAAACGAAACTGCTTTTTATTTTATTTAGAATCGCGAAATGGTTAGTCGTTCACGAGATAAGTAAACTAACACCTAAAGAATATCAAAGTATAATACTACGTTGATAAAAAAATTAATTTTAAAATGTATCAATTAATAAATCGATTTGCACATCTACCTGGTATGTACCTAAACACATTGGTACCATTACTTTTTTGTTATTGTTGTAATGATCAATTTGAATTATCGAATTCAATAGCCAAATAAGCGTCAAGTTTAAAATAGTTACTTTTTGAAATACTTAGTAACAATGACATTGAACGAGGTAAATTTTTGACATTGCTACTACTTTTTTCGTCAAGCTTGGTTGAACATATTCGAAAAAAGTATTTTTTTGGTCCTTGAAAATAATCATCTGATAAACACAATACAAAAAATAAATAAAGGAAAAAAAATAAACAATTTCTGTTTTTAGAGGAGATACTACTGAATTATAGCTCTATATATCTTATATTCGAGCAAATAGTGTAACCTTTGTAAAGGATTTTACACAAAAAATCGGAAAACAGATTTTGCTAATTAAATTTTTGAAGCTGGATCCACCGTAAAAGTTTGCCACTTTAAACTAAACCGAACTGTTATCAATGTTTCATGAAAACATTTTAAATTATAAGTTATATTTTAGAAGTAAATTAAAAAGGTTTGTAAAATATCATCCATTTAAATTTTTTTCTGTAACAATGACAGTGGACAAGGTAGAAATTTTATTTTTGCACGAAATTACATTTAGCATACCGGCAAAGGTAACATTCTGACCCTCGCCGATGATCTTCAAATCATTAGAAATCGTTAAAGAAACAACCTCCATTCGTCAAACCGTGATATTTCTAGGTGAAAAACGACGAGTAGCGCGCAGGTTGGTTGCGCTGAACTGCACCAGAGTAATACGAACGATATCGTTTACAGTTTTTTCTGTTTATTTTTGCGCCAGAATGCGGAAGTCGGTAGGACGGCAAAGTGCAAATTCATGTTCCGAAAGGTACGAAACGTCGTCATTGTGCCCACTGACAACCAACCAATAATAATGCAATGCTAAAAGTGCTAATCATGGTCGTTTATTTCTCCAGCACGATAAAATCGAATTACGCTCAACAAAAAAAACCAATTTTCCTGCTGTAAAATTTTGTAAAGACTAATTGGATTTGCAAAAGAGGTCTCACGATTCTAGACACATTGACATGTTACTTTAAAATACAAAAAAAATTGAGGAAATATTTTTGTACGTCATATAAAACTTAAACTATTTTAGGTTGTGCACTCTTATTTTAAAGATAATCAAAATTACTTCATAGAACTACCCCTAACGGTTGTTTAATTTCCACGTAAAACAATTTTTTAACGGAATAATTGTTTATAAATTAAGATTTATTTTTTAAATCTTATCTATTGTGGGGAAATGGACATCTATATTAGCTAAAATGTAAATGAAGTATACTTTCTTTCTTTCCCTGTCCTATACTTCAAGTATTTGACGTTTTGCCTTAAAAAGTGTTTACTTCTTCATTCTTTAAGGAAATTCCCAATTAGCAATGTACTGTGGCTAGGCTTAGGATTAGTCCAAAACATGTAAAAGATACAATTGAACACATATAACTTGGACTAGTCCTAAGTCAAGACAAAGTATGAAAACGTATTGTTACTAATGCCACCAACATAGCTACGAAATTTCCAATATTTTCTCTTGGCCATTTTAGTAATAATTTTTTTTCTGAATTTCTATATCCGGTAGTTTTCGAGATTTGACCGAGTGACCACTGCTTATTAAAACACTCGGTACTTTACTGAAATAGTTTGTCGTAATATGTAGATAATGTAAAAAATGAAGAAATTTCCAATTTCTTAGTAGCATATTAATTAATAAAATTACCTCCTGTTTTAATATCTGCGCCTCCAGTGTCATATGTAACACCTTTTCCAACCAAAAACAGAGTATCCGTGATCTTCGACGAATCCTGTGGTACATACTCTAAATATATAATACGTCCTTTGTGTCTGTCTATATTGCTTGCTGCTCTATTGACAGCTTCGAAAAGTGGATAGTCTTTTGAAAACACATCAACATCGCTGATAACATTAATTTTTATGTCTGAATTTTTAAAAAGATCCTCCACATACTGTTGTATTCTTGGAGGAGCCATTCTTTCTGGATCCGTCCCTGCTATATCCCTTGCAACGAATCGTCCTGACTCTAAAACACTCGCCAAGTTCACGAGTTGCTGGGTTTTCTCAAAATCTTCGGTATATACCCCCAGAAAATCTAATTTTGGATAACTTTCTGGTCGGTACTCACGTACTTGAATATTCTGGAGCAATATAAAAATGGTAAGCTCGCAAAATGCTAATAATTTCGGAGCATTTTTAAGAGCCGATTAATGAAATTACTTTTTTAATTTGATTCATAATTATGGGTGTTGCTACTTAAACAAAAATTTTCTCCGGTTTCTGAACACCTTGTACAGAACATTACATTTACATACTGTATTATCTTGTATCAAGATAATGAACGAAGTTTGTTAGAAAAAAAATAACTTAACTTATACTATGGCCACAATGAACATATTGTAAACTTGTTAGACCATCTTGTATATGTACATATAAGGAATATTTTCTTTTATTAAATGAGACTTTGGACGTAAATAAAATTATCACTGTAAAATATATGTGTCGTAAACTGATGTTAAAAAAAGAAATTGAATAACAATTCAAAATAAGGTTTAAATTTCATTTATATACTTGTAATGAAGAAATATTTCATTAACATACAATCTATAATAAAATAATAAATTGTTTTAAAATTTTAAAGTTTTTTTTAATATTTCAGTTTATATGGATTGACTGTGCCATCTTCCGATTTTTACGTTAAGTTTTGCTTTTAAGCATACTTACCACGTAGATGGATTCTAACGCTCCTAAAAGAGTGACCAATTCTGCATTTTTAAAAGTCGGATGTTTTTGTAAATAGAATAAAGGCTTTTTAAATCCAGCTTTGATTGCTCTTTGGATTCCTTTTGCTGCAGTTTCACCAAGAGAACGAACGTCATCGTAGTCTTCGTCCAAAGGACCAGTTGGTGCATAAACTAAACGACCGGCAGGAATTGACGGTAGGGGATGAATTGCAATTTCTGTTTTTAAGCTAAGATCTATTTGCAGTAGGGTATCAACAGCCTCGCGTAAAAAACCCTCTTTAAGTTCTTGATTATGCCAATAGACTAATATCAAACAATCATACCCTTCCCCCGATAAGGATTTTTCTGCCTTTACGTTCGTTGACAGCAAACTAAACAAAACAAAAGCATTTACTTAAAAACAGAAAAACAAAGAAACATAATTTATTTACCCATTTTTATCAGCCATAATTGAACCTCAAACGTAAATTATTAATTTATAAAATGAGTACTTTCATACACTTTCACAAACCACTGAAAGATGAGAACTAACTAATTAATAAAATAGAACGAAAAATCAGTTGAGGGCGTAGAATAACAATTTCTCAGATAATAATTCTACGAATGCAGGATAAGAAAGAATTTTTAACTTTCAGAAATCTGTTATAAATTATAATACAGCTTTCTTTGAAAATCGATACAAATTTCAACAGTTTACTACAGGTGGCAATATAAGTTAATTTTGCAAAATATTAATGAAACTACCGAAATATACAAATTCAAAATAATTAACGTTTTACTTTTGTCTCTTGTTATTCTTTTACATTAATAGGAATGGTTTGCTTTAAAAAGAATAATTAAAACGAAAATACAAAATAGAAGAAACAGGATAAGAAGATTAATATGTGCATTTACTTTACTAAGATAAAAAAAATTTAAAACTATTAACTTAGCATCTTTTAGTTCGAACATAGTGCATTTTTTATAAAGTAATCAAACGGGATAATAATTTTGTATTTTTTTATAGGTCTCATTACATTTATATAGCTTTTTAAAAACTAAATCAGCTTGTAATTTCAATGCAACATGTTTTTTTTTTTCTTTTATTATTAATGTTTGAACATATTTAAAGATTTCAATGGATTTAAATCTCATTTTTTTAAATATCTAGGGATTTTCAAAATGTATGGTTGCTTTTATTCTCTCACTATAATATCTCTGATTCTCAAGTCATAATTGAGCCTCTAAAAGATGCCAGACCATCTAGGTGCCAGACTTACAGAAATTTTTATTTGATTATATACAAAATCTAGGAAATACTATTTGCAGACAATTCTCTGTAACAAAAGCGAAAGAAATACATTAGAAATATTTTTTTAATGTATCGTCAGAATTTTTTTAAACGAGAATCATAAAATATGATTGAGAAAATGTACAAAAAAATGAAGATTTCTAAACAAAATCAACGACAATAAGTACATTTTATTAATTATTTCTTTGAAGTATTTTTTACGATAGAAAGGAGGAATTTCTCATCATTTTTTACGATCCATTGCACTTATCTCTCTCTTACCTGAGTAGAGAAGAAACTGTGTGGACGAAGTATATTATACATATCAGAGGAACTTTGCTTCCCATCGAAATATTGCAAACAATATTATTATAAATTATAGAATTATTCGATCAAAGTGTAGTTAAAAACTTATTTTAAGTTATTCGTAAAATCTAGAGAAATTTTGACAAAAATTAAGGAATTAAATAGTTATCTTGCAACACTGGACCCACTATAAAAATATTTATAATTCTATGATTCTATCATGTTGTCGGATGTTGTCATCTGTCATCTGTTCATAATGGTGCGCAGAAAAACCACGTGTGTAACACTACAAATTACATTCATTTCTACTAAAAACAAATTACTGGAAAATTACGAACGATAAATAGATCTTATAGTGTATGCTTAGGAGCTTATACATTGTATGAAATAAAGGGATAAATAATATAAGTGAACTGAAGAAATTTGAACTTAACCTATAAGGAATGTGAAATGTCTGTTATATCAAGTTCGACGAGAACGTCTGTGACTTCAAGGAAAAGTACAAGTATTAGAAGTGTTTTAAATAGTACTAAACCAACAAAAGTAAGATTTCAACTTCACCATACTAAAAATGTTCGAAAGATTATTGTTGACTTCGTTAAAAAAAAGGAAGTGAAGGACTATGAAAACTTATTGTGTCTCATTCGTGATTCGGAACTACTAGATGAAGACATTAAATTGCTCTTAAACGAGTCAACTCAGTGTATTTCGCTACTAGATCAAGAACTCTGTTTATTTGTAGAGGCAATTTTAACAGTCAATTGGTTAAATTACAGTGAAGATGTGATAGCAGAATATCAGTCTTTTCTGATAAATCTGCTTTCTGCCCACAATTATCATGCTAAATTAGTAATAGATCGTTTAGTAAAGAAATTTTATCCAGGTGAGATTTTAATCACAACCCATTTAACATTGCATAACATTTTGTATTCAAAACAAAGTATTTTATATCATTAACTGCAGTTTATGTATTTTAACAGTATTTTGATAATTATTTTTGTTGTAGAAAATGAGGCAGATGAGTGGCCAGATGGAGTACCAAATGATAAAGACTGCAATAATTGCATTAATGTGCACTTTGTTATCAGCATAGTGTTGAAAGTAGTTCCGATGTAAGTTTCTACATTTAAAAAATACCCAATGATGGTCCTTCAAGCATACAATATGGTTTATTTCTTTAGTCTAATAATATCACAAAAAATTGCACATAAATTTTATTTTTTAACTTTTCATTTGATTAGTATATTGATGTGACTCATATTTTTGTAGGGAATTTAATACTGCATTAAAACTAAGTAAATTCATACTTAGACCTCTAATAAGATTTACCAAAAAATTTGAATTATCCAATGATATATGTTTGAATCTGATCAATATGCTGATCTGTTGATAATTTACAAAGGAGTTGAAGTAAAATTCTGTTCTTTTTAATATTAACATTAAGAGCTCAAAATTGGATTTTTTTTGTCATATGGAACAATAATTTCGATAAATACGTACTCAAATTTTTTAGGCAGACTGAAATATAATCATTTGGAATTTTATTTTTATTGTATCACTTCCTATAGGTGTAAGGAGTTACTTCTGCAAGCAGTCATCAATAGCTACCCTTATCTACGAAAAGCCCCTCATATTCATGAATATTACCTACATAATTTATTATGGATACTAGAATATCAACCTGATCTTCGACGAGATATACTAAATTTAATATTTTCTAGGTAAGTTTTTAAATTTTGTGTATATAAAAATCCATTTATCTGAATTCAACAAAATTTCCATATTTTAGATTAGTTTTATTGGATGTCCATTCTCCAAGAGAAGAAATTGAGCAACATGAGCAAGAAACGGACCTAGAAGACTGTATTTTTAATTTTGAAGATGACAAATCTATTTACCAACAAAACAAAGTAAAACATCCCTTGGCACACACCCTAGATATTTGTATGGATAAAATGTTCAACTTCTGCTACATTGAAGTACACAATACAGACACTGGTGAATTAAATTGGGAAAAACTGAAAGGTGATTTAAGTTTTGTTAAAAATTGTTGCTAAATGATAATTTAATTTAATGTTTTTAATGTTACTTTTTGTATGTAAATTTTTTTTAACATTAAAAAAATTACTTTGAATTAATTAGAAAATATTGCATTTGTTTATATATTTTTTTAATTATAATTGATATTTGTAGGCCTTTATCACGACATTATTTCAAGCTTTGACAAAGTAATATTTCCTACATACAACACTCATCACGTGCAGTTCATCATCTTCTTTCTATGCAGCTTGAAGCCGTCTGTTTCAGAGGCTTTTCTGAATTTTCTGTGGGGTAAAGTGTCCTCTGCTTACATTGCTTCAATTCATCGACAAACAGCTGCTGCTTACATTGGGAGCTTTTTGGCGAGAGCTAACTATGTAGCTCTTGGGTAAGTCTTACTGCTAACGTTATGTACGCTTTGAAAGTTAGTATAGCTTGTCCTGATTCTCCCTAGTACACAGGATATACACTTCTATTATGTATTCGTTTAATTAATGAAAAACATATGCTTGAAATACTTACAAAATTTATATAAAAATAGCTGTTATTCAATTGTTAGCAATACAATATTAATGCTAAAATATTCAAAGAAAAAGAATACATATACTAACTTGGTAGAAATGAATGTTTTATAAAGGAATGATAATCATTTTCTGCATATCTCATTTTTTTACCATCCTGAATTAGTATTAGATCGTTGAATGAAAAATGTTGATGAGGTGAGAAATAAAATATTTTAATTAGAAAAATCATCATAATTAGATAACATTTAATTGCTACTTTGAATTAACATAATTTTATTTTCAATTTGCATTCTTCATTTTTAGACGTTCTTTAAGATTTAATAAATTAAAGTAATTTTTATTTTGCCAATTGGACAGTCAATCTATTTTATTATTTTTCAGAATGCTGAAAGGAACATTACAACAAATGGCAGGTTGGGTTCATTCGTACATTGCTGCTCAGGATGGTGTAGAATGCATAAATGCTGATGTTCGAGTTCACACTGTTTTCTATAGTGTGTGTCAAGCTATTTTTTATGTTATCGCTTTTCGACATAAGGACCTCCTTAACTCCAAAAAAGGTAAGTGAAATTATTTAAATTTAAAAACTACAATGTCGTATATGCTCAAGAAATCAAAGCATTGTGATTTAAGGTCAATTATATTGAAAATATTTATACCCACTATTCAAAAGGTTACATTTTCAATTAATTTAGTCTTAAGTAGGTATAATAGTTGATTATTTTATTGGCCAATATAAATATTTTTTATTTAATCGTAATGACTTCTGGTTACCATTGCCAAATAACTTCTATTCCTTAAAATTCGCTTTCGCCACCCATCTACATGTACTTTTTTCATGCGCTTGCCCTTTTACTTAAACTCGCCTGCTTTATTTATTTACTTATTACTTCATATATGCTTATTAAAGAACATTATCAATTTGCATTTGTATGAACTGCAGTGTGTTGTGTGTTATTCATCGTGTGTATATGTACTATGATAATCATATTTCAATGCATATACGCTTGCATGTTACATATACATTTCATATTAGTGTCTATGAAACTGGTAAGTATATATTCTTGCATATATTAATTTTTTTTATATCAATATAAATTATACTTTTTGTGTGTGTATCAGAGACGAGACATAGACCTGGTATAAGCAGCATTTAGACCTAATATTTCTTCACCCAACACAAATTTTAATAAACAACATAATATACAAGAGTGTCTCAAAACTCCGTGTACATAAAGCAATCACAGGTTTCTGAGGTTAAAATAAGTGGGTTTTTCTATTTAACAAATTGCTTTGGTATCTGGTAGCAAAGGTGATACTAGTTTTTTTATTTCAATTTATCAAAATACTTCTTATTATTTTAATAAAATTTGGTACATATAAATATAGTAATGATACTATTTTCTGAAGTTATATTCATTTTCTTAAAATACGACAGGGGTGTAAAAACCATAAGTTCCAGTAAGTTCATGATTATGTCTCTGATATGTACAGGTGCTGCCATTATGGTGTATGTTTAAAATATGGGGTAAAGTGATTTAATTAATTTTTTAATTGCAGGCTTAACTTTTGTTCAAAGTTTAAATTTAGCCAAAATGGTCACGTCTCCGTTAAATCCTCTCAGAGTGTGTCAGCCAGCTGTTGTGCAAAACTTTGCAGCTGTTACAAGAAAATATCAGTTGGCTTACTGTTACTCTGTAATTGAACATAATTCAAGAAATAAAATCCGAACGATTTATAAGGACGACAAAGGAGCAGTAGTTACAACTAATAACGTTCTCGACTCCTTGTTTCCCTTCGACCCATACTTATTGAAAAGGTAAAATTAAATAAACTTGTTAAGTAATTTGAAAAAAATATAAAATTGTGTTGTAGATCAGAAAAAAAGATTGCGCCATTCTATTTGGAGTATAATGACACCATAGAAGAAGCAGGTAATGGAAGTTCAATAAAAGCTGAAGAGGAACACCAGGAAATAGAAATGGACTGTGATGATTTTTTGACTGATACTGCAACCAACAATAAACTTAATAACCAATTTTCGTATGGGACATCGCCAGGATTTAAATCTAACAATTGATCTACAAAGTTTAAATAATGTGATTTGTATTTGTTTACTTGTAAGTGTTATATATAATGTGAAAATGAAAGAAATAAACTTACATTATATTTTTGTTGTTTTACAAATATCTGAGCATATACGAGCATGTCGGATTCGAAAAAATTAAAACACAACGACTCCACTTCATTAAATTTATTTTCTTGTCGTGTAAAATAAATAGGAAATTAATAAGGCTATTTTGTCTGGGCTTCTAACTCTCGTTCGACAATTTTTCTATATTCATCGAAATTATCAATGCTCTGAACGGTACCATTAGAGCAAACCCATAATTCCTTACATACCATTCGAATCAGACGTTCATCGTGAGAAACTAGTATCACTCCTCCCTGTAACAATTAAAACTGAATGAAACGTACAAATATATAATGTAATTATATTCATTAAATTAATTTAAAAAAATTAAACCAGGATAAAACCAGTCAGGTACCTAAACAAGTATTTTACTGATAATCTTTTAAATAAAGAACCTACAAAGGTATTTTTTTTCTTACCGTGTATTTGTTAATAGCTTTCCCCAGAGCTTCTATGGTTTCAATGTCTAAGTGATTCGTGGGTTCATCAAGCACCAAAAAGTTGGGGTGACCCATACACATTCTTGCAAATGCTACTCGTGATTTTTGACCTCCAGATAAACTTACAACTGTTTGCAAGGCCAAATCACCAGACACACCAAAACTACCCAACTGTCTCCTATATTCTTCAATTGGTTTTCCTTGAATTCAAATAAGTTTATAAACCATCAATACAATTGCCATTTTAAAAATGTCCTCAAAATATTTGAGCACATACCTGGATATGCTGCTTGAAGTAATTCAACTGAATTAACATTCATATCCAACTGATCAACGTGATGTTGACTGAAGTATCCAAATTTGAGATTTCTATGAACGTTAACTATTCCAGACGTTGGAGTTAAAATGCCCATTATTAATTTTAATAACGTCGTTTTACCGGCTCCGTTATCACCTACCTATGAAAATGTCTTTATAGAATATGAAATTTATAAAACTAAAATAATGCACCACAATAGGGACAACTTCTATTATTACACACTTACAATACAAATTCTTGACTCTAAAGTGGCCCCTAGGTTAACATTACGAAATATCACTTTTTCGGGATTGTAGCCAAAGGAGACATCATTAATTTGTAGTATAGGCGGCGAAAGAGGTTCTGTTTCTGGAAATTTTAAAACAACATCTACTTCTTTATCAATTGGCTTAAGTTCAGGCCTAAAAAATAAAAAAAAATGAAAGACTAAATGCTAAATTAAAGCAATTATTACTTACAATTTTTCTAACATCTTTATCTTCGATTGCACAGAAGCGGCTCGATTAGCATTATACCTAAACCTGTCAATAAATTGTTGCACGTGTTCCCTGTGTTGTTGTTGTGCTTCATATTCCCTTTGTTGATTCTTGTGCTTTTCAGTTTTTGTCTTTATAAATTGTTCATAATTGCCCCTGTATGCTTCAATTCTCTGGGAATGTAAATACAAAATATCTGTTGGAACAGTGTCTAAAAAGTTACGATCGTGCGACACGACCAATAAAGTATTAGGCCAGTTTTGAAGATAATTTTCTAGCCATATTATTGCTTTTATATCCAACATGTTTGTAGGTTCATCTAGTAAAAGTAAATCTGGTCTAAAAAAATAAGATTAAGCAAAATAAAACCTGTAATACGCCGTTTTGACCTATTAATCGATGAACTTTTTTTTAATAATAACATACTTTGAAAAAAGAGCTCGAGCTAGGGCAAGCCTCATTCTCCATCCACCAGAAAAGTTTTTTGTTGGTTGGCTTTGCATTGCAGGTGTGAACCCTAAACCACTTAATATAACTGAAGCTCTTGATGGCGCTTTATCGGCGTCTATATTTTGTAATTGGACATATATTTCAGACAGTTCATTGGAAAGCTGGGGATCATTTGAGCTGAAGCCGTTATTTACAATATTAGGCCGTTTTCTGACTTGTCGGTGTAGCAGCGGTGCGGTACCGAAGTGGTTGGTACCGAAACGATTCCGCGTTGCTTGCATTTACACATCTATCGGTATGTTTTCGGCATAAAACGGAGCAGAACCGCTTGTACCGTCACAAGAAGATGTCGTCCTCCTTGAGTGATGGAGATATTGTATGATGTCTCATGCAGTAATCCCGAGCGGCCACTGGACGTTTCTACCGCGATGCAGTATACCGAACCGATATCACTCCTCTACCGCACGTGCCGCACAAGTCAGGAAGACCGTATTGAAATATAGGTGCTCAGTAAGCATTCGGTACCGCGTATACCGAGCATACCGATACCGCACCGCTGCTACACCGACAAGTCAGAAAGCGGCCTTACAATAAGAACGAATTTAAAAAATACGAACAAAATTATTCAAAAGACATAGTAAACATAAACATCTTCTCATTTTTACCCTGCATTAATTGTAGAACTTATTTCTTTTTCCTTTCTGAGTAAAGTTTCTCTGGCAATATCACATTGCAAAACACTTTCCAGGGCTGGTGTATTATCCCCTGCAACCTATAAAATCATAAATTATTTGAAATTCGTTCCTTTTGTTACTTAAAATATTTCCTGTACCTCTTGTTCTACATACAAAATAGAAATGTGAGAAGGTATGTGTAACTGACCACCAGATATCATTCTCAACAATGTAGTTTTACCTAGACCATTTCGCCCAATTAGACCATACCGTCTTCCAAATGCCAAAAGTATGTCAGCTCCTTGTAAAAGTACTCTACAATTATATTCGTAGTATCATTCATTCTAGAAAAAAGTTTATTTCATTTTTATACCTATCACCATATGCTATATCAAAATTCTCTATTCGTATATCTTTTGTTTTATTGGTTCCCTTTGCTTCCAATTTGGTTTCTTTTTTACTAGTTATCTAAAATTTCAATACTTGAAACTGATAATGATAATGTACAGTATGTTACCTGGGAAGCTGTAGCTGTTTCAAGTTTTGGTACTACAGGTGTTTTAATAGTTTCATTTTGTCGCTTCTCCTGTTTTTGCTGAAGCTTTTGTTGGGCTTTTTCCAACTTCTTGGAATCTACCTTCTAAAGTATTTTTATAAAAAGCTGTTATAAATGTACACATTAATTACTTACTAAACTGTCATCTCTTTGCATTACCCAAATACTTTTTATATCATCTACATTGCTCTCTAAGTTAGCTGCCATACTTCCCAAATGCACAGGAGCATTTAAAATTTTATGTGGACCATTCTTTTCTTTGTCCTTTTCTGGTTTTAATAAATTAAGTAATTGTTTACAAATATTTCTAAAATTATAATTAATAAATAAAATTAGTTATATACATATTGTTACATGTGATGCAACCTTATTTTTATTTCGCTTTTATCAATTGATATTTCTTGTAGCACTTCGCCAATCGCTTCATAAATTTCTTCACTATCTTGAAAATCATCTGCGCCATTCTCTAAAACACCTTCAAATACTTTTGTATTTTAAAATGTTGAAAGATAAGGCAAATTAGTTACCTTCAATATACTGCTTTAAATCATCGTCAATTTGTGGAAATTCTGTTGTTATTAAATCACTACATTCAAACATTTCAATAATACTATTGGGCACTACAAACGAAGAAATTAAAAATGTTAATTAGATGGAATTATAGGAATTTCTACTAGATTTCACAAATTTTAAGACTATAATAAGCACTTAACCTAACATATTTGTTTAAAGTAAATTGTCATTAATCCATCCATAGATTTAATCAAACTATTGATCCCTATTAATATGTATGTATCTATGATGTATGTGTTACATTAATCTATGGTTACATCCCAAATGAGAAATGTGAAATGTACCATATTTGTCTTCGTTTTTAATAAAAATTTAAAAGGAAGATTTACAGTACATGTGCAATTTATATCACAATAGATTCCGAAATTCCAGCTTAATATGTGGTACGTTTTTGATTATTCGAGGATCGGTTTATTTATACGATTTTTATAAATGAAGTAAATGTGTGTTAGATAGGTTGAAGGAAGACTTGTTAATTTCGATCGACTTTATGAAAAAGAATAGCTATCGATTTATTACAGATTAATTGTTTGTGACGAGTTAATTTATGATTTCATACATTTACTCTATTTTTCTACAAGGCTGGGTAATTATCTTTGATCTTTGGTTTTTAGTGAAACATGGTTTGTTGTTGATGTAATTTGTGTGACAACAGTTTTATTCATGTTTCTTTTTTTACAGATGCATTTGGGAATGCACTTATTTTCCTGCCTTTACCAAGTGAGATAATTCTCTATTAAACAGTTCCATTTACACATAGAGTAAATCCTAAATGTTAAAGGGCTTTTTAATCATTGAAGGTAAGATACCTTTGAAAATAAATGCATAAATATGTGAAGTTATTTGTGTGACTATAAATTACTACTTAATATAAAAAGATAGTATATTATATTAAAGACAGAGAATTATGGTTGTTACTTTTTGAATATGTTGGTCATTTCCAGGACAGTATGGATGATAAACAAAAAAAAAAAATTTTGTGTCTTTAAATTTGTTCTTTAAACAATTCTAAATAATTATTAGTTTTAATGTTTATTCATATTTACCTGTTAATAACCACCTTAAAAGATTAGAAGATAAATACTGTTTATTGATTTTTAGAGAAATCATGTTAGGGAATTTGTCATAAAAGGATCAATAAATATTAATTTTTACAGTAGTCTAAATGGAAGGAGGTAAATAATTATCAAAATTGATCGTGATTAATTTGTTTTTTTAATATAAACAATTATAATTGCAAATAAATAGAAAATTAATGATAGTATCCATTCTCTATTTAAATTCATTGAAGAATGCTGGGAATCACATTTTTACTTCTGGAAAGAAAGGATGATGAACACAACATGATGTACATTACTAAAGAAGCTTTCTGAATAGACTTGATTGCTTTTTAGACACTTTGGGAGTCTGCTGGACAATATAGATGGTAAGAAAAATGATTCAAGAATATTTCTATAGCTTTCAGTTGGTTTGTTAAACGATTCTAAATTCCAAATAGAGTGAAAGACTACAGGGTGTTTTTTGTTGTTTTCTTTTAGAATAACCGTTACGGTGATATTTAAACAAATCACGAAATATTACCTTTTGTAATTAACTATAAAAGGTAATTATTAACGTAAATGTTTGGTGGTTATCAATTTGTTCGTTCAAAGATTGCTAATTAGAAGAAATAATTGTTTTTATTAAATATTTCAATAAATAATACATATTACGAAGTGTAAACTTTGACTTAAAACACCTGCACAAAGTTTTTAATGTCCCAAAGTTAATTAATTAACTTAAGGATTTTATTTGCTAAAAATTTTTTTAGTAATGTATGGGGTGGGCGAATTTCAAATTTTTTATAGGACAGATGAGTAACTATAATGAGAGATACAAAAAAAATAAATGGAAGCTTCTGGATCTCTTTTTTTGAGATAAATTCGTTGGTGTTTAAAAAAATTAACTCTTTTTATTGTAAATAAATAAAAGTTAATGTTATTTTTTTCATCTCTACTTAGCTTCAATGAAGAGTTATAAGGATGACTTTTTCTCCCCTGAAAAGAAAGGATGACGATCACAACAAGAAATTACTGCTAAAGGAATTTGTTGCATGGAATTGAAAACTTTTTGAATAAGTTGGTCATTTCCAGGACAGTATGGACGGTAAGAAAAAAGTTAAAAGAATACATCTGTGGCTTTAAATTTTTTCTTTAAATAATTCTCATTAATTATTAGTTTCAATGTTTATATATTAGTATTTGCTTGTTAATAATTAGCTAAATTCTGTTTATTGAATTTTAGAATAATCATGTTAGGGAATTTGCTGTAAAAATGTTATAGATATTAATTTTTACAGTAATCCAAATAAAAATGAGTAAATAATTAATACAATTGTTTGCAATTAATTTGTTCGTTCAAAATAAACATGTTTAATTTAAAACAATTTTTTCATATCCAGTTCGTTTCAAAGAAGAGTGATATGGATGACTTATTCTCTACTGAAAAAGGGATGATGATCACAGCAAGAAGTCTACTGCTGAAAGGATTTGCTGCATGAAATTGCTCATTATTTGGATACATTAGGAGTTCGCTGGACAATATAGACGGTAAGAAAAATAATTTATGAATATTATTGTGGCATTAAATTTGTTCGTCAAACAATTCTAAGTAATTAATGATTTCAATGTTTATATTCATATTTGCTATTTAATATTTATTTATTTATTTATTTATTTTACTTTTATATTATAAATTAAAAAGTAAGAAGACAAATAATTGATAAAATTTGTTGTGACTAATTTGTTCCTTTAAATTAAACAATTATAGGAATTGTAAAGAAACGAAAATTTCATTTTAGTTTAGGTTCAATGAAGTCTCTTGAAAAAAAAAGGATGACGACGATCACAACATCAAGTCTACTGCTAAAGGAGCCTTCTGCATGGAGCTAACTGCTATTTGGATGCACTGGGAGTATGCTCGACAATATAAACGGTAAGGAAAATAATTAAGAAGAAATTTTTGTAGCTATATGTTTGTACCTTAAACGGCAGTAAATCAATAATAAATAAAGCCACGAAATATTAACTTTTGCAATTCATTAGAAAAAGAAAAAATATTAATACAGATAGATATGTATTCAGTTCCAATAACCTAACTTGTTCAAAAATAAATTCCTTAAAATTTTATTTAGAAAACATAAAAAGTTTAGAGTGCTGTAGCACCTTAATTTTTTAAGATTCATATACCAAATCTTCAAAATTTTGTCTGTAGATGCTAGAAACAAAATCTACTTAGTAAAATGTGTTGGGGATAATTTTTCAACCCTCATTTTAAACTTGAAATTTGGTCATTTTTAATTGTCAAAGTTTAGAGTGCTGTAGCACCTTCATTTTTTAAGATTCATATACCAAATCTTCAAAATTTTGTCTGTAGATGCTAGAAACAAAATCTACTTAGTAAAATGTGTTGGGGATAATTTTTCAACCCTCATATTGAACTTGAAATTTGGTCATTTTTAATTGTCAAAGTTTAGAGTGCTGTAGCACCTTCATTTTTTAAGATTCATATACCAAATCTTCAAAATTTTGTCTGTAGATGCTAGAACAAAATCTACTTAGTAAAATTTGTTGGGGATAATTTTTCAACCCTCATTTTGAACTTGAAATTTTGTCATTTTTAATTGTCAAAGTTTAGAGTGCTGTAGCACTTCATTTTTTAAGGATTCATTTACCAAATCTTCAAAATTTTGTCTGTAGATGCTAGAAACAAAATCTACTTAGTAAAATGTGTTGGGGATAATTTTTCAACCCTCATTTTAAACTTGAAATTTTGTCATTTTTAATTGTCAAAGTTTAGAGTGCTGTAGCCCCTTTCATTTTTTAGGATTCATTTACCAAATCTTCAAAATTTTGTCTGTAGATGCTAGAAACAAAATCTACTTAGTAAAATGTGTTGGGGATAATTTTTCAACCCTCATTTTAAACTTGAAATTTTGGTCATTTTTAATTGTCAAAGTTTAGAGTGCTGTAGCACCTTCATTTTTTAAGATTCATTACCAAATCTTCAAAATTTTGTCTGTAGATGCTAGAAACAAAATCTACTTAGTAGAATGTGTTGGGGATAATTTTTCAACCCTCACTATGAACTTGAAATTTTGTCATTTTTAATTGTCAAAGTTTAGAGCGCTGTAGCACTTTCATTTTTTAGGATCCATTTACCAAATCTTCAAAATTTTGTCTGTAGATGCTAGGAACAAAATCTACATAGTCAAATTTGTTAGGGATAATTTTTTAACCCTTATATTGAACTTGAAATTTTGTCATTTTTAATTATAAAAGTTTAGAGTTCTGTAGCATCTTAATTTTTTAAGATTCATATACCAAATCTTCAAAATTTTGTCTGTAGATGCTAGAAACAAAATCTACTTAGTAAAATGTGTTGGGGATAATTTTTCAACCCTCATTTTAAACTTGAAATTTGGTCATTTTTAATTGTCAAAGTTTAGAGTGCTGTAGCACCTTCATTTTTTAAGATTCATATACCAAATCTTCAAAATTTTGTCTGTAGATGCTAGAAACAAAATCTACTTAGTAGAATGTGTTGGGGATAATTTTTCAACCCTCACTATGAACTTGAAATTTTGTCATTTTTAATTGTCAAAGTTTAGAGTGCTGTAGCACCTTCATTTTTTAAGATTCAATTACCAAATCTTCAAAATTTTGTCTGTAGATGCTACGAACAAAATCTACGTAATAAAATTTGTTGGGGATAATTATTCACCCCTCATTTTGAACTTGAAATTTTTTCATTTTTAATTGTCAAAGTTTAGAGTTCTGTAGCACCTTTATTGTTTAAGAGTCATATTCAAAATTTTGTTTGTAGTTGTTAGGAACAAAATTTGCATAGTCAAATTTATTGTGGGTGATTATTCAACCCCTTATTTTATGCTTGAATGTGTATCAATTTTAATTGTCGAATTAAAGAGTGCCATGATACTAACAGTTCTTAAAATTTAACTATTAGATTTTAATAATTTTGTCTACAGACGATAGGAATAAAATTGTTGTGGGTAATTATTGTTTGAACTTATAATAAAACTTTACAGATTCTGAAACATCTACAATTTCAAGATTTAATTGCCGAACTTTAATATTTTTTTTTTGAAATTTGTGTAATGATATTTTAAGGGTAATTATTTTACAACCCCTTCTGTACTTAATAATAATAATTTCCAATTATCAAAATTTGTTCCAGATATTAATTATTTTGTTTATAGAGGAACGGAAAGAAAGAGTCATATTTTTAATTGCTATTTTATTAACTAAATGTTTGTGTACATCAATAACAACAACATATAATACTTAGATATTTATTTAAGTATTTAGGATGAAAATTTTGTAAATAATATTACATAAATTATAGGACATCTTTGAACACACAGTATAAAATATTCTCGAGACCACTAAAACATTTTTGTAACTTAATAGAATTTTCAATTTGAACCTACTTTACTTCCTATTCATAGATGGCGCTGTGGAAATTGTTTGAAGCAGTTTGATAATCGAGATATTATGGACTAGTCGCAGAACACTATAGGGTTGGAGGTCGGGGACGGTGGGGGTTCCCCACCAAAACAAAAAAAGGGGTCAGGAAGAGTAGCTTAATTTATGCAAGGCGCCGAAGGCGCCTTGCAATATGAAAGGCGCCTTCGGCGCCTTTCATATTTAAGACACCAACCTGAGCTATGTTGGTAGACCCCCACCGTCCCCGACCTCCAACCCTATAGTAGTTTTGCGACTACTCCATAATATCTCGATTATCAAACTGCTTCAAACAATTTCCACGGCGCCATCTATGGATAGGAAGTAAACTAGGTTCAAATTGAAAATTCTACTAAGTTTAATTATTATGAAGTTAATATTATAGTGTATATGTATAAGTGTTTTATGTCTTGATGTTTTTCTATTTGTATACAAATATTAATTTGTTTGAAATAAATGGCTGAAATAAATACGTATTTGTTTTTTGTAATAAGTGACCAAATGAAGTGCTTCTGAAATAATTGAGTAATATAAATGTCACTAAGACAATTATAAGAAAAAAGATAAAATTATTATTACATACTTGGTGTTCTTCTAGAAAAGTGACGTAGTGAAAAGTTTCTGAAACAGTTGTATGTGGAGTAAGTTATTTAATTGTATTTGAGAATAAACAAAAGTTTTGAGAAATTAATTTATTGAATGCATAAGATACCAACTTTTTCTAAAACAAATACTGTGAACAAGATATAATTTAATTTAGAGTCTATAAACTGAAACTTTTATATTAATATTCAAACGCTATATTTGGAGCAAAAAAGCCCATCTGATACTCCGTGGCCTCCACAATCACCCCTTATAGCCAACCCTTATCCGCCAATATATTTTTAATGATTTAAATTTAATTTAACTAATAATTTTACCAGAAAGACAATTTAGAAAAGTTTTGAGTATCAGAGGGACTTTTTTGTTACAAATGTATCGTTTAAATATTAACATAATAGTTTATAAATACAAATAAATACATGTAAGAGAAAAATATAAGAAAAAAAAATGAAAATAAATCAACTTTGATGTCTTCAATCTTCGATCGATGTCCTTTACCTGTAAGCGAATAGTGCAGTGTATTAACCAACTAAACTACAAAGGACTAACGACAAAAACTAATAGAATTGGTAGAAAAGATCGGACAGATGTCGTCTGAGAGAGCTGGGCAGTCGCCTATTGCTTCTATTCCAGATAACCCACACCAATCAGTCTGAAAGGAAGTGACGTTCGAGTAGACCGCGAGAAGTGTATAAGACACTTCAAAGAACAACTAAAAAGCTAAGTCTATGGCAAGTCACTCGGGGAGGCCTCCGTTTCGAACCATAGATGAGAAGGAACAAGCAAGATAACGAAACGTTGAATCCTGCGGATCTTGTAGGGTAAATGCGAAGCGTGATAGTAAGAATTGCAGTAAGCAAAGCGAAGAGGTAAGCAAGAGAACATGCAAAATAAAATATTAATTCTAAAAAACAACAAACAAATGAATGAATTGAATGATAAGTATGCAAAATAAAATATGAATGAACAAATGAAATCTAATAAACAAAAATAAAAAAGTTCTAACTACGGAATCTTCTTTTCTTCTCCCGCGACGACCTGAAACAAAAACGGTAGCAACTAATTAATAGCGAGCAATTTTTAGTTAACTTTTAAGTTATTCTCACCTCAATAATGTGCAGAATGTGATGTTCCAAAGAAATTGTCCAACGAAGCGTCACAGTAGTAAACTTCCTATAATCCAGATCACCTCTCCTGTGCCAATCACTTGGAACCCAGCTTGAAATTGTTGTTAGCAGAAGGTAGAACTCGTCGATATAAGCGCCGGCAGAATTAGAGAGCCTTCCTCGTCGATAAGTTGGAGGAAGACGTCACGTTGTTGAAAAGCAAATAATCGTTGGAACTGCTCTCGAATGTAAATGCAGGTATCTGTTTTGGTAACAGAAGAATAAGATATTAATGACATGTACAATATAATATAGTAATATATTTTAAATGTTCCGTACATAGTTTCGTTTTTTTAAAAAAGGATTATAATTACCTATGTTTTAATATAACTAACATAAGCAAATAATGAGAACTGTTAAATTAAATTAAAAACACTTGGTAAGTTTAACAATATATTTGCTTGATTCTCCAACAATTCTTTCAATTATTACACTATCTTGATAGTATCAACTTATTCTTTGAAATAATGTAATAATCGAAACAACTGTTACAGAAGCAAATAAATACATCATTAATTGTTTGTTTTTACATTTCCTTGATGGAAACCCATTTTCAATTATTTAAAAAATCGAATTGAAACAATGTAGTTTCACTTGATTATTTATTTCGAAAACTCGACAATAATGTTTCGATCATTGGCGATTATTATCAAGATACATTGTGTATTTATTTATTTGAATAAAACATAGAAGACAATTTCTTCAACATTTATTAATTTCACTTTACAATTGTTTTACCTTGTGATAGTCTTAAACAGGGCAAAACAATTGTGAATTAAAATTAATTACAGTGTCTCAATTAATTTCTAAGATTTATTTAAATAAACTAATACATTCCATAGTGCAACATTTATAAAACATGTTAACACACATAAGTATAATTATTACTCTTGATAATGAACTACATTGTTTTATTCAATTTTTTAAATAAGTGTTAACATGTTAATAAATCTTAGAAATTAATTGACACACTGCAATTAATTTTAATTCACAATTGTTTTGTCCTGTTTAAGACTTTATCACAAGGCGAAACAATTGTAAAATGAAATTAATAATGGCGAAGAAATTGTCTTCTAAGTTTTATTTAAATAAATAACTACGCAAAGTATCTTGACAAGTGTTAATTTTTTTTAATGATTTTTCTAAAGCCACTGTTTCAAATAAGATGTGGACGTGTTGTAGGAAAACACCGACTTGTACAATTTCTTTTTTGTATCTTTTGCAGTTGCCAATTTGGCATATACATTCGACGTCTCAAAACATTTAATAACAAAATTTGTCTGTTCGTAGCTTACTTTGCGTAATTTTATTTATTTATTTCAAGTAGGCGTCTATTTTTATTTAGTTTAAAGTGAGAGGAGGATTTTCCGTTTTAACAATTGCCATTCATTCTTAAATATAGATAATGTCTTAGGAAAATAACAAAACAGTAACAACAGTGTTATTTAAAGGAAAAACAATTCTCTTATATCCAAAACAGTTCAGTATTTATACATAAAGATGACATCACAGATTTATAACATGTACAATATTTCTTTGTTCTCTATTATATTTCTATTAAGTAAATAAACATTAATAAAAAGGGCACTTTTGGATTTCACAATTTATTAACAGACTTGTGATTTTTTCATATGGTACGACGGAAAATAATAGATAGTAATAAATAAACAGTATCAAACTATTATGATTGCGAATCGTGCAAGTCATTCTACATCCATTCATATGCACGTAGTTTTCATTGTACTAGTGCCTAGCAATATTTAATTAACCTTAATTTATTATCACCTCAATAATGTGCAGAATGTGATGCTCCAAAGAAATTGTCCAACGAAGTGTCACAGTAGTAAATCAATCACCAGTTTCAAATTGTTGTTAACAGAAGGTAGAACTCGTCGGTATAAGCGCCCTCAGAATTAGAGAGCCTCCTTCGTCGATGAGTTGGAGGAAGACGTCATATTGTTAAAGACCAAATAACTGTTGGAACTGCTCTCAAATGTAAATGGAGGTATCTGTTTTGGTAATAGAAGAATAAAATATTAATAACATGTACAATATAATATACTTAAATCTATTTTTATTTGAAATGTTCAATACAAATAATGGACCACGGCCATTTAGCCCGGAAAATACTACTCCATTAGAACGTTCTTTAATTAACGTTAGGCAGCAATTTTTGAACAACAAGTTAAATTATTGCAACTGAATAAATATTTATATTAATTATTGTTATTTTTCTAATGAACTGCAAAAGTTAATATTTTGTGGTTTGTTTATTATTGATTTACTACCGTTTAAGGTACAAACATAAACGCCCTGTAGTCTTTCACAGTATTTTACAATGAACAAATTTGTAAAAAATTGAAACGGAATCGTTTAACGAACCAACTGAAAGCCATAAAAATATTCTTAAATCATTTTTCTTACCCTCTATATTGTCCAGCAGACTCCCAAAGTGTCTAAAAAGCAATCAAGTCCATTCAGAAAACTTCTTTAGCAATAGACATAATGTTATGCTCGTTTCTTTCCAGAAGAAAAAAGTCATTCTCAGCATTCTTCATTGAAACTAAATAGAGAAGGAAAATTATCATTAATTTTCTTATTTCTTTACAATTATAATTGTTTATTTTAAAGGAACAAATTAATTACAATCAATTTTAATAATTGTTTACCCCTTATCATTCAGACTACTGTAAAAATTAATATTTATTGACCTTTTTATGGCAAATTCCCAACATGATTTTTCTAAAAATCAATAAACAGAATTTATCTTCTAATTATTTAAGGTATTTATTAACAAGCAAATGTAAATATAAACATTAAAACTAATTATTAATTAGAAATGTTTAAAAAAGAAATTTAGACACAAACATATTTTTAAATAACTTTTCTTACCATCACTATTGTCCTGGAAATGACCAACATATCCACAATTCATCAATTCCATGTAGAAAATTGCTTCAGAAGTGAATTTCTTGTTTTCTTCATCATCCCTTCTTTTCAGGGAAGAAAAAGTCGTCCTTATCACTCTTCACTGAAAGTAAATAGAGATGAAAAAATAACAACCATAATTCCTTGTTTTTAATATAAAATAATATACTATCTTATTATATTAAGTATTAATTTATAATTGAAAGCCAGTTTTAAAATAAAACTTACCCAAAAAATTCGAATAACTCAAATTGTGCCTCATCAAAAAGGAAGTATTCACAGTCAGCTAAAACTTGCTCGTAATATTCTACACAGAAGACTGTGGTGCCCTTGCCTTATTCTGAAGCCTGTAAAAAATTCTTTCATTACCTTATATCAAATGTGTATGTACTTATTGCACTTTATAAAGCAGTCTACCAGGCACTTATAACAGTTTAAAAGTCACAAATATAACTTCACATATTCATGCATTTATTTTCAAAGGTATCTTACCTTTCAATGATTAAAAAGCCCAGAGAATTATCTCACTTGGTAAAGGCAGGAAAATAAGTGCATTCCCAAATGCATCTGTAAAAAAAAAGAAACACATGAATAAAACTGTTGTCACAAAAATTACATAAAAAAAAAAAACCATGTTTCACTAAAAACCAAAACATCAAAGATACTACCCAACCTTGTAGAAAAATAGAGTATATGTATGAAATAATAAATTAACTCGTCACAATCAATTAATCTGTAATAAATCGATAGCTATTATTTTTCATAAAGTCGATCGAAATTAACAAGTCTTCATTCAAGCTTTTCGTAAATTATATATCAAAAATGGATGCCTCAACTATCTAACACACATTTACTTAATTTATAAAAATCGTATGAATAATCCGATCCTCGAATAATAAAATACGTACCACGTATTAATCTGGAATTCCGGAATCTATTGTGATATAAATTACACATGTACTGTTAAATCTTCTTTTTAAATTTTTATTAAAAACGAATGCAAGCAACTGAGACGACGAACAGGAATGAACTAGATACGTCATTGACGAGATTATAATATGATAATATCACACTCTTCTTTTTGGTTGCTGCAAATGCTGATTTAAAAACATTTTTTTATAAAATAAATTTAAAAATCCATATATTGCAACTTATTATCACGATAATTAGATGAAGGAATGCATTTTTGAATTTAAATAATTGCCAAAAAGTGCAACTGACATAGAGGCTACCTGAAAGTTACTGTAGTTGACGGAAGAGTGCGCTGTAGGCTGACGCGCGCGAATATTTAAAATTAATTTATGAAAAAAGAATAAAATTACTGATTTATATTAGGGCTTGAAAGTGCACTCCGGTCATTTATAACAATACACTTCTTTCAAGTGATGGAAAAACATACCTTTAATACACTCTGACACTTTCTGTTTACCTAATAAAGGAGAAATTAAGTAAATTATAAAAAAATTTTTTAATATTTTAAAAACTAGGGGTCGAAAGTGTTTTTTGATTTTGATAACTATAAAGTTCTTTCAACTGATGGTCCTAGATAATTTTAATACATTTTGATACTTTCTGTTTATTTAATAAAGAAGAAAGTAGCTAACTTATAAACAAATTAATTTTTTTTTATTAGGAAAGTTGATCTGGATTATTTTTAACTGTAATGTTTTTTAAAAAGATGCTTTAAGACAACTTTTAATATATTGTAATATTCTCTGCTTGTTTAATGAATGAGAACTTAATTTACCAAAAAGTTATAAAATACATATAAAATTAGGGGTTGAAAATGTTTCCTGATTGTTTCCAACTATAATATTATTACAAATGATGACCTTAGAAAACTTTTAATATAATTTGATATCCTCTGCTTGTTTAACAAAGAAAAATATTAATTTATAAAAAAAATTAAAATGATTTTTTCTAAATTAGGGGTTGAAAGTGGATCTCAATTATTTTGAACTACAATGTTCTTTCAAATGATGTTCCTAGACAACGTATCCAAAAAGTAATCAATTTCATCCCTTCTTTTCAGGGGATAAAAAGTCATTCTTATCACTCTTCACTGACACTAAATAGAGATGAAAAAATAACAACCATAATTCCTTGTTGTATATCCTAAAGCTGCCCTTCTTATTTAACCTGCCATTGGCCGAAGAGGAGGCAGATTGTAAATTATAAGAGAGACTGTTATGCAACTTCATTTATTATCTCATTTCACTTCGTGAGTAAGCATATATTTACTTCTTGTGCGCCATGCTCTCATGGGACCGTTGTCTTATTATGAGCGCAGCAGGTCGCGATCAGTAAGTACTCACATAAGCAAGCAATATGTTTATATATGTCTACCCGACATTCTTATGTTTCGTTTATTAACTAATACACTGTATAGCTTATTTTGTTATGTTAAAAAACCATTTTTTATTTATTGAATCCGAATATTCACAATTTATTACGTATTTTAATCATGTAATGGAAGTTACGTTAAAAGTATCTTTTTAAAGCATTAAATAAACTGTAGTTTTTGAACCTCCAATATACTGGTATTTGATATTGTTACTTGAATATTTAGTATTTTAAGAAAACGAATATTAATGATAAAATTTTAATTCAAAGCATATGGTTAATGTGTCTAAAAATTGAATTTCGGCAGAAAGAGGGATAAGATAGGTAAGATAAGAAATGGAACCCCAATATGACAAAAAAACCTGTATTTTTTTTATACTTCTCATTACTTAATTATTTTAGTGAAATATAGGGCATTAAGTTACCGCTAAAATAAATAAAAGTAAAAGAGACTACGTTTTCACAGGAAAAATCGGTCAGCTGAAAGCAAAATGGCTTTTTTTGAAAACTGTACCCTTGTTTTACTACATCATATTATTTAATACGAAAATTTTTTAATGTTGTTCACCAGAACAACAAATATAAAAAAACAAAATTAAACGGCTAAAAATGCGATAAAGTCTAAAATACTCGATATAGTAAAAGAGGAGTACAATTTTCTAAAAAAAGCCTTTTCTCTTAAGGAAAATTCAGTCACTTTTACTTTTAAATCATTTTTGCGTTAAGTCTGTGTTCTTTATTTTACTAAACAACAGTAAAATTAAGTTTTTTGTCATATTGTGTTCCCTTTTCGTAGCTTAACAATATTTCTCGTTTGTTGGTTGTACCTACATCCAGATTGTAATACAACTAATCGAAGATTACTTACAAAGAAAATAATATGTACCTACACAGTTATTATTCATTAGTTGCCATCAAGCATAAGACATTTTTACTTTCTAATAAAAAAATGAATCTGTTGTACTTTTTTGGGTTTTAATATAACTGAATATAAAAGCATATACACCAACAATGGAAATGATAAATAATCCAAATAGACTAAATTAATAATATTTAAAATGTCTCATTACAATAGAACAATCAACAAGGTTTCCGCGCACGCAATGTAACAACCCCACGTCATAGTGGTAATTTTGTATTACAAAAATACCAACGTTTCGCCTTTAATAATTCAGAGCACGACTGTAATCAAGGGAGGGTGACAGGAAAAGGCCCTGGCCCCTCTATAAACTGCCTATTTTCTCAAATATTAAATTTAATTATAATTTTATTTGTACGATTTTTAATTTTTATTAACTGTGTGTTTCAATTTAAATTCTGATCAACCTATAATGCTATTTTTTGTATCTTGTTTTCAGATACGCCACCCCCTCCTTTCCTCTTCTCGACAGATCCTTGCTACGCCCTTAATTCAAAGAACTTTTCAAAGTAGGTTTTTTATAGTCAAAAAATGTTCACTGAAAACTTGTTAATGCTACAAATATCTAATCCTCAGTAATGTATGTACAGTCTCGAGTATTCCTAATAGGTAGGTACTATTTGATCATTCAACATGAAATAATACGTTTTGATCAAACCACCCATTGTTTTTAGATCCAGCTAATTTAAAAACCACTTAACAATAAATACTTAATAAAAAAGGCAAATAAAGAGTCAATTTTCGGAATGGAAGTTTAAAAATTCCAATATCTACATACGCTCTAGGTAGGTATGAGTCTATGTACCGATCACAACCCATGAGTTGATAAATGCCCCGCTGTAGTCACTACCTTATATTTGCTCGTTCATCGCTAAACAGGGCCATAAACAAAAGCCTTCAAAAGAACAAAATTACCGTGTGTGTTTGGTTTTCTTCAGGACCCCTGCCTGTGAAATCGCCCGGACCGACTTTCAGGTACTCTTCTATTCCACCAAATGCAACGTTATTAATAAGAAAAGAAACTGCTTTGCCCCGTTCCAATATTCTTTTGTAAGAACGATTTTTTTACGTATTTTTTTATTACGAACAACGAAGTTTGTTCTATAAAACTACAAAGATAATAACTAAGTAGTATTAAGTAATCAATATTGTCTAATCAATCACATGTTCTTAATGAACGTTTGTTTTTCTTGGAAGAAACTATTTCTTGTGGCTAATCAATTTTCATTTACTATTATCGATATCGGTATAAACACAATGCATAACGTATTCTTGTAACTCCATATCAAAAAGAAATTTAAAGAAAATTAAATTTCTACAACCTGAAGAAATAATTACTGTGGAAACAATAAAATAAAAGTTTTGTAACTAAAAAACGTGTAAATGTGTTTTTCTAACATTATAAACATAGGTAATGATTAGTGCCACAGTGGTGGAAAGGTTGTAATCGAAAAAAGCTGCACTCCAGCAGGCCCACGTTGGAATCTCGAACGACCGAAAAAAACAAGTAAAAAAAATAAGACAAGAGCGGACCTCTTCAAACGGGCTTAATTACTTCGGAACTTAATTATAGTGAGCAAACAAAATACACGACGACAGAATGCATAAAATCTGCTTGATCATAAAATTAACCGCACTAATTCACCAACTCCCATGACGAAATCCTGAGCGCATGCATTCATCCACAAATTCATCAACCCTACATTTACCTATTTATTAATAAATTATATATTGGGGTCACTTTTCGTATCCTTCCTTTTACGAAGATAAGTATAGTTTATTCAGCTTACAAAATCCAAATCTTTTCTTCACATTTATGTGGCTAAAAGTTGTAAAAACAAATATCTTTGGTCCGATACGTTTGCAAATTAAATTAATTTAACTTTAAAAAATATAAAAATTATAGACATTTACAATTAAATCCACAACAATGTTCATTTGCTTGTCACCCTTCTCCTTATTTCCTTGAAGAAACGAGAATGAGCACTATGTTAGGCAATTAATTCCATAACATTAATGTGTTTATTACATTTAAGGAGCATAATTATATTATACACTAGTATAATAAAAATATGTATATATAGTATAATGTAGATATTCATATATTATTTGTGTAGGTATATAGCTTGTAGCATTTCCTATTTCCTAAGGCCGCAATTTACTTTTCATGTCAGAAAACTACTCCACTTTAAATTATATGGAGCATACCTTGCAAAATAGGTTATTACTTTAACTAGTGAGGTGTTAGACAATGATTTGCGAGGACAAGTATGTTAAACACGTAACCAGTTTTCATTTTTCTGCAATTATTAAACCTAATGCGAATGAAAATAAACAAAAGCGACTTGTTCTTACAGGCATTAAGAGAGTTTGGTATTTTAAATATTACTAAATTACATAGGTACATAAGTATTAATTATTTAGAAATAGAAATGTTTTTCGCTACATAGATACACTGTAAAAAAATCATTTTATAGATTGGAAAGAGATAAAAAAATTAATTCGAAGCTAAATGACGGTAATTAATCTTTAGACTAACATAAGTAATGACCAATGAAAATTAATCTTGTTAAAAATCGAGGATTGTTTAACAATGTAGCCGTAACCTACATAGATAATATATTTTTCCTCCGTTCCCTTTAAGTAATGATCTTAGCTTTAGTCGGCACAACTGTCAGTCTTTTCTGACATGCAGTCGCAGTAATAATGTTTTTGCCAATCTTCGGGGTGGTCCATTCGCATTGGGCTTGTTTGTTTTTGTCCGCATTGAGTCACATTCTTTTTAAAGTGGACTCTTCAATGTCTTCATCGGTTATTATGGTTATGTATGTTATGTATATCATAAAACTTAAGCAAATCTCGTTATTTTTGTCAAAATAACAAAATGAAAAAATGTATTTCTCCAAAAGAAAAAATTTTTCCGGTTATCGTAATGAAGCTTTAAGAACTAAAAGCATTATCTATTAATTTCTGTGATATATAATTCCAAAACAGGCTCTTAATTTTTAATATTTATTAATTGGATTCGTTCAATCAAAAGGGTCAAATAAGCTTAATCTAATCGAAAGCTCTTCTTTATATCTACTTAACAACCTAACGTATTTCCGAGAACACGAAGATACTCTTTTAGCAAGTCATCCGAATCATTAATAAATCAGCAGAATGAAACTTTAGGTATATGCTTATGCGTATATGTCTATAGGGCAATTATTTCAGTCAGTACATACTTCTTTCTTCTTCGGCTAATTTTAACATTTGTTTTTTTTTCGACGGATATGAAAACTGACTGCAATCATTCATTTGCTTTGGCATCCGTGCCGCGGAAAGCGGTTAGATTAGAGGCCACTAACTTGCATCCCTTCTCTAGGATATCATTTTAGTTTAAGTAGTAATTGGCACTTTTGTAAAATAAGTCGCATCAATAGACGCATACACACAAACGCATAAACACGTATGTATAAGAGGCGATTAAAGAATGTTAATCGCACAGTCGAGACGGCATTCCTCTCCGCTTCTTTAAACAAACATTCCGCAAGATCGGAAGACTTAAAACACATAGTCGCTAACATATATGAATACATACACGAACAGAAGCAGTACAAAATACATACATATAAACATGGATGTGTTAACAAGTCAACGAAGGGGAAAACGGATTACCACGGAAAGACATCTTCTTCTAAGTTTGTTTAAAAATGATCATGTCGTGGACTCGTGGATCAGTTGTAATAAAAACAGTAAATCATCAGTGGAATGTGGGATGTGGAAATATGTGACTCGCCATGAGATGAAACTAACGATTTTGTTTGAAAAAACACATTTGAAATAATATCTTTATCACTTTCAGAGCGGGATTTTTCCTTGGTGCCGCCCCATTGCCAATATTCTAAACAAAATGGAAAAGGGTCGAAGTACACTGAGTTTCCGCTATAAAAATCTGGTAAAATCGAGACAACTATCTTTTTGTGCTTTAAGTATAAAAATTTACGGTATTTATTTTTATTTGTAAATGAGCACCTTTTATAGCGCAATTTTTTGCCCCCTAGGCACTAGCCGCTAATACCCCTAGTGTAAATCCAGTGCTAATTCATATAAACTCGATCTTTAAGTTTTATCTACAATCTACAAGTGCGAGTTCGGATCTGGTTATTATCCTTAATTGTATTACAACAGCAAAATAAAAAGGATAAAATTAAATTAAGTGAATCTTGAGTTAAAATCTAAAATAAATACAAGTTTTTGAGAGGAGAAGTATTGATAAGTTCAAAAAAAGGGACCCCAATAGTGCAGGACACCAACTTAACTCTATAATAAACGACATTTTCTCCAGGTTATTTTTTTGTTTTTACTATGGATATAGTTTTTTTATTTATTGGTGTCTAAAGATAAAGACCAACATGTAAAAAATCATCATGCTAAAAAATGCCCTGATTCCTAAAAATAAAACTTTTTTATAGTAAATAATTGCGTACATTTTTTTAAAAGAACCATTTTAACCTCAGTAGGTCGATTTGTCTCGTGAAGACGTATTAGACACTTTTACTTTTAATTTATAGTAGCGTGAAGTGAGTGTCCTGTATTTGACTAAAATAGCAAGAAATGTACAAAAAAGGATTTTTGTCATATTGGTATAATTTTTCATATAGCTTATCAATTTCCCTTTTTTTCACAAATTTATCCAACAATTGTAACCTACAAATAAATCTGCGAAAATATCCATTTCGGCCTTATCTCTCTAATAAATTTTCGTTAAGTAATGTCGAGACAAATATCTTTCAGTTACTCAGAAACCAATCTTTCTTTTTTGGGTCGTCAACAGGTATTTGGCAACGTTGATTGTATTATGTATTTTGTTTCGAATAAACATGAGACCGAGTTAGCTTTCGTTGCTACAGCTCTGGCTCTGACAAGAAGAATCAGAGTATGTGGAGAAGAAGCCGCTTTATGATCAGTATCGGCCGACTCATTACGTTATCTGCTTGCCGGGTCCGAGGCTGAGGAGAACGAGCTCACTTTTACCACGAAAGCTGCTCTCCACGCTAATGCACTCCGCTTGTTACCTGTCCGCATAACTCAATGGATAACTGTGATTAACTACGCACTTTGAATTATCTGCCCTATTCTTAAGGGAACGGCACTGGCCGATGGAGCGCAGCGGTCAGTCGGACTTGATATGATTACAGCCAACAGCAGCCACTTTATTATTACTTTTATTGAATGACCGTACTTGTTATGTCGTCGCCATTTCATCTAAACTAAAAAATACCGGCCAAGTGCGAGTCGAACTCGCGCACCGAGGGTTCCGTACAAACCTGTATATATGTGATGTAACTAAAAATTTAAGGTTTTCGGAATTTTTCCTTTATATGTGCTATAAAACATTGCTTCATGCCAAATTTCAAGATTCTAAATCGACTGGAAGTACCCTTTAGGTTTTGATTCCCTTGTGAGTAGTTGCGAGTTTGAAAATATGCGGCTTAAATTGCTGTTTCTTTTGATTGCGTTGACATAGAAGTTTGACTTTGTTACAGCTTAAAGGTATTATCTATAGACCTGATTATTTGATATGAATTCCAATTTAATACCTCTACGCGTTCATGAGGAAAGGGGTAGTAACTTTAAAATTATTAAAAATATTTTTATTATATGATGATGTAACTAAAAATTTACGGTTTTCGCAATTTTTCCTTTATCTGTGCTATAAGACGTTGCTTCGTACCAAATTTCAAGATTCTGAGTTCACGGGAAGTACCCTGTAGGTTTTGATTCGGAAATTTGCGGCATAAACGGCTGTATCTTTTGATTGCGTTGGCTTAGAAGTTTGATTTTTTCATAGCTCCAAAGGACAATAAACCTGAGTATTTGGTACAAATTTTAGCTTGAAACCTTCACGCGTTCCTGAGAAAAAGGGTCTTGACAGACGGACGGACAACGAAGTGATCCTATAAGGGTTCCGCTTTTTCCTTTTGAGGTGCGGAACCCTAAAAATTATATAGAATCGAACAGATTTTTCTCAAGAACACTCAAAAAGACCAATCAATATTTCGTACAAAGAGAAAACTGTATCAAGAGTATCTACACACAAAATTATTAACAGGAATTTTTCCATTAAAGTATCTATAAAATTAATTTTGATGACAAATAATGGTAAAAACATCACTGCCTCAATACTTTCATAGCACCGGTATTAAAAGGAGATGGTCTTCGAATTCGAATTATCAAACGGATGTTGTTAAAAAAATATTCTAGGCACTAAGATTTTTCGGATATCTTCAAAATGCTTATACACCCCTACGACCGCTTTTACAGCCCGCTTACAATTTAATCCGCCAGTGCTCACAAAATCGTGATTCGTTTAAGAGGTTGTAGTTTTTCTCATTTCTGACCAATTTAACTATGAAAGACCGTATCCTAAACTTAACCGTTTTCAAGTTATTGGAATTTTAAGTTTTTTTATAAAAATTGCCGATTTTTTGGTCTATTGTCCCATTTTTTTGTGTTTTGTGACTTTAATTGATTTATTTTTGCTATTTTTTTAATCCAATTACATTTGTTGATGTTTTGAGACAGGAAATTATCGATGCGGCAAACGAAATAAGAAGAGGATTAACAACTGATGTAGTGAAAAGTGGCTTAAGACACAGAATGCGAGTAATCCGAGTATGTGTGCGAAACAGAGTCGGACATGTGGAACATACATTGTAAACTTTCTTTGAAAAAAGTAATAAATGTTATTTTGTACCTATTTGGATTTTTTTATTTTGTTTTCTGATTCAAGTGATAAATTTGACGCTTAAGTATCGTTATTTTTTACTACTATCTGGAAGCATTTTATCAAAATTTTTTTGTAAAATTTCTGATAATACCGTAGGTTGTTATACATCGTTGGATAGCTAAAGAACATAGATATTTTTAAACACATCTGCAGCATAACTGTCATAGGCTTTTTTTTAATATATTTAAAAAGGAAAAAAACATTTTTTACAAATTTATTACGTTTTTTAACTATCAATCATCTGCTGCGACCCAGTTGGTTCAGTTACCTGTAATTTTAGTGTTGACAATAATAAAGCAACGTATGTACCACAGAAAAATAGCAAAAACAATTAAATTAGAGGCACAAAACAAAAAATAACGGGACAATAGACAAAAAGCGGCAATTTTTATAAAAAAACTTAAAAGTCCAATAACTTGAAAACGCTTAAGTTTGGGATACGGTGTTTCATAGTTAAATCAGCCAGAAATGAGAGAAACTACAACCTCTTAAAGGATCTAGGTCGACTTAACCTGTAGGTAACCCTGTATATGTCACCAGTAAAATTTCTGTCCGTCTATTGGAAGCACTTAACCAGTTTCCGTTCCACGAAAAGCTCTTTAGATATGGTAAAAGACACGGCGAAGGAAGGAAGACAGGCGCTTCAGGCAGGCGCCTACCGATACCATACCCGCTATACGGCGGGCATCGTCCGTGAAGATGATAAAGAGCCCGACGAATTTTGATAAGTGCGCCAGACACGGCGACAAACCAACGACGGAATATCAATTTAGTTTTTACGATTACACGAAAACTTTATTAACCAACGCGATAATTATTGTGAATGGGTAAAAGGTAAATGAGTGTCCTTTTCATGAGTCCCACAACATCCATCAACCACTAGTGGCTATCGTGAGAAAAAAAAACATCTTTTTAATAGCATATCTAAAAATATAAAACCACTAATTAAGATAGAATTTCAAACCATACTTTCTTTTTGGGTCATTAGTAGATAACTAAAATAATATTGAGAATTTATTTTAGTTTGAGAAGACGAATCATAAGAAGTGAATCAGAAATAAGTCAGAGTATGGTATGTCATAAAGTGAATACACAACATTAATATTCCCGAATGCACTGCATTGCATGACTGACTCCAGTTATTCAAATGAAACTGCTTGCTAACACAACAAAGAGATATATCGTAAATAAAAAGCTTCTTTCGTACAAAAATACATGCATTATCCTAAATTTATACACATAAATAAAATCAAGTCTATAATATTTTGTACGGTAAGCGAAGCTCTCTAATAATAAATTACTGACTGGTCAATCCTAGGTTTGATCAAAAATTTTAGGCCAATTCCGAAAGAAATTGTGAAGTGAGGACAGCTCGAGGTTTTTATTCTCGACGATTCACTGACACGAGTAGTTAGCATCATCATGAGATCTGTTCTGAATTGTGATTCAGTGCAGTCTGAATCACAATTCGTGTCGGCGAAACGTCGAGAATACAAACCTCGAGACGACCGACGGCCAATAAGCCCGAAAATCAACGTTACAAATAAAAATTTTACTAAAAAAACAAATATACCTATATTGTATGTGTAGTTGTGGAAAATCATTTTGCGCAATACGAAGAATTTAGAAGCAAAATTATTTATAGTAGAAAAAACCAAATGTTATGACTGAAAAGATATCCATAATAGACATGTGGTACGTCTCATTCTCACTGTTATATTTTCTTAATGTACGCTAACTTTAGACGTTTCCATATCAAATTTCTCTAAAATTTAAATCCAAAGTAGTGCTCTGATAAGCTACAACGTCCACTACTAATTTTGTAAAATCCGTCCATAAAACATAGTAAGGATTGTTAGGAAAAAACCCTGCAAACGTGTTTACATAATAGCTTCATTTTCATCTAGAAACCTGGCATTTCCTTATAATACTTGTAAAAATGTACTTCATCCTCGGCACGATCGAGGAAACTGATAAAAAACGTTTTGCTCAATGAACTGCTTGCTTCACCATCCATCCATCCGTCCAAAGGATTGCAGTAGAGCAAGCAAGTTTCCTTTTTCGGAATGCCATCGCCTCTCTATGTATTAGTTTGCGTGGCTTGTGATCGATCAAATAGGGAAGGAGTTTACAGTTTTAAACAGGCAAAAAAAGCAATCGCACGGCGGAATTGGTTATTAACTATTGGTATTAATATTACGGTATATCGGTACAAGTTTTTATTGCTTTTATTATTCAGCTGCAACCTGTAAGTAAACTTTACAGACATTCACGTAATCACGTCTTATATAATATTTGTGCTGCTTACGTAACCAAGTGTATATGCCCTTAAAAATTCAAAACTAACGGATTCTTACACACACACGTCTAACCTGATGTGTGTTAATTAATTAAAGCATGTACCATACAATACATAAAACTTTTGGTTTTTTTTTTATAGAAGATATAAGCGCAAAAAACTGTTTAATAGGAACAGTTTAAGTTCTTGGTCAGCAAACGTGATGTGCGATTTTGATTTTACTGGATCGCATCAGCACATAATAATAAATAAGGCGTAAAGAGCTCCGATAAATAAACGACCACTTCGAAAAAGCAAGTTAAGACAATGGTAAGGTCCTTCTTCATCTACTATATGGAATAGCAACGCTAAAACTAACTACTTTAGTTAGCAGGTTTTTGTCAATAAAAAAATTTTTATTCAAACATTAAAGACCGTATTTTGTATTAAAACTGCATTTACTTATAATATTTTAAGAAACAATTTAAGAACCTACTTATAGGCGTAGCCAGGGAGGAACAGAAATCTTTTAAGCTGTAACTGCGTTGCCAAGGCATTTGAGAATTTTGAAGTTTTCTAGAAAAATTTAAGCATCTAAAAAATTGTAAGTAATTAAAAATTTAATTTTAATAAATTAAACCTTTCGATAAGTAACAATCAATAGAATTCGGCATTGTTTTAGATTTGAAATGTTTCAAAATATTTTCAAATGTTTAAGGTACTATAAATTATTATTTTCAACAATTCTAAAATACTCGCTAAAAATCGGCAACATTGCAGGTCATCCTATCATCCTGTAATGATTCAATAATTCTCTAAGGTTAACTATCTGTTAAATGAATACACTTCACAGTATTTTGCACTATTTATTTATATATACCTTGACAATTGGTTCACCCTACAAGGGCATCTTCAGAAGACTAATGGTCATAGTAGATAGTTAATATTATAATGATTTTCCTTAAAGTAAAGGCAGAAATAATTAATTCTCTAAGGTTTTTGAATATCGTACGACGTTTGTCCTGGACTATAACTTAATGGAGGCCAGGTAGTTTTTTGTTGATTAAAGGTGAAAATGATGATCGAAATTGGTTTTATAGATGTACCTATTTACACTATGTACAAATTGATGTTATTTACAATGATAATGAGTGTTTCGACGACTGGACATACTAGTTTTATATATTTGGATAAATATGATTGATCAAGTAATATTAGATAATTAATAAAGATTCGAAGATTGATTTGATAGTTGATAACTAGACGAAGACTGTTAGATAGTTGATAGTTCGATGAAGACTCTCAGATATAGTTGATAGTTCGATGAAAACTAGTGGATAAATCGATGAAGACTCTTAGATAGATGATAGATAGTTTTTGATAAAGAAAATATAAGTTAGGTAGAAGGGGTTGAGGGTGCGTTCGAGATAAACGAAGAAGACAATAGATAAATGAAGAGGGTCAACTTATACTGGTGTCGGTACTGGATCACAGGATATCGGTTCTTGAAAGGAATTGAAGGATATTGGCAAATACATTTTACAATTGGTAATAAACATTTAGGAGGTTTGTGGAGGGTGTAATTAGTAAGGGATTCGTCGGTTACTGAAAATGGATAAAGCATTTAAAAGCGGCAATAGAACAATAATTGTAAATAGACGGGTCAAGTAGTACAGATGTAAAAAAACAATAAGAAAGCGTGAGAAAGTTAAAATAAGAAAAAATACAAAATAAAAATGCCGACGTCCAGGGACGTAACAAATATTCTGGAGCATTTTTGATCAATCATTGCCGAAAATCGAGAACATTCCATCATACTTAAAAAGCATAGGTTATTCTGCAACGCTGAAATATCCTATAATGATTCAAAACATCCCTTAATATTTTCCAAGTCATTCTGGAATATTATAAAGTATTTCATTTTAATTATGGGCCATTATCATTTAATTTTTGAACGGTGGAACATTCCAGAAAATTCTAGAGCACTCCAGCAAATTTTAGAATATTTAAGAAAATTGTAATACGTCACTATCACTCCTTGATTCAATCTAAACCGCTCAGAGCATTTTCGCCTTCATTTTTTGGAAAAAAATAGATATCTTATCACTCAACCCCCGTATCTTTTATACCCTCATGGATACTTACATGCAACAACAACAATAGTACACGATGGGAAACTTGGGGCTACTACGTATTGGCTGCAGAGGGACAAACATAAACGCAATTTCGGGAAATTTAGAATTGACTATTGGTAAATTAGAAGGCAAATATCAATTTTATCTCTGCTAAAGGATAAGTTAGGTATATTTATATTGAGATAATTATAAAAGCAGTCGAATAAGGAGAGGAAAAAAGTGAATCTGTTCTGACAGGTGGATTTTAGACACACTGAATTTTTTCTTTTGGAGGACAAGGTTGGTGTATCCAAGTGAGACTAAAGTGATAAATCGAACTACATGAACCTAACCCGATGATAAGTACCACAATGCTGTAATTGTATAAAACAGACGTTTGAAGTACATTAAGTAGATACACATTACATTATACGCATGTATATTATAGTCATTATATATTACATTATTTATTACATATGACTGTTATTAATGTAACTGTATTTTTCTGATGGATAAAGGATAGACGAAGATAATAAAATACAGCATATCAACAGCAACATGTGTGGTGGTCACATAATTAAAAATAAACATCTTAATGTTTAACGGAACTCCTGAACTGCTCTCCTCCTAAAACGGGTCTAATGTACAGAAACCACCACCGTACATAAAAGAGGCATTCATTAATTAAGTTACAAATTACAAATCTCATTTAACGGGAGGGTGGTAATTGAAAATCTCATGTCAACTTACTGTTATAATTTTCTTTACACTTTTAATTAAAAACTCTTTATAGAGTGAATATCATATGAGAGTGGGGGTGCAGTACATGTGATCAAATCTCACTAAAGAAGGGGGGGGGAATAATCAAAATCAGGGGAAACACATCAGGTAATTAATAAACGCCTTAAAAGTAACTTTAATTAATTAACATCTATTTTTACCACTAGAACTATTGTGATAGTTTTGTAGATCTACATGCACAAGTCTTCATTAAGGGGGTAATTTCTGCAAGGATATTATCAATTCTAAAAATTCTTTTAATAATAATACATTCGCAGCTGCAGCTGCTGTTTATTAGCAATAGAGACTATTTTATTTGGATGAAAATAATTTTTTGCTAGTTAAAAATTTCAATACCTATTTGTAATGTATATTTCATAAATAACATTTTTACTGTTTTTCAATCTCATAGTAAAAATTACAAAAAGTAATAATTTTAGCATGTAGGTTAGCAAAATCACACATACAAAATGTAAATTATTAATGAATTAATCGCAATTTTATCTCATTTCGTCTTCCTAATTAAAAATTTAATTGATCTTCACTATTTAATACGTAGACTCATCAAAATTAAACGTTCTTCATTAACGGCAATTATTTTGGCTTATGAAATACATAATTCAAAATCAGTTCGTTTCGCGCAGTTCATATTCGTCTGTATTCAAGTCGTCGTTAAAAGAATGACTTACAACCGTCTGTCCGGGTAGAATCCGGGGGAGACATGGACTAAAACACAAGGTGAATAGGGGAACACCGCGGTGCGTGCCTCTTTTGACTAAATAAACGTAATGCCAACGTCGTCGTCAACAGCAAGCGCCATAGCATACAATTTCGCCCTATTGTGCATCTTTCGAAAGGGTCCCTTCTTTGCTTGTGGCTGCTGATGAGTTTTCAACACACTTATAGATAGGCAGGCAGGCACCGTGGCTTTCAAAGCTTTCAGCTACCTAAAGTCACTCGACAAGCCTACCAAAAGCTCGCTGGCGTCGAGAAGTAATTCCACTGCTCGCTGCAGTGAAAATTTCACTTCAGTCAGTCGATCAGTAGCTAGCGATTGGGTAGGACGTGCGCGATCCATTTGGAACGTCGATGCGCACGCGATCGATCACTTTTCGAAATCTAACTTAATTTTTTTTATACGTGTATCTCAAAGTTCTACAGATCAAATGTGAAGTGACAGTGAATCTGTTCGCTACAACCACTTACGATGATTTACTGCCCGCGGGGCAATTATCTGGAAGTAATTAAAATCGGTTAGCGCCACGCTAATTAAAAAAAAAATAGAACAGAAGAACACAGAGAGAACATCATTGAGTGCCTTAATCTCTTTACCACACACACGGGCGCAAGACGAAAATGTGTTTGTTTAAGCTGGCGCCACTCTAAACATTTCGCGTGTTCAAAAACATTTTAAGAATAAACAGAGCCGTTTTCTCGTTTAGAGGGTTTCTTATTGATCAATTGACTCAGCTCTTTCGCCCCATTGCTGTTTAACAAAATGTTGTGTAAACACGACGTTATGATTTTTAACTCAAAACGCGCCGAAGAATGCGAGCGAATCCGGTATCGTAGTCCGACAGCGGTTCTTGCAATTTTTCTTGTAACTGTGATAACGGTGATAAGCGATGTTCGTGGCGCCGTGGAAACGGAAGAAATGATCTCTTCGTCTTCGGAAACGATCTATACATCAATCAATAGACCAAAGAGCGTTTCCGCATCGACTGCAGACAATCAACACTTCAGTCATCAGAGGCGTCTCGGGTGGCCAAACTTTTTCACAGGTATTGAACGCTTTATATCTGATGCATATTCTACAATGTTTCTTATTTAATTAAGTACCTAGTTAGCAGTAAATTGTTAATTTTTCACATACTTTCTCGTGAATGTGTACTATAGTTAGTTGTAGCTGCACATACATATAGTACAGAAAAAGCATAATCACGGCGAACATTGAACTTTGATCGTGCAGAGGATGGTATTTCTTTTTATCGAGATTCACAGGAATAGCCAGAGGGCCCATTACTATTAAATATGTACGAACTCTTGTAACAAAAGTATCTATCTACTCTTTATCAACATTTCAATTACAAATGTTTTTTACACATAACACAGGCATATCTTACATATTTGATAAGCATTCCTTGATTTTGTTTTAGTTTGTTGCACATATTTTAATAATCTTTGATTTTTATATGTGGGTTTCGTTATCTAATTGTGGCATAAAATTGACGCCATTTATTTATAGAATTTATCAATGAAAGTGAACCGAATAAATAACACATACATAACATTTCGTTCTTTTTCTTTGATATAAAATAATTTACTATTTCGAAAATTTTACACTTTCACTCCGTGTTTGCAAATGAAATTAGAAAAATTATAGAGAATACTTTTCATCATCATGCAGGATTCCAAATGTTTACGTAGGCGAACACCATAATAATTTATTAATATTAATTTGCAATGCCACGTTTATAAAGTTGATGTATTGTGTGACCTACCTAAGTACTAAACACATTAACTTTATGAATATTCGTATTAGTAGGTAAATAGATTTCACTGATGTGCATGTGTGGTAAACAATAACGTACAATTATTCTGACATTTTCTCATACGCAAAACGAATGAATGTCCAAACATAGCCATAATTTTGTAAATAATGTGTACAATGCAACAAATGGTGTTGTTTTATGCTGATGTCTTTTCAAGAACTTCATTAGGTATACAGTTAGAGTTACCGCAAAGGTTAATAATCGGCAAATTGTAGAATAATCGTAATATTTTTTCGCGGACTGGATTACAAGTTTACTAAAAAGGAAAACATTTCATTCACTAATAACTTCAATGTGCTTTGTGGGTGTTTATCCAAGCTGTGGCTAAAATTAATGGTCATCTGACCTCATCGAACCTAACTTTAACCTAACGTCTGCGCTTTTAACGAAAAAACAATTTCAGCAGATCGTAATCGGCTAATGTTTTTATAAACCGATTCCCAAACAATCGCCGTAATCGTAATAGACACCTGCTGATGGTTTTTGCTAAAGGCAGGTCGCGATCTGCTAATAATTTATTTCGGCATCCCTCAAAATTCGGCACTGGGCCTAACAAAAACAAAATAATACCTAAGTATTATTTTTATGGCTACTCTGCCGCTGAGCAATCGCAATCGTAGTTACTTATATTTAAATTAATTTTGCTCCTATAAGTTACAGAAGATTCTTACGTGTAGAGATTATCTCTACATCTCCAGAACATATCGTTAAAATAATTGGTATGTCATCTGATGACATTTTTCGCATGCCAAACACTGACTAAACCTGATCAACACGATAGTTTAGTTTTCAACCGTCACTACTTTGTTTTAGTGCTTGCTGCTGCTTTCTAAAATTACTGCCCAATAAATTTCCGACATATTATAGCTAGCCGGTGAAGCAATTCGTTCGGGACTTGGCTTTGTGTACACATTTCATAGCAAATAGTAACAATTTTATCACACCATACTTATCTAGAAGTTCATGTTCTTCTTGGAATTATTATAATGCAATTGAAAAATTTTAATAGGACAAAAAATTTTTGGAAATTGTTTAAGAAATATTATTAACATACACATAAGTAATTCTGCTCTTTGGATTTCTTAGAAATTGATTAAATTGATTTTAATATTAAGTAGCCAAACCAAGCTAGTTTATATTAAAATACATAATTCAGTTACTAATATGTATTAGCAAATAGAACTTATCCAAAACTAATAAAGAAGACTGTGGTTAGTAAATAACTTAAATTGTAGTTAAATGAAACCCACCCTTAATTAGCACGCATAAAAGTGTGTGGTAATTAGGGATGACTTTCTTTTAACTCTTTTAGAATGTTATGTAGGTATTTTTTAATATTCTTAAACATCCATCAGGAAAATTATACAGGGTGTTTGGCAGAGGCATGTCAGGAATTTTGGAGGTGAAAGCTGAGGTCCCAATGAATATTTTTAACAGTATTTAGTTTGGTGCAAAGTCTGATAGTTTTTGGGTTATTTTATTTTTTAAGGTTTTCGAAAATGATATCGTTTTACGAAAAAAACTGATTGCTTTTTTGTGTAGTTAGTTTTTTTTAGAAAATGTATTAACTAAAGAAGTTTTTGAAATTATTTGCATGTCACTATCACTGTAATTTTTTTCAAATATTGAAAACAAACATTTAAAAGATAAAAATCATGTAAAAATTTTGAGCTTATTTTGTAACTTTGTACAGTGTAAGCTTTGTTATGATTTGTATCGATAATTGAACTCATGTGGATGACAAAACCATAAAAATAAATGTAACCATCATGATACGTAGTATTTTATTTAGTTTTATTAGGATTAAAACGAAAATTTTAAAAAATTACATAACCCAAAAACTATCAGACTGCACTAAACTTAATATTGTTAAAAATATTCATTTGGCCCTCAGCTTTCAACTCCTAAATTCCTGACATCCCTCCGTCTAACACCCTGTATAGTATGCGATTGCCCACATTTTTACGCCTCTACCTCTCCTTCAAGTAGTTATTGGAACAGTGACAAAATGTCATGTACTTTATTTACATTGTCATTAATTGCATCTCTAGATGTGCTTTTAAGAATGCTCTTTTTGCCTACACTTACTAGTAAACTAAATTTTCTACATTTTTTCTTTCCTTCAACAAGATCCTTATTTTTGTTTAGCAACGTTCAAATGTTGAATTGACGAGTTTGGGCAGCTCGCCGCTTGTCTCTCGGAAAACATTAAATGACGTTTCAAGTATTTTTCATTTTCCAAGAAAAAGCGTTATTATCCAACTTTAAACGTTATTTAGCGCGTTAAAAGGCCCAATTTTAAAAATAATCCTCCGACAAGCAAGCAATAAATGCCTTAAATTCGAGCGAACGTGTGCTGTGCACGCGGAGCACATTACAAAAACGACCATACTAGCTACTATCTATACTTTGTAGTTTCCGGCATTCTTAATTTTTTTTATTATCTAAGGATGTGCGCGTCTTTTGTGGCCCGTAATAAACAATAAAATTACACCAATGTTTTGCGTATAAAACTCGAGATAATTATTCCAATTACACGTCACCTTGGGTACCTACATGAGATGCTAGCCATTAAGTTTTCGGCAATGCTCCTAATGAGCAACAGTCTCAGCAAAGAACGCCATAAAAGTTGTATAAAAAATTAGACACACAACTCCTGGATTTATTGCGATATTCACAACAAAAATTTCGTATCCACAGGGTTATTATAATTAAACGCTAAAAATACCGTAGGTACTTTGCTATTAAATTATCTACTCATAGGTGAACGTTAAAAAATATTCAGGTTTTTCAAATTAACATTGACTACCTACCTACGGTATTTCCAATAATATAAGTACCCAATTTCTTTCGAAGATTCAACAGTAATATACTTGTGTATAAAATTTTGTTAACATGGCATCTTCCTTAATCTAGAAAAATATGTGCTTTTAGTGAAAGGAAATAACAATGCCAACCTTCACAACGAATGTTTGAATAACAAATAGGGCCAAAATGGACCCATTTACCTTATGCTTACGTGTGTACATACGCAACTGTTTGAGCAGAAGACTTACAATACAATGAATGCTCTTAACACACTAATACACAATGGCAGCGCTTTCGAATTGTGGACAATGCGGCCGCGAGCATACCATTCTTAATAACGGTTCGAAAATATTTAGACATGACAAACACAGACGTAAAAGCGTTAATTTTTGAATGAAGAAGGACTTTGTTGACTTACCAATTCATAAACGCTGCTCAGCAACTCCTTGTCTGCGGAAAAAATAACATCCATTTCTGATGGCATCATGATGAAGAGGTCAGAGAATATCTGAAACAAGAGACAGTTTCGTTTAAAATCAAATACAAGAATGAATTGGCAAAATTTACACTTTCTTTATTTAAAAATCTTTTATTTTTCTTTGAATAATTCATTACTTAATTAAATCTCCCGTTCGTTCAAGTGGCGTTATTTTTATTTTTTTGTTTTAATGCTCGTAAAAACGAATTATTCCTCCGTATTTCGTAAGTAAAGAATATAACATTGTTAAAGTTAATAAGTATTAGAAAATACAATACAACAATTTAAAATAATGAGATTATCGACAACACTCGAATTAGATTATTTGGAATTACAACTAGGTACAATAGAACACATTACACAAGTTTTATGTTCTCTTCTCAGGCTTCCTAATTATCACTTATTACACATGCAACCGTCTGTCTGTTGTTTACTTTCTATATTTTAACTTTTTTCGTTCAGCTCATCGTAATTAGACTGTAACAAATGTGTTTATGCAGTGGAGTGTCTGGAGGGGCAATATTATACATAAGGTCGCCCGCCGACAGACGCCCTGCAACGAGAGGCGCCAGGAGTCCTTTCCTCCAAATGTCTCTTAAAACTCGCTCTTTTTTCTTCAAGTGTCTTCTTAATATATGCACTATACTAAGTATAAGTATACTATCAGCGAACCACTAGCGTCCGGTTTATAAACAGAAGTGCTCCTTTGAAGCTAATGTGTATTTAGAATTTTAAAAGAGAATCAAAAAGAAAATGCTTAAAAGCGTGAATGTACTTATTTAAGTACTTATACGATATCATTACTGTGAAATGTAGAAAACATAAGGACAAAAAAATGAAGTTTGTGTATAAGGTATTGTGACGTGTTCGGTCACAGAAAACACAATTAACAAAACAAAATAACGAATTTATTTAATTACTAAAATTAATTTGACTACACTACAGTTATGAACAAGTCCGCACAATTTATTTCACTAAAAGTCTCTTTCAATCGCCGTTACCGTAGACACTCGCTATCGCTCTCTATGAACTCTATCGCCACTATGGTTCGCCTGTATCGCCTATCGATCGCTTCGCTTCCAAACATCAGCTGTTCACTGTCAACTAACTCGGTGTGTGCCGCGTCCGCCTTTTATAGTCTTTTCAGCCTTTTTCTAGGGTATTCTACAGCCGTCTAGTAATCCAATTGTTTTCCCATTGATCTTTGCTGGTGTTTTCTAGATATTTCAGGAAAGCCGGGAATATTCCTTATGTATTCAAGGAAGATGTTCGTTAATTATGCTCACACCAACTTAATTGGCAAGTACTCGTAACAATATCTTTAGAATACATTTTTATGGGGAACACGGGACAGGGGCATGCATCTTCTTACTCTAATCTTATTATGGATTCAAGGATATAAAACTACTAAAAATATTCTTACTTGAGTTACTTCTATATATAATAAATAAGGCCCACTGTTTTCCTAATTCACTAAAATTCGTTATACTTAATAACACTTGCCAAAGAAATAAAGCACATTTCATAAATCTTACATTACATTGTAAGTACGCGTGGTAAAGAATTAGATAGTTGGCATAGGATCAAAATTTTAAGAGTTTTATAAATCTGTTTGCTTTCCAACTATGTAATACAAAATTAAAATTAAATGTACGCAAGAATCGTCAATTACGTAACACACAATCAGTAGGTATTTCATTTCATGTTTTAATTTATCAATTTATCTATTGTATGTGAATACTGAATACTTACAACGTACCAGAGACAGATGACAACAGACGGTCGAAAATACTTTTTAGTTTGGTTGAACGTTCTGAGAGAAGTTTCCGTATCGAGAAAAAAATTAGTTAGGAGCCATTTAGTATGCTAAATGAGACATCCTTGACCTTGATTTATGTTGTGAGCTGACTTTCTGTTTAGGAACTAATGAAGAGGCTAGAATTCCTACGGTCGTCGTTTCTGTTAAATTATTTCCCAAATAAATTACCAGAATGTGCCATAAATAATGTGTAATACCTTATTCTAAGAGCGAATCGTGAGTCACAGGGCACTCGTGTTATTGGTCATCCTACACATACGGACACAAATTATGTGCCCATGCATCTCTATCGTATGGAGAACTCATGGGAAGAAATTGTTTAGATTCGTTGACCACAAAATTGAATAAAAATATTATAACACAACAGCATAATGGTGTAATAAACAGTAGTAATGAGGATATAATTTTATACTTAAATATTTCGTTTCAGTTCAGAAAAAAATCTGATGATTGTGGGCTGGTTTTTTTGGCCCTTATAAAAGCAGTCCTAATACTCCATTATCTTGAATTTACGCCACAATTTATTTTAGAAAGAACATATTTTAAGTAAACTTTTTATGGGACGACAGAAGACTTATACTGGCCTATTATAAGCAAGAACAGGAGTAAAGAGAGGTGTAGAAGGAGATCTGCGTTAGATTACTGTTCAAAGATATAAAAAAAAGGTGAAGGTGCATATTTAACCAAACTTCAGTTCGAAGACTTTTTAATTATGTTGTGATTATAATGATAACCATAATGAATACAAAATTAATAATGAATTTTCATGTTGAGTATTATAGAAAAGAAAATGTAGCACATGAAGTGCTTTGAACGCGCACGGCTCTAAATGTAACTTATTATTCTTATTGGAATGAACAGTAAGAATTCAATTTCACGAATTATTTGCATACGTACCTACGATTTCCATCTAGTTATGAAACGGTTGTCAAAATGTTATTGCAATACACGTATGTACCTGATTATATAAAAACGGGTCGACTAATAATAACGAATGCGACATTGGTTGGTCTTTTTTTTTGTCTTCGTCCAAGAGTAATAACAACGAAGCACTTGCCGATCAGACGACGACGGTTTGATCGTGAGACTTGTTTATTGTATTCCGTCATGTTTTAATTTAAGGTACAACAGTTATGCCCGCGTTATAGGTACAAAAGGTACCGTGTATGAAGCAGGTATAAAACGTTTGCAAATGAAAAAGATTATTTCATGGAACGAAACAAATTATAAATCAATTATACACATGCATACATGTATATTGTGATATTAAATTCACTTTATTACGTATCAAATATATGTAGGTAGGTACAGTGTATAGACGAAAGGGTACAACAGACAAGAGACGGTTCTGAAAACATGATAATAATAATTAGTATTCATTGTTCCCATTTACATAGACAACGATATTTATGGAGCAACAACCTTTATCTCAAACGATTTTTCAAAAGTGAACAATAATTGATATAAGTAATTAATTGATTTTTCCTTTGTTTCGATGTATAATAAGCTGAACATAACACAACATATCTGTAAATACTAACGTTTCTAAAGTAACTACAGGGCAATAAGACATCAAATTAAAACCAAAATACCTTCGTGACATTAAAGCTAATTTCGTTTCCGTGTCTAAGAAATGAATCATTCACTTAGAGGTGTATTCATTTGAAACGATTAAGATCCCTAATTGTAAATATGATACATAAGTACTTATGTAGTTCCTTTTCAGTTAGGTATACGTTATAAAACATAATGGCATTAATCAATATCCTGTACGTGTATACACGATAATTTTTATTGCGATGAAAAGGACGTTTGTATGCATATTCGTCCTCCGACGTCGTTTCAATATCAGCGTCGTGTCTGTTCAGGATCCGTGTATGGACTTCTAATTGCACTGCGCGATTGCCCGATGACGTGCAAATAAGAACATTAGCGATTCGATAATGTTCAGTTTCTTTTTTAGACAATCGTGCACGGCATTTGAAAATGTTAAAGTAAATAAATATTTACATCACAAGTATGTTTGATTTCAATACATACAAAAGCAGGATCGGACTGGCGTTTGCCAACTGGGCCCCTAATAGCCTCCACAGGCACCTCCAGGCTTATGACCTACCTGTAAAATAATTCATTGATACCTAGAGGGAAACGAAACAGAAAAATTCGAAAACTGGTTTGAACCTGTGCACATTCCGGAAACACCGGCCAATTTAGAAAAATTAAATTAGACAAATAGGTTTTTTTATCCTTAGAATCAGTTAGCCTTGTGGGGGGGGCTTTAAAATCACAATGCCACCCGGGCCCTTCACTCCCAGTTAGTCCGAATATGTATAAAAGAGTAAAGAGTACCTATAGGTGCCTAAATTGAAGACATCCAACTATGTACATACTTTGTATTTGTACACGGATCGGATGAAGTCTATTTGGATAAATATGGAAAAGAAAAAGTGGCAAGCCAGACGACAAAATTTAACAAATTACCAAATAGAATTAGCCACTAATAACACCCTGCTACTACTAACAAAATTGTAAAACAATTTTCAGATTTGTATCCCCACCATTGATGTACAGATATATACGCATTTTTGCAATTTTAATTTTAGTGATCGTTTACTCTTGATAATGACCACATGTGGGTCGAAACAATATTGTCGAGGACATTAAATTATTGTTGAAACATCTAAAAAACTTGTGTTTTATTTATTACATTTATTAAATATGTTTCACCAAATGGTCACTATTGATAGTTTGAATTATATAAAACACGCGAGTGACGTGAAATTAGTGTTCCTGTTTAAGAAAACTTCCCTAAGATTAAAAATGTGCAACAACCATATTTGGTTCGTAAAACAGTGTCAGAAACATAAGTTATCACCATCCTTTATGAACATTAAATGCAAAAACAAGTCACCCGAAGCACAAAAAGCTTTTGATCGGATGAAGTCTATTTGGATAAATCTGGAAAAGAAAAAGTGGCAAGCCAGACGACAAAATTTAACAAATTACCAAATAGAATTAGCCACTAATAACACCCCGCTACTACTAACAAAATTGTAAAACAATTTTCAGATTTGTATCCCCACCATTGATGTACAGATATATACGCATTTTTGAAATTTTAATTTTAGTGATCGTTTACTCTTGATAATGACCACATGTGGGTCGAAACAATATTGTCGAGGACATTAAATTATTGTTGAAACATCTAAAAAACTTGTGTTTTATTTATTACATTTATTAATTTTTCATTCTTTCTAATAATTAGTATCTATTAGAATAATCAAGCTAAATAAGTCTAGACTTTTTTTCTCTACCTCTCGATTATTTTATCGTGTCGTAAAGAAAAAAATACTAGAATGAGAATAGTTTAGTAAATTTAGTGATAAGAAGTGTAAAAAATGTTTTCTAATCAAGTCAATTTTACTAGAATTCAGTCTCAACACCAAACGTAGATTGACTAGACATTTCTAGTAAAATCTCCTTGAGCGTTTGGTCGTCCATATAATTGACAGATTTTTTTAGTCATGTTTGCTAGAATTCTAACAATATTTCCATGATTGTTTTCTCCGTGTAGGTATGTATAAGTGTGAGGAGTTAATTTTAAATACCTGATGTCTAGAAAGGAACTTAAAAGGCGCGTAGGGAGGTCGGCCCATACGTTGAAAGTTCTGCCGGCCCATACTGAATATTAAGTGGTTAATTAATACTGAAAAATATTTTTTTTGCAGTTGCCTATTCGAATTTCAATTATTAAATTATTAAACAATTATTTTAGTAAGGGTGGGGCCTTTTCAAATAATCACTAAAATGTGTTTTAGTTATCCAAATATTCCTAATACTAAAAATAATTTACGATTTATTTAATATACATAAATTTTAAGTTTCAATATAATTATGGTTTATTATTATTTACGAACTACTCTGTAAAGATATATGTATTTTCCGTGCTCTATTTGAATTATTAGAGATGCAGGTATGTAATTTAACGACCGATTTTTCCTTGGTTGTCGCTTGTTTTAAAATACACTCAACTTCGTCTTCTACAATTTATAATGACAAACAATGAGGTTAACAACTTAAACTGTATACTATAACCACAATCTCAAATTTATTACCTTGCATGTCATACCATTTCAGAATTCCAATTCGAACGAACCACACACCATATACTTAATCCTTGAATATAAAAAGAAATTTGATATTCACTTTGTGAATTAAGGTCCGTTTTTATATTTTTATCGGTACTAAAATTATACGTCTCTCTTTCGACAAATGATATAATATTGTAAAAATGTCCAACTTAAGTACATAAAATCGGATGTTAATGACTTAATTTTTCTATAAAAAGGATTCTGAAATAGATATTGTTTTCTTTCGTCCAAATCTGAATATGTAGTTCCTATCGTTTTCCAGGGACATGAAATATTTACCAGGCACCGTTACATTAAATACATTTCCAAATAGATAACGCACTGTTTATCTTATTGTTATTAATATGAGATACCGTCGGCATGATTCATTAGATCCGATGCCGCATAAGTAATGAAACTAGACCGTCATTGTTTATGAGGTTTCGTATTAATTAAAATTATAATACTCCGATTACCATAATGATTAATAATGCCGTCAACGGCAAGCCGCTTGGTTATTTATTGTACATATTTGTTTAAGCACTTATCCTTATTAAGTTGAATTTTCTCGAGTATTAAAAGGTTTTATTTCGAAAATAAAAATTAAACGCTTTGCTATTTTATCCCATAAAATATTTTGCTGATTTAACGATAATGAAAACAAATACAGTATTTAAAAAAATTAATTTAAGTATTTGGTCGTTAGATTTTGTTTAAATTCAAAAACCTTTAGAAAACCATAATTTTTAAGTAAACATCAACATATAAACGTCTTTTTAATTAAAAAAACAGTACCTGATTGCCCTAAACACTTAATATGTACCTATATCTTTAAAACATTGGCCCTCAAAATTGTCAAAGTGAAATAAAATCCAAAATAAATAATCCGAACATTGTCATATCGAATAACATTTTGTAAGCAATATACAACATGTACCTAATTATGCCCTAACGATAAAAACGGAACTAACTGTATGTCATATGATTTACAGTCGTTGTTTATTTATGTGGGAGAAAGAAGAAGAAGAGTCATCAGGACGATGTTAGTAGTATATTGTAGGTAACGGTTCCTTTCACGAGACATTCGTTTATTTGTGCTCCCGGACCGCTGAACAAAAATAAATAAGTGGACGCACAATGGAAATTCCTATTGTCATCATGTCAGCGGCGATTAAGGAATCCTTTGGAAGAAACGGTCGCATCTCTTTTAATGTCAACATTTACTAACTTTTTTCGGTCCTACTGTTCTTTTTTTATATTCGTTTTTTTTTTTCAATATTGCAATCTATCTGAGCTCTACATTACGTGAATCTCACTCAGGAGAGCTTTTCACAAAATAAAACGAATTAAATGACAAACACTTTTATCGTTTAGACTTTTGCTGTTTATGAAAAACAATCTATCTGACATCTGACAATTTCTACTTATTGAAAAACAGAATACAATATTCTCTTAAAAGACCTGAGGGTTTGGGAACCACAAAAGCCCTGATGGAATTTAATCCAAGACGTATATGAAGTAAATGAAGAGATACATAAAAATTAAACTATTTTACTACTTATGTAATATTGTTTACCTATAGGTTGTACTTGAAAACAATACTGTCATAATTACCATCAACTAGATATCATCACTCTTATAGTTGACATATTCTTGCTGTTTTTTTTTTTTTAATGGAATTATGATCCTGTCATTCTACTCTTAATTTAGCAATCAGTACTTCTGTAATCCATCAAATTTTCGAAAACTTAATTAACAATATCATTCTTAAATCGTGTTTATATTATCAACGCTACACAATAACAAATTCTATTTATAAATAAATGACTTAATACATAATACATTTTTCGACAACCTTACTAAAATTTATAGAACTGGTCATACCTACAATTCTATAGTTATTAAAATGTCATTTTTTAAAAGCAGAATGAAAATGATCACCTTGTGAGGTAAACACAATAATAATTTCTTCATTTATTGTTTACTCTATATCAATGATAATTTATTACCTACCGGTTTCAAAAATAGAAATGAACGAACCTGATTTCCTGATAAGAGGGCACACATTGATAAAAAAACTACACTTGTAAAACGTGTTATATATTGGATATTCACGACTAGAATGGTCGTTCCTCAGCTTTTCTCCAGAACACGCTAACCTTAACCCATAAGAAGCGCTGTGCTATCGGCCAGTTGGATATTGCGGACAAAAGATTGGTCAAAACAAAAGAACCACATGCATATGTGTAGCTATACAATAATCTTGCCATTAAAATCCGGAAACGATCCCTTTAGCAAGAGACCGCAATAAATCTTTTGCATTGCTTACGATTGAATACAAACAATCGAAGAAATTACACGTTCTATTTACATTGCACTTATACTACATACAATTCATCGTTTGTTCCATTATACATACAGGCAAACCGAATAGTGTAAACGCATGTAGGTACATACATATGTTTGTGGTTGGTAGCCGTTAATATTTTTTGACGATCGTTTCATTTTATTGCGATTCGCGGATTGCTCATTGTTTGCATTTGTTCCAGTGGCCGGAGACCGTGCCATAAATTTGCGTTTACTATCCCGCTAATTAAAATCAACGACAATCGTAAAGAGCGCAAACGAAACGGCTCTTAAAACCACAGCCTGGCCTGGCCTATAGAGTACTGCACATAAACAACATAAGCGCATTTGGACCACATGAGTTATGCTTGAGAAAACATTAAGACCCAATCTATTCTTATTGAAAAGAGAAAGAAAAGAAATCGGAAAGCAATCAGGATATTTCTTAAAATACATATATTTCTTTAATTGGTTTTAGTACATAGGTACATATGCAAACCTTTATTACTAATATTATATTTTGTTTTGGACTCTTGGCAGACATCACCAAATTTAATATTTGATGCTTTAAAACACTTTTACGTATCTACATAAGTACTTACGTAGGTACATGTACGGTATAACTTATAAAACAAAATAAAAAGCTTATTCTAGATAATCTTCAAAATATTTCATTATAATACGAACTGATTAAAAATATTGCACAGTTCTCGGAAAACAACAGTTGCCATTAATTTCGCGTACTTCCACATATTTTATAGGCACTTTGTGCACACGTAATTGTTAGTGCCTTAAACGACTAAATAAATTATCATTTTCTTGACAAAGCGAAAGCCTGAGCAAAACTCCCGGTCAAACTCCCATTAAAATCACGTACGATGTAATAAATGACACGAGTTCGAAAATAAACCCAAGAAATTCCCATGAGCAAGTGGCTGCCAATACGCATAGCTGTTATGTGCATGTGCGTATATACAGATATACATACATATACTCACAGCATTTGATTTTACAAACTCGTATAAAATTATAAATTCAGCGAGCATATCTACACATTTACAGCATTTAACAAAATACAGATTCAAAAATTGAAAAAAGAATACCTACAATGTTAAAAAATAATTTAACAACACTGGTGGCTACCTCAGATGGAAAGAGTTCTTGGTAAAAACATGATTTAGAAAAAATTGGAATGCAAATCAAAAACTAAGAAAATGTCTTGATGATACTATGACAAATTAAAATTAAACATTAGCATAAACTGCAACAAAGTGCAAAAAGGAATAAGGATTGTTTTCGATGTTTATTTCATATTGCAGACTCGTTTTGTGATGACGATATTTCACATTGATTCTAAACAAAAATATGCATCGAGGTCTTCTCGGTTTTGAATAATATGTTGACTTGGTGATAACGGTTATTGACCGCAACCTCCTGCCTGACATTATATGTACGAGGTCGCTTAATAAAATAGCAGATATGCAGATAAACAGTAGGTATGTAAAAATAATCGTTAATTAACCGTCACTTATTCATTAACATCGATAGTCTAATTTGACTTACATTACAAAGAAGGTGTTTATATACAAATCATAACAAATTTAGGAGGGAGGAATTATTACAATCTGTTTGATAATTCAATCAGATGCCTATTTGTATTTATTAATTTCTACATCTTCTAGTAACGTTAAGGACTTATTTATTAATATAAATCCTTCATCATAATAGACGTTTGTAGTAAGTAGCGTAAGTGAAAATAAAGAAGAATAAAATGTATCTAAAGATGTTTATTATGTATTTGCAAGGTTGGTTTTCAAAAATGTTATAATTTATGATATGGTGCCTTTCCACTTTGGGACCTCATAATTTTTTGCATTTTTAGTTTCCACTTTTTGACCTGTTCTGTAATAGTATTTTTAATATTCCCATTTATATACTGTAACATATAAGTGTATAGATGGAAATAAATTAAAACGAATTTAATGATATTAGCCGTCAGTAATAGTAGATTCTAAAGAGATGAGTTTAACTTAAGTATTTTAAAATGAAGAAAACGTATCGCGATTGAAACAATATACTGGGTGGTCATTTTCAAGCTACCCCTTAGATGTATCTCCGGATTGAATTGGAAAATAAATTAAATTTTAACAAACGTTTCCAGTTTGTTTCCATTTTCAGGTCACGTGACATTTCCTTCTTTTTTTTATTCTCCTTGATTTAATAATCAAAGAATGATGGTTACGGTATGTAAAGACAAAACGAACAAAGTTGAGTTTTATCGTGGTCTTGCCATTTCATTATACATAGTAATGTTTTATAAATTTCGAATGAACTTTTAATATAATATCTTACATATTTGGTCTAATCGTGTAATTTTTACTTCATAACTGGAACTCTCGAACTTCTGTTACTCGAATATCTTGATAACTTGAAGATATTATTTGGCGGCAATAAGTCGAATTTTCTGGGGGAATCCCTTAACAGTGTACGATTGTAACGTCACTTTTAAATAGTGGTACTATGTAATTAAGCAGTAAGGCAGTTCAATTTCTACGATTAGATTTTTGTCATCAAAACGTACTTTAAAAACTTTGTTGATCAAAAATTAAACCATAAAAAAGTGAAAGTCGAAGTTACACTAGCATTAACTATATAAAGGAGAAAATATTCTTACTATTTTCGTATTTCGCCTCGTACATGTTACATATGTATCAATTTGCATGTGTAATGCACTTCAACGAACCGATCGGCCAGTGTCCTGATGATCTCTGTCTCGCGCACTTATTATGGCGTAACACCATCAATCGTATTGCATTCTACCGTTATAACCAACACGCTTAAGGTACTTCTACTTATCCACATAAAATACAATAGTTTGCTCCGCCAATCTGAAGGTTGTTATACCTTCTTATACATCGTTTAATGGATGCATGAGAGTCCGAAGAGGAAAAAGAATAAAAACGCCCCAGGTTGATTCATTTCTTGTTCTTTTACTGATGGTCAACGGCAGATCTTGTGGCGAAACACGACACACGACCAATCGTAATAATAATAAAGACACGCTCTTGCAAGTGCTAATCGAAGTGCCTCTCCAAAGTCCCGTTGCATCTTTCATGTTACCGGATGAGAAAAAAGACAAAACATAATTACATAATTTATAGATCATGCATAACGAACGTACGTATTTAGCTTCGTTAATTAGTAAATAGTGATGAGCAAAATTGGTCTTGGTCTTGCGAAAAAGCAAGACCAAGACCGAGACCAGTGGAATTTGAGCAAGACCAAGACCGAGACCAGTGGAATTTGAGCAAGACCAAGATCAAGACTGAGTAAACAAGACCGAGACGAAGCCCAAGACTATCCGAGTCTTGGTCTTGGTCTTGCTTTGCTCATCACTATTAGTAAAATGCTCAGAATATTTCGAAATCCAATTGGATTTTTACAGAAGTTCCAAAGTAATTTTGAATCGTCAAATCCAAGATAGAGCAGGCGCCACACTTTGAATTTTGTATCTTTTACGACCCTGCGGCACAGGGTCAATTACATAATAAAATAATTCTTTTATCATAATATTTTTCACTTTCTCTTCGAAAGCCCATTTATTATGTTTTGAAAACAATTACCGATATGGTGATATAATAAAATCGTTGTTTGTCCACTTTAATTATAAAAGAGTCGACTTATTATACTACTAAAATTATTCAATTTATATAATTACTAGGAGTCCGGCCACGCGTTGTTCCTTTTTCTTTAAACTTTTAATAACATCAGTTAAAACTGTAAGCTTTAATCTATTTAATACAATCAAATTCAAATTATGGTTGTCGTAAACACGTGTAATAGATTGTAGAATAAGTTCCTGAGTTCATCCCACACAAATATCGTGACACGAGATTTTCAGATATACATGGTGTAATGCGGAGGGATGTAGAGAATTTAGGAGGCGAAAGCTGAGGCCCGAATGAGTATTTTTAACTATATTTAGTTTAGTACACAATGTAACACTTTTTGATTTTTTATTTTTTAAGATTTTCGAAAAGAATATCGTTTAACGAAAAATAAAACTGATCGCATTTTTAAGTAGTTACATTTTAAAGAACTTTTTGAAAAGAAAGGAGTTTTTGAAATTACTTGAATGTCTGTTTTTTTTTTTGTTATGGGCCTTCAAATTTAAAAAACAAAGTTAAAAGATAAATATCATGTAAAAATTTGAGCTTATTTTATTACTTTGTAGGTACTGTCTGTGTAAGCTTTCATTATGATTTGTATCGATAATTGAACTCATGTGGATGACAAAACCGTTAAAATAAATGTAACTACTTATCATGACATGTGGTATTTTATTTAGTTTTGTTAAGCTTAAAACGATAGATTTTATTTTCGAAAACCTTAAAAACTAAAATAAGTCAAAAACTGTTAGACTTTGGACTAAAGTAAATATAGTTAAAAATACTCATTGGAACTTCAGCTTTCACCTCCTAAATTTCCTACATTCCTCCGCTTAACACTCTGTATAAGATGCATGTAAGTACGTTTGAGTAGAAAAATCTACTGATTTTAAAACGACTTAATTAATCAGTAATATTTCCACCGATTTATTGGATTAAAAAAATAGAGCAATTTTCCAAAAGAGGGAGAGTCTATAGCGGTCTAGATCACGTTTAATTTATCTTCAAACTAAACTGCATTTGATCAACAACGCAGATATGTATACGTATGTTCATTCATTGGTAATTTTTACATATTATCTTAAGGTTTGAAATAGTTTATCTGTAACGTAACATTTTCAATTAAGCAAGCGCCAGTAAATGATAGATAGTAGCTCGTCGTTTAAAAAAAGGTCAATAACTGTATATACTTATTGCAACAGGATCAAAGTATCAGCGTATAAAACAAACAGAAAAATCTGTTAATTGAATACTTGCACCCGTTTGTGTTTAAATTCATACACGTACAGTAGAATATACATATACGACAATAAAGAATTGTTTACTTAGTTAATTTCGATAGTTTGACCGCAATCTGTTCAACGGACGAACGAAGAAATATCTGTCCATTCCATTCCGTAATCTGATACGACCGATGATGGTAGAAGAATACACACATGGAGACTGTTACGGTCGTTCCTTTGTATTATCGTTATTCTAATCGTTCAAGTCATCATCATAGAGTTGTACAGTTCTCATTTAAAACAAATACATAATATTCGTGAAACAGATAAGATCGGAACGTATTTGTGAGGGATCGATAGGAAAAGAAACAGGGGATCATGATTCATGACATTGAAAGACTACTGCAGTCATTGTTCAGACCGCGTGAAAGAAGTATTATGTACCTGCTGTATATCAAACGTATTTGTATACACATACATAATATGTATATCAAAGCCAATATTAATAAGAATATGGCTAATAAGCAAGAAAGAAAGTCTATTACTGTACTCTAACTACAGTAGTTCATCCTTTGCCATAAATCTGACAAGTTAAATATTCTGAGGAAAAACATATTGTAAAACTTAATTTGTCTCGATGACGTTCTCAAAACTACTTTAAGAGACATTCGTTAGGTTCTTCAGCATCTGAATGAGTGCTTTTGAGTGAAGGCAAAAAGCAAGCCAGGTAAACAATAGGCCACTTGTCGGCGAAAACATTGGCGACGGTATGAACGAAAACATTCGAATTTGTCTCCAAAGTTCGTAGAAATTTGGGCCCTCGCCGAGTAATAAACCGGAGTCTTTCGATGTTGTGGGTCTGACTATAAGCAGTTCCGCCGATGGACGTCTGGGCCTTTTGGTACGGTGTTTAACCGATAAGTGGTGCGCCTTTCGCTATCTGCTTACAAGGTAAAGCACTCAGACAGGTAGTGGTGAGGACTAATGGAATGGTCGTCTTCGACGTCTCGTTCACTTCGGTGGCGTAGAACGAAGAGGGCAACAGGTCTGTCCCTGTTATTTCAGCTCAGCTTCTTTTGGTTCTGTCCTATCTTTCATGTATTCTTTCACGAAGACGATAATAATAATTACTATTGTTTCGTAAAGATAGATAACAGGAACCCCTAATAAAATTAAGCATCCTTTCACATTTATTGTTTATCTGTGGCGAAACGATAAGGTTCAGAGGATTTGGGTTTCAACCATTTTGGTTAATTGCCATGAAATTTTTTTTATCAGCACCCATTTATCCCATATGGCCAGTGACGTTTGTTATCAAGGTCGGCCAAGATTTTGTTCTTTTCCATTTAATAAAAAGCTTTCGTCCCATTTAGATTTTTTATCCATGAATGATCCGAACACATATTGCAGTATGTACTTTCTAATAAGATCATCTATTGGTTCTTTCAAATAAAGTGGCGCCATGGTTTATACATAAATTACAAGTCTTTAGATGTTATTTTATAGAAGACCATAATTAGATTATGGTCAGGAACATAATATTACACAATTTGATAAGGACGATAAGAAAAATATGTTAAATACGGAACGTGTAGACATCATGAAAGATTTTATTATTATTGTGTACTTGCACACACGTATAATAAAAGTAAATATTTATAAAGAGAAGAGCAAACACAAAGTATGGTTTATTCACCAAAAACAAGTTTCTACTTGTTGGTAATATGAACCAATGTAGTCTCGTTGTCATGACTAATCAATCTACTTGCGATATCCAAGTACGAGAGGCATTTTATCAGTTTATATTATTTATTGTGTCTGTCTAGTGGCTTCCTTTCCAGTACAGAGGCAGTGACTGACTTATTTATAGAACTTCCGAAAACTAATAATAAAAATTTGTATGTGTATCTTTGCACAAAAGATTTTTTACAAATTTTCTAATCAAATTTGCCAATTTTCAAAAAGGTATATTTTTAATACCCCCCTTCAATAAACGATAAAATTAAAAATAACTATATTCGTATTTAAATCGTGATCGTACTGGTAAGAACTTTTTCATAATAAACAAAATTCAAACTAAACAAAATACTGAAACCCAAACCTCCATATGAAAACGTTTATTAAAACTGTATTTCTATACCCAAAGCCTTTGGAGTGCCTTTGGTTTTTAAATGTATTATGTGGATTATTGGGTTACTTCATTTGATAGTTTTGAAAAAGTTTTAAATAGTAAACGAAATATTGATATAATCGTAAATGCAGATGAACGAGCCTATTTAATAATTTTTGATGAAGTGTTAAGAAAATCAGATAAAAAATAATAGCAGATAATAAATTGAAAAACGAAAGTCTCTAACTACATTATTATATATTTAATTACATAAGTACTACAACGTTGCGAATAATTATATACACAATTTGCATAACTAATTTTTCAGTGCTCTTGCACTTGCACTAGTTATCTTAATAATAATAAAATTGTTTCCGTGTGCGACAGATTTGAATTTAAAATTTCCCGTAATCAGCACATACTTGAATGGAAATTTAATGATAATTAAGTGAAAACATTTGCATGTAGGTACACGCGTTATAGTTAGGCACCGTTTGACAGTGACAGAAGTTGCAGTTTTGTTCCAACAACAAATAAGAGGAACAACGACAACTATAGTAACAACGCAAAAACAAATAATAAATATAATCGTTATTATTATTGCAACATTGGCGCCAGTGTTTTGCAAACTAGCGGAAATTCTTCCAGTAATTTATGGCGAGCATAAAAATAAAAAAGTAACATTTCAAAATGCAAACGCAACAACGCTTTTTGCATAAATTATTTTGTACTTGCAAAGTTTCATCAGCGGCCAGATTATAAATTGTCCTTTATGACATACCCATTCCATACGCCATTTTACTTTCTTGAAATGCCTTCCATACGTAACATGTATAAAATAATAATTAAACAGTAATGACTAACCACACACAATGGCAAAACGTTTTATGTATTCTTAATTAAGCGACAAAAAAAAACTATAAATGTAAGATAGTAAGTGAACACAATTCAAGGATTTTGATGTGTTTGGCAATCAAGTTACTTTTTTAGTTTAAGTAAGTACAAGTTATAAATAAAAGCAAATTAACAGTTAGTAGGAACATATGATCCAGTTATCTCTCAGTAACTTAAGCAGTTTTGATGAAATGTACAAAGTGCGGCTCAAGAATATTATTTTTGACTTAATAATAACAAAATAAAAAACTGATTTTGTTTTATTCCTTAGGATCAGAAGGTTACGGTATGTAAAAACGACAAGAACGAAGTAAGTGTTGTCGTTGTCTTATACATAAAGTTTTGTTGTGTTTAACTTTATTTTTAGATGTGTTAAATACATCTGTTTGTTATAATTTTACTTGTTTAATTACCTACGACGAACGCGCTATGAAATGGGAATGACCTCAGGTACCTATAATTTTCGGTCGCAGTACAAAATGGGAAATTTAAGGGTAACGGTACAAAGTAGGAATAAGCCACAAAAGTGCCGGATATTCTTGTAATAATTTGGTAAATCCACCCTACAATATTTATGCAACCGATCAATAATTATTATAGATCTCGCCAATAAAAAGCACACAATTTTTTATAAATTAATATGACGACCTCTTCTTCTATATAGATTTCGTTTTTATTTAAAACACTCACGCTAATACCTCTATAAGCGTTAATAAAACTACTATGACAAATAAAAAATTTAGTAAACATAACCATTATTGATTACTAATTGATTATTGATAAGATTTTTCGTTATCAGTTATCAATCACAAAATTTCTGACCTAATCAGTAATCACTTATCTTTCCATAGGCATTAGTCATTTTATGTGCAAACAAAAGCTTAAAAAAATATGCATTTTACTTTTGTATGGATTAAATTTTCACAAAGAACAAAGTAACTCTTTGTTGCAAAGGCAAGGTATATCTGATAGATAACACATTTTATTGTATTATTTACTCATCGTTGCAGTCTTTATACTATGTAATAAGAAATAGGTAATTATTACTCAGAAGTGTTTGTTGTTGTAATTTGTCTACCATCATATTTAGGAGGAACGAAGAAAAATGGCTTATGGTAAGTTTACTTTTCTATAAATAGTTTTCGCAGATTTTTTATCTGTTCATATCATCGTATTCTCAACTTTAACAGGCATTAATGCTATCTCGCGGAATCGAACAAAAAGTTTCAGTAGTGAATAACACTTATTGGGAAAAGCAGTGCTATTGTTTGTAAACTAATTGTAGTAATAAATAAAAAAAAATTAAAATGCCATGGGTATTAATTAAACGCGAAACTTAATCGACTTATCGTTAGAATTAAATAAACAATGGATACATAATCATTTCCCGTAGAAGACAAAGGCAATTTTCCCAGTTCGTTCCGGTTTAAGAAACACCATAGATATAAAATTGCGGCCGGCGCCAAAATACGTAACGCCTGAAAAAATAAAAAGGCAACGCTCTCGAAACTAAAAAAAGAACAAAAAAATGACAAATATTACTATACAGCACATCATAAACATACATGTACTACATTGTCATTAAGTGACAGGAGAGGAGGGAAGTAAACAGACGGTCGATCCTAGAAAGTTGCCGCTCTAGTGACTTTGCGTGTTCATCTAATTGCGGGGACTCGGGTGGATTTAATTGTACATAATGGTCTTGTGGCGCCGGCTTGTTCCGTCTGTACCCGCACAACAAACAAGGACTAAACCGTACAACTACAGCTGCTTCCCTTTCGTAGCAATCTCGACTTCCGAAATGACAACGGACGCCATTCTTCAATAGAATATCAATTTTAGAAATACGTGTATGTGTATCCTTTACGATCAGATGAAAGGATAAGGTGGAAATGTGATGCTTAAAAAGTACTTTGAACTAGCAATGTAGTTGGTACCTGCTATCAAAGATTTAGAATTTAGATTTATTAAGTAGGCATTAGACTAATATAATCTATATCTGTTTTCGAGCTAGTCTCTCAAACAGAGCTGGCCAAAGCCCTCATCGAAAGAGCTCCAAAGAAAACCCTTTATTTAATAAAATATAGCCTAGAATTAAATTGAATAATTGAAACTCTTTTGAATACAAATTGTTACAGAGCGTTATAAAGTAATTTATTTAAAACCATGTACTTATGTACGTATAAATTGATTTTCCATTTCCATGTTTGTTCGGTTGAAAATCAGTGGCATTCTTTTATCAAAACAATCGGACATTTTAATGGCATGTAACCACAAACCTAAGGAAATTGCATTTGCTGCGTTTATTTTGATAATTAAATTTAAATAATGGAATAAATTAATTACTTAGCTCGACGCAATTTCGTTGCACAAGTTATTTTAATTAATTCTGCGGTATGCACCTACAGACTGCAACGTAACGCTCACGGCACACGATAATTGAATAATCAAGCGCATAGAAAATCGTACTGAAATAATTTTTCCTTAAGAAAAATTCTCTTTCATTCATTTGCATTAGTTGAAAAATCTATCTGTAAGGTGTCCAGTCCAAAAAAGTAATAAAGAAATTTACAAAATGAGATTAATTAGAAAAAAATAGCAAATTCCAAGGTATATGGTTCCTATTAGTATATCTACATCATAGTATATTGATGTAGATGTAGAATATTAATAAAAAACGATCTACTCGCTTTGTAATTGCATAAAATTATTAGTTGGTTAAAAACAAACAAGTTCAATGATGAGGCATTGTGGGATTAAATACTGAAACTAATTTATCTTCTTCTTCGTTCAAAGTATGTACTCCCATCCTACCCATGTTCAAGCGTTTTAATTTTTTATTCACTTTACCAATTTAATCGACTATGGTACAGTGCTGTACAATTTAAGTGAATTATAGAGTTTTGATCGCTATATGTATAATTATGTACTTACATTTCAAAAGTAGATTATTATTTCGTAATATAAACCGATGTAAATGATGAATGTCATTTTTTGAACTATTAAAATATTAATGCTCTTATAAGAGTAAAGAGTAACACGCTTCCTGTGACCCCCCTGTAAATATAACGTCACAAAAACTAAACACCCCCCCCCTGAACATGATAAATTTTGATTGATAATACATACACAAATTTTGATAAGTAGTCAAAAATATTTAATTTATTTTCATAATAAAATTTACATAAATTAATAAATACCTTTTGTAACGAACAAATAAATAATATTTCTGTTTATTAGAAATCCAAGGATTCCTCCCGCCCCCCTTGTCACATCTTGTCACACTCAACAAGACCCCTCCTCCTCCTTTGTATGCGAACGTATTTTATGAACGACCCCTAACAAGTATAAAGATGTAAAAGGTATTTGGAAAGAAAGGATTTCCCATGCACAATAATTTGGTGATTTTTTTCAAAATATTTGTGGTACACTTAAGGAACATTCAAATGTTATTGCTGTTATGACTTTTTCAATTAATTCAAAAATATGTATGTACTATTAACAATTCCACAAAATATGTCAAGGAACAGGTGGTCAATTGATGTGCCCCCACTGTTTTCTGTTTCAAAAAAGAGTTAACTCGGTTACAACGACAATTCGGATATTTTTACTCTTACAATTTCTTCAAATGGTTGTCAGGCGGCACTCTAATCCCTAAAATAAAAGCCGTTCATCCCTAATTTCTTTTGTTATTATTTATTGCAAATGGCTACGTTTTTTAACTTATGGAGAACCCCATTGCCTATTGCCACCACCATATTGGACTGAACTACATAGTAAGTTAAAGTATCGTTGATTTTTAGACTCTAATAAAGTGACTCTATAACCGAGAATTGTCTGTATGTTCAGTTCTTCTATACAGAGTAGTACATATTAAACCGTCCGTATATAGTTTCTCAACATTCCGACCGACCAAATGGCCATCAGAAGGATGAGAAGTGGAAGAAGTCTACATGCCCCCTGTAATTTTGCGACCGTGCAGCTTGGCCCAGCCTGCCAGCCAGGCAGGCCATATAACTAAAGCATGTCATTATTTACCTGGTGAGACAAACGGTCTCTACGGGTTAGCTCGTTGTAGAGCCCAAAAGGTCTTTTATCCATCGGCCGCGACGTTGTCGTTAGACGCAATCATGCCAGGAGTTAATCACGCTATAATGGATGGGTATGCGTATATAGTTTTCGGAAGAGGGAAACGACCCCGGTCACCATCATATGTGTGTATACGGTCGCGTTTCGTAATCACCCACCACTTTTCCGCCGCGGTTAATTCGTCTCTAATTTTAGTAATTCACCAACCGAAAGAATTTGGTAATTGCCGTGGACAACACAACATAAGTATCTATTTAAAAAGAAAATAAGGATTTGGATTCGTCTCGTAATTTTATAAGCAGCAGCTTTGTTTAAACAACGAATTTACATTCGAGACAATTGGCCAACGGAAATCGGCTTCGTGGGAACGAATGTCCAAGCAAATAACACCTTTTGTACATTTTCTTTTTTTTTTTTATTTATTGCCTTCTCTATTTCTACAATTACAATTTCGTGGGTGCTTTTGTCGGTTTTATTGTTTACCTAATCGACGACATTAAGATAAGATTAAAGGTTTAATGAAATAATTTTTCAACATCCACATCTTAACAAAAACGCGTCTTTTCGTAACAGTTCCTTTCCTAAAACATTTTTTATCCATATTACTTTAGCTCTTAAAAGGATCGTTAAAATCGATTACTATTTTGATTATTTTATATTGAGATTGTTACGAAATCAAGACCGCAGAAGACCAAATGATGATGATCTTAGATTTATTCTTACATATCACTTGGTTAAATTCTATTTCACTTTTAAAACCGAGTACCATTGAATGCGCTTATTGCCTTCCAAATTTTTTTCATGTTCTATTGTCAAACTAAGGGCAACATGAAATCTGTATGTCGATATAAGAATTAAATTCCTGTTTGAATACATTTATGTTTTTCTTATTGGTATTAGTATTAAAGACCACCTACACGTATTCATCACTTAATTGTAATTCAATACGCGAAAAATATACATAAGAATATATAGGCAGAGACTGTATAGATAACAATGCCGCATAGAAACCATCTGTTTTGGAGCTAAATTATCTTCATTCATACAAAAGTCATAACTTAAATGATAATTGGGTAAGTACTAATTCGAAAAAGTGCATCACGTAGTAGAAAGCTTAGCAATAAATTATTCGTTTGCCCGTATGCAAACTGCTTTCAAATTGCAAAACGATCAGGCAGGACATGCTTCAACTCCTTAAAAGAAACTCAAAACTAATTTTAATAAATACGTACAGTGTAGGAGACTAAATGTTATTGCACATTACAAATAAAATATGTATCTAATAAAAAATGAAACTAACTTGGATAAATATTGTTTTGATCGTATACCATCAAAAACTTTGTTTAGGTATAAAAATATTAATGTACAATACATATTGCTTAAACGGTATATTTCATAAAAGTGATTGATGATTTACGATCTACAACATTAGTCAATTTAAGTATTAGAGACTGTGCTATATTATTGTCGTGATGTAATGCTGTAGATTTGTGCAAATCACTGTTTACTAATCATCAACGGACTGATAATGAGAAATTTTACTTTCATGTATGAATAGATTGTAATCACAAAACAATTTTTTATTTTTATGTCAAATTATGAAATATTGAACTTAACATAAAAATTTAAAGAACACATTTCGTAAACACTGGTGAATTAAGATTTTACATAATTTTTAGAATAGGTAATTAAATACCAATATTGCCAGTGACAAAAAATGATAAAAATTGTAGATATTATCTCCATTGGAATGGTAACTTCTTTGGATTTTAAGGAACACTTTGATGGCATATAAAAGAGACAAGAATTAGTCTCAGTAACCCAAAAAAAAAACTAAACTACCCCGAAACTAGCATTAACCGGAAGAAACATTTTGTTAGTTTTGGATATATAAAAGGACCTAACAATAATAATTGTAGCTGACTAATACTTCTCATATTACTATCTGCAGTTAGAAAAGCATTTTTATGACTTTTCACCATTTTTTGAGATTTAATTAAAAATTATTTTTTTATTTATGATGAGCTTCTTTTTAAATTAAGTAGCAGATTAATAAATCTGAACTAAATTCAAAGTACATATCAGGAAGTTCGTGTCTACTGAACTGTTACAACGCATATGCCACAAACTAAACGAATGCATCTTGTTAGTGATCTAAAATTAATTAATGTTTCGTTTCTTGTTCCAGATTATGTGCGATGTTTCTGCAATCTGCCAGTGTGCGTGTCGTCGGGATACATGTGCAAATCAGGCGGAGGCGGTTGTTTCTCCGACGTCCAAGACGGGACGTCGGAAACGCGACAGGCGCCCTCCTATCAAGGACGACACGGATGTTTAGAACTTATCACCGACAAGTAAGTTACTTTTTTATTAAGCGTATGTGCGTATACATAATAAGGCACGAATGTAGTACATACATGAGCAAATTCTATCTATTCAGCGTTCTGTTTCTGCTCTTACTAAATTGCACTATACAGGGTGAGGGATGACTTTCATTCAATGATCACAAAAAAATCTAAAGGTCTTAATGGGACGAATACACTGACTGCAACATTCTTGTCAAAATATTTTAAAATATAGGGACATGTATAGATCTTATTGCTTATAAGAGTTAAAAATGAATCATACCTACATTTATACAGTATATTTCGTTTATAAACACGATGAAAGGATCATTAAATTCCGTCGCTATATGCGGAAGAAGAAATAGAGAAGGAATGAAAGAAAGAAATTAGGCAAGAAAGTACCCAGTAAATGATTCTTAGATTTAATTTTATCAACCTTAACATTTATAAACAATTACTAAGTACAACTGCTGACTATCTGTGAATGTAAACAAAAGATAAAAAAGTTTTGTGTTTAGACTCAGTCGCAATATCAGTCAGTATGAGGTTTCTAGCATCTTGTAATTAATAGGTTCATTAAAATTAGTTGCTAAAACCGAAATCGACGTTACATCCGAAGTCGTTACAGCCAAACTTTCTTCTTCAATTCAAGGGACTTATGTGTTATGTCGTTATAACCAAAAGGTCGTTACAACCGAAGTCGTTATAAATGAAATCCACTGTATATTAAACTGCTGATAATAACAGTACCGCATAATGCTGAAATCTATGTATGTACTTCTCTTGGTGTCAGTAAAAATGAGCCATCTTTCACTTTAAATTATTAAATAACGGACTGCAAGTAACTTCATGATTACAACTGTCACAATTCTATGATTAATTATTTATTCTAAATGTATTCAGTCTCCTTTTTTCTATCATAACTTTTTCGCAACGTTTTTTTTTTATACAACATAATACAGTTCTCTTAGATCGTGTCATGTGAAGACCAATTGAGTTTCTAACATGCTGGTGAATTTGTATGGCAGTAAGTGTGTCAAGTGTTGGGGTTAATGGAAGAATGACGCATGTTCTCTTTCTTGATTATATATATAGCGTTCATTATTTTCGATGCGTTCATTCTGGTGAATGTACTTACAAGGCGGATCTGGTTTTAGTCATAGTTTTTGCTTTTTTCTAAAGTCATTTTTAAAAAGCTCTCCCATGGCGATTTTAGATACAAACAGAATGATACTAAATATGTAAATTGAAATTTAATTACATACATCCACTAGTTACTCAAATCGTAAATGTAATATATTTAGAACTTTTCCATGATTAATTACATTGTGCATTGAAAGGAAAGCTTTAAGATTAAACTTACAAATGACCTCATTGAGTAAATAGGGGTAATATATTATCTGTGTTTCCGAAGTAGGTTAAAAGTTTGCAAACGTAACTGTACTAGATGTTCTTAACAACAATTAGCTATTTATAATTAGATTCTTTTCATGCACTGCTCATCTTCATTCAGATTTAATTAACTTAATAATGTCGACTCAGAATCAGGTTAATTACTAATATTTTTACGAACAATTAAAAGATTTTCTGATAACCAAATATATTTAATGGGTGCCATTAATTTTAATTTTTTTCGAGTTCATTTACACATTCTGAAATAGTAGCAGTAGGTGTTCTGCATTAAATGCAGCTCAGACCCAGTTATTAAAGGGACGTCTTTTGATTAACTACTCAGCAAAAATCCCGGACCCTCCCATTTTTTACACCCTACATATAGTTATCTTATTATGTATTAATAAATAAGTTAATTATTCAGTATTTACTTATTCTGTGTGTGGAATGTTAGAGTTCATGTTGATATTAAATCGATCTGGCACAGCACAATTAATAAAAAAAAATATGTAATTAATTTATTATTGAGTCAGAACAATATTGGTCATATCGAACCGTCTCATTACGAGTTGCTAATAGAAAAACGCATAGTTGATGTCGATACATTCCGCCCTAGATTCGGTCCAGTTTATGCGATAATAAACAAACAAATAAAACGCCAAGAGACCGTAAGCGGTCATATAATCGAAAGAGAGACCCCGTTATCATTTATTACGGCCCAGATAATGACAATTAATTACGCCTTGTACGTACATACAATCGTACGACAATAACAGCAATTAGAGACAAGTCCGTAGGCGAATTAACGATTAACGACTATGGCTCTATTGTCCGCAATTCATAAATATTTATTTATACGGTTGAGAACTTCATTATTTGCTTTTCGCGCTTTGTATGAAGATGATTTTTTGTCATTCTCGCAGCACATCCTCTATTAAAATTATGATCGTAACAGAATAATGTTCCAAAAGGAGTGTCTCTTTTGTAGTACCCTTCATCCTAAACCAAATTTTTGTTTCTTCTTATTTTTAGATGTTTGTGACACGAAAATTTTGTTACGAATATAGGAACGATTCCTGAATCGAACAATTCCACTGATCGAGTAATATATCCCAAAAATTACCGTCAGATATCGGTTACTTTAAAAATGTCAATAGCTGTCTATTAAAAGAATGCACGATTTCACTAGTTATTTGATATTTTTGTACTCCTCAATATTTTTATCGATTTTTGAATTTTACTGATCAAATCGTAATGAATGAAAGCACACGTTTATCTCTCTGATGGGCTGTCACAACAGTAATAAGAGTAAAATATCATCAGTAAGATCGCTAAACATATCCGATCTATACCTATGCTAATGAAGTCAGAACTGATTTCATATACTAAATTAATTAATTACGTATATTGCATATTTATAAGTTTTATATAATTAAGTTGATACCAGTTAAATAAATCATAAACAGAATAGTGAAATGAAAATAAATAAAAATAAATTACAAATATATTGGTATGTAAAGTTAGAGCCAGTATAAAATTGGAAACTAAAAGCAAAAAAGTAGTTAAGTAATTTTTAATATTTAGAAAGTCAGATTATTCAAAAATGTGAACGGATGAAACAACAAAAACGGAATAAAAATTTAGACGTTAATATTTATTTCATGTTACAGATCGATAACTACGTTTTGATGACAAATAATCGATATTAAAAAAGGGATGTTAAAATCGACTTATCGAAATTGGCGGCAAATATTATCTTCGAGTTATCAAAATATTCGAGTAATGGAGTTCGAGTTATCAAATAAAAATTACACGTATTTGTATTTCTCATAGTTGATGCTATTGCCAACAAACTTGGTTCGACTTATCAAAAATTCGACTTATCGATGTTCTAATTATCGAAGTTTGAGTGTATTTAGATATTCAGTCTGTTAATCCCTCTCAAATTGCAGGGTACATTTTGTTATTATTTATTAATATCCTGTTTCGTTGTTTAAAAGAAATTTAAACAGTAACCATCCATCCACCTTGAGATCGTGCAGGTTGTTGTTTCATTTTATTTGGGCCACCTGCGTCTGTCAAGACAGGTGATACGTCATACGCAATTTGCAAGTACATAGTTGCTTACTATACGGGCAAAGTTGATTGTTATTACAATAAAATGAACGTTGCGAAAACTTCAACCTAGTGGTTTGATTATTATCTTTGGCGGCGTCTACTCGTATAGTTCTAAATCGAATTCTATCCTGAATTTTATGCGGCGCATAATATAATAGCGGTTGTGATTAGATTTGCGTAATAAACCTTAATTATTTCCTATATTATAGCCATCAGCAGGTGCAAAAATATTACCGCCGCTAGGTTGTTATTACTTTTACTTACCATTTATTATTATTTATTATCGTGGCGTTTGAAAGCCTCAAATTCGATCTTGACACACTTAAATGAATGATTACCTTACCTATGTGTACGTCAAATTTCTTTATTATATTATGAACCGAATGGAAAGTTGGAGATTAACATTACAAATATACCTTGTTAGTTTTCAAAAAATATAAATTAATGTTTCTCGAGTTTAACCTCAGGTACAGCCACGATTACCTGCTATATGTATATAATAAATAATTATTGTTTAATCTTTTCATTGTTCATCTGCTTTCGGTTTTAAAATGTACTTTTAAGTGCTTATTATCTATAATTTCAGAAGAAACTTTAAGCAATTTTATTTTTCATAATTGCTTCTTATGTATTATGTATTGTTCGAATGTCCTTCAGAATTTATATTTAATTTTATTTCCCGTGACTTGTTTGTTTAAAAATCAAAGGGGCGCAATTGCTCAGTTACTCTTATTAGAGGCACCATTGGCTAATTGCTTATCTTAGAGTAGAAGAGATTTTTCGTAGAAAATCGCTAATTACCAACTGTCCACGGTGGATGATAACTTATTGGTTGCAATAATTTATCTTCGACGGTTTCGTACATAATTACCTACGGTGTACGCTTATGTAGGGGATTTACTAACCGATTCGCAAAAGCAAACGATGATGACAGCACATCAAGAGCATTCACGCATATACGTCTCTGCCACGGAATGCAGAAAATTTAAATTAACGTAGTCTGCAAATGATTACTTACAAGTTAAAGGAAAATTTTTAATGAACATTCCAAGAACTAAAAGTCAATAATCTTACTTAACGGAAATGTATCTATTCAATAATTATTAAAATAAAGTATTTGTTTATGAATGTTTATACCCTCCAGGGTGGTCCTTAAAAAGTGCTTTATTAAAGTAGAAGGGTGAAGAAAAAATAATTTCAGTTACGTTTGTTTAAAGTTGCCCAAACTTCATAACTTAATTTTTTTGGTTTAAAATAAGTAGAAATATTCCAGTCAATTTTCGTAAATTATAACAGAGATAGGTACAAATATTTAATAATTTTTTAAGACTATTGATCCCAGTTTGGTAATATTTACTTTATTTTTCCAGACCCAATTTAATATATTTTTGACTTGGTGCCTTGTGTCATATTCTATAAATATAAATACGTAAAGTGGTTACGTGCATCGGTCCTTAACCAAGATCAAATTCATCCTCTTAATGAGTGTTCCGTTGGCGTTTCGCTTTGTATGTGATAGTTAAAAATGACTTCCCCAACATGTAAAAATTCAACTTAAACTAGCAAGAGACAGAAGGGGGGTGCAAGAGCCAAGAGCACTTCGGCGCCAGTAATTAGATGGCTTCCGATCTGGTGTCGTGGCCTTCGATGACAAAAATAAATTAACAACTCATACAATACAACTGCACACCATTCATTCTATGTACTTACATATAATGTAGAGTTTAGCTTGTAAATTGCATTTTATTTTAATAATGGTCAAACATTTATACATATACACTGATCGTAAATAATACCTAGCTATAGGTACGTATAGTACTCAAATTGCTATCTATTATAATTAAATCTTAATATTGTGTGAAGAATTCATTACAGTAATTTAACTTATAAATCCACTATTGAGTAGATAGGCATCGTTAACACATTTTCGATGAACTTATGAAGCACTCGTTAACAACCACAAATTAAATATTAATTTCTGTTGCAGGTAATTATTTCAGTACTTATCCTGATCTCACGGAAAATGAAATTAGTCAATGGAGACATTATAAAACAATTACTATTAGTTGATAAAAGCTTTGATAGCGCTAAGCTCTTAAAAATAGGCATAATTTGATTATTGAAATTCAATCCTAACAAGATTTTAATGCTAATGACCCAAGTTAATTGACGAATACATTAAATAATTAACACGATTCGATAAATACGACAGACGGCGCGGGTTTAACATAATTTATTACTTATCGATAAAAAGATTTCAACTTCTATATCATGTGTGGTCTGACTCTTCTGTATAAAAAAGCATATAAGATTAAATAAATTAGATTGATACTTACAATTGTAACAATTTAGCCAAATAAGAAAATAGAAAAACGCTTTAAAAAAATCTAAAATCGATAAAATATAGAATTTATGTAGACTTATATTTCAGAGGAGTGCATTTCATTTGAGAAAATTAAATCATTTTCGTCAAGGAAAGATAGAAATTCTGTAATCTTTTCTGTAGGGTTTGTGAAAACTTAAAACCACAACACCAAAGCCTCGATAAAATGGCTTCAAGTCAAAATCCCTTACGTAATGTGCTTTGGTTTGTGAAGTCCCAAATACATTTTAAAATCAATCATCTTCGAATTACTAAAAGTAATTAAATAATTCAAAGGTCTAAGCACTAGTGAAAATGGCTTTAATCACATGAAAGTGTTAAACTGTAAATCACAAACAACTTTTATAAAGTATCCAATTATATTATCAAGTTCCAATTAATACTTGTTCGAGAAAGAGCTTGAAAATCAGTGCTTATAAGTTCTCAAAGGACTTAAAGAACATTTTTCAAGTACAAAGCAGTACCATATTTTAGTACAGTAACTAGAAAATAAAAAAAGCAGTGCCTAATAGGTATTCTTAAGCAATAAATTCAAGAAAAAAACTGCCTTTGACTAGATATTTCGTGTCAACTAGGTATATATTTTGTGATCATTTATTACGAACATTGAAATCGCTTGCATACATAATTTTTCGTTTTATTTATAGAAACGGCGACCGCATATCTAATATTTGTCAGACATTCTATTAAAATTTTTAATATTTTATATATAATACATACATACCGTCGTATGTATATAAATAACACCAACAGAACTTATGTCAGTATGATTTTTTTTGTGGATTAAATTGTCATACTTCAATAATGAATAATTGCAAAAGATAATTAATTATTGTTTGTTTCACAACTAATAAAATAACTTGCTTTTACTGCCAGTTTGTTGTTATAAATACGATTCAATATTTCTTTTTTTTTTCTTTTCAGAGAACAGAGAGCCTGGTGCGAAAAGGGCAACAATTCAAAATCATCAACTAAAAAGAAGCAACATCCCCGATCTCTTTTTCACTGCTGTTACCACGACTTGTGCAATCACGTCGACAGTCCGGAGACGAGGCTTCTTTTAAATAGCTCCTTGTTCGGTAAGTGTCTCATTAATATGCAAATTCCTGCGCGTTTAATATATATTTTATGGGTACCTGTTCGTGTGCGAGTAATTTTATTGAAAAAGAAAAAGATATACGGCGCTTCCTCTTGCGTCTAAAGCTGACCAAATCACTAACGTTATCGCATCTTAAAATCAAAGACACACACTCTCGTTTTATCAACAACATGAACAAGTAGGTATGCAACAACGAACATGTTTTGCATAACGGACGCTCTAGCTCTAATAGGTACACGTCTATTCACATAAATAAATGCATTTTTTCTATGATAAATATTAGAGAAGTGGTCTACAGGGGTAAAGATGGCAATCAAATTCAAAAACCTCCACCACGTTTTAAAATCAATATTTCATTTTACGTCGCTGGAAGAAGTGCTAAATGCTTAACCCATGAACTTCATCGCGATTAAAATTAAGATTAAAATTTACATGAACATTAAATGGTAATTTATGTTTTTTCTAGAAGAAACGCTGAAAAGTATAGAAGATCATCAAGTAAGAGAAGCACAACAAGACGATTTACTTTACACAAATTCTGATGTATGGTTTAGGGCAGCCACAATAGCTTTACCAATTTGTGGGCTAGTCATAGTAATTGCCTTAGTTCTTTTAGCTGTACGATTACTGCAGCCAGAACCAGAAGATTTGCCTAATCACAAACTGGGGTAAGTTTATCTTCTTGATAATTTTGATAGTTTTCCTATAACTGATTAGTGAGATCTTCAGTGATCCGATAAAAAGCTGTTATCACCAAGCAGAATAATAACTGACTTCATTTTTTTTTGTCAGGTTTACTTTCGCATATTTTTATAATACGTACTATCTTTTTAATTTTATACTCTTTCCCTCAATGCGTTTCTTCAATGCAATAATAACAGCAACTTAGAAGGGTTGAAACAGCTTTTATTATGTCATATTACACAGCTATGCTTATAAATGTATTAGCTTTTTCAACCCCTCTAAGTTTCTCTTATTATTATGACATTGGTCAAACATTTTAAATCAACTCTTGTTTGTAATTATTAATTTATTACAACATCACGCTTTGTTTCTGGACGCTAACATTACTTGTACCGTTATTAGCAGGTGATTCAGACTAGCCATATACTTCTTTAATTTTTTGTTAAACAACATGCTTAGGTACATAGGTAGGTACTTTTACTTTTCGAAACGTGCATGTTCATTATAAAACGAATCAGAAACCTTGCTTAGGCGCCAGTTGGACGTCAGTTTTCCATATAAGTATATCCTATTGTTTATTGCAGTTAATTACTTTCTTATAAACGCGTCCGTCCGTAAATTTATTTATTGCAAACAGTTTCTGAGATTGGAATCTTAAGTAGGAATGATCCAGTGACTTAAATAGTTTTTTATTTATAGCAACATAAAATCATTGCGGTATTATGCAAATGGCATAGCAGACAATGAAATATTTATACAATTTTTCAGGCCAATTAAAATACACAAAAGTTATTTTCAAATACAGTTAACTTATAGTGAATCAAGCGTGAATTATTCCCAAGTAGTTTGATTGTATTATATTAATTTTATTATTAAAAAATAGCGCAAATTACCTACAATTAAATTTGTTGTTTTCCATACATAATTTAAATAAATTGCATCAGTAGTTGTTAAAGTTGGTTTAAAAAGTACTTAGGTAATTGTATAATCACCTACTTCATTAATTAAAAGTAGAAAAAATGTAAATTTTAATTAAATGTCTATTCCAAAATTTCCTACCTTATTAACGTAGTGTGCTCACAAAGAAGGATATACACAGGGTAGAAGTTTTTACTCACTTTTCACCTGAAACAATAACAATAAATAATGAGATTAAATGTTTAAACAATGTATGATAATTTTGGCAAGCATATTGTAAATGTATTTAATTTGTTTTTTTTTTGTTTTATAGAATGCCCCCTTACATTCTAACACACCACAGCGACTTAAGTAGCCGTCGTCATAACAGGATAATAAGGAGCCCCATCAAAAGTTCCCACCATCACAACCCCTTATTTTCTAACCACATGGAAGATTATACCGGTCAATCATATCTTCCTCTTATTATTCAAAAAGACAAGGGTAATATAAATGTAAATTGTGATAATAAAAATGAAACGCACGCAAAATTTAATGTATTACACGATAATAGTTCTCTATTGCCTTATTCGTTTTACGATAGTAGGGAAATCACAGTTGAAAGCGATAAGTACCAAAAAAGTAACGAATACGATTACAAAGAAAATCTCAATACAGTTACCGATAATAATTCTTTAACGGGAAATCGCAATTGTTTTTGTGACATTGTAGTTAGTGAAAAGACTTACGGCAAAGAACCAATTTCTTGAACTTTGAGATCGTGCCAAGTATTTTTTATTTTAATAAAGTGATTTGTATATAAGTTATAGGATCTTACAGAAGTAATTTTTAATGTTATTTATTCCCAAAGTTGACTATTTTCAAAGAAAAATTAAGTTAAACCTTTATAGTAAAGCCTTAAATTGTTAGCATATTCGATTGGATAATCAGCTTCACTGAATTTGCAAATAGAATCACATTCATGCAATTTCTCGCAAATAACGTTTTTTATACGACCCAATAAATGATCTTCAAAAAGACAATACATATATGTTAAAGAAATGGCTGTGATTGATAAAAAAGGTATGCTTGTTTCCTGTTGTCTAATCTCATTTAAAGCAATCGAAAAGTAATAAGGCATAATAAAAAAGTGAAAAATATCCACCTACACGATTGAAAAATTTTAGGTATATATTGTATTTTTCATAATTAGTGTGAACTTCACTAAATAAATTTATCGTAAACCATTATACCATATGAATGAAATTGGTCTGGTTTTAACCATCACCTTAAATAACAGCTTATTTAGTATATAAGAATATAAATGTGATAAATTACTGACATTGCCAAGTGCTCAGACTGTCGTTACTGTACATAGACATAATACTACTTTTACTAGTTCTATAAATCTATTTTGTACTAGTATATCTGCAATATTTTCAGTAGCATGTATATTCATACAATATATTTGTAAAGTTACAAACATGACGATTAATTTTATAGTTGTATTTATTATTTTTAAGAAAATAAAAACTTAAAGCAATTATTTCGTTTTTATCGTATTAACATATTAAAATGAAGTGAAATTTACACTGCAGTTGTATCGATCGATGTTTGGAGATTTACTTGTACCTACAATTTTAAGCAGACACGTCCCGTAATTAAATGGAAATGAAAACTCAAAGTTAAATTCCTACCACTAATATACAAAATATGCGATCCTACAACTTACATTAATTTGTAGGCAAGTGGCGTCCTTATTTAGGAAGATTATGATTACAGGATGAATATGTAGTATAACAAAAATAACTTAGTCATTACGATCATATCACATTTACAATAACCAAAATCTGATTAGACAATTAACTAAACAACAAAGAAGAAGCGTACTGCTAGCGACATCTACTAAAATTACATTGAACACTATAAATATTTGTTATACCACATCCGCAAAAGCTAATGTAACAGTACATACAACTGCCATAAATGACAATGCAACAATAGTACGTATGGAACTAAACTGTATATTATCGTTTATTAGATTATAAACGCAGGAAATTTAACATTGTTGCACTATCACTACATATTTAAGTAAAAAACATAAAAAATTAACAAAATTCTAAATATGAAGTTTAAACTATAAAATCGAGAACGAACGCAGTATCAAATGAAGGCACATTCATAAATAATTTTTGACATCGTATATATCACAATTAACGACCAATATACAATGAAAAAATTGCTATCCTTTAATCTTCATGATTCATAGGCCTCAAGTCGAATATTTTAATAAAATAAAAACTTTTAGCAATTAATTAAAATACCTCTATATAAAACAAGTTACACATTTTTTTAAAGGTTTTTTTATATACGTATTTCGTTTCAGGCAAAACAAATATATTACAATTTCTCTTAAAATCTATTTCTACTTCTTACTATTGTGTTTAAAATTTTGATATTGTTGAGAAGGCAAAAAGTGCATGAAAATATTATAAATATATGATTCCTTTGCTTTATTATACTTAATATGTCCTTTGAATCAAAATGTTTTTTTCAAAAGCTAATAATAAACTCCGAAATTTATGATTTTTTTTCTGTCTAGATTATTTACATAATTAATGTGTTGCAATGATGAAACTACAATTGTACATAGCATGGAAGAAACCTTCAAAAAAATTACTAAAATGCTGTTATAATTATATATACGCATAATTACAAATAAAAATTTTAAATTAAAAGTTAATGATACATAAATTCAAAAATTATGTTCCTAAAACTTTCAAGTTTGTAGGTACATGACGTCTTCATTTCTAGATGAAAAAAGTAGTATAAACGTTTCTTTTTTTTTTTTTTATTAAAAGGATTTAAAATGTGCTGAAAAAGTATTATTAAACTCGTTTAAATAGAGCAGCAGAACCTTAAATTTCAGGAAAAGACGTATAAAAGCTAGTTTTCATTTCCACATCTGAAGTGCAATCTTTTGTTGTAGATTGAATTAATCTTAATATTATAAATTTTATTGTACAGTTAAGACTTCTCTTTAAATATAAAACTGTTAAATATGTAAGCATTGTCAATTCATAACTTATCTGGCGAAGAATACATCAAAATCAACTAAACCCAACTCTGCCTCAACTTGGGGTTTGGGATAGAATTATCGACGTCTCTAATCAAACTTAAAAATACTAACTAATATTTGCTAGACGATGCTAATTTTTAATTATTTGTATAAAAAAAGCTGAAAACTGGTGGTGTTGTAGAATAAACACAAGGGGAAAGCACAACCCCAAACGGCCATAAGTTAGTATTTTTGCTTAATTTAATTTCGGTTTGTTTCAATTCAACGATGCAGTTAACTTTGTTACTAAATAGTTCTTCAGACGTTCAGTATAATATTTTGGCGGTACCATTTAAATTAGTTATAGAAAGTTATACTCATGAATCTGAAACTTGTTATGACTTTTGAGTATTTTAATTATATTATTATTATAATATATATACCAGCTTAATTATTATGCAACTACAATCATGATTTCTTACTACTACATAACAGCTTAAAATAAAAAAGTAATAATTAGCAGATGATTTATTAATAATACTAAAGTAACATTTATTCAATCGCACATTAAAGTAAAACATTTTTGTATTATTAATCGCCAAACTGTAAAAGACGTTTTTGAGCTAATATTATTTATTTATTTATTATATTGAAAGACAGTATCAAAATTACAACTATTGTATATACTTGGGCATCTACAATATTTTTTGCTGTTTTTATACCAAATGTAACCTACAGTAAATATAATCGATTTGGGTACTGATGAATAGTTTTGCTTATTTATACTTTTTTATTTATCTCAGTATCTTCCACTTCTACGATGACGTGGCGAACGAGAACGAGATCGCCTACGAGGAGACTTTGACTTTGAACGTTTTCCAATACCTCGCTTACGGCGAGAATAAAGATATCTGCGAATTATAAATTTGTATACTCTTACATTTAAAACGTGTTCAATGATTATATACCTTCTCAATTCTCTAGATATAGGTTTTAAATGCATGAAATTGCAAAAACCAGAACGTGTACATTCACCCATTTCATATTGACGACAACAGGCCTCACGAAAATCAGTAACTGGACTTAATTCAGCATAAACAGGACGACCTCCAAACCATCTATTGTTTAAATCGTTTACTGCTCTTTCTGCATCTTCTTCTCGTCTGAACTGGAATTGTGTGTATTTAGAATGGATTCTTCAATGGCATTAAATAATAGACTAACCTTTATGTAAACGTTCCCAACCAAATGGTCTCCTAAGTTATCACACACATTCATCTCTTCAATTTCTCCATACTTATCTTCACATTCCACAAATACATCCTCAAAAAAGTTATCATAATGTTCTTGCATTTCTTCATCAGAGACATTTGCAACCACTGAAATAAATATGTTTACACAATGTAAAAAAATTAAGTTAAAGTAAGTATTATACAAACTTACAGTGACTTCCATCGGCAGATTTTGCAGAGTTTTGAGGATTTACATACAAATTTTGCAGTAAACAAGTTTGTGAAAATGTTGGTTTATTGTGAATTCTTGAACAACGATCTCCATGTCGACATGCTCCAATTTTAAAATAAAATGAACAATTAACCCTAAAAGCAGTTTAATAAATTTCTTGTTTAAGAAAGAAAAGAATAAACTTACTTATCCTTTTCGGTTCCGAAAATTGAAGCAAGATATTCGGCCATGTTGTCTTTAAGGTAGGAAGTTCAAGACCTTATTTTGAATTAAACATTAAACTTACTGTTAAAGTTATCACTTCTTCACAACTAATAATAATCAACTATCACTTAAAAAACATTAAAATTTTAATATTTGCGACGTTTTTAATTAACAAATTACCGCACAAGCAATAGCAAACAAGCCCAATATAGCAGTCAAATGTCAAACGGTCAAACGCACAATCTGTCAAATGTACATACCATAGAAATAAAAATTAAATAAGTAAAATTCAGAAAATGTTTACAATACCTAAGCCGGAAATAAACAAAAAAAAAAAAGATTCAAAATCAAATGGAAAACATATTTGATTCAAAAAATTGCAGTTAAAAATATCAAATGTTTAATTCAATAACAAGAGAAACCAGAAATTAACCAGAACACTCGGTAAGAAAATATTAAGAATTACTCAACAGTCTATCAATTGCTAGACTTATATCACCACCAGAAGCGAGCAATGCTTGCAAATTTGCTTCTGCGTTATTAAATCCCATTGTTTGTAACTGTTCTAACTGCGATCTGAATCGTTCTTCAAGTGGCACAGTATTTGTAAGCATGTCAGGAACGTTTCCTAAGGGAGAAGTGTTTGTAGGATGTGATGGAATAGGTGGAAAATTTAGAGCATTTAATGTATTAGGATTGACGTGCATTCCTTCTTCTCCTTGATATGAGCTAACTAAAGTGCTAACAAATTCGGGGTTTAAAAGGGAATGGATGTGATCAAAAATTAGCGAATTGTTATTAGGAAGAGAACCAAATCGCTGAGAATTATTTTCTTCTGATTGATTCGTTTCAAAACTTGTACGTTCGTTCCATGGATTCGGCAGGGGATTTCTATTTTCATTTCCTTGTTGTGGATTTGCAGTATCCTGTCCGTTTTCCTGATCTCTTTCCGTTTGAGAGTAGGGATTTCTTTGAAATGCATCTATTAACGGTTCCTGTACTTCTTGATAAATCCGTTGTAAAGCATTAAATCCACCAGGGGTGTTTTCTAACTGCCTTAAAGCACGATCGTTACTTCTAAGTAATTCTTGATACATGGATGGATTACGTGATAAATTTAACATTTCTTGGAGAAGTTCACGGTTGTTAAGGAGGTGATTTATTTCTGGGTGACGATTCATAACATCTTGAATTTGAGGATTCGCTGTCAAAAGAAAACGTAAATTCTCAGGATCACTAGCAAGTCCAGAAACCAGTGGACTGTTAAGAAGACTTTGGACTAATTCTGGATTTATATCGGACATGTTATCATTCAGAGCAGGCAGGCTGGATGAACCAACATGTAAACCATGTAAATTCCCTAATAAATCATTACTTTCAAATCTATACGGATTAATAGAAGTTTGCACTTCAGGTGGTTGCGGAGGATTCTTAATAATAAGATAAATGGTGCTACCTTCTTTAATATTATAAAATTTTAAACTATCTTGGTCTTTCAAACTTTTCCCGGCAAATATAAGCTGAAGTCTGCTTGCCTCCGCATCGAATTTGTTGGATAGAATAGCTTTTAGCTCTCTAATGGATAAAAGGTGCGAAACTGTGACTTTTTGACTAGTCTTTTGAGTTTTAATGTTCAAAGTAATTTGATCATTTTTTATTTCGTTTAAATCTTCAACATCGTTAGTACCTTTCTTTTCTGAATGGCTAGAAGATTCTTCAAATTTGCCGTTTTTATCCATAAATTATAAAATAACGTTTTAATATACTTTATCTTCTTTAAAACGCCATTTGTATGAATACACGTCAAATAAACTAATTTTTTAAATCTTGCTCTCCATGTAATTGAAAATAATTTCAACCGTAGAAATTATTGAATCACTATATTAACTAGAACTTTGCTAAAGAGATTCAATGAGCTCTGCTCACGGTACAAACTTGATATTTTAATTTGTTTCAAATGTTAAAACTATTAAAATATTAATGAGTACGTATGTTAGACAAGAGCCACTATTAGTAACCATAGAAAATGGTAAATAGTTTATTATAACCTATACAAATATCTGAGCAAAAATGTAAACACAAAATGGAAAGAATTTTCCTTAAAATCGAAAATAAAGATGTATTTTGTAAGGTATATAATTTTAAACTGTTGTTTATAATAGCTGCAATTCTAACAACATACGTTTCAGTTTATACACGAATGTATTGACGATTTAATCGGTAGGAAAAGAATAGAGTTAAAAACATACAATGGAGAAATAGAATGGTCAAACGATAATTTTCAGAAAGCCGTAACGGTAATACAGAATTTGTACTCTAAAACTGCCCTCAGTAAGCCCTGGAGAACGTGTGTTAAAAATTCAGAATTTAAAAGATGAATATCAGTCATGTTTACAAGAATGTTATGATGTACGCAAAGATGAAATAGAGCAATGCCTTTTCAAGAAGGAATTGTCTAAATGTAATCAGCTGTTCGTTGAAAATATTGATTGGAAATTAAAATGGATAATGGGTAGTTCTGCTCTTTCTACTCTGAAAAAGCCAATTTTACAAATGCAGTTACATTGTTTAAGACGGCAAAGTGATAATACTCGACCATGTATTAATTTTGAAATGGAAGTGGAACAAGTAGAAAAACTAATTGCAGAATTAGAAAAAATCCAAAAAGAGTTAAATGTGTCAAAATAATTATAACTTATAGAATAAGTGCACTTTACATATTTAATATTCCACTATGTAGTAACTGCTTCTTATTGTATGTTTAGTATAATAAATTTATATAATATTACAGTAAAACTAATAGACATGACCCTTTGACCTCTGTAACATGCAGTACGTATTTGTAACTGCTTAAGTACTATACTTTCCTTAATAAACTATTTTGATTAAAGGCCTTTAAAACTATTTAAGACTTACCAATTACTGATCCAATTGCATTAATTTGTTGTTGTGAATAAACAGTTTTTAAGTTTTATAAACAATTTCAATAACCAAGTAGGTACACTGCTTTTTAACAAAAAGTTAATCACATATTTATTAGTCACTGCAATGAATAACCGTTTTAAAAACAATACAAATATATATGTGGTTAATAAATTCATAAAATATATTATTGCAACAAAACATTGCACTTGGAATACTTTGTGAAATTTCAAAAATACATCCAAATACATGACAATAGAATCACACATGCGCAGTAAATACGATAAGCAATTTGCCATAGGCGTAGATTCAATTTTAAAATGGGTTAATCTTAAATAATTAAAAATGAATATTAATTGTAAAAGAAACTGTACAGAAGTATGAATTAAAAAAACTCTACTTATTAAATAAATAAGACTGCCTATAAAATTTTAAAGCTAGATACACAAAAAACCCTGATTTAAAATTTAAATACAACAATTTTAATGATATTGTTAAAATTAAAAGTACTTTGTATTAATTACTCCATTTAAAACGTTAATTTAAATTACGTTATTTTTCAAAAAATTAATTTATAAATCGTTTGAATGATTAATGCGTTAGTTTACAATATTTAATTCTTACAAAAAATGCGACTATGCAACCCAACGTACACATTTTACATTAAATTTTAAAATACAAGGCCTTTAAATTACAAATTTTACTTTGAAAAAGTAAACGAATGTTTCAATTCATTGAAATAGATTTGATTTTTTTCCAAAATGCATATTGTAAAGATTAATTAAAAGTAATTTATTTAACAAGCCTTGTTTACAAACAATTCTTTTTATCAATTTATTAGACAAGCCTCCATTTACACGAAAAAAGAAAGAAAATGTGTGAAAGTAGTGTGCAGATAATATTCCTATTAAACAAATTAATTAGTAAAGAAAACTTACACATTCTAAGATGCCAAATAAAAAACTCTTAATTAGAAAGTAATAAAATAATCAAACTGTTATATACCTAATAAAAAGTTACTGTTTTAATTATGCTTGAGCCCTGGAAAATATGAAAATTGATAAGTGTAAGTAAAAGACGAAATAAAACTACGAAAAAGATAGGAAACATTCTAGGTATATTTTATTTATAAACACATACACACATACAATATTATATATAGGGAGAATACACAGCCATTTTGATACTTCCCAAATTACGGGGTAGGGCAAAATATCAAAATGTTGGCTAGATTTAAAATTATAATTTTTTTCAAGTTAAGAACTAGACTAACGTATTAAAATTTTGATACAAGGGTTAATTTCGTTGTGAACAATATTTTATACAAATGTGGGGCCAATTCAGTTAATTTAAAAGCGATACCACCTATCCTTATATACCGCTCATAAATGTAATGAGACTGAGGAAAAGCTGCCATTTTGCTATCTTTTTCCTTTCAGTTGTAACTGTAGTTTGACATCAATCACACCTAAAAATCTTCACTAATTCCCCATCTTTTTTTTTTTACAAAGGAGTTACCTGTATTCGAATAGGCAAATAGAATATGATACAAATACAGTAACATTATTTAAATAATAAACACGAATCTTGAACGTAATACACACTCAAAGTTACTGCCAAAGTATGAAAATCAAGAACTGGGAAAGACGAATAAAATTAATCAAATACATAACAGGAAGAAGAATGACTACGACTTCAAAGGAATTTGTTTGTTGATCATGATAATAATTATGATAAGTGATTATAGAAGTTTATGAGATTACTACTCTTAAAAACTCTAAAAACTATGCTATATGTATTTTACAATTGTATATTTTATTTTAAAAAGTATTAATATATATGTATAAAAATCGTCCAAAATTTTTCCAAACTTCTTTTTTGTTTTTTTTTTGACGACTATTCGAAATGTGTTAATCGAGTATTTTCGACATAAATAACTACTTAAAATTTTTCTCAAGAACGGTTTTTTGCAGCCTAACAAAAAAATGGCAGTGTCTTTGTTACGCTTGGTCGATTGTAGTCACTGCCAGGAATGACTTCCAAATTACTTTTAGTTATTATTAACACATTCGAAATGTTCACATAAAGTTAAAACTTTTACATCAGATAGTAGTACACATTGTTTTATTCTTCCACTGCAGCAGCGGTTGGCTCCTGAAAACCAAATCAAGTTCAAATTACTAAAGATAGTGGTTTTTTTAATGCTACATACACACATTTACTTTCTTATAATAAATACAGTAGTAAAGTGAACATCCTATTAAGCCACATATTAACTGAAATAATAATATCTGCGTTCTACGTATAAAAAGGCTGTGGTAATTTTTGTAGATTGCGTGATGTATTAAAAATATATGAAAAATAGGTTGTAATTTAAGGATTAAATTAACTTAATGTGTGAAGGAAAGATACATATAACGCGTTAGATTCGTTAAAAAAAATATTAATATTTACTTTATAAAGTTTAGAATTCATTTTTTAAAAAACGAATAAAACGATGAACTACGAAAGCCGTCTTTTAACGGGTATGTAAAGTATGTATTAATATTTTATGGTAAATGATTAATACTATATACAATATTTAATCAAAGTGAAAAATCTATTCAAACAGTTGTTTTTTCGATTCATATTATCACGATGCTACTGTATTTTAAATAGAAAATACCATAAGTTACTGCTTACCTTATTCTCTTTAATCTGTCCTTCAGGTTGCCTGTCTCCTTGTCCAAGCTCGTTATTAACAATTGGTTCAACTTCTTTAATCACCTGAAGAATAGAAGAGATTGTAGTTGTTTAAGTTTAGAAAATCAATAAATAAAAGTCAAATTAAAATTTAAAACTCGTCAGTCAAAAAAATGTTAAAAAACAAAAAAAAAGATGTCGTGTTAAGCAGTAGCAAAAACACTAAACTACATCACAGCATTCGTGTTAGTACAAAGTAGTAATAGTAAGACACGAAAGAAATCCGAAACGTTGACGAAATCAACAATAACAACAGCGTTTGTTAATGTTTAAGGTAAACAATTTTCCGTTATGTCTGCACTATTATTCACCTGTTTGATTGGTCGATCGACAGATGGCGGGACATCAGCGACTGGTGAGGAAGATTCGTTGGCGTTGCCGTTCACAACAACTGCTTCAGTTGGAGGGGAGGGGTTCTGAGAAGGGGTTATAGAAGTTTCCGTCTTATCTAATGCAGGAGCAGGTACTGAATCTACTACGTTGTTGGCAACGGAAGTGGTATCTGTTGTTATGGGCTCTGGAACTGCATCTAGAGGGGGTAATGACATAGGTTCTGGAAGACTGTCGGAAATCGGTTCGGGTAATGACGGAAGAGACTCAGTTGAAATATCAGGTAAAGAGTCGCTTTTTGGAACTGGCGATTCACTAGGCTGCGAAACAAGCTTAACAGCAGAAACATCGACAGCCTCTTTAACAACAGGGGAAGACAAAGGAGAAGAAGACACCGCATTTTCAATCGATGTAGGGGGTTTTGGTTTATTCTCAGTCTTATTTTCAGATAGCGAGGTAGATTCGGATAATTTTGGCACTGATTCAACTTGCTCCTGTGGCTTTTCTTGTTTAGGCTGTTCAGAATTTGTAATATTTTCTTGTTGCTCCTTAACTTGTTCTGGAGAAGATGCAGGCTTTTGTGCTGGATCAGAAGCAACAGCAGTTAATTCAGTTTTTAATGGTTCTTGTACAGCATCAGCGGGTTTTAGATCTGATAACTGTTCGGGAGTAGTTGATGGTTTTTCTGTCGATATTTGTTCAGGGGTATTTGTAGGAAGTTTCTCGACAGATAACTGTTCGGGAACGTTAGCAGTATTCTCTACATTTGTAACTTGTTTCTCAACAACTGAGACTTCATTATTAGTAGGAGTTTTTGGCACTTCTGGTTTTTCTTCAAGAGGCTTTGGTGTTTCTGGCGAAGTTTCATTTACTACAGGGGTTACAATTTCAGTTGATTGGTTTTCGAGAATCTGTGATTGAGTTAGACGTTCTACAAGAGGCGAGTTTTCTGGAGTTTTCGGAGATTCAGAGGGAACAGCTGCAAGTGGAATGGAAGGCTCTATTGTTGGTAGACTTTCAGAACCTTTTGAGGAAGTTTCTGTGGTTATATCAGAAGGTGGTTGAATAGTATTAGGAACTGGAGTTTCGGAAGCTGTTTGTTGTAAAGGAGTTTCAATTGGTGGTTCTGGTTTTGCTGCAGACTCTTTAGATTGTTCTTCAGGAGTAGAAACGTTCAAAGGTGCAGGAGAAATTATATCAGTAATTTGTTGACTTGTCTCAATCTTTTGTTCAACTACAGAACTAGAAGAAGAAACGTCTTGGTTCTCAGGCTGTCTTTCAACTTTTTCGGGACTAGGAACTGGGCTCGATTGAGCTAACGGTTCTTTAACCGGAGAGAGAGGAGTGCTTTCGTTAACCGGAAGAGAAGTTTCTGACACGGGCGGAACTACTTCGGCCATAGTAGATTCAGCGAATACCGTCACCGAAGAAGGTGGATTAGAGGAAGGTAAAGGAGGAGGAATTTCCTCACTACGCACCTCTTTGGTCTCCTCGACCACAGGTTCAACAGGTTTGGGTTCTTCGACAGGGACTTTAGGTTCCTCTACTTTAGGTTCTTCTACAGGAGGTTTGGGAGCTTCCGCAGGAGAAGCACTTTCAACTTCCTTTTCTTTAAAGCTTTCTACTGGAGCTTCATTAATGGGCTTCGGCTCCTCTTCGGGTTTCTTTTCCGGTGTGCCTTTTGATTCGGCGTTTGCTCCAGTTTTCTCGATTTCTTCAGGTGCAGCATCACCATTGGCAACAGACTTTTCTGTGGACTGTTCTTCGGATTCTTTCTTCGTTTCTTTGGCTTCCGGTGAAGCTACCGGCTCTTCTATACCCTAAACAAAATAAAAACAAAATTGTAATATTACTATAGCAAACAATATTATATCACGAGAATTATTTTTTTAAATAAATGATATTCGTCTAAAACATGTACGATTTAATTGAATGGAATCTTAATTTAAATTTATTTATCGTGGCGTCTCGGCGCGAACATCTTTCTAATTAATAATACTAATTAAATGACAAAAATAACTACAGTTGTATAAATGCTTCTTTATATTATGTGTGACCGTCGGCTTAAATATTTCCCAAGAGAGCTATTCTTCAAGCCCGCAGTTAAATAACTTAATTTGCTTATTTATGACCATAAAATAAACGTCCACTTGTCCCCACGATAACCTTATTCTTGACCTTACAATACGGATTGTTGAGTTGACTGATCTCAAGATTCATTTATTGTAAAAAGCGATAAAAACTATAATGCATATGATTTTGCATTTTGAATGCTATCGGAATTTAAAAAACTTGAAATGCTTTAATTAACAATCGCCTTAAAAACTTTCTTCGCGTTATATGAAACTATTTTTGTAGCTTCTTTATGTTTATTTTAAAAATCAACTACCTACATTCTATGGTATGTTTAGCTATTTAACTGATATTTTTAGTTGAACCAATTTTTTTTATTGAATAACTTTTACCGATTTAGAAAATATAATAAATTACTTAGGATTTGTGGAGTACACACTCTAGTAATGTTAGTAGTGGGTGTATTAATGAGCGGCTGCCAAAACAACGATGGTATATAATAAAAATACTTTTGAAGTGAAGTTGATTCCGTTGATAAGACTTGATGGGACATCGTTCTTTGACATTTGATTTACAAACGATTATGTCACACATTATGTACAAAAATACATTGCGGTACGGATTCCAATCTATTTTTATCGCAATTGCAATCTCTTTCCCATTCATGATTTATAAATGCACTCACTTGCATTTTTATTACAATAATTTTTTGTGTACGTTTTATAAATTATAATATTTAGCATAAGTATGTTTTTGATTAGTATGAACAAATATTTACGAAATTCCAAAATTAAAAATTTAACGAAGAAAATAGGTGCATAGATTGTTGTAGTGGGCGTTCTTCATCCGCGATGCGTATTTTGTGTACTATACTTTTCTGCCAAAAATTAAAAATAACTTATTGCGTATAAACAACGAATAACATAGACGTTTATCAATATTACAACGTATGTATGTTGAAACCCTAATAGTGTAATGTAGTGTAAAAATTTAAGCGCCTACTACAATATTATCCAAGGACAAAAATAACAACTTCATTATTTTCCAAAATCGTTTAGTTTAATTCGATGATTTTAAAATATTTGAGCCCTAAGATCTATGTTTGAAAACGTTTGGTTTTATTTTAATCGCAATAATTAAGCAGTCTCTTATCATATTTTCTTTTGATGGTGAGCTCCGAAAATTGATACATTTTAGTGCTATAAAATTGAAAAAAAAAATAGCACATATAAATTACTTTTTAATTACAAAAGCTGGCCATTAGTAGAAGACTAGTAAAAGTGTTTGTCCATATTAGATAAAAATCTTTCCAGACGTGATATATTTTTACATATAAAACAATTTATATGACCTTTTGATAAACAAAAGTACATAACTATTGATAGTAATAAAATTAAGAGGTCGAAACATCGTCTCTTCAATTTTTGATCTAAACTTTAAATTGTGACTTTTTAGTAGAATGAATATTTTTATTGAAATGCGCGCTTCTTTAATTTAATTTAAATCTACAACACAGTGTTCCCAGTGCTTGTATTGTATATTGTAAAATAAAAATATTTTGTAAAAGGATTTTATTCTTATCCAAAGAAATCCAGGAGGCAAAACAATATTTCAATTTTTAAGTATAAACGGGAACAAAAATTAATTAACCAAAAATTTTCATAATTTCTTTACGACTGACAAAAAATATCAAAATAATAACAAACATGATAAAGAAATGATGTACAAAATATTGAAATTTTGAATGTAATTATATTAAAATTAAAATTGGAATTATGTGAGACGCATTGATGCAGTTTATTGCATCGTAAAGTTTGTAAAAAAAATTAGACTACCCTGCTGTAGGTTTCGGTCGACGCGCAGCATCCATCTCCAGCAAAATATTTCGTGAGGAGCATTTTGAGAGCAAAAGCTAAGAAAGCGGTCAAGAAGCAAGTGCAAACGGTCACCGAAAGCCAGCAGTAGTAGGGTGTGTCGCCGTCGGAAGAAGACTTATCAATATCTCCTTCCGTCGCTACGTTATCAATTGTTACCTGACGTTCCATGGTTACAACGAATTATACGAAGAAGAAGAAGAAGAAGATTAAACCACCCAGAGAAGACACCTCTTCAGCGGAGAAGCACAAGAAATTATTATTTAGAATTGTTAATAATAATTATTTATATGATCAACAATCAATGTTGTCTGCTGTTTGGTTACTGGTTACGCGAGCGCTAACGCTTTGAATAAATACTGAGACAGATTTGCGACTTGCATGTATTTATAGACACTCCTTTGGGTAGGATAGGTTTACACCCTCCTATAAAATACCTACGTGGGAGCTGCAGCTACTCCGTCTTGCCCAGCTGGAGACCGATGCACAAGAACGATCGTACCTACCAACTAAGTCATATTACAATTGCAGCAGCCATACATCAATAAAACTATTCTTTCAATTCCATATACATACATATGTATATACAATTATTCGTCCTGGAAGCTTTTGGAATTCGCTGAGGTCCAGTGGATTTAAATCCAGACGTTTCGCCGGCTGCTACGACCGACAACTTAAGCGGCTGGACACTTGTCTGGAGTAAATTCTCCTGGACCAAAGGCTTTCAGAACGAAAATCTGCGTTCGTTTATTTCATATAGAATTAATTGGCATAATGAGTTTTAAAACAATTATATTAGATTTTCTGTACTTTTGTACTCTTCCCGAGAGCTGTTACAGGAAAGAGCTCTTTTTCTCATCCTTTGGAGGCATCTTTAACCAAGTAGGAAGCGAGATTAATAATGTTCTTTTGTAAATATGGACTTTGGAATATTGAAAAGTTCAAACATCCTATACTTTTTAAAACTTCCATAAAATCATTGTCAGTTTCTTAATTAGGAATTTGTATATACATAGTAGGTAGCATTTTGAATTTTTAAGACGGCTGCAGTTTGCATTTCTTCAAGGGCCTAGCAGTAAGTACTTGTACGTAGTAATGTAACATGTTTTTGTGCACTGACACGACACGTGGTGAAGAACATGAAAAAAAAGACACATTCGATTTCTTGCCATCAGCGAGAGCAATTTTATCTCTCAGCGGCCATCGTAGGCTCGACAAAACCTTATAAATATCCTCTGCAATGACCTAGGTCGTGAACACCGCACCATTGCCTCTCTCAATGAAACCTTTTTTCTTCTTTTACGACTTGGCAGAGGTCCTAATGCAGATGTCTTTTCCCGTCCCAAAAACAATGTCCACAACATAAATTACCACCATGGTCCATTAATAGAACCTTTGACTGCAAGGAAATGAGAAAATAGTGAAGAACAGAAGCGGAATTGTCTATGCTAACTCGGTAGTTCAAGAAATGTATGCAAATGTAAACACCAGAAGGATGTTGTTAACCGCGCGCAAATAAGCAACATTTTTGATTGTGTACCTATATTAGTAACAATGTTGCAATTGTATTACATACAATATGTGTTAATTACTTAAAGCCCTAAGCTAAGCACTAATATCATTACAACTACGCGTTCGAATAAATCCCATGGATTTTTATTTTCTCGTATGTGTTAAATTTTCTTTGTAATCTCATACAGGAAACCATATGCTCCTACGTTTTCAACCAGTTGATTTCCCCGGTGTCTTTGAACATTGTATTTTTCTACCAGAACTCGCTTATCTGTAAGTAGGTGTTTAACATTGTTTATTACTATTTTATAAATCGAGTACACCTACTGAAAACTCCTTATTAAAGCTCAATTTCACTCAGGAAGTAAAAGCCTCTCCCTTTCTAATGAAAATAATTCCTTATATCATTTTTTTAGATAGCAATCTGATTTGTATTCAATTTGGATAGTCAAAAACTCTATAACATTAAATAAATTTCATTAATAACTACATAATGAAGTCCAATGATTCAAAACATATCTTGAAATTATAACAACAAAAACATTAAATTTCCAAAACCTTTGCATATTTAATAAGGAATACATATTTTATTTTATAATAATCTCGTAAAAACTAAATGCGTCTTTGGCAGGAATTTTAAAACTATATATTTCTCTGTCGCCATTGCAAATTTAATTTCAGACCTAGGATACGAATTACTGCATCCGTAAATTGCCATCACGATCATGCACATGTTTTGATCCATCCACATACAGTTGATATCAAAACATGTTACAGCAATTTTTTTTTTCAAGACGTCGAACGCGCCAAATACTTTTCGTCAATGATTATGTCAGAAAGGCATAAATAAATTTTATTGTTCGATGTGTACGTACGTTTTCGGCATTTACTCTCGGTGGTATTTCGGTTGCTAAAAATGTGGGGCACCGGAAAACTGAACGTTTAACGCACACGTTACAAAAAACGGATGTCTAAAATCAGAAAGTGACACAAAATTGTAATTTGCGTATGGGTTTTCTAAAAAAAAATTTTTGAATTACATAGGTTAAAGTTTTTCATATATTTTTGAACCAATTGCAGTCTAAGTAGCGTTGATTTTTATTTTAATATGCAAGTATACAAAGAAAATAATCAAATAAATAATTACTTTCAATATAAATTCCTTCCATAGAAAAATTATCTTTTGTCAAACAAATAATTAATAACGAAATAAGGAATCTATTCCTTTTTACGAAGACTTTGTTGATTTTTTAATAGGGACTGTTCATAAAATACGTCAGGCTAAAATTAGCTTTTTTTACCCCCACCCCCCCGGTTGTCACGCTGTGTAACACTTTCTGTGACCCCCCTGTAAATATTACGCCACAAAAACTAACCCCCCCCCCGGACCTGATAAATTTTGATTGATAATACACAAATTTTGAATTTTTATAATAAAATTTAAATAAATTAATAAATATCTTTTGTAACGAACAAATAAATAATATTTCTAATTATCAGAAGTCCAAGGATTCTGTCAAAATTCAGTAAAATTTTTTGATGAACGGCGAAAGTCACGTTGCCGTAGACCTCCTGTGCCCCATTGTCACCCCCCCCCCCCCTTGTATGCGAACGTATTTTATGAACGGTCCCTAGGAAGTTAATATATTTGTTCATTTGTAGTTTTAAAGCTATTATAAAAGTTAAAAACTGTAAACATATTTTGAAAATACAAACTTCGATATTTCGAACGAATTTTTGTTGACTCGAATCAAATTAGTGGCATTAGAATAAACTACGAGAAAACGTTAATTTTCATTTGTTCATTCGAATTCACGAACCTCTATTACTCGAATGTCTTGATAACTTCGATAAGTCGAATTTTCTGGATGTATCCCTAAATAATGTACGATTTTAACGTTTCTTTTTAATGACGGTAATATGCAAATAAATAGTGAGGCAGTTCAGTTTCTGCGATTATTTGTCATCAAAACATACTTTAAAAATTTTGTCTTTTGACCAAAAATTAAAGTGGAAAGTGGTGCACTGAAAAAAGAATTGCCTATATCTGTCCATCAATCAATCCATCTACCTACCTGTAACAAACGTATTTACGTATTCTGGAAAATAGAGGTGATAGGAATTTTCAGAATTTGGTGATTTTTGGCTTAAAGATTCAAATAATTAACTTTAATAAAAAATTATTATCAAATTCTTTTTGTTATAAACAATTTAAATCGATTTTAAACAATTGCCCCCACCTCATATCGAGTTTTAAATATTACCGTCATATTCTACATGAATTTTTCTATCGAAAACATATTTTTTATGGGGAAATTATTACTACAATTAGAAATAAATTAATTTATATAGTGTGGCACGTGGACTCAATTGCACGCCTCATTTTCTTAAGTGAATGAGCCAAAAATCATCAAATTTTCAAAATTTCGATCACCTCCATTTTCCAGAATATGTAAAAAAAAAAGAAAAATCCTCGAACACGTATTTCCTTTAGAAGCAATAAAATAAATTCAGCGAAATCAAAATTGTTTAAGTCCGAAAGGTGTTCGGTTTGTATAATAATGTCCCATATGTATATCTATAATTATTTGCATCACATTGTGATTCAAGTATCTTGAAATCCTTTTATTTTTTGATTCCATTAAATTAAATTTGCTTTGTTTAATGTTACTTCAAAAGGAGTTGAGATATTATGAGACTACTTATCTCGTTTAATGCGCCTCGTCGTTTTAGCAAGAAAAATACACTTCTACTTATTTGAACTTTTATATATTAATAGATGTGGTGTGGGCATAGACGCCGTTTATTTTGAAAAATTACGTTTGACACAATTTGTTCGTGTATGATCAGTCGGTATTTTTATTTATATAATAACAACACATTAGAGAGTAACAATGTAACAAATATAAACAAAAAACGTGTACCTGCACAATGTCGCTACCTTCAGGACATTATTATGAATTGTTCACTTATCCAAAACAAAACCCGTTATACTGAAGTAAATGTTTACAACGTCCAGTCGTTAATTAGCACCAGTTAAACATAAATTTACGATGTAATTGGATTAGTTTCGGTAACCAACTTAACTTGATTGATACAATAGTCTGAACTGCTATGCTATTGGTGCACAACAGGCAGTTACTAAAAGAGCAACTATTATTTACAAAGTAGATAGAAGAAATAAGAAATCTTATTATCATTTTTACGATCTCAAGAATAATTTGTTTTTAAATTATCTGTTACTCGTTATATATGAATTTAGGAATCGCAAACTTTCCAAATTTCTCGAAACGTTCTTGTTTTAATATTTATGTAATAATTTTAATTGACCCTTGGTGAGATATACGTATCACATAGCATTTTTTATATTGTACAATAACCATAAAAGAAATTTGTATTGGTCTTATCTCTTATTGTCATTTGGTCAAAGACAAATGTTTTTCTGTTAATATTGACATGACTTTTTTTTCCATATTTTCCTGTACATACATTGTCTGTTTGTTACCAAAGTTTAGTGACTTTTTAGCGGTGGTACGTTGAAATTTACGAATATTTTCGATACGTACAGAAACGTCTGTCGATGAGTTCTTGGACGTAGCGGCAGTCATTAATTAACTGACCTTGATTGGCAATTTTATCTGATCGTTCAAAGTCACCTGGTGTGGTGTGTTTCTATGCAACTCCTTCCCACAAGTTACGGGTAGGTACGTTTACCAGAACTGCGTTTCGGAAATTTGAGAACAATTTCTTTTTTACTCACACGACTGAATACTGTCGCCACGAGATTGCCCAAGAACGTCCCGAAGATAAAAAATAAATGAAAAACAAACCACCTACAGAACGTCTTAAATAAAATTAAAATTATATTTTTTGAGATAAAACTAAAATAAATTAAGAAAAATGTACAAGAACATTTTTCAAAAATACGATAAAACTTCAAAAGAATTTATTTGTAATCTGTCGCCTTTAATTGTGTCAAAAATGACGCGACATTTTTATTTTATATTTGTCGCACACATAAGTTCGATGCCACCGTTCATGGTTAACAAACAGACAATTATAAACAAACTGGATACGTGCAGTAAGCAGCAATTCAGTTGCGTGGTGACACTTGTTTGCGTTGAAATGTAATATTTTTAGCAAAATTGCAATTACATACATCACAAACAAACAATCCGTAACAGTATCGATTATATATCAGCATTAAATTGATAAAAAACAACGTTCTATAAAGCGCAGTCTGATGCAAAACTTTTTTTTTTTTTAAGAAAAAAACGTAATAGAAAACGATATTTTTAGAAATAACATTAAAAGATGTTAAATTGCGAACTTAGTCGTAGGACATTAATGTATAAACAAATACTTTTGCCAAAACGTTTCGCAAAATTTTCGAGTCTATTATAAGGACGTGTTACACTATTACAGTAGGAATGTACATACATTGTACAGATAACGAAACGGCCTGACCGATTTTTATGAAATTTTATATGCATATTCAGTAGGTCTGAGAATCAGCTACTATCTATTTTTCATACCCCTAAGTGATAAGGGTGGCTCGCCCCAAAAATGTTTCATTTATCTACTTTTTGGACAAAATTTTTTATTTTTATTTTTTTTATGATTTGGCATTAAAAAATACATATTACCCTTAATTTTCATCCTCCTACCACCAACCCCCATTTTTTAATAGCGATATTAGTACTGTAATAATCTTCAACTCTCAGTGGTCGATAACTGATCAATTATTATCAATCGATTAGTCATTACCGCCAGGCGTCTACTGATGTCACTACTCACCCAGCAAACAGCACGGAGTGGGGATGAGAATGAAGCAGATTTTTTTAGAATGTTACAGGGAGTTCAAATATGTTCTAAGAAGTAAAAGAATGTTTCATTATAATATTTCAGAATGATTTGGCAATGTTCAAGAATGTTCCAGAATCTTGAAGATCATTCAAGAATGTTTCAGAATTTTAAAAAGTTAGAAAATGTTTTGAATCATTATGGGACGTTCTGGATAGTTGTAAATTCGCGAATATTCTAGAATGTTCCATCAAACGTGTGATATATTCTTACCCGGGCAACGCCGGGTATTGCTGCTAGTAAATATATAAATGTAAAGCGTGGCTGTACAACAAACAACAACAAAACAGAACGGTTCTTTATTTCATTATTTATGTATGTAAACTGAAACACGGGACATCACAAATCTTTGAATTTGTATAATGTCTTATCTTCCCTTTCTATATTTACTTTGCTACCTACTTTAAAAAAAGGTAAACAGAGGGTGAGACTGAGCAAATCTTTACATAAAGGTGTTAGAAAATGAAGCATACCTTGGGACGAATCAAAGAAATATGTGTAAGAGCTGCGGAATTGCAGAACACAAAAATTTTCTACACAGAATAGTAAACCAATGAGGTTACTAATCAGACAAAAGGCAATTTATGTAAAACAGAGCTGATTTGAGGGTGTAATATTAAAAACGCATATTATTTAATTTTATAATACTACTTTTAAAAACAATTGGTAATTGACAGAGTGAGTACCTAATTTATTTTTACTTACTGATATAATAAAGAAAATGTATTTGAGCCTCTATAAAAATCGCAAATATTGTATTCAGTATTCCTAATTATGTACTTTCATAATACTGTATTTTCTCAAGCAAACCAGAAGTCTTGCTTCGCCATCTGTTTTAGTAAATCTTGAATAACATGTAACTACAAGTTGCAATTGAAAGGTCGCCTTAAAAAAACTATCTGTATTGTAAAAAATATTATACGGAATTCTCTAACTGATTAAGGTTTAAGATCCAATCTATAATAATCAATATTTTTATTTTAATTTTAGAAATTATTTTGTATTTCAACTTTTTATTTTCTTCGTATAGTCAAATAATTACTTAATAAGAAGAAAAGGATGTGTCTGCATTACGTTCTCATTGCCAGACAGTTTAATTTAAAGAAATTTAATGACTTATAGGATGAGCAATACAAAATTATGTTTAGTTGCCTAATTTTCTACCTCACGGGTTATTGAAGTTTAAAAATAAAATTAAAAGCATAATATGAAACAAAAAACCATCTGTGCTATCATAAAAATGTATTACTGAAATTGTTTTGATTAAGCATTGGGTCGATTTAATTTTAACTAGAATACTAAGAATAAAATAATTTGCATTAAAAAAGTACTTAGTTTTTCTATAATATTTTATGTTGTTCTTTGCAACTGCACTTTACACAAACAAAAAGCTTGCGCACAATAAATTACTTCCGTTTTCAATGAGTTCGTTGGTTAGTTGGTTGGATAGAGTCCCGCAATAACTGACCTTGCGGCATTTATTCAAGTGAACGTTAGGTTCGTTCCCCATTCGAAGGGGTTTCCTACGTTTGAAACCATAAAATAACATACACACACACAGACGAAGTTCAGACAGACAAAATTCGTGCAGTGATGTCGATCAACGTGCAGAAAGTTGTGGAAGACCCTCTTCGTCACAAGCAACCCCACGGGGGGTGAACGCCGAATCAATAAAATTCACTTAACCGTATTTCCTTTGATTCATCGCTGTCCCGGAAATTTTAGGATACGATGAGCTAGTAAAAAACTCAAGCAAATAAATTCATACAACTTTCTATCGAGGAATCGCATAAGAGGAAAAGTTGCTCAACTTTGTGCCTTTTAATATCTGTAGATACGAATTGTTCATGAACTCAACATTCGGGAAATTAACATCAACTTTCGGAAGAATACAATACGATGGATGGATGCCTTTTTATTTACTAAATGAATAATTCAACTACTTTTTCTGTAATAAAAATTTCAGATCTATTTTTGTTATGAAGTTAACTCATAAAACTTTTTGGTAAGAAATAGTAATCGTGTAGTTTAACTTATACAATATGTAAATATTTTATTCAATTGAAATTTTAAAAAATTAACATTAACAATAAGGGATAAATAATAATTTGAATAGATGAGGCGGTTGGATTATTATGAAACATTTCGAAAATTTAAATGAGAAAATAAAATGCTTTTAAATGTTTCAAAACTTGCTTTATTTACCGATTAGGTCCTTATCAAGAGTAGTTTATACTCTTGATAAGGACCTAATCGGTCGCAACAGCTGTAGCAATAAAGTATATATAATAAATGTAGTAATAAAGCAAGTTTTCAAACATTTAAAAGTATTTTATTTTCTCATTTAAATAATAATTTATTAGTAATGTGATTAAGTTAGTAGTTATAATCAAAATAATTTAAAACTTTATCTGAACCGTCGAATTTGCTTTATTAATTTGTAATTTTGTGGTTTTCATCAGAATGAAATAGCACAAGTTCACCCGGCGCCTTCGCCATATACGTACCATCGATGCACAAAATATAAAGTTAGAATTGTTAGAGTGAAATTGATAAATTTGTACCAAACCAAATTTATTAAGATTTTTAGCTTTTGTATCAATAAGGGCTTCCCTTAATTAATATAATTTACGCTGAAACTAAAAAACAACCTGAACTTGTCGCTTTATACATTTATACAAAACTCTCACCGATAAAACGTAAAAAATACGGTAATTTATCGCAAAATCGTAGTATTTCTTATGTTTACATATCAAACATGTATGCTCATTTTCTAGAATATATTGATTCAGAAAGGATCATTAACTTGTACCTATCGCAGTTTAAATAAATGTTAGCATACCCCGCAACTAAAAAATTAATAATTTTCGCATTACTCATACTCGTTCGTGTTCAACCCACGAAAACTTCATTGTTTATTGTTCTTAATTCATTATCGTTCATCATCACACAATTACTAATACTTACAAAACCAGTTGGTGTATTGCAAGTAGGGGCACTTTCACGTAGTAGTATAAATTCGCGAAGAAACATTTGGTCATGCAAAGGATAATGTTGTAGGTACATGGCATGAAAAAATAAGCAAATTTTAATTAGATACTTAACTATACAGCTACCAATAAACATATAGGAAGACGGTTAGTTAGACAGACAAGTTTCTATTTTTAAAATAAAAAATAAAATGCTAGAGGATACCTACTGTCTGTTGATAGTTGATAGTGTCACTAAAGGAATATGAGGCAATGAACTATCATATAAAACACATTAATAGATATTGTGCATCAAATGAAAAAGCAGAATGACTGTCTGCATCATTACCTTTAATGGTTTTATAGTACTTTTATTAGAAAAACGATATCCTCAAAGAAGCCCTACTATCACAAAATAAAGCCCCAAAAAACCTAAAAACAGATACTTTTGCTATGTTTTCCCAATTTTTATTTTTTTCTTTTTCTCAAGCACCAGGGTCCAGGATCGTCTGGCCTTTGCTCAAACAATATTGTCGAGCTTTTCCATAAAAAAACAACGAAAACATAGGTGCTTTTGTTAACGTTTTCTATATTTTTTTTAACAAATAAAAACAACCATTGGTCGTTCTATTCTTTCATCTACAACAATATTGACAATATTATTTTAATGGGCAAAAGAAAAACAGTCGTCCTTTGGGTCAATCGTGGTCGCCTACCTTTTGGTAAGCAGTTTTTTTTACCAATAATAACATTTTCTACGTAATTCATACATAGATACAAATCAAACTAAGAGGGTACATGCTACACGGTAACCGGCATATGACTCACTCATTACACATAGACAAACGTGCAACAACATCGTGTAGTGAGCGGCACACCCATTTTCCAGTGAGGTTTCATGATGTTGAACTGCTTTCTTGCAGTCCAACATCTAGGTATCTATCCACCGACCGGTTACCGGCGACCCCGACTGGTATTTTATAAAAAAAAAATACCGGTAGGTACAACCATAAGGAAGAGATAAATACGGAAATGTTACTAATCTAACACGCAGGTCTACATAGATACGAATGTCTCAATACGACTTTTGTGTATGTACTAATATACAAATGATAGATTCAAAAATTATTTAGCAACTAACTAGAAGTTTGAAATGTTAGCGAGTTATTTTTATTGGTCCTAAACACTTTGAGTCGATAAGAAACGATTCTGACAGTTTAATACGGAACTGTTGATGTCTGGATTTAAAATCCACAATTGCAACTACGAGAAGTGGAAAAATTAATGTGGAAAATAAAATTAATTTCCTTTAGTTTCATTAATCTACAGACAGCTACCTCGCTCAGTGAAAAGCTGGAACTTCAGCTTTCCTTTAGAAATCGTGAAAATGATGGGATGATTGTTAGTGAAATTTCACTACCCTTAAAATTTGTTTAAATTATCGACGCAAACCACAGAAAAGATTAGACTCAAAATCGATCTGGCGTTTGTAGAAAAGAACGTCAACCCCATTAAAGATTGTATTTGTAATCGTCGGTGTCACTGTGCGACCTTTCGATGCCGCCTTAACATCCCCTAAAGAATGCTCAATATTTTGCAAATAGTTTTTAAAACTATAGCAACAGAAAATTTGATATTTCACCAAACTACTATTTCCTGTAACACTGTCACACAACTTTTCTGAAAATGAATCGTGTAATCCCACTCTATATTTTCTAAATAAAATCACCCTGCCTTGTAAGTTATACCGAATCGCGTAAAAGAGCTTATCGGTCAACATTCACATGTAGTATGTGTCATCAACACGTGATTTCTTTAAAATACTATTTTGCATGTAGATATGTAGATATAAACTATTTGATTCATTACAACCATTTACGCGAATATGAATCACCCACACAAATCGTCCCAAGTTCAGACGTTTGTTGCGCATTGATAAATTCACACACATAATATAAAGATATTAAGTACGTACAGAGACCGTATTTGGTTCTGGTCAAGCTGGCCAAACAATAATTCTTAACGGTCGTCAGTTTACGTCTACAACAGATAACGACGGCAAAGTGACGCCGTCCGTCGAAGGAATGTCTGGAATTTTTAATTTGTTTGTCCGGATATTAGAAACAATTTCATAACCTTCATTGTCAGCCCGATAAGGCCGTTCAAAAAGTAATTACAACCATGTTCCTAAAACCACACGGCTTGGAACCATGTAAGCACGGTCAAATTAAGTAAGTGACTGACACTTTCGTTGGGGAAAGGCAAGAGGCAATATATGGACTTAAAAATTGTGCGGTGGACAGGCAAGATGATGCCCCAACTGAATATTATAAAAATAAATATATAACACTAGATAAAACCAAGTTTAAAGTAATAATAAATTCACTTTTAAAAGAACAATAGCATATCTCAGGAGATCTACAAATAATTGCAAAAAATGTTATTTAAAATATATGTACCTACATAGGTACTACAAAATTAATAAAAACCGTTGTGGAGTGATCTAATCCTAATGTAAATCGCTAAAATTAAAGCTTTTAAGTACTCTTCATGGTGAAAGATCTTAAGCAATAGTCCAACTAATAGTTCCTCATGGTTAGTATGAAAAGAAAAAACGCCCCTTGTTTCATTTCAAACGTAAATGTAAAGTGACTCGTGATTCAGTATTCATCCACGTACCCTACCCACTACAAAAATAATAACACGTAAACGCACTTCTGCAAACCTTCACATACCACCTGAAATCTGTCCACAACTGTATAAATAACGAAGAACAGAAATGGAGAATCTAAAAATAAATGACCGCCCATAAACATATTCACGGGAGATTAAATGGGTCAAGTGTAGGAATGTTTAGGGCTCGTTTCAAAATAATTTTAGACATTTCCTGACCGTGAATTGTGCGAACGCTTCCAAACAAGACTAATACGCACTTGTAAATTACTTTTACTTTATATAACGTATACGCATATTAAACGTAAAATCAAATCCAAATATCGTTATGGTACAATAAACAATTAAATATAAAGGGTGTCCTGAGGGTTTAAAGTAACACATCTTTTTTAAGAATAAAATGTACAGTTGCACACTACGTTTTAAGTAGGTACCTATACTGTTTCACTATTGTGAAAATTTGCACTGTATCCAACAAGGTAATATGTCAAACGAGCCTAGGATACTTGAAAGGGTGGAAATCGCGTTGGGTGATGCGCGATAAGCATACTGAAGGGATTAATCGAGCAGATAACTTGGTTTATGCACGAGAACAAGCGCCAGCTCGGCTTCACGTCCCGAACTAATCAGTTAACGCCTGTCGAAGGAGACTGATTGACAAGCATTCAAAGTTCACACAGGAAAAGGAAATTCGGTTCAATAATACATAATGAGGTATTGATTAACTCTCTAAACACAAGACTAACTAAATTATACAAGAGGTGAGCATCCATTATCATGATTAGTCTTCATATAGGCACCTACAGAATGACGAATGAAAATTGAAACACTGATACGATAAACATCGTTGTAAAGGTTTGCTAGTTTATAATCACACAAATATTATAAAGGCGAAAGTTTGCGAGTGTGTGAGTGTGTATGTTTGTTACTTCTTCACATCTAAACGGCTGGAGCGATTTTAATAAAATTTGGTTTATAGTTAGCTGACACCCTGGATTAACACATAGGCTACGTTTTACCGCGGGAAAATATCTTATTCCCATGGGAAAATCGATGAAAACGAATTCGCGGAATATTATAAATGCGAAAGTAACTCTGTCTGTATGCTACACAATCTCGCCTAAAATTTACTGAACGAATTTAAATGAAATTTGGTACAGATATAGTTTAGAGCCTGAGAAAGGACATAGACTACTTTTTAATGCGAAAAAGGGTTGTAAGGGGTTGAAATAAGAAAGTTTTTGCGGAAATTCCGTTATTTGTAAAGATAGAAGCTTGAAACTTATTTTTTAGACTTTTGATTAGATATAAATAAATACGACATTCAATGTTTGTAAAAATTTTACCCTAAAGGGGGAAAAATAAGGAATGAAAGTTTTTGTGTAATGACGTTGGCTTACGGCCCGGAAAGTCAAAATAAAGAAGACAAAAATTTTAAATGCTGCTGAAAGTCACTATTCCACGCGGACGAAGTCGCGGGTCTGGCTAGTGACATAATATATTATATAAAATTGAACCTGAAAATTAGGTTGCAAATAATTCTGATAACAATCGATCGAAATAAAAGTCCTGGAACTGCTTCAAGTAATATTGGAGGAAACCTCAAACTAACATTTTATATTTATTTTAGTTATAAATGTAATATAAAATAACGATGTTTTTTAAAATACTGACATATTTCGGTAATAGGTTCGGTTATACAATATTACATACATTAGTGAGTGCTATCCTTTTCTTAAACACTAAAAGGAGTAAAGGACAAATATAATATTTCACACATATGGACATAAATTTTATACAAAAATCGGGCATATTCCTGTAATTATTCTAAACATTTCTGAGTATTCTGAAACATTCTAGAATATTCATGAAAGATCTTGAAAATTGAGAAACATTCTTGAACATTCCAAATCATTCTGGAATGTTATAAAACGTTCTTTTTTTTACTTCTAGGATTATTATCGAAATGTCTGAGACATTTTAGCAAATTTTAGAAAATTTTAATACAGCACTTCGACTCTTTGATTTACTAAGAGAAAATCAAAACATTTCAACTTCATTAGTAGAAAAAAATATGCTAATAAAGGTAGATGAATCTTATCAAACATTTTTGCCACCTACTTCCAAGCCAAGATCCAAGACCAAAGTCCCATATTATTGAGGAGAGCCTTTGGGATATTTATCATTGCAACCGCGAGTGGGTGGAAGTAGGTGGTTATGGAGAAAAGTTAAGGTTAAGATTAACAAAAGTCCCCGTCTTGATTCTTGATTGATATACCTATTTATCCATATCTGTGTTTCTGTTATACACAGATGCGTAAATATGTGATCTGCAAGAATAAAATTTCTCCCATGCGCACTACTTACAAGTAACTGCTTAACTCTAAACGTTACAAATAAAATTTTTTCTATTGTACTAATGTGTACAATTTCAACATATTATAACTATTTGGAAATAATTCTAAAAATACTCGCATACCAAAGATAAGACCTACAGATATGTATGTATTTAAGAAAACATCACGAAGTAAGTAGTAAATGATCACGAAAACTTAAAAACATTTTCCTACCACTCATCCTCAGCATTTAAATAGACGATCGGTCAAGTTCAATTCATCCATAAACATTTGTACAAAACGAAGATTAGATATCTAGAATACATATGTTTACATGTATTTAGTATACTACAGCTTTTATGTTAACCACAGACAGAAGTTTTGATTAATAATAAAACCAATTTACATGATGGAACTTTCAAACGAGATCGCCGACAAAAAATTCACTATTTGCAATAGAAACTTTGGTCTAAATATTGAGCATTTAGCCACAGATATAGACTTCCATACAAATTAACACGTCCATCCCATCTATAGCACGTCTTTCAAAGAAATGATTGTGTTCTAGTAGACACTTTAAAAGGCTCTTAAACTGTAACAATGAAATCATTTTAGTGCAACCGTTAAATAATTGCCGAGTCTTGCCAACACTAACATGTTCCGAAAGTTTAACAAAGGCTAATGTTAAATTTAGACATGGAAGTGAGCCTACACTTCTACATGGTCACACAATTTCTCTCTCTGGAACGATAACTCTTGAACAATTGTAGTGAAGTTTAATCACTTTGTAAAATAAAACTTTATTAACAATATCTGTATATTATGAATAATAAATAGACAAGTGTTCTAGAAAATTCAATACAGTATACCTAATAAAAATTGTGCTATTTATGTAGGTATATACAAAGAAATTCTCTGAATTACGTCCACTAATAACTAACTAACTGTAATAAAGTAAAACGTGTAACGAACAAAGAATCCAATTAACTTAAAAAGCTGTTAGAGTCGGTTACTAGTTTTCTACAGATTTCTATCATCTTCTCGGGGCTCTTTACATACATCTCGTCGAACAGAACATGTAAGGCACAATTTCGTCTTCTTTTTTAACGGCAATTTAAAACGTATTAGGTTATTACAACGGATCTTTCGTAAAAAACGATTTGAAACGCCACGCAGCGTTCTTTATTTAATGGTTGCGTCTAATGATTGCTTCGGACTAAACTAATACATACCGCGTCACTAAGTTTATATTAATTTCCTTTCCCAGAACTGGACTTCTTCGATTTATATCGTTAATCTAAGTTAAATCAATATTTTTCTAGAAAGTATGATGGTTAAGAAAAAACAATATAATGAAGTTTGGAAGTAGCTGAAGATATCATTTTAATTATATTACTCCTTAATCATTTGCTGTTAAGTGTAAGTAATATACAGAGTGAACCACTGAAAATGAGGAAGAGAGTTCTTCATACACAAGAGTTGAAATTTCGGAAAATCTCTTGAACAGGTCAAATTAGTTGTAGAGAGCGACATCTTTATATTTTTTTTACTTTTTGACAAATTTGAAATTTGATTTAAAATTCTCTTATCATATTACGTTTATTAACATCACACTAATATTATAAAGGCGAAAGTTGGAGCGATTTTAATAAAATTTGGTATGGAGTTAGCTGACACCCTGGATTAACACATAGGCTACGTTTTACTGCGGGAAAATATCTTATTCCCATGGGAAAATCGTGAAAATGAATTTGCGGAATATTATCTATAAATCCAAAGTAACTCTGTCTGTCTGTGTGTTACTCAATCACGCCCAAACTACTAAACCGATTTAAATGAAATTTGGTACAGAGATAGTCTAGAGTTTGAGAAAGGACATAGGCTACTTTTTAATGCGAAAAAAGGGTTGTAAGGGGTTGTAATAGGAAAGTTTGTGCGGAAATTCCGTAATTTTTAAAGATTTTCGGGCCTTTGATTAGATATAAATAAATACCACATTCAATGTTTGTAAAAATTTTACCCTAAAGGGGATAAAATTAGCCGATGAAAGTTTTTGTGTAATGACGTCGTCCAAAAAGGTTACGGCCCAGAAAATTAAAATATTAAGTGTAAAAAGTTATAGAGGTTTTGTTTATTTGGATCAATAAAAGTAGTTGAATACTAAGCTATATAAACTATTTTAAACTATAATTAAACTATATTAATCTATAATATTATAAATGCGAAAGTAACTCTGTCTGTCTGTGTGTTACGCAATCACGCCCAAACTACTGAACCGATTTAAATGAGAATTTGGTACAGAGATAGATAAGTAGATGTAAAGCTAGAGGCTTGAAACTTATTTTTTAGGCTTTTGATTAGATATAAATACGACATTTAAAGTTTGTAAAAATTTTACCCTAAAGGGGGCAAAAATAACGAATGAAAGTGTTTGTGTAATGACGTCGGCAAAAAGGCTTACGGTCCAGAAAATAAAAATATAGAAGAAAAAAATTTTAAATGCTGCCGAAAGTTACTATATCACGAGGACGAAGTCGCGGGCATAGCTAGTATTATCTAAATAAGTATCAGTCAACTACCCTATTCTAGCGTTAATTTGGTAGGAAAAAGTTTGAAATCTCATTAACCAAGTGCAAGACTGTAAGAATTTCCCTTTTCCGGATCCAAGTCCCCTTGAAATCTACCATAGTTAATGGACGGGACGAAAGCCACACAATTGTTCAGTCGACAGATTTTTAATTTACACGTGCCGTTGGTGCCGGTACAAAAAAAAACGAGCTTTGGCGTCTAACGCTCGGGTTGCCACTGATCACGCGAAACAGGACCATTCAAATGCAGATTTCCGTCGTGTGCGGGACCGCATCGCATGACGGGGACAATTCGGCCGGGTGCACCGTCCCAAGTCATCTTCTTTCGATTTCGACACGATGCGTCGGTAGTAATTTGCACGGGTCGAATTGGAATGGTAATAATCCAGTCAGTCAGTCGTACCTACGTCCCGTTCGTGCTTTGCTCGCTCCCGACGATCGATAGGGAGAAGCAAGCGGCGGTCGTCATGGCGACATCCGCATGCATCCCACGTATCGAGAGCGTCGAGAAGGCACTTTGTTTTAGCAATTAACCGAACTGATACTCGGTTATGCAAATGCCTATTTGAAGAACGAAAGTGTTGGACACTTACGATATTACCGCGGATATGACCTATAAATCATGTACCATCTGTTTATCAGGAAGCGGTGCGCATCTTTATCCTAAACATTGTTTCAATTTAAGACTTTGTAACAAACACACTGTGCTTCGGCAGATAAATTATTCGGAAACCAAAATTAAAAGTTGCAGGAGATCTAAATTAACTACGTCATTTCGTATCGTACGGAGCGACTTATACTTCTTTAAGCAGCTAGGGAGACGATCAGACTAAATAGCTCACACCTAAACGTCAAGGGTAACAAAGTTACCTTTTTTAAGGACCAAAGAAAGTAAATGGCGCGTGGGCTATTTGGTTTATTCAACACTGACAAAGTTTTTAGTTATCTAGATTAATGCTTTTTTTATCATTTACAAAAATATCCTTAACCTTATCTAATACGGATCTCTTCAGCTATCAAAGAACATCGAACAGTATTTCAACTTTTTATCAATGGAACCTTAAAAAGAATTTTCGGCTTCCCCTATTAGTCCCCTTATTAGTCACAAGTCTGGAGTTTTTATCGCCTAGTATAGTAGGTACTTATTTCACTCCCCTTTCGTTACTTTGTTAGAGCGTTTCAAGGGTTAATAAAGAAACCACCCCTTGCATTTTTGCGACGGTACCAGTGGACGGAAAAGAGAAAAGTTTGCGTGCGAAAATAGCCAGACGAGCTCCCTTTTTATACGCACGTCAGAGGAAGTGATTTTCACAAAAGTTATTGTAATAGTAGGTGACATGCAAGTAGACGGTAAAGCGCCTCCAAACAAAATCATCCAGAGGGTTGACACAAATAAAGTTAGCACCTACACTACATTAGGCTCAGAAAATGTCCTCCTGTTGATATGATACAGTCAACGTTTAAATAACAAGTATCTTATTTTACTGAATCTATAATTTTGTGGAACTTTACCATCGTGTGTGTGTTTCATTCATTACAGCTAATCGGAAAATAAACGTGGGGTAACAAAGGGTAATAACCCCTTTGGCAGCCATTGCCTGCATAATATATAAATAGGTGGGTGTTCCACAGCTATCTCCGAGTCTGCATACATAGCAATAAATACACACGCAAGTCAAAATATTGACCCGTCTGGGTTCGTACGTTACCCGAATAACAATTATGATAGCACGTTGCCATCAGCGTTCGTCATTCTTCCGAAACCGGCGCGCGATTCGTTTCCATCCATTAATTAATTAATACGACCTAAATTCAAACCCCTGCGCTTACATACATTATGAGAATTTATGTTCGGGCAGGTCTTTTTATCAAACCACATACAAACACCATATCACTCGCAAAAGTATAAACTCATTATCAGAAAATTGAAGGAGTACTGTGGAATATTAACTGAATAAAAAACCAAAACACCCAAAATCCACAAAACGTTTAGAAACCTCCTCAGATAGAGACTCATTAATTTTATTTTTTTAATCATATTTCTTATATTGATTAGAAGAATTATGAACACATATTTTGCTTTTTATAGAAGTTTCCCTCATCTCTTTGGATTTGCTATGCTAAAGTTGGTAGGGTAAAAAAGAAAATCTGGATTCATGAATGGAACTGTTAACGGGATCCGCAACACATCAACGATTACGTGGATAAACATATTAAAAGTGTGCACACAGAACGGTGTGTATCGTATAACGAGAACATAACTATGCAAGCATGTTGTACAAACAAACCATTCGTAACAACATGTTTCCAAACAATAAGACGTATGTGAGGTGGAAGTGCATGCAGTTTCCTCGAAATATTATGTTACCTACAAAGGAATGAATAATAATGTTCACGCTGAAGTACTATAAAGCAGAGCCGGCGACGGTTTTTGGCATGTTGTATTGTTTCTGAAACTTTACCTGCCAAAGAATTTTGTAATGAAAGCGGTCGATATTTTCTGGAATAAATTGAACAATGTCTAGTGCCGATACGAACTCCATTGAATGAACATTTACTTCCTGAATAGAATACTCATACATACATATGCATTTCGATATAATCAACGTGAAAATATTTCAAAGGACGATTACAATATGAGAATGAATTGCATGTCATTGTATCCTCAGATTTATGGCCCTTAATAAAAATTTAAGTGAACTTATTATTTATTTCTCAACAATAATGTTCATATTCTATAAACACCTGCAACTGTTTCAATCACTTTTCTACCCTGCAACTTAGGTACTTCTATTTCTTAATATTTAAGCATCTTTCTAAATCAAGACATAAATACGATTATTTTTAATATGATGCCCTACATACGAAACAGAAAGTTAGATCGTGTTTATTTATTGCCACTATTTCTACTTTCTTCATTTTCTTCAAAATCGATTATACCGTTCGGAACTGGCAAATTTCCGGTAAATATTCGTCGTGGACAAACTACGGTGCCATTACATTACGTTTATTTATGATAGTGTTAGTAGTATTTGCGATTTTTTTTCACAACCAGTGCACCGTTCAGTCGTGAATAAATTTTCAAGTTCCAAGCTCGACAGGAAATTGCATTAAGCTCACGTCTTAGCACGGAAACGTGTTCGTGTCTCGAAACGCCACCGCGGAAAACTACGCGACTAAAACTCGCCTCTTCGCCTATTCCTATTTACTGAGATTCGCGATCAAGTGGGATTTACATTTTACACTTTTATGGAAACGATGGAAACAAACTTGAAAACGATGATTAATAAAAATAAAGCGGAAATTATTCCCCATCAACGGAAACTAACCAGAAGATCCACGATCAAAAACGGCTTTGAAAAGAAACAACACGGGATAATTGGGAATTGAACCACTTTCAACAATTTCGGAATGTAATGTAACAGTCTTTCTTAAAAGATAAAAACCACACAAATTTATAATTGTAAAAAACCACGTACGTGAGTGTTCTCTAAGCCGAATTTTTATTAGGGTACCTGTTTGTTCAATATATCCATAGAGGTATTGTACATAGAGTAGGCAAGCCATATGTTCTCGTGTAAGTAGAAGGAAGCGTTACGTCCATAGAAAGAGAAAGAAGACCGCAGTGGTCTTGCATCTCTCTCGTACCTCAACGCTGATTGACCGAGCGTGGTTGTAGCGATGGTGGTAAGGAGGGAGAGCATCCTCGGCCAATCAGTGTTGAGGAACGAGAAAGATGCAAGACCACTGCAATCTTCTATTTCTTTCTGTGGACGTAACGCAGTTGCGGCTAACTTACCTACTCTATGTATAGTATCTCTATGAATATATCCCACTAGATTTTATTTCATCAGATTTCGCTAGCGATAAATCGAAAATATTTATTTACTACTATACAAGGACAATCAACGAATGGAATCATTTATGTTAAATGATTTGCGTTCTTGTTTGATGTTAAATTAAACTTTGAAGTAAGCAAAATACTTTTTCGTGTCCACTCAGATTCCACTTTGGCTAATGGGAAAGTCTAGTGAAATTCAAAGAAGAAATAAAGATAAGAGAAGCTTTAATTCCGATTCCGATCGATCAAACCTTTTTCTAATGTGATTATTCCTTTGTGGAGATAATGTGAAAATGCAGCAACAGTAGCCACAAATATTTTCCAAGACGTAGAAATACGAACACATTTTGTACACTCTTTAAAACCACCTGAAAGGTGACTTATTAGGTGTATTTAATATCAAATGAAAAATTATTTTTCGCAGTGCCGCTGACATTCTTTTCACGGAATTAAACGAGTGCAAAGTGGCTCTTCTTGCGAGAATCGTTTTCTCAGAAAAACTGCCAACTAATTTAGGTGGTCATCGTTTTAAAGAAACGACGATAATGAGGGTAATTAGACGGAGAAGAGGTATACTGGCAAGCAACGGCGACGTCAGTGTATGTTTCAGGAACGCTTAATCACACCACTATGCAGTTTTTTTGCACAATTAAAAACTATCTTCATTGCGAAAAAAGGATCGTTAGCGAGTGTAATTTACTTAGCACAAAATGCACATCCGTGTTTGTTAAGAAATTTCAAAAGGAGACTCTGATGCTTATTATGTGCCTCCCAAAGCTAATAAAACGGCTACAAAAAAAAAACATGCTAGAATTGCTTATTCAAAACATTAGAGAAGCCATTTGAATATATAAGACCCAAGAAATTGTTTGCACATGAGAATTTTACATAACACACACTTATGTAAAATTTACTATGTATTATCTTGTATCTTCTCGCTTTATCGCTTGATTAAATCTAATAGTTAAAAATTGTATCTTTTCTAATCTAATGAAGATAAAAGGGAAACTTTCTTAAAAAAGTTACGGAAGGCAAAGACAATAATTAAAAATTGGAAAAGGTCTTACCCCTCATAACCACAACACTTTTAAAAAAACGCGGACACGTGTTTCGCTCACTTACGAGTCGTGAGCATCTTCAACGCAAGACTAAATTTTGATTACCAAGGAGCCTTAAATTTATATGTAATTTTAAAAGGGTAAGGGCGGGGGAAGGATTTTAAGGAAACGTGAATACGTTCAATGCCATAACCAAAAACTAAGAAAACCCAACATCGGATCGTAGTTAAACGTTTTTGATTTATGTATGCTTCGACAAACACGTGCAGGGAATGTATGGTTTAGGGGAGCAATTAGGAACTAACTAAAAAATAGATTTAACTAATGTAAAACTAAGTCTTTTGCAAAAGCTGAAACAAACTAGAATTTGGAATAGGACCGAGATCTGAATTCATTAGATGTCCTTTATTTTTATGAATGTGTAAACTTTCTTGTGCATCGAGTTCAGTTTTGCAAGAGACTTCTTTTATAAGTTTTAAACAATTGGCTATAGGTGGTTTGTGTTATAAATATGTTGGGCTACACTTGATTTTTCTATGTGTTTAAGTCTAAAATTAGCAATATGCTCTTTATATCTTGTAACAATAGCTCTTTTTGTCTGCCCAATATATTTTAGTTCACACGCCTCGCAACTAATTTCATAAATTCCAGACTTTTGTGTATTGTCGATCTTATCTTTCGTGTTACCTAAGAAATTTTTAAGGCTATTATTAGTTTTAAAAATTCGTGTAAAACCGAATTCTTTAAAAATCTTATTAATAAGTAATAAGTGGTATTAATAAGATTTTTAAAGAATTCGGTTTTACACGAATTTTTAAAACTAATAATAGCCTTAAAAATTTCTTAGGTAACACGAAAGATAAGATCGACAATACACAAAAGTCTGGAATTTATGAAATTAGTTGCGAGGCGTGTGAACTAAAATATATTGGGCAGACAAAAAGAGCTATTGTTACAAGATATAAAGAGCATATTGCTAATTTTAGACTTAAACACATAGAAAAATCAAGTGTAGCCCAACATATTTATAACACAAACCACCCTATAGGCCCTAATTGTTTAAAACTTATAAAAGAAGTCTCTTGCAAAACTGAACTCGATGCACAAGAAAGTTTACACATTCATAAAAATAAAGGACATCTAATGAATTCAGATCTCGGTCCTATTCCAAATTCTAGTTTGTTTCAGCTTTTGCAAAAGACTTAGTTTTACATTAGTTAAATCTATTTTTTAGTTAGTTCCTAATTGCTCCCCTAAACCATACATTCCCTGCACGTGTTTGTCGAAGCATACATAAATCAAAAACGTTTAACTACGATCCGATGTTGGGTTTTCTTAGTTTTTGGTTATGGCATTGAACGTATTCACGTTTCCTTAAAATCCTTCCCCCGCCCTTACCCTTTTAAAATTACATATAAATTTAAGGCTCCTTGGTAATCAAAATTTAGTCTTGCGTTGAAGATGCTCACGACTCGTAAGTGAGCGAAACACGTGTCCGCGTTTTTTTAAAAGTGTTGTGGTTATGAGGGGTAAGACCTTTTCCAATTTTTAATTATTTGGTTTTCCACAGTCTCCTTTATATTTATTTTAGGCAAAGACAAAACGAACTATTTTTAATTAATGTTGGAGTACCTCAAAATTTATTTACTGTTTTTGCAATGAAAATCTTTATTGTATAGTTTTGTACTTATTTGAAACGTTTTATACATATGGAAATCATTTCAATGATTGTTGATTTTGACACGTTCCCTACTCGTTCGCTCCAAATACGCGATAATTTCTCATTTTCCACGTAATTTATCTCCTTCAGTAATCGTGCGCAGCGAACTAAACCCTCGTCAGTCACACGTTTTCGGATTAACATGGCCGATTTTCATTTTAATCAGTCGAAATATTAAGGCAAACGAGCGGAGACAACGCTAGAAAGTGTCACGTGGAGATTTTGAATGATGCAGCAAACAGGAATCTGATAAATGTATGTATGTACGTACGCGCGACACAAAATTACAAAGTCAAATTCGAAACGAACTCGTCTGCCATGAAGTTACTGCTGTTTGTAGGTAGGCAATGTATGTAGTTGGCGGGTCGTTGTCAGGGGAACAAGCTTTGGACACTGGCTGGTGCTTTCGACCTTTTTATTGGCAATGCATAAATCGGGTTTTTTAGCACAACCCACGAGGCGCCTCATCTCTTAAATGCCAAATAAAAAAATTTAAACTTAAATCACTCCACAAATTCTATACTTCACCCTTGAAAAACCCACAAATTTAATTACAAAAAAGGTTTCTTTACGAATATTTTCCAAACTCCCAAAGATGTAACGCTGCTATTCATTTCAGTTAAAAAGTGTACAGGTCCACAAGGATAAAGTTGCCTTATGTGTACGAACATACAGAACAAGTTTTGGGAGCTAAAGGACACAACGCACTCGAACATCCTAAAACTAAGATTAATTTGGCAGGTTATTTCAGTTTTTACTCGCTTCTTTAAGATTCTAATATTTATACTATCATTTTGATAAATAGCAGCATAGTAAAAGGAAAATCAAGCCGAGGTCACTTTAACTTCTTTATGATAAAAACATAGACAAATAATTTCACGTATACGCAGTCTAAAAATTTAATCTAAAAATCCATAGATTACTATTACTTCTTTAAAACTACCCGGCAGAATTACACCCCTTAAAAAAATACTGACATTAATCGTATTAATAAATTCCGGATCTAATTTTAATACTGTCCGCAAAAACGACTGGAAAACTCACCTCTTCAGCGACCTCTTTCACTTCTCCATTTTTTTCGCTTTCCTTATTCTGTTTCGGCTTCTCTTTCCTCGAGAAGGAAATACTCCTAAACGACCACTTTTTCTTTTTCGTTTTTTCTTTGTTCTTTTTACTGCTATCGCCATTTTCTTCCACTTTATCTGTAGACTCGTTAGATTTTTCTTCGGGGGTGGTTACTTCGTTAGTTTGTTCTCCTGTGTGATTAGTGGCATCTCCTGCTTCTGGCGCTGTTGCTTCTTCGGCTTCTGTCGCAATACCATTTTCACCACCTGACGATTCTTTTGATTCTTTCTGCTCAGATTCTTTGGCCGTTTCTTCTTTATCCTGAAACAACGGAAACAATCCTAAGATTAAGTGGATAATGGAATTTTTCCTTTCGAAAAAAACAAGTTATTAATGACAATTTTAATGTACTGCAGCTTTAATTTATAAAATCAATTTAAAAAAATAGAGCATCAGTCTTAAAAAGAACAGACATCATACATTGATTTTACGAATAACCTAATTATTAATTGTTTTACACTCATGGCAACAAAAATGTACTTACGTATGTATTATACACCATATGTAAGTATTTAATCTTATCTACAAAATGTAGACGTTGACCTCTTAAAGAAGGAAATAACAATAGAACACATACTAATAAGAATATAATGCACAATATGCAGTCATGCAAGCAAACTCTTTGAGAAAAGCCCTTATCAATACAAATCCAAGCTTTAAACCTCAAACTCTTCCTTAAAACACCAACGAACTACATCTAGATGCTTGAATTAAACCCAAAAAGAGCTTCAACCACTTAAAAAGTCTCTTTTACTATCTATAAATTTTATACTACTGATTATGAAGTCAAATAAGGTTTTATTAAATTGATATTATTATATGTAGTGTACGTAATATAATAATTAAAATTTTTTTATTTTATACTAGATATATATATAATAGGTAAGTATATGATGATGTTAATATAGCAACGTAGTAAATAAATCCATTACTTCTCAATGATGACGATAAATAATAATCATTCCATCATATAAGTACGTTTTTTACAGCCCAAAGTGTTGGGTAACCCATTTAAGTTGGTCGCGCGCCTTACTATTGTTTCCAACAACTCAATCCAAAGGACACGTGCCCCTGACCCTGAGACATCCTTAACAACTTCCGTCGCCACTGCCAAACAACCATAAATCCATCCACCCACCCAACCAAACAACCAACCATCCGTCCATCCACATAGGATCATCACATAATCAACTCGGTCGCACTATATAATCAGTCGAAGAAGTGACCCTTACGACCTTCTACACGGACATCAACCCCATCCTCCCTGATTACAATAGACGACGTCGCTTCATCATCGCCGTCGTCATTGTCCACTATTAATTACAATCACGATCACTCGTGCGTGAGATGAGACACAACAATACGCGGGCATCAACGTTCATATAAGCTGACCACCGTACGTAAATATATGTAAATATGCGTGTCTATACGTAATTAGAAAGATGAAAGTCACAAGGGAATTTAATTAATGCTGACTATTTTTTTGGAAAATTTTAATTTCTTTTTTCAATGATTCAGGAAAGGGTGTACCTACCTAGACGTATAAAATTGAGTTTGGTAGCCAGCGAGTTTCACAGTAAATTTTTAAAAACATAATTAGCATTCAAATTGAAGTTCCCACAAAGCGATTTAAAGCCCTGATAATAAGATTTTATCATACATATTTTTTCCTGATATTTCAAATTTTGTCGTGTTTATTTTTTTTTTTTATGGTAATATGCAAGTAGGTCATATATTATTTTTCAACATTAATTAAGAATAAGTTTTAATAAAATAATTTATTCATGACCTCAAATTTACTTTACTATTATTTATTCTATATTAAAAATATACGTGTAAGGTATAGGACAGTAATGAAAATAAAAAAAAAGTCGAAAATTAGCACGATTGAATTTATCTTATTATATTTTTCAAAATTCCCAAATAATTCCCAGATTTTCTTGTCTACCTCCATCTTGATTATCTGGTACATGAATGTGTCAGCTTTTTGGAAAAAAAAACACATCAAATCAGTAGATGTCGATATGGCGTGCTGATTGATGAGTTAATTCGTATGTTCAAAATTCCGATTTCTAACTTAGGACATAATAATGTTGTATTTGCTATTTATTGTAAGAACATTAATTCAGTCCATCACTATTTTTTTTTGTATTTTTCAAATATCAGAAAAAAAGTTAATGAAAATGCAAATTTTTGAGTTTCTTCATAGGAAGTTTACAGCGTAGATATAGGTATGTGTTTGTTGAGGATGTTATTGCTGGGAATTTTAAGACTAGCACATTACTATGTGGGGCAGGTCTCGTAAAAAAACACCCGATGACAATCTCTACCAATAAAATGGCCACAACAACAAAAATAGTACCAGTGGTACTCAACTGAATAACAATGATCTTTCAGATGACTCTTATTACGTGAGCAAAACAACCATATGGTATGGTACATTATAAAATTTGAAACGTTTTAAATTCAATAGGTTCTTTTCTTTACCTTCATTTTGTTCGAAACTAATAATTTTGAAATATTACGTTAATCAAAATTTTTAACTGAATTCAAAAAAATTTTTTTTGCAGTTTTGATGTATACTGTACACATAGTGGTTTATTTTGACAAGTGCTAAACTACTACATCGGTTTGTTTTATTAAGAAGGTTTTGGGCGGCTAGCTGTGAAACGAAAAAAGTTGTTTTAAGATCTTCGATTCGCTCTGGTTTCTCAATATTACTTACGCTGGTTCTTGTCTATTCGCAATAAACGCAGAATAATTAAAACAAAATTTACAACGCTCGCTCAAACAGAAATGCTGAATATAGAAACGTAAAAATATTTAAAGGAACTTTTCACAACCAATCACTACGCATTTTTTGAATTGAAACATAGGAATCATTTTATGGGAATAATTCTTCAATTAGTATTAATGCTTTAAAAAGCTTTTTATTTTTACAAACAGCTTATTATCCAGCTATACAATTTAAAATTCACAAGTTTCTTTATACTTGTAGATTATAAAACAAAAAAAAAAAAAAAAAAGGAAGTGTACAATTAAAAATTTGTAATACTTCATCACACTAATATTATAAAGGCGAAAGTTTGTGAGTGTGTATGTTTGTTACTTCTTTACGTCTAAACGGCTGGAGCGATTTTAATAAAATTTGGTATGGAGTTAGCTAACACCCTGTATTAACACAAAGGCTACGTTTTACTGCGGGAAAATATCTTATTCCTATGGGAAAATCGATGAAAATGAATTCGCGGAATATTATAAATGCGAAAGTAACTCTTTTCTGTATGCTACACAATCTCGCCTAAAATTTACTGAACCGATAAATGAAATTTGGCACAGAGATAGTCTAGAGCCCGAGAAAGGACATAGGCTACTTTTTAATGCGAAAAAAAAGGTTGTAAGGGGTTGTAATAGGAAAGTTTATGCGGAAATTCCGTAATTTTTAAAAATAGAAGCTTGAAACTTATTTTTTAGGCTTTTAATTAGATATAAATAAATACGACATTCAATGTTTGTAAAAATTTTAACCTAAAGGGGATAAAATTAGTCGATGAAAGTTTTTGTGTAATGACGTCGTCCAAAAGGCTAACGGCCCAGAAAATTAAAATATTAAGTGTAAAAAGTTATAGGCAGAGGTTTTGTTTATTTGGATCAATAAAAGTAGTGGAATACTAAGCTATATAAACTATTTAAAACTATAATTAAACTATATTAATCTATAATATTATTATAAATGCGAAAGTCGGACGAAGTCGCGAGCATAGCTAGTACTAAATAAAATTATAAACAGGGACAGTTTAAAACGTTTTTCATTAAATTTTCCACTTGTCTTCTCTGTTGCCCCACACCTCTAACTTATTACCTTACATACTATATCAAACCATTGGTTAGTACATCGCCATCTACTTACATTAACTGATAACTGTGAACAAGGTTGAAAAATTAAATCTATGAAACAAAAAGTTTAAAATGTTTAAAACATGTGTTCAAGTGTTTTAAACATTTCTTTGTTTTCGTATATTTTGAACCAATGTATTAAACGTTTTAAACTTGTTTTACAAGATCATTTTTTTTATAATGTGACTATAACTATTTAACTAACTCCTTGTTAAGACTGTTCGCCTTTATACAGGTAAGGTAAAGTGTCCACTGAACGTATAACAAATTCCTTGTCGGCATTTTTTAAAATTTCTTTCAACCACGACTATCTGAGAATATTTCCTACGTCTCTGTAAACTGCTTAAAACTAACTGAATTTTTTAACGCTTTTGAACAAAACTTAATACCTCCAAAAAGCTTTACATTGCATAATTGGACTCGTTTTCTGTGATTTTTATTTTTAGACTGTGTTTTAAGCATGCCAACCCTGACTGTGGCACTTAATTGAAAAGTGTTTTCAATTTCTTTCCATATCTTGTTCATCAAGAATTCAATACGCAGTTTACACTGTAGTTTATTTAAAATTTAAATACACAAAAGCTATTTTTTATTGGAATTAAATTTTGCTAGATGTGAATGCACTTTCGTAAAAAACACATGTTTGTTATCGTTTTTTTATTCTAGATTGTAACAGCTGACACAACAATTTAATTTCTGCCGGTCTGAATAGAAGGTTATTATACTTTTAACTAGAAACATCCCGCCCGCATTTATATTTATGAAAATAAAGGAAGGCGAATGCTTCCATAATTTGTGCAACACAAGTTTAAATTAAGAAAGGCTTAAGCAACTAAACAATTTTATTTTGGAATTAACAAGCAGGTGAAATTGTTTCTTAAATACGTAACTCTTTTTGGTTCTTTAACAAATTGTTCTACAGTCGTACAGTCTATGCGGTCGTATTGGTTAATAACCACCATTGTATGACAACTAATTGAAATGTAAACTAAGGCAAAATAGGGTTCTAAACTAGAACAAGTACATGCGGTACAAGTATCAATTACGATTAACGACCAAAAGAAAACGAAAACTTGTTACGGATTATTCATATAAAGTATATTATGTTACAGAAATTTTTATTCATTCACCTTTCATATTACGAAAGAGGTAAAGCAATTTAACTAATATAGGATTAGTAAAAATAATTTTGGGACCCTTTAGGTACTATAAACAAATTTTTATTTTAGAAAGTAAACGTAAAAATTATGGGCGCTACATACATGTGGTTGAAGTACACAAAATTTCATTCATTATCGATCAAAGTTACCATTTTATAAATTTGGTCGAAAACACTTTTGAATGAAATTCTATTTACAGCAGATGTTTCCAGATGTGCCCGTTTTTGTCTTATTTTCTGTGTTACTTCAATTTGTTTGTACGAAAACATTTTGATCTGATCTCGAAAACAACAAACAGTGGGTTCGAAACGGAACCTATGAGCTTCAGCATTGTACAAGAGAAGCCACATAAAGCAAACAAGCACCCCGAACACAGCTGTTCGATATGCATTTTAACGGAGCAACACACACAAATTCACCCATACTCATTTTGATATACCTACAAATGTACGAGTATAAATATAAGCCCTTTGGTTCGTGGTTGACTGAACAATTATTTATTCTGTCAACATTACTTCAATCGAAAATACCAGAGAAATTAGGAAAATTAACAACCCCAACTAAAAATGTTATGGTCATAGAAAAGGTAAATTTTAACCTTTACGGACATTTCGTTAATAGAAAAAAAATTAAAGCTGGTTTGGGGGTGGGTGATAAAGTGATTTATTAAAATAAAACCTACACCAACGTTTCGCCTACGGTTTGAGGCTTTTCCAAGGCTTCAAATCATAATTATTTATTCAGCGTATTACAAATTTTACTAAACTAACTATATCTTATTAGGTTTTTAGGGTCGCAATGTTACATTTAATTATGGTTTGCAGTCTTGAAAAAGCCTTTAACCCGAACCGAAATGTTTGTGAAGAATTTATTCTAATACAGTAGACTTCCGATTATCCGGATCCCGATTAACCGGAACGCTGCATTATCCGGAATGATATCGATTTTTAAATCCACCGTTTTATCCGGAACTGGAGTGATGCGGCTCCCGTTTATCCGGAATTTTCCTAAACTAAACTGTCTACTAGTACATTTGGTTAGTCCAAATGGTCAAAAGAATGTGCCTCGGTATACAACACCCTCTGAAGGACATCTTTCAGATTGTGTTGCTCGGTGCCGCCCTACTGGACCGTACCCGACCCGTTAGTTGATAACGGCATATTTTATGTCTATTTATGTTAGGCACAAGTGCAACACATGCGGCCGAAATCTTTTATATTTTTAATTGACCATAGAAACTATGTCTTCTGCTGATTTTGCTGTTGCTAGAAAGCTAGTGGCTAGGTAAAGAGCTTAGTGCAGGGCTGCAAGTTGCACAGATTATTTACATGTGTAATAATAAATGTTCTTAAATAAGGTCTCATAGTTTCCGTCTCCCGATTCCGATTATCCGGAAAATTCGGTCATCCGGAATAGGTCCGGTCCACATTATTTCGGATAATCGGGAGTCTACTGTAAATCAGTTTATCATCTCTAATCAGCTTTAATGATTTTCTTTCATTAATTATTAACAGAAAGAATTTGATTATATTACAATTCCAAGAGCGATGATTTCGATAATAATCTACAAAATAAAATGCCATTTCAATTCGCTTTCGGATAAAATGTTTCAGTCAGATTATTTGGACCGTAGATATTGTATTTGCACAATTTGATGGTGTTTGCAATTTTGCATTGACTTAGATTATTCAAATGGAACGTAAAAGTTTTTGTATATTTTCGAAATCGAAACTGAATACAACTATTTGTTTTCATAACCAAAATTTCTAAAAAAACAAAATCATTTGACATTCAAAGGTCTCAAAATTCTTTATACAGATTTTAAATGGAAAATCTTCAAATAAATTGGTCCTAAACATTATTTTCTTTTTTAATTTATTAACTTTGTAAAAATGAAATTATGGCAAGGATAAGCTTTCAGGAAGTTTCCTTAAAATTTACTGGAACTTGTGTAACAGCCAAAATGAACATTAAACAGCGTAGCGTGTAATAGTCAAAAGTTGACTTTCTTTTTGTTAACAGAAACTAAATTCTACATAATAAAAAACAATGTTAGATCATTAAAGTAAGTATGTTATTTGCAGAAGCTTCATATATATTTATTACCCGACAAATCCAGCTTGGGTATTCGTTAATTGTGTTCGATAGATGATATCAGATATAAATTAATTGAATATCGTATAGTACTTATATCGACTGTAAACAATTAATTCAATTTCTCTACCCGCATGGGTAACGATTAATCAATTAAAACACCCTTGGACATTGTAGTTACTGTACAGTACATATACCAATTGGGAAAAATTTTTGTGCAAAGCCTGCATGTAATGAAAAAAACTTGCGACAAATAAAGAGCAACGAAAATAAGCTAGATGAGGCAGATTTTTAAAGAAAACATTAAAATGTTTGAGACATATGTGATATACATATACAGGGTTTTTCAAGTTGTTTCCAATTTTATGTAATAATTCAAAATTATTCCAAAATTTTCAAATAAAATAGGAAGTATCCATATAGATCGAAAGAGGATAAAAAAAGGAATCGATTGAAAAAATAAAAAATAGTAGGTGCCATTTGAAAAAACGAGGTAATTCGTGTTTGAAGTTTTCAATTTTAGAATTTTATTTTGAACGCCCTGTATTAATTATTTAATTCAATTTTGTCAAGGCGTTAGCACTAATATTCAGCTATTACTAGTAAAAATTTCAACACTCTAAGTCGTATTTTGTGGAAGTTATGATCTTTTATAAGTTGGGTTGCAGTAGCGATTTTTTTTCTATAAATTAAATTAACTCAGAAACCGATCGTCATAGGTGTACAAGTTGGTTATCAAACTTACCTTAGAATTACACGTTTTATTCGAATTCAGCATAAAAAATATACCATTCCATTTAAAATAACAAAGTTGGTGTCGACTTCCGGTATAACCGGATGTAAATCAACTTTAAAATATTTTTAAAAGAAGCGGCATAAACAATAACTAAATGAGCCCAAGTTTCGAAATTGAATTCCTTCTACTAATTCATATACTTCTTTAAAAGCCCATCAACTTGAAAAACCCTGTATAATGTTCATATAAAAAATCTGACGATGTTTTCCTTTCTGCTAAGACCTAAAAAATACTCCGTAAAAAATTCCAGGACAAGCTTATTAAATTACCGGACTAAGGACACAGAAAACAAATTGCGAGACATTTCTGGACGTCCAACGTCAACCTTTAAGGTAGAGAAAAGGGAAAGCAACTTGTTTTTTAATTACAAAATTTTTTACGTATCCCAGGTTTACATTACTTCTACTGGTTTTTTTTTGCATTCTCTCTTGAATATTTCATTTGTTTACTCGGATGAATTCTAATTAGTATAAACTATCGCTTTTATAGTAGGAAATATTTTTTTAAATAAATAAAAACTTGTGTGAGTACGGTACTATCAATTCAATCAAATATATATATTATCAAAGTCTCTCTTTCTTATAACGTTCACAACTGTCAACGTCTTGATGAAAGTGACGTTTCGGTAAAAAAAGAAAAACAAATTTTGACTAAAACTCATTCATGGATTATCCCTTCGGCTGTTATGTGCCTGTTCAACAAGTAAGTACCTATGTAGTACTTACTAACTTACAAAAGCATATATGAAGACGAAGACGACATTATGTATGTTGGTTCTTAAAATAAAACCAAAAAGACGACGGATTAATTTCAGGTAAAGCCAGGGAGCTGTGTAGCTCTTAACTCGAATGAAAAACATTCTCTTCATCATTAACAGTGAACGCACTTAACAACTTATTATTACTGCTACATAGATCATTCACATGACAATAAATTGTCTGAGAGAAAATTAATAGGTGCTTGGGATATCGATTATTATTAAGGAAGAACTACATCATCTTACATATTATGCATCTGTTCTTTAATTAAAATTGAATCATTTTTTATTTAATTACAATTCGTTTCAAATTCAGTCAAAAGACAAAGTTTGTAAAGATGTTTTGATGACAAATGACCACAGAAACTCAAAATCGTACATTATTAAGGGATTCCCCTAGAAAATTTACTTATTAAATATTTTCTTCGAGTTATCAAGTAAAAATTACATGTTGATTCTAAAGCCAACCAATTTCATTCGTCTTATCAAAAAAATTCAACTTAACGAAGTTCAGGCCATCGAAGTTTGGCTATATATAAATTTTTTTGTTTTAATGATCGATAACAAATCGGTGAAATTTTTGTGTGATCTCTCAAACTAGTTTTAAACTGAAGTTAAGGAATCTTTGAAATTCATTTAAAAAGACAAATAATAAAATACCGAGAATCAGAAATACTTATTGCTATTTATAATATTTACTATCTATCGAATAAAAATATGCAACAAAATATAACATTTTTAATCACGTATAACTTGACTTTGTGGTTTTTTAAGGTTCTGAACATACCACAAAACCTAGATATCACACTCCACCTTACTTTCCGAATTAAACCAATTTCGAACGCTTCCACTAAACTAATTAAAAGACGTACTTTAAACTGTTTAGGTAAAATGCAATATACACAAAACAGCCAGCAAAAAAATGACAATTATCTGGTATCATGGTCTGTTGCCTACATTTGAAGCCAATCATCAATTTTATTGTGGAAACATCTGCTCTCTAATGACTAATAAAACTGACTTTATTACCTCATTTTTCAGCCAGTAATTTTCGAAATGGACTATAAGTGAAAAATGTTTGTTACAGTAAACATATCTATAGAGGGATTTTCAAGTTGATGGGCTATTAGAAGTATATGAATTAGTAGAAGGAATTCAATTCTGAAACTTGGGCTCATTTGGTTATTCTTTATGCCGCTTCTTTTAAAAATATTTTAAAGTTCGATTTACATCCGGTTATACCGGAAGTCGATACCAACTTTGTTATTTTAAATGGAATGGTATATTTTTTACGCTGAATTCGAATAAAACGTGTAATTCTAAGGTAAGTTTGATAAGCAACTTGTACACCTATGACGATCAGTTTCTAAGTTAATTTAATTTATAGAAAAAAAATCGCTACCGCAACCCAAATTATAAAAAATCATAACTTCCACAAAATACGACTTGAGTGTTGAAATTTTTACTAGTAATATCTGAATATTAGTGTTAACGCCTTGACAAAATTGTTTTAAATAATTTATACAGGGCGTTCAAAATAAAATTCTAAAATTGAAAAACTTCAAACACGAATTACTTCGTTCTTTCAAATGGCACCTACTATTCAAAATTTTCAAATAAAATAGGAAGTATCCATATGGATCGAAAGAGGATAAAAAAAGGAATCGATTGAAAAAATAAAAAATAGTAGGTGCCATTTGAAAAAACGAGGTAATTCGTGTTTGAAGTTTTTCAATTTTAGAATTTTATTTTGAACGCCCTGTATAAATTATTTAATTCAATTTTTTCAAGGCGTTAGCACTAATATTTAGCTATTACTGGTAAAAATTTCAACACTCTTAGTCGTATTTTGTGGAAGTTATGATTTTTTATAATTTGGGTTGCGGTAGCGATTTTTTTTCTATAAATTAAATTAACTCAGAAACCGATCGTCATAGGTGTACAAGTTGGTTATCAAACTTACCTTAGAATTACACGTTTTATTCGAATTCAGCGTGAAAAATATACCATTCCATTTAAAATAACAAAGTTGGTATCGACTTCCGGTATAACCGGATGTAAATCGAACTTGAAAATATTTTTAAAAGAAGCGGCATAAACAATAACCAAATGAGCCCAAGTTTCAGAATTTAATTCCTTTTACTAATTCATATACTTCTAACAGCCCATCAACTTGAAAAACCCTGTATATATGTTCTTACATAAAACAATAAAAAAAATACAATACTGCAGTATTATGTATTATAATGTGTAGAGAATCGTGAGGCAATTAGAAGCCCGCAAATATCGTTTTCACATATTACGACCACATTTAACTACGATAATTAATTAATTAATTAATTACAATCATGCACGCACATTTAGTAGTATTTGATAAAACAAGCAGGAAACCGTGTTAAATAATGTATAATGAGAAAGCGTAAAAGGTCATTTTTTTTCAAAATTAAGGTTGGGTTGGCACCTACATGTCAGGGTAGTCGAGAGCACAAGGTTAGGTAGGTTGTGGTGGATAAGAGATTGTCGGGATATACAATGCAACCTTAAGGGGCGGATTATGATAAAAAAATTAATTAGTCGTAAGTATATAGGTAACCAATTAAAATAGAACAGCTGAAAGCAGAGAGTAACTTCTTTAACAAAATTACTGGCTAATAGTGTTTTAAGACAGTTCTCGTTTTACACACTGTAGGTAGGTACATTAATTAATATCTTCATGAACTTATGCAGGTATCCATTCATAATAAATTCTGTGTGAACGCGTGCTGAAGCAGCACGTTTATTCCTGTTTTACTTAATTTCCTCAACAGCAATTTAAAGCGCGTGTCTATGTGTACCTAACTGATTTCAGAAATTAATTATCACGATTCAATTAAACCGTTCAAAACGGTGACGGTGACACATTCCATTATCTCCTCGATAAATTCCACACAGATAAAAAATATGAATGTAAATAAATGTTTGTTAAATACCAACTCATTTCCACTTCTCAGAAGTTCATACTCACCACAATATTCTGAACAAATGTGATTCAACATTCGTGACAAGCTATTAATTAATAAATAATAATTTAGTTGCAGTCAATTGCAAATTTAAGTTATTGTATGCGATGTCTTAAATGGAATAATTTACCTATATAAAAAATCACATATGGAATTGATGTGACCAATTTGATATTACATTGCATTGTTTTAAAATATGTACTTTATTGAATTTATTAGGAAAAATTAATTCCATTAAGTTACATTTCAATTTTCACTAAATACAATTGTAGATATAAAAATGTAACGAGTCAGAGAGATTTTTGTGTAGATAAATTAAAATTTCGGAAAATCGCTCGAATGGGTTAACTTAGCTTTGAAGAGGGGTATTTTTTAATACAGAAACGATGAATATACTATTTCTTTCCTCTTCCAATGCAATTCAACCCTTAAAATTTAAACAGATAAAAGCTACCCTGTGATACGTTATAAGTAAGTTATAACGATTAATTCTCAAAATATGTATTTGACTTCAAATATACTACTTCTCAATTTAACATTAAACAAAAAAACTATTTCTAATAAAAATGAAGAAAAAAACTATAAACCAACTATTGACAAAAAAAATTAATTTGGGCACGATGACGACTAACTTCTATGCAACTGTCTAATATAAATCTTGTTCAAATTTCTGACTTACACTATCAGGCATTTTACATTACAGGTTTACTTCCTGCATTCTGGACATATTATATAAAGTATATTATATATATATATATATATAGTCAAATAATTTGAAAAGAAATCGTTATAACTGTCTTATAGTTTTTGTGATCTATCTTAAAAAAAGGGATTTTTGGAATGATGTACCTATCGCAGGATCAGTATACGCAATTTAAGGGTTAATTTAGTTGCGAAAGAGAAATATGATCACCATTTTTATACTAAAATTCCTAAAAGATGCCACCGTTAAAACCATGTTGATCTATCCAAGGAATTCTCCTAAGTATGAACTTTTCAACACAAAAAGCCCTCTGGTTTATTTTCAATGGTCCACTCTGTATATTTACTCAATTTATATTAATAAAAATATGTAAACAGCAGCAGGCCTACGACAGATTATAAATTTCTTTATAGTTTCTTTAAAACTTTTCAATTTCAATACCGATCGTTTTTAAAATTTACCACTCTTTGATTAGGATATAACCTAACAAAACCTCCAACTCTTGGTAAATTGCAAGACGCAAAAAATAGATTGCCATTTACAATACGTGACAATAGTGAACCAAAAATAAGACCAGCAATAAAGATATATAAGTACTAATTTTAATATAATAATAAGTTGTTTGGTTTGACATTCATATGCAGTTGACATCACTTCCAGATTTATTAAGACTGGAACATATTTTTATATTTTTGTTTTACTTGTATTTTAACATGATTGTAATTTTATAGATTTATTGTAGTTAATATTTACGAAAAAAACAAAAAAAAAATTTAACGAAACATGCACGTTACGTTATAAAAGAATGTAACAGTTTACGAAGTAAGTACCTATTTTAATTAGACACCGTTAGATATTTCTATTTTTGGTTGGGTTTTGAAATTGAAGACTATCACAGCTATTATTAGTTCAACAGTCTGGAGTTGGGCAATAAATCAAGCTTGTTTAAGTCAAAATTATAAAACGGTAATTATGTATGTGAAAACTGCTGATTAGATTTGCATGACAAACAACTACAGAAAAGATTACGATAACGATAAGGGAGACTTCCTTCATATGCTATATGTTTTATTATTTTTTTTACAAATCTGAATCCCCTAATACCTACCCAGAATTAAAAATGATTTTAAAATTTATTATGTGTATTTATATCTAATAATAGATATATTTACACTAAAAATTGCCCCTATTATTCAATGACTGATGTGCCAGCGCATATTCAGCTTCAACCGATGATTTATTACTGAATTTTATCATAATTGTCACAGGAACACATACTTCCGACAGTTACATTGGCAACGCCTTTATTTGCAAAAAAATATCCAAATTTATTAGTACATAAATATATATACTCACATATGTACCGTCATAAATAAGCAAAGTCGTTCTTCTTCTTGGTTCAAGACTAATACCAAAATTCATTACTAATATGAAGAAGGAAGTTTTTATTGCTTTTATTTATATCAAAATAAAAATGTAATAATAATTTTTGCACAAACTAGGTCAGAAGATCCTCCAATCCAAACACTAATTTTACAAGCATTTCAGTATTTATATATAGAAATGTCAATACAAATTGTATATTTTATAAGTACCCAAGGAACTTTCGATTACTACGAAGATTTAAATGTACGCCACTGTATGTATACGAAGACCCTTGTCTTCCAAAAATTAACCTGCCTCGTTTATGAAAACGAATTTTTACATCAACAAAGTTTGAGCAAGGTCTACCTACATGTAGTTGAAATTTAAAGGATTGTTGTGTTAGATTATTACTATAATATAAAGTTTTTACCAATTATTTTAATCAACGTGACGTTCGCCGTTCATCAAAAAATTTTACTGAATTTTTACAGAATCCTTTGACTTCTGATAAATATAAATATTGTTTATTTGTTCGTTACAAAGGATATTTATTAATTTATTTAAATTTTATTATGAAAATAAAATAAATATTTTTGACAATCAAAATTTATCTGGTCCGGGGCTGTTTAGTTTTCGTGACGTAATATTTACAGGGGGGTCACAGAAAGTGTGACAAACCCGGGGGGGAGGGGTTCAATAAAAAGCTCATTTTAGCGTGACGTATTTTATGAACAGCCCTTTAGCAGATTGGACAAATACGTTTTAATAATTAATTAAGGATACCTACAACGATTTAAATACTATGCCATAGTTTTTTGTTTCTATTAAAATATTTTAGGTATTCTTTTTTCGCCACACCATATACAGTGATGAATATTTACTAGAGTGATACTATTAGTTTAAAGGGAGACTTCCCGGGGGCCAAAAATTGGGGTTTTTTTCCTTTTGGTTTTTTGGAAAACGGGGGGTTTCCCAAAATTTTTTTTTTTTCCGGTTCCCCCCTTTTTAATATTCCGGCATCCCCCCCAAAATCCTTTTTTCAAAACTTGGGTCCCTTCCACCCTCCGACCGGACTTTTCCCAACCCTTTTTCTTTTTTGGGAAAAAAAAGCCCCCCGGGTTTTTTGGGTTTTATATCTACAGACCTCTTCGACTGCTTTGCACCCATAATTACACTTTTTACTACTACCGATTAACTGCAAAAAAAAGAAACGCTATTTGAAATACCTAATTCACAAAAAAAACTATATTAATTTAGATTATCACACTATTTCAAGCAAACAAATGTTGTGCTGTAGATACCTTCTGAATTGTATGAAATTTTTAGTACAAGGTTTTGTAAATTAACTGAAAATCCCTAAATCCTCTACTGTAAACAGTACACCACTGACACCAAACACTTTTTACCGTTTCAATAAATACAATAATTTTGGAAAATACACGATAGTCCAGAACAATAAACACTCTTTAGTTTATCAGTTACTCTTTTAAAAGTAAACTTTTCAAAACACCACAGAAAAATAAAATTGAATAAGCAACAAGAGCGTGACGTTCTACGCAGCAGAAGTGTCAAAATGCTTACAGCTTTCTCTGACAGATAATTCAATGTCTCTTGATCTATAGTAATGAGTATTAAATTTTTTTCCCAAGAAACGAGCTATGCCACGTTCGTTCCTCAACAGGGTCAGATAATGTTCTACTGACAAACACACTGTTCGGTGTAGAATTACTTATTCCGTTTATGTAAACAGATGATTAAATTTAATGGTTTGTTAATTTCGATACGACTGAACAACGCTCACATTATAACATTATAAGAATCGGTGATAAGGTACAAGTACATACACAGATATCTGTACATAGGTTGCTTAAAGCTAAAGGCAACAAAAACATTTATTGAGTAGCATCGCCTAATAAAAATACCAATACACCTATATATTGGTCACATTCCTTATATAATACAATTAACCGAGAAGGTTCATAATAATTATTAGGGCTACGTAAATGAGTTGTATGTACATGTATTTTAAATATGGCCTTAAAACTTTTTCACATCACTCGAAGAACGATGATTTTATTGAAAATAATTGATGTAAAAAATCCTTATCTTATATCTAATATATTAAATTCTCATGTCACAATTTTTAGTTACCATACTCCTCAGAATTTTACTCCTCGATTTTTATGAAATTTTATACGCATAGTCAATAGGTATGAGAATCGGAACTATCTATTTTTCATACCCCTAAGATCTGATAAGGGTTGTCCACCACTAACTTTTTATTTTTATTTTTTTATGATTTGGCATTTAAAAATTTATATCACATAATTTTCATCCTTCTACCACCAACCCCCAATTTTTTAATAGCGATATCAGTACTGTAATAATCTTCAACTCTCACATCAGTGGTCGATAACTGATCAATTATTATCAATCGATTAGTCATCCCGCAAGGCGTCTACTGATGTCACTACTCACCCAGCAAACAGCACGGAGTGGGGATGAGAATGAAGCAGATTTTTTAGAATGTTACAGGCAGTTCAAATATATTCTAAGAAGTAAAAGAATGTTTTATATAACATTTCAGAATGATTTAGCAATGTTCAAGAATGTTCTAGAATCTTGAAGATAATTCAAGAATGTTCCAGAGCGTTAAAAAAAGTTAGAGAATGTTCTGAATCATTATGGGATGTTCTGGATAGTTCTAAATTCGCGAATATTCTAGAATGCTCCATTAAACGTGTGATGTATTTTAACCCGAGCAACGCCGGGTATTGTTGCTAGTGAAGTAATAAAATTGTGATTCTCGAGAACTTTTAAAACCTCAGTATATAATATACTTTATTGAAACATTAAGTTATAATATGTACACAATTGCCACATGGTCTCTTTCTCATCCTTTTTTACAGCACATTCCACCCAAATAATTCCTATATTTACTTAAAACTAAAAACAAAAAAAAAAGAAAAAAAAAATTAAAAGACAAAAAAAAACATTTTACCAAGTCTGCAATTCTTATAACCCAAAACGAGAAAAAAAATTCTTCCCACTCTATTTTTTCTTAATAAATCCCCGTTTTTAATTGTCAAAAAATTTTTCCTTTACTCCCATTTCTCTTTTTTCAAGAATTTGTTTTAAAAGGGTCAGACCATCTTCCTTACTTAACTTTTTACATTTCTCCTCTTATATGTTTTCGTCACGTCCCACCAACACATGCTTCTCTTTCAAAAATTCTACATGCTCTGTCTTCGTTCCTCATCCAATACTTACATCCTCTGCTCTCATTCTCTACACTAAACCTTGCGAAAACATTTATATCCTTTTCATTCAAATATTGTGGTGCAAATTCTTCTTGTCAATGTTCACAAAGTACTTTTCTCATATTTTCAACATATTTTGATCTATCTATTCTTTTTTTAAGTTCTCTCCTCTTATAATCATATTACATCTTAAAACTTCACTAACTGCTCTACATTCATACCTAAACTACCCCATTCATTTAATTGCTCTTGACTTAGACCTAGTTTCTCTAAAGCGTCATCCCTTTCCTTATCATATCTACTTCTAATTCCTATATTTAGGATCCTTATTCTCCACACCTCCTTTCTTAGGTCATCATCCCTTAAATTTTCCAGTTTCCTTTCGTATTTAACAACCTCTGTATTTGCCACGTTTTCAATAGACACAATTAAATTAAAACTAAACATTCTAACTAAACGTCTCAAATACGAGTATAATAAATACAATAATGTCGTGTCTCAAAAATTATTATTTGTGCGAATGTTTCATGATCTACATAACAAAAAATGCACTGTACTTCTATTATGGAATATTATTACAGTGCGTAAAATAAAAACATAAAAGTCCATTAAGGCTTTAATAATAACATCCCAATGTAATTAACAGTCGTTTTCTGTGACCTGTTTCATTAAAAATTTAAGGAATTTATTATTGAATAGAAACACGAATTCATGCTGCTGCAGTTCTAGGAAATTCTTTTGTCAATCCTCGTCATTATAACATCACCTTCACCCAATTACGTATTATTAGCGTTATTGATTACAACGCGATTTTTATTTGCAGCATAAATAATTACTCACCGATAAATAAAAAATGACATTAATTTGGTCTTTAGTGCATGTAATAAAATTAATTCATAGGACCGTAAAAATGACTCATAATGAATAACTTGAATAATATTATGTACCTACCATACTTAGTTAAATTATTTCTTTGGGTTTAAAGCAATGTTAGCTGTCTGTTATGAGACCTACAGGCAACAAGATCCTGTTTAAGATAATATAAAAATAATGTTCCAGTGCCATGTTACTGATATGGAGGAGCAGTGATAGGGTCAAAATATGCTGTTCAGAAGAGATAAGGTCAAATATTTTTACTATCTACTACTAAGCGTTTTCCGTTATAGCAATTTACCAAGAAGATTTACACATAGGCGTAGTTTAAACGGAATGTCGCAGGAAAATTATTTTTGTTTACAATTCGTGCAGTAAAATATACAGAGCGACCCAAGAAAGCATTTATTTAAGCGAATTTTTTATTAGAGGAATTCTTTAAACTTTCATTAAACCTGTTTGAGTTGGTTGATTAACAGATATTGTTACATTCACATTTCTGAGGCTATTATAAATTAAAATTATTAATGATCAAATCTTAAAACGTTGCGTATTCCATCAAATAGGGGTGAATAACGACCAAATTGCTTCCGAAACCATACTGTAAATAAATACACAATAATAAGAGTAAATTACGAATAAACAATCATAAAAAAATATTTGCAAGCATAAAAAATTTAGGAAGAAAATAGTCGCAATTTAAAAACCATAAAAACGATTTGTCAGAATATTTTTAAAATTATTATCGTTCAAACACATTATTATTATTTAAAATCAAAGGAAATACTTTCCTATGTACAAATCAACAAGGGGGTAAACTACTTTAACTCAGATATAATTGTTTCAAATTTTTTTGAAGGATTGACCAATAAGTTTAACAACTTTTTTTTAAGAATAATTCTTTCCTTAGCTTAATTTTCTGTCTCTTATTAAAAAGCCATATCTGAAACAGTTTTGAAAAAAAAAATATTTTACATGATTTCCGACAACAATTCTTAATATGTACTTAAGTTTTTTGAAAAATAACTCGAAGATACGTCGTGTTTTTTAATAAAATTGATATGAAGACTACCCTAAAGTGCAACGAAGTTGTAACATAATTATAAATCTACTTGGATGCAAATGGGGTAAAAACCACCCCCAACACGACCTAAGTTTGATCGCAACGTATTTGTAGGACGATTTTTTACATTTTAGTGAAAGGTCGCATTTGCAGCAGTTTTGGAGAAAAAAAGTTTAGCATTGGATAATTATGAACTCGTACATCCTAATATTTGTATTATTATAATTATTGTACAATAAACTTTAAATTGATATTTAATATTAGCTTCATAAGGTGTCAGAAAAGTCATTAGACAGATAAACAAGGAAGTTCCCAAATTTTAACGACTTAACCAAACGGCTCATTTTCCTCTTTATATTTTACGAATAAGCACTTCGAATTTCTGTCAGATACATTATGGTTTCCGGTAGGAAATTGTATTCATACAGTGGTCGATTATTCCGACAAGAATAGAATAAATATAAAGTTGTCTGGATTAGCATTTTATCATCGAACCGGTCGGTCGGTCGGTCGGTCGTCGCAAGCACATTGTCTTTTTTTCACTATATACGTATTTATACAAATTCAAATAGGAAAGAACGAGGTCCGTGAATCATACACAGACAAACACACAGATCATCGTCGTCTAATGCCACTTTAAAATTATAATTAACCGATTCATACTCATATTAGTTCGAATTCGTAGTATTGTGATAAATAAAGAAGCCGGCACGTAGTCATAAATGCCGAACAAAAGGTTGCAATAAACAAATAAGTACAGCAAAGAATAGAACTAGGGGTCGTTAGCATTTACAAATTTATTTCTTCCCACGAATTGTTTAGTTATGCTTCTGGATGGATAACGTACATTAAAAATCACAATTGATTGATGTGTGGGTTACTTAAAGCTCTATTATACCACTAATAAGACGCATTCGGTATTACAAAAAAAATTCATGAATAAAAAGCAATTTAAAAGACATTAGAGTATCCCTTTGTTTTTTTTTTTATTTATTTATTTCGTCTCTTTTCTCAAAAGATTACGATTAAGGCATATTCGTTATCAATACTGCGACGCAGGGCTGTAGCTAAGGTCGACCTCTAGGTCAGTGATGTACATTCAATAGCTATTCGTAGACAAATAATTTCTGTGAGAGAGCATGAGCATGTATCTAAGAACTATTAAATCCTCAATGATGAAGAACAAGTGAACAAGATGGTTGAACTTCCAAATTTGGATGTAGAGATCCACGTCTGAGTGAGAGTGAGGTAATAATTAATTGTTGGGTGGGGTAATAAGAGTAAATAGATACGACCGAAAATACCATTTAGATCATATTTTTTCTGCAAACTTTGTGTAATATCAGAAGAAATACCATAGCTAACATTACCAACATGTGTTGACCAACCTGCTGCTATGGAACTAGGAGTAGCGATTGTATTTTGTGCTTCCATCTGTTTTGAGTATTGAGGTTCTTCATGGTCAATTTGCTCTTCAATTCCTCGTTTTTCTCCAAAAAAAAGCCCGTATATCCATCGCGAAATCAATGAATCTTTAATTTATAGCAATAAAAATAACAATTGTATCGATTTTTGACTAAAACACTTTACCGTACACTTCACTTAACCAAACTACAAACAATCATAAAAAATCTCTAGTTTATGTTTATTTTAGTTTAAAAAGGGATTCTCCGTACTATAGATTGCAATATAGCCTATATTGCAATATATGCTACGGGGAATCCCCTCTGCATTACAGATATTATAATTAAATAGGCCCATCGCTTCATGTGATGGCGCTTTAAATGCCGTCTATACAGAGAATAAAGAATTATTATAATATGAAATAAATATCACACAGTGTGGTATGTTCGGAAAAGTTTAGATACCTACCTATCGCTACATTTTTTTAAATCTCAAACTATGCACAAACAATTTAATTATAATAATTTATCTTAGTTTTTGGTATTTTTAAAGTAGGGCATTGTGATTTCAAGGTAGGGCATTGCCCCACAATGCCCCCCCCCCCCTAGCTACGGCACTACTGCAACGTGTACGCAATTGCAGCATGACGTTAGGCAACCCATCATACAACAATGCCTGTATGATGAGTTGTCGATTGTAAACTGTTCAATAAACGATCTAGATTCTGGAAGATACTGGAGAGAACATTCGAGAATCGGCTTCATCCTGATCCAAGTACGAGTATAGCGTGAGATCAATGCCAAGAGAAGCCGAAAAAGTGTTGAAGTGAAGAATAGTGAAAAGTGAAATAGTAATTACCTATAATAGTGCTACAAATGTTAATCAATAGATATTAAATAATTTGATGTAGTTTTTTTGAGTTAAAATTCCCTGACAATCTTTATGGCTGGAGTACCGAAAAGGTTAGCCCCCAAATTGGTTTGAAACTTTGCAGATACATTCAATTAATTATACCCAAAATGATAAAAATTCTAAATACCATCGACATGTGTCTAATTGAACGTGTCCTCATTTTAAGCAAATGAGGGTGGGTCTATTTGGAACTCCAACCCTTTTTATTATTGATATTACAATACAATTATTACTTATAAAAGCATACACAGATTTTAGTAAAAAAAAAGTACTAATTAATATTCTGTCGATAAATGTCTGAAACAATCAATTACATTAATAATGAACTAGGCTGGTAAAGTTACTAACTAAAGCAGTTCCATAAAATGTTCAACTTTTTTATGGAATTCGCTTATCATTAACTTGAACAATATTTAATGAAATCGTTTATAAACACTTAATGTTTATGATAAATCATTATATGCAACAATTATGACCACAAACATCAATAAAAGTAGTAATTAGGCCGATAAACACCTAACCCAGAATAAAAAATAATAAATTAATAGTTGCATGAAGTAGATATCAGGCCTTGTTTTGGAATTTAATAAAGATAACATTTCCATTTAATTGCCTTTTTGTCGCCTTTTTCTAATAATATCTACTTTTGCCTAAATACATTTCATAAGAATTTTGGAGTCATAACACTCCTCAGAAAATTACAAATACAAGTTCGTATGTATAAAGGGTTATTAAATACCATTTCGCGATAACGATGTTATTTTTGTATTGATGTTTATTTTAAACTGTCATATATTTTGCGTGATAGTGATATGTAGAAGTCGGGCACCGGCGTATCAGTTTCAAAGAAAGCAATTCAATTTTTATGTCTCTTGTTACACTGTTATATTTAAACTGTAAACTACAAGGCGTTCGTTCAAACATTACCCTTTCTGATATTATGGATCACACACAAATTAACATAGATATGTGATGATACTCTTCGTTTACCGAATTGTTTATTTAATGAAATAATTTGGAATTTAAATGTATCCAGGTACCTACTACAATTTTTATAATATTTAATTTATAAAATTGAGTACCTAACAAACGTATTATTATTACTACACCTTTTAGAGAAAGAAAAAACATTTTTTTATGCCTTCTATGTAGTAAAAACTAGTCATTCCATAAAACAGAAAACAAGTAATGGTTTGTATAATAAGCACGTAAATTGTCTGTACACCAGGCAATAAATTTTACACATATACATACACAGGTATATAATACGAAGTGGTTTTTTTTTTACCTCAATGTATGCAGATGTTGAATACTGATACAGATAAAGGCAATTGTTGCTTTGTGTTGATTCAAACAGGCAGGTAGGTATTATATACATACACGACATGTGAAGACTTTTCCATTCTTAATTACACAATCGTTCGAAACAAAAGGTTTACAACCTTCCCGAAATAGAATTATCTCACTATTTACAAAAGATTTTCAATCCAATTAAAAAATTTTGGTTTTTTCCTTTTGTGAGATACATTATACAAAGATAAGGAATCACCTTAAGGAAATATCCGTATGTAATTATTACCTATTGCCCAATTACGTGTGTATTTATTAATAGATATTAAAAGTTTTCAAAAAATACATCATAAAGAAACTCCTGCATAAAATAGATGATAAAAAGCGCTTTAACGAAGCATGCATCAGACAAAAAAAAATTTAATGAAAATATTTACCTGTGCATATTATGGTAAAAAAGTGCATTTAAAACGAATTAATATAAAAGTACTTACTGTAGCTGTAACAGCCGCGCAATGGCTTTGTTTGAAAAAAAAAATTCCGACAACTAATCAGTAATGACTTTATTACTACGATTTACCATGGAATAGTCACGATCACGACGTATAGCAGCACTTCTAACAAACACAACGACCGCAAATGTGTGTGCTACAAGTTACCGGTTACCGGTGCATAACTATTACAGTGGAAGTACGTTTACAAGTAGGTAGATTCAGCCAAAATACAAAAGTAGTCATCTATCCAACAATCACTTGCGACACAACTTATTATCTACTATATAAAGCCAGTCTAGCCCACGCAAGTACACAAACAATAAGCCTTAAACAACCCCCAAAAAATACGAAAAGTTATTGGGTCCTGGAACCGCAAAAGAAAGGCTCTGTAGTCTGGTGAACGCCAGACGAGAGGGAAACGAACTGCGCGGACTACGAACGGACGTTTGTGGAAGCGGCAGCACCAGCCAAGGCTGACTGCAATGAAGTTCTTTCGTAGAATGGTGGTAGGATGCCTGATGATGTTGTGGCAAGCAACCACAGGAGGATGCATCGAAGAAATATGGAATAAAAGAGGACGAAGACGACGACAGTGCAGTGGTGCGATGAAATTGTTAACCTAATTACCCCTATACTTTACTGGGACAATGGAAAGAAACGCGTTTTCAGACAACGAAGTTGGCGTGCCCTACTTCGGGCGTTGGCCTTTTTATTATTGTGCCGGGGTGGGTGCACAGCATAATCAGTTATTAAATGCCCTAGTTAGTTATGAAATTACTTCTTTTACTACCCCAACTACTTTATTATACAATATTACACTCAGTTCCAAAAAATGGACCCATCTAATGTTGGCTGCAAGTTTAATAATAAAGCTTTGATATTTGTGAGCGAATTGAATTTTTTTAACGTTCAAAAAAAACCACAAAAACGGGTGGAAGCCTTCTCCAAGACTCTTGGATGGTAGTTACAATGTTGTTTTTTTTTTTTATTAATTTTTGACTCATTCTCCTTGCCAATCAAGCAAAGGTATGGAAAGATTTACTTTTTTATTCATAGATTTATCTCATTAATTGGTCGAATTATGCAGAATCCTTTTGTATATTATCTACCAAATTTCTAAATGAATTGAGCAAGAGTAATCTAGTGGAATAAATACAAAATTATAGACTGGGACAACTACGTAATACCGTCAATTCCCTATGTGAACTTCAAACTTACGCGTCATACTGGAAATTAGGTTTCTTATCGTTTCCATTGCCATTTTTGCAAGGCATCTAGGGGGTTTCTCGCGAAAACGTAGGATACTTTTTATTTATAATTATCTGCTCATATTCGCGAAAAATTGAGAACATTCCAGAACATCCTGTATTCATTCAAAACATTCTCTAACATTTTTGAATGTTGTAGAACATACTCGAAAGATCTTGAAGTTCCTGGAGAATTTTCGTTTATTCCCAAAAAATCGGGAACATTTCAGAACATCCTGTAATAATTCAAAACATTCTCTAAAATTTTTGAATGTTGTATAACATTCTCGAAAGATCTTGGAAGTTTTTGGAACATTCCCAAAAAATCGGGAACATTTCAGAACATCCTGTAATAATTCAAAACATTCTCTAAAATTTTAAATGTTCTATAAAATTCTCGAAAGATCTTGGAAGTTTTTGGAACATTCCCAAGAAATCGGGAACATTTCAGAACATCCTGTAATGATTCAAAACATTCTCTAAAATTTTAAATGTTCTATAACATTCTCGAAAGATCTTGGAAGTTTTTGGAATATTTCCAAAAAATCGGGAACATTTCAGAACATCCTGTAATAATTCAAAACATTCTCTAACATTTTTGAATGTTCTATGACATTCACGAAAGATCTTGGAAGTTTTTGGAACATTCCCAAAAAATCGGAAACATTCCAGAACATCCTGTAATGATTCAAAACATTCTCTAACATCTAGATCTTCTTCAATGATCTTGAAGATTCAGGAACATCAAAAATTAAATGCTCTTAATAGAAAAGTTTTTCATATGAAGTGTACGCACTTTTTTTTTACCTTAGGTAGATACATGATTAAAACACTGGGAGAGTCAAAAATTAAGAAAAAAAGATGGTTCAAGTTTTCCACTACCACCCATGAGGCTTTTAATAATTTTTCACTTCTTTAATAACAAAGGAATTATCTACTAACAAAATAAATAAAAATCGGTCCATTCCTTAACAAAAGAAAAGCTTTAAAGTTGCCCCCAAAAATATTTCCTTTTTTTTTTGAACTGGCAATTATTATAATAATAATAATTATTACCATTACTACTTATAATATTTCCGGCTAAGTTGATACGAGAATTCCTAAAGCACTTTTTGAAATAATATCAAGATTGTCTTCAAAAAAGCTACAAGGGATTTATAATTAGAATAAGTTTCTAGAAGTTTTCGTAACCTGAACGGAAAACCATTATCAATACACGTTTTGTAATGATCAAAAGGAAAAAATTCACCTCGCACCAGGTCGGTTTTTAGTTCCACTGTAGACGTGATCAAATCAAACTCTAGAGCGTAAAAACTTTAAATTTTCTGAAGGACGTCGCCGTCGCCTACTGACAAATGGCATTGCGAAGAAAGTTTTAGAAACTGTCGTTTTTTCTAACGATTTCTATTCAGTGGCTCGTGAGCTTGTTGCAAAATTAGTAAGTATTACTTTTATGGAGCAACGATGTCGTATGAAGTAACTATGCCATTTTAACCTAGAGACGACGGGAGTTAGTTGAACCTTCGATGAAAATTTCTCGGAAGTTTCAAACGAAAACATCATTTTCGTTACAATTTATCTGCGCTCGCCGTCAAGAACGTCTGTTACTGATGCTTGTTACTAAATTGCTTGGATCTTTGACCTCGTGTAACGCAAACTGTTTCAACTTACCGCAGACTTCAAATTGACATGCGAACTTTTTAACGAGCTGCTTTAAAATGCGCAATAAACGCGAATATTCAACACGAGATTACAATAAGATGGATATGGTCGCATTCTTTGTTTTTTTCGTTTCCTGGAATTATGAAGAAAGAAGTTTGCAATCTGTAAGTTACCATAAAAATACGCAAGGACCTTTGTCAGGCTGTCTTCAAAACATAGATTTTCTTGCTAATAAATGCGTTAGATTTGGGACAAAAAAATAGAGCTCATAAGCAAACTATTTTTTTGAGATTTCAGTGAAATACCACTTTACACTTTTAATAAAAAAAGTTGAGGGCCGAAAATCAATACATTAATTTTAAAGAATCCTTTTTTAATTAGATATTCTAATTATGATGGCATCATCATCATTAGGTTGTTAGTTTTAAAGATTTGTTGGTCACGCTCTTTGTGAGCTAAATCTTTCCTAAAACTGACACATCCATCCCATACATATCCCTATTCAGGAACGACATTCCCTGTCATTCCTTACTTCTATTTCCGTTTCCAATATGTCTCTAACCATTCTCATCCCAGAAGGTGTCCTCTTCCACTCCCTTTACCATCTTAACTTTCGAGCGACACTGTCTGTCTTGCACCTTTATCTACAGAACTATGGTCCCAATGGATACCAAATATAGGTAGTCTTAGGCAATATTTTTCAATTGGGTACCGATAGAGAGGATTAACCAACCCCTTACTCCGGGCAAGTAGATATGAACATACAGGGTTTTTCAAGTTGATGGGCTATTAGAAGTATATGAATTAGTAGAAGGAATTCAATTCTGAAACTTGGGCTCATTTGGTTATTGTTTATGCCGCTTCTTTTAAAAATATTTTCAAGTTCGATTTACATCCGGTTATACCGGAAGTCGATACCAACTTTGTTATTTTAAATAGGGAAAAGGGATATTTTTCACGCTGAATTCGAATAAAACGTGTAATTCTAAGGTAAGTTTGATAACCAACTTGTACACCTATGACGATCGGTTTCTGAGTTAATTTAATTTATAGAAAAAAAATCGCTACCGCAACCCAAATTATAAAAAATCATAACTTCCACAAAATACGACTTGGAGTGTTGAAATTTTTATTAGTAATAGCTGAATATTAGTGCTAACGCCTTGGCAAAATTGAATTAAATAATTTATACAGGGCGTTCAAAATAAAATTCTAAAATTGAAAAACTTCAAACACGAATTACCTCGTTTTTTCAAATGGTACCTACTATTTTTTATTTTTTCAATCGATTCCTTTTTTTATCCTCTTTCGATCTATATGGATACTTCCTATTTTAAGTAATAATTCAAAATTATTCCAAAATTTTCAAATAAAATAGGAAGTATCAATATGGATCGAAAGAGGATAAAAAAAGGAATCGATTGAAAAAATAAAAAATAGTAGGTGCCATTTGAAAAAACGAGGTAATTCGTGTTTGAAGTTTTTCAATTTTAGAATTTTATTTTGAACGCCCTGTATAAATTATTTAATTCAATTTTGTCAAGGCGTTAGCACTAATATTCAGCTATTACTAGTAAAAATTTCAACACTCTAAGTCGTATTTTGTGGAAGTTATGATTTTTTATAATTTGGGTTGCGGTAGCGATTTTTTTTCTATAAATTAAATTAACTCAGAAACCGATCGTCATAGGTGTACAAGTTGGTTATCAAACTTACCTTAGAATTACACGTTTTATTCGAATTCAGCGTGAAAAATATACCATTCCATTTAAAATAACAAAGTTGGTATCGACTTCCAGTATAACCGGATGTAAATCGAACTTGAAAATATTTTTAAAAGAAGCAGCATAAACAATAACCAAATAAGCCCAAGTTTCAGAATTGAATTCCTTCTACTAATTCATATGCTTCTAATAGCCCATCAACTTGAAAAACCCTGTATAATGACAACCAGTAACTCGTTAATTAGAGTAAAGCACTTTAGTTTAATTTAAAATTTGAGTATACAACAGTGGAAGTTAAAGTATCTTAGTAAAAAAGAGAAAGACGTTATTATAAACAAATTCAAATTTTGTTACAGAAAAATACAGAAAAACAGTGAATTTATATAAGTGAAGAAGACATGCCTCCACCAGACATTTGGGCAGCTTCTTTCTGCCTGCGAGTCGTTTCACTCGAATTGTAGGCATATAATTATGCTGTTTTGTTAAATATTTAATAACAGGATTTTGATATAGTTACAGCTATTAAACTATGCCTCCTGTAGTGAGGTCCATCAGCTCACGGTGCTCAATTGAAAAGGTAAGCTTAAGAGGAATCCTACTGGTCTGTGATATTTGACAGGTAAAAGTTCCCAATTGAATGTTTCCCACCTCAACGGACACCTTTAATGACATTTTTCATATTTCTAATTTGACCTCACTAAAGGCATCATTTTTTTTCGAAATGCCACTTCAAATTAACTGAATTTTTATTGCAAGAAAAAATAAATAAATCACAAATTTATCTGTTAAGTATAAAAAAAAACAATATTTGTAAATGAGGAATTAAAATTATTATCGCATGATTTCGTTTTGCAATTGCTCTTTCTATGCAAATTTCGAAGCATCCATTCCGCACTTTAGTCCTGAGTACAGTATTGCTGCATAAACTGTTGAAAAACACGTTTCTGATATGAATCTAATTATTATTCAATCTTGTCGACTGTCGTAGGTACATACCTCGGTATTTGTTCCTTGTCTATTGCACATTTACCTTTAGTATTTATTAATGTTTGAGCACATTAAATGACTGTGAAGAAACCGTATATCAAAAAGTTACAAAAGTTACAAGACAAAATACAATGATGTCCCGAGGAAGGATTTTTATTATTATGTAATGGAACTAAAGAAAAGCTATGCAGCTTAATAACAATTTTTATACGGATTTAAGAAGTTTCCAGATTCGCAAAATAATATGTAGACAAGTATCGCAATAAGCATCTCGAAAATTCGCTTATAATTCCGTAGGGATAATCTCAATTTACATGCACAATCCTAATAAGAAATTGTATATAATTTACGATAATACGGATACGTTCCTTTGGTATCTATTCAAGGCTGGTCTTTTAGTCATGACAAACGTCCTTCTTGGTTTAAATCTCATAAATACGTGTTGTTGTATTGGTCATCGTATTGAAATTTAGTTCTATATATCCATAATTACAATAGTAAAAGTCTACACTTATTACGGACTCATGGTTATAACGCACCATGTACCATATCAATAATCCTGGATACTGTTGGCAAATGGGCCTACAGATTAGATTCACCCTGTTTCACATTATTTGTATTATAAATGAGAATATTGAATTATGGCGCCAGAGGAACTGGTTTATAATGATGTCGATTTTTGCATTAAAACACATGGAACATTGTAAGCTTTAATAATATGGGTACCTACACGTAGACGATGTACTTAGATTTCTTTACAACACGGTTACTAGTTTCATGGTTGGATGCCCTATGCCTACGAGTGAGAGTTTATCGCGAAATCGTCGATTTGTCACGGCAACAGAGGTAAAGGCCGGTCAGCCTGGCATTATACCATTATTGTAGGAACATGGACGCGAAGATAAAAGTACCTAACCAACAACTTACACGTTATTACAATGAAAACATTGTAAATCTGATGAGGTTACTACAACAGCAATTAAATTATTACACTTATATAAAATAAACCAGCTATGCTCGCGACTTCGTCCGCGTGGAATAGTGACTTTCGGCAGCATTTAAACTTTTTTTCTTCTATATTTTTATTTTCTGGGCCGTAAGCCTTTTTGCCGACGTCATTACACAAAAACTTTATTCCTTATTTTTACCCCTTTTAGGATAAAATATTTACCAACATTAAATGTCGTATTTATGTCTAATCAAAAGCCTAAAAAATAAGTTTCAAGCCTCTAGCTTTATATCTACTTATCTATCCCTGTACCAAATTATCATTTAAATCGGTTCAGTAGTTTGGGCGTGATTGCGTAACACACAAACAGAGTTACTTTCGCATTTATAATAATATTATAGATTAATATAGTTTAATTATAGTTTTAAATAGTTTATTTAGCTTAGTATTCGACTACTTTTATTGATTCAAATAAACAAAACCTCTGCCTATAACTTTTTACACTTAATATTTTAATTTTCTGGGCCGTAAGCTTTTTGGACGACGTCATTACACAAAAACTTTCATCGGCTAATTTTATTTCCTTTAGGATAAAATTTTTACAAACATTGAATGTCGTATTTATATTTATATCTAAATAAAAGCCTAAAAAATAAGTTTCAAGCTTCTATCTTTAAAAATTACGGAATTTCCTATTTCAACCCCTTACAACCCTTTTTTCGCATTAAAAAGTAGCCTATGTCCTTTCTCAGGCTCTAGACTATCTCTGTACCAAATTTCATTTAAATCGGTTCAGTAAATTTTAGGCGAGATTGTGTAGCATACAGACAGAGTTACTTTCGCATTTATAATATTCCGCGAATTCATTTTCATCGATTTTCCCATGGTAATAAGATATTTTCCCGCAGTAAAACGTAACCTATGTGTTAATCCAGGGTGTCAGCTAACTCTACACCAAATTTTATTAAAATCGCTCCAGCCGTTTAGACGTGAAGAAGTAACAAACATACACACTCACAAACTTTCGCCTTTATAATATGTATTAGTGTTATTATACAAGTTTTATATTTATTTTTTATATAACTAGCTTGGATGATAACTTCCAGACATGGATACAGGATTGACATTGCTAAATGTTCGGAAAAAGTTAAAAATACAATTATTTTCTTTTTAATCTACTAAAAGTGATTGCATATTAAATAACGTAAAAAAGAAAATTCAGGACTACTTTAAAGCTCTACGGCCAGAGGGTTAATATAAAGACAACAAAAAAGAACTAAATACGAATGTAAATTTTACCGTTACAAGCTATCAACAACATTTTGCAAAGATTGCTTATTTAATAATGTTAAAATATGTTCTTTTTCTTGGACCATCGATAAAGGATTTTTCTTTGTATCATAATTATAATTTTGTATTTTTCGTCAGACTTTTTAATCAGGCTTTAATTTAGGTATTTCTGAAATATGTATACTCTTTTTATTTCTATTAAATGTTTCACAATTTGTTTGAGACGATCTTATTAATAAATTACTATTGAAAAAGGGCGAATAACCCGAAGTAGAGTTCATCTCAAATTAATCGTGAAACATTTAAAAGCATTTTTGTTTCAAAAATTAGTCACCGAAGAATCTTTATTATTTTAATTTCGTTAACTTTCGGCTCCTTAGCTTGAAACCTACTTCAGACTTCGATTAATACAACAAAAAAATGCTAAATTAAATTACCATATACGATAGGTACATCCGAGAAAATACATTAAAGCAGTTAAATTGCCTGGTTAAAAGGTTTATCTTCAAAAAGAAGCTGACTTCTTAGAGGAAACTTCTATATCGTTCTCGACAAACTATCTACTTACTTACATGAAACATAATTTTCAATGGAATATGTTTCAGAACGTAATGTCTGCTCCTATATTGTGTAACAACGTCGTCTTTGATAGCACATAATTAAATTCATGGTAGATGTATGAAGAAATTTACAATGTAAGCATACTTAAGCAAAATTACTAATGGAACTTAATGACGAAGAGGAAACGAAGAGAAAATTAAAAACATTAAAACAATAAAAAACGTTTATGAAATGTTATTTCAGAAGTAATATTTCGAGAAAATATGCAAACACGTGTAATATTAAAGTAGTCCTATTGGTTAAAAAAAGCACCACATGGTATAAAAGGTCTCATGTTATTCGGCTTAACAAAAAAATGTGCGTGTGGCAGTTAAGAGGATTTATTTGGACAAGGCTGGCGAAATTAAATTACCAAAAATACACGAACGGTGAGTCAGCAAATAATCCCGGCTAATTTTCTTAACTTTTCCGATGTGCGAACATTCGGTGTGCTGACAGCAGTCAATCGATTTTTAATCAGCTGCTTTACACCAAATAGCTTAATCTATCAACTTTGGCGCTTTTCCTCGATTTCCACGTAAGAGAGAGCCATTTCAAGGTGACAGAAGTATTTCTACTATGTTCCTAATTTTGTAAGTCAATTGAAGGTACACTGTAAACTCTATTTTACGACACTTAACGAACTGAGCATTTTTCGACGTTATAAAGAATGGTGGTCGTTAAATGGAGAGAAATAAACGATGCTACTTAATCAAATATATAAAATTCTCGTGTCACAATGTTAGTTACCATACTGCTCCGAAACGGCTTGACCGATTTTTATGAAATTTTATATGCATATTCAATAGGCCTGAGAATCGGCCACTATCTATTTTTCATACCCCTAAGTGATAAGGGTTGTCCACCACAAACTTTTTATTTTTATTTTTTTATGATTTGGCATTAAAAAATACATTAATTTTCACCCTTCTACCACCAACCCCCATTTTTTAATAGCGATATCGGTACTGTAATAACCTTCAACTCTCAGTGGTCGATAACTGATCAATTATTATCAATCGATTAGTCATCCCCGCCAGGCGTCTACTGATGTCACCACTCACCCAGCAAACAGCACGGAGTGGGGATGAGAATGAAGCAGATTTTTTTAGAATGTTACATCAGGGAGTTCAAATACGTTCTAAGAAGTAAAAGAATGTTTTATTATAACATTTCAGAATGATTTGGCAATGTTCAAGAATGTTCCAGAATCTTGAAGATCATTCAGGAATGTTCCAGAATGTTAAAAAAAGTTAGAGAATGTTTTGAATCATTATGGGATGTTCTGAATAGTTCTAAATTCGCGAATATTCTAGAATGTTCCATCAAACGTGTGATATATTCTTACCGAACAACGCCGCGTATTGCTGCTAGTAATTAATATAATGCCATATTGTTATCGTTAAATAGAGTGTATTATTGTATAGAAAACGAGGCAAACCAACCAAAATCAAGCAAATGCGACGTTTAAGAGTTTACACTGTATTTGCAAACGCTGCGGCCCTTTATTAAAGTCGTTTTGGGGTAAAAAAATCACAGATATGGGCGAGCTTACCATATTTAATTTAATGAAGACGAACACATTATCTACCACTCTAGTTTATTCCAGAATTGTTCTCGATTACAAATCAAATTTTACTTGGGGATCTATGCCCTCTTAAATATTAATTTTTTTAAACCTTTCAGAAAATCATGTTATTTCTAAGTTTACCTTCCGTTACTCTATTTTCGCAACATTTTGCAGCAATTCTCTCGCAGCTCAATGTCACATTGTAAAGGTATCCAAAAGTAGAAAACGTTACAAGTAGATGAGCATTGCACAATTTTAAAGCTGACGAAACGGTTTGGTTGTCGTTCATTGTAATATTATAATGCTCTCGTATTTAATCTGCAGAAACCAGTTTAATAACGGAGTTACAAACTGAATCTTTGTACAAAGTGTAACCTCTTTTCTAGGACGATATAAAAACTACTACTCCGCGTCGTGCTACACCTTGCAATTTTTGAAAGGCGATTGAACTCAGCCGAGTACAAATTTTATGGATAAAAAGTTCAAATAAGTCGATCACTTTGCAGATAAAGTTTTACAGTATTTTTGTTATCATGTACCTACTTATGTATATTTTTATAAAGGCAACAACGACTCTCTCTCGTTCGCTTCTGCAATTTTCTCGATATCTTCAAAACAAAATTGGATTTTATCCCAGTAGATGAGAAATTTTATTGATATGATCTGACACAAGGCGTATTGGAAATATATCATCTTTCTATATACCAATATCAGTTCATAAATTTTTTCCTTTGGTTGCTTTTCGTCCTAGAAGCGAATTAATCAATTCTCTAACATCCTTAGTTCTAACGAGAAATATTCTCCTTATACATGTAAACGAGAAAACGATAGATTTTATCATTGCAACTTTTCATTTTAAGGAGGAAAGCAAATAGCGAAACCTTTCAATTATTATTAGGAAAACACAATCTTCATTAATATTTTCTCGTACAATCTTTAGGTATGTAAATAGTCACGTGAGATGAAGGTAATTCTCCTAATGTTGGTAAGTGTCTAATGATTATAAAATATACAATACACAGAAAAGTATTGTCGAGGAACATTAACGATTGAACAGGAATGAAACTTCAAAGGGGTATTAAATTAAAGAAAAAAGAACTTGTTCGAAGTTTTACGACATTAGTTATTTTACTTCGTGGGTTGTTATGTACCGAAGTATGAACTTCTCCGTTAATTTCAAAAGTAGCACGAAAGCAAAGGAAAAAACGAAGTTCAAAGTAAATTGCGTCCTCAGTGAATCAGTGCGGAACTGATTACTTAACCTGTTGTTTAACTTATTGTTAGTTTAAAACACCATTAAATAATATTATAAAAATCCGAAAATAGAGACAAATATTATAACCGTTTCGTCAAAGTGACCCAAAAATCGTTTCCTTTTTTTACTTTTGTTACTTTGTGCAACGTATGTGTTGGTTGGACACATTCCTTATAACGAAACAAATCGACACGTTTAAATTCAGCTAAAAACTGTTTTTGCCTCTTTTCCTTTTGTACGAACCAAATCTTAATACACGATAATAATTTTGAAACGTTTTTTTTAAAACCTAACAGTAAGCTATAACTTTTAAAAGCCAATCGTGAATGTTAAAAGATTATATACTTTTACTACATGAGAAAAATCTTACCTATTAATAAGTACCTACTTCTAGTTTTTTTTTAATGACTTATGTATACTTAAATATGATTATGGTTAAAAAAAATGTTTTTTCGTAACATACTTTTACCGATGATCCAGAAAGATTTCAATGTAAAATTACACCAAACGTAGTGTATAAAAGACATCACCGGTATAAGTCGTGATTTTCCTTAATGACTTTTAGATTGTTGAAGTATAAAAGTTTCTAAAACTCTATTTCAAAATTATAAATTTAGTACAGTCGTTAAGATCTACCAGACTGCAAAACACTGGATAGATTGACACGAATTTATATTTGAGTCATTACCAACATTTAAATTTAAATGCAACAAGTAAACACCCAATTGTTACTTAGAAAGGCCCATAAAGTTTAGCATGTGCATTTTTTCAACGCGAATATAGATAATACATATAAAAGAAGAAGAAAACTTCGGGAAAAGAAAATGTAATAAGCGATTCCTCTGCTTACTTATCAAGTAAAAATCATGCTTATTTTTCTCCGTGTGAAATTACCTGCCATGTGTAATTAAAAGATTAATAAATTGTTTTTGTTCTGGTTAACACCACCGATCATTCTATATTCATTTTAGTTAGGCACCCTGTATGCATACGATCTCTTCTAAAGTCATCCTTTTAGTTTATTTGCAATCGTGATTGAAGGAACAGGTAGCAGCAGGTGTTTGGAGGAACGGGGTACAGCTTGAAGCGACAGCTGTTGCTACATAACCAAGGATTCGAACAGAACATACACTTAAATACACACAAGAAGTACCTATATACCTTGCCTACATACCTATACTTATAAAGGATATTCGGTCCATATGCAATGTAGAATGAGTTCCTAATAATCTATCATCATAGTCACGAAAATTGCAACAGTAACGTATCATCCGTTAAAAACGACAAATGATTTAGTACTAATACGTATTTTACAACAATATTATTAAATGTTTGAGTATATTTACTGGCTGTAGGAATTAATGAGCAATCATCGTCATCTTTTTGCGTCTAGGTTATGTGTGAAGAAGTTGGAACAACAGTTTGGATCATTTTTACTTTGTTACAATAAAACCGCTTCTGATTCCATTCCTCCAACTCAAAAATAGATAAATTCTTGAATTATAGATAACACCGTTTTATAAATATTGTTACGAGTACTTGCCAATTAAGTTGGTGTGAGCATAATTAACGAACATCTTCCCTGAATACATAAGGAATTTTCCCGGCTTTCCTGAAACATCTAGAAAACACCAGCAACGATCAATGGGAAAACAATTTGATTACTAGACGGCTGTAGAATATCCTAGAAAGAGGCTGAAAAGACTATAAAAGGCGAAGACGGCACACACCGAGTTAGTTGACAGTGAACAGCTGATGTTTGGAAGCGAAGCGATCGATAGGCGAACAACAGGCGATAGATAGATAGTGTCTACATTATAGCGAGTGTTTACAGTAGAGGCGAGCGGAAAAAGAGACTTTTAGTGAAATAAATTGTGTAGACTTCTTTATAACTGTAGTGTAGTCAAATTAACTTTAGTAATTAAATAAATTCGTTGTTTTGTTTTGTTAATTGTGTTTTCCGTGACTGAACACGTCACAATATATATATATAAAATAAGCAGGCCTATCGTATTTACCTTAACTAAGCAGTAAACGTCAAAACATTACATTTGCAATAAATATTGAGATGACCAAAGTACATTTACTTTTACTCATAGTAATGTTTGTATTAGTTCTTAGCCGTTTTCATTTCGCGACAAGTGAAGTAGAAATTCGTTTAGAAAACCGTTTTGGTAAAATTATGACCCCGTATTACCCCTTCGCAGACACCAGAGGAATCGGAAACATCACGTGGCGTCTTTCACCTCCACCTGCCACGGTCACAATAATCAAATTAATTGATTTCAAATCAGACATTTCGAGTGAAGCCAGCTGCACGAATAATACTTCCTGTTGTCTGGACTTCGTCACGATTGAAATAGAGAACGTAACGAAATTCTTATTTTGCAACAAAACGTCAATTCCGCCGTTCCGTCCACGAGGAAAAGACATCGTTATTCGCCTCGTTTCTAAAAAGGACGCCAAGGCATCGTCAAGGATACGGTTCACGTTACTCTATTCCGTGAGAGATGACGTCAAAACTACTTGTGCAGAAACGGAATTGGAATGCCTGGACGGAAAGGGTTGTTATGATGTTCAGGACGCTTGCAACTCGAAATTTGAATGTAACGATCACTCAGATGAAGTAAATTGTGGCCACTGTCCAGAAAATATGGCAATGTGCAACGTTCATTTTAAGGGACGATGTTTTGATCCAAGCGAACAAAGATGTGATGGAGAACTGTCGTGTCCTTATGGTGAAGATGAAATAGGATGTTCATCAAAGTAATAAAACAATACAATATTAGAATATATTTAGTATTTCAGGGGTTCCATCGTCCTAAGTAAAATATCTATTAAAAATGCAGCCCTACCCTCACAGGGCAAGACTTAAAGAACACTTTTTGTGTCTTGTCTCTGCTTACCAACATAAATTGTACCTAATTGTACCCTTAAGTTTGGCGATATCTTTAAAAAAGTTGCTAAATATGAGTATGACGGATTATTAAGTTGTCTAAAAAATTAAATCCTTTCGACAAGTTTTTATAACCTCACAACGTAAATTTTCTGTTTTTCTCTAAGATGCTCAGATGGCTTATCCTGTTCAAAGGGATTTCAGTGTATAGAAAAAGATAAAATATGCAACGATATCATCGATTGTTCCGACAAAAAGGACGAACAAAACTGTACACAACGTTTTTGTGGAGATTCTCGTCATCATTTCCTCTGTGCCAACAAAATGTGCATTCGAAGATCTGTTGTAAACAACGGATTCGACGACTGTGGAGATGGTAGTGATGAAATTGAAATTTACTATCGACAGAAATATCACGTCGTAGTATTGTCCACCGTTTTCACATGCTGTCTTCTACTTACTTTTTTCTGCGGACTAGTAATGAAATGGAAAAGAACAAGGGTTAATCTGAACGATGCTTTGGCCGACCTTCCCCTGTTTCCGCTAATGCCTTTTCGAGGTCCCAGGGAAAATGAACAGATAGAAACTGAGGTGCAATACTCGGAATCCGATTTCCTTTTTGGCGGACAAGTTTTCGAAGAATTTGCAGACGTACGTAGGAGAAGTGAAAGACACCAAAGAAAAAGGGATCAGAAAAGGAAAGAAAAATATGAAACCAAGAAACGTAGAGACTTTGTAACTGATGGCGTAACAATTGCAAAAACCCGGAGTCACATTGGCGAAGGTAATTTCTATTTATTTTAAAATACGAAATTTTAAACAGGGTGTTCTAAAAAATAGTATACCTATAAGTGAAAAGGTGGAAAATGAAGAATTCCTCGCTGCATTTGCATGACAACGTGACGTTGTTTCTTGGGACACTCTGTATAAAATAATTCGTTTATTGTAACTAAGTATGTATGTATATGTAAAGTGTTGACAGTTGTGACATTTGTACACGTACAAATACTACAATGGCAACATAATTGTTATCATTCTCTTGCAGAGCACATCAATGACAATTTTTCAATAAGCATGACAATGAGCAGCAATTCTATCTCAAGCACTCAAATCAACGACAGTTTCCTGTTTAAGCACTATTTTGATTCATTTGTCGATTCTAATCAGTCAATATGCTAATTATAAGAGTATTAATAAACAAATTAACTTCCTGACGAGTTATTATTATTGTTTAAAATCCTTCTACAATTTAATTCGGTAGACAAACTGAGACAGTAACAATAATTATGATTTTTAGAAGATTCTTGTGAATATTAGATAGACCGTGCCCGTGCTGTCTTGTGAAAAAAAAAATATTTAGTCGCTAATAGATAATCAATAAAAATGTCAAAGTAAAAACGAGAGAAACGAAAGCGTGTATTTCACATTTTCGGTTGAGACGATTCCAAATGTCCTTAATTAGATTACTGAAAGTTTACGAGAATAGCAGTTGCCAATGACACAGAAAACTGCGTAAAACAGTAACGTTCTGTTTTGTTTGGGAATTCCGAACCATGAATCATCAATTTTGGCGTTTTATACATATACAGGGTCCTTCAAAGGGATTTAAGTATCTACACATGTTCCATTTTATTATAGAAAGAATATTCACACGTAAACAATTCTCTTACATGAAAAAATGAAAATAAATTCACAAACTTCAGCTTCATGATATACCTAATGCCCTCACTCGCACTGCAATGATATAATATATTTCTTTCCTTTTTTAAATTACCTAAACGGTATCTGAATTACGTCCCGCCCTGCACAGGTATTCCGGAAGTGCTTACTAAATCAAGATAAATAAATAAACTGGAAAGTTATCACCTTTATCCATGAAAAAAAATATATACATAATACACTGTAGGGAACAAATAATATGTACTCCTAAAATGTTCGTATGACTTCATAACAAACAATAGTTGTTCAATAATAAATTTGTCTACTTGTTGTGGTTATCACTTTCTTGTAAATAATTTAATAACAACGATAGGAAATAAATAAAAACAGTCATCTACATAGGTATTTACTGTTATTATCGTCGTAAAAAAAAACAACATCCGTAGGTGTATCAACCGAAGTGTTGTTGTATAAAACGTCTTCGTGATTGCAGTGTCATCGGTTACTGCACATGTGTTCTGCATGTGACAACGAAAAATGTGAAACGCTCCAGAGAATTTTCATGTCATTCACTCAACAAATCCGACACATGTGTTACTACAACTACATTGTACACACATATTAGAAGTTTTATATTTTATAGTATACTAGCAGCGTTGCTCGGGGAAGAATATATTACACGTTTGATGGAACATTCTAGAATATTCGCGAATTTAGAACTATCCAGACCATTCCATAACGATTCAAAACATTTTCTAACTTTTTTTAACATGCTGAATCATTCTTGAATGATCTTCAAGATTCTGGAACATTTTTGAACACTGCCAAATCATTCTGAAATGTTATAATAAAACATTCTTTTACTTGTTAGAACATATTTGAACTGCCTGTAACATTCTAAAAAAATCTGCTTCATTCTCATCGCCATTCTGTGCTGTTTGCTGGGTGAGTAGTGACATCAGTAGACGCCTGGCGGGGATGACTAATCGATTGATAATAATTGATCAGTTATCGACCACTGAGAGTTGAAGATTATTACAGTACTAATATCGCTATTAAAAAATGGGGGTTGGTGGTAAGATGAAAATTAAGGGTTGTATGTATTTTTTAATGCCAAATCATAAAAAAATAAATAAGTTAGGGGTGGACAACCCTTATCACTTAGGGGTATTAAAAATAGATAGTTCCCGATTCTCAGACCTATTGAATATTTCATAAAAATGGGTCAAGCCGTTTCGGAGGAGTATGGTAACATTGTGACACGAGAATTATATACAGGGTTTTTCAAGTTGATGGGCTATTAGAAGTATATGAATTAGTAGAAGGAATTCAATTCTGAAACTTGGGCTCATTTGGTTATTGTTTATGCCGCTTCTTTTAAAAATATTTTCAAGTTCGATTTACATCCGGTTATACCGGAAGTCGATACCAACTTTGTTATTTTAAATGGAATGGTATATTTTTCACGCTGAATTCGAATAAAACGTGTAATTCTAAGGTAACTTTGATAACCAACTTGTACACCTATGACGATCGGTTTCTGAGTTTTTTAATTTATAGAAAAAAAAATCGCTACCGCAACCCAAATGATAAAAACCCGTGTTGAAATTTTTACTAGTAATAGCTGAATATTTGTGCTAACGCCTTGACAAAATTGAATTAAATAATTTATACAGGGCGTTCAAAATAAAATTCTAAAATTGAAAAACTTCAAACACGAATTACTTCGTTTTTTCAAATGGCACCTACTATTTTTTTTTTAATCGATTCCTTTTTTATCCTCTTTCGATCCATATGGATACTTCATATTTTATTTGAAAATTTTGGAATAATTTTGAATTATTATTAATATATAAGCAGCCTGAAATGCGAAACCACCAAAATCAATGTTTTGTTTCTCTTTCGTACTCTTATCAAATGCAGTCTTAGACCATTCATCAAATTGCGATAATATTATTAAGTTATCGTCCTCACTCCGATTTTATTTTCTAATTATAATACCTACATAACTTCTTTTTTCTTTCCTAGTCCTCTACTATAACAGGGAGACTGGGACAACGCCAAGCTTTACTGCTAGTGTACTTACTTATATTTTATAGTTTTGTTCACGTAGATATCAGCATTTAATCAAATTTTCTTTTGTCTTGTCTTAGAATGACCGTGGCACGTAGTTTGAATAAATTCTTTCTACCTTACCAATAATAATAATACATATTATGTTCCATTTAATATTCCTTTGTTCTTTAACTATTTACAACATTGAAATTCTTTTCAACAACTGTCTGCAACCAATGAACGTATACACGTCAATTGGAACTGTCATTTAAGTTCACTTTCAATATTGAACCCAATAAAACAAAGCACAATACAATATTTTATGGCGAATAATGTTACACTTTTACATATAGGTAAAATATTATTTTGTGAGAATCGAACGCATAATTTATCTATTTTTAATTTGAAGTAAATTGTAAAATGGTCAAAATAATTTGTGTAGGTTAACACCTAATACAGTGGATTTCGTTTATAACGACTTCGGTTGTAACGACCTTTTGGTTATAACGACATAAGACCCTTGAATTTAAGAAGAAAATTTGGCTGTAACGACTTCGGATGTAACATCGATTTCGGTTTTAGCAACTAATTTTAATGAACTATTAATTACAAGATGCTAAAAATCTCATACTGACTGATATTGCGACCGAGTCTAAACACAAAACTTTTTTATTTTTTGTTTACATTCACAGATAGTCAGTCAGCAGTTGTACTTAGTAATTGTTTATAATTGTTAAGGTTGATAAAGTTAAATCTAAGAATCAGTTACTGGGTACTTTTCTTGCTGCCTAATTTTATTCTTTCATTCTTTCCCTCTTTATTTTTTTACATAGCGACGGAATTTAATGGACCTTTCATCGTCGTTATAAACGAAATATAGGTACTGCATTTGAAATTGTGAATTCCTTTCCTTATAGTGATTTGAAATAACATATCATTTTGCCATGTTTTCTTTTTGTAATAAAAATTTTTATATCCTACAAGTACAATGGTAACTTTTGTATGAAATTATTTCCAGTATAGGCGCCTTCATTAGTTTTGGAATAATTATACCGGAATTAGTAAACGGCTGCGGAACGAAATTTATAAACCAGCAGACAATAAGATCGATTAACGAACCGTATTATTAGTGCAGAGCGTCTTTGGGTTTGGGATAAGATACGAACTAGCATCACACAACACAACGCGCTGTTTTATAGTGGTGATGGCATTAAATCGAATTAATTACAAAATCAGCGTAAACTTAATCATTCGCCTTGATCAAAAACATTTCTTAAAACGTTCATCGACAGTTATGATGGTCGAACGAGAACCAAACAGATTCCGATTTTTTATCTTTCAAAAGATACCCATCATGAATAGCAGCGACACAAAAAAAAGAACTAGACAGAGGCGTACTTACATATTACATATACTATAAACGTACACAAAGTTTCAGGGCATCATCTTGTATTGATGAGAATTAATAAGTTCGACTGCCATGATGCCCATTAAAAAAATCGATGAAATCAGTCAAGATTTGATATCGATTTAAATCAAAAATATATACGTGATGTACGGCACTGATTACAATTAAAATGAATAACGGATGATTTAAACCGAAGCTTACAAAATAAACGAACAACTAACACAAGTGTTCGTTATTTTTGAGGTTATTAATCTTTCTCGTGCTAGACTGGCGATCGAATCGTAGTTGAGCCATGGACCTATATAATTATCAGCTCCGAAACCACAGAGAGGGTCGGTCGGCTATTAACATACTGGGTATTAGACACTATTATCAAAACGTTATGATTCTTTGTCGACGATGATCTACTTGTGACTTTTGACCCAAACCTATTTTCGTGGTGCATCCCATTTTACAATGGAATGCCGCAGTAGGCAACAGAACTTTCTCGTAGGTACCAAACGAATCTTTTTTTAATACTTATACAGATCTGGTAACTTATAAAATATCCCTATGTTCGGTTCGTAAATTACCTGTAGTGTATACGTCAAATGTAGGCACACAAGTTTACTAAAAAAGGGGGGATAAGAAACGATGCCTAAATAAATTACTCCATTTTGTACCTACATATATTAAATTCCCAATATAAACGTTTTTTTTTTCTTAATTGTAGAGCAGTAGAAGAAATGCAACATTAGATATTTTTGTTATTGTTTTCTCAACAAAAGAGTCGTACACAATAGAAAACCTACAACGGAAAGTTTTTTAAAGCTCAAAATCCGTTAAAAAGAGCTTTTCTCCACTGTTTTGCCTCCCCAGCATTCCACAATGGAATAAAAGTACACTTTTATATGAACACTGAATGACAAAAAAGTAAAAGTGTAAATAGGCATTACATGACATGTACGTAGGCCTCTATTTGTTATTGTTTTCGTGGAAATTTTTTCTAGTTGATATCACAGTAAAAATGAATATACGGTGTGTTTGAAATAGTTGGTAACAAATGAGAACCATTTTTTCTTATTAATGTAAGGAAAAGTCATTCTTCATAAAAAGTTATGTAATAATTCGAAGACGTTAAAAAAATAATTGGGACTTCAAACATTAAGCACTTTAAGTGCTTAAAGCATGAAGCCCTTTTGCCCAGCACTTTATACGTATAACGTATAAAAATTGTATGCAATTTTACACCGATAGACTGATAAACTACTTACTACCGTAATCATCCCAGAAACTTAAAATAAAAAAATCTTTCATTATGAAACTACATATTAATTTATAATGAACGTACCATGAAGGTAATTGTTATTATCAACTGCAATTAATTTTTTTGTATCTACTCTTATATAAATAGTAAGTGTCCATAGTTCCACAAATTATTATTAAACTTTTATTAACCGTTGATACTCACAGTCAGTGCAAATGATAAACGCACAGCTGGCGCCGTTCGTAATGACAAACAAGACGCAACCTTTTTATTACACATTCATTAAGACGCTTTATGTATTTAATTAAACAGACACACATGTACTATGAAGTCTGTCGGAGATGATATTAAAAAATAATGCGAATGGCATTTCCTAATCATTAACGATTAATAATAGACAGCCAAAAGGAAGTCACTTATTTCACATAAAGTGCTAAAAAAACACCAAAAACATATGGCTGCGCAGTTTTTTGTATTATGGGAAAGAGCGACTGTCTATCAAACAAGTTTTATACCTAATGTTTTTTATTTTTAACCTATTTTGATAATGAAAACAAAAAACATCTAAGAAAATAAGGAACCCTTCGGAAATAAAATCACACTAATATTATAAAGGTGAAAGTTTGTGAGTGTCTATGTTTGTTACTTATTCATGTCTAAACGGCTGGAGCGATTTTAATAAAATTTTGTATAGAGTTAGCTCAAAGCTTGGATTAACACATAGACTACGTTTTACTGCGGGAAAATATCTTATTCCCATGGGAAAATCGATGAAAATGAATTCGCGGAATATTAATATAAATGCGAAAGTAACTTACTCTGTCTGTATGCTGTCGCCTAAAATACTGAACCGATTTTAATGAAATTTAGTACAGAGATAGTCTAGAGCCTGAGAAAGGACATAGGCTACTTTTTAATGCGAAAAAAGGACTGTAAGGGGTTGAAATAGGAAAGTTTGTGCGGAAATTCCGTAATTTTTAAAGATAGAAGCTTGAAACTTATTTTTTATGCTTTTGATTAGATATTTAAATAAATACGACATTCAACGTTTGTAAAAATTTTACCCTAATAAGGGGATAAAATGAACCGATGAAAGTTTTTGTGTAATGACGTCGTCCAAAAAGCTTACGGCCCAGAAAATTAAAATAATAAGTGTAAAAAGTTATAGAGGTTTTGTTTTATTTTGGATCAATAAAAGTAGTTGAATACTAAGCTATATAAACTACTTTTAACTATAATTAAACTATATTAATCTATAATATTATAAATGCGAAAGTAACTCCGTCTGTCTGTGTCTTACGCAATCACGCCCAAACTACTGAACCGATTTAAATGAGAATTTGGTACAGAGATAGATAAGTAGATATAAAGCTAGAGGCTTGAAACTTATTTTTTAGGCTTTTGATTAGATATAAATACGACATTTAAAGTTTGTAAAAATTTTACCCTAAAGGGGGCAAAAATAAGGAATGAAAGTTTTTGTGTAATGACGTCGGCAAAAAGGCTTACGGCCCAGAAAATAAAAATATAGAAGAACAAAATTTTAAATGCTGCCGAAAGTCACTATTCCATGCGGACGAAGTCGCGGGCATAGCTAGTTAATTATAATTAATGTAGGTAGGTACTAGTGATGTCAATATTGTAATGATTCGTTACTCAATACTCGTTACTTGGTAGTAATCGTAGTAATCGAGTACTACTTTGAGAAAGTAATCGTTACCGATTACTTTTAGTTATAACCGCGTCCCATCGGTACTCTCGGTACTGTTCGGTACATTAGTCGTAGGAGTCGTAAGACGAAGTAATCGAGGTAATCGATATGCCATGCCAGTTCGATTACCAATATTATTTTGTGCAGGATATGGGAACAAAAAAATGTACCATGTACCTGTTATATTCAATATCCATACTATGCACCTAAGTACATATCTAGGTATATATGATGTATGGGTGGAAATGAAACAGAACGAAGACTATCTATGACAAAGACAAGCTCGTGCTTAAAGGACTACTTGCATCATTCATCGTGTTTTTATTTTATTATAAACATGTAGATCAGCATCGCGTCGTCGTTTGCGTCAACATACGATAATATAAATATCTGTATTTATAGTTACGTATAATTTAGGTACTAGGTACAATGTTAAAAAATGGCTTGTTGAGTTCTATTGATTTATAAAGAGAGCTGCACTTTTCTTATTGTTATTATTATAAAACTAAATTTCTATTGAACTATTTATTTTTTATTTAGGAATAAAAGATAATACATATAAAAAGGGAATAACATAATTATACATATAGGTACATATTACCGATTATTTATTGGTAATCGCCGTTACTGTGGATCGTACCTAGGTAAACGATATTATGTATTACAGAAAAAGTAACGAGTATTTGTAACGATTACAAAGTAACGAGTATTGATTAATAAAGTAACTGGTATTAACGAGTACCAAAAAGTAATCGTACTTGACATCACTAGTAGGTACACATATACAAATATTCCTAACAATCAAAATTAAAAAACTAACTGAACGATAATTTCACAACAATAGTGGTAGGTACCACTATCAACCATCTTCATGCTTCCCATAATGTTAAAAAAAAACTTCTAGGTACTTTTAATCGTATTTTTTGTTTCGCAGAACTTTCAGTTTAGTATTTTAAGAAAAATCTGTAGAGCAAGGGGAAAATGCTATTCATAAGAACATTTTTTTATCAATATTTATCATTCATTGAATCTGTACAATGCAAAAAATGTATAAGATGAACTTACTTAGGTACTATATATTTTTATTATTATTAATTAATGTCCAATCAGTGTCTCTCCAGTTTCAATGTTGTTGTTATCATTTAAAAAGACATTATTTTATTATTTTACTGTTCTTGGGATCGTCGAACGTTAATAATAATAATAAATGTTGTTGTTCAAGAAATATTATAATTATAAACGTGTTTTGTTTCCAGGAGAGGTTGTTCATAAACACAATAAGTTAAGTGTATATGTACAAATGCACTATATGTATTATGTCGAATAAAATGTTTCGAACCGCCATACTATCTCATGTTTACACTTGCATGCTGTTTATAATTCGAATGATTACAACTCAAATTCCACAGTAGATATTTAATGAAAGTAATAAGCCAGGTGTATACAAAAAGTAAAAAAGAAAGACAAGAGATTTGTAAAAGCAAAGTTGGGCTTATACAGTGTGGCGTTTCTGATAAAATAAAAAAAGAATCATGGCTACCTAGTACAAAATACAACTAAAAAGTTTTATAATCTTTTTCGATCTGATGATAATTGACTACGCAAATTGTCTTTATAAATTTATACCTAAAACGTGTTTGAATACGGCTCTGTAAGGTAATAAACCCATCTCTTATTGTAATCTTGTGGAAATCGATACAATGATTGTTTTACTCATATTCCTTCCATCTCAAAGCTACAACTATTTGCAGATCGCCAAGATCGGCGTCAAAATTATAATTTAAAAAAAATTTTGTTTTCAACTAAAAGTGATGTAACATTTTATGTCCCAAATGCTATCAAGAACCCATGGTTTCAATATTATTCATTATAAGTGCTACACCCTGTATATAAAACGATGAAATCTAAGTATTAAAAAAGTTAATATTGAACAATCAGCCCTCGTATACTGTATATACGTATGTGGGGTCAAGTATATTAACCCTAGTGACCTCAAACAACCCTCTTGTATTAACTTGCAAATGCTTACATGAACTTTACTAAATAACAATTTGTGCCTGGCTCAGTTCCAAGTTCCAAAATTTAAAAATGAAATAGAAAATCAGATCAATGACGGCACGTACCTAGATATGTTAATGATATAGAATATCTTGCTGGAAGCATTTTTGTGCAGGGAAATTGGTCCTGCCAAAACTTGTACCCGTCAATGAAAAACGAAGGCATTTTATCACTAGGACTAAGTTCAATTTCACACATTTATTTAACTTTAATCTAATATTATTGCAATAGCATTGCAAAAATATAACGAATATTTAAGTTCGATTACCATAAATGAAAAGAAATTTTAAAAAAATCGCAAACAATGTTTTTATTTTTATAAAATGGTACCTACCTACTCTCCAAAACGAACTCCCACTAATCTTGAAATTGTGACATTTACGTATAAATAAAAATTTAAAGTAAATTTCATTTTCAATTCTGACCGACAAATTATTTTAATATAAGTATGTTCACAATTTTATAATTGCGGTAGGTACAGGTTGTATGTAAAAGTTTGTTGCTAAATGCATGCCAGGTTAGATAGACCCTTTATTAGATAAGGCCGAGAACGTTTTAGCAATTGAGTGCCAAAATAATTTAAGTGCATTGACATTTGCGTCGGTACGTCCACCATTTGTATGTACATAACACATGCATGTACCTAGGTAGACTAACACTCAAACCAATAGCACTTCCATTACATTTATTTATGTACATTACACGCAAATCTACGTACAATGTGTAACATGTATGTATGTTATTACGTACAAACGTACAACCAACCGATAGCTTGTTAAGCTAGGTCAATCCCAGCGGTTACGACTGTAGAAAAAGCCCATGGGGATCCAGTTATCGTTAGTTAAATTTACGAGTGAAATGATTCACTATATAATATTTTTTTCATTATTATGATTATTATTTAAAATTGGCAATTTATCATATCATTTTTAAATATTATATTAAAATTATAATAAATTACCTACACTTTCTACACCAGAAAGATTACATTGTGTTAAAAAATTGATAAATAATTGCTAACTGATGTCGTTACGATATATGCAGCTTCGAAAAAGGAAAGGAAATAGGTAGCCTAGTCTATCTTAGTAAATATGTCTTTTTAATAGTTAGGGAACATTAGGAATTGAATTAACTTCATTTTCTAAGACCTAACACAATATAATATGTTTTATTCGTTTCTCCAAGCCTTGGTCATATTTTTTAAGACTATTTAAAAATCTATTGTTAAAATGGACAACAAATAAATAAATAAAAACCGAAAAATATTAAAATCAATTACTAATTACTATAAAATCGTTAAGTGTTAATTTTCGCGTAGTATCGTAAAAGGTAAAATAACTGACAACCAAAGAAATGTAAATATGAAAATTAATTAAAATTAGGTTTGAAAATTGAACTTCATTATGTAATAGCAGCTGCTTTCTAAAAAAGATAGTATTTCTTAAAATGCACTAGTCGTTAGTAAACACAATAGTTACAAACACTTTTTCTATCACATATCTTTTTAAAATTATCTAGCAAAACAGGAAATACCATAATGTAGAAAACGTAAATATTTACGGAACTATTTCCATCACGCCCCCGAATAAATAATTCTTACATCAAAATTAATAAACTGCACTTTTTATAATTCAATTTCAAATTCTTTTGTTATATGATACAATGTTAAAAAACTGTTGAATACTAAAGCAGTTCTATATAGCTACTTCTATGTAAATGCAATTGAATGTGTAAAAAAGAAGAACATGCAATCCTAAAGGATAATACCTAGTTGCTATCGTATTACGGATAAAGCCTTATATATTTTCAGTTATTTCCAAGGGTAGTTATATAGTTTAGCCCCTTCCTCTGATTTTAATGAAATTTTAGTAGCACCTATGTTCTACAATTCAGGGTGCTAAATAAAAAGTGATTAAGTTCTATTTGGGTGTTTTTGATATTTTTTTAAAAATGAGTCAAGGAATAATTTCAGAGCCCAACATTAAAAATAAGTATTTTTGTTCAGTAAGGTTACAGTGCAACTAAAATTTCAAGACGATCGGTGTGATAATGGCTAAATTATATAATCACCTGTTTAAACTTGTTTAAAAAAACATTTAATTAAACGCCAAGAAAATTATTTATTCTCATATAATTAGTACCTATCTATATTTAAAGAGATAGGTTAAGCTTTCTATATAAATATTAAACACCTACCTACATAGGTATTAAATCTATCATTAAAAAGATTGGAAACTAACTTTGTAACAATAGAGGGATATGAAAACAACAGCCACTAAGGAACAGCTGTCTCGACACGAGGCCAGACAAAAACCTACAAACCTTATATGCGACCCCTATTTCTCCGTATGTCGAAGAACACAATAAATACACCCACCTATTTTCAGCTCTCTAATCGTCAACTGGCCATTTTTATTTTTTTGTGTTACAGATAAATTAAGTCGCTGTCAACCATTATTTTAAATTTATCTAAATTTAGGTGCCTATTAAATTTGCATTTTCTTTTATTGGAGAAAAATTGCAAAAATAATAAGCGCTCAATTATTCTATCAATCAAACACAATTTACTTAGTTTAACCGAACAATGAAATTCTTGATCAAACAAACGTACAGCTGTTTTCTTAATTGGACTGCATAAAACTAACAAAGGAACATTATAATTTCATTGTACAAAATTACTTTGTTCGGTTAACGTACCGGTCGGTCATTTATGTACGTATACACACATCATATCTACATATGTATGCATTAGTTCCAATAAATTATCAGAAGATTTGTAAAAAGTACGGCATTTGGAACGTTCTTGTATAATAAACTCAATATATTTTTAAAGAACAACCTTAATGTAATTGATAAAAATACAAAATTCTTACCTAAAAAGTTACTATTCCAATATTAACACAAAAAATGAACACACAATGCCGGCACGCCACACGAACTAACTCTGCTTCAACTCCCTAGTTTCGAAGCGCGCACAATGAATAATGAATATGGCGGATAAAATTCCCCACCAAAAGAGCGAACTTCAGAGTGCTATTGGAGGATTGGAACGTGGCATTCAATTTAGACGCTTCTTGTTACCAACCAAATAAATCAACCCTTTACCAGTATCGTACCCTTCAGTCATTATCACGTGTATTGAAATAGGGTGTGGTACTTAACTTACTTATTAAGCGCAGACCAGGATAGGATATCTGTAATAAAAATTATACGTTTTTCAACCTATAATTAGTAACAGTGCATTTTTTGAAATTTTTAATCAGTAATATCAACTGCAGTTTTATTAATTATAATTATATTTTAAAAATAATTAAGTACACTTCATATTACTATAAACCATTTCATGTTGTTACATTTAGTAGTATATGGAAACAATTACAGGAAAGGATTAATATTTCTTTAAAATTGTTTTTGAATAAATTGTTTAAAACAAAATTCAAATAAATCGACATGTTGATTAATGTAAAAAAAAGATTATAATAAAAATATTTACAGGGAGAAGAACCTAGAAACGTTGTTTGTTTTAGGGAAATCACTAATAAACATCCTGTCTTAAGTTACTTAACCTTATCAGTTTAGAAACCATAGACGTCAAATATCAGTCAAATATATGCCTAACTTCAGTATGCTGTATTTGAAAAGAACTATTAACCTAACTATTAATGAGTATTTGTGAATCTGTAGATTCGAATTAAATCGTTGGATTGAAATGATTTTTTTCAAATCATATAAACTAATTATTTCAGGAAAGTAACATAACTTCTGTATGATAATTTGGTAAGTTAAAGTTATGAGGTCGTCAATTTCATAAATTGATTTTTATTGAGAGCACAAATCATCACATTAAATTTATGTAGTTTACCAATGCTCCAGCAATGATCTGTTGAACTTTAACCCATAAATTCTTTATTTTTTATCAGTAAAAATGTTTGTACTCGTATATTATACATTTATTTAAAATATTTATTTGAGGAAGATAACACTTGACAAATATTCGTTCTTGATAAAACTACAAACCATATGAATGGATTTCTTAATTAAATAAGCTTTCAGTGATGAAAAAAAAAGGCAAATGGATCTAATTAATTATATGAAGAAACCTTCTCTTGTTGCTGATATACAACTTTTTTTTGGAGTTGAGGCGATAAAGGAAGATGTTAATTTAACTAACAAAAAATGTGCTTCTGCACAAATCAACCAAAGGTATTCAATAAAGAATTATTTCTGGTATTATTTATTCTGCTTTGGAACTGAGTTAGGAGATGAAATGTTTTATTTGTCTTTTATACCGTTTTGGTTTTGGAATATTGATGGTGCAGTTGGCCGAAGAGTGGTACTTGTATGGACAATTGTGATGTATATTGGTAAGTTAATAAATGTGATGGTGTGTCTAATAGCAAAAACATGTAATTTACAACTACTATTTTAAGGTCAGGGAATTAAGGATATAATTAAATGGGATAGGCCTGGCCCACCAGTTATAAAATTGCAAAAAAAATGGGCCTTAGAATATGGTATGCCATCTACACATGCCATGGTAGGCATATCCATACCATTTTCAGTTTTATTATACACCATGAATCGTTATCAGTATAATGTACAAGTTGGTTTTGTAATTGCCTTTATTTGGTGCAGTATTGTTTCTATAAGTCGTGTATACTTGGGAATGCATACAGTTCTGGTATGTATTACTTGAGCAACAGTTCCAGAATGTAAAATTTAATTATTTATATTTAAGGATGTAATTGCTGGATTACTACTGTCTGTTCTGTTGATGTTCCCTTTAGTTCCACTAATAGATAAATTGGACAATTACTTTTTAACCAACCCAACATCACCATTTTTACTGATTGTCATATCTCTTTTAATGATTGTATATTATCCTAACAGTGGGAAATGGACACCAACAAGGTAATAATACATTTAAAATTCATTTATATTGCAATTTTAAAAAGTATTTTCAAAGGGGTGACACAACGATGATTGTGTCAGTATGTGTTGGATTGTTGATAGGAGCTTGGTTAAACTACCAGACAGGAAACATGACCACCTCAGACCTTCAATCTCCATATGCGATATTTTGGCCATCTTACACTATGTTGGGCAGTCTAATCATGCGTACTATATTGGGATTTATGCTTATTTTATTCATAAGAACTGTGGCAAAGTCGGTTTCTTATAAATTTTTATGCACACTCTTGGGCCAAAGTGTTACACAAATAAAAAATTCAAAAGATTCCCTAGATAACAAGCACAAAACGTTTGTTGATTTAGGTTGTAAGTACCTCACTTGTGCAGCAATTGGATTTTCACTTATATATTTGATTCCTAATTTATTTAAATTTCTAAAAATAGAAAGGCCAACTTTTTACACAGAGTTATAAATTTAGCATCTCAGTGAAATATTTTGGCTGTTGTTGCCTTATATTTTTTGTTATGTATTTTATTAATGTATGCTTTACGAGATTTTTGAAATTAATACCACAATTAAAAAAAATCCTTATTATAGAAATGCTTACAATTTGTTGCAACACAGTAATGTTAAACAACTTCTACTGAAATAAAATTAAGCATATGTAAAAGTAACAAATATTATATTAATATTATTGTTAATTATAAAAAATTAACAGAATTTATATTATAAAAGACAATATAATTCAATCGCATACATCTTCTTTTAAATGCATTGTTACTGTTAAAATCTGAAATAAAACATTTTTATTACAAAAAATTTCTCTTTTTTTTACATACCTTTGAATCAATGTTAAATTCTGACTGAATTTGTTCTTGATCTAAAAGATATGGGAGAAATATGTCTAATAAGTAGTTTCTTGTTTTACATTCTAAAATAATTCTGTCCTCACCAACATCTAATATAAGTTCTTCTGAGTTAAACTAAAAATATTTGCCATTAAAAATTTATAAAGTATAGTCTAATGGTATATAGTTGAAATGTACAGCCATGCTTATAATAAATATAGAAAATGAACACCATTCATCAAAATGGCTTTTTCAAATAACTTACAATATCAGGAAATCTAAATTCTCCTACTAGAATGCTTTGTGCTGTTTTTGGCTTGTATAAGCGGTACTGTGGTTTCCTTGTTCCACTCATTATATTTTGAAAATCAGTACTTGAAATTGTCTCAATCAGAGGCTTAGTGTCTTTTGAATTACTGATATTAGTAATACCCTCAAGAATTGAATTTCCTTGATCATTACTCATTTTCTCATCAACATCCCTTTGCTGTATTCTGTGAACTTGAAGAGTACCAAATGCTTTCCTATTTCTTAAAATTACCCTTTCATCTGTTGTAGCAATATCATATTTATTTTTGACACCTTCAAATGCTACTGCTATTAAAAAATCTTTAAACAAAGGACTGTGTTCAACTTTATTAAAAAAGGTAGTGTTTATTGCTACATCAACAGCTTTAGCAGTGTTTCCTTTTTTATCTGTTTCTGTTCTAACATTTCCTATACTCATGGGTACACGAAACTGGGAAGGGTCATCAGTGGTTAAGAGTTCATTCAATTCCTGTTCGGAAATATCTAATGGGGCTGGTAGAGCATCAGTCTGACAAATATTAATAAACAATTTAACATCTGTACCTAATTCTCTAGATTTTATGCAAAATCCTGAAATAATTTACTAAATCACAAGTATCACTAACATTGATTAGTATGTGTATTTACCAGGCATTGGTTTTACAATCTTGCTTGGCATTGCAGTCTGATGTAAAAAATTTTCAAACTGTTCTTCTGGGTCATTCTTATCAAAAATAAAAATTACAAATAATTTAGATCTACTTGCTTCTGTTTATAATACTTACAATTATTTTTAAATTCTTTTCCAAAATGGAAGTATCAGTGTCTAAAAATATTTTACTGCTCATATTTTCTGTTTAATTTTCAAAAAACGCTTATAGCTTATATTTATTTTATATTGAAATTGTTTGTTGTTGTTATGGTAGGGTTATGATTGTTTTAGGTTAAGTTTATATCACTTTTTTGTGTAAATTTTTTTAATTTAAATGTGGATCATATGTGAATCAAAATAAACAATAGTTGAAGGATGGACGATTTGAATCCTAATTATTATATTATATAAAATGGTATGAGTTAGTTTTAAGAATTATTTTGATATTTGCGTTGGTGTAAATCACTTTCGTTTTATCTTATCATTCTTTTGATTAATATAAAATAAATAGGCCTTTTTGTTAATTTCTGCATTATTTTGTGTAAAGGTTGATAAAATGGAGAAAATTTGTGGAAATGAGTTTTGGGTAAGTGTTTCTCAAACAAGAGACAATACATATTCAATTTTTTTATTCTTAAAAATATATTTTAGAATTTAAATATAACATGGAATACAAAGGATCCAAAATTTACAGACTGTTTTGAAAAAACTATATTGGTATGGATTCCCTGTGGGTTTTTATGGGTATTTTCATTTTTTGATATCATTTTCATAAGAAGTAGTAAAAACAAAGATATTCCCTGGAACATCTACAATATCTCTAAACTTGGAATAACAGTATTTCTTTGTGTATTGGCTTTTTTGGAACTTATCCTACCACTATTGTCAGTGATCAATTTAACGTTTGTAATAGTGGATGTATTAACACCTATCATAAAGTTATTTACATTTGTGAGTACCTTAGGCACCAATATCTACATATTTTTTTCTGTTATATGCATGTATTAAATGTAGCTTTTATAATTTCTTAAAGAAAGTTGGAAAGAGAAGACCATAGGACCATAAGTATATAAATTGGCTGCAGAGGGATATCTGAATCATTTTTTCAATTTATGTTAGTACTAATGAAATATGAAATCTTTCAAAAAAATTTGGAAAAAATCCTGCCTTTTTTAAAATTATTGTTAAGATTATGGGCTGTTATGTTTTCCTAACGATCATATCCTGGAAAACTAATTGAGATATCCTTATTCACTATACTTATTGTCCCAAGGCATTTTGAAATAGATACTTATATAAAATATGCATTTTTAGACCTTGTCTACATTTCTGCTAATTTTTAATAAAAAATATGGTTTTGGATCATCAGGACTACTGTTTGTATTTTGGTTCCTTTTGATAATTTGTGGAATACCACAGTTAAGATCAGAAATACAAAGGAGTATGAACGAGACCTTCTTATTCTATTCCTATATTTATTTTATTTATTACATTAGTCTTATTGTAATGCTAATTTTAAATTGTTTTGTGGATGGTGTCCCTAAAAATACCAAATATCCAGTATTAGAGGTAATGATTATAAAATAATAGTTTTTAAATAATTGTTTTAAAAAATTAAATAGAAAACATGGCCTGAAGATAGATGTAGCTTTCTGTCCAGAATATTTTTTATGTGGTTAGATGGTCTTATTTGGAAAGGTTTTCAACGCCCTTTGAATGAGTCTGATTTGTGGGAATTAAAACCTGAGGAAAGGGCAAATGAAATTATGCCAAGCTTTGAAAAGAACTGGAATAGGTCTTTTGAAAGGTACATGTTATTTTTAAACAAACTTCATTTTATAATATGATCATTTAATAAATTAATAATGTAATAGCTTACTTCAACTTCTTTTTAAGATGTTCATTTAAATAGGTGTGTCATTTCACTTTTGTGATTTGTTTTTATTACATTTTTTGAACGTTTGGCAATTTAATCTAGTGGTAACTTGTTTGGGGCAACCGGCAAAAAAGTTTGGTAATGAATTTCCGATTTTCCGAGTAGGTGCTGCATACATGCACATTATGTTAGTTTAAATTAATTTACAATTAAACATACTTAAAATAACTTTGTAGAATGTTATGCTGTCAATATGTTTTTTATGTAAGGTAAATAAAGTTTCTTTTTTTCTAGTTACCATGAGGCCTCATATAAGGGTATTGTAGAAAAAGTGGCTTTACTTAACAATCCTAATCTAAACAGAAAAAAGAAAGAACCCGTTTCAATTATACCTGCTCTGATCAAAACATTTTGGCCTATTTTTATGTACGGCTCAATTTTTAAATTAATTTTTGATTGTTTTCTTTTTGTTAATCCTTATATTCTGAAGTAAGTATAAAACTAAATCCGTGAATTTTTGCTTAATGTTTAAAAAAATTTTTAATTTTCTGTTTATTAAACGTTTATTATCTAAGTAACTATTTTATAACTTTTTATTTTTGTTTTCATTACATTAATAAAACAATTTCACAGAAGAAAATTTATTTGCAGATTGCTTCTTTCGTTTGTAGAAAAAGGCGAAGAAAGGTGGAAAGGTTACTTTTATGCGTGTTTGTTGCTGTTTGCGTCGATGATTCAAACTTTGGTATTTGCACAATGTTTGAATAAAACGTTTATTGTTGGAATGAGGATACGAACTGCCCTTATATCATCAATTTTTCGGAAATCTCTACGCATTTCAAATGCCGCAAAGAAGGAAATATCAACAGGAGAGATTGTTAACCTGATGTCAATTGATGCTCAAAGGTTCGTTGAATTTATCAGCTCTATTAATATGCTCTGGTCGGCACCTTTTCAAATTATTATGGCCCTTGTTTTCTTGTGGAAATTATTGGGACTTGCCGTGCTATCAGGTTTAACGATTATGATTATATTGATCCCTATTAATTTTATTATTGGTAATAAAATGAAGAATCTACAGACGCAGCAAATGAAACACAAAGATGAGCGAATAAAATTTATGAACGAAATACTTGTTGGTATAAAAGTTTTAAAAATGTACGCTTGGGAATCCATTTTTCATAAACATGTTCAAACTGTACGAAACCAAGAAATTACGATTCTTAAACGAATTGCTATTTTAAAGGCCGCTACCTCTTTTATTTGGGCTTGTGCACCTTTTTTTGTAAGTGTTATATTCTAGTAGCTAATTACAGTTTTAAACGAATGAATTTTTAATTTTAATTTTTTTATAGGTATCCTTATCATCGTTTGGTACATTCGTGTTGCTTGATGAAAAAAACGTCTTAAACGCAGAAACCGTTTTTGTATCTTTGTCTCTTTTTAACGTTCTTCATTATCCCTTAAATATGTTTCCTTCTCTAATTTCACAAATGACACAAGTAAATATTAAATTTAAGAAAGAAATACTTTTTATATTTATTTTTAATCATTTTAGACTGCTGTATCAATTAAAAGGATCAATGAATTTATGAATGCACCAGAATTACACCAGAATGATATAAAACATGATCTCTCACAGAGTAAGTTTTGCTTGATGAAACTTGTTTATACAGGGTGTCCCCGACTCAAGTGACCGCCCGAAACCATGTGATAGTACACGAAAAACGATCTATAAAACTTTTAAGGGGGGGGGGTCTATCTCATCTAGAAGAAAATACGAGCAATTCAAATTACTTGTGAAAATAGCGACACGTATTCTAGATTTTGTTCAATAACTTTACTAATATTTTGCAAAAGAATTGAAATATTTTGTTATATTTTTAATCAATATGTTTTTCATTTTTTTGTAATTCAGAGTCACCTATATTAATAGAAGATGGAAATTTTGATTGGTTTGAGGAGCCCGTTTTAAAAGATATAAATCTTGAATTTGATGAATGTAAATTGACTGCAGTCGTTGGAACTGTCGGTTCTGGTAAAAGTAGTTTATTATCTGCCATATTAGGAGAAATGAACAAAACTGGTGGAAAAGTAAATATTATAGGAAAAATAGCTTATGTTCCACAGCAGGCCTGGATATTAAATACAACATTACGAGAGAACATTCTTTTTGGGAAACTGTTTGATAAACAGCTTTATGAAACGGTTTTAACAGTTTGTGAATTATTATCTGATATTAAAACGTTCGATGCCAAAGATGAAACCGAAATAGGCGAAAAAGGTAACACCCTTTCAGGAGGTCAAAAGCAAAGAGTAAGTCTAGCAAGAGCCCTCTACTCAGATGCCAATATTTATTTGCTAGACGATCCTTTGAGTGCTGTAGACAGTCATGTGGGTAATAATATTTTCGAAAACGTAATAGGACCAAATGGCATTTTAAAAGATAAAACTAGAATTTTTGTCACCCACCGTATAGCACATTTATCTCAAACTGATAGAATTGTTGTAATGAAGGAAGGAATGGTTACAGAAAATGGAACATATGAAGAATTAAAGAATAATAAAGGATCTTTCTCAGAGTTTATTGCTTTCCATATGACAGAAATAAGCAAAAAAACACAAGATGGTATTTTTACTACAATTCTTTTTTAACTTGTACTGAGGTATAATATTTTTTTTTTTGTAGAAGAGAATGATAATTTTAGTTCTCTTTCAACTACAACTAGTTTGATAAAGCAGAAATCAAAATCTCGAACAAGTTTATTAGAAAAAGAATTAAATATGGAGAAATTAATAATCCCTGAGAAAACTGAAACTGGTACAGTGGAGTGGTCCATTTACAGACACTATTTTAAATCTATTGGCGTTTTTATGATACTAACTGCCGTGATAATGCATATAGTGTTTCAGTCTTTTAGCGTTGGTTCCAATTTTTGGCTTTCTAAATGGTCTGAAGATAAACATTTAAAAAGTAATGGAACTGAAAACGGTATTAAAGACCACACGTATTTAAGTATTTATATAATATTGGGTCTTGGCCAAGGTACATATCTAATACTACTTCTATCTCGATATTCTGCTTTTCATTTATTTACAATCTTTGTAATTGGTTTAATATTTGTCCTGAAACTGGTTTTTAGTTGTTAATCAAAAATAATACTTTAATTTCAGCTATTTCAATATTTGTGTCTTCAACTGCTTTATTTATGGGTACTTTAACTGGAGCGAATATTCTACATAATGTTTTACTTTTCAATGTAATTAGAGCCTCTTGCAACCTGTTTTTTGATATAACTCCTATAGGCAGAATTTTAAATAAATTTTCAAAAGATATCGACGTACTTGACAGTGTCCTACCAGAAAATGTGAAATCTCTTCTCAGTACTTCTTTATCAGTAATTTTAATAGTCACAGTATTTCAAAATAGTTTTAATTGTCAATTTTAGGTTCTGGCAACATTATTTGTGATATCATATAACACACCGTTGTTTATAATATGTGCTGTACTTCTTGGGATTATTTACTACTTTGTTCAAAGATTTTATATCGCCAGTTCAAGACAACTTAAACGTCTTCAGTCGATATCAAGAGCTCCTATATATTCACATTTTAGTGAGTCATTGGCTGGAACGTCATCTATAAGAGCTTATGGGGTAGAAGACAAGTTTATATGTGAAAATGAAAAAAAAGTTTATGCAAATCAAAGATGTCATTATCCTAATATAATGTCAAATCGTTGGCTAGGGGTGCGCTTGGAAACAATTGGAAATTTGGGTATTTTCTGTGCTGCTATCCTCGCTGTTAGACAAGAAAAGCCTAATGCCAGCATTGTGGGTCTTTCGATTATTTATGCATTGCAGGTAATTGAGAATTGTATATTTTCAAACGATATTCTTAAATAATTTTGAAACAGATTACACAAGATCTGAATTGGCTAGTGAGGATGGTGTGTGAATTAGAAACAAACATAGTAAACGTAGAAAGGATAAAAGATTACGATAATTTACCAAAAGAAGCATCCTGGGAAGTTCCCAAAACGGCTCTAAGTCCTGAGTGGCCTGAAAATGGATCCATTACGTTTAATAATTGTTCCGTTAAGTATAGGCCCAATTTGAAATCTGTTCTAAAAGGACTCAGTTTTTCAATAACGGGAGGGGAAAAAATAGGAGTTGTAGGGCGAACAGGTGAAGGAAAGTCCAGTTTTACACTTACTTTATTTAGGTAAATACGATGAATATCAGCACATAAAATATACAAATTGTACATTTTTTTTAAAGGATATTGGAATTGGAAGATGGAGAAATATTTATCGACGGTATTAATATTGCAACTCTTGGCCTTCATGATTTACGATCACGACTTACCATCATTCCACAAGATCCTATATTGTTTTCAGGAACGCTCAGGATGAATTTAGACCCTTGTAAGAAATATCCAGATAAAGAAATTTGGAAAGCTATTGAAAATGCACATTTGAAATGTTTTATAAAAAGTAAGATTCTAAATGACATGTCTACATATTTGTTATCATTAAGTAAGTACTAAATTACAACATTTGTAGGTCTAGATCACAAATTGCTAGAAGGAGGAGAGAATTTGTCAGTCGGCCAGAGGCAGCTAATCTGTTTGGCTAGAGCTTTATTAAGAAGAAGTAAAGTGTTGATTCTGGATGAAGCTACGGCATCAGTAGATCTGGAAACAGAAGATCTAATACAGAAGACTATCAGAACTGAATTTAAGGATTGCACCACAATTAGGATAGCACACCGATTGAACACTATAATGGATTCCAATCGAATTTTAGTTCTCCACGGAGGAACTGTAGTGGAATTCGATACTCCAGAAGCTCTCTTGTCTAATAAAAATTCTATTTTTTATAATATGGCTAGCTCTGCCGGTTTAATTAAGTAGTTTTAAATAGGTAAAAATAAGGTAAAAGCGTATACTGACACTTATATTATTAAGTAGTCAATAGACATTCGATCGTGCAATATCAATCGATATTAAAAAGAATTTTTAATTTTTTCGATTTATTGGGTGTTCTCTGTATATATGCGTTTATATTATAGTATTCATGGCAGTATTTTTCAAACGTGGTGTAATGAAATTTAAAATTATTACTTGTGATATTAATAATATTTCAAATATTGTTTTAAGAATTTGGATATAAAAGATTGTAACCTTTCTGTGTTCTTAACAAGAAATTTAAAACAAATGTATTATAGACTGAATAATAGATGGAAATTTTTTTTACAACTAAAATGAAGAATGTTACCAAAATTTATATTTACCTACATAGATTTTTTATATTTATATTTCTTTTAATAGATTTTATGTTTTTAATAAATATACATTTGGAATAAATGGACCTCCTAATGTATATCCTGTTTGGAGATTACACACCTCTAATTATAAATTAACTCAATTCAAGGTTGTTATTAATAACTACTGTTTTTAGTTTTATAAATAAATTTATTATCACTTGTCGACAGTTATTTTCAATGTATTTTTATAAGTAATAAAAATATTTTTATTTATTAAAAAAAATACATATATCCGTATCATTTTTTAGAGATGTTCACTTCAAAAAATGTAATTATCAATTAATGCAAGGAACCATCACAGAAACCATCACAACAGCAACTGTATATATAAGTTTATGAATATTATGTATATAATTTTATAATTGTATTTTTCATTAAATAATACTTGTGTATGTTAAATATGATGGGAATGTATGCACAAGCTAATATATTTCTGCAAATAAATGTTTAGGAGAAATTTTATTTACATGCGGATGAGTTACAATTAATATGGTGATTTGTAGAGGTAATCTGTTTACCATATTTTGTTTAGACCATGCATAGATATTACAGAAAACTAATAAGAAAACCTACTAACTATATACCAACTAAAATTAACCTAAAGTTAAAGGAATTTCCACATAAAAAACGGTCCATAGGCGACCAATATTATGACATGTAAACCGGAATAAATTTTAGCTATCTGTATATACTGTATTTTAATTTAAATACTTATGACATATTTTGCAATTGACCTTGAAGGGCATCTAAGAACGGGTTTTGTTTGATTTAAAATCATTTGAATAACTATGACCTTTTACTTAATTGCTATAATGATGGATCCTCCATCGCCATTTAAAAATATAATCTTTTTTATTACTATCTCAACTAATTAAAGGAAAAGCGATTCTCTATTTTTATATTACAAAATCATATAGGTATCTAATATATAAAAAATAACGAATGAAGCTAATCCAGTCACTTTTATTTTAACAATTTATTGTACCCATAGTACCTTTTTAATTGTAAATCTTTTAACTTTATATGTACCTATTACTAAATTCAGAATGTTTTACGTATAATAATATAATATGAAAGTTTTCAAATTAAAAATAAAATATAGAAGAGTTTTAAGGAGGAATTAACAATATTATGTAATAAATACTTCGACCTTTGGCGTGGAAAGGGTAACAAGGTGTATTAAAAAAAAATAGTGAAAAATATTGTAAATAATATGGGAGATATGCGGCCTTCTGTTTATTCTATTATCTCCAACTTGTAGGACCTTTTCGCCGAATGGGTGAGCAGTGACGTAATTGCAGTTCAACGAAAAAGAAAATTGTTACAGTTTATTACAGTCTACAGTGTGTTGCAAATAAATTAGCGACTACTTTTTCAAACGTAACAAGTCCTCCCGGACGTTCGGCAACTATCGGTGGGTTAGTAGAAGGTCGGCAGATAGCCATTTTTCTAATCAAGATTGCCAATTTGCAGTATTGTGACCGATAAATGAACCATTTTTATATGCAGATATAATTATAAAGAGAATTGAAGAGAATAAAAAACTATGATTTAATTTGGTGGTCTGGATTATTCTTCCAATTTAAGAAACATTTTTATTTCCCTTTAACGTATACATATCTCTTTACTTCTGAATGTTATGAACTTCTTAAAGATTAGTAGATTAATAAGTAGGTTATCTTGGTTAAGGTTGCTCTAATTATTTGTTCGTAGGTTGTATAATACATACTGCAGGTTATAATAAGTTTAAATTTCCTTAATTAAAATCTTAATTTATTTTTAAGTGAAGCCGGAATTAGAAATTAAAAAAAAAAAATAAGATTGAGTCAGAGCAACCAAAATACAAATAACTGATCGACAGTTGCCGAGCGTCCGGTATGACTTGTTACGTTTGCAAAACTAGTGGACCAGCCTCTAGTTGCATGCAAGGAACGGTATGTTTTGGGTATTGTCAAAGAATAATAATGTTTTTGCTGTGTTTTGCAGCAGTGCATTGCGTGCTGTTCTTGGTTGTGTTGGTTGGTTCAAGTGGCTCGGAGTGAATTTCTGCTTATTAATGTTAACGGCATTAGTAACAGTCACTCTTGGTAAATGTTTCAAATGCGCTCAAGGATTTGGTTCATTCATAAGCCGTTCAACTGAATTTAAACTACATATTTAAATTATTGCAATAAATTGGAGTTTTTGGTTTATTGGTTCAGAATATTAGGGCATGTTAATATTACCAAAGTGCAAGTGCTAATTTGCTATCAGAAACCATAATGGATAATTTTTGCGGAACAGAATTTTGGGTAAGTTCGGTTTTTGTCATTGTTCTGAAATTTGCTCACTTTATAATATGCCGACAAGTTATTCTTGACCTGATTAATTGCGTTTAGTTTCAGTTTAATTTCATGATTAACCTCAAATTATTATATAATTTAATTTATTAAATATATTAATTTTAGAATACAAATTTGACATGGAATACCAATAAACCAGATTTTACAAAATGTTTTGAACAAACTGTGTTGATATGGATCCCGTGTTTGTTCTTATGGGTTTTCACAAGTTTAGAAGTTTTTTACATAGCCAATAGTAAAAATAGAGATATTCCATGGAGCATTGTAAATATATTAAAACTATTAACTACTGGTGCTTTAATTGTGTTGACAATCACAGATTTGATAACTGTAATAAGTAACAGTGGTGAAGAGAATCCCATTTATAATGTAGACATTTCAACCCCAGTGATAAAACTTTTAAGCTTTGTAAGTATAAATTGAAACATTTTTTTACCTATTTCTGAATGTTTTCACTTCTTAAAATAAATCTCATAGGGGCAGATTGTTCATCTTTATGACCACTGTATCAATTTTTTTCTGGGTCCTTTTACAAAAAATAAAATAATTTTACCTATATAAAGGCAAACAAAACAAATGATATCGGTATTTGGTAAAATTGGAAACTGCCAGCAAAACCAAAAATATATGTATCAATCAATCTTCAGTGTTTATTCAGTCTTGCTGGTAGAAGCTTTAGTAAAAACAAAATACCTACACTAAAAGTAAAGATTAAAAAGACTATTAAAAAAAAATTTTAAGAAATGTATGATTGTTTTAAATTTTCAGTAGATTACTACATGTACAGTGATATAACTTAATAAGGTAAAATGCCAAACCATCAGAACAAAGTCAAAATTATTTTAAAGCAAAAAATGTAAAATTTGGCAAACGGAGTTTGAAATTTTCAACAACTGAAATGGAAGACCCCAAACCTGTTACTGATTTATTATAATCATAGTATGAATGTCTTTTCTTACACTGCAAATATACAAAATATGTTTTTGTTTTTAGATATTATCAGCAATACTAGTTTATTATAATAAAAAACATGGGTTGCGGGCATCAGGATTGTTGTTCCTTTTTTGGTGTTTCTTAGTTTTATGTGGAATACCACAATTTAGGACGGAAATTCGTGAATATAGATCAGAGTATTCGGATACCAACTATTCAAATATAAGTTACTTAATTTACTTTTCTCTAGTCATTTTGATGTTTTTATTAAATTGCTTTGTTGATAAAGAACCCAGGAAGACAAAGTATCCTAAATCACAGGTAAGAATGTTGTGCAAGTATTTTTCTGTGACACTAGTCATTTTTAAGAAAAATATTTATTTAACAAAGAGATAAAGCATTGTCCTTATAAGTTGCTATTCTAATTGCTTTGTGTACTGAAATTCTAATAATTACAGTATGGTTTCCAAGTATAAACATCGTTACATACAATAAAAACTGTAAATAAAAGACAACTGTTGTACTTACAATTAGTTATAAAATAAGAGAAAATCTACTCCTTGAAATTTTCTTTTTGTAAATTACCGTAATAACTTACTTCTTACATACATATACATATCTGCTTTTTTTCTTAAACTCTTATGCTTTTTATTATATAATTACATGCTTATTGTATCTTCCTATCATTGAAAATTATTCTGTCTGTCAATATATAATTTTAAACATATTTAATAGGCTTAATAGAATCTGCCTATTATGGATAATTTATGTAAAAAATTCTGTTCTAATTAAATACTCATGTTAATTAATAACGCTTAGTTTGAAGCAATAAATTAACAATACAAACATAGATTAAAAGTCATCCTGATAATTCTTTTCTTTTTGTTAAGAATCCATGTCCAGAAGACGGCAGTAGTTTTCTTTCACGTCTTACCTTCAATTGGTTTAACGCGTTAGCATTAAAAGGTTACAGACGTCCTTTGGATATCACAGATTTGTGGGATATGAAACATGAAGATTCCGCACAAGAAGTTGTACCAATTTTTGATAAATACTGGCAAAAGAGCTTGCAGAAAATTGAAGGGTAATTAATCATTCTACATAAGTGCAAAATGATTCTCCTTTAAATTTGACTCCAAAATTAAGTGAATAGGCCACTTAAAAAGATAATTAATCTGTTTTGAACAAATCTTCTTTTGATTGATCGAAGTAAACTTAATATTAAAATATTTCAGATTACATCAAACACGAGCTTCCTACAAAGGGGATTCGGCAAGTGTTAATTTTATAGAAGTTTCTAAGAAGAAAAAAAAGGCTTCTGTTTTACCAGCCCTTGTGAAAGCATTTGGACCAACGTTTCTTTTCGGAGCATTACTCAAATTACTTCAAGATGTTCTAACCTTCATTAATCCCCAAATATTGAAGTGAGTGTTATTTTCTTCCAAACCCACAAGCAATTCTAATTAAGGGTAATCCTATTAATCTTCTCATTTTTCTTATATTAACGTTTAATTGTTTAAAACAGTTATAATTTTGTGTACATGGTTCATTAGACTGCCTTTAATTGGAATATCTTTTTTTTGAGCATCTTTACGCCTTCGTCCCGAATAGGACTTAATAGTACAATATGAAGAGCATTAATCTACAATTATCAATTCTCAATTACTAATCCTTGTAATTTTTAAGGTTACTTATAGATTTCGTTAAAAATAATGAATCTCAATGGAAAGGTTACCTATACGTTATATTATTGTTCGCTACTGCCACGATCCAGACGCTTATACTTTCACAGTATTTCAATAGAATGTTTATAGTTGGCATGCGTATCCGTACTGCCCTGATATCGGCAATTTATCGGAAAGCTTTGCGTATGTCTAACACGTCCAAAAAAGAGACAACTGTTGGCGAAATTGTGAATCTAATGTCAGTGGATGCACAAAAATTCATTGATCTCACCGCTTACTTGAATATGATTTGGTCCGCACCTTTGCAAATTGTACTTGCCTTGTATTTCCTTTGGGAGATCCTAGGACCATCCGTGTTAGCTGGTCTGGCTGTGATGGTTGTTCTCATACCTGTAAATGGGTTTATAGCGAATAAGGCTAAAGTATTTCAAATTAAACAAATGAAAAATAAAGATGAACGTGTAAAATTGATGAACGAAGTACTTAGCGGCATTAAAGTACTTAAATTATATGCATGGGAACCAAGTTTCGAAGAGCAAGTACTTAAAATAAGGGGAAAAGAAATAAACGTGCTGAAAAATGCTGCCTATCTCAATGCTGGTACTTCTTTCATTTGGTCTTGTGCGCCGTTTTTGGTAAGTTAATTATTATATTTTTTGAACTTAGTGTTGTTACGATAGAATATTTCAACTCAGGTTGTCTTGATGAATATAAAAAGTGTATTCATAAGCCGCCTATACTATAAATACAATAAAGTTGATAGTTGCATTGAGAAAGATTAGGTAACAGCTCAATTTACAATCATTTATAAATAACGTGTTTGCATCCTTGAGTGATAATTTATATGTGTATTATATAGAGGCAAAAAATTAATAAGCGCTCTTGTAAACAATGAACCGAGTATTTAACTTGATCTTTAATAAACAATTATATTTGTTTACGTACATGTTGCACACTTTCTGCATATTATTTTTGTTATTCAGTCCGTTAATAATAATAAGAATAACAATGAAACTGCATATAAAAATATTTTGTAATATAGAAGTATTTGCTTCTTAAATATTTTATTCAATTTATGTCTTTTTATTATACTGTATTTTATGTGTATACAGGTAACAATGCTTACTTTCGTGGTTTATGTTTGTTCTGATGATAGCAATGTACTGACGCCACAGAAGGCATTTGTATCTTTAACACTATTTGCCATTATGCAAATGCCTATGTCACTTCTACCGATGTTACTAGTTTATGTTGTTGAGGTAAAATTAAATAAAAGTGTAATTATTTCATTGCTAAAATGGTTATGGAAACTGTGGGACCGAAGTAAAGCTTCAAATTTCAATATTAACTTACGTAATACACCTATAAAAAAATAATGCTTTACCATTTACTATAAATTGTTTTGATTCACTTAGAGAGAGAGAGAGAGAGAGAGAGAACACATTTACTACGTTTATATGTTACTTTTTAATTATCAAAGTTTTTTTATATAAACAAAATGTAATATTAAATACATATTTTATAATTATTTTTAACGAAATAATTATTGACAATTCTTTTATAGTCGTGCACATTGAATTGAATAGCAAGCAGTTGGGAAAATAAACAAACCAAATCAATTTAAATAAAACCCAATAGACGTTTAGAAATCCAAGACTCATTTCAGCACGCACCCAAGATATTATTTGGATGTCGAAATGCATTTTGGATTTTCAGATGTCTAAAATGTTCTATCTGATTTTCTTGTAAATCGATTTAACATCAAACATTTTCATTAATAATTCATGCTTAGCTACATTTTTCTTTCTTGCATGTTAGGTATCACTTGTATCTTTTGCCACATTCGTAATGGTGGATGAAAATAACGTATTTGATGCAGAAACGGCGTTTGTATCATTGTCCCTTTTCAACATACTGCGCTTTCCTCTTAGCATGTTACCAATGATGATCTCCAACATGGTGCAAGTAAGCTACGGTAACTTATTTATATCTAAATTCTAGAATAACACAGACATTTCACACTGTTCAGTTTATCATTATTTGTCGCATTTAATAGTTTAACTTTCTAGTGATTGATTTAATAATAGTCTGGTTTTGGTTTCTTTGATATACTGTATCATTAAATGAAATTTGCGAAATCGAAATCCTATAAAAGCTGAAGTTTTTATAGGATAGATAAATTAGAAAATAATTGTTTGTTTTTTAGACTTGGGTGTCTGTTAAAAGAATAAATAAATTTATGAATGCCGAAGAACTTGATCCTGATAATGTTCAACATGATCCATCTGAATGTGAGACAATTATTGTATTTTAAATTTGAATTTTTCGATAACTCTTTGATTACTTCCAGCCTCCCCAATAGTAATTGAGAATGGAACTTTCGATTGGGGCGAAGATCCTATTTTAAGAGATATAAACCTTCGGATTAATAAAAAACAACTTATCGCTATTGTAGGAACCGTTGGGTCAGGCAAAAGTAGTTTAATTTCGGCTATTGTCGGTGAAATGAATAAAGTAAAAGGTCGCGTTAACACTATCGGACAGATAGCCTATGTTCCTCAACAAGCTTGGATACAAAATGCGACGTTAAGAGATAATATTCTGTTTGGAAAGCAATACAATGAGAAATATTACGATTCAGTAGTGGAAGCATGTGCTCTGAAGCCTGATTTCAGTATGCTTCCAGCTGGTGATCAGACAGAAATCGGTGAAAAGGGTATAAATTTATCAGGAGGTCAGAAACAAAGGGTTAGTTTGGCAAGGGCTGTGTATGCAAGAGCCGAAATTTATTTATTGGACGATCCTTTGAGTGCAGTGGACAGTCACGTTGGTAAACATATTTTTGAGAAAGTCATAGGTCCTCACGGCTTGTTGAAGGATAAAACTAGAATGCTTGTCACACATAGTATCACTTATTTGCCTGAAGTAGACCGAATCGTTGTCATAAAGGACGGTAGGATATCGGAAACAGGGACGTATAGGGAATTGTTGGACAGCAAGGAGGCTTTTGCAGAATTTCTGAATCAACATATGGCGGATGTTTCTGATGAGGAAATTGAAGAAGGTACACATTATTTAAATTTAAAGTATTAATGTTTTGAAATGTATATATATCACTACTTGTCTTTTAGACGTGGATGAATTAAAAAGGCGATCTAGCGGTGCTCTAGTTGAATCTGTTCGAAAATTGTCTCGTCATTCCTCTAGAACCGAATCCACACCTGACCGAGCAAATGGTAGTTTGACCCGACAACGTTCAGTCGATAGTTCTGTAGAAAAAAGTACTCGTAACAGGTCACAATCGAATGAATCTATTAAAAGAAGTAAGCAAGACTTGGTAGGAGAAAAGTTGATCGAAATCGAAAAAGCTGAAACGGGTAGTGTCAAATGGGCCGTCTACAAGCACTACCTAAAGTCAATAGGAGTATTGCTCACTGTTGCTACTATAGTTCTGAATATCATTTATCAGTTCTTTAATATTGGCTCTAATTTCTGGCTGAGCCATTGGTCGAACGACAACACTACAAACGTAAACGGTACAGTGGATACTGCCAAACGAGACACATATTTAGGAGTATATGGTGCCTTAGGTATCGGACAAGGTAAGTTTAATTAAATTAAGACTACGACCACGTGGTTTGCCTGTTTGTACTTCTTGATGCATGATCAGTCATTGCTACATTAATTATACTTAATTTTTTATTAGAAGTTGACATGTTCTTAAAAGACATTAATCAATCATACTAGATGTTTCTTATCCTCCGCGATATGCTTGTAGAATTTCAAAGCATTCCTGCATTTTTTTCGTATAAAACCTAATCTGGTCTTTTTAAAACGTCCAACATTAAGACCCTCAAAAATCATTTTAAATATAATATATAGATGCTATTGAATTAATAATTGAATGGTACAATATTTGCTTTTAACTTTTAGGGTATTTTATAAGTAATTATTGTTTAATAAGTAGTAAAAGTAGCTACATTATGATTTAACAAGTTGGTTTACTTAATATAAGTGATAAACATAAAATGGTTATTGTATTGTTTTGATTAATTTAGTTTTTTAACTGCCCATTACTGCTTTTTTATTGGACACCATTATACATTTTACATCAACACATTAATTGATTTTTTACACCAACTATCAAATATTAATTAATAGATACTTACATTGTTCAAAGATGCATATGTCCAGTATTAAATCGTTCTGTTTTCATAAAACTATATTTTTTAATATCTTGCATAGTATATTGTTTTCGCCGCTGTTTTTAAACCGGAATGCTGTTATTTTTGTTTTGTTTTGTAAAAATAATTTTTGCTTTGTTATGTTGTTGCTTTTCTTTGGAAGTCGGTGTTGTTTTGGTGTGAAGGGATTTTGGGGAGCTTTTTGGTACTTTGCTATTTGCGTTAGAAGGTTTCGAGTTCTTTTATCTGATATTCATACTATTCTGTGCATGGCCTTTATGCATATTATTTTGGATATAGGTATTTCTATTATTTTTTAAAATTGTGCTAGAGGTATCGAGAATTTCCTGTCTAATTATAATTTGTTGTTTCATTGGTAAAGGTTGGGTGATACTTTCAGTAAAAATATCATCTAGTGAAAACTGCTGCCTCTTAATTTATTGAGTATTTTTTCTACATTTTTATTGTATACAAAGTTTCAATGTAACATCAGTGTGTCGTGTTGTCTTTCATAGGTTTTTCAATTTTCAGCGATATCAATATTTTTATCATCACTGGCATTATTTATCGGTTCACTGAATGGGGCTTTCGTGTTACACAATTACTTGCTCTATAGCGTTATTCGAAGCTCTTGCAATATGTTTTATGACGTTACGCCAGTGGGAAGGATTTTGAATCGATTTTCAAAAGATGTTGATGTGTTGGACACTGTTCTACCAATGACGATAAGAGCTTGGCTTAGTTGTTTTCTTGGGGTAATTATTGCTATTTTTGAACGCCGAGGAGGTGAAGGAAATTATTAAAAGCAGTTATATTTAAATGTTACTTCATAAGTGTGCGGTTGCCTAAAGTATTAACTTATGTACCATTTCTTAGTTATCTAATATTAATGATTGTTTTTTATGCGTGTGTGTTTGGATATCGATATTTGGTGAAAGGGCAAATGTTTAAATTGTATCATTAAGAAGTGCTTTATGTTGGCTATCATGTCTTCCAAACTGTTAGTATATACCTACTTTTTGTGGTTGTCAATTTAATTTTTACTTTCATATGGAAACCAGAAATATCTTTTTGTGATACATTTATATCCTCACTGCATGAAGAACGTGTTAATTTGGCATGTTGGTAACTATGATTATGCAGTACATAATGTGGACAAAAATTTACTTTGTAGGGATTGTTGCATGCCTATCGGAATTATCATTATGATTAGCTGCAATTTAAATGCATAACGGCATTCTTAAATAAATATTGAAAAATTCTCTGTATTTTTTAAATCAGATACTTATTGCTACCATTCTGAATCACCTAATGGTCTTCAAGGTATTCATTATGAACTGTAGCTTCTTTATTAATTAAGCGGAAATTATTTTATGGTACATTAATATTTTTCTTTATAAGCTAATGTTGGCAGTTATATTTAAATTAAACCATTGTAACATTGGTTTTATGGTTCATTTATCTAATGAACTATTGTTAAATCACATACATGCTTTCTTTTTTGTAAGCAGAAGAGGTGAGTGTTATGATGCGTTAATTAGGGAGGGATTTATTGCTATTCCTGGCTGGTTTAATTGTCGATTATAATGTAATTATGTGTGAATTTCGTAAAATTTTACGATATATTTTGATCGAAACACTTTCAAAAGACCGTGGAATAATAGATTATGTTATTTAATTTTTTAGTTGTTTTCATTTCTGTATCGGGAGTTATTTTGGCTCGAGGTTCTTTAGAAGGAGCTAAGAAACTCCATCAACATTTACTATCAAAAATTTTACGCTCTTCCACAACCTTTTTTTTTGTCACCCCCGTCGGTAGAATTCTTTCACGATTTTCTAATGACATTGACACCATTGATATGAGATTGCGTCCTCATCTGGAATCCCTTATACAGCAATTATTCAAGGTATTTATTATTTTTAATAAATTTCAGTGGGTTATTGGTAGGCTTCATGTGAAACATTTTTAAAAACAATCGTGAACAAAGAAAATTACTTTAAATTTAGAGAATTTTAAATAATAACTACATTTTTTGAATTATCATTTTTTCTTTATTTACGTTCATTTTATTTTTTTTTGTCTGCGCTCTGTGTGTTTAATTGAACTGAACACAATTACATAAAAAACTTAAGCGTTGCAATTATGATTTAAATTTGGAAGATATAATAACCACAGTACTACATATATTTTTTTGTGCCCATATGAAAAACAAAAAGTTGCTTAATTTACGGCTTTGTAAAAATACGCAATTCTAATATAAAACTGAGTAGTGATTAATTTAATAGATGAATAATAAATAAGTAGGTAATTTACCTAATAACAAAGCAAAAATTATCTTCTATATAGATAAACAAAAAATATTAATTAAACCTTACAAGCCCTATATAACTATGATTTTAAATATTTTCTTTTTGTAAGTACATAATTACAAAAAAGTATTTAAAAAATTATTTGATTTAATATGGACAAAACAATTTTCAGCAATTGGTGTGGCGTTAGCTGACTTAGCGCCCGAAATAGGTTGTTGGTGCGCAGCCCGCACTATGCATAATTTCTTACTTAAGGGTATAATTAGGGCTCCTTTAGCTTTTTTCGATACTACACCTACTGGGCGAATAATGTCCAGGTTTTCTAAAGATGTTGAAGTAATGGATACCGGTTTACCGTGGCACATCGTTGATGGAGTTTATTGTTTGTTCGAGGTATATATATGTAGCTGGTACTTTGGTAGATAGAATCGTATGCATTTTGTAATACTTTGTGAAAATGTCTTGAAATTGTTAGATTACATAATATGAACCGAAAGATCCTTTCTAACTACACTGCTTTTTGAAAATTAACACAAGACGCTTTTTTTATGTAACTGTGTTCCACCTAACTAATATCTAATTAACTCTAACTATATCAAAATGAATTTAAATATAGCTGCTTTTTAAATGTGAAATTAGTTATTGGTGAATTGATTTTTTGTGGGATTTGGTTATACGGTCGTATCTAAAGCGACAATTTTTTTTAACTAAATTCACATATTTAAAAGAAACTGGTAGTCTGAAAATCGTATGTACTTATATTATGATAAATAATTTGTTGTACCTGTAAATTTTTAGGTTTTGGCTACCATACTGGTGATCAGCATAACAACTCCAATATTCATTTCTGTAATAGTACCTATTGGCATTTTTTACTATTTTATTCAAAGATTCTATGTAGCGACTTCTCGACAGCTGAAGCGATTGGAATCAGTGTCTCGTTCTCCAATATATTCACATTTTGGCGAAACTGTGGCAGGAATACCTTGTATACGGGCCTATGGAGAACAAACTCGATTCATTAAAGAATCTGAAGCTAAAGTGGATGTTAATCAAGTTTGTTATTTCCCGAGTATTATTTCAAATCGATGGTTAGCTGTAAGACTCGAGATGGTAGGAAACCTGATTATATTATTTGCTGCCTTATTTGCTGTCCAAGGAAATCAAAATGCTGGCATGGTTGGTTTATCGATCAGTTACGCCTTACAGGTAAAAAATTTGTTGGAATGATGTAATTTAATAAAACAATATACATACTCTGATAAAATAGTGTAATTTTTATGTATAAAAACATTTCTAGATTACTCAAACTTTGAATTGGCTTGTTCGTATGACGTCAGATGTAGAAACTAACATAGTGGCCGTAGAAAGAATAAAGGAATATGGTGAAACTCCTCAAGAAGCTCCATGGGAAATACCTAATAAAACTCCACCCAAAGCATGGCCTGACGAGGGTGCAGTATCGTTTAATAACTATTCTCTTCGTTATCGTCCAGGTTTAGAATTGGTGCTTAAAAGAATAACATTTTCCGTGAAAGGTGGAGAGAAAGTAGGTATTGTTGGACGAACAGGTGCTGGAAAATCTAGTCTAACTTTGGCCTTATTTAGGTAAGTAATTTCTCCAAAATTATTTATTTAAGAATTCTATTATATAAATAGAAAAAACATTTTTTTTTTGTATTTAGGATAGTGGAAGCAGCAGAAGGAGATATTGCCATTGATGGTATAAACATTGCCGAATTAGGTTTACATGACTTAAGATCACGATTAACTATTATTCCTCAAGATGCTGTGCTTTTCTCGGGTTCCTTAAGAATGAATTTGGATCCATTTAATAAATATTCGGACGAAGATGTGTGGAGAGCTTTAGAATTTGCTCACCTAAAAAGTTTCGTGAAAGGTACATTTTTGATTTAAATTATTTACCGTTATTTTATTTCATTTTTTAAGGACTTCCTGCTGGTCTGAATCACGAAGTAACTGAAGGGGGAGAAAACTTGTCTGTGGGCCAAAGGCAACTGATTTGCTTGAGTCGAGCTCTACTGAGAAAAACCAAAGTGCTGGTTTTGGACGAAGCAACTGCTGCTGTAGATTTAGAAACTGATGATTTAATCCAACAGACTATAAGAACAGAATTTAAAAATTGTACAGTGCTCACTATTGCACATAGATTGAACACGATTATGGATTCTGACAGGGTCATAGTGTTGGATAAAGGTTCCGTTATTGAATTTGATACACCCAAGAATTTGATGTATAACAAACAGTCTATTTTTTACGGAATGGCAAAGGATGCTGGTTTGGAAAAGTATCAGTTTCCAGAAACATAATAAAGTCTATGACGAATCTTAATGGATATAGATAGATTGATTTAATTACAGTTTGATAAAAATATATAATACTTTTTTATTTAATTAATTTTAACATCACCTCATTGAAAACTAATCAGATCTACCTCGAGATTTTTTTAAAACAGTATTTAATTATTTTTAGATAAATTGTACTTTTTTCATGATACATAACATATGTTCCGTAATGTGATTTTAAGTTTGATTTTTACGTGTAAATTATATGTATTTGTGTAGCATTTTATATATAGAAATGTTATAATTTTTTAATATGCAATAAAAAGAACAATAATATGCCTGCATATATAATATTGTAAAAAAAAATAATCTACATTATTTTTACAATGTACGTAAAATAGAATAAAAAATTTTGATACATGTACAGGCAATTAGTCAAAACAATATTTCGGTTGACGTTTTGTTGTTTGTATTATTTACTTAATATACAAAAACACATGTTGTAATAAAACTTGCCACTTGCTCGACTTGTTCTGCAGATTACGTAAAATGTTTGCACAACGTTTTTAATTAAGTTTTCTGGGCTGTTTGTTATATACATATTGTACACATTTTATTAAAATAAATTGCAAATTGTTTTATCATAAAATGTTTCATTCATTCATTTAAAGTATTTCTCAACACTTATATTGAGTTTACTAAAATCGGATAAGTCGTTTATAGGATACAGCGATTTAAATAGACATTCAGGGGCTTCTTATTAACGTTGGTACGCCAATGGGCCTGAGACAAAACCTAAAACACTTTCTAATAATGTTATGGAAGATACAGCTTAATATAAGAATTTTTCCCCTTCTAGTAAAATGCGGAGCTTAAAAATCATTTCCAATAATTTCTCATGGTTATTTTTTTCCTGAATTTCTGTACCCAATAGTTTCCGAAATATGACCTGGTGCCCACCCTTAATGAAACACCCGATATATAATAAATTCAAAAAGTTTATAATGATGACTTTATACTTTCTTTGTTTTACAGAAGAAACAAGATAAAACATTCAGACGTATTATTTATCTACTTTTACAATTAAGTTCAAATAACACTAATATTAGTATGTGCACGTATCTCCTCGTAGAACGCACATGTATTACACAAGTAAGGCATATATTGCTTTTATAACAACTTAATTATTAAGTGTTGTTTTGCCGTTCTGATTAATACTTTGCAGTTACAGAAAAAAATCTTATCAGCCAACACATGTTTATTATCTGTACGCAAAATGGTTGTTGCAAGAAAAATTTTATTAGCTAAACATTTTGAAGGCGAACCTAAAGAAAAAGATTTTCGTATGGTTGAAGAAACTTTACCACCTATTAAGGATGGAGGTAAGGGTTCGATACTAGGCCTAATGTTAGGTTTATAATATTTTATGCCTTTATATAAGATGTTTTACGAAATTATGTGTGTCATTTTGCATGAAGTTATCTCTACAGCTGTTTGTTTGTTGATACCTGGACTATTCAAAAAGTATTTAATTTGTTAAATAATTAAAAAAAAGTTATTCAAAATCGTGTGTTAATATTTTTAGAATATTTGGCTGAAGCTCTTTTTGTTACTGTTGATCCTTATATGAGAGCGTATGCTCATAATTTGCCCGAAGGATCTTTAATGGTTGGTGGACAAATAGCCAAGTAAGTATAATAATAAAAAAAGAAAATTATGGATGTATGTTACATGTACCATATTTTGTTGGCTTAAGAATTTTAGAAAGTAAAAATAGTAAATTTCCTGCTGGTAAGTACGTATTCGGAAATTTTGGATGGCGCACATACACAATAAATGATGGTAACGCACCAGACAAAGCAGGGCCAGGTAATTCCCCACCAAATGTGTTACCAGATTATGGTAATGTACCTTTAACCGCAGGATTAGGAGCTTTGGGAATGCCTGGGTAAACGCATTAGTGCAACTATTATATGCTAAAATTGTTATTAATTTCAAATTATTCAGACTTACTGCTTACTTTGGCTTTTTGGACATATGCAAACCGAAACCTGGAGAAACTGTTTGCGTAAGTGGAGCCGCAGGAGCTGTCGGTAGTCTTGTAGGACAAATTGCAAAAGTAAAAGGATGTAAAATTATTGGAATAGCAGGATCTGATGAAAAGGGATCATACCTAACCGATGTTCTTGGATTCGACGGATTTGTTAATTACAAAAAAGACAATATTGATAAAAAGTTGACGCAAATAGCACCGAATGGTATTGATTGCTATTTCGATAATGTAAGCTCATTTTCAATCCACAACCGACCACTTTTTTATTGAAGATTTTATAGGTTGCTGGTGAAATAAGTACAACGGTAATGAAACATATGAACGTTAATGGAAGAGTTTCCGTTTGTGGATCTATTTCAAGTTACAATTTTGATTATGTCCGTAATCCACCTAAAGGTGCATTCTTTTTTAATGTGTAGGTAAATTTTAGTTTTAATTTAATTTTATTTTTAGTCACCATCCCCTTTCCTTATATTTTGGACAATCAACTACTCTTGCAAGGATTTCAAAGTTATTTATATTTTCATCGTTTTAATGAAAGTTTTGCACAAATATTACAATGGATTAATCAAAAGAAAATCAAACTTCTGGAAACAGTAACCACAGGCTTTGAAAATACGCCAAAAGCCTTTATTGAAATGTTGCAGGGCAAAAATTTGGGAAAGGCTATCGTGAAAGTATAAATGCATGCATTATAATTTATTTAATAAACTAAATACTTACATAATTATACACAGATTTCTCAATTTTGTTTACATCTGATAATCGCGTTATTCTGTTAATTAACTTTTTGATTTGTCCTTGTATATTGCTATTTATTGAAGGTTGGTGTATGTATAATTAATTAATTAATTAATTAAATATTACATCGAGGAGATTATTATAAGCTCTATAAAAAAATTATTAATAAAGTTTATAAAAAGATGATGAAGATATTTAAAACAAAAGTATGTAGTAGTTTAGTTGTATAATTAATTTTATAATATTTTTAATTTTTTCACTTGAGAAGATAAATCATTTTCTGTTTTATTTTTTTTCAAGGAGTGTAAAGGCAAAGTTTTTTAATATCATTTTGTGAAATTCTATTAAAAAATAAAAATTTAAATTTGCCGGCTTCTTCTAGGAACTAATTTTTTTAGCACCGGAAGCTTCCATTTGCAAACAGTTGCCGCGCCTGGTCTGTAGCCGCTTTATCTAATAGTACCGCGTTTTCACAAACAATTGTAGATACAAAAATTGTAAATATTTTAAAAAAGTCGGGAAAAAATGGCTGATAGTTTTGATGACTTATTTGATTGCTTTAGTGAATCGCTAGAGACTCAGAAGGAAGCCGCAGCAGATTTGGATAACCAAACGAACGATCTTAGAAAGTTAGTATTTTCGGGTCATAACCTCAGAAAATCACGTTCTAATAAATAGCATTTCAAGAAGTTGGAATTTTAATTTTTTGGATTTTTTTTGTAATTGTTTTGTAGCCAGCTTAAACGTGAGTCAGAAGGCACTTCTCAGCAGGCTCAAAAGAGAACTAAAATTGATACTGATGTTGACTTTGATGACATAAAGTAAGTGAATTTCATTCAGAGAATTTTTACATTTATGCTGCGTTATTTTCATTTCAGTTTTGAAGAACTGAAAAATCGGATAGTAGTACACGAAATAGAGTCTCCTGAATCGTGTACACATGAGGTTGCGTGTCCTCCAGGTCACAAATTTGTTCCATTACAGCCTCGGAGTACAGAACCAGCAAAAATTTATCCTTTTGCACTTGATCCTTTTCAAAAGGAGTCAATTTTATGTATTGATAACAACCAATCTGTTTTGGTTTCGGCTCATACATCAGCAGGCAAAACAGTTGTTGCAGAGTAAGTAATACCTACTCATAATGTATACACATGCTTGTTTTGTATACAGTACTCTTATTACTGTTAAAAATAATTATCAACAGGTATGCAGTAGCCGTATCTTTAAAAAACAAACAAAGAGTTATATATACAACACCAATTAAGGCTTTATCCAACCAAAAGTACAGAGAATTTTATGATGAATTTAAGGATGTGGGGCTTGTAACAGGTGATGTCACAATTAATCCAACCGCATCATGTCTCATTATGACAACTGAGGTGAGCAAAAACATGTATTAATGAATACACAATGGTGTACAATGTAAACTCTGTACAGCAAAACTTGATGAACTAAAACAATTAAGGGTTCATCGAGGGTTTTGTTTATATATGTTGTTTTGGTTATTGATAGTTACATGCATTTTTTTTAACCAGTAATAAATACTCACTATACAGATAATATAGTAAAATAACCAAAGTTAGGTAATTTCTACATTTGGAGTTCCATAGTTATATGGAGTTTACATTGCATTTGGATGTTTTTTTTAGATTTTGCGTAATATGTTATATAGAGGTTCAGAAATAATGAGAGAAGTTGGTTGGGTAATATTTGATGAGATTCATTATATGAGAGATAAAGAACGAGGTGTTGTTTGGGAAGAAACACTTATACTATTACCACATAATGTACATTTTGTATTTCTTTCTGCCACAATTCCAAATGCTAGACAATTTGCAGAATGGGTTTCTCATCTTCACCAACAGCCTTGCCATGTAGTCTATACAGATTATAGACCAACACCTTTGCAGCATTTCATTTTTCCTGCAGGAGGACAAGGCATTCACATGGTAGTTGACGAAAATGTATGTTGTTTGAAGCAGTAAATGGATTGGTTGTTTATTGATTTCTTTTTTCTTTTAAGGGGACATTTAAAGATGAGAACTTTAATACTGCAATGGCAGTACTACAAAATGCTGGTGATGCATCCAAAGGTGACCAAAGAGGACGTAGAGGAGGAGTAGCGGGAAAAAATCCTTCAGAGACTAATATTTTTAAAATTGTTAAAATGATTATGGAGAGGAATTTTGCTCCTGTGATCGTCTTTAGTTTCAGTAAGAAGGATTGTGAAATATATGCTATGCAAATGACTAAGTTAGATTTTAACACAAGTAAGTGATTGTTTAAATAAGATGTATTTTTTTAAAGCTAGTATTAATTTTCATTTTAGCTGCTGAAAAGCAACTGGTAGATGAAGTTTTCCAAAATGCAATGGATGTTTTGAATGATGAGGATAGACATCTACCACAGGTGGAAAATTTACTTCCATTATTAAGAAGAGGTAAGACTGTTTTAATGAATCTTTATTATAAGTACAGAAAGAATTGAAGTTGTGTAAAAATTCTCATTACTGGTATTACTTCCTGTTTAAAGAAAAGAAATAGGGTTGAATTATAAATACAATCTTTTTAAACAATAAAATGAGCAATCAATGAAATTAATTTTATTAAAGTTAAATTAATGTTAATAATTTGTAACTTATTTTTTTTTTTGTAAGGTATTGGGATACATCATGGAGGTTTGCTACCAATTTTAAAAGAAACAATCGAAATATTATTTGGTGAAGGTCTTATAAAAGCTCTTTTTGCAACAGAAACCTTTGCGATGGGTTTAAATATGCCTGCAAGGACAGTACTTTTTACAGGAATGCGAAAATTTGATGGTAAAGAATATAGATGGGTAAGGTAACCATAATAGGATGTCTGGGTTGTATTTTTGATCTGATTTTTTCACCTAGCTTACATCTGGTGAGTATATACAAATGTCGGGTCGGGCAGGTCGTAGGGGTTTGGATGATAAAGGTATCGTAATATTGATGGTTGATGAAAAGGTGCCCCCTGCGGCCGGCAGAAATATTGTGAAAGGAAGTCCCGATCCTATAAATTCCGCTTTTCATTTGACTTACAATATGGTTTTGAATTTATTGAGAGTTGAGGAGATAAATCCGGAATTTATGTTAGAGAGATCGTTTTATCAATTTCAAAATCAGGCAGCTATCCCTGGATATTACAACAGTAAGGTTATATATTAGTATATTATTTTTTTACAAAAACTAAGCAATTTAGTTTTTCCGATTCATAGGAGTACATGTTTTGTGTGTATTATTTTACATTTTGGCATTTCAGCATATTATGAGAAACTAAAAGAATTTAAAAGTTTTCAAATCGAGAACGAAGAGCAAATAGCATCGTATTATAGAATAAGGCAAGAATTGGATTCCTTGGGTCAAAAATTTCGTTCATATATTACTAAATCGCAATACTTGATACCGTTTCTTCAACCAGGAAGATTGGTTAAGGTAACTATTTTTCAGTATTTTTAAATGATTTTTTTCCTTAATTCTACTTTAATTCCATTTAATATCGATTAGAACAAGTTGTTATTCAAAACTAATTTATCAAAATTATGTTTGTGATGTTTATGGTAATTTTGATTGAATCTATTTTCTACTTAAAAGGTACTTTCTGAGTATGAGATTGTAGGAAAACTACTTAATTAGTTAAATATTAAACATCAAAAATTTCAATCGTTTACTTAATCAATACCTTTTGTATTTGTTAAGTTTGATGTGTTTATAAAAAAATAGAAAGCTAATAATTTTTAAGAGCAAATAGTTTATTAAGTAAAATATTTTCATTAGGATGAAAGTATGTAAGTGTAAAGCATATTATCTATTTTTATGGTGTCAGGTAATTCAGTATTAAATATTTTAAATAACAATTTGTTATATTACTGGGAAAATTTACCCTTAGTAAGAAAGTCATTATGGCCTTTTTCTATTGTTATTCAGATTAAAATTCAGGATGCGGAATATGACTGGGGTGTGATTGTTAACTTCAAAAAGATTACCGACAATCCGCCTGGTCGAAAGGGCAAAACAAACACGTTGGTTACCAAGTTGCAAGTTGACCTGTTGCTGAATGTGATATCCGAAGCCAAAGGCGACGGTGATGGCGACGATACTGACAATTTGATACCTAAACCATGTCCTGAGAATCAGGTAAGTAGTAAATAGGTATAGACAGGCAGATCAATTCCACGAACCCAATGTATTATTGCCATTGTTTGCTTTTGTTATTCTGTTGTTGGAATGACCCATAATTATACAGGGATTGGCAAGGAGTAATAAAAGTCAATTGGGGGTAGGAAACTTATTTGGAAATACCATATCTGATTGCGATTTTCGAATATGTAAACGTGACGTTTTTCATGTTTTAGTTACTAATTTTGTAAAGCAGAAATAAAAAATTTCTACCGTTTAGGGCAAAATAGAAAAAAATAAATACAGGTAGACTAAGGATAGTTTCGTTATTATCGTAAAGTATTTAATATAACAAATTTATCTCACTCGAAAGTTACTGTGCCATACATAATACGTAAAATAAGAATCATTTGCGTATGCCTTTGCCGTTATGACAGGTAAAATTAAATACTAAAAGCAACTAAAAGTACAATATGTATGTTAAGTAGAGATTAGTAATTATCTTCGTTAAAAAGATCGTTGTTGATAACTCCTAGTTTCAAATTTTTTAATTTCTAACATTTTTACTGGTGATGCAAAATGAAAATTTAATAACTACATTTTTAAATAAAAAAAATATATATTATATTATGAGCGGCTTAAAACTGACAGTATCAATTTTTATAAATATCTGTATATCTTTTTTAGCATGTGGTTTATGTTTTACTTTTTATGTTTAATGTGTTTTTCTGTATACCTATTTAGAAGTGAAAGAATGAATTTAACATTTTACAATTTAATGAACTCAGTAGGTACATTATTTGATTATTATTCATACAATGCCTGCACAGAAAATCCAAATTCACAACAAACAAGCTGTAAACTTACCATTCGTTTAAAGCTATAATCCTGCAACAAAAAAAAAATATTAATCCCATTATGAAATGTAATATTTATTTATGCCTTGGTAATCCTAAATTATTGTCTATATTAAGGGTTCAGTGTTGTAATAAAAAATTAAAATTTAAAAAAGTACCTATTTCTAAAAAGTTTTAAAAGAATATTACGAGGTAGTAATTTAATTTAAACAAAATAATCGTACAGATTATAATAATTCAAGGTAACTAAAAAGTATTTTAACAAAAAACTGAAAAAATTATTATATTTCAGTTACAGTTTAATATAAAATGTTCTGTAAAATTATTTATTTCAGTATTAATGCACTTGTTATTGTAACACTATTATATCTAAAATTACTTGACAAACAAGCATAACATTGTTTCATGATAATGTATATTGGAATGGGGATTAGGTAATTATATAGAACACCCGCAGAGACTATTTTGTTCTTGGACTTCTGTGTTCTCAGAAATTTTAGATGATCTTATAATTGACCTGTTGATTATTTGTTGTTGTCTCCAAACTTGTTCTACCAAGAATTTTAAGAGTCGTTATTGCTTATTTAAATATCTTATCTAGTAAAGGGTTACTATGGGTATATTCTTAATTGCTGTGTTTATGAATTATTTACAGTATTTTGGTATTTTCAACAATTTATTTAGGTTAAAAAATTTACATTAAAATCCTTTTTCTGTAATTATTCTCTCGAAAATTTATTTCATTTTATGCTATCGATCAGGTTTAACAATTAATTAAAAAAATCTCGTGGTTGTAAATAAACTAGTTTGGGTTACACGAATTTTATTTACGCGAGATTTATAATTTTTAGTTTTTGGACCTCCCTAAAGCTAAGAGGACAGTTTTTTTAAAGAAGTTTGACGTTGTTTTTGTTGGTACAAATATGCTGTACTGTACAGGTTCAGAATGTTCTATATTCTTCGATTCTTAATACTAGTTTTTTTCTAAAAAAATATTTTGACTGGCCTGTTCAATTTTATTATATGACTGCATTTTCATTCTTAAATATTAATTTTCCGCAATTGTATTGATATTTTTTTTATAGACCGGTGAAGTAGAGGTTGTTGCAGTTTGTTCAAGTTTAATAACTCACATATCATCAGTTAGGCTGTATTGTCCAAATGATTTACGATCAAGAGACAGCCGGAAGGGAATGTTCAAAGCCGTTAAAGAAGTGAAAAAGCGGTTTCCGGATGGTTTACCTTTACTCAACCCTGTCACCGATATGAAAATTAACGAATCAGAATTTTTGGATGCCGTTAATAAAATTGAAAATCTAGAGAAAAAGTAACTAAAAACCATTTAAATCATCTTAACTAAATCTAAAAAATACTGTGTGACCTAGTACACTGGTCACTACTTCTGTAACACCCTCTTGATTTTATAGAGTCGTTAACACAATTAGTTTTTTTTTTGTACTACATAATTATGTATTCGTATTTTGAATATTTGATTATTTTTTTTGGTAGGATGTACGATCATCCCATGTATAAACATCCTTTACTTGCCACTGAATATCCTAAGTACGAAAGAAAAATTATTGTACAAGAAGAACTTGCCGTAGCTAGACAGAAATTGATGGATGCCAAGTCCGTTTTACAACTAGACGAGTTAAAATGTCGAAAAAGAGTACTAAGACGACTTGGTTATTGTACCAATATTGACGTAATTGAATTGAAAGGGAGGGTTGCTTGTGAATTAAGCAGGTAAATTTATTAAATATTAAAATATAACAAAAAATAATTTATATATTTTAGTTCAGATGAACTACTTTTAACTGAAATGATTTTTAATGGTATCTTTGGTCAGTTAACGTCTAGTCAATGTTGTGCACTTTTAAGTTGTTTTGTTTGCGACGAAAAAAGCAACGAGGTTCCTAAATTAACTGAAGAGTTGTCTGGACCTCTTCGGCAAATGCAGGTGACTATACCTGCTACACGGTTAACTATTGGATGTATATTTTTTTTCTCTAGGAATTGGCGAGGAGAATAGCAAAAGTAAGCAATGAAGCTCGACTTACTTTAGACGAGGATTCATACGTCGAAAAATTCAAGCCCTATTTGATGGATGTAGTATACGCCTGGTGCAATGGAGCTTCTTTCAGCGTTTTATGTAAAATGACGGATATTTTTGAAGGTTCTATCATAAGATGTATGCGAAGACTTGAAGAGTTATTAAGAGAAATGGTTCAGGCGTCAAAAACAATTGGAAGTTCAAGTTTAGAAGAAAAATTCACTTCCGCCATTAAATTGATAAAACGTGATATTATTTTTGCGTCAAGTCTTTACCTTTAAAGTTACCATTCATGCACAAAAAAGGACGAAAAAGTGCCAATTAATAAATTCTGTAGCACATCCCCATTTAAATATGGAGGAATTTATGAAAATTTATTTAAAATTGTATTGGATTTCTTGAAACGCCAGATGCGGTTTATTATTATATAAAGTATCGACTAGTTGAGCTCGTTTTCTTGTATTTGATTCAATATAATAAGTACTCCATTCCAAGATCGAATGTTTACAGTAACATTTTTTTACTTCTTTATTTTTATCATACTCTTTTTTCTATTAATAAAATATAATGTAAAACTGTACAGTATGTCCTGTTTATTTTAATGTAAATAACCTTGATTTAGGTGTATTAATAAGTTTTCAAAGTTATAAAATATGTAATATTGTTTTGGAATTTTTGCAATACATAGCAACTGTAAATATGTTAATGTAGATAACGTGTAGATTTGTTCATGCGTAGTTGGGGTTGGTCGACCTCCCCACCCTAACGCTACTTGGACAAGTAGGGTGTTTATACCCCACCTCGCTTCATGTACAAGATTTCGTATAAAAGAGGTGATTTTTGCCAATTTAAGTCAGTAATCATTTGTATCTCTAATGAACTACTATTACTACATTTACATAAAAGGTAACTGTGAAGTTGTGAAAAATAAAGGTCCAAGTGGCGCAAGTTCACCCTGTCTCTATGTTATTATAACTCATAGTACGGAATGAACTCGCGGCTTTTGGGCCCGAATAAACTAGTTATAATTTGAATTGTGTGGTATAGACCGTGAGTTTTTTACGTGTCTATGATATTTTAGACATAGTACGGGAAAAACTCGCGGTTCATATCAGATTATTGCAACATACAACAAACGAATGCAGCCGTCTGGCCAAGAACCGTTTTCTGTCGTCTTTGGTGATCTAGCCGTGTGATTTTTATATTTCGTGCGGTTATGTCACCAGGGCGATGTGATACGGTAAGCTACAGGATACATGATATATATACCTATCTTGTTTTTTGTAAAGGAACTATTGGTGTGATGTGGATTTGGTCATATCACAGCCAGTAGTTACTTCACAACGGCAGGAAACAGTCGCAACAACATTAACAACTCATCAAGAAATGTGGTCTACTATTCTTTACGGGTGTTCGGTTATAGTCTCAGATTTTTGCTGTGACTAGATCGAACATTCGCAATGGGTGTAGATATTCTTCATAGGGGAAAAAGTCAATGGATAAAATGGAAGTTTGTAATTCGTGCTTCGTTGTTGTCGTAGCTTTTGTGGTTTTATTATCCATAAAGCTATGTCAGCAATGCAGCAAGTTTTGCTAAATCATCATGGTTGTATTGTGAGGGTCATTTTTAGTGTGTATTATTCGTACTGCATCTTACATTTTTGTAGTACGGAAGGTACTCGCTGGAAAAGCCCTCGAGTCATACATGCGACTGAGGCTGTGTTTTTTTTTATGTATGCCATTTGTAATACCATTATTCTATAATAATTGGGGGTGGGTGTCTTTCAGTGAATACTTTCTGTACTGCGGGATTTTTTTTTCGTAGTACGGATGGTACTTGCCGGAAGCGCCTATCGGTAGTCTCCGTTGTTACGAATCATCCCTCGGGTCTAAAAGTATACAGTATACTTTTTGAGCTTGTACTTGTCGTAAATACGATACCTTTATTTTCGTAGTACGGTGGGTACTCGCTTGGAACGTATGCCATGTACATCATTGTATGCCAGGTTTTCTTGCGGGGTATTGCCTAGTGTAGTACTCGGTGTACTGCGTGTTTTGGCGTAGTACGGTGGGTCCTCGCTGGGTATGCCCCAAATATTTCATCATTTTTTTGCTCAGGATATCGAAATTTTAAAGGTGGTTTTTAGTGTGTGCTGTATGTACTGCGCTATGTTGTGCACGTAGTACTATGAGTACTCACTGGAAAAGCCTATGAACACCACAAAGATTATAATATCTAAATTTTTGGCGACATAGTATAATGCTATGATGACATGACATGTATTGTTCGATAAATTATATTCCTCTAGTGTGTTGAGGGTTTGTTTGATGAAAAAATGGAGTTGGTTGTCATTCTTGGCGGTATTCCTAACGTCCTTAAATTATTTACATTGAAATTAAATACAATAAGAAAACCATTATGCATATGCAACACTGAATTCATTATTGTTGCTGCAAAATATAATATTAATTGTTCTTCTAAAGTTCTAATTAGCTTGACTTTCTTTGTTAAACCAAAGCACCCACTAAATCCCCCAATTATGCATAGAATCGTTAATCTGGGATCCCTCACCACATTACAGGAATCATAAATTTTACTTTGTTGCATACTTGATTGCTGTTTTTTGTTACTTGTACTTTTTAGCTTTACAAACGGTCTTGGATGCTTCATAGTGGTAGTGATGTTGTAATGAATTATATCAACGAGTAAAATGTGTTCCTTCTAAGTAGGTAAACATTATTCGTCCTTGGTATCGGAATTAATTAGATGACGGTGGTTGATCCTTGCCCTCTTCTCTATTCTCATTCGTTTATTCACATAAAACATGAGAGCAGCGCTGAGCTTTTATTGCTCAAGCTCCGAACAAAAGCGCCATAATAAGTAGAAATGACTGAAAAGGGTTTTGCATGGTTTCGTGAAGTGTTTCTCCTTTGTAACATTAAGGGAGAACATCAGGATAGAGATAGGCAGCGTCCGGGATTATGATTTTCACTATAAAATATGGGAATACTATTTGCATTCGTACGAGCGTGAAAACTGCAGGTATTTTTGATGCAGGCATCTGGGATCACAATGATTTACCTCGGCTTTAGCTTTTAGCCAGATGGTTGTATTTTTTCGTAGTCAAATTGTATTAGATATTATTAAATTACTAATTGCAGCACTCTGTTACTCCACTCCATATTAATTACAATAAAGAAAACTGTATCGATTTATAAATAAATCTTTTGAAACTTAAACCACATTATTATAATTGTATTATTATTGTTATATCAGCAGCTATATTGTTAGAGAATCACGTGCTAAACTTTCCAATTACTGTTAGACAAGCAAAATTACTCAACTTGGCTAGGTGTTGAAGAGTTAGAGAGGTAAGTTTCCAAGAGCACCCTGATACTGAAATGGATAATGAAATTCTAGTCAAAGTTGTATTTTAGAGTGCACTAGTGATCTGAATCAGCACATAATTCATTCAAAATTTATCAGAATGTTCGGATCCTTAGTTTTAATATTTCAATTTTACTCTAGACAGAAAATAAATGTGGTGTTTAAAAATTTTAATGTCACGTCTAACACATTCCACGTTTTCTGCAACTTGATGGCACATACCTAAGCTTTTTATATACATGTGAGTACATCTTCAGGATTACTCAGTTTTATGGGCGATGTCTTCCTTCTCTCCAGCGACACGTTCCCTAATAACAGCGAGTTATTAAAGAAAGGATATGTCGACTGTTATGCCCTTTCTTAGCTCTTGTAAATATGCTACCATTAGCAACAACATCATATTTATGTTTTTCAACATTACAGTTTTTCTTAGCTCTTATTATGATGGGCTCCCTGATATTATTTTTCAAGGAAGTGCACTAAGTAGGTATGTGGTAAATTATTACCATTAGGGCATGCGGAAAAATTTACAGTAGGTAAAAACGATGAATGCAGTTTTAGAAACACTTATGAATGTTTGTACTTCAACAAAAAGTTCGATCTTAATCTTAAATATTCACAAACAATTACAAGAAGTAAGCAGTAGAGGCAAGTACTTTTTATAATAATTTCTAAATTAATTACAATCACAGAAGTGATTTCTTTTTTAAAATATTACCACGAGAATGGAATGTGAGCAAAAAGTAACAAATTGGACTGTGAGTAACGTAACGTCCCAGTTTCTTATTGCAGATACAAATACAAAATGGTTTCTAAATGATCTATTTCTACTTAAAGAAAAACTAATTTCCATCGGTGATTAATGCGCACCGTGTCCGAGTTTCGAGCCCCTTAAGTCTTAGCCGTATGGTTACAGCAACTACAATATATCAAAAGAATAATTTCTCTAGCAAGCAACCCCAAGTTTCTGATATTGGTTCTGTCTTCCCGTTACAAATGGATTCTCTAAAGACGTGATATTCTCTCTCTAATGCGGTTCCTTTGAGACTTTCTTTAACCACTGTTAATTTGAAGAAAAAGAAATGTGTATTTGATGTAAGAAAACCCATCAAGTTCCTATCTAAAATTGGTCAATATAAGTTGATCAAAGGAGTAATAAAGTAAGAGTTTAACTATTAAACAGTTTAACGTCATTTTCGCTAAATGTCCTAACTAAACACCTTATTTCTTTTTATTCTTCTTATTTTTCTTTGACAGTAATCATTATGAGATCTATTTCAAGTATTCAAATATTGTCTCGAACCATAAAGTACTTCTTAGCTTTTTAAACGTTTTTTTGGGAAATATAACTAAGGCGTTGTCGAAACGAATTTAAAGTTAAACCACAAAATATCTATATTTTAATTAGCACTTGAGTGATTATTTTAACCATCAATTTTTTTCTGTGCTCTAAAATGTATGTACCTTTTTAGCTAATGAATAAATTTAAAATTAACAAAACAAATTTTCGAGCAACGATACTGCAAAATGGCATTTATTTTAACGAAATAAGTAAAGAATATTGTTTAATCAATTTTTTTTTTCGCGAAAGTCAATCTTCGCGTCTTTTTCTCTGAATATACCCTTTCCCTTTTGTCTAAGCAAATGTAAAATTAAACAACTCTATTTTAATTAGCACTTGGGAAACTTTTTTAACTATCAAACTTTTTTTTTATACTTTAAAATGTGTCCTTTCAGTTATTTCGGGATTCTTTGCAACACTCAATTTTTTTTCGGAAAATCCAGCCTAGGGGTCCTATACTGTATATTATATACAAAATGTCTATATTTCCAACAAATTTTAAAGTATCTCATACGGTTAAAAAAAAAAGAAATTACAGACTGATACGAAACATTGCCTAAATAAAATAAAAGAATCAGGTACAATCTATTAAAACCAAATAAAATCTTCGAAATTGAATGTTCTCTAGATATTTTTTGCAGTTACAGGTATTGCAAATCAGTTCCGAAAGCGGAATTTTTAATGGAATATACATGAACGTTTCTTCGCTGAGAAGCTACTTTACGAAATATGAGATAGTGATGTATGAGATTTGCGCACCACGAAGTAAAGAGAAGTTGCTTTATGGTAATTTAATGGGAACTGCCAGGAAGATATATAATGTACAAGCCCGCAGTCAGAGAGTAAGCAACGAATAAAAAAGCAGTATAATAGCCTTTATTATGAACCTCTGTGTACACTAGCTAATGATATTATCCTTTACCCCTTTGAGATTGAACTATACATATATCTACTTAAATGTATATGATAAATATATTATTGAGTAAATGCTGAAATATGAATATCGTAGGAAAAGTTATTGTTCTGTTTAAAATACATAATTAGGTGGCTTTTAAAAAGAATTTTTTTTTTTGGAAAATTTCCTCTGCTTTTTTGAACCAGATTATTACTCATGTGAGCTTGAAGAGGTGGTGAAGGGTCCAGTAAAATATAGTCAAATCTCATTTAATGGGAGAAAGGGACATTGAAAAATTTCCTTTCCCTTTCAATTAAAAACTCATTATGGGTAAATATCACGCGAAGAAGGTGAGCTTGCCATTACATCCTGTCGTTGTACCAGAAGTGTCGACGTTTACTTAATAATTAATAATTTCATCTATTTTCAAAATTGGGATTAAGACGTTCGCCTAGAATTTAATTCCTGCGCTTACCAACCTTAACGCTTTGTAAGGGAATGAGTGATGTGCTTGGATGATCTGATAAGGGATTTTTCAAACGTTTTCCCAAATTTAATTAATTTGAGTGGCTGTAGTGAGAATCTCTCGTAATCAGATTTTCTAAATACAATAAACCAGTGTTGAGGTGGAGAAAATACGCTGTACTCAATGTCAAGTATCTATTATCTTGCCCCGAATCCACGGCTTCTGAATACATCTAATTTTCTTGGTAGTAATAGTGCTGTGACACTTGAAATTCGCGTTTGCTTTAGAGGTTGAGCTCCACCCTTCTTTTGATTTGACGGTTGACAAGGATGAACACGTGGATTGTAAGCCAAATTCATCGAGATAATATTATATTAAGTCTGATGAATATTCTTCAATTATTATTATTATTATTATTATTATTAAACTAACAATGTAAAGGCTGCTAATGGAATTGGAAATATACATGGTAATAGTTGGAGTTGTTTTGTATATTTCCCAAGGGGAATAAGGGCATTTGTATTTTGTCATTAGGAAACACAATCGATTATTTAAAACAAAATGTAATTAAAGCCAATATTACATTACATAGTCAATGAATCTGCAGATTAGAATAAAATGAAATATAACAGCAGGGTTATTTTTTGACTAAATTTACTGTTTTCAATGTTTCGTTATGTCCAACAGGATAAAATTTGATGAAACATTTAGTTTATAAAATAATTCTCGATATTCTAAGCTTTAAGGTATGTTATACCTAAATTTATTGTTCCCTAAATTGAATAAATAACAAGCTTCGATTAATCTTACAATTCCTGAATGATGGTACAATTAACAACATATAAATATTTGTAATTTCGACTTATATAAATTATATCAAACCCTTTTATAAGTTCGGCTGGTAACCGCATTTCTACAAAGAAAACAAGGATATTGTGAATAATTATTTTGTGTTAATGCAGGTCATAAGTCCCTAATTGCCTGACAAAAGGAATTTACAAAAAAATTTTCCCTAAATAAACAAGAATATTCCAAGACCATATAAATAACAGCACCAATAGCATCCTACAAGGTTATAAAAGAATTACAGTCAAACTTCAATAACTTGAAGGTCGATAAGTCGAGTTTCTAATAAGTCGAATCAAAGTTTGGTAGGCAACAGAATCAATTATAACTGGAACTTTCTAATTTGCATTATTCGAATTTGTTAAGAAGATAATATTTGGCGCCAACTTCAACAAGTCGAATTTTCTGGGGTAATCATTTAATAATGCACGATTTTAAAGTCACCTTTTAATAATTTACAAAAAACAAGCTCAATAATTGGAAGTCTCGATACCTTAATTCTTTTTGCGTCACATGGTGATTCGGGTCATTGAAGTTCGACTGTATTGTTATTATATTTTTTTAATGAGGCCCAATATCTATTATTACTAATAAAGATTTTCATTTTTACTTTATTTAGTATGGCAAAATTTCAGAAATTTCGATTAAAATTAGGACAAAATAAAAATGTACCCATGTATATTGAAAATAAATTGACCAAGCGTCTGAAACCTTAGCTTTTCAATCTTTCCATCTACCCTTTTAAACTTGCTCAATAGAAACTTCAATTCACTTTACTTCCACTTCTCCATACATAGAAACTTAAGTAGATAAGTACATATACGTGCAACAGATCTGGTTTACATTTTGGCGAAATTTCTTTCTCCAGTGAAGTTCACGTTACTTCGAAAGAAAACAATTTTTGATTCCGCCTATAAAAAAGAGATGACTTTATTGAATACCTACCTAGTATGGTGCAATTTATAATTTTGATAAGCAAGTTTTTATAATATAGCTTGTGGTGTGTGACATTGCTCCTATTGTTAAAAGAGTTCCTGCGATTTGATTGCCAGGAATTAAATATAATTATGCATTAAACCTACTGATAAATGATAAATATTTTAGTAATACTTTTAATTCACCAATCAATAAATTGTTGATTGTACATCATACTAATATTATAAAGGCGAAAGTTTATGAGTGTGTGAGTGTGTATGTTTGTTACTTCTTCACGTCTAAACGGATGGAGTGATTTTGATAAAATTTGGTGTAGAGTTAGCTGACACCCTGGATTAACACATAGGTTAGGTTTTACGGCGGGAAAATATCTTATTCTCATGGGAAAATCGATAAAAATGAAATCGCGGAATATTATAAATGCGAAAGTAACTCTGTCTGTCTGTGTGTTACGCAATCACGCCCAAACTACTGAACCGATTTAAATGAGAATTTGGCACAGAGATAGATAAGTAGATATAAAGCTAGAGGCTTGAAACTTATTTTTTAGGCTTTTGATTAGACATAAATACGACATTTAAAGTTTGTAAAAATTTTACCCTAAAGGGGGCAAAAATAAGGGATGAAAGTTTTGGTGTAATGACGTCGGCAAAAAGGCTTACGGTCCAGAAAATAAAAATATAGAAGAAAAAAAATTTTAATGCTGCCGAAAGTCGCTATTCCACGCGGACGAAGTTAAATATAATTAGGATACATTGAATCTACTGATTTAGAAATATTTTAGTAATACTTTTAAATCATCAATCAATTAATTGTTGATTTTACATTAATAAATATATCGTGTATCGTGTATACAGAATCTTCATTTCTTTATGGAATGTTATTATTCTTTTGGGCATGATTTGGAGTTTTAAACATAAAATTTTGGCAAATGTGAATTGAATGTTATTTTATGGCTTTGTGGAAAACAAATTCCAAATGAGTATTGATACTGATTCATTTCCTTCGAGTTGTATTTGTATTTTAGATTCACATATTAAATTTGAAGGGGTACTTGCTGTAAAATTCTGACTTATTGCCCAAAATCTATAATTTAGTTGACTTTGAGACAGTTAGCTTTCTCTACATCTGTTACGATTCAATTACCCACTGTTAGACCCACAAGTTGTTTTCAACTAAAAAGTGAGCGAAATTGGAAAAATATAATACCTACTTAAAGGTAGACTTTAAGGATACTTTCGTTATTGTCTTAAAGTATTAAATATATCTAACAAATTTATCTCATTCGAAAGGTAAAAAATAATTTGCGTATCGCTTTGTCGTTAAGGCAGGTGGCAGGTAAAATTAAATACCATTAGCAACTATAGAGATTAGTAATTACCATATCTTCGTTAAAAAGATCGTTCTCGATAACTTCTACCTTTTAAATATTTAAATCTCCAATATTTCTATTGCTGATGAAAAATGAAAATTTAAGAACAAATAAAATTATGAAAAGTAATATTTATTTATGCCTTGGTAATCCTAAATTATTATCTATATTTAGGGTTGAGTGTTGTAATAAAAAATTAAAATTTAAATTAGTATCAACCTATTTATTTCTAAAAAGTTTTAAAAGAATATTACGAGGTAGTAATTAAATTTAAACAAAATAATCGTACAGATTATAATAATTCAAGTTAACCAAAAAGTATTTTAACAAAAAACTGTAAAATTTTTATATTTCAGTTATAGTTTAATATAAAATATTCTGTAAAATTATTTATGTAAGTATTAATACACTTGTTATTATAACATCAAATTACTTGACAAACAAGCATAACATTGCTTCCTGATAATGTATATTGGAATGGGGTTTAGGTAATTATACAGAACACCCGCAGAGACTATTTTGTTCTTGGACTTCTGTGTTCTCAGAAATTTTAAACGATGGTTATAATCTTATAATTGACCTGCTGATTATTTGTTGTTGTCTACAAACTTGTTCTACCAAGAATTTTGAAAGTCGTTATTGCTGGTCTAGTAAAGAGTTATTATGGGTATATTTTTATTTGCTATGTTTTTGAATTATTTACAGTATTTTGAAATCATTCCTTTACTTCGAGTTTAAATCTGCATTTTAGATTAACATATGAAACTTGAAGGGGTACTTGTTGCAAAAATTGTGACATACTGTCCAAAATCATGATTTTGTTGTCTAAGACATTTATCAATTATCCACTGTTAAACCCCTAAGTGGTTTTCAACTAAAGAGCGGGCGAAATCGTTTTAGAATGAAATAAATCTCTACTATCATGAAAGAAGTTGGGATTGCTCGCGGCATTCCTATCGTGAGAGTTGGATTTTAAAAAGTGTCTAAAGTTAGTTAACTTCTGTTACAGGTTACTTTTTGTAGACGAAGCTCCTCTTAAATGTTTATCAAACGTATTTATAAACTATTGCCGATTTAGTGTCGCATGTTGTGACCTCTTTTAGTATAACAGCATAAAAAAGGCATTTATGGTATTAACTAGCTATGCCCGCGACTTCGTTCGCGTGGAATGGTGACTTTCGGCAGCATTTAAATTTTTTTTCTGCTATATTTTTATTTTCTGGGCCTTAAGCCTTTTCGCTAACGTCATTACATAAAAACTTTCATTCCTTATTTTTGCCCCCTTTAGGTAAAATTTTACAAACTTTAAATGTCGTATTTATGTCTAATCAAAAGCCTAAAAAATAAGTTTCAAGCTTCTAGCTTTATATCTACTTATCTATCTCTGTGCCAAATTCTCATTTAAATCGGTTCAGTAGTTTGGGCGTGATTGCGTAACACACAGACAGACAGAGTTACTTTCGCATTTATAATATTATAGATTAATATAGTTTAATTATAGTTGAAAATAGTTTATATAGCTTAGTATTCAACTACTTTTATTGATCCAAATAAACAAAACCTCTATAACTTTTTACACTTAATATTTTAATTTTCTGGACCGTAAGCTTTTTGGACGACGTCATCACACAAAAACTTTCATCGGCTAATTTTATCCCCTTTAGGGTAAAATTTTTACAAACATTTAATGTCGTATTTATTTATATCTAATCAAAAGCCTAAAAAATAAGTTTCAAATTTCTATCTTTAAAAATTACGGTATTTCCGCATAAACTTTCCTATTTCAACCCCTTACAACCCATTGTTTGCATTTAAAAGTAGCCTATGTCCTTTCTCAGGCTCTAGACTATCTCTGTACCAAATTTCATTTAAATCGGTTCAGTAAATTTTAGGCGAGATTGTGTAGCATACAGACAGAGTTACTTTCGCATTTATAATATTCCGCGAATTCATTTTCATCGATTTTCATATGGGAATAAGATATTTTCCCGCAGTAAAACGTAGCCTATGTGTTAATCCAGGTGTCAGCTAACTCCATATCAAATTTTATTAAAATCGCTCCAGCCGTTTAGACGTGAAGAAGTAACAAACATACACGCTCACACACTCACAAACTTTCGCCTTTATAATATTAGTGTGATTACCTAGACGTTTCAATTAAATGCTATTCTTAAGAGGCTTCGCCCATTGCGTACTTGTTGTAGTTAAATTATTCTAGTGGTGCAAATGATTGTAAAGTATGTAAATCATTAACAACTAATTATTCCCTGAAACATAAAGAAATAAGGTATTAGACAAAGGGGAAAAGGAATTATATTTGAATAGAAGCAGGCTTGTTGCATATTTATGTAGTGATCTAAGTTGGTTAGAAAAGCGTTGGGTGTCACAGCCGTATATACTCGCGACAGTTGCATTCAATTTATTTTCCGGTTGCAACTGCAAGAACAGAACGTGACTATAAACCAAACTAGACCACGGTAGCCGCGCATGTGGTCGTACCATGGCTTACGAATTATTCGACTTCTCATCAGGATGCGGGAAAAGCAGAATACCGCACCAGCCATGGCAAACCGACAATTTTGGCAATTATTCCAATACCATTTCACGATAACGAGAGAAGAGAAGACGTACCTGCCTACGTGTACCTATTGCGTTGCGGCGATTGATTAACTTTCGGTTTGTAACAATTATATGCTAATTAAAACGAGATGAGGGAATGTAGGTAAACTAATTTAAATCAACAGCTAACAATATTAGTTCGCTTAATATGCTTAGAGTGCTAATTTGGGGTAGTTAACTTCTAATTTCTATTGTTACGAACCTGCATACATACATCTGCAGAAAGAAGACTGATATATAGTAGTAATAATATCTACATACATAGAGAAAACATAAACAAGAATGTATCTGTAAATAAACACATATTCATAGGGAAAAAGTGTTTTGAAGTGATAACGGAGGGATGGAGCCGTAGGATGCAAAGATAGAAGGGAATACATATGATCATGAAAAATTCAATTCGTTCGTGCATTTTCTTATTCGAAGATTATGATTCTAAGCAATGCATTCTTCTTATTGGTAAATAAGACAAACATGATCTGTTATAATCAAATTTTAGCTAAATGACCATACATTTATTGTAAAAAAGACAACACACACCAAGAGTGTTGTCATGGCCATGTCCTTTACTTTCAACCCTTTTCTTAGAGTTATCCCTATCTTTTTAGACCCATATTTATACGTATACAATTACAATTTATTCCGTTTTCTATTTTAAGCTCCATCCCTTACGCTTCCACGAATACAAGATGACCACTAACCACACCCTCGCTTTTCAATTTATGTGAGCCAGCGTCCATAGATCCTGCCACTTACTAGTTCTGTTTACCTTGATATAGCTTAACAAAATTGTAACCAAAGGACCATAAGGTTATAGTAATAAAATACACTACGAATTGAATGTTATCCTGGCCATGTCCTTCTCCCTTGATTTCTCATCCCTCTGTTTTCACATAAAAACATCTTTTCATTGAGTTATGGTATATTTAAAACTACCTTCTTATCTTTCCACACCCAAAATTGTCTCATATGGAACTACCCAATTAAAATTGATTTAATTTTTTATTTTTAACTCCACCCCTTGCATCCTCACAAATACGAGATAACCCCTCATCTTTCCACCCGTCTTTTCCATTTATCTGACAATGAGTCTATAGTTTTTGTCACTTACTAATGTTCCATTTTATCTAACATTACTTTACAAAATTGTAACCAAAGGACCATAAGTTTATAGTAAAAAAAGACTACATAAATTGAATGTTACCATGGTCATGCCCTTCTTTATTCTCCTCCCTTCCTGCTTTTTCATACCTCTGTTTTCACATAAAAACGGTTTTTCAAAGGAAATATTAAGCCCTTTTTGTCCTTCTAGACCCAAGACTTTCTCATATGTAACTACCCAATTACAATTTATTTAATTTTCAATTTCTAATTCCACTCCATGCATCTTCAAGAATATAAGGTAATCCCTTATTTCTCACCCGATTTTTCCACTTATCTGAATTTTTGTAGTTCTTGTCGCTTACTAAAGTTCTGTTTTACCGGAAATAACTTAACCAAATTGTAACCAAAAGACCATAAGTTTACAGTAAAAAGATAAAACACGAATTGAATGTTATCAGGGTCATGTCCTTATTTATCCCCCCCTTCCCCTACGTCTTTATCCCTCTGTTTTATTTAAAAATAGAGTTATCCTTTATACTCTCGATAATTTATACCATATTCTACTTCCAGTTCCATCTCCTGCATCTCTACGTAAGATATAAACTGACCCTCATTCTCCCACTTTCTTTTTTTAGTTTCCGTTTCCGTAATCCTTTTTTTTAATGTTTTTGAAAATATATCCATTCGTTGAAATATACAATCACCAACTTCTTCCTTTATTGTCGGTTAAAATTTCGAAGAGAGTTAGCCCGGGGTTGTACGTATTTGCTTTCTTTGACTGTTCCAACAATGAGAAAAGTTTGAAACTGAGAAGCATCAGAATAAACAGATGGAAGCGTATTGCACCGACCATCGATTTGTTTGCTAACGAGTCCTTCTTAAGCTTGAATAGTGACAGCTTTCGTTTAAAAGTTTCGAGTGAAGAGAACGAACGGACAGCAATTAAACTTTCATTCCGTTATCTCCGAACGTAATTCCTTCGTTTAAGTGTTCCGCAATTCGGGCGTTTAAATTTAAATTGTTAATTTGCTAAATTTAAATCTTTTATTACACAATAGGACCGTTTCAGGAAATATTATGCATTGTTTCCAATCCGGCATTAATTACATTACATGATTGCATCATTGCCAAAAGTTTATCTTAGTATTCTATAAATAAATGTTTTTCAAATTAAAACACGAATAAATAGAAAATAGTTAGAGGTAGTAGCAGAGGTGGGTTTATGAGATTTTTAAATACCCCTAGAAGAAAATATTTTCGGGTCATCTTAAAGTGCTGGTGCCGTACATATGTTTAATAATTTGGCAATAACAAAAGACTTTAATTTGTTGCAATAGATATATGAATACAACGCTTGCGAAAACTGTTTGCTTTTTGGTATTTTCCTACGTTCTTTAATGAAATGATTATAAATTTAATTTTTAATTTTCTTTTTACGAGATTCGATAAAGTTAAATTCCGTTTCATTATTTCCTAATTAAATTTTAATGTAAAAGATCATCGTTAAAACGAATCCTTTTACTGCCTCTAAAAGATATATGTCTCAACGCATCCAATCATGACTGTGGCGACTCGGCCTCTTTCGTGCGAAAGGAAATGAAGAAGCTGAGGCTTTTAATTTTAAGAACCTTTTGGAGTAAAATCTGTTAATTCTGTTTCCTTTTATCTATATAAGTATTTCTTTCTTTCACACACATCCTCTTTCTCTCTCCGGGAAATACTAAAACCGCAATCTCAATTAACTTTGCTATCCGTTCTTTAAAACATGGTTAAAATAATTTGTGAAACATTCACGTTTTGGTTTTGAGGTTGTTGTTCATTAAAAATTTGAAAATATAAAATTTTAATGATCTAGGGTAGGGCAGGGCTAGTTGTGTAATATTTTACTGAATCCATTGTACCTTTTATAGAGGACTAGCTATGCCCGCGACTTCGTCCGCGTGGAATAGTGACTTTCGACAGCATTTAACATTTTTTCTTCCATATTTTTATTTTCTGGGCGGTAAGCCTTTTTGCCGACGTCATTACACAAAAACTTTCATTCGTTATTTTTGCCCCCTTTAGGGTAAAATTTTTACAAACTTTAAATGTCGTATTTATATCTAATCAAAAGCCTAAAAAATAAGTTTCAAGCCTCTAGCTTTATATCTACTTATCTATCTTTGTATCAAATTCTCATTTAAATCGGTTCAGTAGTTTGAGCGTGATTGCGTAAAACACAGACAGACAGAGTTACTTTCGCATTTATAATATTATAGATTAATATAGTTTAATTATAGTTTAAAATAGTTTATATAGCTTAGTATTCAACTACTTTTATTGATCCAAATAAACAAAACCTCTATAACTTTTTACACTTAATATTTTAATTTTCTGGACCGTAAGCTTTTTGGACGACGTCATTACACAAAAATTTTGATCGGCTAATTTTATCCCCTTTAGGGTAAAATTTTTACAAACATTTAATGTCGTATTTATTTATATCTAATCAAAAGCCTAAAAAATAAGTTTCAAGTTACTATCTTTAAAAATTACGGAATTTCCGTACAAACTTTCCTTACAACCCATTGTTTTCATTAAAAAGTAGCCTATGTCCTTTCTCAGGCTCTATACTATCTCTGTACCAAATTTTATTTAATTCGGTTTAGTAAATTTTAGGCGAGATTGTGTAGCATACAGACAGAGTTACTTTCGCATTTATAATATTCTGCGAATTCATTTTCATCGATTTTCCCATGGGAATAAGATATTTTCCCGCAGTAAAACGTAGCCTATGTGTTAATCCAGGGTGTCAGCTAACTCCATAGCAAATTTTATTAAAATCGCTCCAGCCGTTTAGACGTGAAGAAGTAACAAACATACACACTCACACATTCACAAACTTTCGCCTTTATAATATCAGTGTGATTTTCTTTCAGGTGTTGTTTAGGCACTATTTTCATATTCATAATATTTGACTAATCCAAGGGGGAATTAGTTGAGTAAAAGATATAGAAGCCATTAAGGTGGCAATTTTTGATTACATACTTATCTCAGAAACTATTAAATTATTTTGTGAAGTATGTGAAGTATAAATGTTTGTGGTGTAGGTATCCACAGTATGTCCGAAAATGCGACAGTTAAAACTTCGGAAACAAAAATATTTTGCGCTTGTTTTTCAAGTAAAATTCGATAGGACAGCCAAAAAGAAAATTTTTCAGTACTTGACTCGTCTCGTTCTATGTCCTTTTGGTTTTACTTTTTGGCAAGATAAAAGGTGCATAATTAAGACACAGCTTCCTTATTAGGTTCCTCCCAAGTATTGCCAGGTAATCATTTACGTGCCACTAGCACTAGCTCCTTTTTTTTTTGTTTTTGATATTCCTCGTACACCTGCTCTTTTACAATGCTTAGTAATCTGTTTCTGCGGATGCCAATATTATGTGACTTGAATACGTGCCAATAAAAAACTGCTGCATTGCCCAACATAATAAACAAGAACATATTGTTCCTTAAACATTTTCTAATAAGTAGCACTTATATAAAAAAATATTTACTGTACACGGTATTAAGAAATATTTAAAAGAAAATAAAAGAATGAAAAGTTTCACCACTTTATTGTTTTTTTAATTGATTCAATCGCAAAAATTGCTTAAAAATAATTTCAAGTTTTCTTGGGTATACCGCAGGTACGTACTAAATGTTACGTTGGCTTAATATAGTTGAAAATTCAAAAGGATAATTAAAAGAGGATAATCAGTTCGGAGTTGCAAGTTTTGTATATTAAAAAATAGAGTGTATAATTGGCCAAATACCAGTGCCTTAATTAACAATTTCGGTTTTAATTAACAGTCTGCGGACTACTCTGGCTTTATTTGAGTGTTGCGACTGTACTAATTGCTTGATATACATACATATATGTACAAGCAGTTTATATTTGTAATTTTCTTTTCACCTTTTACTTGTCTTTAATTCATACTTTGTATCAAACAGTTTCAAGTTGAAGGTCATAAGTTTGGTAAAGGTTATTTTAATTTTTGTCACAAAATTTTCTCAAATTTACTATTCCCTAGATGTCTAGACAATTAATTTGTTTCAGTAATATAATTTTAATTACTCTGTTTGTATAGCAATTTGTGTTGATGAAAAAATTCCAAGAAAAAAAATGTGAGGGCGAACAAAATTGCCTTTCTTTGATAGGAAAAATATTCATAATTGGCTATAAAAAATGAAAATTTAATAGGTACTTTCCTTACTTGTTTGTTAAACTACTGTGACCTCAGCAAAAACAATTAAAGACAGGTTAGGTGTATGATAAAAATAGATGTAAGTACGTTTTGTTTCTGTCTTGTAAGGCATCCTAAAGATTGATCAAAAATTTAACAATGAGACCGAAAAATAAGCAGTAGGTGTAAAATAAAAAAAAATATTTTTTACCTTTAACTTGACTTTGATTTGTAGAATAATGTTTTAAAAAAGAAATGTAAATTGAATTAAAAACTACTATTGACGTTTTATGATCTCCCCTGAGGGACTTTACTTTCATTTCCGTTGAATCCTACTTAATTCAGATTTTCTTCCCAATGATATCTCCATTTACCCTACTATGCAGAAGTCTGTTGTTGATGCAATTACAAATACGAGTCTGATTAAGCTGACCAAGTCGTAATCGTAATACCAACCCACATACCTACGTATATAAATTAAGACCACACATATTTGCATGAAAATGGAATAATATTCACATTACACACAAGTACCAAAGGTATTATAATATTACCCTTTTGTGACAATAATTTACCTGTGGGTACACTGTATTCATGTACATGTAGGTGGTATGTTAGTACAACTTAGATATAAAGCTTCTGTAATTAGTCGAGATGTTAGTTTTATTGGGGCTCATGCACTTTACGGTTAACTTCATTGCAAGAGGATCAGTTGACAAAGAAAACTTGTTGTTTATCTGTTCATCTTACAAATGCATCTTATTCTTAGAAAGTTATAACGTAGTCATAAGCAAGAACGTTAGCTTAATTTAATCACTTTAACTTGTAGAAAATGAAAGACTGGTATGTCATGAAATCGGTTTTACAAGAATTCTTGTCTTGTTGAAAATTTTCTAGGTGCAGACATTTTGGTAAGAATCGTAGGTTTATAAATACCTAATTTTGGAATTTATTCTATTTCTAACAAAAACCAATCGTGTGGTGTAAAACACTTATAGACAAATAGTAAGTATTCTTTCAATTAAAACTCAATAAAAAATATTCAATTTTAGATAGATTAGTAAAAGTTTTTACTTTTACTTTTAAAAAATAAGTTTGGTTTCAGTTATTAACAATATAACAAAGTTATAGTATTCTTTTAAAGCTTAAGATAAGTTCCTTTTTGTGAAATATCAGAATTATTGAATTAAGACAACACGGAGAAAACAACCATGCAAATATTGCTAGAATTCTGCAAACATGACTAAAAAATCTGTCAATTATATGGACGACCAGACGCTCAAGGAAATTTTACTAGAAATGTCTAGTCAATCTACGTTCGGTGTTGAGACTGAATTCTAGTAAAATTAACTTGATTAGAAAACATTTTTTACACTTCTTAACACTAATTTTACTAAACTATTCTCATTCTAGTATTTTTTTCTTTACGACACGATAAAATAATCGAGAGGTAGAGAAAAAAAGTCTAGACTTATTTAGCTTAATTATTCTAATACTAATTATTAGAAAGAATGAAAAATTGTTTTATACCACCAAGTATATTTTATGAGAATTCTAGTATTATTTACTAGAAAAATTTAGCTTGACTTATCAATTAATAAAATCATGATTATTTTTCTCCGTGAAGAAATTATAATCAAGAAGAACAAGACAAAAATTAAACTTTTGTGATCTTTGATTTTCAAGTCAAAACAAGAGGTGGAAGTCAAATTAAGACTATTGACTTGATGAATACCTTAACCATTAATTAATAGTAATTTCACTTTTTTATAGTTTCCAAAATATGGAGACATTTGTTGATTAAATTTTAATTTGTTAACGAACGTTCATTTAAAGAAATATTCCCGGCGCATTCACCATATTTACCTTTCTGATGTACTTTAGTTAAATTTATAGGTATTAGTTACCTACGAAAAATTGATGACGTGTCATGATGTTGAAATATAACTCTCATTTGAATTCTGATTGATTAATTAGTTATAAATATGTGACACGTGTTTCAACATCTTGTCGTTTCTTCAGGGGTTAAACAATATAAACTGATATAGTTGCTGTGATGTTCCACCAAGAGCCAAGCCAGAAATCAATTTCGTTAATAAACTGATATAATTCACAGGGTGTCAATTAGTCATAAATATACGAGAAAAGTAAATTGTGTTTCTGAATTGCAATTAAATTCTATTAAATAAAATTGGCATCAAATAAGATCAAACAGATAATTGTGGTGGAGGCGCTGGGAATGGCGAAGAATTTTTTTGTTAGAATTGAATGTAAGCATATAAATGAAAGTTTAATTGAGTGATATATTCAATTTTTGGAAAATAAATCTAAATTTCTTCGCTCCTGAGTTATACATTTTTAAAATTTACTTGTAGGCATACATATTTTAACTACCTACAGATAAAGCCAATAAACTATTATCAGAAAATTAACCTAGAACCCATTGTTAAATAGATTAATTTGTCTTTTATTACTCTAATTAAAATGTTAAAGAGCTATTTTTTTAAACAATATTAAAGGATAAAAGTAGCACTAATTAATTTCAGGGTCCGCGGGTTATTTTTGCGACGGCCATTAATTTTCTGAATTACGATCAAATCAGATATTGAGTTGGCCTGGGGAAGTTTGATTTGACAGTTTATATGTTTCAGAGTTGACTTGAGCTTAACGACTCATGACGGCAACTGCAATTTCTTGCGATAACATTTAATGGAGTAATCCAAGTCTCATAAGCGAAGCTCAGAAAATCACATAATCACCGCTTTGTTCTGGGCTTACTCATTAAGAGGGGCATAACAATTAATTCAAGTTTATTATGGGACTGATCTTATTTATGATACTGATATGCAAAATAGTCCCATAAAGGGATCCATTCATTAACTTTTGTAAAAGAATAAATTAACTAATTAATTAATTTACACCTAAACTATAAGTAACTATAAAAAAATATGAAACAAATATTTAATAAATCAAATAATCTATAATAATGATATTAAGAACAATAAAAATATTTTAAACTTATTCAGTGTTTGTTTGTTATCAGTTTCCAAATGTTTGCAAGGTATTGTAATTGTTATATTGAAATATAAATATATCTTAAGCGTACAAAAAGTAGTTTTCGAATTAGAAACATTTTGTAGTATTTCTAGCAACTATTTAAAGCATTTTATCAGAGGTTTATTTAAGAAGCGAAGTTGATTGTGTAGGAAAATATTCACAACCGCAGTAACAAAGAATATTTCAGGAAGGCACGAATACGGAATGGAACGAATGCAAATGAGAAAGAAACATTCAAAAGTGGTGGTTGTACTTCCATAAACATTTCTCCTTATTATCTTTTACGTTTTGTAAACGGGAAATGTAATGTGGCAGAATAGAGGCAAGGGAATTTTATATAACCATCCATTCCGGCATTGCTAGAAATAAATAAAAAGACACACCAACAACGGATGTAAGAGGAATAAATTTCAATTTGTTGAAAGGTTAAAACTCAAAAATGAATATTAAAAAAATTTTTGTGAATATTCAATCAATTACATTATTATGACTGAGTACTGGAGGCAGCAATCGATACAGGGGCAGTTTGGCACCTTTGATATTTAGTGGTGGTGAAGAGTTATAAATCATATATGGATTAGTATGCATGGTCACACCCACAGGCAACATTGTAATGGGAATTTTCCGGAAAAATTAAGAATATTACAAGGTAACGGTTGATTAAAGACAGGTGATATAAAATAAGAAGTGAAAATAGTACATTCTGTAACAAATTATATATAATATAATATTAATTTTCAACCGTATTTAAAGGTAAAAAAGTATTTAAAAATAAAAAAATATAGTAAGTATACAGCGTATTACAGTATTAAAAAGAAAAAAATGAAATTTTGGCCAAAATTATTAGGTTGTAAAGGAAGATTTAAACGTGGGATCGATAATAAACTCTTGGGACATACGTAATAATATACTACGGTTAAGTCTGTAAATAAATAAGCCACAGAATTTTTTTCGGCAATTTTTACGGTTTTGTACTTCAAAAGGAAAAAGGGGAACCCTTATACGATCACTTCCTTGTCCGCCGGTCCGTCTGTCAAGACCCTTTATATCAGGAACGCGTGGAGGTATCAAGCTAAAATTTATACCAAATGCTCAAGTCTATTGTCCCTTGGAGCTGAAAAAAAATCAAATTTCTAAACCAACGCAATCAAAAGATACAGCCGTTTATGCCGCAAATTTCCGGAAATTTTCGAATCAAAACCTACAGGGTACTTCCCGTGAACTCAGAATCTTGAAATTCAGTACGAAGCAACGTCTTATAGCACAGATAAAGGACAAATTGCGAAAACCTTAAATTTTTAGTTACATCATATAATAAAGATATTTTTAATAATTTTAAAGTTACTACCCCTTTCCTCATGAACGCCTAGAGGTATTAAATTGAAATTCATATCAAATACTCAAGTTTATAATACCTTTAAGCTATAACAAAATCAAACTTCTATGTCAACGCAATCAAAAGAAACAGCAATTTAAGCCGCGTATTTTCAAACTCGCAACTACTCGCAAGGGAATCAAAACCTAAAGGGTACTTCCAGTCGATTTAGAATCTTAAAATTTGGCATGAAGCAATGTTTTATAGCACATATAAAGGAAAAATTCCGAAAACCTTAAATTTTTAGTTACATCATATAATAAAGATATTTTCAATAATTTTAAAGTTACTACCCCTTTCCTCATGAACGCGTAGAGGTATTAAATTGAAATTCATATCAAATACTCAGGTCTATAATACCTTTAAGCTGTAACAAAATCAAACTTCTATGTCAACGCAATCAAAAGAAACAGCAAGTTAAGTCGCATATTTTCAAACTCGCAACTACTCGCAAGTGAAACAAAACCTAAAGGGTACTTCCAGTCGATTTAGAATTTTGAAATTTGGCATGAAGCAATGTTTTATAGCACATATAAAGGAAAAATTCCGAAAACCTTAAATTTTTAGTTACATCACATATATACAGGTTTGTACAGAACCCTCGGTGCGCGAGTTCGACTCGCACTTGGCCGGAATTTTTTTTTTCTTTTTCTAATACACTCCATTGATTTATGTTATGATAGAATTATAGAATAAAAATAAAAGTAAAATTCGAAGTTCACGTATTTATTTTTAGTGTATTCGTTTATTGCTTACAAAGACTTGTTTAATCCATTAAAATTCATCATAATTGTTGCCTTATTTTTGGAATTGAAAAATTATTACTTCACATTCAATTTTTCAAAAATAACCAACAAAAGACGTTCTAATACGATTATCTATAAGTTCTAAAAATAATACGTGTCTTGTTCCCTGTTGCTTCTGGGAAATTGTTAATTTATTTTGGTACAAGGGCTGCTGAGGGCTTTCAAATTGAATCTATTGAAAAGCCGCCGTGCCATTTTTCAACCTTTTCTCCGCTAAATATTTTACTCAATTTCGTACGTAAGGGAGAACGATGTTATTTAATTTACGTTTGAACCTTTCTAAATTAAAATTCTTTTGGCAGAGATAACTGACATTCTATTCCAGAAATGTAGGGAAAAATTCCGTAGAAAAATATTGGAAAGTTTTGTTTTGTTTTCAGGTTGGAGGGCGGCATTCGACTGAGATAGCTTTTTTGACAATCTCTTAAGTAAAAAAAATTCAGAAAGTAATACATTACTACTTCATTTAAAATTATCGATCCTCTCGCTAAATTTTAAACCCTCGGATAATAAGATTTGAAACTAAAGTGCTTTGTTATATATATTAGCAAAAAATATATAAATAAGTTAGCGTAAATTATGTTTTGTTTCAACAATGACTGTAGAATTTTGAATTAGGTAATTTAATTATGTATTGTTTTGAACAGAGCCTGTATTCCTGTATTTATTTTGCCGTTTCAATCTGATTACCGTCGAGTAAAACTATTTAAGTGGTACCTAAGTGCTTACCCCAGAGACAGCAAGGGTGTATTAACCAGCAGTTTTTTAGAGGCACTTAAGTTTTCTACAAAGTAAATTATTTCCGTTATAAATTACACTAGGTAAGAGGCTTGCCATCTAAGATCAATCGTAAAACTCTTAAGGTGGCAGTAACGGTCACCGTAATAAATTTGAACATCATGCATTCTTATCTTCTACTTTTTAATGGCAAGTTGATCCCGTAAAACCTGAAGAAGAACTACAAACTGAAACTTTGTCAGACTATCGGGAAATTAATAGTTCAGCAACTCCTATAAATTGTGTCTGTTCAGGCGAAGACAATAATGGTTGCTAATAAACTACACTATAGGATGTTTACATCATAAACATTTTTATTTTAATTTTCTGTATATGTTTATTTATACGATTACCGACAGATAAAATTGAAATGTGTCTGAAATACTTTCTTTTTTAAAGCTCATATGTTACTGAAACACAAACGATCCTTAAAATAATTGTTTCTATATCTGTAGGAGAGGATTTTTGAAAAGAATGAACGGATTTTGAAAATATCGGATTGTGGTTGTCAGCTAATTCTTTCAGAGGGGCGAAGTCACGAGATTCATATTAGTACAAAAATAAATTAATAAGGGATCAACATATAAGTGATTTTTTTGCGGCAAATTATACTGTTTATTCACATACTAAATTTGTATTTATATCATTAGTCTTCAACTTTAAACATTTCAAATTTTAAGTTAATATCTGTGATTATATTAGTGTATAAATAAGCGATAATTTAAAACCGAATAAACAATAATCCAAGCAGTTAGATAAGAATAAGATATTAGTCAGAAATGAACGAGAAGGCAGTTAGGGGAGTGAAACGGGTAACTATCTTTATGCATCCTAATGTACTAAGCCTTCAATTTTTTACTACCTAATTCTTAAAACCTTCGTTTTATTTTTCTTTACATTATGATATATAGTAATAATAATTAAATACTGATAAAAGTTAGTCAATTTTTTGAGTTTTAGCCAGATTAAGCATAAAAATTTATTTTTATGTTAATTTAAGATAATAAAAATTAAGGAACGTAGGTACACTAATTGGGCAGGACTACACTACGAATAATGATAATATAATAATATAATAAATTAATATTAAATAGGTAAAACAGTTAGGAAGTTGCGTCAGACATGTGACGACAAGGGGTGTAATTTTAACGCGTACTAGAGGGTGAAATACAAGAGACACAAATTAACAAAATACTTAGATGCTATACATGCGATTGAGCATTTAGTCTTAGACAAAGAAACGATAATGGAAAAAATTACTTTTGGCAGGTACAGTGAAATATGATCAATTCTAATCGGATATAAAGGACCGAAAATTAAATTAAAATCAGAAAAAATGCTTTTATTATGTACGTACATATTACAAACATGAAATGACTGATAACGTGTCAGGGAGACTACAGAATTATTTTTACAATATTTATCACTTTTGATTTTTTTGGAAAGTTGTTGCTTTTATTTAGTGTCCTTGCCACATCCACGACCGTAATTTTTATTTGACTTTGATTTAATAGCTGTAAATTTATTTTCGTTTAATGTAGTAAAACACCCGTCATTTTATTTTGTATTTACAGTTCCGAATAAAATCAGTGTCCAACCATATTAGGCGTCAATTAAGCGCTAAAACGATTTAGCGATGTAGTAACCGTTCCAGAGACGAACGATTACGGTTTTTTATAGGTAGTTTATCGAGTTCAATAATGTATAAAGTGACGCCAGAAGCAATTTCGTGTCGTACAACATAATAAAAATTCTTTTAATAAATAATTCTTCCCCTGTATCCTCAGAAATTACTTAGCAATCCAGCAGTATTAGTAAGGGGATGTAGAATTTATTTTTAATTTATAATCTCGTAACCGAACCGTACCGTACCGTCTTAAATAAAATCAGTTTTATTTCAATTGTAAAAGAATAAATACAAATCCCTTTTCTTTGTCATTACGCAATGGAAGAAGTTTCATTATTTTATTTTTATAACTTCAGTTCAGTGGCGTTTAAAAATGCATACTAAGGTCCTAAATTAATAAAAAAATTGGGTTTAGGTAATATATTTGTTGCAAAAATCTGTTAGGATTTCTAGTATATCTCATTCGAATCAATTTTACATACCTACTTGTACATTACACAAGCTCAGGGAATGTAACTTGAACTATTTTAAATTCAAGAAGACTTTGGATGATCAGCTGATAAACTGAATAAAGATTGAAGAGAGACCTTTTTTAGCAATCGATAAAAATCATTACAAAAGTGTTTATTTGTAATGGTAATTTGAGAGGATTCGGTAGTTTATAAAATAGCTAAAGGTGTTCTTGAAAATACAATGTTGGAACTCGTACATCATTAAAATTCTGACAGTTGAGTAAACTTCCCTCCAAGAAGAAGCACTAGAATTTTCGATACTAATTTTCAGGGTGATTATGAAGGGTTTTCAAAAGAAATGGCACGACTACTGCTTGGTACTCGAAACAGCTTTATGTCAGGCATAAATTTCACGAACTTATCCAGAATAATGGGTTTGAATAAGCAATTTATTGCGACGAATATAAATTTTCTTCTTGAGATACAGTTTACTCAGTTTAACTTTGCATATAAGGCGGAATGCATTAGCTTTGTTTTATTTCGTTTTGGACTTATATTACATGTATAAGGGGGTTATGACGAACAGAATTTTCATCGTGGTTTATATAATATATGTTATTTCGCTGACACTTCAATTAGATTTAGTTCCTAATGTAATGAAACATTTGCATATAAATAAATCGTAGATTAATTTTCATTCCATGCACTAACTCATTATGCTTAAGATAATATAAATCATGGGGTTAAACATTCTCTTACGAGACATTCATGAAGATTTTGTTGAAAGCAGAATATTAGAAATGTGTAGGTATATTCTCTTAATTATTACTCAGTTAAGCTGCATCTTTCAAGTGTTTTGAAATTTAAAATTAAGAACAAATATTAATGCATATGTCACTTTGTCCATTTTCATAATTATTTTTCATTCCCTATTGTTTTCAAATGAAAATTTTAAAATCTGTCAGAATTTATAGGTAAGTATCTAATACTTTCGACATTGTGATGGAAAGAAAATCGGGACAGACGTAACAAAATCGGGATATTTAAATTGTTGAATTTAGTTATATTTAGCAAAATTGGATTTAACATGTTTGAAAGCTGTCCTGCTGGGGTTTAAAAATTCAATTGTGTCTCTCCATTATTTTAAAGAAATCGATATTTTTCATTAGGTACAAACGTTTTACTATCTTTTTAGATAAATAGCATTATTTTCACGTTATATTTTGGTATTCGTTTGTTAAGAGTTTGCCAATAATGATGAAAGAAATTTGATATTTATTTATTTCCAAATTTCTAAGTGCCTTTTAAAGATGTATTATATATATATTATGCAAATATACAATTTTATCCCTGGCAAAGCTTTTAACATCGGAATACGGATAAGCAGAAAGCAAATTGTAAGGAATCTAATTTTACATTTCTTTAGTGTACCTGTATCAGTACGTACGGGAAAGATACTTATGCATTATTCAGACCATAATTATAAAAGTACCTATCATTAGAGAATTCCTTACTTGCGATCACGATTCGTGTTTATAGTAGTTGATAAATAATTATGTCGATTGTTTTGAAAGAATTGTTAGTAAAAAAAATATTTCAATGTAAATATTTTTGGGTCAAGCTATCTATGGTATTATTATGGCAGAATTGAAGTTATGCTCGAAAAGAATTTGGAGAAAAATTTTCAACAGAATTTGATTAGAGGAGAAGTACCAAATTGGAATACCATTTCTGTTATTTTTTACTAGTTTTCTACTTTAAATTATTAGAATTCCAATTTTTTTTGTAGCATGCCTCATTGCTTTTATTATCGTTTTGATTGTTTTTCATTTTGTTATATTACATTTGTTCCAATTTAAATATGTATGCAATTTTTGCTTTTTGTGAGAAATATTAAAATATAAAAACTGAGATGTGATATATAAATACTCAGAATTAAGTCTTTTTTGGTTAAAACTGAAGAAAAAGGATTAGTCATTCCTTAACCGATAAACTAGCAATTGAATAAAAAAATATCCCATAGAAACACCCTTTTAATCAGACACGGAGAAAAATAATCATGATTTTATTACTTGATGAGCCAAGCAAAATTTTTCTAGTAAATAATACTAGAATTCTCAAAAAATGTACTTGGTGGTATAAAACAATTTTTCATTCTTTCAATTCAATAATTAGTATTAGAATAATCGAGCTAAATAAGTCACAACTTTTTTTCTCTACCTCTCGATTATTTTATCGTGTCGTAAAGAAACAAATACTTGAATGAGAATAGTTTAGTAAAATTAGTGATAAGAACTGTAAAAAATGTTTTCTAATCAAGTCAATTTTACTAGAATTCAGTCTCAACACCGAACGTAGATTGATTCTCCGTGTATCAAGTTAATTTTGAGTTAGTTTGGTTTTATCTTCTTCCTCTTGGTTCCCTACATAACTTTTAAGAAGCATTACCGTTTTTATGTGAGACTTACAATCGTCTACATGCTTCATAAAAACATGAACAGTGATCCGAACGATATTATAAAATACTACGCGTCATCCAAATCCTATTTAGGTCCGTTTCCGGCTCCCCATTTTTTGCTTAACGACAAAAGCAATTTATAATTTTGGGGGCTGGATGTGGTCAGTGGCAGGGTAATGTTCGTGAACAGAAATTACGTTTGCAACAGGCGTATACGTACCGTCATATATCATAGGGCACTTCGTTAATCGAGTCAATTCAAACGGCTCTTTGTGCATTATATCGACCTTCGGTCAAGACGAATTTATTATTCGAGAGCACCTACTATAGGTACCTATTACTTATTATTAAATTGGTTATAATCTGACATTTCAATCTACGGTTGGTAGGTACATAAATATAATTTATCTTTAAAATAAAAACACAACACAAAAGTTACAAAACTTTTATTGTAGACCACAATAATATTATTTCACCACACAGTGGCTTCCTCAGGTGGAAATATAATTATATTATATATAAATATATATATATTAAATATAATTGTGGTCTACAATAAAAGTTTTGTAACTTTTGTGTTGTGTTTTTATTTTAATATGGAGTTACAAAAATTAACAGCTTCGTCAATTAATTTTTCAATTTATCTTTGTGCGGTTTGATATAATGATTGCTTTGGTAGTTGGTTACCAATTATTATCATCAAATAGTCTTTCGCTTTCCGGTAAAATTGATTTCCCTACTCTTAAATTTATTTCGACCATTTACCACCCTTATTGTTAAACTATTTAAACACATATTTGTCGATATATATTTAGTAGTAATTACTCTCGTCTGAAGAAGCAAAAGTTTGGCGAAACATATGTTACGATGCAGTTTAATAATTGTTTTAATTTAGTTTTACTTTTATATAGGTACTTAATACTTCCTACAGGCACGTGTTTCGCCCCCTTCTAATGCGGGAGAAACACGTGTCTGCAAAAGGATTAGGTGGCACTTAATTAGGGTGAGCCTCTTTAAAGTTTAATATACGTAGTCCTAAGTCTTTAATAAGTATCTATTATGAAAAAGTAAGAGTAAAGTGTTTTTTTTTTCAGAAAGAGTAATTAAAAATACAACTCTTGGGGATAATTTAATAAAAGAAAATGTTGGCTGAAATTAAAAAAGTAATTTTATAAAGAAAATTAAAGCTTCTTAAGGTTTCCAGATCTTTAACCAAATGCAAGTAACAGAACTTTTCCTTCATAATTTCTTTTAATCGTTCACGTCTTTACTGCTTCCAAAATTTTAGAACTATGTAAATGAAGTGAAACGTACTCTCAGGTGAATTTTGATTCGTAATAAGATATTACGTAATAATGACTTTAATTCCCTCTTATACAGAGATTTTTTAAACCCCTTCTCCCCTTGGGCCCATTACGTAATTAATAAAAAGCTCCTCAATTAGGTTGTGCACAATGTGCCCAACTTAAATTAACGATGAAATATAAAAATCTGTCTCAGAAAAATTTAGTGGACATGCAGCTATGGTTTCGGTACACTACTACAGTTTTTTTACAGTGTAAGGCGGTTCATTATATTATATCAAATAGTAAATAAACACTAAAGGAAACCACCCTTTTCACGAGCAATTCGTTTAGCTAATAACTTAGCAGCTTGTAAGGTCAAGATCATAGGCCTGACAATTTTATATTCGTTCTTTTTCTGTAAAATACTACAATCTAATGTCTACGGAGTAGTTTTTGGGGTGATTATGATACTGATATAAAATTAGTCAACATAAATTAAATATTAAAACTGTATGCTACCTACAACTACCCTCCTATCAGCTGTTAATGGATTAATCAAATAACGATTCGGAAATCGAAGTCACTAATAACAATCAATCAGAACCTAGAAGAAAATCGCAACTAAATCAGGAAAAGAATGAACGAATAGTTGGCCACTTATTTATCACAATTAAAAACTTATTTGAATTAAATTAAATAAGTTGTTCATCGAAACAAATATAAAATCAATTCAGTCTTCAGAGTTAAATAATTCTTAGATACACATAGGCCTAGTATGGTACATATTTTTAAAAATTTTGATTATTTTACTGTATATTGTAGGTATTACAATCAAGTGCTGAATGAAAGCTTTCTTAAATAATCGTAATTGCAGAGTCTCATTATCCTGTTTATTCCCTAATATTGCATTGGTTCCTGTTTATTGTTTCATTAATTGATACCTACTACGGCTATTTGTATATACGTATGTTTGTATAATTCCTTTCATTTTAAAGAGTTTAAGCTAATAAAAATATTCAATAATCTTACCTTTATTGTGGGTTGATTTTTAAATTATTCCTTAAACGTTTCACATTCACTTATCACATACAATTTCCGTAAACAGCACATCTTTACCGTCCAACCCGCACAACTAAACTGATTGTCGTTTTAGATAAAATTGCCTCACTTTATTTCTTTTTTTTTAAATATTCGAAATAGAGATAAACACGGCCGTGACTCGACCGACCATTCGCATTCTTTAATACATTTTTTGTCTTTAAACACGTCACTGCTGTAGCAGTACAAGATGATACTACGACGATAGTAAAAGGACACTGCAAGGTTACAACGTTGCTAAAATGATTATTTATGTTTAAAACACAGTGAAGTCAAATTAAGAAGATTTTCGACAAAATTAAAATATAAATAAAATTGTAGAAAATAAATTTAATCGTTTAGAAAGGGAAAAATTAGTTAATTTAATAGTTGAATTGATTATTTTTGTATCATGTAAAAAATTTTTGCAATAACGTATTGGAATGTATAAACAATTCAACGTTAGATCCTTCGTAATCATTTTCATTAGGGAATAGTAGGTGAGACCACGGCACATTCCTTCAAGAAAGGAATGTTTGGTCGTGTCAGGTGATGCATCAAAACCCTCAATAGTTTGGCTTGAAATTCCCGAATATACCTTGTTGCGAAACGCTCCTAAATGTCTGGGAAATGACAACTATATGGACAAAGGAATTTCATTGTTGTGAAATATTGAGCATAAACTCGACTTCTGTTAAATAGCAGGAAAGGAAATTCCATATCTATTTAATTTAATTATAAATTATCTAACATATACCTATTTGCTTTTAGAAAAGTAACTTTGTGACATTCTTTTTTAAATAACTGATGTAGAAACATTTCTATTATCATAAACAATTTTATTGCATACTATTAAAATGAACTAAAGCTACTGAATTGAAAATTAAATTAGAGGATATTCCATTAACTTTTGGCTCTTTTAAAAGCTTCACGTTGTAGTTTGAAACTGTTGCTGCACCCACTCTATTTATCTGATTTGTCCATCTTGGACATCGACGTATTTGGAAAGGGGACAAGATAAGATAGTTAAAATTGCTGAAATAAGGTATCTGGAAGGAGCAGAGGCTTATAATATAGAAGCAAAATTGTGCTTTCTAATCTTTATAAAGACTACAAACACATGTTAATAATAATTGTCAATTAAATTAAGTTTGACGTGGGTAAATACCATAGAGATATTTCCGTTTTCAGAATTTATTATTGTTCCACAGTTAGGGGTCTTAAATAAATATTCTGTTAGCATATTGACAAACTCTCTCACTGGCTATCCAATTAATAAACACAACAAGTACTATGCAAATAAAATTATTTCCGAAATTATGTCCCCAGATATTTACAATAATTTACACACTCCATAAACTGAAAATGTATCAATCTATAGGTACATGTTTTATTTGGTTTATTAATTAATTTTTGTACCTTTATCGTTCAATATGGTAATATTGTGTTTAATGGTGAGTAGCCGGTAGGTATAGAACTACATTTATTGGATTCCTGTTTTGACGTTGACCACGTTTATTAAATTAGCATGTCCTCTGCTTCGTCAATACAGGTGACTGACTACCAATAATATAACTGATGTATCGATTAATAACGGTGCTATTAAAATTTGAGGGCTGTTAATAAAATTATTTGTTTGTCAGAGAAAGAAAAATGCTTTAGAGGGGTAGGCAAAGAAGGGTGTGTGCTCTCAAATGTATCTGTGGCCATCTGCGTTTCCCTGGATTGCTGCAGCACCCATAAGCAGGTGCAACAATCACTGCTTTAGAGCGTTTCTGTTCTTTCTTTTGTTTTTTTTGTTAGAGGTAAGTAGGTATTCAAAATTTCATGAGCTCTGAAATGTGTAAGAGTGGCCAGAGGTGGAGCTTACGCTTGGCATGCAGTTAACGATGTGCGGAGTTTTGCCTCGGCGCACTGCATGGTCAATGTTCACGAGATGTTGAAATACCTCTTTTAAGTCAAATTAATCTGATATTTTGTGTAAAAAGATGATCCAAAACAAATGCTCATTTAAAATAGGCTTGAAATAATAATTGTTATTAGCGAAAGATAAAATTAATGTTAATCATTATAGAAATAAAATTTTTACCTATTAAATAAAACCATGCACAAATGAATTGTTATGTTATTAATTTAATTCCTGTCATTCAAAAAAAAAAATTGAAAATGTTTGCCTAAAATAAACCAAAAAGTAAATCAAAAAGTCAGTATCTTATCGTGCTCTCATTTTACTGTTTATTAACACAGTTGCCTCCCGATTTATATAATTCTTATACCTACCTGCATTTTTATAAACAATCTTGTTATTTTCTTTTAATATATTAACTATAAAATCAGTGCAGTGACGTACGTAAAACGATGGTGATTGTAGCAACGTTACCTTTACTTACCCTCTGTACTGAGATTATCAGTAATCAGTAATAATCAATATGAGAAATTACTGAACCATATTTTTTTATTATTTCACTTTATATTATACGTATGATTAGGCAAATAAATTTTCAAACAACCTTGTATTGCAGCATTGTTACACACTAAAATTAACAGTTAAAAATCTTAAATTTCATTAGATTATCACAACAGGAAGTATTATTTTTATATTTCTAACAAATACTTACATTATACATTATATATATATATTTATATATTAGCAACAGATTTCAATTCGAGAAATAAATTTTATATTTTACATTAACTATAAATTTATCATACATAATGTACAGGGTGGTCATCTAAAATGTTCAGTTAACTAATTAGTATTTAATAGTTATTATTATTTACACTTTTATGTACAATTTTTTGCAAACACACACACACTTACTTTTTATATTTAATTTTATTAGGTAGCTTGAATCATGTCACATTGAGAGGTATGGTTTTGTAGAAGCTAAATTATCATTATTTGTTAGATATTTATTATAAATACATCGATGTGCACCTTGCGATTCACCTTTACATGGCCAAACAAGAACAGCTTCTTTGGTATACGCTTATACAGGCTCAAATATAAAACATGTACCATAGAAGCTTTGGAGACGTACTTATTCATGGAAATTTCACTTTTTACTAATATATTTAAGTACAAAAATAGTAAGTACCAAGAAATATGCGTTTTGAGGAATTAAATTATTTAATAATATGGATGTTTATTTTGTTCCAAACTCTTCATTTAGGTGAAAAACGAAAATACATAAGTTTAGCTGGACACAAAACGTACCAGTTGGTGTGCTGATAGGAAGTAGAAAATTCCCAATAAATTATGTCGTAAATTAGGTTTGTAAAGTAGTAGTTTCGTAGAATTTGGCGATGTACTGTTTAAAATTTAATACTAATTCTTTAGGTATACATTTGCCAAATTCCGTTAAAAGTATTTCTTCAGGATTCATTTTATTGCAGAAGTTAATTTAATATTAATTCACATGTTAGCGACAATAAAAATTGCAACTACATTAAAAATTATAATGCAATATTTCATTATTTTTTCCGTTTTCTTATAATACTTTCCCTAGTTTATAAGGTTTTGTAAGTATTGACCAATTATGGTGCTTTCGAGAGAAATTAATTGCATCCTACTTAATTCATGTCAATAATATTTAATTATCCGTTCAAGAATTTAATTACTTAAACAGTTCTTGAATTGGTTTAAACTTTACGGATATTCAATCTGAATTCGTTTCCCTACAATTATTTACATTGCCTAACTTTTGATTTGGTTTGAATTTAAAATAATTACCGGTCAATACTTTTTTAATAATCAATCGTATTTTTAATAATTCAGAGTAAATTGATCGGACGAAGAGGACAATGGATAATAATAACTCCATTTTAACTCAAGTTGATTGTCAAATAACAGGATTTGCTCCGAATAATATTCTGCATATACGTAATCGTCAACGAGATCCACTTGAAATGGGCTCTGCAAATAAGTGTTTATTGACACCCTCTGTTTATTCATAGTTTCAATGCAAATGTAATTAAATTCTGGTTGTTAAATGGAGCATCTTGGGTTGAACAGCAGTTGCAAAATTTAAAGATCGATTCCTATTACTGCGAATTAATGGACATTAGAAGATCTGAACTTCTCTTAAAATTACTTATTATTGTCCTTGTTCTCTCCTCCAGATTCAATTCAAGGATTAATTAAAAATATCTAAAATTGCAAGAGAATTAAGTTAACGGAAATTGAAAAAAAATTGCTGTGCTTTTGATAATGGTGTTATGGAGAAAAATTATCTTTAATAAACTTATAAAAATAACTGAGAAACAGAGAAGCAAAGAAGTCGATATTTTCCGAAAGGTTGTGTGATATATTGTCTTATAAATGGCTTGATTGGAGTTGATGCGAAAATTCATGTTTGGAATTAGAAATGACAGTGACTACATGGAAATCAACTTATGTTCTTTATCTTTATCGAAATTAAAATTTAAGAGCTTCACAAATTAATTTTTCATGTTCCTTACATTTGCGAAATGTATTAATTATTTCTGTAATGCTTCGTTCGTTTTTAGTTTATTTCTGATGAGTTCAGGCTCTAAGTTATTATTTTATCAGATAAACAAAAATATTTAATAAATATTAATGATTTATTTCGCTATTATTGAAATAGTAGAGAAAGCATCCGTTATAATTAATTAAACTGATTAATATTCTACCAGATGTAGTTAGACATTGCAAAACTAGCCTTAGCCATTAATAAATTATTGTTACGAACACCATAGATAAAAGGCCTTATTTCATTTTAGAGCTTCTAAACAAAACAATAAAGACAACAGCACTGACTTGCGATTTAATAGATTTCCATTTATTGGGTTTACCCGGACCTTTAATGGAGTATGGTAAACTTGGCCTCTTCGTTGTTCATGTATGTAGTAAAATTTTATGTAGGTAATGTGTTTCCTGAAACCAGATTTTAGGTCCAATTAATTGGTATAGGTCAAATTACCTATTACTTATTTAGTCTTTAAATCTATTTATTGAGAGTATCGATTGAACTTTAATAGAAAGTAAAAAAGTTTAAATCGAACGTTCAATCTATACTCTCTAGGTTAAGAGGACGGGGGGCAATTAAAAAATGTTTGGAACTGGACATTAAATTGAGTAAAATAAAAAAAAAATGTTTATTGTTGACATTTAAAATTCTGGTGAATTTTCCATGAATTGTAACTCGTCGTTATAACAAATAAAGCTTTCTTACACACATGGTACAAATACAATTAATTCATCAGATATGTACAATAATATTATGTACCTATGTACTGTGTGTCTATATCTTGTTTCTATTATTAAAATACATGCTTATGAATAATTAAAGTCCTGTAATGTTCCCTAATTTCACAAAGAACTGCTGCAAACGGACTAGTACATTTAATGTTAAATATGACGACCATTTCAAATGGCCCGTACCTCTATCTATAGTAATACGTAATAAGTTATTTGTGGAAGCCCATAACGTAGAATCAATACTAACATTCAAACAACTTGTACTTAAAATAACTTAATGTACAGTTTGTTTAAATAACAATTTGTTGCGGTAGGTACTTATTGTGGAAGATAAAAACATAACAATGTTGTAAATTAACTTATTTCTTATGTTAGATAATTTAATCCTAGTGATCCCGTATTTATAACTCACATGAAATTTAACGTTTCTTCTGATTTACAGATATTTGAAATATTTACTAACGATCTACAATTTTGCTACATGTAATAAGCAATAATTATGGTATTATTGATAACACGGATTTATACGATTTATATCAGTAGCAGAAAGAGAATTACCAGAAGAAATTTAGTACAGAGAAGAATTAAGATTTGACTTCAGAAGTTTACCCCTCCACATACATCTACATTTTGACAAATAAAAAAACATGTAGGAATATTTACCCAAAATTACTTGTTACCTCGACATTCTATCAGTCTTCATCAAGAGTACAAAAAATGGAATAAAAAGGTATAAAATATTAAAAGTACAATTTATCCCTAATAGGTAGAGGAAATAGACCAATTTTAATCTTGTTCATCCCTCTACTCCCTCTTGCAATTAAATGTAAATTATTGTTTTAATATTTTACTCTTTAGTAACCCATTTGTACTTTTGATAATGATCGAAACAATAGTGTGGAGGCAATAAATAGTTTTCTGTGTTTTATTGTATTAGATATATTTCTCAGTATTTTAATGTAAAAATCCTGAAATGGATCTTTTCAGGTAATTTTTGGCTTCAATTTCTCTGTCAGAAGATTTTACCAACAAACAACCATCACATTACCATATAAAACGAGTTCTTTTCTTAATTTTCTTGCTGAAAGTAAATAGGATCCTTTTTGGACAAGATATCATATTCAAGTTTATACTTCCAATAAGGGTTGTTGTTAGGCTCATCTTTTATATTTTTTTTTATCAATGCCTAATGCACTGAAATGTTTCATGTGAATGGCTAGAATCTGAGGAGAGAAGAAAAGCAAGTTCTATTTGTACACTGAGAGGACGTTAATTTGTTCCCAGTAGTTTTCTTAAATGGCAACGTTGCGCTTTTTCGGTCTGTATGTTGTCGATAATGTAGGAAATTATAATATTGCGAGTAGAATCGCATCTATTGCTCGCTAGTTTCGTGGCTGTTTCAATGTTTACAAACTTAATATACAGGGTCTTTCAAGTTGATGGGCTATTAGTATATGAATTAGTAGAATGAATTCAATTCTGAAACTTGGGCTCATTTGGTTATTGTTTATGCCGCTTCTTTTAAAAATATTTTTAATTTCGATTTACATCTGGTTATACCGAAAGTAAATGTTAACTTTCTTATTTTAAATAGAATGACATACTTCAAATTGTAGATTTTCTCAAAAAGTATAAGCAAAGTTATACGATAGTCCTATATCAAAAGACGCAAAATTCAATGAGGAATTCGAATATGTAGTCAAAAATGGGTTATTCTAATTAAAAAAATTGACTTATGCCTCTTTGAAGTTGACCAACGTTTTACCACAAAATTTGAACACCCTGTACATTTTAGTTAAAAACCACAATTTTTTTTTGATAATGTGAATAGTTAGAAATAATTGTTACGAGTTATAAAGCAAAATCTCAAAAATTAATTGAATTACGGTTTTTTAAATGTTAACGTGCAGACGTTAAAAATTTTGAAAATAATTAAATAACTTTAAAATCCTTAATATTTTCGGAGTAGTGCCCCCTTTTAAAAAATGCATAAATTCAGATTTTCTATCGGAAAATGTAAAAAAAAGGGATGTCATTCCATCTTTAAAAAAAGAAAGTTAACATCTACTTTTTGGTATAACCAGATATAAATCGAAATTGAAAATATTTTTAAAAGAAGCGGCATAAACAATAACCAAATGAGCCCAAGTTTCAGAATTGAATTCATTCTACTAATTCATACACCTACTAATAGCCCATCAACTTGAAAGACCCTGTATATTAAGTATGTAAACATTGAAACAGCCACGAAACTAGCGAGCAATAGATGCGATTCTGCTCGCAATATTATTGTTTCCTACATTATCGACAACATACAAATCGAAAAGGCACGACGTTGCCATTTAAGAAAACTATTGGGAACGAATTAACGTCCTCTCAGTGTACATGTGGAAGCAGAAAATAAACAAGTCGTTTACTATTTTGGTTAAAGAGAAATTGATCGAACGGCTTGAAGGATTCAAGTTGGTAGGATCTTGTTGGAACGACGGACTGGTGGCTACCTAATTGTAAGGATAAAAAAAAATTTCCCCCACGAAAATAATACTTTTTGACAAAATATTGATGTAATGTACCTACTGTAGTCAAATTTTAATACTGTGTACCATATTTTTTCGAGTAAATCCCTTTAATTTCTACGATGTCAAAGATTTTTTTATAATTTAAAGTCCTGTCTAATTATTTATGAAGTGAATAATGTGGAACCTATCGCGGTACGGCTATGGTAAAGAAAGACACAGTAGTGTTTGTAATTTCTTAATCAACATTATGTACAGACGTAAACCTATCAGTAATAAACGAAGATTTAATTTAGAAAGATTTTTCTTTTATCTCACTTTGCCACGAAACGGTCTCGGATGCCGCCGATGACCTCCGCAGAGAATCCTTTTGAAGGCCTGTCTAAATTCGGGGCTAAATATGGTATAGATGACCGGATTTAACGTCGAGTTGAAATATCCTAGCCACAGGAAAAAGTTCATAACATAACCGCTTATATTACATTTATCGCACAATGGCATTAAAAGGGCCAGAATGAAGAAAGGTAACCAACACATAACGAACGCTCCCGTTATAATGGCGAGTGTTTTTGCCGCTTTACGTTCCCGTTTCGCTTCGATTGTTTCCTTCTTTTCCCTTCTAAACGATGTTAATTTATTTACCGATTTCGGACAAAGATGAGAATCCTTCGAACTGATTTCCGCTCTACTGGTTTCACTTTGGTGACTAGCCGAACCGTTATTTGTGGTGGCAGTCGATGATTTTTCTGGTGATACGTTATTAGAAACAGTTACGATAACGTTATTCTGGGGACTGCATTGATCCATAGGTTTCATTATAGTGAATGCAGTCGTTTCCTCTTTCTGTTTCTTTTCGTTACTATGATCGGTCTCTTCGTCTAGTTCGTCAACTACTTCCATTGTCGTGGTCGATTGGCCTTCGACCATTACTAACGAAGCCATTAGGGCTTCCGTGGCGGATGACTTTTTGTCGGAACTTTTCTTCATCCGGAGGAACTTACGCTTCGAAAGGAAACCTTTGCTACCTTTGCAACTGGACGACGTACTTTCGACGTGTTTCTTCTGTTCCGTTCTTCTACGTATTCGTTTCCGTGCCGTTTGGAATATCTTCCAGTAAAGGACCAAAATAACTAGTAAAGGAACGTAAAATGTGGAACATGTCGCGAATATTTGATAGTAAAGATCCTGACTGACGAGACATTGTTTTTTAATGTTTATCCTATAAAGGTAGTCGGGATCTTTCCAACCGAATTGAGGAACCTGCGGAGCTAACGATACTATCAGGGCTACGCTCCAAACTACTAGGATCATTATACCGATTCTTGCACTATTTCTGGTGTGAATGTAATCTACGTTTGTTACTGCCCAATACCTGAAGGTTATTTACTTGTAGGTAAACGTACAAATTTAATCGCTTATGAAACACTTACCTATCAACTGCAATAGCAACTAAATGAAGAATGGATGCTGTACAACATAAAACATCGCTGGATGTCCACATGTCGCACAATTCAGGACCCATTATCCAATTATTACTGATCTGGAACAAAAAGAAAATGTAATTTAAAATACGCTACTTATTTTTTATTTATACCCTGAAGCTAAATTTAATCATTATATATATTTGTATATCTACATAAATTATTATTGGATAAAATACCCAATTATTGTGCAAACAATTCATTTTGTTTATACTTCGATAAAATTTTTAAACAAGTTTTGCAAACTGTGCCTCTGAGGGATTAAGTAAATTTTGACTATGGTTAGAAAGTTCAAAGCTTAAAAAGTTGAATAATGCGAATTATTAGAAAAACTTTCTTGAATTCATCAACAGGCTGTGAGGAATTTAATTTTGAATACTTCAACTGAACGAGAGGTGGATCTTAAAATAGGATTCAGAATGAGGATTGTTATTAAAGTTGCTTAAATTGAATTTGTAACAAACTAAACTCACTAATACTTCATAAATTGGTGTTATAGAAAAAAAAACAGTTCTCAAAGCTGATTCGATGAAGTTTTTTAAAAGGATAACGTTTATAATGATGCAAACGAATGCTACGTACATATAATTAATTGACATTTACGACATGTTTTAAGAATTTTAGACTTTTAATAAAAGTGGGAAAATAAAAGACAATAGACAGAAATATTGATTTGCCTAGAACTGAATTTCTCATATTTTTAAATGGATTTAAAACCAAAATGGTTGTATTTTTAGGAATATCAGAAATGATTAATCTGAATGAAAATTAATTATTATGGAACTGTGTTTATAACCTTCAGAATAAACGGAAAAGCAAATGAAACCAAATGTTTCGCAGGTTTTTATCTCATTTTCATTATCGAACATTTGTCTTATTCGAGTCAGTGAAAGTAAACGGATTAAATTGCCGTTAAATTGACGCAGCCTTTTTCAGGATTTCTCGAAGACGACGATATACTTGGGACCCGTAGTTTGCTTATTTAGCTTTTATCAACTGATTAAAGTGAACAAAGTATACTTGGAAAGGTGAGTAGCAATAGAATCATAGCAATATGCAATTAGGAACATTATCAAAATTAAGCTAGAATTTTAAACGTGATTCTTAGTATTCCCCAAAAACGGGAGTAGGTATCTAGTAAATTATTTGTATCTAAATAAACGGTTCTGCCGGCAATAAATTCGCTGGTTGAGTCGGCGTGAAATTGGAGAACAGGAGTTAAGAAAATCTTCCTTTCGAACAAGTCTTTTGCTTGAAAATTCAAATAAATAAATTTAAGAGGAACAAGGAGAACTTATATTATATTCAGAACACCTTTTAGGGCATTTTCCCAAAAATGAGGACCTAACCGAGGTTGCCAAACAAAATTGGATGTAAATTCCCGGTTTGGAGATAGGACTAGCAACAAAGTGCTTGGGCCCAAAATCTATAACAAATTACCTTTTTCCCCCTAGATGTGTATATGGACTTTTATTCGAAAAAAACTATTTTCGATTTTAAAAGTAATTTTAATCAGATTGTTTTCCCTTTTAGGTCACCACAATTTGATTTGTTATTAAAGTTGCTTAAATTATGAACGAATACCTACCATTAATGGATAATTTAATTACCTACCAGGTTAAAACAGCAACCGCATTTAAATTTTCTAATTACCTGTTAATATAATTAAAATTAACATTCAGTGAGATCAACAAGAATACAGTCAACTAGATAAGTTCGAGGGGCTTAAACAATTATAAAATCTGCAAAATTAATATACTATTAAATTACAGTTAATACGTAGGTATGCTATATCAAATAACATTTCCTTTAGCTCATCACATCTGTTCTTTTTCCTATCTGCTTTTTTTTTTAAGTTCTTTCCGATGTCTCCTTCTCCTAACTTGTCAACTTTTCCTTCATAATCAACTATTCTTTTTAATGCCACAGTTCCACATTCTATTTCTCTTCTCACTATATGGTCTGGTGTGTTCTTATCTAAATTTAATGTCGTTTGTTTATTTTTAGTACACTTTTTCTCTTATCTTCCATCCCCACACTTCAATCTCATAAAATAATACACACCTAACTACTACATTAAAATATATTATTATATATACTTCTACCCCAGTCTTCATTACATATTTTTTTCCTTATCCTAATATTTTGTTTAAATAATTACACGTATTTTTTAAACTCCTTATGTATATGTCAATATTATTTGTTTATTTTCTTTATAAATTAAAAAAGTTTCCTTAACACTCTCTGGATGTGAGCTTAGCTCTATGATAATCAAAACACAAATAATACTGACAATTGAAACTAATAAAACCCTAGTAAACATCAATTATTATTGTGAAAATTTGTTTATTAATTTTTAATTCTATTTTAAGGAAGTAATTTTTTATTAAAACTGGAATTTGATCGATCAAAGGATGGTGCATTTAATACCCTTTTCATAATACCCGGAAAAAGACGCCAAAAACATTTAAAATTTTCTTTTTCACTGAGCAAAATTTTCCATGCTCATTAACGCTGTGGAAAAGTCCCTGGGCGATCGAAATTGCCAGAGCTCCTTTACAAATTATCTTTTGATGTTTGACTTCCGGTTACAGGAAATAATAACGGAGAGTCCTTTCTAAAAAGCAATTTTTATTCTCATTATTCTTAATATTTAATTATTCAGTTTGTATCACGTTCTATTTTTGTTGGGGGCAATAATAATAAAGACTTCAATTTCAATTTTTGAAATTTTTACAATGAATTAATAGGTAGACCATTAATTATATTTCAAATATAGTTATTGCATTATCTTTATTTTAAAGAATGTTAAATGCACCGAACAATCACTAATTGTTTATTAATTAATAATATTAGTTCGCCATATACCTACTGCTAAATATACGTATTATTTAAAAAGTTTTCGATGTTTAGTAAGTGATTGTTGTTGATATTTTAAATTCTTTTACATCTCAGTTCCTTTTGGAGTCAGTAAAAAGGTTAGTTTGAAATGATTTTTGTTTTTAAGTATTATCAGAATTTTTTCAAGTTCCTGAAAGCCTGCTCACCTTGCCCTGAATGACAAATCGCTTCAATGTAGGTATTCGCTATTTAAAGGATATTTTTTAAAGGATGACTGATTATTTAGTTGACATACCGTTCAGAGTACATGTCCATGTTCTCTATTGTATAATATAAGCAACATTGCCGATGAAGTTACAATAATTTCGAACAACAGGGCATCCACCCCCAGAGCATCGACTTCCCGTATAAACACACGTTTAGAGGAAAATAGAATGTTAAGTGCTTTTAGAAATGTGATAGGAGTTTTTCCATTTATATTGTATGTCGTCGAACCGAATATAAAACTGTTTTATCCCACATCGAAAAGGAAAAATCTACTCCAATTAATGTATTCCACGAACCTCCAACTATTTGATGTTCGAGACACAAAAGAGGAGGCTTGTAACAGAGTAGCTCAAAAAAGAATTATTTCCTTCCGTTATTTTCATTTAAACTCGTTCGTAGAAAATTGCATTGAATTATTTATAGAATTATTTAAAGGGTTTGGGGGGAGGGGTTATTGAAAATTTCACGTCCATGTTTTAATTCAAAGAATTGTTATGAGCTCCTTTCTTTTTTTAAAAAAAGAACTCAATTATAGGATACACTTAACGTGAGGGCCTTATCAGACTTAAATGAAAAGGCATATTTATAGCAACGTTTAAAAATTTATTCTCACGTAAGTGTTATTTGTTTCTGAAACTATTACCATTTTATTATGTTTGAAACAGACAGTAAAGACTGCTAGTTAACACGTTAAATTACAATATAGGAAAACGACAATGTATGTTGCACACCATTAAGGGCACTTGAACAACAGTGTTAGGTTGGCACTTCAACGATGTAGACACTCGTACAGAAAACACGTTACGAATAATGAACCATGACGGCACTTTTTTTAACAAAGGTTATCTCACAGATATTTGTTACATACGAGAAGAAATTTTTAGAATAAAATTACTTTTTTAGTAATGTGCCCGGCACCTTCGCCATATTTTTCCAGGATACGCCTCTCAGTTTGTCTTTTATTTTGAAAACGAGTGAACAATAAATAAGATTTATAGTGGGAAGAAAAATTTCTATAAGCAAATAAAATCGATGTATTAGAAGCTCCTATGATAATCAAAATTAATGAGATTTAATCATTTAATATTGCTTAGAAAATTAAATATAAAAAAAATGAAGTAGCGTTGTTAATATAACGTTCATCAGCAAATCGAAATACTTGTTTTTTGTTAAACTTCTTTGTATTTAAGAAAACGGTTACCTACATTTAGTCTAAATTTTCTTGAGATATGACGTCAATGAAGGGGAACAAACACTCAAAGAGGGTCAAGGGCTTAATTTTATTTTGCCTGAATGTAGGTGAATAATTACTACTTTTAGCATGATAATACAAAATTACCCGATATGAAAACATTGAATTAGGTAACGCACAAAAAAAGTTAACTAAGGCAGTTATTACATCGACAAAGAATAATACGATTGGCTAATGGCTGGTGCAAAGAGGCATAGAGGGTCATAGTTTGGAATTTTGTTCGCAAAATAATAAATTGGAATGCTTTAATATTATAAGACAATTAAAAAATAAAAATGAATTTAGCGAAGATAAATATTTTATATGTAGGTATAGAATATTTATAAATATAATGTTGGTTTTCTTTTCAACAGGTAGAACGATAATGTGAAATAATAGATTCAGATTAGTTTATTAATAAACCTATAGGAAAATCGATTAAAGAATTTATCAACCGATTTCGACCGTCACTAAGTTATAAAAGAGCTTCAAGGAAGTATTAAGAAGAACTGATAAGGCGTTTAATTTTTTTTGAAAATTTCGTAGCAAAATGTTCATGACAATTTTCTGTTGACAAAAGTTGAAAGCGTGTTAAGATTTTTCTATAGATTTTTGAAAATTTTAAATCCCAGAATCTCTCAGCTTTGATAACGATCCTTTTTGCAGCCCATCGTCTGAATCTCTGACTTTCTCTTAGCATTGGAAATGATTTAACAGAAGGTTAAAGAATTTCAATTTGGGAAACTTGAAGAATCTCTAAAATGTTATGACAATTTTCTGTGTAAACGTTGATAAAAGTTGAAAGTGTGTTAAGATATTTCTATAGATTTTTGAAAATTTTAAAACCCAGAATCTCTCAGCTTTGATAACGATCCTTTTTGCAGTCCATCCTCTTAATCTCCGACTTTCTCTTAGCATTGGAAAGGATTTAACTAAAGGTAAAAGAATTTGAATTTGGGAAACTTGAAGAATCTCTAAAAAACGGGACCTACAGAAATCAAGGTATACGTATTGAGTTTGTCTTTCATTAAAACAGACATTGAATAGATAAAATGATAAGAATATTGTTGAGCAGTATTTTAAATGGTGATTTATAATTATGGTAATTAGAATAAGGATATTTAACTGATAGTAAACAAATTACAAGAATATATGGTATGATAAATGAGATTTGGTAAGAAGTAGAGGGAACCTTTCTAAGCCTTATGTAAGTTTTGTCCTACAATGTTTTTTTCTTTTTTTTAATAAAAAGAGAAACTGAAATTTGATAAGATTTTGCTGAATCTCTCGTCCTATTTTGAGCATACATAATTAATGGACGTCTTTTTAGGAATATGCACCTAGTTAACGTTTTGTAATTATTAATTAAAGCGTGAATTGCCTTAGTGATTGTGTTTTGTACAAATCACTTAATTGTGCAGATGAATTCCTAAATATTCTTTTGTGTGATTTCTATATGCTGATGGCAAGGGCAAACAAATATTTTTCCATTATGTAATTCATATAAATTTACTGAAGATATTATATTTACCTATTCACCGGATGCTTTTATTAACCAACTTTTGCCAATCAAACGAAATCTCTAATTCCATTCATCATTTTTCTTACAACAACAAAGTAACCATTCCTGTTTATACGTTTTAGGAACGTAAACATCCAAAAAAAGAAAGTTGAATAGATAGAGAATTCCTTTTGTCTATTGTTATTGGAGAAAGTTCCCTTAGAAGTTCGTGCTTGGGAAATAAGGTTTTAATTTAAAAATTGTTTTTCTTATGTCTGCTATCGGAGTATCAATCTGATGCAAAGAAAAGTAATCTTTTTGTTTATCCGAAGAGTTTCTAGTTCACAATAAGGCTGATAAGACGCTGTTAAAAATCAAGAACAGACGTGACAAAGTACATTCTATCTACGCTTTTCAGAGTGAAACGGTTAATTTTCTACTCTCGGCCTCGGCAACGTTAACAGCCTTTTCCTTTTGTGCCCTTACTGGCCCGAAACGCTGTTGTTTTGTAGAATTGCCGCAGCTTATCAACTTCAGCCACTTATCCACTCTAGAATTAATTAAGGGTAGCTAGGTAGACCGCTTATATCTGAAATTTTATGGCTAGGGAATAAGTTGCGATCGTCCGACAATGTGGTACACGTTAATTAAGTCCCATGATAAGTTCCACGACCTTAAATTTAAATCCGGGTAATTAGTCGTTAACATTTTAGTTCTAAATCACATTAATCTATTTATATCAACAGTAGAATGAAGGCTTCAAAGATATCTTTTTAAATGGTCTCTGGTCCTATTTATTTGGCTGTAATTTATATTATGGTATTTAATTTTTCATTTTTTGATATGCATCTTTTTCTGACAGAGTCGTGTTAATTTGGTTTTTTATTTTAGAAGAACACAAAGACTTGAACCATATTACAATTTGTCCATAACGCCCAGTTGATGTGATGCCTAACGAGGATGTAGGAGTAGAAAAGGAATAAAGGGAATCATTATTGTCCGAACGCAAAATTGCGGATTTATTCAGAATTTATGATACGGCCGCTTTTTGTCCGACAACAATTTTGAAAGTTCCAGTATTAACTACGAACGGGGTCGCACTTTTTATTAATCGATGCAAAAACCATAGAACATAATGGGCGAACCGCTTACAAAAAGGGGAATGTTTCTAATTAGTTGAAAATTGCGAAAGCAAAATTACGTTCATTTCAAGTTTCAGGAGGTGATTCGGCTTTTAGAACAGCGGTTGATTAAAACAAACTACGGTAATATAATAGAAAATTGATGGCGAAAAACAGAATGTCTGCAAAACGCTCTTGTAATTTGCCGAAAACTATTAATTTTATTTTTTATTCTTAAGGTAATTGACGAAAGAAGCACAAACATAATTTAATGTTCCGCCTTTTCGTTTTTTATATCTTCTAATAAATACGACGTATTAAAAGTTAGACTTCCCTGTTAATGTTTACTTCATAACAAAAAGAAATATCCTACAAAACAATGAAGTGCCGAAAAAAAAATTAAAATAAAATTGATAAAAAGCTAATGTGAATTCTTTTGTCCCTTAAGCCCCCTGTCATATCTTGTAACACAAAAGCAATACTCTTCATTCCCCCTGTTTGTGAATATATTTTATGAAAAGTACTATAATATGCAAAAGGTACAAATAAAAGTAAAAAAGAACAGTTACATTTGCCGTTTTGTTTAATATCTACCATTTTGGAAAGTGCTTTTTTGATAATAAAATTAAATTAGGAGAATATTAACGCGTTTGCCCTTCTTTCAGAAATTCATTTGAAATGAATAATTTATACGTAAAGGAAAGTTTATTACATGAGATAATTTGGCGACTTTTCCCAATATTAATGTTAGGTTGTTTCGCTTTTCTTTTGCCAATGATCTGGTTTATTATATATTTTTATTTTTATTATACAGTTATTGGTTTACCTGTTTCAGCAGAGACAAAAGCGGGTTTGTGTAATGTGTCGAACTAAAGTTAAATCTTTTATCAGCCCCCGTAGAAACCATTGTAACCTTTGCTAATAATTCAGGCCCGGAAATCTTTAATTCAGTGGCTCAGTTAGCTCCTTTGCTTTCTAGCAAATTGCATTAGCAAAATGGACTTTGAAAGTAATCACGTTGCCAGGATCGGCATTTATAAAATTTTAAAAGAAACGTATAAATAACACTCCCCATTTAACACGAACTTTGACTTTAAGAAAAAATAATCAATTACCCAAGCCCTTTACATAGTTTCAATAAGTAATGTACGATTTAGAATATTACAATTACTGCTTCAAGTACAAAGAAAATGGAACAAATACTCATGGATAATCATTTTAATTACACAATTGTAAATGGAATTGAAATACCATTTTGCTCTTCAGAAATTTCAGCATTTGTATGAGCAGATAAAACCAGTAAAGTCATTCGAGACGTAATAGCAGTGATAAAATTACATTTGCAATTTCAATTAAAGTCACAGGCAGATTAGAAGGTTTTAATAAATTTGCAGCATTGCAGTTTGCATTTAATAACAAACAATCTGAATATGACGTAGATATCTATAAGCGAAGCAATTTAACATAAAAGCTTAGGGTATTTACAAACCATAAAGCAATGTGCACCATAGAGAAACCAAGAAACTTCCACGTAAGCTAAGGACACTGAAACGATAAGGATAAGTCACAGTCAATGTGCAATTGTGCAGTCAATAGTCCGCATAGAAGGCGGCTCAATTTGTGAAATGTCTGAGGGGTGGAGCTTATACTGAGGCATGTAGTTAAAAATGGGCGGAGTTATGCTTTTGAACACAGACAAAATCTCATTGGTAAGGATCGATTTCATAACAGCGCATTTTTATAGTCTAATATTGTTGATTTCCACATATGGAGTAGGTATAAAAAATTTTAATGACGAGGGTAAGTGGTCTAGAATTTGCTACCTTTGGTTTTGGAAACAATTGAGAATGAAACGACTAGTTGTAAGTATATTTACACAGCGTGAAGATAAAAAAAATAATTAGCCATAAGTTGTAGCGTTTAATCTAGATTTTCTTGCGAAAATTGTCTTTTCCGGCTTTTATCCCTTGACATTTCCACAGAAGCACATCAAAATGGGCCTTGAGGGTGCAAGACAATGACCAAGAACAGCACTGCAATATTTAAGATACGAAGTAACTACCATAAAAGACCTTTTATTCTTACAATATTAATAACTGTCTGCATTTTGGCCTAAAAACTGAACACGACTTTTTTTAAATAAACCAATGTAAGACAAAGAGTGATTTTGTTTGCCATACTATATATAAGTTCCCTATGTGATTTGATAATATTATTTTGGCGGGTATTAACTCTCATGAGCGTCGTAACGCAGATAATAGAAGGGGATGAAAACCACTATGTAACTTAAGGGGATAAACACGAACAATAATTTTCCAAAATTTTCACGTATCATATTCTTGGTACCTAACACTTAATGTGTTCTAAACAGTGTGAATTTAATCAAGGATGTTTCGTTAGCGGTAATTTATGTTTTAGTACTGTTGCACGTGCTTGTCATTAAGTACAGACGTCGAACATTACTAATTATGCAGTAACGAGCCATAAATTGTTTTAATAGTTTTAACGAGCGTTATATAAACCAATTAGACCGGACTAAAATAATTACAGGTTACAGTTTCAACCATTACCCTATTATCGTTATTCAATAAAAGAACTATAATTTATTACAAAAGCGTTTCGACGAGAAAAAAAGACAAAAACATTTTTTTTATTTATCAGAGAGAAAAAAAGCTTGATAGACTGTGTCGTTTATATATTTATATTGATATGGTCCCAGGTGTTTTGAACGTGACAACGTTTGTCCGTTATTAACTTTATCGTCACGCTATTCGTTGTCGGTACGTTTCTCTTCTAATATTTCATTAGATCGGTGAGTTATGAAGGAAAAACTGGGGGGATACAGATTTCGTAAAAAAAGCTTTTTGGAGGTTTCCAATATTTATTATAGACTGTAGGTCTGGACTTACTCATCAAACTTACAGATGGATTTAAAGATTTCGGTCTCTCGTATTCATTGATAAGTAAACAAAAGAAAGGAAACGTAATTTTATACCGAATACAAATCCAAAATTTATTTATCGATTTATTTTGGATCTTGGAAAATTGTATAAACGAAGATTACAAAAATTGGTTAATTGTAGGATGATGACATACAACAGAGGAATGTGCCTTTTTACTTTCAGTCCAGCTTCTACATGGAGAAAAATAATCATGATTTTATTACTTGATGAGTGAAGCAAAATTTTTCTAGTAAATAATACTAGAATTCTCATAAAATGTACTCGGTGGTATAAAACAATTTTTCATTCTTTCTAATAATTAGTAGATTTTAGAATAATCAAGTTAAATAAGTCTAGACTTTTTTTCTCTACCTCTCGATTATTTTATCGTGTCGTAAAAAATACTAGAATGAGAATAGTTTAGTAAAATTAGTGATAAGAAGTGTAAAAAATGTTTTCTAATCAAGTCAATTTTACTAGAATTCAGTCTCAACACCGAACGTAGATTGACTAGACATTTCTAGTAAAATCTCCTTGGTCTGGTCGTCCATAAAATTGACAGATTTTTTGTCATGTTTGCTAGAATTCTTGCAATATTTTCATGATTGTTTTCTCCATCCAAAAGTTACTGTTCTATTTTTTTTTCATAATTATATTTAATCATTTAATAAAAGTGTTAATGAGCCTACTGACATCAGAATATTGAATGGTAACTGATAAAGTTTGCTATAAAAACAGTCGATAAAGTGTAAGCTCGAACGGGTGAAATGGCTAGCCAAAATATAATAATTGGTATCAGTAGATCTAGCAACTGTACCCCTTATTTCAGAAGATTACCTCTTGATTAATAATTTTTCCTTGAAGAGAGAAAAAAGCATCTTCCACAAATTGTCTTTCAAGTTCGTGCTGGAGCTCACGATAACGTTTAGATAATAAAGAGATAGCAAAAATAAGGTCATCTGGAGTATCGTCCTGTGCAAAATTTCCCATTGTTTTTGAAATATCATCTTCAGAGTTCGTACACCCCGGACGTTAACTAAAATATGCAATTTAAGTTTATGTGGCTTTTAAACGAAAGGGGAAGAGAACTAGAGGTCGATGAACTATTTCCATTGTACAAACATGTATTTGATACGCCCGTATGTATTAACAAACTTGTACACCATAAGTTATTATGGGCAAAAGCTTTACAACAGGTAATGATCCAGAAATTTGTTAGGATCTAAAAGGGATGGAGTCAAACACCGTGAATTTCACGGACTGCTGAACGCATCCCGTAAACTCTTGGCAAGCTATTGCATTCTAACCCTTTAATTTTTAATTTCCTGTAGTTTAGAGAACCGTTGGAATGTATTTGATACAATTTCTCAAACGTAAAGCGGGGATCTTTCCATAAGATAAAATTTTCCGATGGGAGCGGAGCATTCCACATGATGAACAAATGAACAAACAACAAAACAATTTAAGGGTTCAAGGGGTTATATCTTTCATTCGTCTTTAGTAGTAATTACTTTTAGAACAGTTTGGTTGAAGCAAATGCAGTGTAAACTTTCTGGAGCGAAACTAAAGAGACTGATGCGTATTTTTTTTCTTGTTAAGAAGAGAATGGAAGAAACAGAAGTAATTAGTCCAGTTTTTAATATTTGTTAGTTTAACCTTTATGATAATGGGTAGACCTGAAACTTTTCCTAAGACCTTTTTCCTCTTCGAGCCCTTGCCTTAAAGGAACACCTCCATTCTAACACAAATATTTAGCCGTAGCCTGGAAGTACTTTTCCTAACAAATATTCTAACGGTCTTTGGGTTTTGAAAATTAAAAGTTTTAATACGCATATTTAAATATGTGGGTTGTTTAGTGTCATCACAACTCTGATATTTATAAAGTAATGATTTGTGGTATGTACCTACGTCCTTAAATAAATGTGGGTACCTCGCTCACTTCATTTCAGTATTAATTGATCTCAGGTTGATTAAAATATCGCAAATTTTTATTTTTGTAAATGGTAGGTACACATTCGTATATATTGTAGCGACCAGTGACACAGTGACCGGATGAAGGACGCATATGACATTAAGGCCACTGATGGAGGATTCCATGAAGAAGATTTGGTGTGGCTTTATAATCCGAAGCGTCAAAGGGGTCTTTCACCGAAGCTGCAACAAGATTGGGAAGGCCCGTACAAAGTTATCAAACGAATCAATGACGTAATCTACCGAATTAGACGTACTCCCAATGGAAAACCAAGAGTAGTCCACTTCAACCGACTGGCTCCATATGCTGGGGACAACCACGAAGAAGCTCGAGTTAGAGTTGTGCAGGCTCGATCACCAGAGCCCCAGTACGAAGAATTTATGGCCGAACAGAGCTTACACCGTAAAGCCCGATTTGGAGTCACCACCGAAGTTCAGCAGGACTTATTCACCGTCCCGTAGGAATACTCGCTGCCCCATTGTGTGGCAAGGGATTTGGACATGAGCCGTGGGATTGCCACGGTCTTTCGGAAGAAGTTTGGGCGACTACCGATGTTACTCGACCAGGTCAAAGATGGAAGAAAAGTATTGCAGTTACTCGATGGGACCCAATCCATCTTCTATCTAGTCACCAAAAGCAAGTCGTCGGAGAAGCCTACCTACCACTCCTTATGGGACTCATTTATAGAACTAAGAGAGCAATTGCTGCACGCTAACATCCTGAAGCTAGCAATACCGAGGATCGGATGTGGACTCGATGGGCTGGATTGGAGGGTGGTCAGAAACATGCTGGAGGTTTTGTTCCGATACACTGGTATAGAAATCTTGGTGTGCGCCGGAAATCCACGACAAGGACCATCACCATTGAAGACCGTTGACTGCCATTTCCACTTGACAACCGGATGCCGAAGCGGATCCACCTGCAAGTACCGGCATGATCCTCTGAAGGAACGGCAGAATGTGATCCGGGACGAATCACCCTTAAGGAGGGGGTAGTGTAGCGACCAGTGACACAGTACGATAACAATTTGCGGCATGTACTTGTTATCACTAACATGCTTACACCGCACACGGTACTTTTCGTGTTATCAACTTACAAGATGTAAATCATTCTCCGGCGACAAGCAACAAGTTAAATTCTGGAATAATCGAGGACTTTCTAATTATTACTCATCATTCGGGAATACACAGGATTTCTTCGAGTTCCTGTCTAGAAAGTTCGAAAGGTGTATATATAGTGATCATCTTTGGACCGAGGGACAGTTAGTTGTAAGAAAGCATCAGTGCGCGAATTAAAACCGATAAAAGACAAAGTGATATAAATAAATTGTTATATAAATAAGTGAATTGTTGTGATATAAATGGTAGTTTTAAGTTAGTGTTTAAGTGTTATAAATAGTGTTAAATAAATAATTGTTTAAATAAATAGTTTAACTAGAAAATTCGTTACAATATGTTAAATGGGTTTTCATCCTCATCCAACATTATAAATTCTAAAAAGGAATACCATCAGCCATTACAATTTGTACATGTAGCGTAATGTATCTTTTCAATTATTGGCTTAGAAAAATTCGGGGAAATATGATGCCACGTTTTTGTAATTTAATTATCTATCTTGTAAATGAGAATAACTCACTTTGCAGATGCTACACGGTGAAAAAAAATTCATATTTGTTTTCATTAGTGAAAATGTAGGTTTGGACACGAAAGCTGTTTTTAATTATGTACTTTTTCATTTCGCTTCTTTTTTCTTTGATAAATCACCCGAAAAACATTTTTTTTTTAAATTTTTTTAATTTCAGGATTTCAGGGTAATTTTGTTTAGAACTAACTGAAGGTGAAATACAGAAATAACGTAATTGTTAGAGCTCATCATGAAAAAGTATAGTATCACCATGTTGTGTTCGTTCTTTTAAAAATATTTTAAATCTATTCTGTCGCAGGATTTAACAACATTTTAGGTAGCTTCAATAAGAAATATGAGGTAAAATTTCTTTAGGGGCACAAATGGCTTGTTTGGAGGCGTATTAGAAGCAGAAAAAAATAGTAAAGGGTAGCATCTACATTAAAATACTGTTTAAAACTAATAATTAAAAATTCAGGCTGCTCTAGTTTATGGGGAATGCGAGCAAAATTGCAATGTAGGAAGGAATGCTGATATGTCCTATCAATTTTAAGACAGTGATGATGATTCAAGTTTTACTAGAAGAACTGTGATTTTCTAATTGAAAAAGATTGGAGTGAGGTCTTATCTTTTTTGATATTGAAAAGGTGGCATGAAAGTGTTTTAAAATGAGCTTATTGCGGTGAAGACTCAAATCTCGTCAAAAGTTACAATGTTTCCAGAAAGTAGATTTCAAATGTTATTTGGGCCATTATATTCGGAAAAACCTTGTAATGTCTGGAGCGGAATGGTGAGCGTTATAAAATACAGGACGAGTTTATTGCAGGCGTGTGACGTAAATGTGACATTATGGCACAAGCGAATAATCGTAGTCATTTGTTGCCGAGTTTCGACGTCGTTCTAATCGTAAGTGCCGTGCAGCTCGTGCGAAATCATTTTCGACAGGATTTTAATCAAAAGTTATTGCTCGTTACTGATTAAAAGTTACGTACCTACATGATGTTCACAGAGGATGATAATATGCGAAGAGATACAAGCTATTGAATAAGCTCAGTTGATTACTTTTCATGTTTAACAGGAGAGGGGATACTCCCTACAATACTGCATATTATGGTTTTATAGGAAGGGGGATGATGAAGGTATCGTGAATGGGAAAGGTCAGAAATTGGGCGGTTTTAGAAAAATTGAGAAAGCGAATGGCACCATGGAAGTTCCTAAAACTTAGACGAGATGGAAATGTAAGACACCCTCTACTTAAATGCATAATAGAAGACGAAATATTATTATAAAGGATAGAGAAAGGACTAGATTAGGTTGAAGATTTCGGTAACTAATATTCAAACTAAAGTTGATGATATCTATTGAATCGATTTCAAAAATATCAAGCCTAGAAATTAATAAGACTGACACCTGCTTGTAAAAATTAATACTGAGATTAAGAACAAGATGAAACCGTTAATGTTGTCTTACATTTTCTACCATGCCGATCCCAATACTGTAAAGTTTCCAATATTATTATAATTCTTATTGGGTTGTAAATTTTGGGCATACTATTGATACTGTTGGGAAAAATGTACTAATTGCGAAAAACTTTAACATCAACAACCCAACTTTTCAAATTTAAATCATTTTCTTCTAGTGCAGGCACGAAATGAGATTGCTATTTTCTCATTATCTGACACCTGACAAGCAAATTCTGTTCTTAAGTTTCCTAGATAAATTTCCAAAAGTTTCAAATAAATAACTAATAAGCAAGAAAGGTGTTGAAAGTGTCATAAAATTTAAAATTCATACAGCCATGCCATGCTATTTCTCGAATTTTCCTTGTAAAATATAAGCAACACGTAATAAAGTGATAAAACATTCTGCACTCGTGTTGAAAGTTGCCTTCGGTAGCGTTGTATTTACTTACAAAGAATAATAAGAGGCCTTTTTCCAAGAGTCATCATCTGTTTCACCAACATAAAGATCGATATTAATCCATTAATTCTCCTTCAACAGCTTGACTGTGATTAGCAGGCTTTTACGCTTTAAGAACCATAAGTTCGACACGAGACTATGTTTCGACTTCGAGTTGGATTAGCAATTAATTAGATTATTCGGTAATCCTGAAAATTACTTTGACGCTTAACATGCGCTGCCGTTTTAAGATTAACGATAAAATGTAACTAACGTTTTAAAATTTGTGAATAAAAAGAAAATAGAATTCACTCGAGTTTGATAGACCGTTACAATGATGACTAACTCGAAAAGGGAAACAAAACAAGTACAATTAAAATAAATGAAAAATATTTACATCTTTGCAGTCTTTAGTACTGTAAATGAACTGAAATAAAAAGAAATCGCCTTAACTTATTACCTATAGTAAACAAGGGTTAGTCTCTTTTAATTTTATGTACTTCTTTTATTCAATTATCGCAATTTTTGTTTTCTACTTCTTAAGTACTTTCTGTAATTAATTCTATTAGTTATGAAAATGTCTAATGCAGAACTCATCACTCAATGTTCTAAATTAACAAAAGAAATCGATCCATAAAGAACTCATATGGATCTAAATTTTCTTGGGAATTTCTGGAACTTTATAGTACGTTGTAGGTGAGAGAGACTGTTTCCAAATAAGCAACTGGATAATCATTTCCCTCAGCTACACTTTTTATAATCAACTAGCTATGCCCGCGACTTCGTCCGCGTGGAATAGTGACTTTCGGCAGCATTTAAAATTTTTTTCTTCTATATTTTTATTTTCTGGGCCGTAAGCTTTTCTGCCGACGTCATTACACAAAAACTTTCATTCCTTATTTTTGCCCCCTTTAGGTAAAATGATTAAAAACTTTAAATATCGTATTTATATCTAATCAAAAGCCTAAAAAATAAGTTTCAAGCCTCTAGCTTTATATCTACTTATCTATCTCTGCACCAAATTCTCATTTAAATCGGTTCAGTAGCTTGGGCATGATTGCGTAACACACAGACAGACAGAGTTACTTTCGCATTTAAAATATTCCGCGAATTTATTTTCATCGATTTTACCATGGGAATAAGATATTTTCCCGCAGTAAAACGTAGCCTATGTGTTAATGCAGGATGTCAGCTAACTCCATACCAAATTTTATTAAAATCGCTCCAGCCGTTTAGACGTGAAGAAGTAACAAACATACACACTCACAAACTTTCGCCTTTGTAATATTAGTGTGATTACTATTACAGTACGTTACTTTTATGTATTTGAAAAATTCTACTGTCATAATGTATACTAATTTTATACAAAGGATATTTAAATATAGAATAAAAACAGGATAAATAAATCCACAGAAATTTCAAAACAGTTACTTAATCAATGAGTATACATACCTAAATGGCAGGGCGTTTAAAGTATAAATATGGCAAGTGAGGACGGTTACCCGCTTCACCTCCTTAACCCCTTTTCTGCTCTATTCTGATATCTTATCGATATAGGTTGCGTATAAGCATACTTGGGGGTAAGTGCGACTTTGGGCATAAGTGGGACGTTGTCTATGCTATGAACAAACATATTTGAACTTTACAGCTTTGGGAAACTTATTTTATGTTCCCTGCTTCTTTGTATGAAGTAGGGAGTAACTCAATTCGTTCGTAATAGAGAAAAAAGAGAAGGTAAATGTTTAATAATGTTAAATTCTCGGAAAAGAAACGTTTAATTAATGGTAACCAATACCATTCCGATGAGATCCGAGGTTAAACGTGTCCTTAGTCGTATGCTCCTATTTCCTATGAGTATCTCTTGAACGGGGCCGAGCTTTAACTTAATTTGGAAACGAATCGTTGTATAATGAAAAGTAAACAATTAGCGACCCGTTAGATAATTGTTACTTGGCGTTGACTCTGTAAAATGTTGGCTTACGGTCTTTTAAATGGTAGCCCAGAAGAAAAAATTCGGAGGAATTGAAATTGAGCTGGCGGCAGTTGCACAGCTTTCGCGTTACTGTTCTAATAATAGTTAATGAGGCAGAAATTAGGTTCAGGCTTAAAGAGATAAAGTCAGCCACCGTGAATTTTACACTTCATTAAACATTTTGGCAGCCTTCAGCGATGCATCCCGTTTCGGCAGTAATGGAATTTCAATGTGTATAAAACCATTCACTAAATATTTAAGCTCGAGTTCTTTGATTTCGACTAAAGTCAGGACGAATTAAAGCTTCACCGTTCAGATTTTAATTGCCAGCCAATGTTGCTTCTTCGAGGGTACGATAACGAAGATGTATAGGTACACGAGAATTTAAAAAAAGTATTACTGAACAAGATCAACAATTATTATATAAATCCGATTTATAAGAAATATGAAAAGAAGCGATTTTCAGTCATAACGAACAACCAGGATTAAAATACATTTCGGAAAATATCGAAAATTCAAATATTGCATTATTCTTGTATTTTTCTTTTATCTATAGGTAAATACGTGATCTTTATAATGTCTTAATTTATATTTTTTATAGAGAGTAGATACCTACTTCAAATTTCGGTTTCGACAATTTGGATTTTCTACCTCTCAGGTTATATTTTTGAAATAAAAAATTTATTTGCTTAAAAGTAAAAAATCATACATCATTTGTATACAGGGTTTTTCAAGTTGACGGGCTATTAGAAGTATATGAATTAGTAGAAGAAATTCTATTCTGAAACTTGGGCTCATTTGGTTATTGTTTATGCCGCTTCTTTTAAAAATATTTTCAAGTTCGATTTACATCCGGTTATACCGGAAGTTGATACCAACTTTGTTATTTTAAATGGAATGGTATATTTTTTACGCTGAATTCGAATAAAACGTGTAATTCTAAGGTAAGTTTGATAACCAACTTGTACACCTATGACGATCGGTTTCTGAGTTAATTTAATTTATAAAAAAAAAATCGCTACCGCAACCCAAATTATAAAAAATTATAACTTCCACAAAATACGACTAAGAGTGTTGAAATTTTTACTAATAATAGCTGAATATTAGTGCTAACGCCTTGACAAAATTGAATTAAATAATTTATACAGGGCGTTCAAAATAAAATTCTAAAATTGAAAAACTTCAAACACGAATTACCTCATTTTTTCAAATGGCACCTACTATTTTTTATTTTTTCAATCGATTCCTTTTTTTATCTTCTTTCGATCTATATGGATACTTCCTATTTTAAGTAATAATTCAAAATTATTCCAAAATTTTCAAATAAAATAGGAAGTATCCATATGGATCGAAAGAGGATAAAAAAGGAATCGATTGAAAAAATAAAAAATAGTAGGTGCCATTTGAAAAAACGAAGTAATTCGTGTTTGAAGTTTTTCAATTTTAGAATTTCATTTTTAACGCCCTGTATAAATTATTTAATTCAATTTTGTCAAGGCGTTAGCACTAATATTCAGCTATTACTAGTAAAAATTTTAACACTCTAAGTCGTATTTTGTGGAAGTTATGATTTATTATAATTTGAGTTGCGGTAGCGATTTTTTTTCTATAAATTAAATTAACTCAGAAACCGATCGTCATAGGTGTACAAGTTGGTTATCAAACTTACCTTAGAATTACACGTTTTATTCGAATTCAGCGTAAAAAATATACCATTCCATTTAAAATAACAAAGTTGGTATCAACTTCCGGTATAACCGGATGTAAATCGAACTTGAAAATATTTTTAAAAGAAGCGGCATAAACAATAACCAAATGAGCCCAAGTTTCAGAGTAGAATTTCTTCTACTAATTCATATACTTCTAATAGCCCATCAACTTGAAAAACCCTGTATATTATTACCAAATGTTAATTACATTAATTAACTAATGTTAACGTGGTTTGATGTGTCGATTCTACCCAGAAAGCGCTATATGTAAATCTTATCGACCTGTTTTGGATATTTCCTTTAAAATAATTCACGTAGGCTTCAAATTCCAGAGTTTGGAATTAATGTAAGTCTTCATCAGCCATGTGTTAAATACCGAATTTTAGACTGGGTATTAACAAGTTACCTATTATATGAACACGCGAGCTGAAATTTAATTCCATTAGTCGAGTTCAGTAAAAAAGACATGACAAGAGGCGCTTATGTGAATATACTATTAGTATAAGAAGATAATGGTTACGTTACTAGCAAAGGGTATATAATAGGATTTTATTAATAAATCAGCAGCAAAATGAGAATATTGCTAATAGCTTCGTTATGCATTTAAAGAAGGGTGTAATTGACGTAAAGTTTTTAGCGTTAAGTAAATTATCTTTTAAAATTTTGCTATAAATACCTACTACAGTGTCGTGTTCGAAAAAAATTGCGTCAGTATCCGAATAGTAGACGTATGTATGAAAACTTGAAGTGTTTCTTCCACAAATCAGTAAATCTGGAGCCGTAGCAAAATTGTACCTATGTAAATGGGGGTACACAAAAATTGATCTTATTTAAGGAGGTCGTGACTGAATTTTTGGTAAACTTGATGGCGACTTGGCGCTAGATTTTGAGAAATTTTTATGGTTTGTGACATGCTTTAATAATGAAAAAATTGAAAACGAATGATAGGATCATTCTCTACCGACGGGTTATACCAACAACTTTTTATTTCATGTAAATTGTTGGGTTAGGTTAGGTTAGGTTGGGAGATGGGGGTATAAAAATTGGCACGTAGTCTCGAGAAAATTTTTAGGAACATCTGGTTTAATACCTATGTCAATAATATGACTTATTCGTAATTAGGGTTTTGTATCTCAAATGGAAAACCGAATATTGAAAGTAAAAAATATTTTTCTATTTCTAAAGTTTATTTAAATTTGTTGTATTGTTCAAAATTAGCTTAATTTTGAGAACAGTGCCTTATTCAAACTCAAGATACACTCAAAATAAAAACGATAAAGAGAGTCCATAAATGATTTCGTTGGCTCATGTTACCGTCCGTATAAAAGTGTATATAAGCGTAAAAGGGTATATTTTCTGTAATAAAGCAGTTGAAAAGCAATACTCTACGCTCACATAGTTTTCTGAAACGGAACCAAAATCTCGCGAGTTCACGGTATTTTAAAGTACGTTTGAAAGCGTATAGAAGCGGAGTGCTAGACAGTCAGTACGCCAAAGGGATCAAATTTAGTTGCCCCAGCAGTTTTCTAAGACTTCCATACTCGAATCTTTCTGCATATATTCTACGAGAATTTAGTTGCAGGGCGAACCGTAAATCGAAACCCTCACCGATTTTACTGAACCAAGAACCTTTATTTCCGACCATTACATAGATCATATTTATTTGGTTTCTTTTCAGAGACTACAGGTGGATATATTTTCATGATGAAATCAACTGATCGTGAAATAGGTTCAGATCCTTCGAAACGTTATACTCAGTTGCAGGTAAATACTAAAAGTGAAAGATACGAATTGACTAAGAAATATTTCAGATATTTAATCCAGAAAATATTATTTTATGAGCATTAAGTACAACAAAATCATTTTAAACTCGAATTTTCATATAATAAAATCACTTCCGTTTATGTTTATCTGCTTTATCTTTACAAGTTCAATAAATATTGATTTTGGAGCACAAAATGGAAAAGTAAGACAACCTGATAATATGATATCCACCTACTTTAAATTTAAATACTTGTTATAACTGAAGATAATATCGATTCGAGATGTTGGTTTTATCGAAAACGATTCTAATGTTTTTTTTATTTGTTCTTTTTTTTTTTTTCTTTTGGAGCTACCCTTATCCTGAACAACTGTATTATTATATTATATTATACATTAGATAATTAAATTTATTTTTCTTTGATTTGCAAACAACTGGCTTCGAAAAAAGTTAAGTCCCTACTAATTTGTGTAGGATTAAGTAATTGTAAAGATCGTAAATTTTCAGTAAAAAATCTAAATTGATATATATATATACAATTATAACGAAAACACATTAGGGTTCATCATACTTTTTTGTCGCGTTGTGGGGTAGCCCTAAATGCCTTCCGAATTTCTATGGAAACCGCTCAAATATATCAGTCTAAGAGACGTGCATTAAGGGTACAAATGAACGTTAAAGGGATTCGAAACTCACCACGTAAACAGCTCCCAGAGGCATTACTAGACAGGCTACCATCAGGTCTGCCACCGCCAAAGACACAATCAAGTAATTGGCGACATTCTGGAGGTTCCTTTCTAGCAATATTGCCGCAATGACGAACACGTTTCCTGAAACAAAAGGAGGAAAAAAAGGTTCTTAATGATCTATCTCGAGGCAGATGTATTTATACAGAGAGAAGGAGAGAAAGATATGTTGTATTGTTTCTCACCCAATTCTTTTCAATGTGAGATCACGAAAAAATTATGGGCTTATATGTCACAAAAACATTTTGAAGCACTTTTTTCTAAAAACGTCAATAAAAATACTTGCGAAGCGATATAATTGTCCAACTTTCACGTTCTATTAGGAATAAAAAACGGGAAAACAAGCAATGAAAAGAATTCCGATAAAGTAATTTATCATTAATTCAGACCTTTTTTTGTTCTCGAAATGATTCATTCAGCGTTATGCAATTTCCTTTCCAAAACCATAAATTTTATCTCTCTTTGCCCTGCTGTCTTCAATTCATTACACGCGACTCCAGGAAAATTTAATGCATTCTTTTTTAACTAAAAGAAAGAAATACAAGAAACCGTTTCGACATACAACAAATACTTACGGGGGAAAGTCAAAACATTTTATGAGAACATTGTAAAAAGAGGTAAAAGGAATTTGGTATTATTTTACATTTATAATGTACTACTTTCTCTTAACTTTACTTTTTTAATATTTTCATGTAAAATATATTTTACTGTATAAGTAGTACATTTATTTCCGCTACAGCTTTACATGTGACAAATACCAGTTCCGGGTGGAGTCTCTAACCCATATCAATCTTCCCATTATTATTTTTAACATTCTGACCAGCCCCTGTATCAGTACGAGGCACCCTAATGGCAAGTCGTGCTGTCTATTTTAAATAACAATTTCTTGTTCCGCCGATTTAGATGCAAATAAATTACAAATACTAAAGCAGTTTATAGCTGAGCACATCGTTTAGGAAATGGGGTGGCGATATTTTCTTGACAAAGTGCGCCATTTACTTACCTATGACTGTCACGAGGATCATAAGTCCGAGAAGTATGGAAAGTAATCCCATAACAATGATGTCGCTTATAGGATCCTCGTTCATGAGGTTGAAAACAGAGGTGTTTGAAGTGCCATTTCCCTGAGTGGAATTCAATATCCCCAAGCAAGAAACATTGGCTCCTTGCGTGCAGTTCCATCCCAGGAAATCTTCGGGAGACATTGGATCGATCCATGTCGTTTCCGAATAATGATACAGGTCTGGAAAGAAATGCTATTCAAAATACTCACTTGTCATATACGTAATGCTGTTAAAATGTTGGAGATTACTAATATAATTTATTTAGATTACGTTTAAGGATAGAAATGGACAGGCAGTGAAGTGTAATGTTTCTGAAAATTATTGGAATGTTAAAAAGGACGACATTAATTAATTCAATCTGTGGATTAGTAAAAATGTTACTAATATATCCACTTCCAATTGTACTTTTGGGTGGTAATAATTGATAATAGGTAATTAGTTGTGTACGTTAACGAAACGTGACTGTTAAAGGGAAATAAAAGAGATTAAACACATTATAAGACTTTCTCCCTTTCTTGATTGGCAGCATCACTTCTCGATCTTTCTGTTCCTTTCCAGATATTATTAGCTGAAATGCGTTCGTTCCTGTCTGCAGCAAGCGAACCGAGCCGGTTGAGAAGCAAATTAATCGAATCAGGAGGGTCGAAAACAGCTGACGCTCTTCCTATCTTTGATAACAATATCAGCAGATCGTGAACTTTCTCTAAAACCGGGTTATTTGGGAGAAAATCGTTTGTGAAATGGTCTGTAAAAAGCTCAGACACAAAATTTTAGACCCTTTAAACTTCTTTGGTAAATAGCAGTGGAAACAATAAAAAAGTAGTAAAAAATAGAAACAAATAAACGTTTTAAAACAAAAACTATAGAACAAAAGATTATCTACATATGTTACTTATATGTATATAAAAAAATAATTAAAAAAAAACAATGAAATAATATCAAGTCCAAATGTATTTGTGACTCAAGTTCAATTTTATGAAAAAACTTTGCAATGACAAGAGAGTCATCAAATGAAAGCTATCTATATAAAATATATGGCGCATATAAAAATGTTTACTTAGTTAAATGGTTTTCGTGGCTACCTATTAGATATATAATTAAAATAGTTCGTTTTCTGGCCCTGGAGTACCAAAACCCTTTTTTTTTGCACGAATATAAATTTTGACAAGTCATTAATTGTTAAATTTCTTATTTTATGACTGTCACTAAGAACTGAAAATTTTAATAAAACAGATACCTAACTATATTTGAACAAACGAAAACAAAAAATGAAAGAAATGCTTGTTATAGAGATTCTAGGGCATTCTCTTTAAGTGTTTTTAATGTTTTTTATATCAATGATCCAAATGGAAGGAGGTATTATCTTTTGTTGTGGTATTCAAACTGATTTAGCTAACCAATATTTTGGAATGTCTTATATCCTCAAAATTTGGATGATGTTTGTCTAGCTTGTTCCGTATTAAAATTAAGATGTCTCTAAATTTGAAGGTGCTATAACTTTTTTAGGAAAAAAAAAATACGAATTCGCTAATAAAAAGTAAATAAGATTTTTTTCAACTGTCTATTTAGTATTCTCGGAAATGAAACAGCTTTACCATGGCAGATTGAACATAATAGATATAAAAATATTTTTTGATATACTTTTCGATGGCGAATTCAAATCTGGTTCTAGAATCTCTCCAGCATATTGAAATTCCGGGATATACACGGCGAATCAGTTATTTCAACGTAAACTAGCATTTTGATTGAATGAGGTACAATTAAAAGTTGAATTTTTTCGAAACGACAATTATTTAATGGGAACTTAATTGATCTTCATTGCCACTTGCAGGCTAAGTTATTTTTTTTTAAATAGTAACAAATATTGTTAATAACAATTATATAAAAAGCGGAAAATTATATGATTCTTTTGAATATGATTGGCTTTTAAGGTTTACCATCAAATAATCTTGAAGGCAAAATTGGAACTAACAATCAACGTAATTCCAAAATTTTTAGAAATAATGATATTTAATCAAAGTATTAGTTTCACAAAAAAAAGTTAGATGATCTGAAAATGATCATTTCACTGTCTTAAGATATCTCTGATGTATATATTTTTATTTCAAAATTGAACAAGTCATTTGCGGATTGGACTCAGCGTTGCCCATTTGGTGGAAATCAGCAACGTTATCTACTATACGTAGTATCTTCAGTTTTGTTAGTTTGTGAATTCAAGTCGAAAAGTCATTTGTCATTTTTTGACGCAACGCATACTTTTGGATAGATTAGATATCGATATCCGCTAATTAATTGCCTTCTTGCAGTAATACCACTAATAAACACCACCAGGGAATAATGCAAATGCTATATCTGGACGTGGTTTATGTTATAGAACATTGAACATGCAACTTCTACTTGAATCAAATGTATCTGACTGCTTAATTACCTTATAGGTCAATTTTTGTAAACATTTCTTGTTCAAACTTGCTACAATGTGACAGTAAATTGATTATAACGAAAACAAAATACTTCATCTGAACACAATTTAAAATTACATTGCATTATTTGCTAAACTAAGCCAATGTTTGTAAATTTAAAGAATGTTACCTATCCTTTTAGTTTATAGACGAGTCAACTTAATAGCAACACATGTACCTTTAAACATGCGAAAACAAAGAAGCTGACGTCATTCGGTTACGAGCTTTCAGGTCATCAATCTTTGAAGCATATACAATAAACCAACGTAAGGCACCTGGCACCGAGGATGAACAACAATTAAGTTTGTTGATTGATCCGTTCGCTCAAAATTTCTATCAAAAAGAGAACCCCGTGGCTACAAATTACATGTTTTCAAAATTTAATTAGAATCGTAATATTTGCTCGCAGTATTGGTTTTATTTTCTGGTTTTCTATGAGAAACGGAAATTTATTTTACTTCATGAGAAGTTCTTGTTTAAAAAAAGTTTTTTAGTTAAAAAACTCATCAAGAAACTTACTACTTCTGATACATCATAAGAAGTTGAGAGGATATTCGTACAATGTCAATATCGTTTCAATTTAACTCCTCAAGTTTTTAAATATCGAGTTGTTTCGCCTTTCTGATAAAAATTAAATGCGAAGATTGGCTGAGGATAGGAAAAAGTGAAGATAAATTCACAACTTTGCGATGATCCTTGAATATTTCCAATGTCACTGTTAGTAAGGGATGTTATAGGACGTGATTTTTTTAAAAATATTTTTTATAGGATGCGACGCTCAATTCTCACTAAACCGCATTAGTTTAAAATAAAACCCGAATGTATCAAGATTTGATGAGGATAAGTGATGATAATATTTATTATAAAGTAACTTTTTTATGACGGTATGAAGGGTTGAGCTAGAAACACTTTCAGTAAAAGGTTCTCTTTTACGAACCTTCCAATGTTTGCGATGTAGACGCTGCAGGAAGTGGATCCACACTTGACTTTAAGAACGAGTTGTCGTTTGCTTCAAATAACGTTTGTCCAGAACCGTACTTCGCCTGCATCCCATTCTCCTGTAACAACAAAATAAAATATTAGTAGGTATACCTTATTTCTAAAGTCATCTGGAAATGTAAAGAATAATAAATAAATGCAGTGAGGCTCATAAAATTTATAATCCTTTCACATTTTCATCGTGAAAGAAATAGAACTATTGAAATAATTCAGGTATTATAGATTATCAAATTTGATTAAGGGCACACATTAAGGAATTGCAGGGTTTTACATTTATCTTTAATTTCTAATTAGCTAAAGTATAATTGACGTAATGGACATATAAAAACACCAATCATGTCTTCGTTCAGTCATCATCTAGAGACATTAAATTTTTACGCTTTAGTTGTGCGTAAGCTTTTAATAATGAACAATAATCATAGGGTTTTCGAGAATACTTCATTAATGACGTACTGTTATTTCGAAAGTCAGGAACATGCCCTTGTTGAAGATTTTATTTTATAATATGAGAAAAGTATTACATTCTTTCGTAACTTGAACTTATCTCAGACCACTCGATCTTTTTATCTTCCCGTGGTTTAGCGAAAAGTTGAGAACCCTGTAGCGAATGAAAAGAATGTCGAAAGCAATATTGTTATAGAAGATCCGTGTAACTTGTATCGACAGGCTTGTTTTCTTATTTTATCGAACAGATCGTAACATTCCCTTAGGCGCCTAATGCACAATAAATTTGCAAGCTTTGACTAATGATACTTGTGAAAATTGAAGGATGTGTGTCGTCGAGTAGAAGGTCTATTGTAGTCGATCCCAATAGCGTAGGGATGAGCAAACAGTTTCCAGGGAACCCCTTAGTAGTGTTACTTAATTATACGGGATTGTATAAGTTTACGAGTAAAAGAAGCTTTCATAACTGTTTATAACGACATAGTTTAGAACAACAAACCGGTTATATTGACCAGCATCAAAGGTCCCGGCTGAATGCTATATATTATTATAACATCACCGGTTGTTATGACTATCGGTTTTTACGACCAAATATGAGTAGCCCTTTCGATGTCGTTGTAACCGATTTTGAATGTATTTGATACAGTGGTGGCTCACAGATATTTATTATGGGACAAATAGATGAACTGAAAGATTGACACCTACAGAGGAGTACATCTTCTTGTAGCCTCTAAGAACAGAATTCACGAAATTTGATAATCTTGAGACATTTCGTTCCATAATTCATTAATAATTATTTTTAAATTTACCATATTCTCATTTTCATTTACTTTAAGGTAGCAAATTCCGTCGGAATTGATCCGTAATGTTTTCGCATCAAATTTTTCTTGAGGAATATGCATATTTAAAATAATTACGATGGAAATTCATCTTACCATTCGGATTCAGACGGCAAGTACCTCTTGGTCAATATTTATTCAAATTTAGTACAATCTAAGCTTAAGTTGAATGAAAAAATTAAAATGAAGAATGAAAGCGCGAGATTTTCTCTCTATCCAGAAGCTTCAGTAAGTTTTTGATATCTTTGAATGTATTGAGTTTTTTGCTCTATAGACTTCAACTTCAATGGGATTGAATGCTGCCACTGTTGATTATTCAACATTTTATCCATGAACCTCACACTTTTCCTGGCCTACCTGTTAAGTTTTTCTTTTTGGCTGGTATAACAGCCGAAGTCTGCTTTTTTATTTATTCAATGTCCTTTTTCAAGTGTTGTTCGATTCTACGGATTTAGCTTTTCAACAACCACTTCATTTTTTTTTTTATTGGAGTTATTATCATAATTTCAATGTAATCCTGATCTAGAAAGGTTTGGATGGTATAGAACGAATTCCTGACAGTCTTTCTATAGTTTCAATTTAAATAGGAATTAAGGACCTTACATTCTTGTAATTAAGTTTACTGCGAAGGATATTAAACGACCATCGAAGAGTTCGAATATCAAGCGGCATCCAGATAAATCAGGCCGTAAATGTCTTAGCCTTTTAGTCATAATTTTGCGTCAGAACAATTTTGAAGAATAAATTTTAATTTGTTAGTTTCGAGCAGACCGCAAAAGCGACTTGTTGGTGTAAACAAAGTTAATTAAGTCACTGTGGAATTGGGTCTTTGTTTGTTGTTTTCAATGTAACTGTTCCATTATTAGAATATTTCCTTTGATGGTATATTTTTATTAAAAGTGCTCATTTGAAAATTAATTATCTTTGTAAAAAGAAGTCATCAAAAGAAATATTCTAAAGATAGAAATTTATAAAGTGTAGCTGTATTGATTATATAAATAGATGCAATTTTCGTAATTAAGTTTTCTTTATGTATAGTCAAGTAAATGGATATTTCTAAGATTGGCATTGTCTTAAAATCTGTAATCAATAAAGTCGACTTATTCCAATGTAAATGCAGAAAATGCATCATTTCCATTTTCTTCATTACTCAGTCGAATCGATATTAAATTTGACACAAGAACCAATCTCCATTAATGAACAACTACCTTTGAATTTCAGCCTTCTGTCTTAGGAAAGTAATTACTCCTTTCATAAGTAAAGAACCATTATGAGTAGTCGTCAGCTATGGAAATGTGCTAAGTAATAGAAAATTTTAATAATTCATGATTTGTTTGGATTCTTAAGAAAATAATTTCAAAGAAGAAAAAAGTGATTGAGAAATCCAAAAATTATTTCAATGGACTTAAAGTATCTAACTCTTTTATAAAAGGAAGACAGTGATTCTGTGCTCCAGACAGAAATGATGTTTAGGAATATCATTATACAGAAGATTTATGAAATATGTAGAAAAAAATATTGAAAAAGTTGCAATCCGTTAAAATATAAAAATAAAAATTTACAAATGTAGGTGGATGTGTTAATGAAATTATTTGCATTGATAAATGAAACGAATCTTATTTGATCTTATTTTTAACCATTTGGAAATTACGTCCTCTTAAAACCGGGTACATTATTTTTGAAATTCGTTAAATTTGCGACCATTATTGAGGAGGTCATGATGTTCCAATCAATTTCATTTTGAACCTTGAAACAGACATTATATTATACAGTTTGCGAAAGTGAAATGAAAAAGAGAATCCTGACGTTCAGTTTTTATACGAATATTGAAGATTCCTTTATAGTTTTTTTTTTACTAGATAATCGTGTTATTACGTACAAGTATGTATTTGGTTAAAAAAAATGATAGCGTTTAGAAAAAATGTCACGAACACCGAGCCGCAGGGTTTACGTACAACATCGTCGGGCAGGGATGGCCGGCAGTTTTGAAACGTGTCCTGTTCAAGTCTTTTGTTAACGAAAAAGGAAACGCTGTCGCGCGTTATACGGCCCGTCCATTTTTCAATTTTGCCGTGTCACCAGATATTACGTTGCTTGTCATCGTCCTATCCCCAGCAAACTGACAAATGGTCTTTCGATTCATCGGAAAAGCAGATATGCGGGCTGTTTTAATCTTCCTTTCCTTTCCTTGCCCCTGACCTTCTTCGCCAATAATGAAGAATACGAGGTGAGAGAAAACGGTTTCAAGAACTACTTATTTGTATATGGAATGGCTCAAAAACCTTTCTGGTCTGATCTGGTTGAACCATTTGGACTTACACTTAATTAAATTCATTAAAAGTTTTAAGTTGTAGTTTAGTATATCATATGGCTCTACAAAATAGAAAGAGAAAATGGAAAACTACTGAATTTAAATTTTATGTGAAAAACACAGAAAATGAGTGTATTTATTGCTAGATCGGGTAGAATGAGAAGTCGTAAAGGGGTATCTACCCGAGATATATTGTGTATTGATTGTAATAGTAAACCAGAACTTTCTGGGGCGGGTGAAACTGACGAGAACAGCTGGTAAGATTTATCTGAATGAAAAAAGTCGGGAAAACATAAAAATGAAACCATAAATCGAGTTGTTTGAATAGGTCACGAAATACATTTTGACGTCAACAATAGGCACATCAATGGTAGGTACCTATGGTATGGAAAAAGCTTAAATGAAAAAGAATGCGTCTGATGCTAAAATATTTTTTGGATATCAGTGAAAACTGTCACGTTTTGTCAATTATTAAAGTTCTTATTAAAAATATCATCAACCCATTGCATTAAATCCCACAGTAGTGATCTACTTTTATGTCCCAGAATTATCGTTCGCTTCACTACTTTCTCATCTTATCCATTTACTTACACCTATTTTGTTTTCTATTTTCATTCTAGTCTCAAAAGTCAGAGTTCAAACACAGACATATGGGTCATAAACAGGAAATTTATCTCACAATGTGATAGGTACATAATGGAGAGCGATTTTTTTATTCGTACACTTGTTTAAAAGGAAAATCTTCAGTAAACAGTTAGTTTAGGGACTTTTAAAGTGTATGAGGTTAGTAAATACATGTTTAAACGAAACGAAAATGCTCGCAAAAATATATTAACACGTAAAAATATTAATTCTCACATTATGAAGAATTTTTTTCATTTTTAGTTGCTTACACCCTTATATGATGTTAATTGGTAACATAAAAAAATATGTAATTGTGATTACTACTGGAAGATTTGTAACAGAAGAAGAATAACGTTAATCTTAGTCCCTTTTTTAAAGGCTCTTACTTTAATCAGTTATGAGAAATTCTGTTTCTCAAAATTTCAGATATACAATACGTCCAATTTTCAAAATACTCATTGGTAACGGTCGTTTGAACTTCTTAGAAATTAGATTGTGTTTACTACGTACTTTATAAGGGAAGAATAATACAAGTATAGTAGCCAATAAAAGGAGTTTTTATTTTATTATTCTGTTTATTTTCGGACCGGAAAGTAACTTTATGATCGAATCAGTATAAGATTTATATACTTTGACACACACCATAAAAATTCTAATTTAGTTATTAAAGTTTAATAGTTTACTTAAGTTCTAACTAGTGAGTATATGACTATCAATAAATAGCAAATGTACTCCTCTGCAAATTAAATCTGTATAAAGAACGTAAATACACTTAAAACCTTTTTTATGTTTATTACTAGATAGATGACTAAAATACAAAGAGTAAGAGAGTGGGAAAAGAAAAATAAAGTAGAATTACAACTGCATAATGTGATCACCAAATTAGAAAAATTCGTACTTTATTCATATCTTTAGTCATTCTCTTATTCATGTAAGAAAGAAAAGTAATATAAAGGTTTTGGGGGTGTGTTATGCTTTGGTCAAAATATTTAGAGCTCAGGGCGGTTTTAAAAAAAGTAGACAGATGTGACTGAAAAAGTATACTATAGACATTTATTAGTTGATTCAATCGAAGTTCGTGGTTCATGAGATATTGAACTACCTCTACATCTCCAGTTAGAGACACGTTTATTATGATATATTCCTGAGGCCAATAACAGGCGATTGAACGTTGGTTACTCTTTGCTTACATTATTAAAGGGAGCCCTAAGTATATATGTAGTAAAATTATCGCCTTACTCCTCATATATTCATATGGTAAACAAGTAAGCCTACATGAGAAAACATCCCCTCGTGCCAGGTTTTTACGTTTTATTTTGGTCGAAATCCTTTTTCACTTTATCCTCGAGCTATATTAAACCCTGGAATATTCTCTCGTTTATCGCGAATGTTACACGTGAAAGGATTAAGCAGTTTTTTCAACTGAGCCTAATACAAACAGACGTGGAAATATTTAAATCTGTGTTAAGGAATTTATGTTGACAATCATTCAAAAAATCAAAAAAGTACCAGTTTTCGTAATACTTGATGATGTATCATCTATGTAGAAGCTCGAAAGTGGATTTGGACTACCAAAGGGGTGAAAACGATTTAAAAAGGAAAGAGTTGAGCAACTCTTGTCTTGATTTGAAAATATTGCTCTTAGCTGGATACGCGCAAGGTTTTCTTAAAATAGAATTAAATCCGTTTACAGCGAGATAAATAAGACAGTAGGTCTTTATCTAAATTGATACTAAATAATACACTGTTCATTTTTTATTAATATTTGATATATGGTATATATGTATATGAGTTCTGTACGTCACAAAACGTTTTCACGTTAAACAAAACCAAATTCGAAATCGGCTTTGCTCGAGTGTTCTGGATATAAAGCAGGGAAAAGCGTTACATCATTCATGTTTTATGTCTTATCGAATGTTGAACGGATTTGAAGGGTAGCTGTTTGGGGTGGATTTGCCGAAGGACGTGCATTATCAGATGAAGTAGGTTTCAAGGTTATGCTTGCAAAATTTCAAGATGTTCGTGAAAACGTTTGCATTTATGTGAACATGTCGAGGGAATGGGGGTTAAATGGGCTCCGATTTTTAAAACAACTTTCTCAGGAAAATATCTTTCGATCCACTATTTTTTGTTTTTAACTAACGTTTACTAGGTTTTCATTAAAACAGAGTCGTAGCTAGTATTCTGAAAATAGTAACTAAGAAACTACGGAGTTTTCGACGTTAGACTAAAATGTATCGTATGTAGGTACGTAAGTACAGTGGCGTACCTACACACGAGTTAGGTCTTTGTTTGGTTGTAAATCATAAAATGTGATTATTTTATGTATGAATTTAGAATTTAAATTTCTGTGGACGCCTTGGTTATTAATCTCTAAATATCGACCTGGCATCATTCAATAAAGTTAATAAAGGACGAAATAGAGTGTAAAACAATGGTTAGTTTCGAAATGCGGGCGATAGGTGTTGTCTTGCATTTTGTTCGGTTCTTCATGGAAAAATAACGCACATAAATATTTCGCTCATTTTTCACCGAAAAGGAATTTATGTTCACATTGTACGTTGCTTCCTTCATTCCATGAGAATTTTCGAACGAGACGTATTACCGAACTCGGTTCTGGTCATCAAAATGAAATATTGGAAATTGGATTGTGAAAATTTAATGCTTACCTGAAAGAGTGATTGTTCCCTTTAAGCAGCTACCCACCCATTTTCTTTCTTTTTAATTCTTGGTGGAATCCTCAAAATATACGGACAAGAATGAGAAAAGAGAGACGATACATTTTTGTGACTTCCTTTTCACTACAAGTCTTTGCTGTGTAAACATGAATTTAATAGAATAAGTTATACAAATTGAAGTAATATTAAATGTGCCTTTATTGTTGATATTTGTTACTGATTAAAAGTTTTGAAGTGTTTGACAAATTACTATGATGAAGAATATAATACTTCTATATATATGTAGGTACTAGAACAAAAACAAAGCTTGTTGACGTATTTGTCTTCCTTCAGACTACGTGTCAAATATTTTATCAGAAACCACGTCAAACTTTCAATTGTGCACTTCATCATCCTTGCTTTCAGCATACGTATCTATTTTTATTGTTTATTTTAAACGTGCAGTGATGTGCAGATATTTGACATTTTAACAAATTGTGTTCAAAGGCCCCTTCAGTCTATTTTAAGGAATTGTGGAAATAAGGGGTGGAGGATGAGGACAGCAAGATAAATACGAAGCTTAAAAGCGAATGGGCCAATAAATCAATTATTACACTTAATAAAGAAAAATGTTGTCAAGAACAGTAACGCGTTAAATCACACTGAAACCTTAAAATTGAATTTTGTGTTGTTCACTGTTAACATTTTTCTTGAGGCGTGTACCATAAAAAGTTTTTCTGTTACGTGAATTGTAACTGAATGTGTAAACGTAGTAACATATGCACTTAGGCAGTCATAAATGTATGTATCATGGAGCTGTTAAAAAGCTCCAATGTGAACGGCTCTTCAAAAGAATCGTACAAAAGCTTTAGAGACATGCCGAAAAGATTACCGAGAAGAGGTTGTACTGTTGGCGCTGCTAGCAACGTTGTTGCTGCTTGAACTTGTTTTAGTTCCGCGTCTTCCGGTTAACGTGAAATAAGTAAACTTCTCGCAGTTGCAAAATAATGAAACAAAGGACGAGAAAACTAACAGAATAAAGTTCCTTCGAGGTACGGGAATTTTATTGAGACAAGGAATTACACGTAAAAGGCGAAAGAACACAGTTTTATAAATACGTGACATTTCCACAACCTTCTTCCCCTGATTAAAAGGAAACCTTGTAGTTTTATCGGTGACAATTTCTTCAATCGATCATTCAATGCGTTTTTACTTTTTTTTATTTATTGTTTATTACTGAAATAATGATTTGTTTGTTAAACAATATTGTGAAATATATAATAAATTAATCACGAAGAAGACTCCACCTCGGTGAACTTAAACGTTTTTTGTGAAAACCCACGTTAAAAATATTTGTGATTTAAAATAACACCCTTTTGTTGCTTTTGTTTTCTCTTTTAATTTCAAAAAGACATTGAAGATTACAATAAGTGAATGTATGTATAGTGGGTATCTATTAACATGAACGTATAGGGAGAATGGTTACGTGTAGATTATAGATAAACAAATTTAATTACACGTCTATTATACGTACTACTAAACAAAAGTTTGTTACAACGTAGCATACAAATTCTATGATGTCTACGTTTGCGAACGTTGTGAGAGCAGTTGCAAAATTCGAGTATTTGTTGTGTAATTAGATGTTGACTCGTTAGTAGTACAGCAAACCGCAGAGTAGTTGTTTTCACCGCAACACTCTCGCTTGCGGCTTACGTTCGCTTTTCAACAATCGCTCTCGTTAACCCGTCTGAAAATAGCTGAGAACTTTTCGGAATAATAATTACGATTCACATACCTATTGAACACAAATTTAAATAAATCTATTTTATTCAAAAATAGTTGTAAAATTGGAACTAAAGTGTGAATATACTTTACAAACACATTCAGTTTGCTTCTAATTTGAATAATTGCTTCGTAGTAACTCCTTTTAAATCTGTGCAAATTTCAAAGGTGGCGTCAATAATTTTTTACACAGCGAGTATCATAGAAATCCAAAGGTTTTCAATTAATCTTTTAAACTTAGACATATGTACTTAGAATAACAAACTTAATAAGTCTGAAACAGTCCCAATATTTTATAAATAAAAAACCTTTAATTTTGAAAATACGAATATTCTAATTTCTTAGTCGTTTATTTTAAAATGTGTTTTGCTTACGTTTGTACAAAAATTTACATTTAGAAAGATGTTTCAAATTCAATTCAATTCTTTCTTAACAAAAAACTACAGCCTATAGATATTCATTTTGGGGATATTTGATCTACACTTCTCAGAAAATAATTAAAAAATTTAATGTTCCTGAACTGGTCACGTCTTCATTTTGTTTAATTAAACCTCTTTTCGTAATGCTTTATAATACAATCGAGAGCAAACATAATGTTAAGTTAAAAAAAAAGATTATATAAATACAAATACAAACATTTTTGTTATAGTTTTCTTATAAATTTTAAAGTTAGTAAGTTCGATAATACGAAGATGACATATGTAACTGTTTTATACATTAATTTTATTTTTATATAAGTAGGTACCTATGTGAAAATATTTCTTTATTCAAACACGAAAATTTGCCTTTTGTGGAATTCCTTTGATAAAACACAGTGTCTGAGTTTAATAAATTTGTACATTTGTTTTCTAAGCGTATTCTGGTTTTCTAAAAAGTAGCTCAAGCTCTGAGGACAATTGCAAACTCTTATTGAGAAGTCGGTGTTATAGTCGAGCGGTACGATAAAGGAAGAAATTCATTTCCACGAATGACATTATATAATTTTCTCAGTACTTCTCGTCTACTTGTAGAGACTTTTAAGATCTACAAAAGAACAAATTTCCTCAAGCAATACCCGGCTCCGTGGACGATATGAAATAAACGAGCTAAGCTGAAGAAGAGGCGGGGTATTTGCGCTTGCCCTTAAATAACGCGGATATTGTCGACAATGACAAGCCAAAGTAGTCGTTAATTTTCATGGTAAGATGATTATCTGCGTTTCTCGTCACTGTCTTTTCTCGACTTTCATTTTGTCTCATTGGGTGTAATAATTCTGAGACGCTTTATTAATTTCGTTTCTTTTTTGACCCAGTTTTCACAGATAATTCGAAATCTCTACCGCCGTTTGGACGACATCGATGTCGTTAAATTAGGCTCACAATTTATCAATTTCCTTACTGCCACTTGAAAACTTCTTATCAGAAATATAGGAAGAGTGTTTACCGGAACATTGTAATATAATATTTATTTTTTATCTGTTATTTGTCAGTATATTCGGGCAAAATTGTTAAATTTGGATCACAATTTCGAACTCTTGGGTTGGTTCTCATCATCATCATTATTAAATAGTGTTCAAAGAGTAGACCGAGTAGTGAACGTTACGTGCAGAAATTTATTCATAAAGATGTAGGTAATTAAGCACGAAATTGTAACTAAACACACCACATTAATTTGAGTGACTCGCAGTTTTTTATTTCATTTATTCATGCAATTATTAAACTACTTTAAAATCTACACCACCAGCAAGGCTGTTAATCCTGGTGAATATTTCTGCATCCAATTTTCTGGGCAAATTCGCTTTAAAATGCGAAAGGTCTTAAATTGATTTGTCACCCAGTAAATGCCCCTTTAATTTGGAATATCTCACGTTTACTACCACAAACAGCTGAGAATCCTGAAAACCTATTTGGATCGGATCTTAGTATTTTAAAAATTATTTTAAACTAACCCATAGAGGAAATTTAAATGGGTTGGAAAATTTGGGAATGTAACTTAATAAGGAATATGAGAAATACCACCAAAGAACATTTTTTAGGACATTTTATGAGAAGCAGAAACATGTGAGATCTGCTTGTTTTTAACAAATGCGAAGATTTGAGCAAGGATAGAGAGGATGTCCAATAAGTGTTAGGGTACACACTAATTATATCAAGAAAAAAATCTCCCACATTTTTTAAGGTATGTTGGAATTAACTTTTTATTTATCAAAATTAAATTATCTACAATCGTCAAAATTTCTGGTGTGAAAACTAGCTATGGATCGAAAAAACTCCCAGTGGAAGTCCATTTAGTGACACCCTCTCTATTGTTCACTCCAAAAAAGTCGAAGGATAAATTTATAATAGGGTGACTCTTGATCTTTAGAAGTTAATGTTTGTTTAATTATATGCATATTGATAAAAGCTTTGAAGTTCGTTGATGTTCCTACTGCATTTTACTTAACACAATTCGTCGAATATTCGAAAACGAGTGATATTGAAAACGCCTTTCGTTGCAAACCTACAAATTATTTATTAGTTGTTATGATTACTAATAGCATTTGCATAGATGTAATCATAAGTAATAAAGTATACACGTACATTCGATGCACTTTGTAAAGCCTAATATACTTTGTGCTCGTTCACTTGCATATTCCGAAAAGCTTTCAACAACACAGATCAAAATAGAAATAAGATTTTCATAGAATTGATGCTGAAATCGGCAGCATCTACAGGGTAACAGTTTTCTGCAGTGATTTGTAACTTGCATGCGCAGCCTGCGGTATCGTCAAAAACGCCCTTATTGTGTATTTCTCGTATCAGGCCTTGATAGCTGTCGGAAACAGACCGTTCTATATAAATGCATGGTGCCATTTCGTTTGATTTACTTTAGCTTTTCAACGGCCGACTTAAGTGCCTCGATTTTTTTGCTTTTACGCGAAAGTCCGACGGAAACTTACAGAATCAAATATAACTTGTCAAAGGAGAAAAAGGGGGAAACATGACAAGGATACGAGTAATCATGTAATTTCATGTCAAAAAAAAACTATCAGAAAATAGAATATACTTGAAATGTTTTGACCTAATTTATTGTGTATGTACGTACAGTGGCAGTTTAATAATATAAAAACGGGGGTGAAATATTGAAAGCTGCACTCTTATTTCTGGCGGACACCCGTGTCCTTTTAGTGACATGAAATATATTAGTGCTTTTGGTTTTACCAATTTATCTATATGAAAGTACTTCCAGAAATAGTTCCAGCAGGAATATATATTTAAACATCCCTACCAATTTATATGTAAATATCAAGTAAAAAGTGTAATTTTGTATCAGAATTGACCTGATTATGAGTTATGACTGTAAAGAATAGAAATATGATAAATAGCATGACAAACACAGAATAGACAAATTAATAAATAACGCAATTGTAGCTATTATTATTCAGAGGATTGGCACATATTATTTTATTTATCATTCAGTTTTGAACGAATTAAATCGAATATTATATAAATCTGCCTCTACCTGTAATTAGTACGATGTTTGTCAGGCATTCCGTAGGTCAATAAATTCTATTTAAATCAGTCCATAAATCAATTTATCGTCACGATGCCCTTTTAGTTTTACCACAGTTTACATTTAATAACAATCCTTTTGTTTTTGACACTGTCTTTCAGTTTCCAGTAATTTAATGCGTATTTATGAGGAAAAGGAGAAGGAGTATAGTCGACCGACAACAGCCCATAATTTATGGAACATTGTTTCAGACGGGAGTCCTCAATCCTCATGCATTGTGAAACAGGCGGGGTGTTTCGTTATTTTCTTTATAATTTACTCAAGTTTTTCCGATGTTTCTATGCTAAAACGTTTCGGTATCACTGTCTTAAATAAGGGCGAAGATATTGTTAAAATGTAAGTTGCGTGTTCTGATGGGAATGTAAGAAAGGCTTAAGGAAACAGGAGGTCAAAAGTTATAGGAGACCAAAAAAAAAATGCATTAATGTTTAATTGTTACGGTCAAAAAATAGGAAAAGACACAATAATGTATGATTTTCTTGATTGGCAAATAGAAGTACCATAATTATCTACTTTTTATCTTGGATGCAGTTTGGGTTAAGATGACAGAGGACTCTCTTATTAGCTGTATGGTACAATGCGGACTTAGGGTAAGTTATTTTGGGACTGTAAGAACTGCTTAAGGAGAAAGACACTGGTTGGGGTCAGACGGACAGGAATCCGGGGATGAAAAGTTATGGGAAGTCAAAAAGGACTATGCTTAATAACGCTATGAAAATGTCCAACTTCTTATGGCCATAAAATAGGAAAAGACAACATAAACGAAATGAGTCTTGTCATGATCATGTCCTTTCTTGACTTTCTGGTATGTGATTTTTCCTTGATTGAAAAAAAGCACTATGCACATTATATTGAGAGAAGATTTCCTTATTCCTTTTGGATTTTGGTTTTTTTCAGTGGTAAGTTAAAGATGCAGATACTAAGGGTTTAAGTGAAGTGCTTTCCCTCCATATTTGCACGGGCTCAACTAGTATACTTAAAGTAATGATACAATTAATATTATATGCAATGTTCTTGTTTTAATAATTTGTTAACCGCCCTTGATATGATTCTTCCAATTCCTTAATTGTTTCGCCTTTTTATAGCGAAGTTTTTAAAGCGAGCTGGTAAGCCATTAATTTAATTTTTTAGGCTCTTATTCGTAATGAGACTTCAACGAGTCCGCTGGCTTATTTGCTAACTAATTTTCCTGTTTATGAGTTTAAGAAGACATTGACGGTGAGAAATGGAAAATAATTTATTAAACCAAAAGGCGAAATTAAAAGGATAAAAGAGGCCACTTCGACATCAAGCAAACTTTCTAAATTACCTCTTGTTGTTCTCTTGCGTTTTTAATACTTTTAACAAACGGCACTAATTAATTGTCCCCTGTTGACGGCAACCGACTTGGAATTTTTATCAATGGTTGCTTTTCAGTGCCAATAAAATTATCTAAATAGAAATAATCATTACCGAAAATATCGTCCTTTTCAAATCCAGTCAATTAGTTCAAATTACTGACAATTTCACATCGACGATTTACTCTTGTCGATTTAATGTTTTAAATTATATTCAAGTAGGTAAACTAATCTTTTCTGCTCCAGGCATTTTTATTCAAAAGCCATATTTATTTTTAGAATCTTATTAGGGGAGGTAAATATCTACGTTAAGCTGACGTAATCCACGCAAATACGTATTTTTGTTAAAAAATCAGATTATGATAAAGTTTGACTGAAATGGATAGATTTCTGCGAAGGCTTTGCTGCTGCTGGAGTTATAATACATGAAAATTTCTTATAAGAAATTGCCGGGTAAAATTTACGACCATGCGAAAGTTTTTTTCGGGAGTACAACGGTAAACAGAAACTAATATTAGGTCGATAAATTGTAGAAAAAAGTAGTAGTAATATATACTCCTCAATGCCTCTAGCATAAACATATTTTGGATTGAAAACAAAAAAAAATGTTTTTGTACCTACATCTCTCTATGGACTTCTCCATTTACCGTATAAATTTTCTACATATATGTATGTATAAAAACGCATATGGTATCGAAAAGCAGAAACGAAGCAAATGTCTATTTTTATGGAAAAATCTTAATACCTATATAATAAATTGGCTTTTTAAAGGCAATTTTGTTAGAAGATAATCTTAACCATAGTAGCTTTACTTTCTTATGACTAAACTTTTGGAGACCAAGATTAAATTGCAATAAGTCAAGACATCCGATGGCTGTAAACTGAAAATTTTTAATGGTTTCAATTTCATTATATTGCAACTACTACTTTCTGAATTACGTTCTCATTTAGCAGTTGAGTAATGAAAATTTAAACTTTTCACTTTGTGTCAGTTGTGTAGAGACAGACGTGATAAATGGAATGTCGTTTTGCTGGCGGACGATGGAAAATTAATTATTCACGTACGATATCCCGATAACACTTACAATGAATATTTAATGTTATTGAGCTTTCTTTATCTTTTCCTGCAAAACGCTAATTTCTCGTTGAACGACTCCGTCATCTTATCATTGGACCGAATTTTCTAAACGACAAAAAACCCCCTAATGACATTACACTTCGCTTGTAAGACGAAATTACAAATTCAGACAGTTCCTCTTCTACTCATCAGCAGATACGTACGTAGGCAGTTGAAAACCAGGGAAAGGAAGATGTTGAATTGATGTTTTTAATGTTTGGATATGTACAGGATTCGTAATGAAAACGGATATCTCTTAAAATATTACGTAGTTACTAATTGCTAACATTTGAATTTAGATTTTAGTCTCACCCTCTTCCGTGGTTCGGTTTGGTAAAATGTCGTAAGGTCTTGAATATTTCTGCAATTCCTTCGAGAAAAATCTACCACAATTTTTGAAATCACGAGCCGGCATTGGAATATAATTAACGGAAGACTTTCAATTAGTATAAGATGTAGACACGTTAAAACGTGATTTTTTTTCCAAATTAAGAAGATACTGTTAATTTTTGTACGTTTCTTTTTCTCTGTTCCTTTAAGTTTACGCCCGTCGTTTATTTTCCCGCGGCAAATGGATTTCATCCAAAACAGTCGGTTTTATTGCTTCATTTTACGATTGACTGAGGGTAGTAACGAAAAGGGTAGGTAACTACAGTGGGGAGTCAAAGTCTTGTACTCTTCTTTGCAAAACATACTTCAAACGCATTATATATGTATAATGGTATAAACCATCTGGTTTCATTCTCCGTGTTTCCTTTATCTTATCAGAAACGTTTGGTTACAATTTTTATAATAATCGAAATTTCGGTATCTTACTGTAAATTTATTGTAAGTTAAAATTGGAAATACGTTTACACAAATGGTAATTTGTTTAAATAGTTTGCTAATACTACAAGTACTTGTTCCACATTTTGCAAGTATTTTTATACTAATTATAAAATTTAATAAACTTTTGAGATTCTGGCTCTTTTTATTTTACCTTAGGGCAACTCTAAAGAATGTAAATACAAAAGTTGGACATGAATTGGATACTAATTGATCTCATTAGACACTTACCAGGTCTATTTTCTGCCAGATGATCCAAAATTAAAAGCGAATTTAACTCAATACTATGAAGAACGAAATGAATGGCAGAGATTTTTAACACAATAAAAACAGAGAAACTGCTCCATATAAGAAAATAACCACAAAGTCATTTGAGATGGCATTAAGTGTACGAAGAGGCGCTTTTGAGTCTATCTTTATTTCGAAGAATAAGCCTGATTGTCGACATTCTCACATCCTAAACTTTGACAACGTTACCGCCGTCGTTGCGAAACACTGTTTAAAAGGATTCAGAAAGAAAGTAGAAGATTAGCGACTTCTGTAAGACGGAGAACGTGTTCTTTTTTTATTTCTACGTGCCCCTCAAACTTTTTAACTTGCCGAAGTAAGGCGTAACAGAGGCAGGGATTTCATAAAGAAGAGCAACTAATCCCATCAAAACGGGTCCGCGACGCGTCCCATCCTATCATCGTTGAAGAAGAAAGTCGAGCTGCAAAACATGGTTCATACATCTAGAGAATAACTTAAAGGACTCGGCAATAAGCATAACGACTTTGTAAACAACAAAGAAAAACTAGCAGAGTTTCAATAACAAAGCTCGAGAAGGAATTCAAAAGCGTAAGTAAGTATATAGAAAGTTTGGTCTGAGGAATTTGGTCTGAAATCCTGGTGGATTTTATACAGAATAAATTGAAGCGATAAAACAGACACGAAGTATTACGTAGACCTACATTAATAATAAATTCTGCCTTTGTTTTAACAACGTTTTAAACTATTGTATTCATTATAACCTACCTTGACTCCTTCACTAAGTCTTTAGGCTTAAGCTTATCATAGGAATGAGAAATAGTTATAAGATTACTTATCTTAAAAAAAAATTAATATAATTATACTTTTTACGATACTTATTTTACTTATTACAAAAGTAAAGGATAATGGGAAGTATTTTCAAAACAAAAGTAACAGCACACAATATACAGAGTTTTTCAAGTTGATGGGCTATTAGAAGTATATGAATTAGTAGAAGGAATTAAATTCTGAAACTTGGGCTCATTTGGTTATTGTTTATGCCGCTTCTTTTTAAAATATTTTCAAGTTCGATTTACATCCGGTTATACCGGAAGTCGATACCAACTTTGTTATTTTAAATGGAATGGTATATTTTTTACGCTGAATTCGAATAAAACGTGTAATTCTAAGGTAAGTTTGATAACCAACTTGTACACCTATAACGATCGGTTTCTGAGTTAATTTAATTTATAGAAAAAAAATCGCTACCGCAACCCAAATTATAAAAAATCATAACTTCCACAAAATACGACTTAGAGTGTTAAAATTTTTACTAGTAATAGCTGAATATTAGTGCTAACGCCTTGACAAAATTGAATTAAATTATTTATACAGGGCGTTCAAAATAAAGTTCTAAAATTAAAAAACTTCAAACACAAATTACTTCGTTTTTCCAAATAGCACCTACTATTTTTTATTTTTTCAATCGATTCCTTTTTTATCCTCTTTCGATCTATATGGATACTTCCTATTTTATTTGAAAATTTTGGAATAATTTTGAATTATTACATAAAATAGGAAGTATCCATATAGATCGAAAGAGGATAGAAAAAGGAATCGATTGAAAAAATAAAAAATAGTAGGTGCTATTTGAAAAAACGAAGTAATTGGTGTTTGAAGTTTTTCAATTTTAGAATTTTATTTTGAACGCCCTGTATAAATAATTTAATTCAATTTTGTCAAGGCGTTAGCACTAATATTCAGCTATTACTAGTAAAAATTTCAACACTCTAAGTCGTATTTTCTGGAAGTTATGATTTTTTATAATTTGGGTTGCGGTAGCGATTTTTTTTCTATAAATTAAATTAACTCAGAAACCGATCGTCATAGGTGTACAAATTGGTCATCAAACTTACCTTAAAATTACACGTTTTATTCGAATTCAGCGTGAAAAATATACCATTCCATTTAAAATAACAAAGTTGGTATCGACTTCCGGTATAACCGGATGTAAATCGAACTTGAAAATATTTTTAAAAGAAGCGGCATAAACAATAATCAAATGAGCCCAAGTTTCATAAATTAATTCCTTCTACTAATTCATATACTTCTATAGCCCATCAACTTGAAAAACTCTGTATACTTATAAAAAAATTTTCATGACTAAAAGAAAATAACGTATAATGTAAACTTTTACAGAATTTCCTTTTGATTGAAATTTTTAAGTAAATATTTCACACAAATCTTCAAATGGCCACACCGTTTTGTTTCCCTAGGGTGCCTAATATTAATAAAACTACAACACCCTAATAACCTCTTCTCGGTAGGGTTACGAGGTGCCGAAAAAGATGGATGAGCGTCGATATTGGGTTAGGGAAAGCGAGATTTGTACAGGACTTTGTTAAACATATTCGAGGGATTGACAGGACACCCTTCCTGCGTAAACGCTGCGAGGGACGTGGCTAATGTCCTGTACTTGTATTAGGATTAAGCTACTACATAATAATCGTGCATCAATAGGGTTTTGTTTTCATCCTACTTCTTGTGGCCGTTTATTTAGTAATTTATATCTAATTGAAAACACTAGTAGGCACCTATGTGCTAATTTATTATTATAAAAATGTGAAAGGGTTAAATGGTATTTTGTTAGAGGCCTGCGTTAATAATTTAAATTACATGTCGCAATAAAATAAAATAAAGTAAGAACCCATTTATTTAAAGTTTAGTTTAAAATTGAAGGTATTTATGGGATTTAATAACTAATTTCGAATTTATATTGTAATTATTTTAGGCTGATGTAAAGTATAAAATTTATTTTTAATATGCCCATTATTGGGATGCAAAAATTATTGGCACGAAATGTCATTAAGTTGTAAGCGTTTAAACTGAAAATATTTGCAATAAAACTTAACAGCTAAACCAACATCAAATCAAAATTTACAGCCAAAATTATCTGATTATACATTCCCTGCCATGTGGCATTAAAATATCGTACCTACCAAACAGTATATTAAAAATATAATCAAATTATTCTTTTTGATTAGTATTTGTCAATTACTTGAAATATAGCACAGTAAAATCCATTACATTTTAGATGACATGCCTAAAAGTATAATATTATAAATAATGATAATAAGTAATGATAATTAAATTTTTTACATAAAAGTTTTCTAACTATAAACTATGTGTTTTATTTCGATTTTAATTAAAATGGAGTTACAAGAGTTAATTGGCTTCATCTATACAAGTTTTCTATGTTGCTATTAAAGACATGTACAATTTATTTTAAGTGGATACTTATATTCAGTATACCCCTGACATGAAGTTAAATCATATAATGTTTTTGTGAAATATGTATTAATAGTTTATGAGTAAAAGTGGTGAATAAATCAGACAACGAATGCGTTATTGCTTTCGGGGTTAGAGTAGCGTATTCGGAATACGTTACAAACATGACAGTTCTTTTAATTCCATTCTCTGTTCTCCCGTGAAATAAATGTGCGCCAACAGCCGTTAGGGAGTCAGTTAATTTCGAAAGAAAAGTGATCCTATTGTGTGTCCCCGAAAAAAATTATTTCACCGTAAATGATGAATGACGGCGTGACATGAATTATTCATGGTTACACTTTCGAGATTATCTTTTAGTTTTTGTTTGGGCACAAAATCCGTTTGCGCCGTCGAATACGTATATACGTATTAAATGGGAAAAAGATCCACGGTCCGTATATAATCGAAAAGAATGGAGGAACTTCTTTCTTTCTGTATTGATTTCTAGACATCATCATTCATATGTGCTCGATGATTATTCTATGATGAAAATTTCTGATTTTGTTAAGATTAAGGAACTTGTAACAAATACAAAAGCTTTTGAGACACGCCACTGCACAAAAAGTTTTTTTTTGGGTACTTTCTGAGAATATGGTCTCTTTCCTTTTCCCAAAAATTACGAGTTTTTATAGAGAATTGTTTAAATATTTTTTAAAAAGGATCGTTATTAATATGACAATTGAAGAAGAATCCAGAGAAAAGGAATTAGAAAAACGTAGCCAACGATGGATCATTTTTAAAGGCAACTTATATGACAATAAAAAACTAAAAACGCGTAAATGATATCGTATCATTAAGTAAAGGAGGACTTTTTGACTCCAAAAACTTAACAAAAGTTGATTATTTGTAGTAAAACCCAAGTTATAATTGCTTCTGTTATTAAAATTCGAAGCTGTTGGCTATAACAGAGTTTTAGGCATACACCAACGGGTGGGTTGTGTAATTAAACGACTGTACCGAAACCCGGTTGTAATGAGCACTCAGGAGACCTCAAAACTTGTTCCTTATATTCTTGTACTAATTGTTGGTGATCATATCAAATTTTATTGCTCATGTGTACTAGATTAAATTTTAAATGAAAATTTCTCTAATTACTTACATAATTAGTTCAAATTGTGCTTCTGGCAAAATTCCAATAATTTAACTAAACAGTATTATTAATAGTAATATATGTATAACATTAACGGGGCTAACCGCTTTCCTGTTGCAATAAATTTAATCAAAACGTTTTTGGAAGTTGGGGCATTTCTAAAAGCACTCCACGAGTGTTCGCAAATAAATTAATAACGATACTCTTCGGGGACCAAAGTGTTGATGCTCCAGAGTATTCAAAGGATAGCTAAACCGAACGCTATCTTGTAAGAAATAAAATTAATGCAAATGCACTAAAATAGAAAATGTACTCGAACACAGTACGAATAGAAACCATAGTCACAAAGAAAACTTGTCCGCTTCGATTTTAGCTGTGCGTTTGCCGAACAAGTTTTCGGTCTATGTTGATAAAGTTGCCGGAAGCAGTGTATGCATGTTGAACAGAAAGTTACACAAAAAGCCTTATACAGACTCTAATAAAAGTCAGCTTGTTCTCGTTTGTATCTGTATCATGTGTATTTGTAAATCGTTGGCTCGATACTCGAGCCTAATAACAAAAGGCAGAAATCCATGAATTTGTAATTTCCGTCAGGTTTTAATAGGATACCATTTGGTGAGAACAGAAAAGTTGTTTTGTTTCCACAGTAGCGCGGTTTTAAACTGACATATAATCAATAGCTTTAGTTAACGAGGAAGATTTTCCAGGTTTTCGTGCCAATTTTAACAAATGCGAACGTAAACGTGTGGAATAATTGCGAAGATTTAACTACAATCCGATAAATCGAATCTAGCCATTTTATAAGCATCCAATTGGTACTCAAGAGATGCTTGTGTGTTAACTCGAGAAAATTTTATTTGAATCGATAAAGGAGGAATTATCTGCAGGTATCGAAATGTGTCCGTTGAGGAAATTGAACACAATCATCTAATACCTATAATATCTGTAAAATTGAAACATTATAAAATTAACGTCGTCATAGAATCAAACTTAAGTACGCCCAAAATTGAAATTCCCAGAACGTCCCTAACAATATTTTACTACGATTAGGGTAGTTCTGCTTGATAAAAATTGACGTTGAGATTAGATTAAATAAGTAGTTCTTTGTTGAGATGTATACATCCAATTATCGTACTTTATACTATCGTATATACGGAAATTTACTTAAATTTACTACATGAAATGGTTATTTATTATATAAGTTGATAATTGATTATATAGAATGATATTGAAGATATATTACATTAATAACTGCTCGAAAGATAACTATAATAGAAGGATTTGAAGATAGTAACTAAAAATTGAGTATTGAAACTTTAACAAATATTTCGGCCGGTTTCAAAGAAAAAATAAAGTTTAGGATGTAAAACCGACAATACCCAAACGTAGACATGCGAGGGTCAACCGACCGATGTTCAGAAACCGTAGAGGTTCCGCTAGGTTAGTAAATATCGTATTTGGTAATAAACATTTAAGAAGCAATTAAGTAATAAACTGATTAAACCTAAGTTCCTAGAAGATTTGACAAAGGAATTTGTACTACAATAGATTTTATGGTCAGAATTTTACGAATAACACAAATAATAGTTATGCATACGTGTATAAAGACACTATTCAAAACAGTGCCTGCTCAGCAATACGCTTTCCATGCAATACATTTTATGATTACTAAAGACAAAGATAAGATGTTTCTTTCTTAATTAAAATAGTTATACATGTTAGAGTTAAACTACGCTCCCAAGCAATCGGTCATAACTCTCCCTCGGTTGGGAATCTTTTAATTAGGAATTGCATTTAATCTTTTTTAATAAATAATTAACTAATAAACAAGTGTTCTTTTTAATAAAATACCAAATATAAATAAATAAATTTTAAAACCTTTTTAAAAAGCAATTCACCGAGGTTAAACAAATAAGTTAATGCGATTTTAAATGTAAACTACGATGGCCAAGAAACATTCCTAGAAATAGAATAAAAGTGTTAAATGAATTATAAAAGAAATATTAAAATACATAGATTTATTTTACTAATTAATAATAGAATTATTTCGATACACAAAGCAGGTAGAAATCAATAAAAATTTCTCACGATCATTACAAAAGGTGTGATTAAAAATGTTTGATACAAAATAATAGTTTTCCTTCTCTCTTTTTCTAGACTTCTAGACTGACATTAGTAAAACAGTTTATAAAAAGTTGTGATTAAAAAAGGCTTGTGATACAAACGCATCAATAAAAGTTCATTTTAGAAACACTGTCTGTATTTCCTGGATTATGGTTTCTTTATTATACGACTTTACTATTTGTCCGTGAGTATTTTCTACAGTATTGCGACAAACTTCTGATATAACATTGTTGTAGTAATTTAAACAATAGTCTACATGTTTAACGTTAATGAGTTACTTACTAGAAATATGTTACCTATTACATTTAATACGTACAAATATTATGGATATGTATATACCAGCCCTAAGTGCATATGTGTAATCATAGTTTTAGAAATATTGTGCAGAAGGTTGTAGGATTACTTACTATTTACCTCTTTAAATAATGTTATTGCTAAAATATTTTTTTTATCATTACGTATTGTGAAGGGATATCCTTAGAGCGTCTTCAATATAGAACAACAACAAACAGTTTTGCTTATGAAAGTGACAATAACCGATGGTTTACGATCTCAGGGGCCATTTAATTTTCTTTGCAAAGAATAGTTTGGTTTTCCCACTAATTGACATTGAAACTATTTGTAGTTAACATTGTTTTGTTTGTTGTTGTTAGTATAGACAATAAAATTATTTGGTTATTAGATTAAAAGAGACGAGTGTTTTTGGTAATTTATTTACAAAAGGCCCCGGTTTAGTAATAACTGAAATAATTGCTTTCTGTTGCTCTGTATGAGAACAAAGGTTAATTTTCACGATGGAAAAAAGGAGGATAATAAAAGAACGAGAGAGAAATTGGCCCAAATTCACCTTTGCCCGTGTCTAGATAAGCATATTCTTCCATAAATCATTTTGGTTAAATGATCAAAAGTCCATTACATCAGCAAATGACTTTTCACAGGCTGCCGATTAGGTCTCGCGTTTGCGTTTGTAGTCGGCCCACTATGATGTTGGAATTAAATCTATTTCGAACCTCTTTGTGGCTGGGAAAGGGTCGAAAGTTGGCGAGAACTCGTGTAGATACGTATATAGATGTGATGTCGAGTAGTAGGAGCGAACGAAATTTATACTCACAGTAAGTATGAAAAATAAAATTAAAAGCCGCCCCTGCTACACGTTTACGAGATTGGAAAAAAGGCACAATGAAATTCTGAAAGGACAGATAGAATACGTACCTTTTAGGTCATGAATTAAATGTCTTATTAAATATTCAAAGGAGAATTTGGGGTCCGCTGGGATAAGAAGCTCTTACGAATGTGAAAAGGGAATTCTGCGAATAAAAGATGTAGTAATGAAAGGATACCTACCAATTTCTCACACATCTAAAGTTAAATGCTTTTCGGGAAAGGGATGTTCCGGGGTTGATAATTCGACCATTTTGAAAACGAAAACTTAAAAGCATGAAATAGAATTTTTCTGCACGTGTAGCATACATTAGGTGGACATTAACCAAGGGCATCAAATAAATAGATGGATATAATGTGTAAAAAATACGCTACGATTTCGGAAAATATAGAATAAGAAATGAAGTTGCAGGATCGGAAAATCTACCTAAATCCTAAACAGGATTTGGAAGGGAGAAAGCTGTAACGAGAAAAAATTTAGATACTGAAAATGGTGGCACAAAAAGCAGTTAGTAAACAATCTGAAGGAATATTATACTTATGTAGGTATTACTTGAAGATTTGACAACAGAAATAAAATAAATAGGTAATAATAAAGTAAAAAGGTATAGATGAAGGTTTATAATTAAAGATGGAAAAAATTGATAAAGAAATAAAAAATAATGCATTTTAACGTAAAAAAGGGAATTAACAGAATCAATCAGAACAAGAAGGAACGAAGGTATAAACACAATTTAGATTCTGGCCCTAAAAAAATGTAGAAAAGACAAGAAATCAATAGAATGGCTTTTCAATGAATAATAAATAAAAGAAGTGGAAACATTCACATGGCAAAGTTACACACTTCAAAAGGATAGTTTAGACGACAGACATATCAAAGAAAGATGTTTTAATGTATGAACTCATAAATAATGAAAAGAAGTAGAAATCAACCAATAAATGAATCAGTTGTGCAAATTGATTGGTAAACTCTTTGTGAAAAAACATGATAACGAATCAAATATAACAAAAATATATCAAGAGTACAGAGTAGATTATACTACTCTGTACTCTTGATAATGGCCTTTGGCCGAAACATATGTTGAGTTCTTTATCAATAAAATCTGTGAAAACTTAGCCAACTGATTTTTGTTATATTTGATTGGTTAATAAATGAATAAACCAAAATCAAAATAATTAATAAAAATAGATACGTAAATGGAATTTTTGATGTAGGATGATATAGGACAGGATATTTAATTAGGGGAAACGACCCAAAGGAGATAAAATCAACACAAGATTACTCAGATGTGAAGAGGTATTAAAGAGAAACCTACAAAATGAGATTGTGAAAAAATGCTGACGGAAGCCAAATACATAATTGGGAAAATCGAGAAGAGAATTGTCTGACAAATTCAAAAAAGCAGATCAAAGATTCAGAGTTACGAAGATGCAAAAAATACCGGGCAAGTGCAAGTCGAACTCGCGCACCGAGGGTTCCGTACAAACCTATATATATGTGATGTAACTAAAAATTAAAGGTTTTCGGAATTTTTTCTTAATATGTGCTATAAAACATTGCTTCATGCCAAATTTCAAGATTCTAAATCGACTGGAAGTACCCTTTAGGTTTTGATTCCCTAGCGAGTAGTTGCGAGTTTGAAAATATGCGGCTTAAATTGCTGTTTCTTTTCATTGCGTTGACATAGAAGTTTGATTTTGTTACAGCTAAAGCTATTATAGACCTAAGTATTTGATATGAATTTCAATTTAATACATCTACGCGTTTATAAGGACAGGGGTAGTAACTTTAAAATTATTAAAAATATTTTTATTATATGATGTAACTAAAAATTTACGGTTTTCGCAATTTTTCCTTTATCTGTGCTATAAGACGTTGTTTCGTACCAAACTTCAAGATTCTGAGTTCCCGGGAAGTACCCTGTAGGTTTTGATTTGAAAATTTGCGGAAATTTGCGGCATAAACGGCTGTATCTTTTGATTGCGTTGGCTTAGAAGTTTGATTTTTTCACAGCTCCAAGGGACAATAGACCTGAGTATTTGGTATAAATTTTAGCTTGATACCTCCACGCGTTCCTGATAAAAAGGGTCTTGACAGACGGACGGACGGACGACAACGAAGTGATCCTATAAGGGTTCCGCTTTTTCCTTTTGAGGTGCGGAACCCTAAAAAAGAAATCAAAACTGACACTTGGAGAAGAAAACATGGTTAATAGAATATTTCCACGAAAACGATAGAAAAATAAGAGTAAAAAAGTTTGGAGGACGATCAGATATTACATGCAAATAACCGAAAAGAATAAAAAAGGGCATGCATATTACAACATATGAAAAACAGGATTAATTTGATGAAAAGAATCCTAAAAAGGTCATTATAAAATAATTTATATTACGTACAATTAATGAGGTACCCATTTTATTTTTGGTTATTTTATTTTATATAAGAGTTCATGCTAGCCTAAAAAGAATCATTATTTTCAATAAACAAAAAATAACTACTCGTTTGAAAAACGAATTTTCCTTAACTTACACTGCCGGACACAACATTTCCAAGATGTTCCGTTATTAGCTCACACTCTTAAGGTCTATTAGGTTAAATAACAACTGCGTTTTCCAGGGTATGAACAGAAAGAGATGCTTAAGGTTCTTAAGATAATTGAATTGTTACAATGTAATCAGTATAAGAGCAAAGCTGCTGTTCGGTAGAATGAGAAATGAAAATCGAACCATTCATTTTGTTTTACCTTTTGAGTCGTCTTCCTAACAGGAACGTTGTTGACGTAGGCTGAAGTTTTTGTTCTGAAACGAAAGAAAAAGGCGCATTATTCCACTGATATCAAAACAACGATTTAAACATCCTAATAACTAATTCATGAATTTTATATTATATCCTTGACATATTTATTTCTTACACCTCCTTTTCTTTTTATTTTCTTTGCAAGAGGAGTATTCGAAAATGGTGGATGGGCTTTTATTGGCGCACTACTGCTCGCATTTTTTACTAATAGTTTCAGTGGATTGTGTTTCAATAAACAACCAAATACACACACATTCATCATGTTATTTACTATTGAAAGTTACATTGAAAACAAGTAATTTATTTTCAGTGAGTCTTTTGAGAGTATGTGGGTTGTTTGTCATCATATAGAGATCACATTACATTGTATTTAATATGGAACTGTTTTTGATAAAAAAACACGAAGCTTTTATCTAATGCTGCTAGGGTAATAAATTGAGTAAAAGCAATAGCTAAAATGTAAAAATGCATTACTGATTAAATCTAAATATGAGTTGCTATTTTTTAGACGAACGAAATATTTGAAACTATTAAAAAACTAAAATTGATTTAGTAATGAGAGCAAAAGAGCAATTTCACCTCTTTAAAAGGTCATCATCAATTATTGTGATAATTATTTTCTGATTTTACTCTAACAAAGAAAGAACAAAAAGTAAATAAAAATAAATGCTACAGTTATGATTTTACATTAAATCAACGTTTATTCCACATTAAAGGTTTGTAGATATTTCTTCATATAAAAGCTATAATAACGTATGGACATTCGTTCCTGATGGAATGCAATAAAAGTGAACGGCTGTGGCAAAATGAAGGGGGAAAACGTATGTATAATGTTCACAACCCCAACGAGTTTTCCCCACCCAGGGGAAAAAAAAAAGGGGGTTTATTTTTGTTCCATTGGGGATATTTTTTCACCCCTGTTTGTAAATTGTATAATTTTGCCCAAATGGAAGTGATAACTTTCTTGTTTATTTATTTTAACCAACACCATTTCTGGAATTGCACAGGTTGAGAAGAATTAATTGAAATTTACTCTAGCCCTTTATGTGCTTTATAGAGAAATGCATTCATAACTAAAAAAGGGAAAGGGAAAATTACATTTTAAAAATACTTTTTTTAACACCCCACATTTCGAAAATGAAACAAAATTCAGAAAAGTTTTAGAACATTTTTCATCTAACAAATGGGTAAGAATTCACCTTTTCCCCTCCTTTTTTTTTAAAATTTGAGACAACTTCTATGAACACAAATAGATCAATTTCCTGGTAAAAGAATTGTAATGCCGTATACACTTTTCTATATGGTGATTTAAATATTTAAATTCGCATGGGACTTGAAATAAAAAAATGACAAACTTTTTATGTTCAAGAAAGCATTCCTTTTTGCTGAGAGATATTTACCCGCACGTAACTTACGAACACTTCCGATAAAATACGAGTGTGTCTACCTCTTCTTTTCAACTTACATTGAAAATACATTTCCTTCTAGAAGTACCTCACCACCGTATAAACATCGACTGACAATGGGAAATTTTCCACTCAACACGTATCTCGTAAATCTTGCTTATTGAAATAAATCTAAATCTATTTAAATACATATATAAAATGCTAATGTTCGTACGTAAAGACCGGGTTTTCTCTATCTCTACCTACTCCAATCAACTTCCTGTTGGGGTGGTAAATACCCCTTGGATGGTCTCCAGGTGGGAGTAAGGGAGTTTGGTCGCGGTGGGTGGAAGTGGGTGGTTGTAGGGGGCAGAAAGGTGAAAAGAAATATTTATGTCCTTTTTTAAGTCATAAGGACTTCCGGAAAGATCTCAAAATTTCTGAAATGATCTAAAAAGTTCTAAAATGAGCGCAAACTGTTATTATCGACTTAGAATGTTCGAAAACAGTTCTAAAAATTTCTTGAATGATCTAGAAAGTTTCAAAAAGTGTACATCTACGTTTCAAAGTGGTGTACATCTTAAATATTCTAGAGTGTTCTGGTCCCTAATAAAAATTTCGATGTTCGATAAATATATAAATCAACATTCAGTGACTTTTTGTCAGTTAAATTGTGTTTGCAGTCGAGTGAAGATCAATAATTGGAAACAAGAGCGAACAGTCAAACAAAAAATTATATAAAATAACAAATGTAAATGTATAATATATGTCAATGTATAATGTAATATGTATATAGATAATATAATATGTAAATAAAACATAAATTTTCCATTTACTAAGCTGTTTCTTAAAATTATTTCAATTCGTTATTTAGTTCAGTCTATCAGATATACTCTATATACACCGTATGTTTAATGGCCGAATAAGTCTCTTAATATCTACGTTAAAAAATAGATCCTTACATATTTTTATACCATTAAACATGTGATGAATTTTAACCCGAGCAACGCCGGGTTTCACTGCTAGTGTTTGTTAAAAATAAATTCAACAATTTATTACTCACTGGTATTAACCCTTGCGGTTTAAAACTTTACTCAATGACGTGTTTGAGGGTTTCGTACTTTAAAAGAAGTGATATAATTCACTGGAAACTATTAGCCATTAATAATTCAAAGGATTAAAAATAATGGTTTAAGACGAACAAAAATAAGATACTTAACAATACTTTAGTATAAGAACCATGAGAAAACAAAAATTATTTAGACATAATTAATTTGCAAACTTCTTAATTTATTTTTTAGAGTGTAACACCTTTACAACTCCTTATCGTCCTGATTAACGGCTTTCGTGAACATTTGCACATTTATCACGAGTTACAACAAGTTGTTACGTAGGTACTGTCCGTTTATAAACTCTCCGCTTTTTCTCAATGAATAGTTAACGGATTTAAAAAGAACCAAATAAATGAATACCCATTCTTACTTGTCAGCGTTTCCAGAATATGGTTTTTGTCGTTTTTGTATCCATTAATTTAAAAAGATAAAAGGACCTGCAGTTCTTTTGGGAAGGCTAACTATCTAAGTTTAACTAATAGTGTAAAATTTAGATTTTTGAACTCTTCCGTGTAATAAATACTATAATTAGTAAAATAAGGAAAAGTTACAGTTCTGTTAAAAAATATCACTAGATGGCAATATATTAACTATGGCTTAAAAACTACTTCGATATGTTTAGTAAATTATAAAAACTGCTTGCAGCGTGCTGATGAGAACGAATAAGTTTTCGAGTCTACTGGTTTCGATAAATTACTGATCAAGAATTTGGGGATATCCATTAATTTCGTTAACTCATAAAGGGGAAACAAGGGATTCCTCAAATCTCATTAAATTACATTTAAAGGGAAGGACGTTATTGAAAGTCTCACGTCAACTTTGAAATTGAAAGAGCTGTTTTAATTTTATGTTCTTTCCCAGTTAAAAACACATGGAGTAGAGAAGGGACCAAACTAAAAAAATATAGCTCATGTAATTAATGTACATTCTTTTAATGTTTTTCTTTAATCCATCGTTAAAAATGTTATCATCATTAAAAATTGTTGTTAACTCAGAAACCTTATTTCCAATTGTATTTAATGATGTGTGGATTGGAAAGTGAAATTGATTTCGTGACATGCTAATCATTAGCGTTGCTGTACATACAATAAACTGTTTCTGTAGGACAAAGAGGGTAATTTGCGGTTCACTTTACACCTATTTATCCAAATCAAACAAGTAAATATTAATCACCACGATATTGTCCTTTCATATAATTAGAAATGCGATAGACATCAATTATATTTGTGAAGTGAGAAATTATTTGCATTTCATTATTGATTATAATTATTATCCTTGTTTATCAACAGTGTTAAGTACTTGACGAGCTCCATTTAGCTGAATTTTCTCAGTAACATTGATTGTTTAATAATCCAGTTAAACTCTATTAAAGAAACATCTGCTTAAGGATCTAATTGCCTATTCTTGACATAAAAGAAAGGTTCCTTTGAAAGCTGAGTGGGCACTTTTCTGGAACAATTCACAAAATAACTGATATTTAAAACTATTCTTTTGACATCTAAATTTAGAGTATGTGACGTCAAAATTCTTTATTTTTCCTCGAGTTTTCCTCTTTCAAATTACTCAAAAAGGAGGCTTTGTGCAGAAAACAAAATAAGGCATTCGAACTTAATTTCGAGGGTGAATGAATTCTAAAAATAAGATACTCTGGTTTTTCACTTGTCTCATTTATTATTCCTTACAAAATATTAATATTTCAGTTGCGGACATTTCATTTATTAGAGAAATTTATCTATTTATTCTTTTACTTTTATGCTTAAATAAACATACTTATGTATTTATTTGATCTTCCCTGTCTCTACAAGTTCCTGAGCAGAATATAAATATTAGTAGTTGCTGTCTTAGTTGAAGCACTAAAGTGGCGTTTTGAATCCTAAAACAATCGCTTTCTGATATTCAGATCTCATTTTATACACTGGCTTCACATGATTGATGCTGAAATATTTCTAAAGGGAATTGTGGAATGAATACTAAAACACAACGGATCGTTTTTGTGGTAAATAAAAAGCTGATGTGAGAAACATTTATTGATCTTGGCATGGTTTTGATTTTTATATTAATTATTCAGATTTTTAAGTTTCAGTACTTTTATCATTCATTTCTCCAATGTACATGGATATTCTTTTTTAATTTATCAGTCAACTAACTTGTCATTTATTACAGAAAATTTACAGAAAAAACTAATACGGTTTTCTTTGAGTTAGGTATTTTTAAAAGAATGTTTAATATAGCGTACCATTTTTCTCCTTAGAGCCCATTTTAATCCACGAATGTATCGTTTTATTTTTTTTAAAGAGAATTAAGTTGGATTTAGGATGGAAAATTTGGCTTGGTAATTGACCGAGGAGAAACGGAGGGTAAGTAATATATCGTTAATACAGTGGATTTTGAGAAAATGAAAAAAGGACCCCCGTTGGGAAGGCGTATCGTTCTGTCTTTCTCTTGTCAAGGTGGTTTTCTTATTTTTCCTGGGCTCGATAATAACACAAAACATTTCACGAAACCTACCAAGACATCCAATTCCCGCAAGGATTACGAAGTGCGTCCCATTTCAGACGAAAACTTCTTGAAGAAGGAGAAAGGGAAAAAAATTAGGTTCTAAAAAAGAGACGAAGGCTTTTTAGTATTGCTTCGGTCGATTGGCCGAGCATTTTGCAATAACGGTCTTTTCTTCGGAAGAGGAGAGTTTCGGAGACCCACAATCTAATAAATAAACGCAACTCGTATGTCATTACAGCAACATTAAATAAAGATATTTGTGGGATTCCTTGTTCTGGATCGAAAACGTCCACGAAGAAAAGTACGCAATTCCCTTTCCCTTAATAATTCTTTTACAAACAATAAATCCTAATAAATTAAATTTATTGCACGCTTTCGAACATAAAAGTAGGAAAATATATTTGCAACTTTATTCTTCTAAATTAAACAACGATCTAAAATAAATTGTTATCGATATACGTAGTGCATTATGCATTACACGTATTAAATAGAGGTTTATGTGACGCGAAGCTTGTTTTTAAACTCTCACACATAGGAAATTGGGGTGAATTAAATGTATGTGGATCGGCAGATAAGTGGTATGATTATATTTCCTGTCGTGGTATACAATGACCGCTAATTGACAATACAGAAAAAGTAAATAAAAACTTGTTTTAATTTTAATTATTATAAAACCAAAATAAAGGGGAAGTTGAGAGAATTTTTAATAAATGAAAAGGTACAAATATTAATAAAAACTAACTATTGCGCACTTATTTTTTTATTACAAGAACTCGCCCTAATCAGCGAACAGTGGCGACCGTTGAGACCAAATTTCTCTTTATATGTTAAAATCCTATCTTCTGGAATTTGAGTTAAACATAAAAACAGCGAAAAAAAAATGGGCTACCACCTACAATACGTACCTACTTTTTTTATACTTTAATGACGGTGCAAAGTGTCAAACAAAAAGAATTTTTTTTTGTCGCTGCTGAAAATACTTATTCTGTTTTTATTGAGTAGGTATTTGAGGGTTTATTAAATGGACGAAAATAATTTACGTGCCTAATTGTTCAAAGGTGGTGAACTACGTAAACAAGAACTCGATGTAAAAATCAACTTTCGTTCTGAATTCGACACAGGCTTTTATTGAGTTTCTTTGAAAGAGTTCCGTAATATAATTCCGCTGGGGATGTTCAAATTAGTAAATTCTAAATGTAAATGCGGCCTCATTTTATGTAATATTAATTTGCAATTCGGATCTCGGCGAAAACATAAAGTTTTGGTACGTTTTTGTTGCCAAACAAAATTTTAGAAAGCTTTCAAAACTGCACGTGTATTAATACCTATGTAGAAGTCATTTACTGTGAGTTATTACGACAAAGAACAGTGGAGTACGAGTAAAACTTGCATGCCTGGAGTTCTGTTAACAAACATAAACAGGAATTATATGATGTTCAGACGTAGGACAGAGCGTTACGTATTTCAATGGATGGAAACAATAACTAGCTCCACAAAAAGCAAAATTATAATATTTTTTTAGTACCTAACCGTATATAATATAGAAAATACCAAGTTGTTTTAGTTATTGAAAAATGTTTGAAAGTAGATTGTACCGTCAAGCTTATTTTTACCAATTACTATTTATTTTTTCAGTAGTCGATTTCAATATTCACAGAAAAACAAATTACTGAATGTTTTTATGAGTTCTCAGGATATCTCTTTTTCAAATAAGACGAATCTGATACGTTCGTATAAATACAGAAGTTAAAAGAATTCTAAGAAGCATTTTTCGCAGGATTTCTCAGCTTTTCCTTCCATTAGGTTGATTGTATTAAAGAAGTAGCAGTGCGTGATGAGCATTGATTTTATGTGTACTGAAAAATGCCAGAAATAAAATAATTACACCTAGAGTTTCAAATCTCAAGTTAAAAAATAAGGGAATCATCTTTGTAATTAATATTCTAAATAAAAATACCGGCCAAGTGCGAGTCGAACTCGCGCACCGAGGGTTCCGTAAAAACCTGTATATATGTAATGTAACTAAAAATTTAAGGTTTTCCGAATTTTTCCTTTATATGTGCTATAAAACATTGCTTCACGCCAAATTTCAAGATTCTAAATCGACTGGAAGTACCCTTTAGGTTTTGATTCCCTTGCGAGTAGTTGCGAGTTTAAAAATATGCGGCTTAAATTGCTGTTTCTTTTGATTGCGTTGACATAGAAGTTTGATTTTGTTACAGCTTAAAGGTATTATAGACCTGAGTATTTGATATGAATTTCAATTTAATACCTCTACGCGTTCATGAGGAAAGGGGTAGTAAGTAACTTTAAAATTATTAAAAATATTTTTATTATATGATGTAACTAAAAATTTACGGTTTTCGCAATTTTTCCTGTATCTGTGAAATAAGACGTTGCTTCGTACCAAATTTCAAGATTCTGAGTTCACGGGAAGTACCCTGTAGGTTTTGATTCGAAAATTTGTGGAAATTTGCGGCATAAACGGCTGTATTTTTTTATTGCGTTGGCTTAGAAGTTTGATTTTTTTACAGCTCCAAGGGACAATAGACCTGAGTATTTGGTATAAATTTTAGCTTGATACCTCCACGCGTTCCTGAGAAAAAGGGTCTTGACAGGCGGACGGACAACGAAGTGATCCTATAAGGGTTCCGCTTTTTCCTTTTGAGGTGCGGAACCCTAAAAAGTTAATAATTTTAAAATCCTTGGTTCAAAATAGGAGAAGATCGTCTAAGGTATTTATGAAAGAGGTATAAATAAACTTTGACCGGATTTTTTTAAATTAGAAGTTTAATTTTGTGGGGCTTAAATATCTACTTGTTGCTAATTCTAAACTTAGAATGTAGCCGTAGCATAAAACGAATGTTTACGCAAAAGTTTTTTGCTGGACCACATTTGCTAGATTTCACCAACTTTCTGCAACTTTGTCGACGTAAATGAAACAATACTCATGAAGAACTGAATACCGATTACCAAAGTCTCGCCAGAAGGGTTAATTTATAATATTTTTTTGCTTTCCAGTGCACACCCCCGAAAGTACCTACGATAATACGAATTTCAACAGCACATTCGTTCTTGCAGCTAGATGTTTTTCAGTTACTAAGATGAACTGCCTCTATTATCTTACCATAAATGATTTAGTGGCGATGTCTGACATGAAAAAGAGGGGTTTCGTATAGCGCGCGTGTTTAAAGTGAAAGGATTCTCGAACGATACTCTCATATAAATCAGACTGTTCTTGATAACGAACTAATTTACATTGGACGTTCACGTACGGTTCGCTGGGGCTGGACACTATGCTAATCTGCAAGGTAGACGTATTTGTTGCAAAGAGAAAACCTGAATGCTAATAAATACCGAAGCTCGTTTGACAGTTATACAGTTTCCTCTTTTTCGACCACAAAACCACATGAAAGGTACCTAATGAGTAGAAAATATTTGTACTTCACATGCTACACTTTCCGCAACCGCAAATATGAAGCCAGTGAGTGTGTATCTACATCAATTGTTTATTTTGCAGAAGTTTTAGTCCCGAAAAGGGTACATGGCGGTCAAATCCTATTTCATAATAATTTAATTTTGCCTAGGCCGAATGAGTTTATCTAAAAAGCGAAATGCTAAACTGCTTGGTCCTGAATTGCTTCCAGTTTAATGTATACCAATAAGGTAGGGTTGCCAGAGTATAATTTCGTTGAATATAGAGGCAGATTACAAGAGAAAAACAATAATATTAATTTACCCTGGGTTATTGATTTCGGACGACAATTTTCCCATCCAACACGAATCTGCATGCATGGTTTACTTTCCTATTTCCGTGTTCTCTTCCATCTTTGGTTTGCCTACATAGATAATACACACTTTCGTGGAGGAAGAAATTGAGCAAGCAGCTCCACTGGTCTTAAATGCTATTATTATCTATTGACTTCACCATTTTATGTTTTAGTTTCCAATTCTTTAGGTTCTTGTTTATTTAATCGTGTGCAGAAAGATTATTCTATTTGGTTTTTTTTTTCGATTTATAGGATACATTTGTTACGGTTGTACCTATCGTCCTATTTTATGTGATTTATGATAACCTTTTTTTCAAGCTTTAGTTCGAATTCGTTGTTGACTTTAACATGAAGCATACGTATGATATGCACTATTAAATACTTGATAAATCACTCGTGTAATTTTTCAACTAAAGTGAATGATTCCTGTTATTCGAACCGTTGTACCGTGTTCGTGTTTACGTAGAGGATCGTCATTGTTTATCTGCATATGAGCTTATTTTACGTTCTAGACTGCAAAGTTGGCTCATAAATACATATAAATGGCATACATCACGAAGAACTGCCGTAAAGTCAAAACTGTCGCAGTTGAAGCAATATCTTTTGTTGAAATTCAACCTGGCTTTTCGAAATCGTGTATGTTGAACAAACGTTATGGAAATCGTTCATTTCCGGCTTACGAATGATACATACTCATGATTATACAGTAAAGCGATATTTCAATGAAAGCGACTTTTGTATTTTTTTTTAATTTCTTCTCTAATTGGCTGAGTTAATTCCGTTATTTTTACAAATCGCTGCAAAGTATCGTCACATAATAATTTGTATGCGTACGTAGATAAATAAAAAATATGGTGATCCTTAGAGAAAGTGTTAGTAGTTAAGAAATTATTTATTTTACGTTTATCAGCTCAATAATTTTTAAATTTCCTTGCATTTTGTTTAAATGAATCTTCAAACAAGTATAACATTAGAGGTAAATAAAAAAGAAATATTTGAAAAAAAAATTATTAAGAGAAAAATGACACAAGAGGCTCTAATTCACCCAGAAAAGCTTTAGGTATTTTCCAAACTACCTATAAAACTAGTGACTTTTTTAATGTTAAATTCCTGGACGTTGTAACATCTGAGGACGTGTCAAAAGTGGTCAGATAAAAACATTACACATATTGAGCGATTTAATATGTTTTTAGGTATCTAACAAATGTTATCGATGGATTTCTTGGGTTAGCCAAGAAAATAACACCAGAAAATAAGGCAATTTTTGTCATGGAGGTGATTTTGAAAGGTAATATTAGTTCAAAGAAAAAGTAGTGACTCGTTTTACAAAAGGAAAAAGTTTTAGGGGTGGTAAATGATTGGTGAGCACTCATTACTTAATTTATGCCTTAGGTATATTTTCAATTGTGTATTTTTTAAATACTTTCAGATTCCGAAATGTGCGCGTCAGCCTTTATTTCCGGGCATTTATAACGCTCATTGTTTACAGTTTTGAAAGATACAAAGCGTGGGATTTAGTATAAAAAAAAAGTATAAATTATAAATTTGTCTTCAATATAACTCTACCCTATATTTAAACATAATACTTAACTAAGAAAAGTTATATGTTTATGGTAATGAATAATAAAAAAGTTACTTCCTTATATGTATGTTAGGAACTCTTAATACACATGAGCGCCTGGCTAGTACGCTTCCGATTTTATTTATGTACTTACTAAAGTTTTCTGTCGGTTGCATAAGTGCAAGTGGGTCAAAAGTGAATTACAAGATCTGACCTCGATACGACTACATAACATACAAGTGAAATACAATAAAAATAGTAAAAAGGTAAACTGATGTCGCATCGTATGCATTCCTCTTTCGCCATTCACAAATTTGGGATAAAGTTCCTTGTGATTAGGAATATCAGGGATGTTTAAATGTCCCATTGGGGCAAAAAATTGTACAGGGGTGCCATATAAATAATCCGGCCTTGGATTTATCAGTACTACAGGATAATGTTAGTAAGGAAGAAATATATTGTAGTATTGTAGTTTGAAGTCATTTGATTTTGATTCTGCAACGAATATCTTACCTGTTTGCTCCATAGAAAAATGGCTAGATAATATTGCCGACATGATATAGGGTTTATATTAGTTTTCCAATAGGGTATAATGTACAATATAATGAAAGTTAAATTCACTGTACTGCGCAGCTTATGACGTCAGGTACATTCTCTCATGGTGACGCTTCATACCCCCTACTAACTAAGATAAATGGGTTCTACAGGATGATAAAGGACTTTCGAAAACTGTCAGTTGCGTCCCCAATTTCATGTTTCCTGGATAACGCATTATTTTTAAAGCGCCTTGTTCCAGTATGGAGCAAAAATTGGAAAATGTACAATCACTTATCAACTACCACTTAGAGAATAATCAAAGAAAAAGAATCACCCTAAAGCAGGTTTTGAAGTACTGTAGATATTGTAGATTTTTATATTTAATTTGTCGAAATTCCATACTGCCTCTAATTTTAGCTGCTTTGTTAGAGGGCTATAAAAGAATTTCGAAATAAATTCAAGATATTCAGAAAGACGTACGTATAATAAATGTTGGTATACGTATATACACACATAAAGCGGGTTAATTTCAGTCGAAAACTACGTCTATCGTCGCATTTCGGAAAAGATAAAAGCGTCATAAAACGAAACATTAGAAAACGTTCGAAATTAATTTAGCAGTGCATTAAGCAAGCGTCTCTGTTCGTAGGTCGTAATTAAATTGCCAGTTATATTTTGGCCGTATCTCTCTATGACAGACTCAACCCCGAAATCGCGGCAGTACGTCTCCATGTTGTATCTGTAGACCCTACTACTTGTGCCAACTCTAGCTGTTGGCTGGTTGGCTTGTGTTAAGTAATTAATTTCTACTAATTAAAGCCCATATAATAGAAGAGTCACGCAGCTGCGAAACTATTATCTCAACCATGCGTCTTGTCCTTCTTTAAGCAGGTCTGAAGCTGACATTGTTTCACGAATCTCATATTTATCGTTAATTAATTCTGAAAATCATCCGAGGATTGGATGATATGTTTTGCTTTCGGATAAACGAGAAACAACAACACAAGGAAATATATTGATAACTCTGTATGTGTCTAAATCGTGTAATTATGGGATGCGAAAGTCCCAGTAGATAAACAAGCAAGGAACAAATAACTTTTATATAAGTACTAAGTGACTCGACAAAATTTTAGAAAATATCAATAAAGAATTTTGAAAGGAAATCTATACAAAATTAAATAAGGAATTAAATAAAAAAGCTAAAGGCTGAAATGTTTTTCACGAAACCAGCTCGTCCTTGATTTATGAATCCTTAGGGAATCTGATTAAGTATTAATTTTTTTTGTAAAGGCCTTCACCTACTTAAATATGCTGTCTTTGATATAAGAGTAAATAATTTTTTTTAACAATAAAGAAAAACTGTATTAAATCAGGGTGGTTTATACACGGGGTGCATAATTTTGAGTACATACTTATAATAAAGAATTTTTTGTGAATATATCCAATTTGAATTTTTAATTTGATTGCTTATTTCTTACATATCACCGAGGCATCGACCCCTTAAGATTTTTAACTACAATTTTATTAGTAAGCAAATAGTCATAACGCTTTGCTTTTTTTACTTTACGATAAATATATATATGGTGACTTAACAATTCTTTTGTCAACAAAGCATTACTACCGCGTAAAAAACCTATTATTCTGTACTTATCTTTTTCCTTATACCTCATTTGATTCCCATTTATTTTCGGTATATACATGTAAACAGTTTTGTCTGCTTACATTTTTCTCTGCTTTTCAAATACGCAGAAGAGAAAAACTTTATTCGAACCGAGTCAAAAGTCATATGAAAAGAATAGAGCGCTACTCAAGGGCCTGGTCGGAATTCTCAATTTCTTTCACTAAAATTACAAAGAAATACGTTTTATTTCTGGAGCTGTGCATTCCAAAGGATTTTTTGGTCATTTCAAGCAACTATTTCAATAAAAACGTTTCAGACTTTTGCAACAATAGAAAAGACAAACGAAAAACTTAAAAAATTGTCAGGTACCTAATGCACAAAAAGGAAAAACATTATTCATTCTATGATTATGCAATAAAGAAAGATAATAACGCCATTCTTCAGAAAATACTGCAAAGTTTCTTAATAATTATTTCTATTGTGGTGGAACTCTTGGATTGAATGGAACAATTTATATGCATTTAGATTGCAGGTGGAAAATTCATTTCAGAGTCACTTAATTTTAAATGAAAATTATACGGTGGTGCACTCGTCGACCTATAGGGCAGTATTTCAATTTGGAGAGAAACTGAGAGAATTGTAATCATGTGATAATTGGAATTAGTACATATTAATTTATACATTGTTCAAACTAGCGAAAGGATAAAAAATAAACTGTAATTAAGTAATTCAATATTCATGTGCCTGTTAATGAACATTTTGTAGGATTTTATTAATTGTTTATTTATTTAGTGGATAGTTTATGTATCTGACACCCAATAATTTTACTGAAAATTTCAATTGTTGAATATTAAGTTGTGCCTTTAATAAATTCTATGTATAAAGTTGATCTTTCTTGAATGAGAATTGATTAGAATTTCACTTATTCTTGGATGCGCATTCTATCTTCTTATAAAATTTGTTTTGATAATGAAAATTCGTCTCCTCGTCAAATTTTTCAACTTTTACTCGCTCCTTATCTCTTCCTGCCGAGAGGCAGCCGCAGAATCGAATATTCATTAAAAGTTCAATAGTGCAGGAATGACGCGGAAAATATCTAATGTGCAGATAAAAATGCATAGCATGACAGCACTAAATTTTCCGAATCTGTCAGAATTCATACTGTGTAACCTGCTTTATTTCGATCGTTAACTAACAAACTCTATAACTGAGAGAGTAAAAAGTAATATGATGAGTTGAGATTGTTGTAAGCGCCACAATTTTATGATAGAAAGCCAAACTTATTCATAGTTTGAATAATATAAAAGGATGCAGTTTTTAACAAAATATACATAGGTGACGATGCAAAAGAATTTATCACAAACTTTTTAAAAAATTCCAAATATTGTGAAGCGTTACAAGTAAAATTGTGATGCAAAGTAAATACTTTAAAAAAAAACACTAATGTGAACACTTACAGGTTACGATCCTGTACACAGTCAATTCCGCACTGATGCTTTTCTATATATTTTCTAATTAAAACTTGGTCCTTTAGTTCCCTTTGTGTTGTTCACCGTACGTATAAGTCAATGGAATAACATTTATTTTCATGGATTTTGTTTGTTAGTTGTCGTTAACATGTTTGGGTTTAATTGGGATTGAAATTAAAGTTGTTGTTTATATGGTAGTTTCAAAGCTGCGAAGCTACGAAATAGTTGCCCGAACTTTCACCATCTGTAACGGTAACTAACAGGATTGCTACCTCTCCAGAGGTAATTATTGAAATTGTTTCAGTTACAGTTGTTGTTCATAAATTCTCTATGCGCCTTCACTGCAATAATTTGTTTACTTCTGACATCGACACATTATCGTTAGCATAAACCTTGTTACAGAAGGGAGTCAATAATTACATTTAGGTATAATTTTCACAAGGACTGTTCAATTAAACTTTATTGTTCTTATCGATACATTAAATATTAAGTCAGGCGGTATATCAATTAATAAAACATATTTTTTAAACTAAATCTTTTATTCTACATACTGAAAGTAAAGGCTTTACATTTAATTTACTTGAAAGCATGGAAATGTACAAAAATAAACATAAAAATGTACTTCTCAATGAACAATTAAAAATAAATAATTTCCCACTACTAAATCTTTAGTTATACCCTTCTATATAAACAGAACTATGTAGTCTTCTTTAGATTTAAGAACTTGTGTACCTTCTGAAGAAGCTACAAAGTGGCGAAACGATTGTTAAGATAATAAATGATGTGGACGTATTTTATTTAGTATAAATTTTGAATTTTTTCTTTGGTACAAAAGTGCACTTTATTAGGTTTATTTGGTAATTATTGTCTACCGGAATGTACGTATTAAACGGCTTAAAAAGTTTTGAAAATAAAATTTTAAAGGCGTCCTGTAACGGTACGATGTATACGAGAACGTTATCCGAAAGTGCCATTTGTCATAAAACAACGCACGTAAAGTGTAATAACCCATCTCCTCCGGTATAACAGCACACTTACCATGCGGACAGGCCGAGGCTAACCGGATGTTACGACATTAAATTTACGACTTGTGCATTTAACGAAAATTGTTTTAGAATCCATCCGAGAAAACGAAAATTTCGTGCTCGTGACGTTTCGTCGACGGGAACAACAGATTGCCAATAAATGCGATACGTTGGTTCAGAATAAATCAATAATAGTAACAGGTATTCGTATACCTACATCGATTGCAGTGATGCCTCGAAAGGGTTAAAAAAAAAGTAGATTTTATCAGCAGAGTACATTGCAGTTTTAGAATAGGTAAACAAAACGATTTGAATGTAACTAGTTGGAATGTTGTTGTTGTTTTCGCCAGTTAGCACAGGCTGATAAATACAAAGTGAAACAGAAGCAAAATACAACTAGAAACGTTATCTACCCTAGAGCAAGAACATTAATAAAAATATAAGCAACCAGAAACTTTTCCTTTATGTACAGTTTTAAAAACAACATCTTATTCACCTAATATAATAAGAGCATCCCAAAATGTAATAAAGATACATGGATGTACCTATATATCGTGATTTAGTTGAGGTGTGCGATGCACTGTTGTATTTAGGTCAACGACTTCCATTTTCAACATCTGCTGAAACAGTAGAGGTGTCCAAAAGTTTCCGAAACTCCTGAATTTGCATTTTCACTACGGTCATAAATATAATTCATGATAGTTTAAACGCCACCATAAAAATAAAACGGGCATTTACGTTCAAACGTTTTCCTGTTAAATTATTCTGCACATGGTAACGCAGATATTTCTTCATAATTACACGATAAATTATGGCTAGACTAATTGGAACTAATGAACAGTTTAAGAAGTAGTTTTCTGGATATACTGTTATTTTATAACAATGAAGAAAAACACCCAGTCTTGGCAACGATAAACCCAACAAAGGGTAATTTATCGATCACGTAAATATAACTCGATCTGGACAACAATAATAACAGACTTTCGGTCTCCTGGGCACATTGTCCTTTCGCGATTGCTAAGTCAAGCTATTATCATCCAAACGGGAATCCTCTGCCTTATGTCGACCGGAAATATGGGAATAAAATGTGAGTTTAACAATAGAAACATTTGGTCAATAGTGAAACTACACGCAATTGCCATTCCCAAATGGATTGTGTCTACAAAATTGGACATTCCAAGATCGAATTATTGTCAATGAGAAAAGTACATCATTATCTAATTACTTATATTATAACTGTTGTGTTTTCTCCAAGGTTTCTTTTAAAAATATAAAAAGGATTATTTATTACTACGGTAAACTTTTACTAAATTCATTACCCTATTAGCACCGCCGATTTTTGAATTATTGTAGATTTGTTCATAATATTCTCATTAGAATTAAGAAATTGATCAGTCCCACGTTTTTTCGTGTTAAAAATTTTTGAATGACTTGAAAGAGATGACAAAAACTCTCTTACAAAATTTTCAAAATGTTTATAAAACTTTATGTAGTCTTTAGCGGTCTATTCAAAGGTTCAAAGCTTTGCTTAGCATTCAGTAGGTAAGTAAGTCTTTTATAAATTTAGTACCATGAGAACTTAATAAATATATGTACATAATTCATACGTGGAATACTTTTTTCTCTATAAACAACAACTTCTGACACCAGTGAAACGCCCTGTATGTGGATATTAAATAGAAACGAGAAAACGTGTGTACCATCCCCTTTGATATTAACCATTCTGAAATGTCAAGTTAATTTTCAAAATTTTAATAATCATGGCAAAATAATAATTAATGTATCGTTTGATCATTCTTGTGTACTGCATATCCAACGTGCTTAACGTTCAGTAGCGTAGAACATGAGCATGTCTACATACCATAGTGAAAATGTATCTACAGCTTTTAACTAAAGCGTCGAATGAATCCATTGAAGCGAACAAAGGGTTTTCTTTGTGCATCCTTCGCCTTACTATCGGGAACTAAGTATGTACCAACTACTAGTTGAAAGTTACCGTAAGGCGCTTAATACTAGTTCAGAATAGGATGAAAACAGAATTACGTGTTTGTGAATATAACAATTTATTTCCTCTATAGGTAAGGAAAGAAGAAAAATCACCCTAACGTAAACTTTTTCGAAATGGATCACTTAAGGGTATTGCAGAAAGGAATAAGCTTTCAATGGAACATTCGTTGATTTCAGGGCTAGTTCTTCCTCCAGGGGTGTCAAAGTTGACCAATTTCGTCATTTTCTCAACTAATTTTGATATGTGTAAAAAGAAGATGGAAGAATATTTCTAATAATAAAGTTCTTATTAAAATTATAGAAGAATTCAACATGCTTGAATTAGTCAGAATCAATTGAAGATTTGAATAGTAAATATTAAAATAGAAATGAATAGTCAGAACAGGGTCACCCCCTCTACTCATTTCCGTAATAATATTATATTTTAAAAAAGCTTTGCCTTACAATCAGTCTTAAAGCGATTTTTATTCTCTTTGACCTCATTTTTAAACGTTTCAAACTGTTTAAGTAGATAGAAAAAGTGGCAAAAATAGCAGACGATAATACATAAATTAAACGACATTTTTTAAGAAATGAAGAAGCAACAATAAACAAACTAAAATAAAATAAACAAAATAAATAGCGAGTCATGTTATTGTTAAGCGGTTTTTATTTTTATTGGTTCAAGAGCGTCAAGTGAATTACGACTTCCTTGCTTTTTTAACTTAATGTGTTGTTACAACTATCGCAAACATTTGGTCCATTTAGAGTGTTAACTATTTGTTTTGCTATTTCATTGAAAGCGACTGCCGAAATATTTATAGATATTCTCTGCAAATCGCAGTGTTACTTACTTTTACTTTCCTTCCTGGCAAAATAACAATCTTTTGATTAAGGTCGATGAAAATATTATTGTAAAATATTTTGTGCTAGAAAAAAAAACTAAAATAAAAAGATACACGTATACTTGGAAAATGGGAGAATTTTATGTAGCCCATAATTATTAATTCTGAAGTACCACTATCATCCTATTGAGAAGTTGTATTAAAAATAATGCCTTAAATCTAATTCAACTACAAAAATAATAACTGAATCATACGTTCTGTAATAAATAATGGAAACTTTTCCACTATTCAAATGTACATTTTTTCAAAAAACAACCGGAACCGGTGAGTATCTACATACTTTTCCAAGTAGACAAATAGAAAGGACGTTAGCTGTTCCAGGTGCATATTTTATTCAGTAAAACATTCTATAAACAGTTTTTCCGGCCCTTTATTTTTGTTACAGCCATTTTTACGTGACTTTAAGAAATGCCTAAATGCCGTATTTATGCCCATTCTAAGCTCGAAAATCCTTCATCCGTTTGGATAAAGAAAAGCAAACGTTTTTTCTTTTCCGCTTACTCAGATAATACCTACACCAGCTCTTTTATTCGTAATGAGCTCCTTATATCTTTCTACTTTATTTCTTATTCCTTGTATTTAAAAATACAAGAATAATATATTCTCATGTAATTGTAGACACATTTAATTTAATTCAATACGGAAAAAAACCCACTTAAAATTACTGATTTCTGTTTTCGTGAAGAAGCCTATTAATAAACAATGAATACGTCACAAACAAAATTTTAAAATCAAGTCTATGCACTTAGTTGTGGCACATGCCATAAGGTCTATACAGGCCAAATAAGAGATGCATTAAAAATAAGAGGAGTGAACATAAAGAAGTTATAAAAAAAAGAAATTTACTTAGACCAATGTTGAGCATTGTTACTGCAAAAATAACATTCTCTTAATCATGATTTTGGAATTATATTGTAATATTGCCCAGGTTTTTTGTTTATCTCACGTTTGGCATTTCTTTCTTAAAAATAAGCTTGTACATTACTGAAATACAATAACAATTTAACACTAAGCATTTCATAACGCTAACTTATTGTCAGTATTTTATTTCATTTGTACAAGAGTTACAAGAATTAAAAGCTTCCCTGACTCAATATTTAATTAGATTTGTAATTGTGTATTGAAATTGTACATACAAATATTAATCTATATTTTGCAAGCATTTTTCATTAATATATAGCTTTTAATTTAAGTTTGTTACCATAATTTTCTTCGAAAGCTTCCGTTAAACTTTAGTAAGCACAAATCTTTATTAATGGCAGAAGGTGAGTTTATTATAGATACTTTATTAAGTGCGATAAAAAATGTAAATGTATTAAAAAGCGTTAAAAATGTGTAATGCTCCTTTAATCAAAGTTTCTTGTGCTCCCACAAGACCAATTAGTTCTTATTAAACTCTAAAAATGCAAACGCTGGAGTGAAGATTAAGTTATATTTTATAAGGCTTGAGAAAAGGGTAGTTTATGACTACGAAAACTCAACAAAGTTTTTTCGCAACTGTCTCTATTAGGACATAAAGGAAAAATAAAAGTGAACAATGCAAGAGCAGAGTTCATATTATATGTGATATTAAAATATAATGAAAATAAATGATTATTATTAGAAACCAGGGAATACATTTGGGTGTCTGTGCATACAAAAAAAAAACAGTAACATTGGTATAAATAATGAAGACTACCACTGGAAGTATTTTTAAGGTCGGACAGGGAGATCAAAATAATAATAAATTAATTTTTCGTTTGTATATTTTTTGAATTGTATATTTGATAGTAATTGAAAAGAATACAATATGAATTTAAATAATTGCACTTTAGAAAACTTTTTCTGAATGGGCCTCCTTAAATTTCCTTTCATGGATTCATTTCTCAGGTTTAATCGTAGGAAATAGGAAAATTATTAGCAAAATACATAATTGCCATGGAAAATATATTTCAAAATTGTCGATTTGTAGCTCGCTGCGATAATTTTGTAGTTCCGAGTACTAAGACAAAACATTCATTACTTTATCATGACGTCACATAAATTGTGTGCACGTGCTTTCATAATTGATTAAAGTCATAGAAAGTTCTGGCAAAGTTTCTATTACAAAGGTTGGTTCAAGCTACACCGTTCCAGGGCCGATCACTGTGCGTGCCCAACTTCATCCTACAGAACTAAGATTGAGCTTTGTATTCTTGTTAAAATTTAGTAAAAACCACACTAACTGCCAGTTGATAAGTCGAAACCACCCATTGACAAATGACAATTTAACTTATTTAAGTTAATAATAACTTCTGACTTCCAATATAAAAGATATAACGTACAATAAAAATATTTATTGGTAGACTGAGGGTAAAATAAAAAAAACTTTTGGGTGTTTAATTCCCACAAATATTGGTGGATGGGCTATCTCCACGACGTACACTGTTGTGTAAAGTCGAAGGATAGGCGGAAGGCCCTCTTCAGTCTCCTTTAGGAATAGTGGGAATGGGTGGGTGATGGCTGGGGGGAGAAATATGAGACGGACGAAATGAAGACAGAAGAGAAGTGAAAGACTATGTGTGAAATATTACTACCCCAGCATTTGCATAAATAATCCAAGAAAACCACAGAAAAACGTGAAATATGAAATAAAATTAATGACTAGTCAAATATAACAAATGTACATTTTGGGCCCAATATTCGTTACAGCATCGTCCAGGGCACCCTTCACCCTTTTGCATTAAATTTGAAATATAATTCAGAATTTTTTAGTTGAAAGTAACTTTGATAAATATAATTGTTAAGGTTTTCAATAATTTTCCAACACTGTAAAAAATTTCCCTGAATTTTAAAGCAATGTATTTGAATTTTATAACAAATACAATTGTATATTAAAATTCAAATATTTTTTTTTCGTTAAAAATACAAATGTTTAACATAACGATAAATAATTAATTCTAAATTGAAAAAACTTACTTTTATACATCAATAGGTACCATTGAAAATTCAAATTAATTTTTACAGTGAATGGTACAATGATTTTGCGATTTCCTTTGCAAACATTTTTAGAACTTTTGTAGTAAAGGTGGATTATAATTCTTGTTAATAAAAATAAAGCCTCTAAATAAACTATTGTTACAAATGTCACTGGCAGTAATAACTTGTTTTCTGTTATTATTTTTCCCCTTCTTTTAGCTCGTATTACCTCAGTTACTGACGGAGAAACATAATTCAGACATCTGTTCTGGAAACGTTTATTTCAGTCGAACGTTTCAAGTCGTTGAAGAAATTTCTCTACCGAAAATTATTTTTCTTTTATCTCACCCGGTTGGCTGTTGCTTCGGGACAGATAAACCATTAATCTTAATTAATCTATGACCTAGGCTCCGTCAAACACGAGGAAAATTGTCGGTTTTACCCAAGTAAAAAAGCATCTTTAATCTTGTTTCGCTTTGAACACATCTACGTTTCTTCTAAGTACATAACATATATTTACATTCAAACGAATAACGACCTCTACGTTCTTCCTTTTGAACAAGACGAAGCACGTGTACGTAGGTACATTATATTATCTACCCATAAGTAGTCATTCTTTAAACTGATAATTATATTAAATTGTTAGTGTAGTAGTTTTAATTAACTCTCGATTAGTGATAAGTTATTAAACTTACTTTTTAGGGTTCCGCACCTCAAAAGGAAAAAGCGGAACCCTTGTAGGATCACTTCGTTGTCCGTCCGTCCGTCTGTCAAGACCCTTTTTCTCAGGAACGCGTGGAGGTATCAAGCTAAAATTATACCAAATACTCAGGTCTATTGTCCCTTGGAGCTGTGAAAAAATCAAACTTCTAAGCCAACCCAATCAAAAGATACAGCCGTTTATGCCGAAAATTTCCGCAAATTTTCGAATCAAAACCTACAGGGTACTTCCCGTGAACTCAGAATCTTGAAATTTGGCACGAAGCAACGTCTTATAGCACAGATAAAGGAAAAATTGCGAAAACCGTAAATTTTTAGTTACATCATATAAAAAAATATTTTTAATAATTTTAAAGTTACTACCCCTTTCCTCATGAACGCGTAGAGTTATTAAATTGAAATTCATGTCAAATACTCAGGTCTATAATACCTCTAAGCTGTAACAAAATCAAACTTCTATGTCAACGCAATCAAAAGAAACAGCAATTTAAGCCGCATATTTTCAAACTCGCAACTACTCGCAAGGGAATCAAAACGTAAAGGATACTTCCAGTCGATTTAGAATCTTGAAATTTGGCATGAAGCAATGTTTTATAGCACATATAAAGGAAAATTTCCGAAAACCTTAAATTTTTAGTTACATCACATATATACAGGTTTGTACGGAACCCTCGGTGCGCGAGTTCGACTCGCACTTGGCCGGTATTTTTTCTAAAATAAACACAAATTTATAATAACTAGGATATGGCCTCGATATTTATTCAATCATGTAATTTCCATTTTAACAGTAATAGTGAGCATCTAGAGTATGTTAAACATTGTGTATATATATCATAACTTACTTGCTAAAATTAATTATGTTTTTTTCTATCTAGCGTAACATATTATACGATAATGCTTAGTATGTTCAGTTTTTAGAGGTTTCAAGTTGAGTTCAGAGGTTCCAACTTCTACGAATAGTTTTATGTGAATAAGACCTATTGTAATAAGTACCTGAGGGTGAAGTCAAGTAATACATAGTGTGAGCAACATCTTCTAATAGTACGGGATCCGGCTGCGAAATTAGTGCATTAATAATGTAGATTGATAAGATTTAATTTTTAAGTATTTTCACAGCTAGGAGAAGTCAATTTTCATCAGGTGCCAATTAGAAAATGCCCGCCAGTATTATTAATTAAATTATTATTAATTTACTTTAAGGAAGGCATTTCGTTTACATCATATGGAAATAAAACCTACACCACTTCACAATAGTGTATTCAAGGGATCTGAAAAGTTATAGTTGCTGCTGATCGCTTAGCCGCAACCTCCAAGCAGCCAGGTGTACACAGGTATATTTTTGTTCAATCTTTTCGTTTATACTGTACACTCATTTTATTTATACCAAATTAAAGCTAATTTTTTTTTCTTTTCAACTATATAAAGTTGCCTTTTCAAAAAAGCCCGCAAATCTCAGTTTCCTACCCTAAAAGATGCTAGGTATTAGAAATAAAGTAACAGAGAGCGAGCGTACGACGCTACTTGTTAGACAAGGATGCGAAATGCCAGCTGGATGTGTTTTTTTGAGCTATTGCGCATGCTCCGATAAATAGGGTTCTCAACCGACGATCTAAATAAATACTTGTATCAAAGATAGTTTCCAACTTCCTGGAAATTATCAGCATCAAGGCACGCTCCTTAATAAAGTTTTAAACTAAATCGTAAAACACAAACACGTGATGCGTTTATCTCTGTTCTACATTAAGCCTGTATCACAGTTATGTACAGTTACCTATCAGCATTTGCGAAGCTAAATATGTATTATAATATACAACAACTGCTTATTAATGCACATAAGTATAAAAGAGAGAAGGCATAAATTATGTTAACATATTTTACTTGAATTAACATTCTCTATCATTTAAAATACAGGGTTTTTCAAGTTGATGGGCTATTAGAAGTATATGAATTAGTAGAAGGAATTCAATTCTGAAACTTGGGCTCATTTGGTTATTGTTTATGCCGCTTCTTTTAAAAATATTTTCAAGTTCGATTTACATCCGGTTATACCGGAAGTCGATACCAACTTTGTTATTTTAAATGGAATGGTATATTTTTCACGCTGAATTCGAATAAAACGTGTAATTCTAAGGTAAGTTTGATAACCAACTTGTACACCTATGACGATCGGTTTCTGAGTTAATTAAATTTATAGAAAAAAAATCGCTACCGCGACCCAAATTATAAAAAATCATAACATCCACAAAATACGACTTAGAGTGTTGAAATTTTTACTAGTAATAGCTGAATATTAGTGTTAACGCCTTGACAAAATTGAATTAAATAATTTATACAGGGCGATCAAAATAAAATTCTAAAATTGAAAAACTTCAAACACGAATTACTTCGTTTTTTCAAAAGGCACCTACTATTTTTTATTCTTTCAATCGATTCCTTTTTTTATCCTCTTTCGATCCATACGGATACTTCCTATTTTAAGTAATAATTCAAAATTATTCCAAAATTTTCAAATAAAATAGGAAGTATCCATATGGATCGAAAGAGGATAAAAAAAGGAATCGATTGAAAAAATAAAAAATAGTAGGTGCCTTTTGAAAAAACGAAGTAATTCGTGTTTGAAGTTTTTCAATTTTAGAATTTTATTTTGAACGCCCTGTATAAATTATTTAAAACAATTTTGTCAAGGCGTTAACACTAATATTCAGCTATTACTAGTAAAAATTTCAACACTTCAAGTCGTATTTTGTGGAACTTATGATTTTTTATAATTTGGGTTGCGGTAGCGATTTTTTTTCTATAAATTTAATTAACTCAGAAACCGATCGTCATAGGTGTACAAGTTGGTTATCAAACTTACCTTAGAATTACACGTTTTATTCGAATTCAGCGTAAAAAATATACCATTCCATTTAAAATAACAAAGTTGGTATCGGGCTTCCGGTATAACCGGATGTAAATCGAACTTGAAAATATTTTTAAAAGAAGCGGCATAAACAATAACCAAATGAGCCCAAGTTTCAGAATTTAATTCCTTCTACTAATTCATATACTTCTAATAGCCCATCAACTTGAAAAACCCTGTATACATTTAATAACTACATATAAAAAAAATCTTTGTTGCGCTTTTCTGCTATATCATCGGACTAGGTATATAGTTTTTACTTGCAAGTTTTGATTTTATTTTTGGTATAATTTATAAGAATTTTGGGCAATAAACGGTCATATCGGAATAAACGTTTCAACCAACCTCAAAAATGAGGAGGCTTCCAATTCGATTTTTAAAGGTTGTCCCATATTTGAAGAAAATATCCCATTTTTCCAATATTTGAAAGTTAGGTAAAGTAATTTTAATTTTTTATGTAAAAATTGATATGGTCTTCAAATAAAATACTACATATTTATATTAATTTTTCATACCGTACAATTTCGTTTTAATTTCCGTATCTGAATGTTCCAGGAAAGTTTTTTGTCATTGAGATATCATAGCTTTGAATTTGTGCTGTGTCTACCCCTATTCGTTAGCGTTCAAAAACGGAAATTAAATATTAAATAAGAGAAATCATCCATTATGATCAAGTCAATGGGATTTACTAGTAACTTATTTGAACACTAAAGTAGGTACCCAAGAACAATTTTGCACATTGTGGTTAGAACATCTCAAAAGTATGATATGAGAAGTGAATTCCTTTGGATACACTTAGTTATATGAACTTTTATAAATTTGTGTAATTAAATATGTATTATTATATTGAATGCCCGAAGATAAAGTGCTAGAACGAGAACGGGTAGCAACCCTCTTAATACAATATTGTGCCTACATCAAAACATTTATGTACGTAGAAATGAGCCTATATAGTAAACTAAATTAAAACCATTTTAATGTATGTAAGTACTTACATCTAACAAAGCATTTGCAGAAACTTTGACCATAATGTGAAAATTCTGAAACATAAAAGAAAAAGGGTTATATGCAGGTATCTAATAATAAACAAATAAACTTAAATTTTAGTTATTACAATCGTTAAACACGATTATTATCCTCTCCATAAACTTCTGTTACATAGAACTACAATTTGTGAGAACATTTTATTTACAGTCCTAATCAAAAGAAGAAGAACTTAAACGAAAAATAACTTCTGCTGAGTGCAATTGTCATCTAATTTTTGGGGATGTATATTAAAGCACTGTAAGAAGGCTTGTTTTCCTTTAGGGATGTTAATTTCACTTTTGGGGTACCTAGCATCTCCCTAATTGGGTTTATGTCAAAGAGCAACTTTATTTTTCAATTTAAGGGTAGTTCTGTGCTGTATCACAGAAACTAATTTATTTACTTATTTACATTTCATTTTCTGTAAATCAGACATTCCCATCTCTTTTTACCTTTCCTAATCTGTCAAAGGTTTTTATAGACACTTTTACGCGAAGAAGGACTTTCAAAAGAGAAAATATAAAGTAAGTTGTTTATCCACAAATAAGGGGATACTTTTTGTACTACCCTAACGTATCATTATACTATTTATGTATAGATACGTATACGTACGTGGGTACCTATTGTCATTAGTGAAGATATAGACGCTGCCACCCACGGCATTAGATCATTAAGATGGGTGAAAGCAGCAATTTTTATTTCAGTCTCAGATAATAACCGATAATTTCCAATGAGTAAACAATCAAGCTAGGGTTTATAAATAGATGTTTCTAATATAAGTAACTTAATTGTTCATTTACTGAAAGGTAGTACACATCCAAATCAAATGTACTAATAACTCTTAGAAATAACAATAAAATTTAAAATTCAACCTGATTATTTATTCGCAGCGATTCGTGAACCGTTTCGGCAGAATTGCAAATATTGTTATTTGTAAAATAAAGACCTACACTGTTTATCGTTCCCCTGTAAATTGGTAGCTTTGATTGCGGGCTCTCTTTTTCGGTTCGCAAAGAGAAACCACTCGAAATCTCAATTTCAGTAAGCAATTCAATTGGCAAGCAAATTTACGCTCGGCGAAAAACGTAAACCTACTCTACGTAAGCATAATAAAGAAAAACAGCGCATAATTTTCGAAAATACATTTACGTCAAATGAAATTCCAGGCCCCGCTACGAACGAAAAAGGGTGTAACGACTGCACTTAAACAATTTAACGAACGAATCTACACTTCTTACACAGTTGTCGAGCATTTAGAACTGAAAATGTAAATACATAGATATTTAAGTTGAAATGAGTGTGAAAACTGATTTAACATGCACTGTGTAGTGTTTTGAATGATAATTGTTCAAATAGAAGTTAATAAATGCGGTGTTCCGCTATATACTTCATTTTTTAAGATATTTTCATAAACTCAGTAAAATAAATTCATATCTAGAGAAAATTTTAGCAAAATACAGATTACATCATATTAATAGTTTTTTTTTATACAAGCAAACACCAATTAGATGACACTACAATGGCGTACGTCGACATTATATCAGTGGTCAGTAATTTGATCAAGCTTTAAGCATGAATTTCGAAAATAGATTTCGTTTGTTATATGTATTTTAATATGATAGTCAAATTTAATACTAATACAGAAACAGAAATGTGAAAATTAGCTCATGTCACAACTGTTTTGGACATTTAAAATTACGACTTACACGGCTTATATTATCTCAAAGACGAAAGCGACTACACAAAGAAGGGTGAAAATGAAACAAGGTCTGCTGAAAATGAACACCCATTCGTTTCGGTATGTAATAAAGTCGGGCTTAATTAAACTAACAAACAGCTTTATAAAATGTAATGAGTGTCTTAGATGTATGTTATATGGAGATCGTTCTTTTGATATCTACTAAATTTCGGGGAAAGAACAGCAGGAGCGGTTTCAGAGAAAATTGTACTATGCGAATAAGAGGAAAATTCAGCATCAAAGAAATCATCAGTGATGGTTAAAAAGTGGCTCACTGGAATTAAGGCAAAGGGAAACAAATTTTCAATTGATTACATCTATAAATTGTTTTTATTCTCTCTGATTTGTTGCCTTAAATAGTGCAGTCCCAATTGTTGGTTGCTTCTAACGTGGATTTAGAGTCGATGGGTATTAAATCCTTTCTCCTCCTACATTTTAGCCCTTTAAACATATTTGAGTTTTGACTGATTTTTTGGGTCATTCGTTTTGATGTCCATTAACAACATTAGTAAGTCCGTTTGTTTTGCAGAAAGTATAAGTCATGGGAAACATAAAAGCGGTTTATCCCTTATATGTATATATCAACCAAATCCTTTAATAACTACAACCTTCTGCTTTTAACTAAAGGTCACCTAAAAGGCACCGAAATGTGCTCCTTGTGAAATACATATTAAAGTATAAATCAAATGTAGATGTTAGCTGTAAATTATTTTAATTGTCGGTTTGGCCCGGTGCCGTGAGCAACGTCTTATACATTTAAACCTCGACGGTATAACTTATAACAGTTATGCTTGGCTCCTTCTACACTGAACTACGAACCAGCACTTCAACCCTTGTCACGGTCAAGCGTTATTAAATTTAGCATTAAGTTCTTACAAACCAACACTTCCTCAAAACCAAAATCGAATTTTAGTTTCGGCCACGTGGATTACCCAGTTCTATCGGCAAAAAATTGTATAAAACGAAGTTTACCTACAGAATATTTAGAAAAATTAAGGTTCCTACAAAATTACAAAGCTTTACAAGGAAAAAGTTGTTTGGGACAATATGCTGTCTCCAAAGGGTAATTTTAGGTACATAGAAATCTACCTATAATTTTTTTTCTCAGGGTTACTAGACCTTTAAGCATTTTGAGAAGTCTTTTGTTAAAGATCGTCCTGTGAATTCAGACAGATTCTTGAGGGAACTGACTACGCGCATAGGTGAAACGTTCAGGGAAATAATACTTCAAAAACCCGAACAGAAGCTCTTCATCGTTCGGATGTCATCATTTTCTTAACGAATTCTGGGTTAATGGGTACGTGTGGGGTTAATGCCCTTTTTCACGAAATTTGGGAACGTTTTTAATAATGTAAAAACCAAAGCGTATTAATTTCATAATAATTTGGGCGAAATTCTATCAAACTCAACCCCGAAGTATTTTTTTACCTTAAACAAAAAGACTTTTCGGATTTATCGGAATGATAACTACTTCTAAATACGTATTATTATTATAATTTTTTGTTTAACATACTGGAAAGTTATTCGTGCGGATCTGAAGGGTCACACCCATTGTACTTTAGCCGCTAGGGAGTTATGTTAAGACGGTCATCTTCAAGGAGTTCTCTCTTGAACCCAAAAAAGAGAATCGCCTATAAATCCAAACCCTTCCTTATTCCCTTTACACTGAATTTTTATGGGCATGTATAAGCTTTTTTTCTGAATCTTTAGATCATCTTTTATGTGCTTTGCCATCAGCCCAAATCTTAATTTTAATATAAGTATTAAAGAAACATTACGGGTTTAAGGTTTGGACGTATGCTCTGTTTAGTCATTTAACAATAAATCTGAGGCCTGTGAATTTATTGTTAATACAGTGTAATGTATTTATTAATCGCTATCTCTATATCTGAGTGCTGTTTGAAACCAACTGCCGCGTATATTAATGTTAGTCGGAAATTTAATTGACAGCTGACTCGCAGTTGTGCAGCCCAGGAAATTTGATTAGGAAAGTTCATTCCGTCTCAATCCCTTCGCTTACAACCTTGAATACAGCTCATTTAAAGTTTAGGGAAAAAACGAGGAGAAATTTGAACTTGGTCAGAAAAGTAAACGTCTACCCGACAAAGTAAGAGTTTATACACGATACTGAGCTTTCCACTTTATCTCTACAACCCCATAGCAATACAGGAAACAATTCTTGTTGAGATTGCAGTGCATATTGGAGGAAAACGAGGGAGCTCATGTTCCACTTCAAAGAGGAAGAGGTATTGCAGAATACAGAAGAGTTTTTTGGATTTAATAGCAAAATAAAGTTGTTTAAGGTCTTCACTGGAGCTTTGCATGATTTAACAAAACCACTATGAGTACCAGAGTACGAGCGCAGGATTATAACTAGTGTTTTGGTTTAGTTGTACGATATTACCGCCTAAAACCAGATTCAGAATAAATGATATACCTTACCTTCACTTCATTCAAACATGATTAATCTAAATATTAACATATTTGAGTGTTTCGTACTAATCAAAAAGCAAATCTTATCTAACCAATAACCTAAACATTATTACAGTATTATCGTCATTAACTTTACGTTAAGTGAGGTTTATTGAATGGCGGTGATTAATTTAATCGTTATTAGAAAATGCTTTATCTAGTTTGGATTACGTAAAATTATAGAAATTATGTAAAAATAAACCAGTCAATACAAATGTTTTATTCTTATTCAATAAGATACTAATCACAAATTCTGTATTTTTCTGTTCAAAATCGAATTTATTTTCAGAATAAAACCACTTCAAACTACTGTGTTATACTAGAAAAGTATTTAGAGAAAAAACATCTGCAGCTGAATGAGGAAAAAACCAATGAATAGTTTTTGGAGAAGTAAGAGGTAGGAAGAGTAAAGAGAAAGAGGAATTGATATGGAAGGGGAATTTGATTGAAAGAGTTAAAAATATAGATACTTGGGGTACATAATGTCAGAAAATAACAAGGACGAGGCACATGTAAATAATCAGGTAGCTAAGGCGAACGCATTGATGGGGAGAATATGGGGAATAGGGAAGAAACTGTGTAGAAATAACTGAGAAAGGAGGATAGTGCTTTTCAAAACATTAGTAAAAAGTATAGTTTTTTATGGAGTAGAGATCTGGGGGTGGAAAGAGTATAGAGTAGTGGAAAATATCTATAAAAGGTATATAAAATGGGTACTATGCTTAGAAAGAAGTACTCCAGATTACATTTTAAGAAGGGAAACAAAATGTGGGAAAATGGTAGAAGATTCAAGAATGAGGGCGGTAAAATATGAGGAAAAATTGAGAGAACTACCGGAAGGGGACTTAAGAAAAGAGTTATGGAAGAGAAAAGTTTTGGGGTTAGGGACAAAAAATAAATATGATGTGGAAAGGGAAAAGGCATTAACAGAAATGAAAATAAACAAAGAGCAAATGGAGGAATGGAGAGGAGAGGGATTGAAAGTAAGTAAGATGGTGGGGAAAAGATGTAATGAAATAGTAAGAGGTGAGGATTTGAGAAAAATATGGGAATCAAGATACGCGAAAGGAATGAAGGAGTATACATGGGAAGAATGGCAAGGGGATGAGGTCCCGGGGTATCTAAGAGAATAAGTTTTGGATGGAAAAGAAAAAGAGAATGTGTAGAGTATGTGGAGACAAGAATGAATCAATTGAACATATACTAGAAGAATTATTGGGGAAGAATGAGAGGGAAGAGACTTAAAGGATATTAAAGGCGGATGGAAGTGGTCTGGCCATATTGAAACAAATACCAGAAAGAAGACGGGCGGTAAGAGGAGAATAAATTCAAGAAACAAAAAAAGCTATTATATATATTCGAAAGAAGACGGGCGGAAAGGGGAGGAGATTAAATACAGAAGGGAAATAAAATCTATTACGAGGGAGATGGAAGGGTAGTATTTTTATTTATTATTATTATTGTTTTTTTCTGGTTTAAATACATAATGAAAAATGTTATTAGGATTTGAGATAAGTGTTTTTTTTTTGGTTTTTGTCTTTCCTTGAAAATGTGAGTTGAAATGTAAAAATAACTTTATGTTTTTTCAATAAAGCTGTGTTATACTAAACGTTTTCAATTTTCACATCCACTCTATAAGCTTCTATTCTTCGCCCTCATTCTCCATCTCACCTTTTCAATTTTTTTTATGCCGTACAAATCGTCCTAATAAAAAAATTAAATCTGAAAACAATTTTTGTTTTTATCTGTGGAATAGTAAGCGGAATGTAAGGGGTCGGAAAATATTGAGTTGAAAAGTTGAACCCTACCGGGGTCAATTCTTACCATTCGTAAACGCCACAAAGCATATCTTGAAAATTTCAAAAACGTCACAAGACAATACTAAAAAGGCACCAAACATTTACGTCACAAATTATTTTATTCTTGAAGTCAATCAGTTTGAAATACATTCACGTGGGTCTTCGATTCAATTTGGCACGTGGGACCACCAAAACGTTCAATTTATTTATAAAATTTCAATATAGGCAATTACGATTGTTCGATGTTTATTGTAAAATAACGACGCATCGACTTAAATAGCGCGTGTCATCATATTGCGCCACCGCTGGTTGCTAGGTGACACTCTTTCTATTAGGACCAACGGGAATAAAAGAAAAAGCACATTCTTCTTCGTCGTAACCCGTGACAAGCAAGCGCCGAGGTCCTTTTATTTTTTTTTTCTTTTAGCCCTACATGAATTTATTAGTCTTGGCTTCTTTAATTAAATCAACAGCGTCCGCTGGCTGCACAGAAAGACGGAGTCCGTAGCCAAAGATTAATTGAAGAATTCTCGTGCTTTGAAAGTGGATTGAAAACGAGTGTAATTTCGGGAATTTACTTAAAAAAAAAAGTCATGCGGTCGTATTGATTCGCGCCCTTTCTTTTATTCGTACTTGGCTTACTTCTTATCGTGCTTCGCTTTCGTTTCTAATAAGCTACTATGATGAAAGACCTGATGAAATCTTCGTTTGGCTGAGGATTGATTGATAAGAAGAAGAGTAAGGCGTGGAAGTAGATAAGCTTAAGAACTTTCTTGTTGTAGGACAAACATTAATCAGCCCTTTTCAGGATTGACTCAAAGGTACACATTTCTCCAAGTCAGTCCTGTTTTATAAAAGAACAGGGGAATAAAAAATACTGGGTGGGTCTAAAATAAATATTTAAGATTTAATCTAATATTTAAAGAAAAATTATATTTTATATTTTGTTATAATTAATTCGGTTGAAGAAATTCAAAATGTTAAATACTTCATGCCATAAATATAGTACATTATAACTACAGGTAAAATTTATTATGTAGTTAGACCATTATTCTTTAGAAAAAAAATCTACCAGTACCAGTAAAAATGTCTCCATTCTGGATTTAAATAATTGAATGCTCTCAGATAACCATACATCTCCTGAATCCATTTTAATTTTTGTTGAAAATGCTTCAGTCTGCACTGTCATTGAATGAGATGTTTCCCCTATAGCGTTTTAATATAAAACACACAGCGAAAGGAAATCTGTTTAATTCTCACATAAAACTGTCTTGTCTAATGAGAATGTCAAACACAGTGGAAATACATTCTGAAGTTCTCGACAAACCAGCAAGTATACTACTTTGAGGACTAATGAATTTTCTTTGACAGACGGAATTATCGGAAATGGAAAAGCTACAGCCAAACCACACTCACCACTAAACCAGTTGGGGAAAAAGCACTTAAATACATTTGGATAGAGTTTAGCAATCGAAACTACACAAAACTAACAACTAACAGAGATGATGACCTTTTACGAGTTACTTCTGTTGATGTTAACTTGATGAAAAGTCGAAATAATTAATGTAACAAGACGAAATAGATTACCACTTTCAAAAGCTCAATGTAGCTATTAGTAGAATTTAAACATTAGTTAGAAACTCTTTAAACCAATAAGATATCTGCTTAAAATTTATTAGTAATTAACTTTAAGTCAAATACTAACCTGGTTTACTTTTTTAAAATATTATAGAACACCCTGTAAAATAAAGAAACTTGTTTACAGTTATTGCAATGAACTTTTTTTATTATAAAAGGTTTTTTTAGAAATATCGTAGGTATGTGTATAAATTATAAGAAGAAAATTGAATTGAGTTTTATTCACGTGTAAGGAATTTCGTGCCACGATTTCTTTATTATTATGACAATATGTGTAAACATATAAGGATTTAATTTAAAATTGAATACGAATTTTTATGTCGCTTTAATATGGATATATACATAAACAAAGTTTCGCCAAGAATTTGTACAAAGTTTAGGCAAAAGCAGCTAAAGATACTGACATGTATACAGTTCCATGTCGTAAAAGCCCAGAACTTGCAATCTTAGGCAGGTCCCCTCTATTCGGTGGATACATGGATACAATACAATACTTATTCTAAAACATTTCAGCTTAAGAATTTATGTTACGATGTCGTAAAGCAAAGTGTATTTGCTATTATTCACGAAAATTCGTCGGAACTCGCGATTTAGACAACGCGGAAACGGCTAAAACTGTGTAAACGTCTGTAGAATTTTAGACAATAAAATAAGAGAACGGAAAGAAGTAAACTAATCTATATATTTGAACAAATACTGAATTAAAAGTCAGAATTCGGGGCACATTCCTAACACGTTTTTACAAGATAGCAAATACAGAAACCGGAAACAATGTAAACAGTCTTCTGACAATAATCAACAGTACGATTGCTGCAGGCGGAAAGTTCAGGAATATTCAATGAATGTATCAATAAGTGACCAGCATCCAACAATCTTAATTGATAAGAGTAGTTAGGAAGCACGATCATATAAATAACTGAGTACGAGATACTATAGATACATATCGAATGCTTCACTGGACGATTAGGTTGGTAAGCCGAAAAAGTAAAGTTGGGTTTTCTCAAAGTTTGCCAATATTTCTTCTATTTGTCTTTAACACTCTAAGATTAAATGCATATAGATTTTCAAAAGTTCAACTTTCTCTGGTGATAGAAAAATTTATAAAAGTTAAGGGTTTTCATTGGAAGATTATAGTATTTCAGAAGAGTTTGGCTAGACAAAATTGATCATTATGCTTCAACGTTATAATCTTCAGATAATTATAATTTAGTAAGCTATAAAACAACTTTATCTGAAGCTGTCAGATTCTCCATGCCCTTTCATTTAAATTCAAACGTATAAATTTTGTATTCTATCGAGTCGCGTTCCTACAACACCGTTCAAAACCCTCAAACCTATTGTATTATTTTCCGTAACCGAAACACAGAACTGGCGATGATTTATTACTGATAAGGAAAATTATAGTGTCTACGTGGTCGTATATTACTATTTTCGGGGGCATATCGATTAAGCGACAGCATGGCGTGAAAACCAAACATAATACAGGAAAATTACTAGCGCAAACTTCACTACACAGTTTAAGGCCCTTTCTCTTGCCGTATTTAGTTCAACAATCACGTCATCATTTAGGAAATCACGTATTGCTCCCAAAAACAACGTCGTTAGGAGAGTGAAATATAAATTTCCAGAAGAAATTATTAGTTGAATAGATGAGGCTTTTAACTCTTGTAACTCCATATTAAGAAATTAAAACACAGAATTTTGTAAGTCACAATATATATTTATAATTCACAATAATTATTTCAACTCACAGAGTCTTCTTCAGGTGAAGATTAATCTTATTGTGAATTATAAATATATATTGTGAGAAATTATTAGTTCTAATGATGCTGTTTCTTGAGAAGGTTAGAAGGGTACAAATTAATTTTAATAGTTTGTTTGTCCATATATGTATAAAAACGGTAACCTTTAACATTAATTTTTATTTTCAGGAAGTTACTTTGAATTGACTTAGATATCTCTTAACTTGAGGTTTATGAAGAGAAAATTAAAATTACATCAGAAATTCACTTTGGTTATTAATTCAAAATTGAGTGATGAAGTAATAAGAATTTCCGACAGATCTTCTTAATACCTTTCAATTACATCACTATGCAATACAAAAGATATAAGATAAAGTTTAGGTCGAAAACCTTCGATAACAATTTAAATAGAAGACGGGTGCGAAATCTTACAGTCAATCAATTAATAAAAAGTTTATCAACAGATTTTAAATGCGTCATTAACGAAAATTATAACATACCCCCGCTTTCCATGAATAAAATTAAGTTAAAGAGGTAATATATTTACATAAGCTTCTCGCTCATTGTCAATGAAATTCCTCTTGTATTAATTTTTTGATAAATATCCATATTACATCTCGCTTATTCAAAACAGAGTCCTGTTTTTTTCCACTGACACCAACGCAACTCCATGTATGTTTATGTATAAGCAGTAAGCACTGCATTATGAAGATACAAAAACAGAATAAAGGCTTAATTAAAGCTTGTTTGCCTTCGGCTTTGGTAATCTCACTCATAAATACCGCTTTGTAAATTATGAAAGCGGTTTAATGTCGCTAAATTTCCATAAAAGTTATTCTAAAAGGTGCAGGATCAAGCTTTAAACCGTTTTAACATTCAGTAAATGTGTCCGTAAAAACGTTATCTGTCATTACCCTTTTAAAAATTTACACCATTCAAAATTTGCTAATGAGAACGTTATTAGCAAATGAAAAGGGCGTTGCACGTTTCTTTTGACGAACCGAACGAAGACACGTAGCAAACGGTGCGACTTAAAAGTAGCTTAATTAATTAGTTTCGCTAATCTTCTGCGTCGGTTTTACGAGTTTAATAAAGGAGATTATTGAATATTTAGCAAGAGGGGACAAAAGATTATATTACAAACTCCTTAATTCAACTCCAGTATTTGAACTTTCGGTAAAGTTTTATGAAGATATTCGACAAAGCTAGATACTATTGTCATTGGGTGCGAAGAGGGTCAACAGTCGAATGTTTACAGACGCGTTCGCTACATACAGAGCGATGAAGGGGTAGATTTCGGAATTTCTGATTTTGAAGGTTGCTCCGTTATTGGAATCTTTCTGTGTTTATGAAAAGGGGAAGTTAAAAAGGACGTTGAAGGAAATCGAAATTTGTATTTCAATCAATTTAGGTGACTTTGTTAAGAAAATCGATTGAATACCTACCTGGTAATAGCAATTAGAAAAATGTCTTAGTTTTTTGTTATCAAATATAAGCCAATACTCCAATGGGTCAATAAATCTTCAGCAGATAAATTAATCAGAATTCTTATTCTTTTCTGATTATGGATCTTTGCGACTGCACCTAGTGCCAATTGCAGTAAATATACGTACGTACATATATTACAGTGAATTAGTAATAATTAAAAATTACTTTATTGATAATGACTTACCTATAGTTTTAAATATTGACAAGAATAACAGGCAGCATGAAAGAAAATAAAAGAAAAGATAATTCAGAAAGAGTTTCTTAAACTACAAAAATACATTACTATCTATAGCCCTTTAAAACTGAAATCCCTTGTTTTATTTTTAATAATGTAACGTTTTTTTTCTATGGAAAATCCCGTTACTGAAGTTTTATTTATTTCGATTCAGTTTGTGTTTGTCTTGGTTCAGTTTTGTTGATTATTTCTTAATGTTGATCGACCTTCCGTCTTATCATCAAGGCTAACAACCTTCGCGCAGGACTAGGCGATCGATGAAGGGATCGATGAAATTTTCCGGTCGGTGCTCGAGGTCTTTTTCCTCGATCCTGTTTTTCTGTTGGTGTTCTGTGCTTGGTTTTGCGTGAGAGTTTTTTTTGTGATCCACTTACCTTTGCATTTTAATAGTTCATGTAAAATTCATTCAAATGAATTATTTCTTTTAAAATCTTTTTTGCTATTCACGCAATATTTATTTTTGATGTAACTGATTAATTTTTACGAAATTTTTCTTATTACCACGTGGTCTCTTTTTTAAATATCTAACTTTATATTTGTAATCTTTTGGGCCTTTGTGGCCAATTTTTAAATTTCTTCATTTAATTAATTTTTCTCACCTTTTAATTTATATATTTTTAATAGTCAAATTTTTTTTATGGTATCTGGAGTGCATCTTGAGTGCATGTTGGTTTAACTCCTCCCTTTTTATCCGTTTTTTTTAAGCATCTTCAATGCGAACAACTTTTTAACATTTGATTAATATTTTTTAGTTTTAGGAAATTTTTCAGCACTTTTATTTGTGCCCCTATTTGTCAGCCCATTGAGATTTTCTTAGAATAGGTTCCGGTTGGATTAGGGGGCTGGGATTAAAGGGTAGGGGTGAAGACATCCTGAAACTATTTTACAAAGGCAAATAGACGAAGCTCTAGTTTCCAACTAGTCTCAATAACCAGTTAGAGGCCGATAAATTCCTGCAGGCGGCCCCCTGAAGATTAAAAGGTTGGTCCATGAAGCGGTCTCACTGATATTCTCTTGCCTCACAACACAGCACGATAAATCCCCGATTATACCCTGAAACCAGCTTCCAGTCCCTACATTGGAGCAGGGAACTTTTCTTTTTGGTGGGCTACATGTGTAATTGTAAGTTTTGTTGTTTATTTTGTTGTGTGTAATTTTTTGTTAATATACTCTTCAAGTTTTATTTGTTTTTTTTAAAAGAGCTTCGAGCTCTCTAAAGCTTCAGGATTCTGCAGGAACCACCGATGCACTACCCGGTGCCCAAGAAATTTGTCGTTTCATTTATTCTTTTCTTTGTTTGACAAAGTGGCGCCCGAGCACGTTTTCTTATTAATATTTCATGTTAATTAAATTAATTTAAAACAAACTATTAATAATTTCAAAACCCAAGTAATAGTTTTGTTAAAATAACTACAAGAATATTGCCTTTAATAATAATTAAGGCATCATTTTCAAATAATATCGTTATCCTTACAAACCAGTTTTGCCTTAATGACATTAAAGGGAAATTATGAGCGATAAACTGGTAGGTTTAGTGCCCCTATATATTATGAGTAGTTCTAATGGCTCATAAATTCTAACCTAAGATGAGACAAAAGTTTATTAGAGTGTAGTGTACAGAAAAAACTTAAGAGGAAAGCGGAACATTTTGGATCACTTGATGAAAATAACATGAACAACTTAAAAAAAAAAAAAAATTAAAAATTTGAAACAGTATTTAAAACAATAACCCCGCAAACACAACCTTGCGAGGGTGTACTAAAGCCAAAGATGCCTTTAGGTTCTTTAATTAATAAGATAAGTAATTTTTTTTTGGTAGTGCATGAAAATTTCGTGGGAGATTGTGCAAAAATTACTAATGCATCTGACTTTAAAGTAGGTAAGCCAAGTACTAACTTGGATTTCCAAATCTATTTGCATCTCTGGCTTTTAACGTCTTTTATCAATGGTATAATTTTACCAAATATGTATACCTATATATTTTTTAATTATGTAGGTACCTAATGACAACTTTAAAATAAGCGTTATGTATTCTTTCACTTCTTCAATGACCATAATTAAAAGTTTTCTTGTCTTCATTGCTGCGCATTTCTGAGCAATATTGTGTTCAATATTAAACCGTGCCGTATTATAATCACCGGCGCTCTGGAAATGAGCACACTCTTCCTGAAGAAGTAACGATTTTGAACAAGGATTATCTCGAGCGTGTCACTGCTGTATCGCGAAATATTACTTCCTTTATTTCGGATGGGTTCGAAGACGCTCGCCTCCTTGATGAGGAAAGTGCAAGAGGGATTACGTAACTTTATGAAGTCACATTGCAAATGATTTAGTGCTCAATGGAGGATGATAAAGGATTAGGTATGAAACAGGCACTGTTTGACTGCCATTACAGGATGCTGTTAACAAGAGGATGTAATTAGCCAACAGTCGGACGACATTTGCTTGTGCAACATGCGTTACACGTGAGGTATATAATCAAATACATATACAATACGAGAAACCTCACCTATATAGCTCGACTATTTACAAATTTAGAGTACAGGGTGGATCAAAAAGGATGACAAATATTCAACGGAGAGCTAGCTAGGTATGGGACCTTCTATTTTTATTATAGCAAATATTTTATGAAAATACTAGCTCTTCCCGCGAATTCGTTCGCTTGGAATAGTGACTTTCGGCAGCATTTAAAATTTTTTTCTTCTATATTTTTATTTTCTGGGACGTAAGCCTTTTTGCCAACGTCATTACACAAAATCTTTCATTCCTTATTTTTACCCCCTTTAGGGTAAAATGTTTACAAACTTTAAATGTATTTATATCTGATCAAAAGCCTAAAAAATAAGTTTCAAGCCTCTAGCTTTATATCTACTTATCTATCTCTGTAGCAAATTCTCATTTAAATCATTCATTAGTTTGGGCGTGATTGCGTAATACACAGACAGACACAGTTACTTTCGCATTTATAATATTATAGATTAATATAGTTTAATTATAGTTTAAAATAGTTTATATAGCTTGGTTTTCAACTTCTTTTATTGATCCAAATAAACAAAACCTCATTAACTTTTTACACTTAATATTTTAATTTTCTGGGCCGTAAGCTTTTTCGACGACGACATTATACAAAAACTTTCATCGGCTAATTTAATCTTAAAAAATTACGGAATTTCCGCACAAACTTTCCTATTTCAACCCTTACAATCATTTTTTCTCATTAAAAAGTAGCCATTGTTCTTTCTCAGGCTCTAGACTATCTCTGTACTAAATTTCATTTAAATCGGTTAAGTAAATTTTAGGCGAGATTGTGTAGCATACAGACAGAGTTACTTTCGCATTTATAATAATCCGCGAATTCATTTTCATCGATTTTCCCATGGAAATAAGATATTTTCCCGCAGTAAAACGTAGCCTATGTGTTAATCCAGGTTGTCAGCTAACTCCATATCAAATTTTATTAAAATCGCTCCAGCCGTTTAGACGTGAAGAAGTAACAAACATACACACTCACACACTCACAAACTTTCGCATTTATAATATTAGTGTGATATTATTTGCATTTTTTAATTCAAATGCATTTTTCAGAAGAAAAATTGCCATTTCAATTAAGAAATTATTTATATACGTATGTACGTTGTTTAACATCAATTTTTCACAACACTGTAAACATGAAACAGATTGGTTAAAATAAAATTGGTTACATTCATTATTAAACTTTCCATTTAGGGAATTTACTTGTTGAAACGAGTTCATTTAATAAATGATGCATTTATGTATTATATAGGAGTTTGTTTCGAGGAACATTTTAGAGAATACCTAGTATTAAGTACTTACCTACCCATAAAATAGAACTCAGTTTTTCAATAAAATGCGTCCTCTAGGTAATGAAATAAAACTGAACCTCTGATTTTATTTTAAATTTCAAATTCAATGAAAAAAATTTCAGACCTCAACAGAAATCTATTGTTCAATAAAATTGCTATATCAGACCATTTACGTAAATTGGTCCACCATGTACTGTATATATACACACCTAATACGCATATACCTATACATTTTCGTAGAAACCTGGTATTGACTCGTGACCGACAATATATATATAGTATATATATATACACGTATGTATGTATGTACATACTGAATTATACACTGAATTTGGCGGTTCAGTTCCATACGTTCATTACGTTACCAATTAACTTTGAGGTTTGTATCCAAAGCTACCCATCACATACTTGTTTCAATCATGATAGTTTACTGTTAGTTCTGAATTTGCTGATTTATTGCCCTCTCATGGTAGAAACTGCACCTACCACATGGATAATTTAGTAACCAATAATGTATCATCAAGACTTACAGAGGATCCTTGCTATTGACCTAAATTCATGATATCAAACAAGGTGTCATAAACAAGCAACTTATTGATTTCTTCTTCAGAGTGCTCTTAATTTGTTTGACTAATTTTGAAAACACTTACTGCAAATAAAACAGCCCAAAGCGTTTTGAGATAATTAAAAAAAGTTAATTTTGTGTAAGTACACACATTGTGTTACTTTTATCACGCTTGTTACTCCATTATTTATTCATTCTAGTTAATTAACTTATTTTTTCCCGAAGTGAAGTCAATTTGGTTGTCTTCAGTAAGAAACATGCGAAGCAAGAAATGGAAAAAGCAGTGGGAACGACACGATTGGATATTTTTCTGTTTCCTTAATCGATTAAAGACACAGCACACAAACTGAAAGGAGGTAATGGAACTTCAGCAGAGTATGAGTTTTCACGGAAGTCAGCGAGCGTTAGATGTGCAAAACGTGATGTTAATCTTCCGGAAATTATGTGCACATGAAAAGTAGGTCTTGAAATTTTCATTGTTTCCGTAGAGAATTTTCAACGACGATTCATCGCAATGAGTAAACGGTATTAGCTATAAAATTGAGATAAAATGTACGAGAATTATAAAAGATCAAAAATTGAAGGTGCGGCTTTGGAATATTCGCGTTGGTCTAGAAGGAAACCAATTAAAAATAAATTAGTTTCTAAAAATAAATGAAGGAGAAATATAATGATAGAATTTAAAAGGAAACAAATCATTATTCTATGAGAATAGTAGAGAAGAAATTAGACTCTTAAGAAGTTAAAAATTCGTACCTCCTAGTTCACATTAGAAGGTTTTTCTAATGGTAACATGGTGTGCAACGTTTTTGTAAGCAAATATTTAGTTTTATTATGTAATAATCACTTGGAAGAAACTGATCTCTTACAATTGGTAACCATTTGAAGAAATAAAATAATTTATGCAGAAAAGTAATGAAGAGTTGTAAGAATCGATTACTCTCCAGATTTTTCCCTGTTTAAACTGCGTATACCTTTTTAATAAAATTTGAAAAGCTCAAATAAAACAAACTGAAAAGTCAATTAAATCATACGAAAAAGAAATGAAGGTGTGTTTAAAGATACTGTCTTAGAATCAATTAATTGATTGCTTCTTTCAAAATTAAAACGGAAAAACGATTGTACAATAGAAATTGATACTTATTATTCTATTTTATTGAAATTATTGGTTTAGAAAAATATAAAGTTTCCTTTTTTGCCACCCTTTACACAAATTATTCCTAGGGCCATTAGACGTAACAAAAAGTTAATGAAGACGCCGAGAAAACGATCACCCTCGAACGTCTGGCATAACAAAATTAAAATATTTAATCTACATTTACTTTTCTTCATCCAAATTAAATGAGATCTCCTGGACCGTGTAAAGTCACTTAAGTTAATTGCAAAGAGTTTTCTTAGACAGGACGATTTTGTTCTGAATAATTTCGAGGGTGAAAATTAAGGGTCAGAAAACTGAACAATGAACACTTTAATGATTGCGGAATATAAAGTGTATTGAAATACCGTTTTTATAATTAAAGAGAAAATACTTTAGAAGACGTGAATGTTTCCTAAAAATACGAAAACGTAAATTATCTGTGAGGTAAAAAAATCATTTAATTAATAGTTTAAGAGTTTCGTTATTAGAAAATTTTTGGTTTCAATTTTGACGGCTTCCATTTAATTAAAAATCTGGCTACATTGTCATATATTCGAAAAAATAAAATAAGTATTCCAATGCCTTGATTTTTCTACACTCCCGCCCTTTAATCTTCAAAAAACGCCCATGACGCTCCTTAACAGAAGAAAAACCTCTATAGGACCATAAAACCTTCCACTCAAATTTGTAACAATCTCAAATAGTCCATCTCCAAGCAAGAATAAATTTACAATAATTAGAGTGGTTCTTCATCAATTTGTCAACAGGCAACTTTTTAATAAATAAATAAATATGCAAAGTGTTCACAATTAACTAATGTAATGATAATTAAGGTCAGTGATAAGTACATCTACGATCGATGACAATATTTGATGTTTTTATGTTTTTAGTTGATCATTAATATTGAGAAGAAACGTGTCCATCCATTTTTACAAGCTTTTAGCAGTGGGTAGGAATAACCGTTTACTTTTAGCGTCAATTTCAATTTTACGAGTACAATCTAAAATATAAAATTTTCACTTTGAGTGAAAGAAGCGTAGCATGTAGATAATTAATTTAGTACAGCGCCACTTACTCTGCAGTTTGGAAATAATTAAACCCTTCACTCAAACTTTCGCGCGTTAATTACGGGTTATTAATTTTTTAGTTGAAGAATACATACTTATAGTCATGATGAGTGTAGGAATATTTGGATATAAGTCACGTGTAGATCAGCCTATGTTTCTATTTTAAGAAATTTAATGCTATGGAGAAACTAAATACATAATAGAAATATAAACAAATTGTATGGTCACATAATTCGTGGTCATAATTGTTCTTGAATAATTCAAAATGACAAGTGTTTTATTTGGCAGATGGCTTACTTAATTAAGGTTGCACAGTTTCAAAATAAAAGAAAATAACAGAAAAATACTTAAAAACAAATTCAATTTGTAACCGTACTTTTTAAAAGTCCTTAGGAATTACCATTCAGTGGAATTAAGTTTTTATTTTCTTCTCCCTTAAATACGAGACCGGAAAATAAAAGCGGTTATTTTTGACTTTACATCCACAAATTCAGTTATTTTCCTGATAATTATCCTTTAAAAAACTGTTTGTTTAGTGAAAGTAACTGAAGCATTCACTTATCTACAATTAGTATCTACATTCTGATACATTAAAATGTCATCATTTTGTCCTTTCTAACACTATATTTAATGTCTCCAGATTCTTAGTATAAAATATAGATGCGACTTGCGTCCTCAAAATAAAATAAAATTCATAGTGGACGGTTTGTAGATATGGTTCATCTATCATCTGAAATAAAGTACTTTTCTTGAATAATGAGGTGTGTGAGGAGTTATCGCGGTGCTGCCGGTGGCATGCAATAATAACACGGTCTGTCAACGAGGACGTCAGGGAAATGAATTCAGGCGATGACTCTCATGAACATTTAATATTAAGACGAGAAATTGCAGAACGTTTACCCCAGAGCAGCCATGAAAATTGCATTGCCCCACATTATGAGTGCATCCGAATATAATAACGAGCTCAAAAAGAAAAGAAAATACTGCCCCGGGGGAAACAAGGAAAATATTAATGAAACATTACAATTACATCTAGTTCTTCCTCTTAGTCTGCTGACAAATTGATACACAAGTAAAATTTAATTTAATTTTTATTACATGGGTAATCAAGCACCTGACGTTTTACTGCTGGTGTGCAGCTTATTCCTAAACATACAACCCCTTAAATTATACTTGATTATTAATTTGTCATTAAAATTGCTTCTAAATTTCAAGCCATTGCTTGAGAAAACTGCTACCAATTTTATAAGTTGGAGCAATTAGTTTTAATAATCTTGTTGTTAGACGGTTCCTTATTTGCATTACATAAGTCCCGTATAAAGTACCTACAGCAGAAAACTGTATAAATTAAACTCTTTTGTTCCAGCTCGTTTGTCCTTAATACGAGCGCAAGGATGTAACTATACATATGGATAATTCTCATCTGCACAAGATGCTGCTCGGAATAGCTAATATCGTAAAAGCTACTTCTGCAGAGTATTATGCCAACGCAACCAACGGAGGGACCTGACAGCATTTCAAACATATTTTAAGTCTGACCTAGTTTCCTTCCCCGCCAAAATTTCAAATTTAAGATTTCGTCAATTAATGACGGCAGTATTCAGACGCTTCCATAACCGAAGAGAACCTAACTTGGTAATTATAATTATAATTATAACAGCACTTGCTTCCACTACACTGGAACGTACAGTTTGAAATAAAAAGGAAACAATGTGCAAACTACATGAAAACACAAAAAAAATATATGCTTAAAGAAATTTCAAGTCAGTAACAAAAATAATAATCTAATTCTAATTTGTGACCATGTATTTAAAAATTACTAGAAAAATTTTACATTTCTGCTTTAAAACGTTATTCCTTGAAGTTCGTAGCCTGAAAGACGCCTTCCAGAAAGTCCTGTTCTCCGTTTCATTGCAATTAATTATATTGTTAACTTACTTCTATACTTACTTGTCAGAAGGCATGTAATTTGCACGACTCTCACCAATGCATGCACCTACTTAGAGCTTTGCTTTACGAGTGCATACATAACGCTCGCAGCACGCTATTTGTTGTCAATTTGTCATAAAAGGGACGTGGCAACGGGTAATTCATTTGAAACAAGTACGTTGCACCATATACCACAGCTACTCAGCTATCTACCACGTTCGTATGTACAACTGGATCTGACTGTAATGAGGACCTTAAGGAGAATGGAAAACTAAAGATAATGTAACGACAGAAACATAAATTCCATGTACATACTGTATCTATGTTCGTAAATGAAGTCCATTGTGAGAATTCTGCTACTGAATTATTAATTCGAATGGGGACTTTTGGTTCGTTTGAATAACAGAGAAAACTTCATTAAGTCTCAGCATATTATTGCATAGTATAGTTTGTCTGCCAACTCTATCCATTTGTCCAAGTGCCACGTTCATACTTAGAAATATGGAGAATAGGCAAATTTGTTAGCTTAACTCTGCCAGTTCCTTGGTTGAAAACTGAACATAATTACAGGTTACCTGAATAAAAATAAAAACAGAACTCTGCCTATTCAATTAATTTCAAGAAAATATTACAAATGAAGAAGACTTCTTTAAGGTCGACTCATGTAAAGTATTTAGTTTACCTTCTACCAGTATATTAGTAAGTAGAAGTTGAATGATACGACCACAAAGGGATTATATATTACTAGTTATGCCCGCGACTTCGTCCACGTGGAATAGTGTCTTTCGGCAGCATTTAAAATTTTTCTGTTCTATATTCTTCTTTTCTGGGCCGTAAGCCTTTTTGCCGACGTCATTACACAAAAACTTTCATTCCTTATTTTTGCCCCCTTTAGGGTAAAATTTTTACAAACTTTAAATGTCGTATTTATGTCTAATCAAAAGCCCAAAAATTAAGTTTCAAGCCTCTAGCTTTATATCTGCTTATCTATCTCTGTACCAAATTCTCATTTAAATCGGTTCAGTAGTTTGGGCGTGATTGCGTAATACACAGACAGACAGAGTTACTTTCGCATTTATAATATTATAGATTAATATAGTTTAATTATAGTTTAAAATAGTTTATATAGCTTAGTATTCAACTATTTTATTGATCCAAATAAACGAAACCTCTATAACTTTTTACACTTAATATTTTAATTTTCTGGGCCGTAAGCTTTTTCGACGACGTCATTACACAAAAACTTTCCTCGGCTAATTGTATCCCCTTTAGGGTAAAATTTTTACAAACATTGAATGTCGTATTTATTTATATCTAATCAAAAGCCTAAAAAATAAGTTTAAGCTTCTAGCTTTAAAAATTACGGAATTTCCGCACAAACTTTCCTATTTCAACCAATTACAACCCTTTCTTAGCATTAAAAAGTAGCCTATGCCCTTTCTCAGGCTCTAGACTATCTCTGTACCAAATTTTATTTAAATCGGTTCAGTAAATTCGAGGCGAGATTGTGTAGCATATAGATAGAGTTATTTTCGCATTTATAATATTTCGCGAATTCATTTTCACCGATTTTTCCATAGGAATAAGATATTTTCCCGCAGTAAAACGTAGCCTATGTGTTAATCCAGGGTGTCAGCTAACTCCATATCAAATTTCATTAAAATCGCTTCAGCCGTTTAGACGTGAAGAAGCAACAAACATACACACATTCACAAACTTTCACCTTTATAATATTAGTGTGATATATCTTTAAAATTAATTTTAATTTAACGTAAATTCTCCATTTAAAAAAGTGTCGTGTTTTGCAAAATTTCTGCGAGAGACTGTAGACAATTTTCCTAGAGTAAAAATAACTCATTTGCACGAGACTTTTGTGAAAAAGAAAGAAAAATCGAAATGATGGTCCATAAAAGACAGTTAAGTAACTAGAGCTTTTGATTGTAGTATTAAGACTTATTAAGGGAAAGAATTAGGGAAGTTGACTCAGAATTTCGTAGCAAACACGATCTTAATCAGGATTTTTTTCACTATTAAGCTAACGACGTTTTTGTCTTCTTTAGTGACTGAACCGACACACGTATATCTGACGGCCTTTTTTTATTAAATAAATAGTTCCCTGGTGAGTTAAATTTGTCCCACTTTATCTCACTTCAAACAGCACGATCTCGATATTATATTACCTCTGTTCACCTTGGAGTTATTTACGTCAAGGGTGACCGCTAGGGCTGGTTCCTCGTGGGGAAAAGAAAGAGATATTGTAAACGTCCTTGTTCTTTATTCTGAAGGATGACCGCCAAATGTGAAAATCCTGCGTGCATTTGTCTTCGTATGATGTGTCATCTTTTCCCGGCAAAAACTTCATAACGCTTTAATAGTGCGCCAACATATAAATTGAGCCTGCAGCTACTTGCGGTAATAATTTATCGGAGTGTGTAATCCCGTGCTGGAAAAATCGCCGAAATCCACCTTGATGTATGAGTCTCGCGGAAATGTTTCCGTGACCAGGTGCCGTATGAACCTGCGCTACACATATTTTGCAACGAATAATGGCCAGTGAAACTACCCTTGCAAAAAAATATCTACAACAGTTTCGTAGGTCTCATGAATAAAAGAAAATTGCCCTTTACAAGCCTGAAGCATATTGGTCGCAGGGTACTATGTTCAGGTTAATATAATTTATATTTTATTAATTTATGCACAGTAGGTACCTTAGGTGTTACATATTCTAGTATGTTAAATAATGTTAAATATTGCAATACAAAAGGAACTGTGGTAAATAGTTAAAAATAAAAAAGATCGTATTTAAATATTGTGAGCAATTGTAATGCAAAACTCCAGCAGAAGGGAGGAAGGATAAATGGGTTGGAAAACGTCAGTCATCAGTTAAAAATTTTAAATGAGTACAAGTGGAATTTTTGCCATTTAAAATTTTAACTTCTGTGGTATAAGGTTTTTTATTATCTGCAAGAAACTAAGGGCTAAGGAAATGCAAATGAAAGTGATCAACGCATACTTTAAGTAACCAAAAAGTATGTGAAGGGGAAGGAATGCATAAAATATATTTTTTAATATCTTGTGTAGTCAAAAAATTTAAAAGAGGACAAAATACGAATACGAAATAGGTGAATACTTTTAGGATCATAATGGTTATTTTACTTTTTTATTTTTGCATGATGAACTTATTAACATAAATATCTTTTATATAATTATCTCTAAAAGCCAAACATTCAATGAATTGTATGACTTTCAATTATCTGTATGGGTTATAAGTGTAAGTGCCTCAAAATCGATATCTATGTTAGCATCTAATTACACAAATCTGGCGGATACGATACAAAAATGTATCGAGAAAATGTTGGTGGTGTTCAGTCATCTCATAGTAGGGCTGCCCCAATTTCGGTTCTGCCAGCACATCAACTAAGTGAAGTCTTCACTGGTCGTGTAATCTTTAAGCCAATGCCCCCGGCATATTTGCTGTCGCTTGGATTTACACTTTGATTGCGACTTGGCTAATTTCCAGGCCCGAAGAATACACGCAAAGACTAAGAATTTGTAGTTTAGAAGATGAATATCGGAAAATGTGCAATTCAGATTTTCCAGACAGGTTTGAAATAGGTACATAAATATTCTATTACTACCATGTAAACCGGTCACTAACATCTACGCGAGTACCTATGTAGTTATTAAATTCAAAATATGAAACAAATTTTGCTTTGACTAAATTCAGCAATAATATTGCTTTTTTTGTTATAATTTTTCTTACTCTTCTAATTCGTTATATGTTACGAAAATATCAACTTAGTATTGGTTTTAGAAGGTCTTTAAATGGTAGTGCAATTTTTGTATTACAGTAGTTTCAGATATCTTTATACCCATTGCACTTTGTGGTGGTTATAATTTCGATTGCTGCCAAGAACGTGTACTGTACATACCTACAAGGAATTCAAGTTCCAGAAGCGGCAAAATGCAATTTTCCACGACGACGTATTTCTCTACTTAGTTGTCGAACACACAAACGACATCGGCAGTGTAAATATTGGGAATCGATATACCTAGTCAGTCCGAAATTCGTTGACGTTATTGGGCAAACTGATGCAACTGATGTTTATTTTTATTGATGCCCCTAATTCCGAAATCAACAAACTTTTATTTACACAACACCAGTCAATAAACCTGTTAGGTAAAATGACTGAATGACTACCCATTCAACGGAAGTATTTTTAGATTTTGTCGCAACATGAAAAATTTTGTTCTTATTGAGGTAGATGATATTGTAACGAATTTTCTAGTCAAAGATTATTTATTTAAACAATTATTTATTTAACACTATTTATATAACACTTAAAAACTAACCTAAAACTACTATTTATATTAGAACAATTCACTTATTTATATAACATCTATTATTTATCGTTTTCGTTCGCGCAGGGATGCTTTCTCACAACTACTGTCCTCTGACCCAAAGACGATCACTTTATATACACCTTTCGAACTTTCTGGATGGTTCGAAAAGGAAATCCTGATTGTTCCCGAATGATGAATAATAATTAGAATGTCGTCGATGATTCCAGAATCGATCTTGTTACTTGTCGCTGTAGCTTTTAAGTTTACGTTGATAAAGGGAAGTCGTACGCTGTGGCTGTGTCGTAAACATGTTAGCGATAAAAAGTACATGCATACAAATTGTTATCGCACACACGTACGGTGTCACTGGTCGCTACAATATGTACCTACTGCTAGGTACAATATGGGTTTAGGGCAAATAAGGCATAGGTATTTTGAAGAAAATTTTCAACCTTATTCCAATTTCTTTTACGTACGTACGAATAAACTTTTGTTCTTAACGGACCCACTTCTGTATTTTGGACTTTAAACGAGCTTCAAAGAACTTACTTGAAAGTTCGTTCACTGTAATAAGCTTACATCGACTGACTATTTTATGAGCTCCCAATGAACTGCTTCTGTAAACTATTTAATACGTAAGTTAGGAAAGCTAATGGCATTTTTTCTACATAGTGATAAAATTAAATTACTCTAAAGTACCTATATTGGTAAGATCTACATAATTTGGGAATAGTTACTTTGAATTTGTTGGTAGTTGTTTAAAAATGTTATTGTTAAAGGAATAGATTGAAAATGGAATTTAAATTACTTCCACTTGTGGAATAATAAATGGCAGAACATTTGGTAGATATTCAATTGGATTAAATTTGACATCGAATATATTTTTTATTTCTTATTCCTCCTTCGTTTTATCATTGTACAGCCATCGCCATGCCATTCCGATATGAAAGCTTTTAGTCGTTTTTATTTTTATTTTATTATTTGATAGTGCGTGAAATGTTTCTTTAAGATCCATTCCATCTGAAAAGTATGACATTAAAAAGCGGTTCGTCCGTAATAAATCTGTAAGTGCTTCTTTCAACATTCATCATTGTTTTTACGCTCCGTTACTAACAAAAATAAGGACGAAAACCACCGTATGCTGCTCAAGTGCTAATAATATATCACTTTGTAGCTTTATGTTTTTTTTGCGGACCATTACGTTTCTGTCGTGTGAAATGAGTAGGTGGTGGTAAAGGAATATTGTGCGGTAACAATCTCGAGCAAAATACATTAGACTGGAACAAAATTGAAGGCTAATATGCCAGAATTCATGGTTTACGTTAATAGATCTTAAAATTGTAAGTGACTATGTAGGAAGAAAAATGCTTCATGTTATGTGCACTGATATCCCTCTAGATCTCTCGTAATTTTTGTATTACCTGTATTATTCTTTTTCTGTATCTGCATTATTAAGTTTGTAGAAACCGTCAGGTTTTCTAAAGTGTAGGATTTATATTCGTGTTCTTACAAATTCATATAAGAACGTTTTTGGGTGCAAAGAAAAGATTTCTTTGAGCGTATGGCCAATTTTTCGTCTGGGTTTTTGATTTCCTTCACCATGTATATTTTTGAATACATAGTAGCTTTTATATCCCTATAAGAGTGGAATCTTCCTAATTGATTGGGTGATCGTTTTCATTAAATGTTGCGAATTTTTGTAGGGTTGTTGTTGTATTTTGGATACGGAGATCGTCTGGATCACTGATTTTCCTACATTTTGTTTTTCTTTCCATTTTTGTGGTAGGAATTTTTTAGGTGCTAAACTATTAACACGATTATCACAATCAGATTATACATTTACATATAGATTGCCATATTAAACGTGAAGATACAATTAGCAACTGTTTAGTCTAGAGCAATAGTTTGGAAATTATGGCAAATTAGTTCCTTTGTCGTTAACATTTCCAACTTTATGAGAACATGGTTATTCCGAATCCCAATGTAGATATTTGCAATTGAGTTACCGTTATTCAAAACATAAACTGCTCTTTAAATTATCTGGATGGAAAGTGCGAATTTGTGTATCGACTTAAAACTATTCGCTAAACCTATGTATATGCTATTTATGTAGGCACTTATCCTGGCTATTTATTCCAACAGTTTATTCGTGTATATGTTCGTTGGGTCAAATTGGGAAACTTTCTCGTTGTACTAAAATGTGTTTCTGTACATGTTGTCGTCATTTACGGGAAATTCGGTCTATAAAGTTACCGCGAGTATATAAAATGTATTAAATGGACTAATAGAGTTGGAAGTTATTGTTTAGATTAATGTATTCATCGTGGTATGTTCGAGAAAATAGAAATATTCAAATCAGTTTGAAATTGGAATTCCTCCTCTGATATTATGTGAATCTTAAAACAAATAAATATAAAATTATTTAAGTCTAAAATTCTTTAAATAAACATTTTAATAAAAGTTTTTGTGAGCTTTTGAAGATTTAGAAGTACATATAAATACATCAGTCAATTATTGTTTATTAAGATTTTTCTATTCACTTTTATATATCAATAACAATTTTTTAGGTATCCTTGTTAGTACCATTCAGAACTTCTGACATTTACAAAAATTGTTAACCTTCTGTTTAACGAACTTTTTAGAGGAATTATCTGCACCCATTTAGTGAAATTTATGATGACACGTAATGGTACACATGTTTTTATTGTGATTAAAATACATTTGTAAGTAAAAGCTTCTTTTATATTTAACCTATTACTTAATCAGGTTGCACATCTATACTAGTTACTTCACGCCTGAGTTTTTAATTTAATTGAAGGTGCGGCTTAATTCATGACAATGTTTATAAAAATATTATTCTACTTCAAGCTCTGATCGAAACTTTATTACAACGTATCGTCTATATGAAAGTTGGAAGCTTCAACTCAGTTTCAATTACAGTCCTTCGACGAAAATAGAAAACACAATTTATATTTGATATTGTTGAGCCTTATGAGGTTTCTCTTTCAGCACTTGGCCTTATTTATATGTTAGGTAATATGAGTTAAATTCTCATTATCTTTTATCATTTGAGTTAAATTCAATAGAATGTTTCGTTTTGTGATGAGCACAAATAATTGGTCTCGGTTTTCTCATAAAAACATGACCTATATCAATTTTAACTGTTATTCTACGATATTAAGACAAATAATGAGTTCACATTTGCAGAAAAGTACCAAATTAGTAAGTAAATGAGGTAAGTATTCATCGATGAACGTAGCTGTCTAATTAATTAAGAAAAATAAAAAAAAAAATTGTGTTTTAATTCAGTTCGACAGAAATCCTGATATAAATGAAAATTCTCGTGGAGAAAGAAATTAAAATACATACAAATGTGAGTTGAGTGAAGCTGTTTTTTAATTCTTTAAAGTATTTAAGACTAACGAAGACAGGTGTAGTTGCAGCTAATTATCCTCTAACCTCCTTACTTCATCTGATTTGCCTTTTCAAACTTCTATCCTCAGCATTTAAATTATTTGGCTTTCATAAGCAATTCAAGAAAAATTTTTATTTAATACCGGTTTTGTTCAGCGTTCTGTTATATTACAATGCAATGGATGCAATTTAGAGCAAAATAACTACAAGAACTCCCTGAAAGCATTTACAAGTTTTTATTTCTCTCTATGAACACAAGTACCTACTTGTGTTCTGACGTGCACGATAATTTTATTGTAGTGTATGTACATTGTTCTTGTTAGTGCAATACGAGAGTGTGTTTCCGGCTTCCTTTCGATTGCGAATGCGAAAAAACTAAGCCACTCGTTAGATGATAGAGAACATCCCTTCAATCGGATTAGGCTTCAACAACGGCGTTCAGCTTTACAGTATTCAGTTCCCTTCGTAATAAAACGTCGACTGGGTTGTTACTTGATCGAATTACAACTTCGACTTCCACTAATAATCTTTCTCTTTCTTTTTGAAATTTTTTGTAGTTATCACGTCTTTCATATCTTTAAACATAAGCTGCTTAACAGAGAAAAAATACGAGCTAAAATCTCGACCAGGATCTTCGAAACTCGTATATTCAATAAGTGCATATATATCTGCGAGATTTACCAACAGAAACGAAATGGAATATTACAGCTGAAAATTTTTCCGCATTTAATTTAAAATATGACAGGATAATCCCTTAAGGGCGCCTAACTGCAAGCAATAAATATGAAAAACTTACGTAACTATTTAGGGCACATGAACCGCTCGTATTGACTATTAAAGAAGTTTCTGGATCCATTGAATGTTAGTAAAAGTTTTAATAGAACGATGTTGGTAATTTAAACTGCAGTTTGTCTTAAAAACTTACTTTAAATGGATGTTCAATTTCTTTTCAACTCATATTCTCGTCTACAAATAAGGATCTTGTTAGCCATCCCCATACTGATGGGTGAAGAACATTTTACTTTCTTGAAACAGACTTTGTATAATGTCCCTGATAATATGATACTCAATCACCGTTAGTTACTTCTTTATTATATCTATTATAATTGAAAGGGGTTCAGATATTAGTTTAGAATTCATTTATTTAGCACAGCTGCATACATTACTGATAGGATTCTTTCTAAAATGTGAAACTGATGGTCTGGACAAAATTTCAGAAGAAAGTAGAAGTACCTACTGGATACTTTTTTTGCTCAAGTTAATTTTAATAAACAAAAATTATTTTTCGTGTCTTTTTTCTACTTCCTAAACAAACGCTAGCAATATAAATCTAAATAAAACAATGAAAAAAAATTCAAACAAAATATTTTATAAATTTCCGTTAGGTACCTACTGTTTGTTCGTACCTATCTTTAAAATTTCTTATTAAATGTAGAATAAGCATATATAAATGCGGATGTGATAATAAATCCTTTTTTTTAAGGAAGCGTGTTCTTTGCTAGTTGGGCTATTTTGCTATTCCTTAAACAGCAAAAGATTGGAGACGTGATTCTTAGCGAGACACCTTATTGAGAGGCGATTCCACTTTCGCGAAATCGATTCTGTTATTGCTATTCTCCGTTGTCAACTACAAGTTAAAGAGCAAAAAAAGATCCACTTTCATGATAATGCGATTCATGTTGCAGAAAATAAACCATTAAAGGTCGCGATTGTCTTGTGTCGAATGCCATACGAACAATTTAATGGTACAAATCAATATTGTTGCGTTTTTTACTTATGTACATCGAGTGTAATTTTTCTAATTTGCTACGATTATTTACCTTTAAAAATTAAATTATACGATGGAAAGTTGATGTTAAAGGAAGATTTCAAGAATGGTGAGGTATTTCCGTAACGATGTCAAATATCAGAAACGTTTTACAGTATATGCCCACAGGATGTTATCCTTTACTTACTGGATATGCTTTCGCGTGTAGTATAGTTCAAGAGGGATTTCTGTTTCTGAAAAATCACCAGACACCTGGTTCAACTGAATATCAGTTTTCCCCTTTGAATAAATCATTTTCAATAAAATATATATTCCCTTGCGGTTTGCCGTTGGCAAATACTTGCGTATAGTATGTATATATTTGAGTTTCGGGACCAATCCGATTTGCAAAAATATATATAGCAAACAAAACTTCAACCCTAAACGAGGTGGCCGAAACCCATGAGGACAGAACAACTCAAGGCAAACCTCTGCTTAAAAGTTTTTGTTGTCGCAAAGGACTCTATTAATTATGTATAAATGTGCGAGGAACTTTTGGCAAGTCTTTAACTTTCACAAAAACGGAATGTTCTCTCCAAAGTAAATGGTAAATATGTACAGACGCTTTTTAGGGCAACCATATATCGTTACATAGTTCGAATTTATCTTCAAAAAAGTCTAAAATATAGTAATATCACTAACATAAAATTAAGAAAATATTTGATATTATTATTAGCGGTAAAAGACTGATATTTGAAGAATCTAAATATTAAAATCCAAAAGAAAACTAGTTAATGATTACTTTTAATGTTAATGATTATTTTTGATGACAATTAAAATGCCCGGTAAACTCAGGTGGCAAATAAAAATTTTTTTTGTAAGAACATTTTTAATTTTATTTTGTTGAAATGAATACTTACGAAGTGAAGGGATTTATAACAAAATGTTGTATAGAATTATTATACAAATTTGAAGTTGTTGTTACTTCTATAGGGAGAGACTGTTTTTTTTTTTTAATTTAGGAACGAAATACCCACAGAAATAGTGAAAATTTGCCAATAGGTACTATAATTTCAAATGAATTACATTTTGTTAGCTTAATTGTAATTAGCTGTATTTCTTTATGAGATCATGGGACGCCTAAGAAACTTCCTATTTTCCCAAATAAAATTTGGACATGATCCATGCAATGTCCTTTATATTTATACCGTCGAATTTCGCCTGCGCTACCCATATTCGATTTTCTGAAAGGGTGAACATAAAAGTGGTTTAATTGGTACGTTTTAGACGAGCAATAGGGTAAGTTATAATTGAAATTTTCCTCTATTACGCAAAACGTTTTATTGGCCTTCCGTTCTACGAATCTATTACATCGGTCTGTTCGTTCTGTGACAGAGTCCATTATTTTATTTGCTCCGTTTGAACGATGGCCCTTGGGCAAAAGAAATCACATTCCTATTTTTGAGAGCTGGCCGTTTTTTATTGTATTATAATGTCGTCCGTACGTATATTGAAGGTATGAATTTTTATTAAAACTTCTGAACTTTATGTATATAGTAACTTTCGACCATAGCGCCGTTTATTTCATGAATATTTGAAAATCCAGGTGCTCCACTAAAGATTTTCATTTAACCAGTCGCTTATGATCTTTCAACAGAAATAAAATCTTTAATAAAAATGCAAACGGCTGGTTTCAATAAAACTACCTTTTATGTATTTTACACAAGCTGGAGTACAAATAATATGAAATTTAAACTTACATGGAATGTATGAATGAGGATCAATTTCAATTTTGGACGTAACTCTAGATGCGGTAAAACTATACGTAGAAGAATTGCAAAAAAATATATTCAATTTAAAAAACAATATGTAGGGTGACATGAGAGACTGTACTTCATCTCAGGAAAACTTTTGGCAGTTGCTGCTTTGCATACCTTCGATGCAAAGTTTCAAGAATTCTATTTCAAAATGTTCGTGGATCAACTAACAAATTCTAGGTTTACGTATTACAGAAATGGACATAATGTAAAAATATTTTTCGATATGGAAAATCCAGTTTAAATATCTACGTACTTTTGTCTATTATTTATGGGTTTGTTTCGCGCACTGATGCTTTATCACAACTACTGTCCTCTGGCCCAAAGACGATCACTTTATATACACCTTTCGAACTTTCTGGATGATTTGAAAAGGAAATCCTGATTATTCCCGAATGATGAATAATAATTAGAATGTCATCGATGGTTCCAGAATTGATCTCGTTACTTGTCGCTGGAGCTTGTAATTTTACGTTGATAAAGGGAAGTCGTACGCTGTGGCTGTGTCGTAAACATGTTAGCGATAAGAAGTACATGCATACAAATTGATATCGCACACACGTACAGTGTCACTGGTCGTTACAATATGATGAAACGTTTTTAATAAATGTAACAAATAAAACCAAAGTTTAAGACGTTTTCACAATCATTTATTGAGCTCGACAATATCGTTTCGACCCACAAGCAGTAATTTTCAAGAGTAGACAGGTACTAATATTAAAAGTGCAAATACATATATAAAATAAATGGTGGGGAAGTTCAAATTTACAAATTGGTGTTATGTGTGACCAATTCTATTTGGTCATTTGTCATATATTTTTTTTTTTAATTACAGCATCCTTTATTTCTAGGGATTTCAGAAGGTTTAGTTTTTTATTTTTTGAAGCAGAGTGTAATAATTTGGCTTTATGTAATTTAGGGTTGTTCAGTACCTATACAATAGATTTCATTTTTTTATAGAATACAAATGTTCTTTAACCATAAAATGACGATAAACATAATTTGGTAAGGTAGAAAGTTTCTGGAGAGAAAGATTACTGACAGGATCAAAAGGATCCTAAAATACGGATAATTATTAACAAATAAATAAGTTCAGACTCTTTTCCCTGCTATTACTGGCTATTATTACAGCCTAAATTCACACATACAGTAATAATTCTTAATAATACAATCATGATCAGTATGAGACAACAGATGTTAGTAACGTTCACTTGTGCTTCATTGCTGAAATGTATCAGAATCGCATCTGTGAACAAGTTTATCCACACAATATTCTGATCAGTGAATAGTAATTCATTCCGATAGTAGCATATGTCTAGTTGTATTATGAATACCGTAGATATGTATTGGTGCATTAGTATACAACATCAACAATGGAATAACGCAATGCGGAAAGGGCAGCAAATAGACACATTTTCAAGTAGTGAAACCAAAGCTTTACAACGGTTTATAATTTATTCAAAAAGTTCCTCCTTTGTTCTCGACATAGACCTTCATGCCTTCTAACCATTTCGTTTATTTTTGCATTTATAATACAAATGTACACACAAACCGTATAGCAGTATTGTTGTAAATAGCAAAGGTTTATGTAATACTAAATATTTAAAAAAAATTGTTCCTAATTAAACTGGTTTTAACATAGTTTTTGTTTGTAAAATGCTGATGAGTATTCTATTAATTTTTATGGACATCTGTTTAATGTTATTCAAATACAAGGCCGAATTAAATCACTGCGCGTAATGATGCTTGTAAAGTAATAATTTTTTAATAAGTGCTTTAAAGCACGATAAAAATAGGCAATTAATAAAAAATTGATGAATAACTAAACAATTTTACATTTTCCCTGAAAATTATTTCATATTCTTTTTTCCCAGTTATTAAATAAACACGAAAACAATTTCTATACTAAATTTTTGTTAAACAATAATAGTGTTTATAATTCAATTTAATCTATAATTCATTAGGTCTGATATCACAAATAAAATTTTCCATCAGGTTCTTAATTAGAAAGTAACTAGCAAATAAAAATTCAATGATTATACGCCAGTTAAAAAACAAATTTTAAAACAAACAAACTGCTCTTCGATGTTTTCATTTAAATTGTTAATTGGTCCATAATTATGTTTCTCATATACATATTGGTCTAAATGTTTTAACTGCCAGCTACTTTTATGTAATTACAATGCATCTTCAAAGTTCACCTTCTAAATTATTTATATATTACCCTCCAAAATAAGGCATGAATTAATAATAGTTTATTAATTTGTGGAAGTCTCGAAAATAATTTGCCTTTTACTAAAAAACTTGTACTTGGCAAATTTTGTTTTGTACCAAAAAGACAGTTTTGAGAAATGTGTAGTCTAAAAGAAATACAAATGTTTACTTAGAATTAAGTGGTGAAAGTTTTTATTTCGACTGCATCGAAATGGAATTGTACAACTATTTGCTTCGAAGTCATTATTTAGTGTCTAGTTTCTGAGCAATGGTATAAACACATTTTGCATAGATAACAAACGACTTTTGAGGTTTGTATAGGTCAGATAGTTCAAACTACAGTAATATGTACGACTTTGTTAGTTTTGAAGAGCAATAAATTCTCTGTAAAAAAGCTTTTAGGCGTCTTGATAGTGAGGAATGTAACTGAGCGGGTAATACTCTATATAAAGAAACTTGGAGGGCTAAAATTTTGAAAGACTTTTTCAGCGCTCATACTGAACGAAGAGAAGAACAAAAAATTTCATCATTTGATAAAATTTGATAACATTTGATGATGTTATGGAATTAACTACCATTAAATGATTATCCTTATACTTACTCCATTAATATTAGATTGAAGAGAGTAGGTCTATTATTAAAATAAATAACATGTTTTTACAGCCTTACTAAAATAAATGTCTACCGTTTTATTTAACTGAACTATCTGTTTTTCGTAGACGTAGAGATGAAAATGTGGAAATGAATAAGTAGCTAAAATGTCGGTTTTTGTGAACTTGTGAACGTTGAATCAGCAACAAACAAAACACTTTTGTGTGTTGATTAATTTCCTCTCGTTTTTTTATTAAATGGTTTTCATGAGATGATGGAATAGCAAATAACAAGTATCTGCGTAAATCCTAACACATTTTTGTGCAACATGCGAACTTGACTGATGAACAGCTTCCATTAAATGTTATTTATTGTCAAAATTTCATTTCTCATTTTCTTTTCCCAGCCAATTTTTCAATTGGCTTCGTTATTTCGTTCCACGAATATACTCATACACACACATTGCTAGTTATATGTGAATATCTGCGAGCTGTATAAATTTACGGTTTTCTCCGAACGGAAAAGCTGGATAAAAACATTTTAAAAAATTACTACCGCATGATGAACGCAACTGGATGATGATAATAATACTAAATAATAATGTATTGAATCAAAGAGCATCTCGCATGCGAGTACCGCTTCGCGTTTCCCTTTTCCGTTTTTGTTTCCTTTTTTTTTACTAGAAATTGTTGTCTTTATTATATTGCAGGATTTATCCTGAATAATAACTGAAATGCAACCGTTGGTTGTTAGGAATTAAAGAGCACAATAAAAAATAACAACAATAATGTTCATTAGAAAAAGTAAAGGGTTATTTTCATATAAACACAAAAACGTTATACAGGGTTCGTAACGTTGATTTTCCGGCTTGTTGGCCGTTGTCTCGAGGTTGACATCTTCAGGGGTTCTTTTCTGATTTGTGATTCAGCTCAGAATCACAAATCAGAACAGGAATTGAGCAAAAAGGAGTTGTTGTTCTGTTCGGAGTTCTGAAATACTCTTAGTGGAAATAAATACTTAAATTTAAAAGCGACAATTAGTTGAATAACAAATAAATTTGTTTAAATAATTCACAAGTGGTAGCACTTCACAATCTCAGTTGCACAGAGTTTATTAAATTATTTTATGGAAATTATGCGGGTGTTTTATAAATAGCTGAACTTAATTTCAGTCAAAAACGTAGTTTTAATTTTTTTAAAACACCTTTTTTAAATTTTTAGTAACTGTTTTTTGTATATTATTATTTATTTTTAAACGTAATATCAAAATTCTAATTAAACCAGTGATGAAAATCAAATTATCTATTACCAGTGCTTCTACTTGATAAAAAAAAAACATTCTGGGAAAAGAACGCATTCAAGTTTACGCGTGGAGAAGAAACAAAACACTTCAAAGTGAATATAGTTTAAAAAAAAATTGCGACCGGGTGTGCCGAGTAGAGTTAATACTGTAGTAGACGGACATTGCCTAATAAAAGAAGTTAAAATTAGTAAGTTGACATCCAGATGACTATAAAGCATAAAGTTTGCGAATTATTAACCTACGCTTCATCAAATATTCTTTTGATTTCTCACTTGAAAGAGTACACAAATATATACTCTTTGAATACAAAGAGATCAAAAGGTTGTTAATATCCTTCGTTGTACGCAACTATAATTGTGCTAATTACGACCCAGTAAGCGAAACTCACTTTATTGAGAAAAAATATGATTAATCACCTACAGATATTGCAACAAATATTTACTTCATTTCTTAGATTAATCACACTAAATTGAGACGAACTAACACAATGTGGGCAGATGTGTTCAAGAAAACAAGCTTACAGTGGACGTCAGAAGTCTTAAGTCAGGGTGTGTTTTCGTATTGTAATCGCGTATTGTTGATTAAATTCCAATGGTGAACTTCAGAAACTTTAGAAATAGCGTTGAAGAACCTACACGGACAACATGAAGTTCCTGAAGATGTCCCTTGCGAAAGGAGACGGAACGTCGAACACTTTTGACGCCCCATTATTCACCTTGGGGATTTCATCAACAATACGCATCGGAAGGGGATATAATAATATACAATACAGGTGGGAGAAATAGATGTCACAAATAGAATGAATAAACGCTTGGGATGTTAAAAATTAATGAGGTGCAAATGGAAGACAGTGATCACCTATGGGAAATGGTGAGAATAAGATGCAGGGACATAACGAGGGGGAAAATAGAGGAATCCATATATACGCTTGGGCTGAAGGAATTTTTGTAAAGGTTGGCAGGGGATCCGGTGGCTAGATATTTAGCAGGGAGGAGTATAAACGTGACAATTGGATTTAGAAAAGGGAACGAATGCAGAGGGTGTAAGTAAATTTTGGTATAAGGAGGAGGACAGGAGATGTTGGATAGAGAGATAGAATACCTCGGGCATGTATTGAAGAAAGATCGATGGAAGAGTGTATTGAATTGTTGAATAAAGAAGGAAATGGGCTGAGCGTACTAAAGGAAATATATTGGGAAAAAGGGAGCGTTGAATATGAAGTGACAGAGATGGGGAGTTTTAAGGGAAGGCTCAATGGATTGTAAAGCCTTAAAAGTTTTTTTTTTTCAAATATTTACGTATATTGGGGAGTTCTGGGTTTAAAGGGACGTAGGAATGACCTTATGTTTCTTTTTCTTTATGTTATTCTTGATGGATGCAATTTTCTGGACCTTGTAACTATCAGAATTGATGGTGATTTATGTACATTTTTTGCTTGTAAATAACTTTTTATTACACAATAAAACTATTTTTTTCTACTTAATAAAATCTAGTGTCGTACTTTACAATAGTAATTACCTACTTATTTAAATTATGTATTCTTGTAACTGTCTTTGACAATGATTACAAAATTTTAATAAAAATTGAATCAAAGCATTTCTACTGCAATTTAAATAAGTAATTAATGCAGAATCAATTGAAATTATTAATTAGATTTTTACAAAAAAGTAGATAAATATTTTCAAAGAAAGAATTATTTTTTCATGCACAACCAAAGCTCGTGACCTATGAGAAACTGAACTACCTCTACAAGGATTATATTTTATAGGAGTCACATTTAATACTCTCGTTGGCTATACAAAATTTTTTATTTCTTGATTTGGTCGTTTATAAAGAAAATTTTTGTTAGCCTCTTCAATAACGACAGAAATGTTCAAAAGGAAGAAGGTTTAGGAATGAATGTTTCGTATAGATTGTTTCAAATTAATGGAGCCAGGACGTAATCTGTATTTATGAACTGAGGCGCAATTTATGGGAATCCTTGGAGGCTTTCATCAAATTGTTTAATTTACGAAAGATTACAACATGAAAATAAGCCCACTAAGCTCGGTCGAAGATTATGAGAAAAACAACTACCGAATATGGACCATCATTCTTATCAACTTTATTAAGCGCTAATAAATTTGTTTTCAAATTGTTGCGTATGGAAGAAGAATTCGACAGTAAATTTTGCACAAAAATATTTCCTTTTTCTTTATTAAAACTGACATGGTAATCCATTTACGTATATACCCTTCTATGTACAAAACAATAAAAAAGAAATAATGGGGGAATATATGCATATAACAAAAGTTTGTAAACTTCATGGAAAACAAAAATTAACAATTCAATTTATATTTTTTCCGCCACTGTAACTTTTTACATGTTGATTATTTTTAATTATATTTTATGTTTCATCATTTTACATTATTATACCTTTAGTTATTTTGGTAGATATTACCTAGTCAATGTTAATAATTACCTTTTTAACGTAATTGTTGTTCAGGGTTTGTTGGATTGGATAACGTCAGTACAACAGTGTAGGCGTACATAATTTTTTTATGGACCACAATAACTCATTTCCAACAAACACCTTTCCGGTAATTTGAGTTCAAGTTGAAATTTGATACTTCCATAAGATTATAAATATTATCGTATTTTCAACTCAAATAAAATTTTCCAAATGTTTATAGTCCGGTCAAATTAGACCAAAAAATAAGAGTAAAGCTACATTAATTCCCACCAAGCTGAAAATCAGTGAGTTTGTTTAAAATATGATTAAAAATAAAATTTGAAAGTTCCCCATCATTCACCTGTATGGAAAAAATTTATTCGCGATTTTCAGCAAAAGGGTAAGTTTTATCATAAAATTACCCCAGACAAAAATTGTAGATCAAAAAAGTATCTATAAAATATGTAACTCTAAAATATCCCAAAATAAGCTATGTGACAAATAAATCCCCAAGAACTAGAAAATATTTAGTGCAAATAGAAAAAAGATTGTAGATGAAAATTTTTCCCCAAAAGAATTCCCCTGAAAAATATATCCCCAAAAAATACCCCAAAAGAAAAAAAATCCCCTATTTTTTGGGGAAAATCCCCTAATCTGGCAACCCTTAGACTAACAGTATTTCATTTATTGGGCACACTGACATAAAGCAGGTATAAGACCCTAGCCACGCATACAATTGAACAGGAGACAGATGTTGTCTCGAGGTTACACTGGCGTGTAAAATAAGGGACTGGGTTTCATTTTACCTAATATCTCTGAAACGGTGGGCTCTTAGGAAAAAAATATTGATACATATTTTATAGATAATTTTATGATCTACAATTTTTGTCTGAAGTATTTTTTTTTTACCTTTAACCTTGAATAAAATTTTTTCCATTCGGGGGAAAGATGGGGAACTTTCAAATTTAATTTTTAATCATATTTTAAACAATCTTACTGATTTTCAGTTTGGTGGGAATTTATGTAGCTTCGAATGTCTAAATTGACCGGACTATTACCAATATCCATAAATTTTCATAAATAATAAAATGTAAATTTTAAGGCATTTATTTCCAAATAAACTGCACGGAAGTGGCATTTGAAACAAGACGTTTTTATTATTAGTAACAGTTGTTGTAAAGATTCTAGTCAATTATAAACTTGAAATCATCAATTTTCGTTTTCCTTGTCACACTTTTAATTGAGTTTTCCCTAATAGAAATTATGGCTTAACGTTCAGTTCGTGTTTCGAATCAATAACTTGATAAAAATCTTTGCGAATAGAATTAGAATACATCAAATATGCTTAGTCACGTCGAAAGACAGACTATTGATAAGTTTATAGCATCCTAAAATCATCTTATGTTTCTATCAAATAATGATAAAAATAAACCGATATGTAAAATTATCGACTTGAACAGGAAAACTTTAAAAATTGAATTGAGGAAGCTTTAAGATATTGTAACTCCATATTAACGAAGAAAAACAAAAACAACAGTTACAAAAAATTATTTATTGTACCACAATGTACATTTCGCCACACCGTGGCTTCTTCAGGTGTAGAACTTCTCCACCTGAAGAAGCCACGGTGTGGCGAAATGTACATTGTGCTACAATAAATAATTTTTTGTAACTGTTGTTTTTGTTTTAGGAAAACTTTAATTTAGCAATATAACAACACACTTAGTTTTTCTCATAATTATTCCAAAAGTGATGTATTCGTATGAACGTAAAACTTTTTATAATCGCCAAATTTCTGAATTTCTCGTCCTCAAAGAATTTGATGATGTCCTTACATTCACAAAAGGATCAGTTTAATTTCATATGTGTTTTATGTTCAACATCAGACAAAAGAAACTCAAAGGAGATCACAGAATGTCATTCAAACCTTTGTATGTCTTGATGGCTGACAGACAAAGAAATTCATACATATGAAATTTTATAAACCATCAAACTTTATGTTCGCCTTCTAGCTACCATTGTATTCAGGGTTGTGATTATAATAATTAAAAAGGAAGTATATCGTAAAGTACCTATAAGTTGTACTAATTCTATTTTTATGATGAAAGTATTTTAATGAATACTTATGAATAAATTGTACCTGTCCAATTTAACAAGAATAAGAAATAAATATTACAAAAAATGAGAAGTAATTTTTGAGATAGTTCGTGTAAATAGACATAAGAAGGTTAGATTATAGGTATCAGCAAATAATTAATGGTTCTAGTAGACATTACTTGTAAAGTTTCAAAAATCCTGTTAACTGTTCACTAATTTTTTCATCTCAACCTTGGCTTCTTCAGGTGAAGATGTTCTGAATGTTTGTAAGACTTACTTGACTTTGAGACTATGATATTACCACTTGCGTTGTAACAAAAATTAGAAATGAGAAACAAAAAAAGAGATGTAGCTGTCATAATTTAAATGGAAATGAAAATTGATATTAACTTTTCGATCTGGTAAAGTTTATACTAATATTTTGGAGTTTATACGTATGTATACGTAGCTTCAATTGTGCTTCAGATATCAAAGCCGATTTGGTTTTCTTTTAAATTTGTTACCCATCAAACCGACAGATTTAGAAAAAATTGATACAGTAATATCCTAAAAGTTTTAATATATGTAAGTAAATACAAAAAAACAACCCAAAATAACACTAAAAGAAGGTATAAAAGGTTCGATATTGGTTTAAAAGTTTTGGGAAAAATATCTAAGTTAATTTCCATATTGGAAAGTTATTCGGGTGGGACGGGGCAGCAGATGGTGAATAATAAGAAGTGAAAAATGTTAATCCATTTTCAAAAGAATTTCCTACTAGGTACTTCCACAACACCTTTTTAATTGTCAGCACAAGCTTCCGGAAACTATAAATGTGGCTAGAACCCGAGGTGTGGCTACATCCGGTTCTAGTCGGATAGAACTAATGAATCAATTACTAAACTAACTTAGGTGATCTCGAATTACACGCCATTTTTTTTTTGAATTTCCGGACAATTTCTATGTAGGTACTAATAATAATTTTTTTTAAAATTTTTAAATAGTGGTCTGGCAGTTTTAGGGCACAATGTGTAGAAATGTCGCATTTTTGGCTCACCTCACCAGGTTGAAAAGATCCCTATAGCTCCGTTGTGATCATGGATAAAATTTAAGGGTTTAATGGGATTGTTACGAATGCAGATGTTTCGTTGGAGGTGCGGTGCAGAAGTTATCCGAAAAGACTGGAGTTCGTAGCGTCGAGACGCGTCGTTCGAGAGCGCCTATGCACACACAACAAAACGTCATCGACGTCGTCGTTCTATAGTCGACAACGACGGCACCCGGTCCAGATAACGGGAACGTGTTTAAAAGGTTTTTTTGTTTGTCGCCGCCATCGTTGCCGCCGCCGCCGGGAAATCAATTTCACTCCCTGGGAGCAAATACACATCATCCTTCACCATCAGGACGAAGGACAAAAAGAGGACGTGCGCGACCGTCGCGTTAGTTGAATAAAGAGTGGCAACTTTATTTACGTCTCCACAACGACGGATAACTAACCCATCCATTTCCGATAGTAAAAAAAAAATAAACTAGCAGGAAGAGTAATATACGGGAAAATGATGTGTAAAAATAATAAAATTAATGCCAGAAGCATGAGAGACTTCTGGAATTCATTTAATAAATACTTATATATACAATAAAAGAGAACGAAAATGTAACATACGGTAGGCGGAGCCTGAGCCCCCCTACACTAATCGATTGATTTTAGTAAATCTTAGAAGAATAATAGCACTAACAATAATATTATAAACTGGCTAGTCGGTACTAATTGAGAAGTTGTTAGCCTTGCATTAAGATGAAAATATAAATTGAAATTAAGTACTCACTTGTAAACAGGCGACGTACCAAGTAAACAAAATTATTAAGGGATGGGGGTCCTCAGGAGGTTTTCTTAATAAATTAGTCATTCAAGTTTAATTATCAGACGCGTGTAATTATGCTCTTATCGATACAAACTACGTTAGCGGACGGTTTTTAATTGCATTCGATAAAAGGAATTACCTCATTAAGCAAAATAATCCTATGAGAAATTTTACTCGCTTTAAACCGAAAAGTCCTGTGAAGGGACAATTATTCTGGGGCATCGGCGTATAAAGTTAAGTGTTCCAATAAAGATATTGATTAAATATTCAGAAATGAAAGTAATAATGTGAGGTAGAAGTTTACTACTACTTTTATTACATATTTTAATAAAATAATAATAAAGTGACGCATTAATTAAAAAATATTCTTTTTACACATCGCAAAAAATTCAACAGAGCTTTTTGTGCTTTGGTTGTAAAACATTATTAATAAGTAAAATAAATAAAAAAACGGTGTAACTTTCACAAATAATTCATTATCACTCCTGATATACACGATTAGACTCCAATTAGGTCATTAGGAAAGAGTATAATTTGATAATGACCTAACATAGGGCATGCATGTCAGAAGTGATAATTTTGAGAAATTTACACCAAAGGTCTAGTGATAACAGCAATTTCTAAAAGTAGGAAGTAATTGGTTAATGTTTACTGTTGTTCGATCGCGACGAAAAATGTGGAAACGAAAATCCATACTATTTTTCTGTTGTAGCATTTTGCCTCTGTAAGTACAAAGAAACTAATTTTACATTATGTCAATGTAAACATTGTTTTAAAGCGAACGGATCAAAGCGTCCGTGATTTATTTATGTTGGCTTTTGTAGTTTATGTATAAGCCTTTATGATCTTTTAATCGAATTTTGATGCCTGCAGATAATAGTATGTTACATGTCAGTTATTTCTTTAATTAAAATAAATTTTCAACGGGACGTGCATTATTTACCTTTTAATTATAGATTTAACAAACACAGAAATACTAACTAATGTATGCATATTATCGGTAATTGAATTTCAAATACTTTCAAAAGGGTCAAATTACAGACAGTAAAATATATTTATAGCTAAAATATTTAAATGAAGACCATTAATTTCGAGAATCAAAAAAAGGAAAGAGGGGTAGGTACATTAAATTTTTTGTTAAAAAGGAGGGGAAGTCATTACTGAAAATCTTATATAACAATATTCATAGCTAAAATATTTAAATGAAGACCATTAATTTCGAGAATCAAAAAAGGAAAGAGGGGTACATTAAATTTTTATATTCAAAAAATTATTATATTTATTTTTATCTTTTAATTTACAAAATTGACAACTCACATTGTAGGGTAAATTTCACTTGTCAAGGAAGGGAAGGTCTTATAATATCTTATAAAAATTCACTCAATGACAAGGACAATGAGGAATGTAATATACAGGGTGTGATAGACAACCCAGCAGTTCCAAGAATGGTTGAATAAAAAAGTTTCAATAAAAAAAGGGTTTCTATTGCCTGAAAATATCATTTTATTAGTTATATTTATACTTTTAATAATTTAAGAAAGCCAAAAACTTGTACAGTAGCAATGGTGGATTAAGGTGTCAAAAGCTTCAAAGAGCAGCCCTTCGTGATAATCAAAATTCTACATTTTAATGTTTCATTGATAAGAAAAATAACTAACTGTTAAAATAAAGATGGTTGTAGTTACTCCATTGAATGTTATCTTCATGATATTCAATTACAATTCTAATGAAACCCAAAGGTAGGTACGTATCGCGTATTTTCGATAGTAGGTACTTTGTATCTTTGTTTTACTTAATACCAAACTATTTAAATTTATACCCATGGCAAATTAAAAACTCCCTAAATGTTCAAAGCTCAATTCCATTTGCTGAATGTATTTTCTTGTTAGCACTTAACGTAATGTCAGTTAGGAGAAGGTAAACCAAAAAATTCTCAAAAGAAAAATAAAAAAATTCAAGCAGAAAATAAATTTCTCGCTATAAATATTCAATGGAAATCAATCAAGGAAAGTCTGATAATGTCAACAAAATACGTGTACGTTTTTTTCAGAATAGTGAATATGCTTTAATTAACAATGTTCGACAGTGGACTACGGATTTTTTCAGTGAAATATGTATATCTCATTGGTATTTAATTTGATAGAGGTAGCGTCCAATCGTTTACTAGACCACGTTTTTCGTTCAATTGAGCAAAATCAGTGGTCCCTATTAAATTGTACACATATACACCTACACAGCACATAGTAATCGGGTCTATATGTATGTGTCCGTTTATTACTCTCTTTTTTTTGTGAAACATCGTTTGGAAGATGTTTACTTATTCAGGAATTTAATTCGTCGCGTGGCATTTAAACAAACAATGGACGTTAAAAAAAGAACCGAAACGGTCTCTTTGTTGTACCTATAAGAAATATAAAAATAAAACGATTTACTGTGTTTGTCCCTGCTGGTTTTTTTCGATTTGTTGGTTATACCTAGTCCAACAATACCTAAATCAATCGCAGCTGCTAACTGTTAAATGTCAGGAGAACTTGTTGTTTCACGTCTCTTTTGTTTGCACAGTATTTCAAAGATGTGAAAGGAAAAAATGGTTTTACGCAAAAACTGGACGTTTTAGTATCAAACGGAACTACAAAACATTTTAGTCATAAATATTAATTGTTGGTAACGTCACAATATTTACCATTCTCGTATGAACGCATTAATATTTATAGACCTAAAGTCTGCTAATTCCACTTTTATAAAGCTAGAACATAACAATTCCTAAAACTAAACAAAACATTTATTTCCATTTCAATTCACAACAGCAATTTCAACTCATTACTGTGCAATACCAATAACTATAAATGTTTAAAATAGCTGTCTTTTTATGAAACAGAATTTCAAATCATTAGCTAAATGTGAGAACGTTGTGTTGCTTCGAGTGCATCTGTTTTGACTTTGCGTGCACCGGTTAAGCTATAATGAGTGTTTGGAATTAGGGCCTCTAATTTGCATTTTTTTAAATAAGAATAATTAAATTTAGGAACGTTCATTCGTCAATGGTTTTTAGTTTGTACTTTGGATCATGTTATTATTTAAAAATTGCACATGGAATATAATAAAGAAGAAGATGAAGCGTCGACGAACCTAAAGCAAATTACTTAAGGAAAGTAAAATAAGAAAATGAAAGGTGCATCCGTTTAACTGTTCTCTGTTTCGCAGCATCGCAACTAATTAAGCTCGCGTATCGCAGCTTTTAGTGAAACTGAACGAACACAATGGCAAACAAAAATCCAGCCGACTTTATTTTTAACCAGATGACGCAAAACGTTCAAGTTTAATTAAAAATTAAAGCATTAAAGTGGTTTTGTTTATTACCAGCCTTATCTACCGCTTGTTCTAATGGCTTTTTTTGAAATTACCTCTGTTCAGTGTCTGCTCCAGTTCTCAGTGTAATAACGAAAACTTCAGGTAGGCAGGGTGTATAAGTGAGACAGGTAATTTTTTAAAAAGTTTGAAATTTTTATAACGTACATAGATATTTCCTCCGTCTTTAACTACAGCTCCTCTTTTATACCGCACGAGAAAAATAGTTAATGAATTTTGAGGAAATCTTTTCAAGGGTGGAAATAAAGGAACAATAATCTCTACGTTTAAGTTTAAAAAACAAAATTTAGTGGAACTTTCTTTTCTAATATTACAAGGGGCAAAGCATTTATTTGTCGTGCTAATGATTAATTAATAAAAGTTTCCAAAATGACCAACATTTAAACGATAAGGTAATAAATTAATTTGATAATGTCATACGTACAGAGAATGGTCAATTGAATTATTAGTATCTATAACTAGGTACATGAGCTTAGGGCCATTTACACCTGTTAATTATTGTCCATTTGCGATCTGTCTGCTTTTACATCATAAACTGTTCTAATTGAACTAAAGACTTAACAGGACCCTCCCTTAGTTGTAAACAGTTTACTTCCTTTCCACTATAACGTAATATTTCGGTGAAAATAAGATGTTCATTGAATTAGAATATCAAAGGAGTCGTATTTATTTATATTTTAATAAACTCATATAAGAGATATTTTAAAATATCGGGAAGCCGAAATATGAGAGATCTCTCTTTTAGTTAGAAAGAGGCGGAGCTATGTCTCTGAATATCCCAAAACGTTCCCAACGTTCGTGTAATTAGGAATTAAATATCAATAGTTAAAAGTTACATAGGAAGCACGTTTGAATAGATAGATAATTTCCAATCTATTTACTAATAGATAAGAAGCGATAGCTACGTTTAAATCATAATTTCTCTCAAAACATCCTTGGAAAAAGAGTAAACGACATTAATTCTCCTAAAGGTGTAACATCTGGAACAAAGACGTTGCCTTTTCGGATATGGCTACTTGCCATATCTTGTCTACAACTTGGGTCAATATTGTTAGTTGGAGTATTTCCAAATCGTGCAGTATGTTTTAAATATATGTACCTATAATGTAATTCTTCTGGCTTCTGACCACGAAAATGAATTCAAAATACGTTTAGGACAGTTCCAACTAACGGAAATCTTCGTTAACTATTAATTAATGACCGCCGATAACACACTGTTTAGGGTTGATAATACAAATAATCTAATCTAATATATATGTATAAGACACGGTACTTTCGTCGGCATAATATCGTTGGGAACACACAGGTAGTTATTTTTAGGGAAAAGAAAATATACCTAAATAGCTTCCTGGAAATGTTAGTATATAACAGGTAAATAGTACGTTTCGCGAAGTAATTAATCTTTAAAATTATAGAGAGAAGGGAACCATGAGTTAATATTAGACATACCAATAAACTATATAGGTCTTAGGTAATGAAAAGTTTATTTTACAGTTTTAAACAATAATGACGATTTTTAGAAAATGCTTTAAGAAGTACAGTCTACGGTGTAGAGTATAAAACATATTTAAAAGGCAAACCCAAAAAAGTAAGTAACACTAGAATGAATTCAGATCAATACATGTAACACAAATATTCCCCATTAACAGTACATTATGAATAACAAAGACAAATTACAAATGCAATAGCTTCCGATTTTTACTAAAAAATCAATCAGTATTATAATCCCTTTGGATCATTTCTTACCCTATGTTCGTAAATGTTATAACTTCATTTTATATTCGATACAAATGTCCTCATAAACTTTGAGCTAGTATTTTGTTTTGGCTGTTGAATGAAAGCATTTTAGTTATCGCCCTGGACAAATTGTGGTGCAGGTACTCAATTTTACATCAATATTTCAACGGTGATACAGACTACACACGACGATTTTATATATAAATATAAATTTTCATTTTTAAAGAACTATAGATCTAGAAACGATGGAACATAAACCTTTTGATCTTATCCTATTGATATAATCAGTGCACACAATCGATCAAACCAATATCCTCTCTTTATTGGCATGTCCGAGATCAGTTTACTATTATTTATTTGTGTTAGAGGTTTGTGTTTATGTTCATACCACATACCGATACATCGACCTATGGGTAAACAATTACGATATTTCGCCGTATGAACTCTTAACTTTATACCCTAACAAAAAGCTATAAAAATCAATTTTTGCTAAAAACAAACCTAAAGCTCCTCACAATAAATGACATTCATTAATTTCACCGCGTCACGGCTTTTTGGTGAAAGCGTTATCAAGACACTTAAAAACGCTGATTTAAGGTATCGATTTAGTAATAAACAACAAAAAAAGCTCAAACGAATTCTTAAATTCTTAGCTTTCAGCTCCTGCTGCCGTAATAAAATTTTCGGTGCTGGCTTTTATTTCATCGTAACAGTTTTATAGGCATAAATAACACTTTAACACTACTTTGTGCTTTCAGAATTTATTCCTTAATAAAAGCGCTTTATTTCAGTCGCCGTGGCGATCTGATCTCTGAGCGAAAAATTTTTCATATAACCAGGGGTGTACGAGGATGTGATATTAAACAGTTCAAATGTTTACTCGTCAATTTTACGCCGAACAGATATTTTCAAAACTAAGGGATTTAGTCTTTAAAACCCTCTATTAAGTGCGTAATTTAAATAAAATGAGCAAATGCATTACTGAAATTGTGAAAGAAATTAGGTGGAAAATGGAGGAATAATCGCATTTCTACACGTGCAGAAATTGTTCACTTCCTCTGTATAGAGAAGCGCCAATGCCAACTTCTGGAGAGGAAAACCCCTATAATAAGTTTTTTATCTATTATTACGTACTCTTTTTTAAGTCAACCAGATCATGCACTTCTAACATACTTACGTTTATCTGAGATAAAGCTGAATAATTTGCAGATAATATTTCCAGTTATTTTTTTTTTCTTTTTAGTATTACTGCTACATATTAATTACCTACATACTTTAATTCATCCAAAATTTATTTACTATGTGGCATTAGCGATTATTGTAGGTTATTATCTATAACTAATGCGGGGCCTGTGTCTGCCACATAATCAAGCATTCAATATTGAAACAGTCAATAACAAAGCGGTAATTAACATTAAATGCCATCTATTAATAATGACGAGTAATGTCAACTAGAATTCAGTGTACGTACCTTATGTGTACAACATAATTTGCCTCGATCTGTATTTCTGTTAAATTCGATCAATAATAATTTAAAGAAAAAGTAACAAACATTTACAGCTTAATCTATGTACTGCTTTTCAAAAATATGAGGTATTATTTTTTTCCAGACGACTTTTTGACTATTAGTTTATCAAACAATAACAAGTTTGTCAACACCCTGTATTTTGACAATAAAGTTACATTCAAAAGTTAATTAAACCGTAATTTTTAGTTAAAATTAGATAAGGATTCACCCCCCTTCCATATTTTATTACAAGGGTAGGAAACGCCCTCATAATGATACATTTCGCAGGTTTCTTTTATATGAGAAAAGTATGTGCCATAAGAGTAAATATAAACAAAACTTTATCTTTTCGATATTTTTCCAATACATTATATTAAACCCTATGGGTAGGTATTAGGTACGTTAACAGTGTCATAACAGTTAATACCTTTTGCATTCAATGCGAGTACCTAAATTATAATATTGTACATAATAAGCTTTATCGCAACCAATATCTGAATAGAATAGCAGGAGAACGGACTCATTGATTAAAGCTTATCTTTTATAAAACACAAAAATTGATTGTATTAACTAAACCTCTACTTATTACATACCTACGCATATTAAATTTTTGGTAGGTACTTATGGAGGGATAAAGAAAAATTTGATGGTAGAGATTGGTATTTTGCTGGGCACTTGGTGAAACATATTTAAATAATCGAAGAATAAAATAAAACCACTAGGTATTGCTTCACAATCTATACTATTTCATCCTTCACGGAGAAAACAATCATGAAAATATTGCTAGAATTCTAGCAAACATGACTAAAAACTCTGTCAATTATATGGACGACCAGACGCTCAAGGAGATTTTAGGTACTAGAAATGTCTAGTCAATCTACGTTCGGTGTTGAGACTGAATTCTAGTAAAATTTACTTGATTAGAAAACATTTTTTACACTTCTTATCACTAATTTTACTAAACTATTCTCATTCTAGTATTTTTTTCTTTACGATAGGTAGAGAAAAAAAGTTTAGACCTATTAAGCTCGATTTTTCTAATACTAATTATTAGAAAGAATTAAAAATTGTTTTATACCACCAAGTACATTTTATGAGAATTCTAGTACTATTTACTAGAAAAATTTTGCTTGACTCATCAAGTAATAAAATAATAATTATTTTTCTCCGTGTTCGTTTATATTAATGATTTGATGTATTTGTTGTAAGTACATACATAAGTAGGTATTCGTATTAGTGCTGGCAATAACTAATTGGAAAATTAAAAATTGTTTCTGTACAGCCATATTTAGAAAATGTGGGAGATTTGACAATAAATACTAGTCACATAATAAACCACTGTTTGTGACATTATTCGTGGGTGTAAACTTTTTTATTTCGTATGTGTCGCGTATTTAAATGGATATGAACGAAGGGACTAATTTAGTGCAATTGAAAACTCGAATGGGAATTTACCGATTGTACAAACATTCAGTAAAAACCATTGTAACTTATGCCTGGTTTTTCGCGGTTGATAAAAACCCGTTGATTATTTTCAATAAGGATTCAGGAAAACTGAAAAGCAGTTTTGTATTTTTGTATAAGTAGGTAGGTATATAGTAAATATGCTGCAAATTATTGACCTTTTCCCAAAAGATGCTGAAAATTCAGGTGGATCTAATGATACAGATATTAAACTATAGTAATAAACAATTATTATATTTTAGTTGACTTATTAATCGATCGATTTGAAGAAACCATTTGTAGAAATGACGCATAAGTAATGTTTTAAAAAAATATTAACTACATTGGGCACCGAGGTGCGAAAATCAAACTGCATCCTCTTGCCAATAAAAAAAAAAAATGAAACTTAATTTTTTGTCCCAGTTTTTTATTTAATACTTGTTCTACACCAGGGATGGCGAACCTTTTTGATGTCCGTGCCACAAAGTCATAAAAATTCTTTTTTAAACAGGTAACGTGCCACAATAAAATTTCATTCGAAATGTTAGCGTGGTGAAACTATACGTAAGTATAATTAAACACACAAACAAAAGCAATTCATCTTTAAACTATTTTTTATTAATCAATGTTTTACAAAAAGCAATATGCTAGAAACAAAATTCACTTTAAAAAAAATTGTTTTTAATGTGATTTTTGTTGCTGTACACAAGACGATAAAGATTTAATAGCTGGCTCATATTTAGTTAATTCCAACAGTACGTATACAGAGCTCGACTCATCCGTCATTCTATTCTGATATTTATTTTTTATGAAATTTAATTCTGAAAATAGAGATTCACATGCCCACGTCGATGAAAATGTTGATTAAATTGGCTTTGCTAATATTTTTAAAGTTTTAAACAATTAAACGTGTCAGGAACTGAATTCCATGTATACCTAGTTAGAATTTCATCTTCTGCAATTTTATTTATTTTATCCAATAATCGATTACTTTCAATAATTTCTAAATCATTTCTTAAATTAACAAATTTTTGGTTCTATATGGTACTTGACTGAAATTCAACTAATTCCATTTCTAATTCATTTAAATTTAACCACTCAAGGACTTTTAAATTTAATTTTGCAAATGGTATTGTATCAGGATATAAAATAAATTTTGATTCGAGCGCTGCGACAGCAACAACATTCAAATACCTTAAGAAGGCGAAACTGGATACGCAAATTTTTTTATCTAATGCGCATCTGTATATACTTCGAAAGAATTCATGCGATATTTTAATAATAAAATGTATAATTTGACGGTTCTAGTTAACATACTAAGACAGGTATTCAGTACTACAAATTTATATCATAAACTATAAATTAAGTGTAGATTAATAATTTTTAATTCATTCCTAAAAAAAAATTTTGTTTTTGTGCGTGCCATCAAAATTTTCAAACGTGCCACTTGTGGCACGAGTGCCAATGGTTCGCCATCCCTGTTCTACACTAAACTCCAGTGTTTTGTATTTAATTTTTTACCTCTGATACAAAATATGGTGAAAGAACTCGTATTGGTGATAAAATAACATCTGCCAACAAGTTCGATGATCATATAATATATTCCTTGATATAGCCTTTAAACCTTCCATCGTTATAATGCCTTAATAAAATTGTTTACCGCTTACCCTACAACATCGAAGTTTTAAGGCAAAAAAGTTGAAAGGGGAGTGTAGAAAGTAAATTTCCAGGAACATATTTTATCTCGAAAGATTTAATAATACTCTCAGATATCAAAGCATAAGAAGTGTACACACTTTGGTAATAGTTCAGGTCGTTCTCGAAACGCTTTTACCTACAGGAAAATACCTTTCCCATAAATACAAGAGAAACTGGTTATATTAAATACTTTTGGGAAAACATAAAAGTATATTAGTATTAATAATTTATGGTTTTTATATTCACTGTCAGGACCGCGTAAAATGTTTATGAATAGATAATGAAGTAAAGGTACTTCATAAACTCATGAGCTTCAACTTCGAAATGCTCAGAGAGGTATACTAACCTCAGAGATTTGGTAGAATTAACTATTCAAATATCTTTCCTTATTTTAGAACATTTTACAACGTTTTATGGCAACCGCACCACAGCAGATTTCTTGAATTTCGAATAAGTTGATAAACTAAAGGTTTAGGCTGGTACATAGCCAGGTCATAAATAAAGTTCTGTGGTTTAGGTCTATTACCATTGTTAACTTTTAAATTTATGATATCCTCCGAATGCCCTGCATATTTTAAAGTTCATGACAACCTGAAATTATCTCTTACATAGGATTGATGTGTTCAATTTATTTTTCCTATGTTATCAAGGCGATATTTTGGCCTATATTGGAATATTCCGATTATGTAACACAAAATCAATCAATATAATTTTATTAACGTTTCTGCTTACGATATACTTACAATGTACAGTAAAAAAACATGTTGATATGTAGTTAATTTTATTCAATTTGACCGCGAAGGTTTTCTAAAAACAAGATCCGTCGACTATTTTAAACCGGCGTCGACAATATCCTGCATTTAACATTTCATCGATCGATTAGGCTAAGAAAAATGTATATCTTCCAGTTACCAGTACATTAATTTTCAAGGAACGGAAAAGTATTTCCATTGGGTTTATTTGTTAACTCGCATTATTCGTATTTCGGCTAATGCACACCTTGACATGAATTGAAGATAAATCAAACAATTCGGCAACGGGAAATTGAAAACGTACACACACTACTTATACATACTGATGATAAAGTTATTCTTAGGGGATTCTCATATATGTATATTCGCCGTTAATGTAATTAGCTTAGAATACCACAAGACCTTGTTCAACAGAGGAGCTGCTGTTTCCTGTGGTACGTCATACATACATACATACATTATCAGTATAAAAGCCTAAATATAATGCTGTAAGCACTAAAATGAAGTAAAAGAAACAGTAGTTTACTATGAATGGAGATTACCCAATTCTTTAAAAAACTCTGAAAATTGATTCAGCTATCTATAGGATTTTAGACTCTGCCTTTATTATTTCCTTTTTATTATTGATATCGTGATGGTCTTCTGATCTTTAATAGTTTTTCAAATTAAAATTTTGTGATGGTTTGATTGATATTACAATTTCTTGCATGATTTGGGATACTACTCAGCGGTGATCACGATTCTGATAAATTGTTTGTTCACACTTACTCACCTCTTATGGTATATTTTATCTACTAAAGGCCTTAAATGTGCAAACAGTAAAAACTGTCGAGACCAGAATGGATAACTTTTATCCTGCGTTTAAGTTTTCTACTAAAATTTAACTTACCCCCTAAATGACATATACTTTCACAATGTTTTGTAAGGTCCTATGGTGGACTAACTGAAGTGGGAACGGGCTTGTACAGTAAACAATTTTTGGAGAGTGGCCAAAAGAAAGTAAACGTATTATTTTTAATTTTAATTGCTAAAATCAACATTACTGAAATGCTATCGTTAAATTCAATAAACTAACCATAAATAAAATCCTTGCTTAAAAATGTGTACTTTTCTAGTTTAATTTCTTTCTTATTACGTACCAATAGCCTCATACGTTTTAAATATGAAACAATCACTTAATTGAACCTTCAAATTTCATTTTTCCCTTCTAATACTTAAACAATATCACTCAGACATAATAAAATAATGCATGGTGCAGGTGGCAGAAGTTCTAAAGTAGAAATGCACATGAAGCAGTTTTGTTTCCTGAAAATATCCATTTATCATATTTGAAGTGATGGTGGCGTTTAAATTAGCAACGTGCTCATATTGAGTGTAAAATTAAATTATCTAGCTGAGTTGACATATTCTATCGAACGTTTTGCCATACACTGGGAGCATTTGAGGCAGATAGATTAAAACAAGTCCTTTCAGGCATAAAAAGGACTCAGACACAAGTGTAATATACGAATGGCGCACCTTTTGACATCACTCATTTCTTTGTGTCAACAGAAGTTCAATTATTGAACATCACATCGTAAAGAAAATTAAAATAAAATCAGTAACAATGGAATATGGATTTTTTTTATATCAGTATTTTTTTTAATGGCATAATGAAAGAAATAGAAACAACGGATTAAAATTTTTGGTTTATCATTTTCAAATACTTGTACATTCAACATACTTTAGAAAATGCTTCTATTTGGCTGTTCCCCAGCTTTGTCAGGAAAAATTACTTTTAACAAATATTTAGAAAAAATATAGGTATTCATTCGAATTTGTTTAGTTTTTTTTTTATTTTTACAATTACCTGTAATAAGGATCTTATTAAAATTACATATAACCCCAATATAATTTGGGGCCAATTATAGACACCTATTGATAACCACAGCCATTAAAACTGAAAATAGCTATTTATACTAAAAATAAACCTACCCTAACGTGCAATTTTTTACATCCCACTTGAGTTTGAAATTCGGCACAGTAATAAATTCAACCCGCACAATGCATTTGCAAGTTCTAATGAGGGCAAAAAACTAAACACTTTTTAGAGTTTCCTAGACAAACCCTTATCATCGTTTCGACATGTCCATCCCTATCCATCTATCACGTCCTCAAAGTTTCTATGTTTCCAGGCTAGTCTGAATTAAATTTGTCGTGAGGATGCCTCTCATAGGGACCCTTTTTTTGTACAGATTTTTTTAATTTTTTGGGATATATTGTATCATACCGGAGTGGGAATAAAATTGGTCTGTTGTTCATTAATATAACGTAATTAAAAAGAAACTAGAGATTTCCTATCCGCAGGTGATTCCACAACCATAAAACACCCCCTCTATATCTAGTCCTGTGAACAGTGACACTACGAAGTAGTGTTATCAATCCTATATTTTAATGAACGTTGAATTTCGCGTCGTTTAATTTGAAATATGGTACATGCACCTACATCTACGCTACTTATGAATTACTGTTAAGATAACATTTATCAACTTTTACTAATTTTGGAATAATTAATTAAGTTAAAATCAGTAATACTCACTGTTGGTGAACTAAACCGTGTTTTTCGGTATTTTTAATTTTATAGTTTAATTTGTTTTCAAATTGTGTATTTGCTTTAACAGGTTTATGTTTAAAATTATTTAAAACAAATTTTAGAAAAGGACTAATTTTGTGGTAAAAAATTACCTCTCATTTTACAGGAAAAAATCCTACATACTAATATTTATTTATTTATTTTTTGTATTATTACCAGTTTTTAATTGGGTTCTACACGAAATTCTCTGCGCATGAATCGAATTCGCAGTTGACCGATTCAACAATATAGTAATCATCTAACGGAAATGATTTCATTTAAACGTGCGGGACTGACTGGATTAAATATTGTAATATGTTGGGTGAAATTTAATTATCGAAACTTGAATATTTCTGCCCTCTGTCACAACAAATCAGTTCACGGTCGCAAAAAATCGATGATTTGTGCCAACTTTCTAAAGAAAGACCTTCAAAATAATTGGAAAATTTCTATAACGTCAAAGGGATTTTCCGATTCCGACAACACACAATGAATGAATTTATTTGAGCCGCCTTATGTATTCAATTTACATATGCAATTTTCCAGCAATGCCTTACACGTGTCAAACTGAAGTAATAAATGATCACAAAAAATACACACATATATTATTTAATTATTCAGCAACTTCAGCAACTAAAATGTATGTGTTTTATACCCGTTACGTGTCCATATGTGTCCCGTCGAACTCTGTTTTCAGCTCTGATATAATGATTTAAGTCTCTTATACAGCTAAATGAACATTTTAGATTGGGATCTACCAGGCATGACAGATCACGTAAATCAGACGTTTGTCGAATGAATTATGTACTGTGTGAACTAATCTTCAATTGACAGGAGGTATGTATACGGCATTCAACTACAGCATATCCTGAAATTATCTTTGTGAGTGGCGTAATCCATTTGATTTTACTACTATTAAGCACTTCAATGTGGCAAATTTTAGACGTACGGTCAAATGCAAATAATCGAAACAGTAAAGTATTACACCTGTGAGTATGTAGTAAGGTGTCTAAGCTAGTTGTTCAAATGGTAGGAAAATATAGTAATAATAGCCCTTGCTGGCCTGGAAATTTCTGGTGTGGGTCATGAAAATTTTATATTTTATAATTATTTAAGAATTATTTTAGTTTCGAAGCTCAACTTAAGTCGTAGTAACAGACATCAATAACCCTGGGAATAAGAAGAGATCCTGAGGATGCCTTCTAAGCGAGTCAAAAACACATTAAGGATTAGAAGCCTATATCAGTTACTTCTGTTTCCCCAAAAATTAATAACTACATCAATAATTTCCTGGGAAGTGGTAAAAGTGTCATATCAACAAATTGCAGGCATTATAAAATAAAAACAAGATATGTTCACATGAATAATTCATGAAGTTGCGAAAGTCCACCCCTGTACTATTACTCTGTTGTTGATTTTCGTTTGAATCATTATTTACCATTCCATTTTTTATCCTTATCATCGTATCAGTTGAATAGGAGATTAAATACCTGCTTAGTACATATAATTGACATCACTATCGATAAAGAGTAAAAGCGCGTTATCAATAGCACTAAATATATGAAACACATTATAAAAAACATTTGATGTAGTACTTATCCTCTAAGCCTTTCAATATGGTCTTTGAATGAAAATTTTACAACAGTAATAAACTAAAGCGTCTATTTATTACGATTGCATGTACCATACCATAATCCTCCTAACATTTAAAATATATAACATATGGTCTATAAATATTATAAATACCTAGTTCAACTAAATTGCCATCAAGGTTAAATTTCAACGCCCGAACATATCTTTCTTTATTAAATATATGCGTGCAGAAAGCTTTTGTTATACATACAGAGCATACCAAAATAATAAAAATTTAAAAATTAATGTTTTAATGTCTGATACTGAAGCAAAACAAGTCCCTAATAATGATGATGATCAGAGTACGAAACGTCTGCTAACGTCAGTTTCTTCTTTACTTTATGGAGGATTTTTGAATAAACAGTTCCATTATTATACTGTATATGGGGCGGTATGTAAGTGAGTTATAGTCTGAGTCGTTTAAAGTGGCGGCTCAGGTAATAAAACAGTCAACAAGTGATGGCCCTTGTTATTGTGGCATCTTTAAAACCATTTGATATTCAAAAAGAATTATTGTCCGTTAGTAAATAAAACTCTAACCGTCCTCTTTATTGGTGCAAAGGTAAGTCTCTTGAAAGTTTTATTGCCTGATCTACCACTTGGAGTATAAATAATATTTAGATATCAGTCGTAGGTATATGTCCTACTACTAGAAAGGAACTTAGTCAAATCCAAAAAAAACTAGGTCTAAAAGAATATTAAAACAGTGGAAAACTAATTTAAACTTAAAGTTTCGTTTTTTGTTGGATCCACTGATTTTAGGGTTTACTATCTTATTACATCGTATCACAAAAAAGTCGGGTAGTACCTAATTTAAATTTCAGATTTATCTCTTGAACTTTATTGTATAATAGGCATACAAACAGATACCTTCCATAAAATTAAATTCCTAAATTAATTTAATTGTTATGTCTTTTGCCTAACAATGTAAAAAAATGCAATTAGGACAATAAACGAAAACTATTACAGTATCATATTGTTTCGCATTAAATTTGACAAAATATTTACATTTTCATAAATGCACAATGTCATAAAAGCGAGTACATGCATGCTTCAATATTCATAAGTAATAATTTTTAGATATTAATTTCGATGCTAATTCGAGATGGCTTTTTTTATAGCACAAGTTGTAGTCGTATTAAAACAGTAACAACGCGTATTCATCTCTGTAATTTACCTTTCCCTGGACTAATATATAAATTAATAACTTGTATCCTTCACTCTCAAGTTATTGTAGAAAATAATTATACCAAATTGTTTGCTACACTGCCTACCAAAAAAATATGAATCAAAGTATGGGTTAAATTACAGTAGGGTATAAACAAATTGTATTTTAACCTTTGACCTTTCATTCCAACTTTCCCTTTTCTCGTTGTGTTCAAAAATTTTTGTATGTTACCCAGTTTGATAAGATGTTTAACTGAATATAAATTGTCCTATTATCATAAGCAAGTTTGTAGGTACTTTATAAAGAAATAAGAAAGTTCAACAAACTACTAAAAATTTCCAATTGTTGGAACGCTTACCTTTCGGTACAGATTTTCCCAATTTTCTTCCTCAACAGAAGAACACGTCACAAAAGGAGATTTATAATAAGTAGGAAAAGTTTCAGATTATAAGTTTAACAGCATCCGTCACTAGATACTCTTCTCTCATAAAATATTTTTAAATTCACCGCTTCACAAATTACTGTTCGCCAACCAAACAGGTTACTACTTTATTTTCGTTGCAATTCAAGTCAGTCAGTCAGTCAGTGGGAAAGCGCAAAAAGATTCGTAGCGTATCTACGCTAGAATACGGCATGAATAATACGAGACTGAAAACTGGCAACCCTCCTCGCTCCATAAGAGGTTGTGCACTTGAAATTCACGCACGCGCTCGGTCCAGACCCAACCCAGTGCAACAGTTTGATCCTCGAAGAAGAAGCTTTCGACACAGAACGCAGAAGGTTCGAATCAGGTTGCATCCGTTAAAGGATAATATTATAAGACTGGAAGGATAGCCATTAGTGGAGATAATAATTTGCGAACGCCGACTGATATCCATCCATACAGCTGGCTTAAACCTATATTCTCATGTACAAAACTTAGTTCCATTTTATACAAATACGTTCTTATGAGAGAACAATAACACCATTTCCGTTATACTAACAGGAGAACAGGAATACGTGCTTTGTTAAAATAAAAGCCATTGTCTGGCTAAGCAAAGAGCTGGACAAAAGCATCATCAAAAGGACTTTAACTTCTAAACACAATACCCCTGCTTAAAGTGGTCTAGTCCTTGAAGTTCAAATTATCCTTTAAAAATCAAGGACTTCGAATTACCTATTAAACACACCAAAAAGGACTAATTAAATCTAAAACCTTAAGTACTTTTAAAAAGGGCTTTGAGTTGGGGTTAAATTAAACCAAAGGAAATTTGAATACGTTGGAGGACCATTTCTAAAGTAGCATTAACATACAGAAGAAGTACGCAACATCAATAATAATTTAAATGTGCTAATCCTATAATAATTTTAGAAGAAACAGAGAGATTTACATTTTGGATCAGAGTAATCAAAATTCAGTCTTAAATAGCTTCAAATGAATTTTTGGAGATGTTTTTATTTTAGAAAAATAAGAGGAAGAAACAATCTCTAATCCTTTAGGTATTTCATTGACTGCTATGGAAAATTAACTTGAGTATTCCTTTCATTACAAAAACCTGAAGAGAATTTTTCTAATTGTAAAATATTTCTTAACTTATTCAACCTCCAAAAATGTTTACGATTCTATTCTACTTCTTTCCACTGTAATGCAAGTACGAATTATAACAAAATTCTAACAGGACAATGACAAATCACCTTGAAAGAAGTGCTTGTAATGCAAAATACAGGTCTTCTGAAAAGTTACAATTTAATGAAAATTTCTAAATATTTCTCGGTAAAATTTTGACATGACTATCAAAACATCCTAAATAAATTCGTGGATTTGTGACACTTCCCGATTCTATTATTAGATTTTCCAAATAAACAGTTACAATTGATTACAATAAAAACTATTTGGATGCCAGAGAATCATAAAAACTTTTGGATGTAATATTTGCAGCAAATATAATTTTATAAGGCTGTTTGATTAAAAATCCAAATCAGTATACGAAGATGAAATTCCGAAGAGCCAGCCATATCATTTGCTGAATGGAAAAGGAGCATCTCGAACTGAGGTTTAAGAGGGAATAAAACCCTCGAGCGAATTTGTTGGTAAGTTCTCTTTCAACTGATGGCTGGCATTCTTATAAAGACAATGGCAACAAGAAGAGTAAATCGCCCGTTTCTGTATGAGAACAAACAAAGCCACATCCCATTACGCTTTAAGTTGCTATTTTAAATTCTTAGCTTGACTCTGGACGTTTAAGTCGCTCTCTCGATTCGATTAAAATATCGGCGAGAGAGATAGGAAATGCAAAAATGTCACAGTGCACTTATCAACCAAGTCCATGCTTTTCTTATTTACTATTTTATTTAGTACGATCTGCCCGTGAAAGGAAATGCGATGCACGTAATGTGCGCTTACGTTTCCCATTTCTATAGCTATAAAATAAAATTGATAAATAATTTCAATTAACAATGACATAGTGTTGCAAAATAAAAGAAATTATTTCTAATAGTTAAATAAACCTTTTAATAAATTATTTGAACTTCAAAAGTGTACGGAAGTCGATTATATTTTCATGTAGATACCTAATACCTACTTGAAAGTATTAAATGGAAAAGAAAAAGCAACAACCGGAGTAATATTACCTCCAGTAAATTCTTTCGTCGATAAGTAAACTGAATATTTTCAAAGTCTCGAATGTTAAAAGCTGTACACTATTTCAACAGAAGCGACATGTCAGAAATTCTTGTTTCATATATGGGCGCTGCTTCCCTTTTAGTTTGCCTTCGCGGAAAAATTCTTAAGCAAACACGTGAAAAACAGCAATATCCCGTTTTCCACCGGTAAATAATTCGATACTCAAGATGGCGAAAAATTACAAGGAAGAACAAAGGAATCTTAATGCCTTTTTTCCTTTGAGCCTTAGACAAATACCAGAGGGGTAAAAACGTGTGACGTTAATCGCCAAACAATTCCACCTAAATCGTTAAAATCTAAATCGAATCACGACACGAGTTAAAGAAAAAAATTAAAAACGTGTAACGTTGCTTACTGTTCTATTCAAATAAATGGGACACAAAATACAATATATACTTAAAGATTAATATTGTAAAAGAAATAATTTTGCAGATATTTTATGTTGGTATCTCATAACTGCAGTATAGGTACAAGAGTTACAAAACAATTTGTCTCCATAATATTATGTATTAGCCATTTGTATTTCTTTTTATGAATTAAATAAATATTTTTGATCACCCTTGCATCAAATAACATATTACCTACTTAATAGGAATTTTTACTAAATGATGGAGGTGCCAGGACAAGGTAATTTTATTTTTCATAATTCACCCTTGTCCCGTTACTAAATTTAATTTAATTCGATTCAGTTTGTCTTTGTCTTGGTTCAGTTTTGTTGATTAATTCTTAATTTTGATCGACCTTCCGTCTTATCATCAAGGCTAGCAACCTCCGCGCAGGACTACGCGATCGATGGAAGGATCGATGAATTTTTCCGCTCGGTGTTGAGGTCTTCTTCCTCGATCCTAGACACTGACGTGACGTGTGTGTGTGTGTTCTTCTTTTTAGGGTTTTGTGATCATAGTTCTGGTGAAAATTTTTTTTGGGTTTCTAGTCCAGTTGCCTTCCCATTTTGGTAGTTTGTGTGGATTCACTTAAATTAATTATATATTTTGAACTCATTTTTGCCTTGCACTCGTTTTTGTACCAATTAATTTTTTTTGAAATTTTCCTTGTTGCCACGTGACAGTCTTTTTTTTATTATTGAACTTTGTATTGGTGATCTTTTGGGCCTCTGTGGCAAATTTTTAATTTGTTCATTTGATTAATTTTTTTCACACCTTTTTTTTTGTTTTTTTATAATTCAAAATTTTTTATGGGTGTCTGGCGTGCACGGAGCGTGATTTTTGACGACAGACTCCCCCCAATCCTTCCCTTTTTCTATTTTTCCTGTTTAGGCATCTTCAATGCCGACAATATTTTAATTTTTTTGTTTTAGGATTATTTTCATCTTGTTTGTTCCTAACATTTGTCAGCCCACCCACCGTGTAGTTTAGGCTCCAGACGGACATTGAGGCTGGGAGTACGGGTCGGGGTGAAGATACCACCTAATTCTGCTTCCCCAGGCTAAGGGACCCTTTGTAACATTAAATATTTCGTTTGGCCGACAATTCCTGCAGGCGGCCCATAACACATATATATATATATATATATATATATATATATATATATATACACATAGACATTGGGAAGGTAGCCTAACATTTCCACTTCCTACAGAAGTCCCCTCCAAAGACCCCGAAAACAGCCCAAGTCCCAACATTGGCGTAGGGCGTAATCTTTGGTGGGCTGCAATTGTAAGTGTGTTTTTTTGTAAAATACATCAATATACTCTTCAAGTTGTTATTTTGTGTTTTTTTAAGAGAGCTTTGAGCTCTCTTAATTATCAGGATTCTACAGGAACCACCGATGCACTACCCGGTGCTCAATAAAGTTTTCTTTGTGGTTATTCTTTTCTTTGTTTGACAAAGTGGCGCCCGAGCATTTATTCTTTTTAATATTTCATAATACCTTATTTTTCTCAATTCACATAATTCAAAATTTTTTATAACAAACTGTTATTGATTTCAAACCCAGGTAAAAGTATTTAAATAATTAAAACTCTATAAAATTAGTCATATTCGAGGATGATATTATTGTAATCGTATGAAATCGTAACAGTAGTTTAATGTCTTGAAACATTTATACGTCTTTGCATGTTTCTTTTGTCAAACTCGAGAACGTATGACCAGAATTTACGTATTTCATAAGTGAACAATGACTTTTTATATTTTTTTAATGAAAAGCATTTCATACCTTGTTTAGCACCATTACACAATTTAAGAGGAATACAAGTCAGAAAAGTTGAAGTATGTTTTTATCTTTTCATTATTGTTAAAAGAAATAAAGTGTAAAGGCGACGATGGATAAAATACTTATAATGAAATTTGAAATTCATAACATTTAAATTTTTGCTGAATTTATAGATATCTACTAAAATCTTTCTTCAGTCTAAATTGGAATAGCTGAAGTAGAAGTGCCCTACGGGTTTTGGTGATATATGATATTACTGACGGATAGACAAAAGTGATCTGGTAAAGGATCCGTTTTTTGCCTCTAGCCCCGAAAAACTAATTAAACATTTATTTGCTACTTGTAGAATGTAAAATAACTTGTTACCGTGACAGCAAAATCAATCGGGTTATTATAAAAACGAAAAGCGAATAAACGATCGGATATCGTGTTGTAGAAAAAAGCGAGGCGGAAAAGGAAATTGGGCCAAAAACCTGTCAGAAAAACAACGAGAGCTATCGGATATCATCCAATATTTTTCCAACATGTGGGAATTTATATATTTCCCCCTCGTTCGTAACGTTAATAAATTCGTATTCGGTTTTCCAAGTATACATGTACCTATATAGCTGTAATATATCGGATTATTCTCGGTGGCTCAGAAAAACTTGTCTGAAACGTTTTTCGTCTGTAGAATTATTACCTTTAATCTAAAACGATACTCTCTTAATTTCAGGGAGTCCCCTCGGGCGTATCCTGGAGATTATATCCTACTCAAAGATATATCGATAACTGGAGATTTAAAATACATGTTTTTAGTAAATTTGTTGTAACATGGGAGGGTTGAAACTCACATAATTTGGAAGCCACCAAATAATAAAATAAATAAGAGCCAATTTAATTAATTATAAACAAAATACATAACCACATAGGAGCGTATCTGTCATCGCCCTCGTATTTATATAAGAAGATTGTTGTATTAGTGTGTTTTCCTATATCTTCTTTAGGTAAATTACCGAATTACGGTCCTTAAAACAAGAATTAATTCTTGCACATTACAACTTTGCGTGTATATCTTGACGCACAAGAACATGGTAGTCAATAATAGGATTCGAGTCAGCCAACGCAACGGGAATTAGAAGTTTAGTATACGTACAAAGACTCGTGATTCGATAATATCAGCGGGGAATTGCCTACTCAAAGAGCGATCGATCATTAACTAATCACTGTCAAAAACTTCAATCATAAAAATCCCGAATGAGGTGACTGAGAAGCATAACTAATACTTCCTTAAGTGCTTCTTGTAAGTCATTTGGAGAGAAGCAATAGTGGTAGCAATCGATGTTCACGTAAAGGTTGATGGATGACATGCCAGCGGTCAACCGACGTGGATTGGGTTTCCCTTAGCTCGTCCAACTCGGCCGTATGCGACAGGATCAGCAAGGATAATTGATTCAGTTTAAGCTAGTGTGTTTTCCTAAACTTGTTTCCTAACGAAAATCCATTACAAAGTTGCTAAAGTAATCGCGTGGCTAAAGTATTTCTAAAAACATGGAACACTTATTTTACAGATTGAAATTTTCGTAGAATGGTAAAAGCTAAAATCAAAATTGTACCGACAATCAATTAGGAAAATTTTGTAAAGTACTGTTATGTTTAATAGGATTTTTAATACTGTGGTTTTTGACAGATTTTTTGTTTATGAATACATGAACAATTTTGTGCTTTCGTACAATCCCGATGAGAAGAATTTTGAACTAATAAAATGTAAATATTTATAATGATAAATAAACTGTAAAAATTTTATATTTTCTTTTCTGAGTGGAAAAATTCAATTGCGTTACTTGATAAGGATTTCGATTTGAGAATACAAAATTTCCTCCAAAGCTGCTGCTTTACGTTCAACTTTAAAATCAATTCAATTTCTCAGTCACATTTTGTTTACTTCGAGTGCTGAGCAACTACATCGTTAATCCATTAACACTTCCAATCTTTTGTATCCGATATTATTATTAAAATCACTTCCGTTATGAGAAATAATAACCGTTGGCCTTGTTTTAATGCAGAAGTTCTCACCCTGTGGATTGTATTGCTCGACGGTTTATTTAGCACCAATTTGAGCTCTCTAAATAGAGGTTCAAGATTAAATACAGCTTTCCTTCAACAACCCCTTCCTGTAGACTTACCCTCGTCAACGACCTCCTTAAATTGTGACTAAACGGATTTTGTTGAAGCAGGCGGCTCGGCTCAAGAATAGTATCACAAAATACTGTTACCTATATAAACATGAACATTGTGTTGATAAAAATAAACATTTCCACTCTAAAAGGTGCTTTTCGTTTAAATGTATGATGTCAAAAACACACACACCGCGTAATATTATAAATAATCCGTTAAAGGACAAGTAAAAAGATTTCTACAACAATATTGACCTTCAGTTGTTTACAGAATTTTACAAATCACAGGAAAAATAGAATTTTTTCAAGTATATCCAAAGAACAAATAATTAATTAATTCAAAGGATTTTCCTTGTATCTAATTATCTGGACGAAAAAGAGAAGATAGGAAGACATAATTTGTAGTTTTGTCCATAATATTCGTTGAATTGAATGAACTCTAGAAAATTATTATTTATAATAGCAGCAAAGTAAATAAAGAGAGTAAAACCTACTTAAACAGGACGTTCAGTAAATATCGTTGGTGGCATTATATTTTCAGTTACAAGAGAATATTCAGATGTAAAGTATATCACGCCAGGGTTGGTTAACTTTCATTCCATTCGTCGACTGAACTATAACTCACCACTCGGAACGTAGCCAGAACTTTTCTAAGAAAGGATCCAAGCACATAAAAAAATTAGTATCTAGTAGTTCACGGTAAAGTTCACAATTCAACATTTATCTCACGTAGTTGTAGTAAAACTACGCCATTTTCCTTGTGGCATATGGGGGTTAATTGCTGTGGCGAAGTCGGTAGTTACGTCAAATTTTTTTCTTCTAAATTACAAATCGTAGAACAATAAATTTTATTTCTTAAAGAAAGGGTCTGTAGTTTGAATAATGAAAACTGACATTAGCATAGAAATCAACAATTTCAGGATAATAGTTATTGTAAATTACTTTAAGCTTTTGAAGTTTCGATCCAATAAATGTTACAAAAAGAAGTTCTTTTTACTTTACGGTTACCCCAATGAAGCATTACTTTAATAATTAAGGCAAAAAAGTCAAAATTTCTACGAGTAAATTTTAGTTGTTTCAGCGTTGTTAAACGAAATAACAGTTTAGGAAGTTATGAAAATCTTTGCAAGAGTTCTTGCTGGTGCAATTTTATTTCCTGCTACTTTCCATTAGTAGTTAATTGTGAAGCGTTTTCTTCCATTCCGTCCAACGTACGGAAATACGTACCCCCTACAAATGTAGTGCCCACTCGAGCTGGTACACTGTTATGTGCCCTATTACTGAAACAATGGATGTAAAATTACGTAGAAAACTTCTACGATTTTAATTTTTAAATGAAAAAAATGATACTTCAACTTCAACACAATTTGGTTAAATGCGAAAACGAAGATATTACATACCGATACCATTATTCATTCTAATTCTTGTCATCCTTTTTTCACATAAATTAGCCTTTTTTCCATTCTAGCCTTCATAGATTTAATCCATGTCATCTGATGATTATAATAAGGGACTAAATAGGATTTTGGCAATTGCTGCCAACAACGGTTATCATACGTCAGTAGTTACCGATTTACTCAATAAAAAACTATTTAGAAATACTTTAAATTTAATTTGCCCCCATGTAAAAAACAAACGCTCTTCAAACTATAATACTCTTACTTATAGTTCGGTCAAATTAGACCAAAAAATAAGAGTAAAGCTACATAAATTCCCACCAAGCTGAAAATCAGTTAGATTGTTTAAAATATGATTAAAAATAAAATTTGAAAGTTCCCCATCTTTCCCCTGTATGGAAAAAAATTTATTCAAGGTTAAAGGTCAAAAAAATGAGTTTTTTCGCGATTTTCAGCAAAACGGGGAAGTTTTATCATAAAATTACCTCAGACAAAAATTGTAGATCATAAAATTATCTATGAAATATGTATCTCTAAAATACCCCCAAAAATAAATCCCAAAGAACTGGAAAATATTTAGTGTAAATAGAAAAAAGATTGTAGAGGAAAATTTTCCCCAGAAGATTTTCCCTGAAAAATATATCCCCAAAAAATACCCCAAAGGAAAAACAATCCCCTATTTTTTGGGGAAAATCCCCTAATCTGGCAACCCTTAGACTAACAGTATTTCATTTATTGGGCACACTGACATAAAGCAGGTATAAGACCCTAGCCACGCATACAATTGAACAGGAGACAGATGTTGTCTCGAGGTTACACTGGCGTATAAAATAAGGGACTGGGTTTCATTTGAACTGATATCTCAGAAACGGTGGCTCTAAGGAAAAAAAATATTGATACATATTTTATAGATAATTTTATGATCTACAATTTTTGTCGAAAGTATTTTTATGATAAAACTTACCGTTTTGCTGAAAATCGCGAAAAACTCATTTTTTTGACCTTTGACCTTGAATAAAAATTTTTACATACAGGGGAAAGATGGGGACTTTCAAATTTTATTTTAAATCATATTTTAAACAATCTTACTGATTTTCAGCTTGGTGGGAATTTATGTAGCTTCGAATGTCTAAATTGACCGGACTATTATTCAGGTTATTTCTCTAAACGTTTAGGTCATCATATTTCCAAATTTTCGTGGTCGATAATTTCCTTTAAAACTAAAAACACTTAAGGACATTTCATAAAAAATAATAAACATATCACCCTAAAGGAACATAAATCAGGAATTTATCAATTAAATTGTGGTAGCTGCAACAAAGCATATATTGGTCAGACAGGGAGATCATTTAAGGACAGGATTTATGAACATAAAAAAGTTTTGAATAATATAACACCCATTCCACCTATGCAAATCATCTCATAGAACATGACCATAGTTTTAATGATGATTTTAAAGTATTACATATAGAAAATAAAGGTCTTAAATTAAATTTATTGGAATGTATGGAGATCAACAATTTAAATAGACTAGGTTTAATTTTAAACGACCAATTAGATGTTAATAATTCTCCTTTACTTAATCTGTAGTTTTGTTTTAATGGTTCCATCCCTCTCTTTTCTTCTATGTTTAGTATTTAAAGATTTTGTATTTTAGTTTTAAGTTATTATATTTCCACCTGAGGAAGCCACTGTGTGGTGATATAATATTATTGTGGTCTACAATAAAAGTTTTATAACTTTTGTGTTGTGTTTTTATTTTAATATAGAGTTAATTAAGTAATTTATTAAATAACTTTAATCAAAAAATATTTCAGAACATCGAAAAGAAAATTTCGAACACAGAAAATGAGATCCCTATCTAACGAAAGTGTATGAGACAGACATGGTAAAACAATAAAAGATTCCATTTTTACCTGTAGAGCCCTTAAAATTAATGTTTTCAGAACATTCTTCTCTTTTATTTATAATAAAGTGAGAAAATTTAGCACGTAACTCACTATATTTGGCGCATTTACGACAATCGTGCCTGACTGTCTCATAAATATTTACCTATACAGCATTTAGAGTTTACATACATTGTAGCATTTAGAGAACACACGCAACCTTTAGTATGCTGAACTGTTAATTACGGTATAAAAAGGTATAATTATCTCTCTAGTTTAATTTTAGGATAATAAAATGAATTACTTGATATAAAAGAGAATATACAATAATTAAGTAAACATATTTTGCCTGATAAATAGTTAATCAAGGGTCTGAATACCACTACCAAAGGGTTTACTGGTAAAAGTTTAAATTAAAGCATTTGCAATAAAAACTATACCAAATGACCATTAAATTGCATGATAAAAAGAAACCCCTTTAAAGGGCTTTATTTGACTGAACACCTGTGGAAACGCGAGTTGTAACTCTTTATTTTCCGTTTTTCAGAAAAACTTCTTCTCGTAAATTGTTTTCCGATAAATGAATGAGTAAAATGTTTCGTATTAAATTTCACCCACGTCGAACGTCGTTCAAATCGTGAATGGTCTTCAAAGTGCTTTTATCATCTTGAACTAATTTAATCAAAGAGAAGTCGTCGAGTGCCAGCGGTCATCTCGGAGGCTACTTTACGAAAACCCGTTCCTTAGATCCAACAGCTGTCCAACGCCAAATATGCGACGCGTAGTGGACGTAGACACTTCTCGTGGATGCATGAATATTAAAACAAAGCCAACGCCATTTCCACACAAGGCAAGGACACAGACCCACGTCATGGTCCTTCTACTTTGAAGAGGGTAAAAGCTCGACGGAGGACAATTCGGACCTCTGAGCACAAGTGCTGCCTCCTGAATTCTATCTATTCGACGGTCCATAGTAAAACGCTTCGAGTAGTCTCTGTTTGAATAAATGCCCTTAAAACCTCCGACCGACCCTCAAAGTCCAATGTTCAACGGACGAATAGTTTAGAAAATTTTTTGACGTCTAAGAGAAGGGATCTCGAATTAAGTAATTTCCGGAATATAAAGACGTATAAGTATGTGCAAATGATTTCAGATTTTACTAGAGAAATAGATCACAGAGTGATCAAAAGATATCCGCAGTCCTTTATATTATTAGGCCTGGTTGAGTAAAAAAATTTTCGGGCTTTTATTCGACTAAACTGGTCAATAAGTAGAAAATATGAAAAAAAATATCAAAGTGGGAAAAATTGAATTTCAAATTATGTTATTCTAAATTTTCAATAATCAACCAACCTTATAAATGTGCAGAACACACACCATTAGGCAGTGACGGATTTACACAAATGCCGCCCGTAGGCTATTCAAAATTTGCCGCCCCTACTGACACCTGCAATTCTATACCTACCCTAATTCACAATCAATTTTTGGTCAATAAAAATGCAACTTTATAATTGTATTATATTTTTATAAGACTAATTAACAAATATTGATACGAGTTCATTAGGATTAAAAATGTAAGAATGTTAAGGAGAACTTTCGTTGAATGGATATTTACAGCTTTTATACATTACAATATTATCATTATTGTTTTTTTTTTAATTATCATCATTCTAAAAAATGTATAATATTTATGAAATTCTGTGCAATAATATGAAATTTTTTACGTGTAAATTTATTAATTTTTTATTCTACACTCAAACAAGTTGTTAATATCATCAGAAATATCAATAGAAAAGTATTAATTTTGATCCACATATACAGGGCTTTTCAAGTTGATGGGCTATAAGAAGTATATGAATTAGTAGAAGGAATTCAATTCTGAAACTTGGGCTCATTTGGTTATTGTTTATGCCGCTTCTTTTAAAAATATTTTCAAGTTCGATTTACATCCGGTTATACCGGAAGTCGATACCAACTTTGTTATTTTAAATGGAATGGTATATTTTTCACGCTGAATTCGAATAAAACGTGTAATTCTAAGGTAAGTTTGATAACCAACTTGTACACCTATGACGATCGGTTTCTGAGTTAATTTAATTTATAGAAAAAAAATCGCTACCACATCCCAAACTATAAAAAATCATAACTTCCACAAAATACGACTTAGAGTGTTGAAATTTTTACTAGTCATAGCTGAATATTAGTGCTAACGCCTTGACAAAATTTAATTAAATAATTTATACAGGTCGTTCAAAATAAAATTCTAAAATTGAAAAACTTCAAACACGAAATACCTCGTTTTTCAAATAGCACCTACTATTTTTTATTTTTTCAATCGATTCCTTTTTTTATCCTCTTTCGATCTATATGGATACTTCCTATTTTATTTGAAAATTTTGGAATAATTTGGAATTATTACTTAAAATAGGAAGTATCCATATAGATCGAAAGAGGATAAAAAAAGGAATCGATTGAAAAAATAAAAAATAGTAGGTGCTATTTGAAAAAACGAGGTATTTCGTGTTTGAAGTTTTTCAACTTTAGAATTTTATTTTGAACGCCCTGTATAAATTATTTAATTAAATTTTGTCAAGGCGTTAGCACTAATATTCAGCTATTACGAGTAAAAATTTCAACACTCTAAGTCGTATTTTGTGGAAGTTATAATTTTTTATAATTTAGGTTGCGGTAGCGATTTTTTTTTCTATAAATTAAATTAATTCAGAAACCGATCGTCATAGGTGTACAAAATGGTTATCAAACTTACCTTAGAATTACACGTTTTATTCGAATTCAGCGTAAAAAATATACCATTCCATTTAAAATAACAACGTTGGTATCGACTTCCGGTATAACCGGATGTAAATCGAACTTGAAAATATTTTTAAAAGAAGCGGCATAAACATTAACCAAATGAGCCCAAGTTTCAGAATTGAATTCCTTCTACTAATTGATATCTTTCTTATAGCCCATCAACTTGAAAAACCCTGTATATCTGTATAATATTTGTTATTTTTAAGCTATTTTTTTCGGATCCCACTTCTCTTCGAATAGATATATTTAAGTGGTGAAACATATTACACATTAATTGAATAGTGTGGGTGGACCTAAAGAAAAAATTATGGCAATAATTAATTTAAAAAAATTGGTAAAAGTAGTATATTTAAAATGTAATACTTAAACGCTATTGGAATATTTTAAAAATTCAAAATCACAATAGTATATTTTATAAATAAGCGTTTAGTAATTTTTCATATACAGACGTTAGAGTATTCAGTCTACTGTAAAGCACTAAAATATTGTAATTTTTGTTGATTTTTTGAGCCTCGTTTTTTTTTTCGTGTATAAGATAATATTTCTTTTTTATTTCTCTAAGACAAAAAAATTTTTGAGCAGTTTGCCGCCCTAGGCTCAGCCTGCTGGTAAATCCGCCATTGCCATTAGGTCCTTAATGAAAATCCTCTAACATAAAAAACAGTTTTGCAGATATAAGAATTTTATGAAGCAGTGAACTTCTAATGAGGCAAAAATAATCTATAGGAAGTTTCAAGAAATAATTAGGAATATTCTATAACCGTGTAAATAATTTCTAATACCTAATGTATCGACGATATATTGTCTATAAAAGACAGGTAATATAAACCATGCGCAAAGAAAATAGATAAATAATTGTATATGGGTAATTCTGTATTAAATAAATTACTTGTAAAGATAAATAAACGTATAAGCAATTCAATTTAGTTTAATGTTATTGCTTTATTTATAATTGTGTAGTAAAAAATTGGCTTGATCCTCTTCCATATTCAAGATTTAAAATAAACTAAAAATGAGGAAATGATTGCTAAATTGTTGAGTACTTACTAGAATTGCGTTTTTCTTTTATTTATAATAATATAAACGCAAATACGAAAGCAATAGCAAATACATTAAATCTGAAAGTTAATATCACACTTTGATACACGTACTGAGACTTCCTATAATAATCTTTGTGGACATAAAATAGAAATGTCGCGATTTGAGGAATTGTTAGCAATATCGAATCCATTTTTGCAGTTATATTTCTAGGTTTTTATTTTGTCATTTTATTTGTTGACATAAAAGTGCCGCGATATCTGACCACCGCTGTGCAGTGCTTATCGTGTATTGCACCCTCGAATAACAAAAATGGCAAAACGACCTTCCACAGAATTTTACTGCCGTTATCGGTGGAGTTTCATACATACATGTGTCACCACAAATATAAAATGGATCTCTTATCATCACCATGATACACTTTTGCAGTTTAGGAACAACACTTTATTCTATATATACACACTATTATTTACAAAATTAATTTTAGGCAACACTATTCGACATGAGAAAGAAAAGAAAAAAAAACGAAGCGAACTAGCGTGAATAAACCAATACAATGAAACAGAATATACAATTAATAACTAGATACACTAAAACTATAGACGAATTTGGAAGTTCAGGTGAATATGAGAGCTGGTGGTGATGAAGTGTCGGGGAGTTTTTTTTTTTTCGTACTGAGGAATGTCTCGATATATATACAACCCCAGCACCAAGCAAAGGTTGTGACAAAGAGGGGTTGAAAGTGGGGTGGTGAAAGAGGGGCGAAAAGTAACGATAAAAACGAATTCGTTTTTACGTCACTTTCGCGGTGGAAAATAAAAAAACAAATAGCGGGAAATGATAGGGCATGCATGAAAACATATGATGAAAAAAAAGAACCATGATTTTACGTTAACAAATGATGAAATAAGAAAAGTAAAACATAAAAAAAAAAAGGAAACAATAAAACTAGAGTAAAAGAGTGGAAAGAAACATAGATGGGAAAACTACAACCGAATCAAGAATTAAAAAAGGAAATAGCAAATAGAGAAGAAAAAAAATTGTTACTTTAATTTAAAATTGAAAGAAGATAAAAGTGTGTCGTTATGTATAAATTCGGTTGTAGCACGGGGTGGTTCAGGTAGACGGAGGGTTCGGTAAACGGAAGGTTACTGTCCGGTAAAACCGATAATGATCGGGAAGACCAAGATAATGTTAGTTGGTACCTTATTGTAATTAGCTTCGAGGAATCGGTTTCGCTAATGGTATTCGTATCAATTCCTCCCCCCGTTGAACGAAACCTATTCCTCCTCAGCCGGAACGGGACGTAACTGGTCGTGATGGATCTTGGCTACTCTGTCGCCCTTTTGTACCCAGTATGCATTTCCACCGGCATATCCCTGGATCGGATAAGGACCAGACCATCGTGGCGCGAATCCAGCATGAAAATTATTTTCGGCACTGGACTGGGGATGTTCTCTACAGTAAACGAGCTGCTGTGGCACGTACTGTTGATGGCGTTCTCTTAATTCAACTACGGCTCTTTGCTGTTGATATTCTAGTTGATGACTTCGAATATCGTTAATTCTCTCTTGATACGTAGGCGGTTCGGTTAAATTTTGATCGTCTGGAGTATTTTCCCATTCTCCTGGTCTCAAAAGGTGTCGTCCAAAAAGAGCGTAGTAAGGTGTGACGCCAGTGGCGGCATTTCGTCGACCCCGTTGATCAAAAAGAATTTTACCTAAATGAGTATCCCACGTACGATGCTCACCCTGCTGCAAATATATGCGTAGACCGGTTTTAATTTCTTGATTGCGCCGTTCCGTGGGGTTCGCTCTCGGATGGTATATGGCGGTGGTCCAATGGCGCGCCTTCCATTTTGTACAAGCGGCCTTCCAACCCTGACTTGTAAATTGAGACCCGTTGTCGGTAAGGATTGCCCGAGGATAACCGAAACGATGTAGAACTTCCTGCTCTAGGAGGCGCACGATGATTGCGGTCGTTGAAGAACTAATGGGGAATGCCTCTACCCATCGGGAGAAGATATCGGTAACGACCAAAATGAATTTCTTCCCTCGGGACGTTCGGGGGTAGGGTCCCATTAAATCCACAGCTATAGTATCCCAGGGTTTGTCGGGCTGCCGCGGTCGCAGTGGCGCTGGCGTTATTCTTTGCTTCTTATGGCATTGACAGATCCGACATTGACGAACGTGTTTCGAAACGTCTAAATTCATGTTGGGCCATTTAAAGAAAAGTGCTAGACGTCGGTTTGTCTCCTGGATGCCCGGATGTCCCGCTTCGTCATGGTATTTATACAACAGTTGTGGTCGAAAAGACGTCGGTATAACCATAAGCCACGTGTCTGCTTCCTTTTTCCAAAAAACATCGTCATGGATCCGGTAACTTTGGAGGAACTCGGCGTCGTCTGCGGTGTGCCCGAAAGGGTTTTCGGACAGAAAATCGTGCCGTTGCCGAAGCTGAATTGTATCCGGGTCCAGCTGTTGTTCTCTCCTGATCTCGTCGCGGAAAGTCTCGACTTGAATTTGGAAAACACCTGGCATAGCCGCCTCTTTACAGGAAGGTGGGAGAAGGCGGGCGACGTCATCACTATCCGGAGGTAGCGGTTCTTCCGTTGGCAAGCGCGATAAGGCGTCGGGTAGAATATTGATGTTTCCTGGACAGTGTTCCAGGGTAAAAGTAAACTCTTGTAGAAGGAGTGCCCACCGGGTTAACTTAGCGCGAGCGTCCTTCATATTTTGTAGCCAGGTAATAGTTCGATTGTCCGTTCTTAATACAAATCGCTTATCTTCCAAGTACGGACGATATCTTTTTATGGCCCAGACTATGGCGAGACACTCCTGCTCGTTACTATGGTACGCTTGTTCTGTAGGGTTGAAACGGGTACTCGCGTAAGAGACGACTTGTCTTTCTCCTGCAGGTCCTTCTTGGTATAGGACGGCGGCGGCTCCCTGCTTACTGGCGTCTGTTTGTAGGATAAATGTCCTTTCGAAGTCAGGTCGATGTAGATGTAGCGGTTGCTGCATAAGTTTTTGGATTTCTTGGAAAGACTGTTGGCATTCGTTGTTCCAATTCCATTTTCTTTTGGGACTGAGAAGATCTGTGAGGGGAGCCGATATATCTGCGAAACGGGGTAAGTATTCCCGCAGCCAATTGCATAAGCCCAGGAATTTCTTTAGTTCCTTCCTTGTGGTCGGGATAGGTGCTTCGTAAATTCTACCAAGATGGCTAGGCAGCGGGGAATTCCCTTCCTCGGTAATCAGGTGACCTAAATACGTTAATGTCCGTGAACCAAAGACACACTTTTCTGGTGCACAAGCCAGGTTGTGTTGTTGTAGTCTTTCGAATACGCGGCGTAGGTGTTGAATGTGATCTTCCCAGGTACGCGAGAAGACGATAATGTCGTCAAGGTACACGAGACAGAATTTTCGCAGATATCCCGCCAATACTTCTTGACCCATTGTACGTTGAAATGTAGCAGGAGCTCCTTTCAGTCCAAATGGCATAACCCTGAAGTGGAATTTACCTCCGTCCGGGGCGGTAAAAGCGGTAAAGGGGCGTGACGTGGGGTGCATCGGGATCTGCCAATACCCTGACTTGAGATCGATAGTCGAAAAAATGCTGCATTTTCCAATAGCCTTTAGTGTCTCTGGTATAGCGGGAAGAGGCGAAACTTCATCATAGGTAAGGCTGTTTAGGCGACGGAAGTCCACACAGAATCTTGCGTCTCCGTTCTTCTTATTAACCATAACTACAGGAGAGTTGTATGTTGACTGGCTTGGTTCTATAATATTATCTGCAAGCATTTCTTCGACTTGCTCTTGGATTAGCTTCTTTTTCCCTTCGGAATAACGATAAGGTGGCAAACAAAAATGTTCGTCTTTAGAAAGACGAATGATATGTTGTGCCGTCTTAGTTGGAGATACCGGTTTTTCGAATACCGCTGGGAAATCTTTGATTATTCTTCGAAACTGATCGGTGTAGTCCGTAGGAAAATGCTGCGTAAGGAGTTGTTCCACGGGCGTTGTCCGCACACTACGGTGTTGTGTTGGTCTAACCCAATGGATGGTTTGACGAGTATTTACACCAAAATGAATACACTTTCTTTCAAAATCGCATGTGGCATTTACTTGTATGAGCCACGGCATCCCAAGAATGACGTCATCTTTTAGTTCTTCGGCTATGAAAACTTGAATTTCTTGTGGCGACTCGTTAATATGTATAATGACGGATGCTGTGCCCAAAATACGCATTGTTGTTCTATTAGCGAGGCTAGCGATTGTTGTTGAGGTGGTTACCATCTTCACGTCATGTGCCACGCGAGTACTAATAAAGTTGTGGGATGCTCCCGTATCCAGTAGCGCTTCCATATACCTTTCTTGGAAACGAAGTGGTATTTTCGGCATCCAACAGGGTGATAAGTCGATCTGGTGGTTTTGAATTCGTGAATCCCCGGCCTTTATTGAGAGCGTTGGGGAGGCGTATTTCCCTCGGCCTGTCTCCAGTTTCCCGACTGTGTAGACACATTTGGACTAGATCGTTTTTCCTGGAGGATCGGGCACTCCCGGTGGAAATGTCTTTCCGGGCAGTAGTGGCATTTCGGTGGTATAGCTGCTGGTGTTGTTGCTGGCGGTGCCCTGGTCACATTAACCCTCGGTTCATCTCGTGTGCGAACAGACGAAGAAGTAGTGGCCGTTTGAGCGAGATCACGTTCAATCTCCGTTGCTCTACTAAGTAACTCATCCAGAGTACTTGGCTTAGGAGCCCGTAGGAAGATGCGGATTGATGGGCGCAAGAGCTCGATCAGCAACTGTATACAAAACGCCTCACATTTATTCGGTTCGAGCCTATGCAGAAGTTGTATTTTGTTAAGTAGGAATATCTCGGTGTCATCCTTACTTCCTTGTTTTTGGCCGTATAATTGAGCTGTAAGGTTGGTTAAAACTTCTGGACTGTTGTATTTTGCCAGAAGCCTAATTTCGAAATCTTCCCATTGTAATTTGAACTTTTCATAAGGGCGCCACCATACTGCTGAGTTTCCTTTTAATTCCTTGGTTACGGACCGTACTCGATCGTTGTGGTCTATGTGGTACTTCTGGAAAAAGGTTCGACATTCTTCCAGAAATTCCTCGGGATCTTCGCTGGCCTCTCCGCTGAATGAAGGGGCCGGTGGTGGTGCCTGAGTGCCGGTTAAAACACGCTGTAAAAGGGTCTCTAACTGAAGAGCACTGAATTGAATTGGTGTCTCGTTATTGGGCGCCACTTGGTGTTTAGGCACTCCAAGAAGTGCGATGTCTTCCTTCTCGTCGGTAGCTGTCTTCTTAATTTTTCTAGGCATTTTAAATTTTTTTTTCGCACTGGCCAGTTCAGTTTAATTCACAGACGCGGGTTCGTTCTATTTCACTAACAGATTGTTTTTTTTTATATAGCCCCACGTTCGGGCGTCACTTGATACACTTTTGCAGTTTAGGAACAACACTTTATTCTATATATACACACTATTATTTACAAAATTAATTTTAGGCAACACTATTCGACATGAGAAAGAAAAGAAAAAAAAACGAAGCGAACTAGCGTGAATAAACCAATACAATGAAACAGAATATACAATTAATAACTAGATACACTAAAACTATAGACGAATTTGGAAGTTCAGGTGAATATGAGAGCTGGTGGTGATGAAGTGTCGGGGAGTTTTTTTTTTTCGTACTGAGGAATGTCTCGATATATATACAACCCCAGCACCAAGCAAAGGTTGTGACAAAGAGGGGTTGAAAGTGGGGTGGTGAAAGAGGGGCGAAAAGTAACGATAAAAACGAATTCGTTTTTACGTCACTTTCGCGGTGGAAAATAAAAAAACAAATAGCGGGAAATGATAGGGCATGCATGAAAACATATGATGAAAAAAAAGAACCATGATTTTACGTTAACAAATGATGAAATAAGAAAAGTAAAACATAAAAAAAAAAAGGAAACAATAAAACTAGAGTAAAAGAGTGGAAAGAAACATAGATGGGAAAACTACAACCGAATCAAGAATTAAAAAAGGAAATAGCAAATAGAGAAGAAAAAAAATTGTTACTTTAATTTAAAATTGAAAGAAGATAAAAGTGTGTCGTTATGTATAAATTCGGTTGTAGCACGGGGTGGTTCAGGTAGACGGAGGGTTCGGTAAACGGAAGGTTACTGTCCGGTAAAACCGATAATGATCGGGAAGACCAAGATAATGTTAGTTGGTACCTTATTGTAATTAGCTTCGAGGAATCGGTTTCGCTAATGGTATTCGTATCAACCATGAATACAAGTTATTCCAACTAAAGAGTTTCGTGTTAAAATATCGAATAGATTAATGTTATTGATTGTGATATATTATTTCTAAACGTCAACGGAATTGTTTTCGCAATGTTATATTAATTATAGTCGTTGGTGGAAAGAATTTTTGGAAGTTGACAGCGGATGCAAACAAGGTAACTGAAATGGGCGAGAAGTTTACGGAAGGTTTCAAGAAAATTCCAAGAAAGTATAAAGTAGTAGTCATCTTAGACAATCAAAGACACGTGATAATATGTCTTTTAGGTAGGCCATATCTGGATATTTTATTCATAGAGTCCGTTCAATTTAATTTTTCTGGTTTTGTATTAAAAAGTCAAAGTTGTAAATCTTTTAAGTACTTTATTATTTATTTTGGCACAATCAATTAATTCACCCCTATACTTACTACAAGAAAGAGAAGGATACCCTTGTCCTTTTTGGCGAGTCGGAGATAATGAACAGTGCAGATACCATTTATAATGTTGTCGCATCTTTTTCTACTATGTTTGAAATTTGTAGAGTTGTCCCTTTTATTATTTTGCTGCGAAAAGCGAGACAAACATACGCAAACTATAAAAGTAGAACAGAAATGAGCAGAATTGAAATACTACCTGCATCACTTGTATCTCATCCTTATAAAAAATGATGGGAGTGGGGTGTCCTTTTCTTTCTTACGGTAGGTATAGGGGCTAGTTAATTTGTTGCGCCAATAATAAATAATAATGTAAAAGATTTACAATTTTGACTTCATAATACCAAACCGGAAAAATTACGTTGAACGGACTCCTTCCATCAATACAGGTACAAAAGTTAAATGTCAAAGTCTCTGGAGAAGTTAAGGAAATGTCTTCTGATAGAGATCAGACTATTCTAAATGCAAGATACGAAACCTTATATCTAATGTGGGTAAGTACATAAATACTTGGAATGATACGACGCTATGAAGTTCGAACATTACATTTTCACTGACATTCTTCATTCTCAAATCCTTTTCGTAAAATTGAATAAATCCTGCCTTTTCAAAACTATCAAAAAAGTTTAGCAGTTTAGCTTATTGTAAGTAAACACACTTTTTAGCATGTCTGCCTGAGTATAAAATATTTTTAATTAATCAACTATTGGAAATGTAACAATATATTTTGATTTGAATAAAAATCTTATTTTCAAAAAGTTCTGAAACATTTTGCTTCACAACTAAAACGATAGGTTTATTTAATACACTACATTTATCTTATACTAAGCTGTTATAAATTTGCTGATTATAGTGAACAGACTTTTAAGGCGTTATTGTCGAATACAGCTAAATTGGCATTATTATTAATTAGCACATTATCCTGTTCTAAATATTTCCTGAAGCAATTACACTGTAAAGGTAACTTTACCGAGTAAACAGTTGGAGGTACAAGAAAACGTGTGTAATGTATTTGCTATGCTTGCAAGTGCAAGTTTGCATTCCTCTTACGTTTCGATAAGGACAAGACGCAGTTAATTCTCGCTCGAAACTAATTTCCACCTATTCACAACGGGACCGTTTATTTTGGTTCCGAAAGATACTTACTCGCTACTGAGAGAAAGAGAGACATCTCTATGTCGCTTTATGTTCACATGTATTTGTAATTTAATATAAATCCTCTGCAGTCCACAGGGACGATGTTTACCACGGAATAGTATTATTCGTATTTATAATGTTAGAGTGGGTAGAAAATCCGTTTCACGTGAAATATAAATAGCAAAAATATTATTCCATCTTCTTAAAAAAAAAAGTATGTCTGGAGGGAAGCGATTTTTTTTGTCATATTTTAGGCTCGCAAAGCGTGCAAAATAAACGACTTTGTACATAAAATATTCAATTACACAACAACATCCTGAATATTAAAAATAGACGTTTTGAAAGGCACCTAATTCCATTGTACCCTAAAACCTTCGGTAGAACCATAATTTTATCTGACTTTATGATGTAATAGAAGTTGATTAAGGCTTTCAAAGCTGTCATCTGGAGAAACTGTACTTTCGTAGTCTAACCGCTTATGCTGCTTATTATTAGAATGATAACGAAACAGAAACGCCAATATTATGGCTTTAAACCGAGACGTGTTCAATACAAAATGTTTGAATTTTTCTGGACCTTATAAGTGCCCAAAGAAGTGGGAAATGTGCAACAGACCACAAAATCCGTAGGTTGTAGGTATTGAATCTTTACCGTCTACAAAGGGACCTCAGATACGAAAGACATTAATTAAAATTGAAAAAGCAAATCCTTCGCAATTCGAAATTTGAGGTAAAGGCAACCTTCTTTCAACCCACAAAAGTGTATTTTGTAAACAACATCTTATAGTCGTATATATGTTCTTAATTTAAAATAAACAATCGAAGATAAACATGAAAAGACTTGTGGGTTTTGTCAACGACAGATTTAATTCTTTGAAAAAAGATACTTGAACATAAAGTTATTATACAAGAACACATATTCATTTCTGAGAACGTGACTATAATCCATATTTTTGAATAAAACTGTTTAAATTACAATTTCAGAAGTTCTGTAGTAGTTGGTGTATTGTTTATTGGTGCTAACCAAATCCGAATGGGTCACAAGCGGCCTTTAAATTTTAAGAAATCGGTTTCCAAAGACGCGTTATTTCTCGGTACCTATCGAACACGCTTAGACAATAATATAGTGTGTTCTATTGGAAAGCAATTTCCAACAATTGCATCGTAGTGTCGAACTTACTACTCCATTCGCTGTACTATTTATTCGGATATACCTACAGGATGCGAAAAAGTGAACCTGGCATAGGAAATTCAAAGTGTACACTACCCAATTTGGCACCACCTGTAAAAATGCGACTTGTTGTTAATTTTTTTGACATCACTACACTTTAATTATAAGCAGATTCATATTTGAAAAATAAATAATCCTTCTATAAGGTCAATATTTTTCTCAAATTCCCCTTCATCTTTTAGAAAAAGGAATTAATTCCCAAAGGAGGAAATTCTAAATATGAAGCTTAGTTAATTTTTCAAAAACCTTGACACGTAAGGTAAGTACATGTCCCGAATTTGGGAATTACTAATCCTGCTTATGGTCAATAGAGTAGTTTGCCCAAAAATTATCCCCGAAACTGAGGATAACAACAAGAGCACCTATGGGAGACTTTTTACTCTACAAATAATCTTCACCTAATTAAAATGCAAAACTATTGGACTTTTCTTGAACGAATAAAAAATACATGCCTTCTTAAATATTTAGACTACATTGTGCTGCATTTTTTTTAAATTATCCTAACCTACTGATATACCATGGTATCGATTACTGGTCAAAATCATGTGTGACCATTATCCTTGTTATTATTGATAAGAGTGGTATATTATAACTTAATCCCAAGATCAGCATTTTCGCACACTGTATATAAAACCTACACTACAAAGATGAAATATAAAATCCATTTTCTGTTCACATTAAATTGTTTAAATGTAATATTTAAATGCAAAAGTGTTTTAAAATTTAATATCGTAAACCCAGATTTGCATGAACATAAATATACTTTGGTAAGGTAGTTAGCAATAAGGATCTATAGATGGCAATCTATAAATAATTACTTAAATTTAATATAATATTTGGAAAGTTCAACTTTTAGCCAATTGGAGGAAAAATAGAAAATAAAGAAAAAAAAAATAGAACATAAACTAAGCGAAATGGTAAATACAATATCTCGATTTAAGTTTCTAATGGGAAATTTTAAGGGGACACAAACTGTTGTAAACAAAGTAAGTTATCTAAAGAAGTTGTCACATAAAGGCAACGAATCTGCAATTTTGAGATTTTCAATAAATGGCAACGGTTTGGCTCACGTTCCACTAATTAATTCATTAATAAATATTTGCTACAAATTAATTAAATGTTTAATTTTGAATTTAGAATTTTATTGAAAAAATATTATTAAAAACGCTATTAAAAAGAGACGTTAAAATCGTACATCATTACGGATTCCCGCAGAAAATTCAACTTATCGAAGCTGGCGCCAAATATTATATTCAAGTAATTGAAGTTTCATCTTGAGCTATCACGTAAAAATTACAAGTATTTCTCATATTTGTTGCTCTTGCCAACCAATTTGGTTCGAGTTATCAAAGTTTTATTTTACATTTATTTTTGTCTCAGATGGAATTTTTCTTTTAAAGACTTTTAAAAAACTTACAAACAATCTTGAAAACCGCTTAAGAAGGTCCAAAAGTTTATGAAACGGAAAAATTATCTCGAAATTACGACAAAAAAGCGAATAGATGCTCATACTTATTTCTTGCAGTTGGGGTGTTTATAGGGTAATTATAATGACAAATAAGAAACAGAGAAAATCGGAAGGGAACAAAATGGTATGCAATCAACGTAAGTAAGTGGCGCTCAGCCATACAAATGGAAACCCGGTAAAGTTAAACAAGAATTTAATGAATGTGATCTGATACAGTTTATCTTATCCATCTAGAGACTGCTACCCTCGCTTTCGTCGATATGGCAAACTGAAGTCGTTTATAAATGCGGAAACGAAATAGAGTATTACTAATCATCCCCAAACCCAAACGTACACATTCAAACATACGCATGTATGTACATTCTACATATATAGTGAAACGTCTGCATCCGTGGAACAAATAATAAATCTTATTTCGAGATTGTGCTAAAATCCGCAATATTCCGCTTTACCATGCACAGTCAGAAAGTTGTTATGTACAGTGCCATTTCTGTAACACATTTCTATAATCCAATGTAACGTAGTAACGTACACGATAACTCCGGCTGATTTATATACTGACACTATACTAGGCAGGAATTAAATTGCGAAAAAAATGTTACATGTCAAATTGTATGTTGGAGAAAAAATGAATATACGGTACCTACAATTGTTTGGACGCTTTTTCTTTTTTAAAATCGTTCTTTTACTCTAATAACATTAACAAAAAATATGATATCAAATTACAGTCAGTATATCGCCATATTGATCATATTTGTCACCAATTAGTTGAGTATTTTCTTATACTTACATACCTACAAATATTTTGTGTAATTATGTCATTAATCATGTTTTACAAAATCAATAACAGTTAACAAATAATACCTTAAAAACCAATTACAAAAATATATGAAATTACTACTTGCCTATTGTACACTTTGGGACTTAGTAGATGGCAGTGACTTATAATAACAGGCCATTAGGGCGAGTGACAGCGGTAACCCGCTACACTACCCTAACCCTACTGACTCGCTTATGATCTTACTGCAGACCTCCCCAAAACTAATTAACTTGCTCTGTTATAATGACCTACATATGGCTCTTTTAGTTACCCCCAACGGGACTTATATACAATATCCATACACATATAAAACGATTAATGAAAAATATAATTTTGGAAAAATATGAGCGCTATGTGACAGTATTACCTACATAACAAAAATCCTTTATATACCTTTCATGATACGGTTGTGGGCACAAATTCTATTCCAATTAAGGTATCAAATTCACTTACCAACATCAAATAAAAATGCTATTTTCTTTTTCTTCAAAGGTGCCACCTGAAAAGAATAACATAATATACCTAATCAGTTTATTTAATAAAAATAAAAAATAGTAGAATTTTATTATTTGTACGATTTTGCACTTATCAATAAATTATTAAAAATATATAATGCAGATATATCGCAATACTGTATCTGCACAAACATTTCTATATATATATAAGTATATAGTACAATTGCCTACTAATTTATTAAAACATAATGGCCATTTTATTAAGTAAAGTCAATAATCTGAAAAGCAAACATTAATTACATTAAAACAATGTTGGGTTTTCGGTTCTACATTAATGAGTTTATTTGTTAATTCGATCATATTTTCTGCTACTCCGAAATTATAACGGAAACAACACTGAATCGTTATTACCTTTTAGATTAATTCCATTATCACCCAGTGAACATCGTTAAAAGACACGTTTATTCTCTCTATTCTTTCACGAAAGACTGGCGACCTTGTGCTATTTACGCCACAATCAAGCACATAGTCGAGGAATAAACGAACGTACGAGTGTGTACGAGGGAGATTCATAAGAAATAAAAAAAAACAATATGGCTTTGCAACAATAAATAAAATAAATTAAAAAACAGAAGGCTGATACTTATAATAGTTAACACATGAGTAGTTTTGGATTATGAAAATTATCCATTAGGTACTAGTACCTACCTACATCGTTTTAAAAACTGAAAATTTTTTACATAAAAAAAAACCACTAGCATCTATTTGATGTCAATAAGTTTAGTTATCCTAAGGTTCATCCAAAATAGACTCTATCCATAGAAAAGGATATGAAATTAAAAGTTATTCCCACTGGCTCGTCAACAACAACATAGAAACCATAGAGTTGGTCGAAATAGAAACTGAGGTTGTTTTGTGAATTTTTTAAAGAACTATTAAACAGTTAATTTCTGATGAAATTACATAATAGCATCCTAGAAGTGTTGCATATTCACATTATAATATAGTAGAAGTATTTTATATTTACCAACACGTGATCTGTATGAGATCTATGAATAAAATCGTAATAGTCTATACACGTATCTCAAATGTTGACAGATAATTGATAGTATAAAAATATATGTTATGTATGTATGGAATAAGTTGACGGGCTAATAAAAAAAAATTTTTTTTTTAATATTATTTTTACAGACAATTGCATGACAATGACGTTGTAGGAAAAACTGTTTTACTCACAATATATTATATTGCACATATTTTTAACTCACAAGAAAGAAAGACTATTAGGCAAGGTATGTACCATCACAATGACATAAAATGTCAAATGTGACACCTGATCCTAACCTAAACATAATTTATTTCTAATAACGCATAACCTTTAAGGAACAATGTACACCATAGAGATATAAGACTAGAGCACGCTATCCCCACTTAACCCTGTACAGTGGAAGCGTCCTGAGTTGTGAGAGAGATAGTTGGCAAAATTTCTCTTTGTCTCTTTCAAAGACAATACAAAAATGAACAAGAACAATAGATAATATGTTTTCTATGAAAACTATTCAAAATATTTCCATTCTGAAAAACTTAAACTATTAAAAAGTGTGCTCAATTTACAATTTTCCTCTCATCCGAACAGAAAATGATATTTACTTAAATAAAGAAATCTATAAAGCACAGTTTCATTTTTAATGCCTACTTTTAATAATTTGATGACGAAATTGGACCTTAATACTAAGAACAACGCGAACGCCCCTTGTATACAGGGTTTTTCAAGTTGATGGGCTATTAGAAAGATATGAAGTAGTAGAAGGAATTCAATTCTGAAACTTGGGCTTATTTGGTTATTGTTTATGCCGCTTCTTTTAAATATATTTTCAAGTTCGATTTACATCCGGTTATACCGGAAGTCGATACCAACTTTGTTATTTTAAATGGAATGGTATATTTTTTACGCTGAATTCGAATAAAACGTGTAATTCTAAGGTAAGTGTGATAACAAACTTGTACACCTATGAAGATCGGTTTCTGAGTTAATTTAACTTATAGAAAAAAAATCGCTACCGCAACCCAAATTATAAAAAATCATAACTCCCACAAAATACGACTAAGAGTGTTGAAATTTTTACTAGTAATAGCTGAATATTAGTGCTAACGCCTTGACAAAATTGAATTAAATAATTTATACAGGGCGTTCAAAATAAAATTCTAAAATTGAAAAACTTCAAACACGAATAACCTCGATTTTTCAAATGGCACCTACTATTTTTTAATTTTTCAATCGATTTCTTTTTTATCCTCTTTCGATCTATATGGATACTTCCTATTTTATTTGAAAATTTTGGAATAATTTTGAATTATTACTTAAAATAGGAAGTATCCATATAGATCGAAAGAGGATAAAAAAAGGAATCGATTGAAAAAATATAAAATAGTAGGTGCCATTTGAAAAATCGAGGTTATTCGTGTTTGAAGTTTTTCAATTTTAGAATTTTATTTTGAACGCCCTGTATAAATTATTTAATTCAATTTTGTCAAGGCGTTAGCACTAATATTCAGCTATTACTAGTAAAAATTTCAACACTCTTAGTCGTATTTTGTGGAAGTTATGATTTTTTATAATTTGGGTTGCGGTAGCGATTTTTTTTTCTATAAATTAAATTAACTCAGAAACCGATCGTCATAGGTGTACACGTTTGTTATCAAACTTACCTTATAATTACACGTTTTATTCGAATTCAGCGTAAAAAATATACCATTCCATTTAAAATAACAAAGTTGGTATCGACTTCCGGTATAACCGGATATAAATCGAACTAGAAAATATTTTTAAAAGAAGCGGCATAAACAATAACCAAATGAGCCCAAGTTTCAGAATTGAATTCCTTCTACTAATTCATATACTTCTAATAGCCCATCAACTTGAAAAACCCTGTATATGTATGTCCATACATATCTGTCACTTCCACCGCATCAATTCAATTGGCAGATGACTTTTGTAGGTGAAACAAACGTTTTTACCCGATTATCCACGATAAAACGCAAACGACCGAATTTGCACTATAACATTGTACCTACCTTTTTTATTTATCTCTTTCGTGTTTACCGACATTAGCATCCAAAATTCTATAATACAATTTAAAAATTTATTCCATTACTAATAAATTACCTTAGTTTGTTGTATACATTGTTCAATTTGAAAATTAAATTACATCAGTAGGTACCCTTGCAATCCGCTCAAGTGCTTAAAGTTTATTTAGACTTTGCTAACTACAAAATCCCTGCTGAGCTTCCACAGTTACCACTGCATATATGTAGCGATGCAAATCAGGCCCATGAGTGTGCTTTACAAGAGTCACTCGTAAAAATTACTCAATTAACTTTTTTAAATTACTCAGAGTTTTTAATTATGTCCTAGAGTGCTTTATACGTACCTGCAATATGATACAAGAGTTTAAAATTGCCCTGATGTGCAGAACCACTTACACAAACGGATTTAGAAAAATAACAACCTCAAATACAACATTTCCTATGTAACATTTATATTGATTGACCATACAGGGTGTCTCAGAAAAATAAAACCCCCCAACCCTATTATAATTTATATGTTTTGATGTAAGACTGCATAATTGATGATCATGCAACATATTGGACCATAAACTACTCCTTTATCATACAAACATTAAAAAATGTTTAGGGGTCATTAATCTAGGGTTGATTTTCAGTAAACAAACTTTAAGTTCCTTCACCCTCTTCTGACGTTTCTCCTGATATTCTAAAATAGCAGTCAATAAGGTTCTTTCTTGTTAGATTGAATTTGTCATATGTTGACAATAGCAATTGTACAGATATTTTTAATAAAAAATCTATTTATAACTCAGCAAAACTCTTTTATAACGGAAAGAACTAAAATTGCCTCTGGGGACAGGCAGCTTCGAGAAAATACAATTCTACAAGTTATTTGGAGGTTTCACAAAATATGCTTCACTTCATAATATCCCCGAAAATATTCCGCTACATTTAATTGGTATTTCCACTCTTTGAAGACATTTGGAATCGGTTGTATTGCCTACGATTTAAAATCAGACATCACAAGAAAAATGTGTTGACGTCTTTTTTGAGTTAAATTTCACTACTGCTCGAGAATTATTAAATTAAAATTAATCTACAAATATAGACAGAAATTTGTACGAAGGAAAGTACATCAATTTTCTAAATTATTTAAGAGATTTCGAAATTTGAATTTTTTATTATATCAACGTCACATTATTTATAAGTTACTTATTTGTGCTTCTTTATCTCGCAATACAAATGCTTTTACTTAAGTTGTCAAACCGTTTAATCAGTAAAATTAAAATTAGTTTTTCGCAACAAAAGTACAGATTAATAAAATTTGGACAGTTTCTTCCTATAAGACGCCTGTCACGCTGTTTTTAATCTAACAACCACATTGTTAAAGGCGTAGAAATCATTCATCCCATTGTTAAGACGTCCAAGGAAAAGATGCAAGTCATTTTAAAACAATTAATTGCTTGCGAAAAGAAGGCGAAAATTATGGGATCTCTGAGCTAATTATGTCTTACAAGCAATCAAATTTGAATGAATTAAGCAGATTTAACATTAAGACAGCCACTTTAGTCACGATTTTGAATTTAAAAATAACACAAAACTCTAAATTTATTAGATTATGTAAGGCTTTGAAGCAACGGTGCAAATGATTCGACAGAAAGTTGCTGTCCTTATATTCTTTAGTTTGAAATCAATATCTATAGAAGACAAAATAATTATCACCCGAAAAAAAATATTTTAAAGGAGCATTAACGGGAGCTTCCAATTTTGTATCCTTATGAACCTTACATATTAAACATTCATTACTTTAACATAAAATTTAAATTTTTTCAGTCAAATATGATCAAGGATTTTTCATAGAAATCTGTAATATAAGAACTGCAATAGCTCAAAAAAATAAATTTTGGTTAAGATTGGCTAATAGTTTCCACTTAAGTGATGGAGAAGTAAATCTAAAAGTGAGTGTAACACTAAAGTTTACAAATTAGACCAGTAGTGATTATTAGAACACTATTTTAGTTTTTTGACTGAATGATTTAGGCTGAATCACTTCATTTTTAGGATTCCGCACCTCAAAAGGAAAAAGCGGAACCCCTATAGGATCACTTAGTTGTCCGTCCGTCCGTCCGTCCGTCTGTCAAGACCCTTTTTCTCAGGAACGCGTTGAGGTATCAAGCTTAAATTTAAACTAAATACTCAGGTCTATTGTCCCTTGGAGCTGTGAAAAAATCAAACTTCTAAGCCAACGCAATCAAAAGATACAGCCGTTTATGTCGCAAATTCCCGCAAATTTTCGAATCAAAACCTACAGGGTACTTCCCGTAAACTCAGAATCTTGAAATTATTACGAACCAACGTCTTATAGCACAGATAAAGGAAAAATTGCGAAAACCGTAAATTTTTAGTTACATCATATAATAAAAATATTTTTAATAATTTTAAAGTTACTACCCCTTTCCTCATGAACACGTAGAGATATTAAATTGAAATTCATATCAAATACTCAGGTGTATAATACCTTTAAGCTATAACAAAATCAAACTTCTATGTCAACGCAATCAAAAGAAACAGCAATTTAAGCCGCATATTTTCAAACTCGCAACTACTCGCAAGGGAATCAAAACCTAAAGGGTACTTCCAGTCGATTTAGAATCTTCAAATTTGGCATGAAGCAATGTTTTATAGCACAAATAAAGGAAAAATTCCGAAAACCTTAAATTTTTAGTTACATCACATATATATACAGGTTTGTACGGAACCCTCGGTGCGCGAGTTCGACTCGCACTTGGCCGGTATTTTTTGTTTTAAATGTTCATTACTGTGTAAAGTACCAACCTGGAGAACGTTACCACATATAGCAGCAAACATTTCGTGGTTTCCTATTATTGTATGCTGCAGTTGTTGAGAGGTGCATTATTTTTATAAATGTGCTTAATTAAACGTTAATGAAAAATCATTGTCGAACAATGCTTCGCCGGCTTCTCAACAATCAGACATCTGCTGTTGAGAACCCGTTAGCAATTTTTCCGTAGACAGAAGTTCGGTTGGTGCAGAAATTTTCGAGCTAATGCCATTTTCTAATTGCATCATTAGTTTACCGTGACAGCTGTGGCAGATTCAATTTGCTTGGCAAAACTTATTCTCTTATTTTCAACCTCAATGAGCATTCACCAACTTCCCGAAAATTTATCACAGCCAAATATGAGGCGCACGATTATATTGCCATTTACTTCTGATACGGAAAACATTCCATTTCACGTAAACTATGACTGCAATTTTCATTGAGGAGATTTATAAATATGTAGTACTTGTGTGTATACAATACGTATTGCTTGAGGGAATAATTGAAATTTTCATTACCGAATTCTCGTGTTATTGATAGTTACAGCAATGAGTTCAATATAATAATTTACTGTTAAAATAAACAGAAATGGTAAACACTGCTGTAGCTCCAAAACGAGTTTAATTTCAACTAAAATATTGTTAGTAGTGGTAGTAGCTTTTGTATTGCACGACAGCAACAAACTCCCCCACCCAAGATATCCTGTTTGTAAATATACAGGGTTTTTCAAGTTGATGGGCTATTAGAAGTATATGAATTAGTAGAAGGAATTCAATTCTGAAACTTGGGATCATTTGGTTATTGTTTATGCCGCTTCTTTTAAAAATATTTTCAAGTTTGATTTACATCCGGTTATACCGGAAGTCGATACCAACTTTGTTATTTTAAATGGAATGGTATATTTTTTACGCTGAATTCGAATAAAACGTGTAATTCTAAGGTAAGTTTGATAACCAACTTGTACACCTATGACGATCGGTTTCTGAGTTAATTTAATTTACAGAAAAAAAATCGCTACCACAACCAAATTATAAAAAATCATAACTTCCACAAAATACGACTTAGAGTGTTGAAATTTTTACTAGTAATAGCTGAATATTAGTGCTAACGCCTTGACAAAATTGAATTAAATAATTTATACAGGGCGTTCAAAATAAAATTCTAAAATAAAAAAACTTCAAACACGAATTACTTCGTTTTTTCAAATGGCACCTACTATTTTATATTTTTTCAATCGATTCCTTTTTTTATCCTCTTTCGATCTATATGGATACTTCCTAATTCAATTTTGTCAAGGCGTTAGCACTAATATTCAGCTATTACTAGTAAAAATTTCTACACTCTAAGTCGTATTTTGTGGAAGTTATGATTTATTATAATTTGAGTTGCGGTAGCGATTTTTTTTCTATAAATTAAATTAACTCAGAAACCGATCGTCATAGGTGTACAAGTTGGTTATCAAACTTACCTTAGAATTACACGTTTTATTCGAATTCAGCGTAAAAAATATACCATTCCATTTAAAATAACAAAGTTGGTATCGACTTCCGGTATAACCGGATGTAAATTGAACTTGAAAATATTTTTAAAAGAAGCGGCATAAACAATAACCAAATGAGCCCAAGTTTCAGAATTGAATTCCTTCTACTAATTCATATACTTCTAATAGCCCATCAACTTGAAAAACCCTGTATAATAAAACTCTACTCTGTATATGAATTGTGTATGGAAATAAAAAGGTCTAATTTTACTTTTCGTGCAATATTACGAACCACCGCATTATTTGAAAAGATTTTTTTTCTTTTCTTTCCTCTCCCTCGTCGGAAAACAAGCACACAAATTCTCCCTGTCCGTTTCCCTAACAATGATAAATATTTTTATTGCGGAACATTAACAGAACAAGAATTGAGAACACGCACATTTATGGTGACATTTATAGCCTTTTTTGTAGGTACATTTTTTATTTAACACTTTATAAGTACAGCTATACATTGTTTTCATATAATCCGGTTTGCTTTTATTACCTTCATTCAATGATATTTATTGTCCTTTGCAGTAATAAACTAAGGGGGGTGTATTTCGGTACTTCAAATATCTTGATCATGGTTTGATCTCAAAGAAACTGGTAAACTTAATATTTGTATTCGTTGGAGGCTATATAATTTTGAAATCAGTAGCTTATTTTTGGAATTTATATCTTTGCATTTGCAATGTATTCGTGTAGAACAGTTATTAACCCTATGCAATTATGAATTACTACTGAACTTTATTTCATGGGTAGATATCTTAAATTCGCCTCGGATTTCGATAATATATGTGTATGCTGCGGTCCCGGTATTCATTTTCCTTTTCGTTATTTTAACACTACTGTAATATACATTTCTTCGAAAGAGTTGTGGAAATGAATCTCTGCATTTTCATGCATAGCAATATGAGACAGCAATGGGGTTCTGGTAAAGTCATTTCTCTTGGAGCGGAATTCTTATTACGTTTTGAAACTGCATTTGTATTTATCACCATGACGTTGAAATAATAATGAAATTAATTTTCATTTCAGTAAATAAAATTATTCCAACATATTTCGAAGAAACCTCCCTGTTTCCCGGAATACAAAGTATTACGAAACTAGAGAGATTCTTATATTCATAAAAAATTATAATTCGAAAAGAAAACGCTTGGTTTTTTCTGTTTCACTTATATTTATTACTACTCTGACATATGTTTCGGCTATAATGCCATTATCGAAGAGTTACTTAAAAACTAACTTACAATTTACTTGTTGTTATTTAAATAGGCAAACTACCTACCGACATGGTTACCTGTGACAGATCGTAATAGAGGGGAAACCTCGAAATCAATTTGGTCATTTAAAAGGATTTTATGTTTATTGTTGGCTCTCGTTATCTCTAAAATTTCTAATAAGTCCAATCTTCTACTTTTATTCTGAATATGAATCAATTTGAAATTATTTGTGTCTAATGTATGGTTGTTATTTACAAAATGTTGTACCAAATTAGTATTTTTTGATTTGAGAGTTATTGACTTTTCATGTTCAATGAGACGTTTTTTAACCGACCGTCCAGTCTGCCCTAAATATATTGCTTCGCAATTATTACATTTAATTTCGTAAACCCCGCTTTTTTCATTTTTATTTTGTCGTTCCTTATTATTTGCTAACAGAGAACCCAAATTATTTTTGTTGACAACTATTGGTGATATATCATGTTTTTGTAATCGTCTTTTGATTTTGGTACTAATCTTAGGTAAATAATTAATGAAACAAAATCTACTGTCTTTTTTATTTACCGTTTCGGGGTATAGTTTATTCATAATTAGTCTTTTTTGTTTTTTACTGATCATTTTGTCGATAAGTGAAACGTTGTAACCATTATTGAAAGCAATTTGTTTTAAAATGTTAGTTTCTTTTTCAAAATTCTTTTGTGATAGTGGTACAGATAGGAGTCTATGGATAAATGAATGGAAGGAACTTAATTTTATATTGGGAGATTGTTTTGATCTAGCGTGAGGAATAATATCATAATATTCATAAATACATTCTTATATTTTCATAATTTAATTTTTTTTTGTCGGTTAGCTCAATTAAACCAAAAAATATTTTTATGAATCTACTAGCAGTGAAACCCGGCGTTGCTCGGGTTAAAATACATCATACGTTTAATGGTATAAAAAGTATGTAAGGATCTATTTTTTAACGTAGATATTATAGATTTATAACATAAATAACGTGGATATTGAGACTTATTCGGCCATTAAACATAGGGTGTATATTGTTCGCTCTCTTTTCCAATTGATGTTCACTCAACTGTAAAAGGGCAAACACAATTTAACTGACGAAAATTCACTGAATTTCGGTTTATGTACCATCAGACATCGAAATTTCTAGTATGAGAACACTCTAGAACATTCAAATAGTCTGTTCTTTTTCATTTGTCAAAATCACTTAAATTTTTTTGGTCTCTGTTCGCTCTTGTTTCCAATTGATCTTCACTCGACTGCAAACACAATTCAACTGACAAAAAGTCACTGAATGTTGAGTTATATATCATCGAACATCGAAATTCCTATAGTATCAGAACACTCTAGAATATTTAGATGTATGTACATCACTTTGAAACGTAGATGTACACTTTTTGAAACTTTCTAGATCATTCAAGAAATTTTTAGAACTGTCTCGAACATTCTAAGTCGATAATAACAGTTCGCGCTCATTTTAGAATTTTTTAGATCATTTCAGAAATTTTGAGACATTTCCGGAAGTCCTTATGAGTTAAAAAAGGACAGAAATATTTCTTTTCACCTTTCTGAAACCTACAACCATCCACTTCCACCCACCGCGACCAAACTCCCTTACTCCCACCTGGAGACCAAGGGGCATTGACCACCCCAACAGGAAGTTGATTGGAGTAGGTAGAGATAGTGAAAACCCTGTCTTTACTTACGAACATTAGCATTTTATATATGTATTTAGATTTAGATTAGATTTAGATTATAAAATTATGGCTCGAGCTAACGGACCATTAAGCCTAAACGTTTCTTTGGCAACTGCGGATGAATTGAGTGTTTCATTCCCACCAATGGTGGTCTACGGGCTGTCTCTCCTGTCTACACACTAGTGCAAAGTCGGAGAATAGGGCGGATGGCCCTCTTCAGCCTCCTTTAGGAATCATGATAATGGGTGGCTGGTGATTTGAGGGAGGAAGACGGGACGGACGAAATGAAGACAGAAGAAATGTGAATGGCTATCTACTGCCTAAATGAGCCAAGGAAACCACAGAAAAATTTGAACCACAGTAACCGGCACCGAAATCGAACCGGTGACCTCCCGAATGCGAAGATCTCATTGTTCAGTGTACTACAGGGTAATGGGCGTCGTCTATTTGCGACGTCGACGTTTAGTTGTAGCATCAGATTCTTCCCATTGTAAAAATCAACATTTTAATTTCTGTTTCATTATTTTTGTCTTGATGCAACGTTTAGTAAAACCAAATGTTCTATACACATCAGTATCTGTGGACGTTCAGGTGTGTTGTGGTCATTTGCTGATGTTAATAAGTTACCTTGCTGTCATATTGGTTTGGGGAAGTATTTGCGACATATATGCAGATTAGTTTTGATTTGGTGCAGAAATTTTAAATACAGAAGAACGGAATATACAAAGAGTTGTGATTGTGATTAATCTTGAACAATTGTATAATAGTGCACGATCACGTTTAAACAGAGAGTTTAAAACAATGGCAATCCTTAACCGTTATCTTGGTCTTTGTCCAAACTTTGCTACAGTTAGAAAGTTTGTGATCAGAACTAAGGACAATAATAGGGGATTTTCTTTGACACTTCCCTCGCAGTTTTATTGCCGCCGCGCTGTAAATTATGCAGCTTGCAGCTGGAAAATCAGCAGAAGCATCAGAACAAAGGGCCATAAAGCGTGGTTGGAACTGTTTTACTGATTCTGACAAGTTGGTTCATAAAAGTTGCGTTTGCATTTCCACACCTGACGTCGCTCGTCCTCACGAAACGTCGTAATTCTCGCATGGCGTCTACGGAAAATGGAATTAAAAGAAGCTTTCTGGTTATTTGCATAATTTTGTAATGCGGATTTTATTACCTCTTTCGATGAAGTTTACGACATGGCAGATTAATGGAAAAACCCATAATATCGTAATTAAATGGAGGCAGGGAGAGATTAAAATTGTACCCATAAAGTGATTGTTATGTTCCACTTAAATTTTATTAATCCCCATAGGCTTCTTCCTCAGTTCCACAAGCAGTTTAGAATTTTTTTATCAACTATTACTTTTATTTATTATTTTTTACTTACATACACCCACATGGAATAATTACATGTAAGCATTCGCCATACCATTCTTAGACCTACAGACTAATACTAATACTTACATCTAATTTGCTAAATAGATTCTACGTTGTCAAGATTTTTTCTAAACAGGCTTATATGTCTATTAAAAAAGTCCACTTGATAATCTTTAACATACAAATTTAATTATTGAAGCATTTATTTAAGGGAGAACAACTATTTGTGTCGACAAAAGATATTTCTTGGTTGTTTCTATTTTACAAAAGTTTGATGTGTTCCTTATAATAAACCCAAGTGTTCTGTAGAAATTATTAACAACATACTGAAAATGTACATTAAATTTCAAGTTAGGTTGCATATATATGCCAAGATCTTTTATACAATCTCTTCTTTGAAGAGGTTTATTCTCTAAAGGGTATGTATAGTATGAGAAACGTATTTTACGTGTAAAGGTCATCGCATAACATTTATTTATGTTAAGAAACATATTACTGTCATGATACGATTTAGCTACAGAATTTAAGTCAGTTTGCAATTGCATGTAATCGTTCTTAGAAGAAATAACTTTATAAATTTTAAAATCATCCGCAAAGATTAAAGATTCAGAAAACTGAATAACATTTGGTAGACTGTTTATAAATATGGTAAATATTATGGGTCCAAGATTACTACCTTGTGGAACACCAGACGTTGCTGTAAAGTATAAATCCCCATTTTCGCGGTTTGTGTTCTAAATGATAAATAGGATTTTAAAAACAATCACAACTACAATAACTACACGCTAATTATGTATTAATGTATTCATAATTATTTGCATAGTTTACCCAACTAAAATACGATATAAAATTTCTACAAGGAAACTCGAGGGGCTAAACATTATTCTTCCTTAGGTATACCCAGAGGGTAAAAAGTTTTAAGGACTAAATACTAAATCGTTGTTTAAAAAGTAGATTCATAAAACTTGAATCATTATAAGGTTATTACGACGATCTTAAACCAATATTTACATATCCTTAATTTTTTTTTACAAATAATTAGATATTAAAATATGCACTAATCAGGCAAAACAAAAATAATAAATAAGTAAATTAAGAAGAAATTATTCAAAATTAGAACATCTTTTTTTTGTTAAATTATCATATTATTTAAATATATACCTAGCTGCAAAAATTTTTGCACACAAAAGGAATTTGATTTTGCAATAGCTGCGCATAATGTAAAATATATCTTAGTGGTTGAATGATTCATGTAAGAAGAACCGCATAAGGTTTCCGTAACTTTAGGCGAAACACAGGAAGGATACATGTGATATATTATAAAAGTTAAGAATATATAAAGTTGCTAAACGTAGCTAAACTTCGTTATGAACTTATATTCCAATATCTTATTTTGAATTTTTTTTGTTCAGTTCATCTGTCTGTATCAATCATTTATTTTTGTTTTATTCAATCTCTACAAAACTTCGTTCTTAATGTTTTAGAGGACAAAAAGTTTAAGGAATGTTCTTCGTAACAAATTCAATAAGTAGATTTTTGTGTATATTTAATTAAGTTATTGATTGGGTGTTTCGTGTTGAAATAGGAATACATTTATTTATTTAAATGAAAAATTTTTGAAACGCGAATAATATATTAATGGGTTTTATGATGGATAAGTACTTAGGTACTAAAAGTAAATGAGATCATATTGCAATTCCAAATGATTTAAAACTTGTTCCCTTTATTTGAAATATATTTTAACTTTTTGTAATGCATAACGTTTATTATTTATTCTGTTTTCAATCCATTTATTTTTATTGATGGGCAAATATATATTCACCGGTGACGTTTGCTCTTTTCTATTAATTTCGTGCTATATACTTGGGTGAAATTCACATTATATTTAAACTCTATTTCGTAATTATAGGCACCCAGTTTGACAAAATTATCAAAAAGCTTTATATTTTAAATGTTCTGATAGATTTTGTTGTGCATAATTAGTTCGTTATCAAATCCGCAATGTTATCGCTTCTGCCATTTTTCGACTAATCCCCATCCTTGTAAATAAAACCCGGTAGCGACTTTTAAACACGCAAAAGTATAATTAAGCAGATTTTTTGTGACACACATTATAGCCTGACATTTAATTTTTGGCCTCTTGTTTTCCTACGCATTTTCACACATTCTTAACATTTTTAGATAGCTAATTTTTGAAAAGGTACTATACGTCCTTTAAAGCTGAAAAGCAAAAGCAATACAAATATTATATCAGAGTTGTTTTGGTTTTTTAATTAATTAGTGCAGTCTCTGTTGGGCATTGTTCAGTACATGATACTTTTCTATGTCTGCAAAGATTGTTAGGCAACAACTTCGCATTAGCTGAATTATTGTTGGCTTTGTTATTCAAGGGCGCTAGTAGGGAAAGTGAAAAGAGAGATAAAAAGGGCCATACATCTTTTAGGAGAGCAGCCACTGACAGCTACGACGCTCTCGTGCTTTTATAAAAAAGTAAAGGTACACATTAGTGAAGATATATCACAATAATGGGCTACCCTATAAATATAAAATTTCAGTTTACCTTTAATGAGAATTTGCGACAAGACGGTCGTACACCCCCCATTAATCCACTTGAAAGCTGAAATGTTGTTTAACTGCTTGTAAACATTTACTGATTAGGACAAGTTCCTCTTTTAGGCTATTCACCTACAAGTTAAATCGATTTTTAAGTCAATTCTAGGCTCCTCTAGGAGATAATGCAAGATATTTCCCGTATTTCCGTATCACCATATGGTGCAAATTGATTGTAAATGAAGGTTGATGAGTACCTCGGGAGTTCCCTTTTGGGCAATTTTAGAAACATTAAAAACACTTCTTCAACAAATAACCCGATAAGTCCGGGTAATAAGATTTTTCTTGTTCAGGTTTATGACGTTAAGCGAAGCAAGACAAAAATTGCAAGCAGTTTCTTTTACGGACTGGTGTCACGAGTAACCCACGAAGATGTTCTGAAGCCAAATATTCCAAAAAGTTGAACAGCATACTTGCTAGAATTTATTGCGGGGAATTTTATACCCTCGTAAATTGTACTATTCCTGGAATATTTTCAAAAGTTTTGCAGCTGTTTTATATTATTTTTATTCAACTCAGAATGTTTTAAGGAACCAAAGCTGATATGAGGTGAGAGTTCTTTATTTTATACTAACAACAACCAACAACAGCTGTTTTTTTTTATAATAAAGAGCCTTTTACTCCATATCAGACTTTATTCCCTTTATTTATCATATCACGTAAGGAGGAATGGAAAATACTATTCTTCTCCATCAAAATGCTTCCTCAAAACTAATACAAGTGTATCTAGACACATTATTGTATGTTAATTTTGACCAACTATTATTTTGAATATGTAAAAAATGTCTAACTTTCAATTACATTCCATGACGTTACATAATATTTTCAGTAATTTAAAATGTTTTCGGTGATTTAGTACCTATTCAAATTTATATTTTTCCATGAAAGTTCGACTGTGAAGAATGTTAAGTTGTTGATATTTTAGAATTCCATTGTACTCAAAAGATACAATTCATTATCGAAAAAGTTTTAACAGCGAAAACTAATAAAACTTCAACGAGAAAGTAATGGCAACAGGACCAGAATCCGAAATATTAATAAATCCAGCTTTGTATTCAATTGTAATAAAAAGTTTGTAAACGACTTGGTTTGTAACTTGGCTCTATTGATATTTTATTAGAAACTGCTTTAAAGATCCTTTCAGCACGAAAGTAACTTTTTATAGACAGACATTATTCATTTTATTCTAGTAATCTTGACAGCTTAAATAATATAAATCCCGAGAACGCGAGATGTATATACTGGGAATTGTTAGATTTAAAGTAAGTATCCATAAAACTTTAGACAAGAAACAATATTCCGAGAAATTTAAGAAATATAAGTAAGCCGTTCATTTAGAATACTAAAAAATAGCAATTTCTATTAGATACTGTATTTTATTTGTAAATATCAGTCGGTATGCAAAAGGTTAAGCTCATAAATTGTTTTACACTGGAGGAAAAATTGTGTAAAGTTAACAGCAATTTACTATTTGCATTCTTTTAACATAAATTTAAACTTAATTGTTTCTAAAACATTCTATTGCAAGACATTTTAGTAAATTTCTCTGTAATTCTCAACAATGTAGGCACATGTTTAGCGCGTTCTAAACTAGACTGCGATACGTATTAAAAAATTCCAGAAGTGTGTCTTGCATTTCCCAGTATCATTTAAACTTTATCGTCTTCCTTGGCTGTCCTATTCCTAAATGTTTTAAAAGAATTTCCATATTAAAGTCGTTTTACTTGGGACTCAATGTGGGACACATTCTCCATTTAGACCCATTTCGCATATCCAGGCGATTGCATTCCAAATCGTATAAATGTAAGTCAGCTTAGAAGAAGTAAGGGGAGGGATTTGCTGTCGTGCAAAATTTACGTAAGATTTTGTTTGTAACATCCTACAAGATTCGTACCGTAGAAAACAAACAATATTTGCAAGGATTAGAATCAATAAGACGTACATAAGTGGATATCAAATTGTTTTTGCAAAACACTTCATTTTATAGTCCAAGAATATCTTTAGCTTCAAGTATTTGTATTCATATTATGAGAGAATCAGTCAAATGGGGGTAAAAAAGAGAATTTTACATCGAAAATTGGTAGACATCTGTTATTTAGTGCATGTATCTCTCCAAAATCTAAATCACAATTTTTAAAAAAAGTTTACTAAATTTATGTTTTCATATTTGATTCAAATATATTTTCAATTATATTAACAATATTTTAATGTGTGGGAATCTTTGGGTACACAAAATTTTATCAAGGCTTTCTGCTGGTTTTATAATCATAATTTAAAGAATAAGTAACTTTTAAAACCTTTTTGCGTCTAGTACTGTTTTGTGAACGTGTCTTGGTACTGTGATAGGAATGTAGTATTTGTTTTGTATTTTTAGATAGAGCCTTTATTTCCTTTCAACTGGGATAAAAACTAAACTTTTAGTTTTTGTTCGAGGAAGAAGACGTGCCTACACGAGGTAGAAAAACACAAAACAAAAGTAGATAAGAACGATAGAAGTTACTCGCTTGTCTCCTTAGCAGAAGTTTATATTTAGTTTTGACATTATCAAAACATCAAACGATAATGGGAAGAAAGAAAGACGTGACGTGAAATGCGATGAAGGGCCCAGAGAACATATTTTTATACTCTATCCATTTTCAGCCTATTTATATTTGTCAAAAAAGAAACAGTCCGCACGGTCAGCTGTTTTTCTAATTTTGAAATTACCACAATGACAAAGATATGTTGTCTGTAAAAACGAACCTATCAAAGTGGTCGTACAAAAAACCATCAATGAATTGTAAGCTGCCCTAATCTACCTTTATGTTTCCCTTTCGAGTGTGTTCCCGTCGGAGCAAAACACGCTGATTAACTGGAATTCGTAGGAAAAATACAGAAAAACACAGTGGTTGAATTCCTTGAGACTTTACGAATAAAGGAAAAATTAGATTGGTTCTTGGAATGTTTTGTTTCTCCTGTTTTCGCATGAGGAACTTAATTATCCTTTCTTCTTTCCTTTTTTAGATCACTGAATTTAATTAGTTTATTTAAGTCCCTTTGTCTTACGCTAAGTAATATTTTCCTACACACATATGGAATTTGCTGATTCGAATATACCTAGGGATTTTTATTACATATATTTCTAATACAAACATAACAATTATCTCAAACCTATACTATAGGCAAAAAGCAGCAGTACAAGTAGAAGACATGACATCAGAAGAAACAGAAATACAAAAATGTGTTCGTCAAGGGTGTATACTTTCACCAATCCTCTTTAATCTGTACTCGAAGGACATAAATAAATAGAGCAGTTGATAATCAGGACATTAACCTCAACCTGAGGTACGATGACGATACAGTTATTTTAGCTGGAGCACAGGAAGACCTACAAACTCTAATTAATAGAATGGTCACAGTAACTTAAGAATATGGACAACCGTTGAACATAACCAAAACAAAATATATGCTGATAACAAAGACAACTCAGAACTTTCGTAGGATACATGTGAAGAATCAACCTATTGAATGAGTAAGATATTACAAATACCTAGGCGCGACTATAAATGAAAACAATGACAGCTCCCAAGAAATACAAAGGAGAATCGAACAGGCCAGAAGCACATTTACAAGAATTAAGGCTTTTCTGCTGCCGAGATCTGAACGTTGAATTAAAAATACGACTGATGAGATGTTATGTGCTGTCTGTACCTACATTCAAAATGTGGATATACCAGAGAATGTTGAAGATTTCATGGGTGGAGAGAATAACCAACGTGGAAGTAATGAGACATATGCATAATAAAACAGAATAATGGGTCTAAATACTCTTTTATTAGTTTTGAGGAAGCATTTTGAAGAAGAAGAATAATATTTTCCACTCCTCTTTGCGTGATATGATACATAAAGGGACTAAAGGCTGATATAGAGTAAAAGGCTCATTATTATAAAAAAAACAGCTATGGTTGGTTGTTGTTAGTATAAAATAAAGACCTCTCACCCCATACCAGCTTTGGTTCCTTAAAACATTCTGAGTTGAATAAAAATAATATAAAACAGCTACAACACTTTTGAAAATATTCCAGGAATTGTACAATTTACGAGGGTATAAAAATTCCCCGCAATAAATTCTAGGAAGTATGTTGTTCAACTTTTTGGAATATTTGGCTTCAGAACATCTTCCTGGGTTACTCGTGAGACTAGTCCGTAAAAGAAACTGCTTGCAATTTTTGTCAATTTACAAATAAAATACAGTATCTAATTGAGATTGGTATTTTTTTGTATTCTAAATGAAAGGATTACTTATATTTCTTAAATTTCTCGGAATATTGTTTCTTGTCTAAATTTTTATGGATACTTACTTTAAATCTAACAATTCCCAGTATATACATCTCGCGTTCTCGGGATTTATATTATTTAAGCTGTCAATATTACTAGAATAAAATGAATAATGTCTGTCTATAAAAAGTTACTTTCGTGCTGAAAGGATCTTTAAAGCAGTTTCTAATAAAATATCAATAGAGCCAAGTTACAAACCAAGTCGTTTACAAACTTTTTATTACAATTGAATACAAAGCTGGATTTATTAATATTTCGGATTCTGGTCCTGTTGCCATTACTTTCTCGTTGAAGTTTTATTAGTTTTCGCTGTTAAAACTTTTTCGATAATGATTTGTATCTTTTGAGTACAATGGAACTTTAAAATATCAACAACTTAACGTTCTTAACAGTCGAACTTTCATGGAAAAATATAAATTTGAATAGGTACTTAATCACCGAAAACATTTTAAATTACTGAAAATATTATGTAACGTCAAGGAATGTAATTGAAAGTTAGAACTTTATTTAACATATTCAAAATAATAGTTGGTCAAAAATAATGTACAATAATGTGTCTAGATACTCTTGAATTAGTTTTGAGGAAGCATTTTGATGGAGAAGAGTAGTATTTGCCACTCCTCCTTACGTGATATGATACATAAAGGGAATATAGGCTGATGTAGAAAAAAAGGCTCATTATTTTAAAAAAAAAACAGCTGTTGTTGGTTGTTGTTAGTATAAAATATCGAACTCTCACCCCATATCAGCTTTGGTTCCTTAAAACATTCTGAGTTGAATAAAAATAATATAAAACAGCTACAACACTTTTGAAAATATTCCAGGAATTGTACAATTTACGAGAGTATGAAATTCCCCGCAATAAATTCTAGCAAGTATATTGTTCAACTTTCTGGAATATTTGGCTTCAGAACATCTTCGTGGGTTACTCGTGAGACCAGTCCGTAAAAGAAACTGCTTGCAATTTTTGTCTTGCTTCGCTTAACGTCATAAACCTGAACAAGAAAAATCTTATTACCCGGACTTATCAGGTTATTTGTTGAAGAAGTGTTTTAAATGTTTCTAAAATTGCCCAAAAGGGAACTCCCGAGCTAGCCTCATCAACCTTCATTCACAATCAATTTGCACCATATGTTGATACAGTTGTACAGGAAATATCTTGCATTATCTCCTAGAGGAGCTTAGAATTGACTTAAAAATCGATTTAACTTGTAGGTGAATAGCCTAAAAGAGGAACTTGTCCTAATCAGTAAACGTTTACATGTTTAATGGAGCGGGGGGTACGATAGTTTTGTCGCAAATTCTCATTAAAGGTAAACTGAAATTTTAATTTATAGAGGCTCCCAAGAAATACGAATCAGAATCCAACAGACCAGAAGCACATTTACAAGAATGAAGAGGTTTTTCTGTTGTCGAGATCTAAACGTTGAATTAAAAATACGACTGATGAGATGCTATGTACTGTCTGTACCTACTATATAATGGAACGGAAGCCTGGACGCTGAAGGTAACTGACGTAAAGAGACTAGAGACATTCAAAATGTGGATATACCGAAGAGTGCTGAAGATTTCATGAGTGGAAACAATAACCAGCGTGAAAGTAATGAGACGTATGCATAAGGAGTCAGAAATAATTTCAACAATTAAGAGAAGAAAACTGCTGTATATGGGACATGTCATGAGGGGAGAGAAATATCGACTGTTATGCAAGAAAAAATCCAAGGAAAGAGATCTGTAGGAAGGAGATGAAAATAACAATGAACCTTTAAGAGCTGCGGTTTCAAAAATAAAAATCACCGTGATGATTGCCAACCTTCGAAGCGGAGACGGCACCTAGTGAAGAAGACTTCGAAAGCACAGAATATTGGGCTTGCCTTCCCCTTATCACCTTAATCGACGTTCAATATTTTATTTATTCATTTCGCCTCATATGGCAAAAGTGACTTAAATAATTTATTAGACAGAAAAAAATAAAAACACAATTTTATGCTCATGGAAATAATGTGTTATAGCTCCTAACCGCTGAAATACTGAACGTCGAACATCTGTCGTCATCAACCCTATCACAATATTCCGTGCATTTGGAATACATGTAAGTAATTAGGAGATTAGCAAATTCCGTATGTGTATAGTTTCCAAAAGTAAGCAATTTAGATTTAGTACGAAACTGTTTTAAATATACAGGTCAGTAAAACCCGAAATTCTTTCAAAAACGTTACACTTTTTCAAATTATTTTGAACTAAATAAAAGCGTTTGAGGTGATACGATGTCAGGAGAAAGAGAAAAAAATTCACTTACATTTTCAAGGTGAATTCTAAATGTTCCTGGACAAATAATTTCAAATAAAGTAATAAGTATCAGAGAGTCATTCATTTATGCTACAAATCCAAAATTCAATTCAAAATTATCTATGACCGTTACTAAGTGTAGACATATGCCGTTTAAATAAGATCGACAAAATTAAGGGAGACATTTGATAATGCGAAAAGATAATTTGGTAGCAAGCTTTCGGGACACTACGGTCAGCCAAGTGTTATAAGCTTCTCAAAGCAGCTTACACTTACAATGAGATTTATCCGGAACCCGAAAGCATCTGCAACAAACAGCGACCAGTTTCCTAGAGTGATTATTCTTACCGGCTCAATTACTCGAATTATTCTATGTGAAAAGTCAAGAGAAGTGTTTCCGTTGTATCCGGTTACAGAGTAAAAACAACGACACCAATTTTGTTACTCTGTCGTTTCCGCTTTTGCAAAATCCACTTTATAAATCTTTCCGGAAGTTCGCAGGCAAACATAAATTCGTTGAGATTAAAATAAATAGTAACACACGGTAACGTAGCTAGCTCGGTAGTCTGACATTAGACGAGATCATAAATAACAATTTCGAAGTTCGCTAATGTTTTTGGCCCTTCACAGAGATAGAGTTCGCCATTCCAAAAACCCACATGTAGGTAGGTACTACTTTTGATTAAAGTTAGTAACATAAAAATTACATACAATGCAAGGATAATGGAATTATTCTACTGCTATTCGACTTTTGGAGCATATGAAAATTCGTACAAATACATTCAGCTACTTTTTCATACAACTAATTAAGTAACACAAGTTATTACTCTTTGTACAAATATTTCGACAGTTCTATTGTTAAAAAAACAAGTCGAAAATATTTTTAGGTGGACACAGTTACAATAATTACAAAAGTGTAGCAAATTATGCATTTTCGGTTGTAGAAACTTAAAAACTGCTAATAAAGAAATGTTTAATTTCTATACTGAACTATTTCTAAAACACTGAAGTATTTACCTACTAGTTAAATATTACTCCTATAAGTTTAAAGATACAAAAGTTTTTTGTGTGCTTCAAATTCACTTTGTATTCCCTGTATTCTTTCTTTCTTCATTTTATCAGTTCATGATTTCTTAAACAATTCGTGTTTTGCCATGAAGGTACATGTAACTGTACATACACAGTTACGTTAATGTTGTTGTATTTCAAGTTTAAATTGAAAAAACAAGAAAATGAATAGTTACATTCAGCATGCAACGTATTATATTATCATATAAACATTATATCAGCATCAAAGATAATTCACTTTTGAGTTTATTCTGCCAACTTTTTTAATAAAATCTGGAGAACGAACTGCTGTTTTAATAGGATTGAAAACATGCGCACCCATCTTAAAACTTTTGTCGTTCTTTCTTTTTTGGAGAGCGGTTTTATTAAACTACGTATAGAAGTTTATAAAGGAGACAGAGTTTCCCCGGTAATTGTAACATTTATTTTTCTTTTCTTGTATCTACTAAAGACCGAAACTGATTTAAAAGTAATTTCGTTTATCCCCAGGGATTAACCATTTCGCATAATTTTCACTTAAATAAGTACATACACAGCAACTTCTAACTGCAGAAATCCGCAACGAGTAAATCGGGATGAAGTCGGATGAGAAAGTCAACTCAACAAACAAAAAAATGCATGCATACCGAGTGTTTTATATAATAGTGGCAAAAAATTGTTGTGTTTCTTTCAAGTAAACTGGCACATTTAATTCAGTTTGATGATATACAGATTGGGTTCATCACATTATTTAGATTTTCATCGAACTTAATGTTAAGTAAAAGAGTCGGCAATTAATGAAATGGTAACATGTTCCTTTATAATTCGTGGGTGTGTTGAGAAATCACCCTGTATAGGTAGATAGGAGACTTTGTGAGCGAGTTTCGGTTTTGATGCATGGACGCTCAAAGAACCTATTAAATTGAACGGGTTACCGGGCTTGGAATTACGGTATGTTGCTTGTCTTTGCAGGCAAAGACGTTGTTTAATTTCTCTGGAAGACGTGGAAGCGATGACGACAATGACGCCGACGTCGATGCGAGAGAAAATAAAACGCAGAGTCAATACCTCGGGCATATTCGCTTGGGATGACAAAAGAATGAAAGGATCAAGGGAAGCGATTCAGAGATTCCGTTAAATAATATTTCTCTAGGGAAATAATGGCGATGTTTTCGCACGTTGCAGTTTGCCAATCTTTTAGCACGTTCACGCCTTTTTTTCCTTTGAAAAAGTGACGCAATCTATTGATGACAAACACTAATATTACAAAAATTGTTATATTAGAAAAGAACACAACTTAATTCCTTTACGATACAATCACACATTACCAAAGAATAATACATATTAGCCATGAAGAAAATTAGCAAATTATTCTTACTAAAGTAGAAAAACAAGAAATAATTGAACTTAAACAATGAATTTTTCCTTAAATGACCGAGAACAATTATTAACCCATTAACCTTTCAACATCTTGAACTTTATAAAAGGTGTTATTAAATTCTATTGTGACTTCGTTTAATGAAACGAACTTATTAATTTCTCATCACCATACATGATTTCTATTCATTAAATTAAATATAATCAACATCTACACCTCGATTATTAGGTCAGTTAGAAATAATTTTTACAGCGGAATTACTAATTTAATAATGATCAATAAGATTTTTAATAATTAATTATGATCATAATTAAAAAGAAGTTAGAATAACAACTAGGTTAGGGTAGTGAAATAGGTTATGCACGACGCACGTTTACTAGCTCTGTTTGATTATTATGTAATACAAAAAGAAAAATATTTTAGTGTTACTTATATAAAATTTACTCACTTGGTAACATTCTATAAATACTTACAGTAATTACAAATAACTTCAAATTAATAATATGATAAACCCAACATAAAATTCGCATATAACATAATTAATCACAAGTGCCAACATTACGGCATCTATTGATATATACTGCTAACTGTTTTAATTGATTACCTTCTACATTTCGGCTCGTTGTACTTTTCTAATATATAAAATTCTCGTGTCACGGTGTTTGTAATTAAACTCCTCCTAAACGGCTCGACCGATTTTCCTGAAATTTTGTGTGCATATCGGTTAGGTCTGCGAACGACCAACATTTATTTTTTGTCCCCCTAAATGTTAAGGGTGGTCCACCCCAAAATTTGTTTTTTTTATTTATTTTTTAGACATTTTTTTTTGTTTTTATTTTTATACAAAAATACATACAACCTTTAATTTGCACCCCTCTTCGATCAACCCCAATTTTTTAATAGCGATATTAGTACTGTAATAATCTTTAACCCTCAGTGATCGATAACTGATCAACTATTAACAATCGATTAGTTATCCCCGCCAGGCGTACACTGATGTCACTACTCACCCAGCAAACAGCACGGAGTGGGGATGAGAATGAAGCAGATTTTTTTAAATGTTACAGGGAGTTCAAATATGTTCTAAGAAGTAAAATAATGTTTTATTATAACATTTCAGAATGATTTGGAAACTGTTCAAGAATGTTCCAGAATCTTGAAGATCATTCAAGAATGTTTCAAAATTTTTAAAAAAAAAAACGTTTTGAATCATTATGGGATGTTCTGGATAGTTCTAAATTCGCGAATATTCTAGAATGTTCCATCAAACGTGTAATATATTCTTACCCGGGCAACGCCGGGTATTACTGCTAGTATTTTATAAAAAAAAAATTGTTTAAAAACTCGAGCAAACATTTTATCATTTCTTTGAAGAGGTAATGTAACTGCTACCATTTTTGCTAATCTAAAATCGACTTATTGGCACGACGGAACAGATCAACTTCTAAGTTTGGCATCTCTTTGTTGGATATTAAATAAAAATTCGTTTATAAACTTTCTTTGCCAAAAAACTTTAGTAAACGTGGTATCAGGTGTGTATAACTGCATTCGTTCTAAATTCACTGAACTGATATAAATGAATGCGTTCCTGTCGTATTCCAAACATATCAACAAAAATAGAACAGGCGTTTTGATTAGAATGTAAATATAAACCTATTGAAAGCCAATTGTGATTTTGAAGGCTGACAATCATTTTGATATTTTAAACGGTAGGCAAACTTATGCATATCGATTTTTTTAAGCACCGGAACAATAGCTTTAATGAATGACAAAATTGAAGGATGATACAGCTGTCATGTAGGTTTAAATTCATATTATGGTTTCAAAGCTTAAAAATGAAACAACAAATGATCAAAAGCCTCCAATGTAATATATGCAACAGCATTAAAAAACGAGGGGTATCGGGCTTTTCAATTTGGGAAAGCCATGACTTTTTATTAGACTGCGATTTCCACAAAGTTGCTTTTTGAAATATTGAAAGTCACTTATTTTTTAAAAGGGTAGGTACATTTGTTTGTAGGCTAATCCTAACAATACATTTCTTTCTTTTCATTCGTTTTCTTTTTAAATAATTGTTTTTGACTCCCGTAACAGAAGAACTGAGCTTTGTAGGGTCAATCTATGCCCATTATTGAAGTCGAAAAAAAAAGAAGTTTTAAATGCTTCAGGATTCCTTAATCGATACTTTATGTGCATATGTAAAGTGCTAAGACATAAGTATGTTGGAAAATATTTTTTCTGCAATTTCTTGTTTTTATATAGAAAGTACCTTATATGGTGCACGATAAGCACCATTTTAATCTATTAAATATTTAACCGAAGAGACTGAATTATTAAAAAGATAAATAATTGTGGTTTCAGTAAAATATAAAAATATAAGTCAAAACCCAACTTATGCCCTCTACGTGCCTATGTTTAGTATATTTGGCATTTTATTAATTACTTGTGCCATTCTATGTATAAGACATAATTGTTTAAATTTAATTGTACTGTTAACATTAAATCAATGTCATCACACATCCACTAAACAAAGACAGTGTTGGTTTATCGAATTTGTCTTGATTCAGAGGGGTGTCCTGGCCCCGTTACTCTCTCATCCATCACTGTCAAATAATAATATTGTACATACACACATTAACATTAACTAACTAAGTATTAAATCAATTAAGAAATGTACATATATATAATATAAGGTAATTGTGTACAATAAAATGTGTAAATTACTAGGTCTTTTTTCCTTTAGTTAAAAATTTTAATTAGTTTTCAAGGATACTTAGTATAATAAATGCAGAAGTACAATAACATCCCGAAAAGGCATTGGGTACAAAAGATTCAAATAAGCTGCATAAAGTTAGTTTCCCTATGTCTGGCGCATTCACCGTTCCTTTTGCATATGTTTGCGACAAAAAGCATTCAATTTAGAAGAAGCTTACATTTGGCATAGGAATTAATAATTAGGAATAAAAATTTCAGTAAATGTTACAAGATTATCACCTAAAAAAAGCAAAAATAAGTCGATTTTTTTAAAATCATTTAACTTTCAAAGAGGCTGACTGCAATGAATTCAATGAATTTAAATGTTCATTTGAATATCTATCGAGAAAATGTTCCCAGATAAAACTCCAACTCTTAATTTCTGCACCCACTTAAACTATGTATTTTATTATTATTTACTTTTAAAATATTGGTACTACTCAATTCTAATTGAAAGAAAGAAAAACGGCATTTAGTCTCTTTATTGAATCCTTTTTTAAAACAATACACAAATAGAAAAATGTGGGTGATATGTTTCTGCCAATCCGACACAATTGCACGTTGTTCTCCGTTTGACATTTTTAATTTATAAGTATGAATAAAATTTTTATGACATTACAAAAATTCCAAGAAAACAAAATATCGCCGTTTACGTTCAACGTGTGCTACGGTTTACTATCCTTTATCTGTACTTTAGTTCTTTTTATTGCTAACCATAAAACTGCCCTTATATTTTACCTGTTCTCCCAGAAAGTTGGAGCAATAATCATTCTTTTTCTACGTGAAATCCATATACCATCAATTTCTTCTAAATGCGAACTAATTCGTTGAAAATAGAACGAATAAGGAGCAGGATAGAAAACATTTTCGTTTCTTTGGATGATTAACGTCTCATCCTCAATTTACTACCCGCAATATAACGCTTGTCTGCTACGCTACGAAATATAAGTAGTAATATCACGAACGCTACGAAGGTTTCATTATATTCCGCGATAATTAGCTGACGGTGTTGGAAAACTTACGTTGAAGAACTTGAACTTCATTAACGAGATTGTCACAATTAATTAAGCAGGACGAAGGTGCGTGTTATTAACTGTAGGTAATTGAGACACAGTGAAATGTTTCAACGTAAAAGTACATGGGGATCTTAGATTTAGAGAGCAGTGTTATATTTTAATTTTCTTTGGTAAATGTTTTGATAACCCTCGCCAAAAATGTTAATTAAAAAGTACTCCAAAAACTGTCAACATTGAAGGAAAAATATACTATGACCTTTTTGAGTAGTTTATGTTTTATGCGATGCTAATAAAAGTTAATGTAACAATTAACTTTAAAATTTTAAATACAGACCTGGAATTTATTGCCAAATGGCATCGATATAAAAGGTTGGTTATTAAATAAAAAATCCAGGCTCGTACTCAACATTTTAAAGTTGATACATGGAACTGAGAAAACTACAATGAAAGTGTTAAAAGATTTTGATTTCTTTTTATGGGTACATTTCATTAAAAATAGAGATAGTAAAGAAGTGTGACATTCGCATGGTTAATGAAGTAAATTTTCAATAGAAATACCTAACTAAATGAACGCCTTTAGAAAAGGATTTTCCGGAATAATGATTTCGAAAGTGGCTACTTATAATTTGAAAGGCACACGCACGGTATTCTCTCTCAGTTTAAGATTTATCGCTTTTCCATGCAGCTTTTGCGAAAGTATAGTAGCACGGCATACATAATAATGTGTCCTATATGCTTGACAAGTTGTCTAGAATACTCGAAATGAGCTGAATAAACAGGCACTTAGACCATTTAAAGGTACGACGTCTAAACATTACAAACCCCGATATTCTGTCAAAGCGAGGAACATTATTAAGTATGTCATTCTCCATTAAGCTTTGTTTGTATTTGTCAACGATTCCTTTTTTACGTCGCAATGGAAATTTCACATTCAACGTTTCTCTTCGTGAAAATGACAAATGAACACGAGAGTAGAACAACCGTAATGACTACCTGTGTTTTTCACTAAACTTCGTTAAGGTCCCTGTATTAATAAAAGTCACGCGACACATTCTTACTTACTACCACATGTAATTCCATTTTCAACTATATCATTGCAAAAACATGAAAGAATAATTAATTCTGATGGATCTGCTATAAAAACATGACAAAAAAGTTGTACCAAATTATGTAAAAAGTATTCCGCAAATTATTTTCTGTTCTACAGTTCTATAAAATGATTTTTAGTACCCGTAAGACTCGACAATCTCGTTCATTCATTAATTTTTACATTGGAATTAATAACATTCTATTATGGTCCACCGGTCATGTAAATACGGAAGGAATGACAACGAAAGTAGGACATTTAACGCATACAATTTTAAACTACGAAAGTAGAAAGGAAATAGGTTAATTAACCGCTGAAAATAGCTTACTGTGGAGGGAATTATGAATAAAGTTGCTTTTGTGCAATAGTTGCTTTAAAATAACAGACAAGTTAGAGAAATTTTATATGTAACTTCCTCTAACTGAACAAAACATTATCAAATGATTAAATAAGCAATAAATTACATTAGCACTAAACGCTTTAGTTAGGTATGCATTCCAAAAACCCAGAATGCTAGTTGTGCTTGTTGGCCTTCTGAACTAAATTTTGAAAACCAATTTGATAAAATAAAAATTATGAAGATATGCTTTGATATACCATCGCTTATAATGCATATAATTTTTAGTTATGCAAAAAAATAAATGTTACGCTGATTAGGCAAATAAACTCTTAGAGGTAAGATTTTAATCAATAAATAATTAAATTTAACTAAACCGTGCCCAAAGATAAATTTCCAAATTAACCGTTTGTGAGCTCAGAAGCGATTTCTTTTAGTTAAAGTCGATTCGACCTCGAACTATTGTTTACTTTATCTCTACTACTTTTTTTACATTTCCTATCTCAATTGGCTTATCAAGCATCCTGGATATCGAGAATAGGTAATTTTTTCTAGTTTTTCGTCTGATATTTTTATATTAGTACCAACCTTACTTTACTTTCCCCTATTTTTGTTTTATTTTTATTTCATACATTTCTCTGGAAGAGTGGAAACTTTGGTAGTGAAACTTTGTTACCGAAAAGTAGCTTTGACGTTTAGTGTCGTTTTTTGGCGTTGAGGTTTTAGTTATAATATATTAATGTGTTCCTATACTCTTCTATCCTTCACCTTTTATTTTGTCTGGCTCGCTTATGGTATAAATATTTAATACACAATACATAATAAAAATGCACTTTTGGATTTCACACTGTGTTTTCTTCGGAACTTGTAATTAAACTTATTCCAAAAACAGGATATTTGGCGCTTAAACCCTAGAAATATCGAGTGGGGGGTGAAATATTATTAACTATACAGGGTTTTTCAAGTTGATGGGCTATTAAAAGTATATGAATTAGTAGAAGGATTTCAATTCTAAAACTTGGGCTCATTTGGTTATTGTTTATGCCCCTTCTTTTAAAAATATTTTCAAGTTCGATTTACATCCGGTTATACCGGAAGTCGATACCAACTTTGTTATTTTAAATAGAATGGTATATTTTTTACGCTGAATTCAAATAAAACGTGTAATTCTAAGGTAAGTTTGATAACCAACTTGTACACCTATGACGATCGGTTTCTGAGTTAATTTAATTTATAGAAAAAAAATCGCTACCGCAACCCAAATTATAAAAAATCATAACTTCCACAAAATACGACTTAGAGTGTTGAAATTTTTACTAGTAATAGCTGAATATTAGTGCTAACGCCTTGACAAAATTTAATTAAATAATTTATACAGGGCGTTCAAAATAAAATTCTAAAGTTGAAAAACTTCAAACACGAAATACCTCGTTTTTTCAAATAGCACCTACTATTTTTTATTTTTTCAATCGATTCCTTTTTTTATCCTCTTTCGATCTATATGGATACTTCCTATTTTAAGTAATAATTCCAAATTATTCCAAAATTTTCAAATAAAATAGGAAGTATCCATATAGATCGAAAGAGGATAAAAAAAGGAATCGATTGAAAAAATAAAAAATAGTAGGTGCTATTTGAAAAAACGAGGTATTTCGTGTTTGAAGTTTTTCAATTTTAGAATTTTATTTTGAACGCCCTGTATAAATTATTTAATTCAATTTTGTCAAGGCGTTAGCACTAATATTCAGCTATTACTAGTAAAAATTTCAACACTCTAAGTCGTATTTTGTGGAAGTTATGATTTTTTATAATTTGGGTTGCGGTAGCGATTTTTTTTCTATAAATTAAATTAACTCAGAAACCGATCGTCATAGGTGTACAAGTTGGTTATCAAACTTACCTTAGAATTACACGTTTTATTTGAATTCAGCGTAAAAAATATACCATTCTATTTAAAATAACAAAGTTGGTATCGACTTCCGGTATAACCGGATGTAAATCGAACTTGAAAATATTTTTAAAAGAAGGGGCATAAACAATAACCAAATGAGCCCAAGTTTCAAATTTAATTCCTTCTACTAATTCATATACTTCTAATAGCCCATCAACTTGAAAAACCCTGTATATAAAAGTACCAATGAATACACAAAACATAAGTTTTATAAGTAGTTCCAAATACTTCATATAGAAAATATTATATGAATTATATTACCGACTTAATTAGAAACACTAGAAATTAGTAAAAATAAAGACTGTCATAATATTATAAATAAACAACTAGAGGTAAATTACTCACAACTGTTACATTTATTTCATCCCCCACTCGATATTTCTAGGGTTTAAGCGCCAAATATCTTGTTTTTCGATTAGGTTTAGTTATTATATTCGAAAAAGTCAGTGTGACGAAAGGAATGTCAAGTTTTTGTTAATAAACTTTGTTACCGAAAAGTAGCTTTGACATTTAGTGTCGTTTTTTGGCTTTGAGGTTTTTTTAGTTATACATACGTATATTAATGTGTTTCAATACTCTTCTATCCTTCACCTTTTATTTTGTTCAAGGTTGTATCAACTCTCACCTGCTGGATAACAAATTTCTACAATTATTTATAAATGAACTGAATTAAATAAATACTATCCGGTCTTTTACAGTATTTATTGAAAAGTAGCGATAACAATGTTCATTTTTATCAAACTCCTTTTTTCTAAAATGTATTTAATATTTTCGGGGATCTAAAAAAAGACACAATTATTCATTTAGTTTTTCATTTCTGTTAACAATTTTGATTAGTGAAAAAAAGATTATTTATAACAATTTAAATGAAGGCTCTGTGTGAACTTGTTATCGTCATTTACAGTTTATGACAGTAGATAACTTCATATTGGTTTATTCTCCCGCGCGGTTAACGTTTAGTTAAACACAAAAACACAGAAATCTAATTTGAGCGTCTGACGAGACAGACTTATTTTTGAAACGAATTAAGTCAAAAATACAGTCGTAGAAGTGAAAAGCAGAGAAAATTGAGCGTTGGCGGGAAAAGCGAATGGATGATGATTTCGCATTACCGACGTAGTTAATTTTATACACTATTTTTGGACTATTCAACGCAAAAATAATTTTCTTATTAGCATTTAATCAAAAAGAGTAGTAAACGACTTTAAATTACTTCCAAAAATAAAGTAAAACTCAGAATAAGTCTCTTGCAATCTGAATTAAATATTCAAATTATAAGCTAAAACTTACCGCATAATAAAGTCAATTAGGAGTAATTAAAAAATCGAGAAATTATAAATTAATGATCATTCAAAACTTTATTACACATGTAAGTGAGACACCTACATAAATATTATTATAGTTTCTCGTTTCAATTTATTTCTAGATGGTATGTCGCTGTTTGCAAAAATTTTAGATGTTAGGGTATGAAGAATTTACAGAAAGCATGAAAATGTTGTCAATATCAGGAACGAGTTAAACTTTTTTAGAAGGAAAACTTTTTGACAAAAGATGTGTGTTAGAGGTAATTCAAAATTTTGCGAACCTTGAGCTTGGGATGCAGCTCCATTTAATTAAATTCTCACTATTCAGACGCATTTTCCAACTTACGAGATTTTGCAGTACATTTACCGAAAAATTACAGTTTATCTTACGAGTAGATATTGAAAACTATGACGGTTACCACTTATAATAAAATAGAAAATCTCAAAGAAGAAATGAGGCACTCGAAAACACAAAGATGAAAAATATAATAGCAATAATAAGGTACCTTTAATGAATTGATCGAAGCTAAAAATAGACCTAAATTAAAATTAAATATTTATAAAGAATGTAACTGATCCATCACAAAAGTTTTTCTCCGGCAACTCAAGTAAAAGCTTCTGATCTTTTAAATGAAAATTAATTGCTGTTGTTGGCAACCTCCCTTATCTTTTCTAATCTTATAATCTTTAGGGTTCTTTTCTATTCCCAACTCACCATCACCAGCCTCCTTACACGAGGAACGTGGTATAACTCAATTTATATTGATCGGCTATACGAAATAGGAAAGTAGCTAAACAGTTATTTACCATTTTACTGCCTACCTATGTACTACATTGAAATTCAGATTAGAATTATTGTCTTTAACAGAATTAATCCAACTGATAAAAATTAAAAGCAAATAATACATTTGATTATTCTAATCTCTTTTTTTTAAGTTAATTGTTAAATAAACAATATTTTAATTCAATTTTTTGTGTGCTCTGTTTCACATTTTCTCCAATTTGTATTCATAGAAAACTGTGAGAGGAAAAAATGTTTTCTTATACTGTAAAGAAAGTCATCCCACGACCTAAAACCAAGAAAATACCTTCCTATTTGTAATTGATGTTGTTTTAACATTAGTATTCATAGAACGACTCATGCGCTCCCCAAAAAAAGTTTGAAACTCGTTAATCCCAACGAAACTACGTTAGAAAACACTGCAAAAACACGCGTAGAGGAGACAAAAAATAAAGGCCCGTCGAAATTGTAACACAAAACAAAACTTTTTTTATTTACAGACGTATTAATCATATTAATTTAACTTGGATACCAATTTAAAATGTTTGTCTAATTCAAATAATTTCATTGAAAACCCTGACATAAACGAAAATTTGTATAATAGGTAGGTACCTATTACTTAAATGTCATCCAAACTAAATTATGAAAGTTTTTTATCAGTTTTTTTAAGCAAATGTGGTTGTTATTTTGGCCATTATCATTACAAATATATTAAATATTACCTACTTTTAAAATAGATTTAAACATGTAGCAGACACCTAAGAAAAGTTGAAAATATTATTAGGCAACTTTATAACTATTTTTGAGTAAGTCAAACTATAAAGTTCCCCAATATTGTTTGTCTGCACATAAATAAATGTATAATTTTTCTTTTAAAAACTAAGAAACTAAAGGTAATTATATCAACTTGTGAAGACAATAAAGGTTTCTCTATGGATTTTATATAATTTCCAATTACGTTGTTATTTCCCTGCGCTCTATTATACTACAATACTAACTTTAATTATTTATTTGAAATGTGCTAAAATGATTTATGTAACGATTTTAAAAGGATATCTAATTGTACGCTTATTTCAAAATAGCATAACGAATGGCTTGTCTAAGTTTTAACTAATTATACTTTTGGCAAACACCAAACTTTTAATAATAATTGATAAACTATAGGTATCTTACTCAAAGTGTAATAACTAGTTACGAACCGGAAATCATATTTTAGCTTTAAAATTTTTTAGCAATAAATGCATAAGGGTATATTTATGGGTTACAATAAAAAACATAAAAACAAATAAACAATTAAGAATAAAATTAATCATGAAGATTTTATGGAATTGGAGTTTCCCTATTCATGAAGTTCGGTTTTCAGCTAAAGGGATTGATTTGAAAGTTCGAAATTGTTAATGAATTTCCCAGAAAGTTCGAGAAAGTTCTAGAAATTTACAAAATTTTCTATAATTTAGTCGAATTCTCTAGAAGATTCGGGAATGTTTTAGGATTTTCCATGAGGTTCGGGAACATTCAAAGATTTCCAGAAGATTCTAGAGCATTCTACAATATTAAAAACTTATTTTAATTAAGTACGAAAATTATTTTTTCTCGGTACTGATTTTGACAATAGAGTTTTCTGTTATTGAATTCAATGATAACTATGAATAACTATTAGTTGCTGCATAAGTGCATGACCAAATAAAAAACAGTCGACTTTTCCTAAACGAAACGATAACTTGGTAAATAAACACACTGTCGTTTTGTATTTCACTTTTATCGTGTATTTCTAGTAAATATTCTCCAGTTTTTCTATGTGTTTTTGAGATGTTTCTCTGATATTTTACCAGTTATCATTCCATTTTATTAACCCAAGTCTTTCCTTTTTCAATTTTGTTTTTTCTTGCACTTTTTACGGCGACCCCTTTCCCCCAATATCAGGTTTTGTTTTTGCTTACTCTGGTTTTCTACTCATTTCATCTACTATATAACGTTTACTTTTTGGGTATTTAATCAATTTAATTAAAAAAACTGATTTAAATTATCTTGGGTTTTTTGTCATATTTATGGGGGGAAATGTCTTCATTTCTTTTAAATGTTTAAAATTTTCCACCTCTTTCTTCTCTTCCTTAATCCCTTTCTCTTTGTAGCTTACTTTTCCTTATTATAGCATGAGTATATCATAAATTTGGATTTGGTTGATTCATTATAATGTTTTTTTGGGTCAGGTTCTTCCAGAGGTGTTACTCATAAAATAATAGGAGTTATTTACATTTCTTTTCATTATTTACTAGAATTGCCAAACGATTTGTGAGACATCTGCAGGTTCTTTAACTATGTTTGAATCTATTTAACCTATGAATGTATTTATCCTTTTTAGGTAAACATGAAAAATGAAATTTTGGTGGCAGTAAAAATCAATTGCGGTAAAGAAGAACGGACTGAGAGATGCGACAATTTACTTAGCAGTTGTGACGGGATGCTTGGCTCGAGAAGTTTTCCAAGTTGCCGCGAAAGTAACGTCACGTCACGTCACGGAGACATCAGAGAAAAGTTGATACCGTTTCACCCTGCCATCTACTTTCCCAAACTGCCCGTTCGATACCGGGAAAAATTGAATAAACCGCCTTCATGCTACAAATATCAAAAGGGAACGTTATTAAATATTCAAGCTGTTGTTTGAGTTCTATAAAAAAAGACGAAATTGAACACAAACATTCGCAGTAATTTTGTTATGTTACTTTTTTGTCTCCACTTCCTTTACAAAAGCAAATATTTGAAGGGGTCCTTTTTATACGGATTGTATTTTAAATAACAAGGTTGTTTTACTGCACTACGGTAAATTATAAACTAATTTTTGGATTTCCTGAAAATTCAAAGATAAGTAACCAGATTTAAAGAAAAGTGACTCTTGAACTAAACCAGGGGTATAGTTCGTAAAAAAAACAAAAAAAAAATAAATGGGTGATTACTTTTAGCACTATTTTATTTTACTATTCAAATTAACCGTTAATTTTTTTACCAGATATCCACAGGGACTATTATTCCCTAGGACGTCAGAAGTAACAAAACAAATACTAGGAAGATTGAATGGGACATGATAAATAACAATTAATTTTTCAAAAACTATTTTTCAACAGTTGTTGCAGATCAGAAACTAAAGTGTTGAATCATTTTAAAATCTTTACAGTTTTGATTTACACATATTATTTAATTACATTTAATTTAATATTAGTTATTTTTTGTTTTGGTTTTTTATAACGATTAAAGAGGCCAATTTGTAGGTACTTATTTTTTAAATTTCTGATTCAACGCCAATCTGAACATATTAAATATTACGATCACAACAATTGAAAAAACGTTCACTTGGTGCCAAAAATATTCGTATAGTACAAATAATGAGTCATTGAGTTATCTACTACTCAAATGTAACAAAATGGAAAGGTGAGGCATACTAAGTTTTAAATAGTGTACTGGTACATTCATACACTGACACATACTTACAGCCTTTTTCCTCAAACAAATTTTAAATCTGCTGCTTCCGAAAAAGGAAATGAAAATAATAACAATAAAATACTCTTGGAAAACTTGTACGTAATATTGTGTGAATGGTCCACAGACAAAGTGGAATACAAAACTACTAAAATGAAAATTAAACTGTTAATAATTCTAAAGAAAACACTAAGAAAACTGAATTATAATTGTTTCTAAGAAATTACTAAGAATAAATTGATCGAATAATTTTTATACAGAGTTGAAAAGAAATTAGCTATTGTAGCTAAAAAAATAGATACTATAATGTCTTTTAAATGTAATTGCCGCAACTGAAACAGAACGTTTCATGGCGTTGTTAATTAGATATTTAGTATTGATAACAATACTTTTATTTCAGTGCAAAATTTTTCCAAAACATCAATGTTCGTTTGAATAAAATAAGAATTAGAAATCTATCTATAAATGGAGGATACATTAGGAAAACAACCATTAATTACGTGAGTTCAACTTGAGGGATCTAGTAAAATCTCATCAAATCTCATTCAAAGGAAGGGGCGTTATTGAAAATTTCACACCAATTTTTAATTAAAAACTCATTATAGGGTAAAACTCATGTGAGAAGGATAGGAAACGATGGGGATGGACGATTCCTACCACATGCAGGATAACAAAAATAGTTCACATAATTAATGATCATTATTCATAATAAATGTAGAGCTGAATTGGATAATTTTCCATAGTGATTTTATTTCTGTGAATCTGTATTGAAATTAATATTTGTATTCAATAACAAAATGAAAACTCATTTCGCACGCCATCCTGTATGTGTACCTTTAAGCCATTTTAAATGCTAATGTAAATACGAATAGCCAATCGTTTGATTTTATTTTCTTGAGTTTGTTCTTTCCCACAGTTCATTTCACTTCTGCAATCCCAGTTATTTTCTAGCCCCAATATGTACGTTTCGTACAATCAACTTTTACGAGTTTCGGGCTTTGTATGTATTTGCCAGGAATTTTCTCGGGATACAGCTCTCTACGCGATAGTGTTAGAAAAATCTGTTCGATCCTCCTATCCTTTATTATATTGGAATCGTCAGGTCGTTATCATATTTTCCCTACACAACGACTGCTTTGTGTGCCAGAATGATTTCTGATCCCAGCTAACAGATATTGTGTTCCTGATGTGGTGGTTTATCTCCTTCGATTTTTGAGGTAACACAAATTTCTCTGTTGGTGTATTGTAGTACCTATTATATTATTAGAATTTAAAGGACTTTAAGTACCTATAATCTCATTATAATCTCAAATTCCTTCCCTAAAATCGAAAATTTTCTGAGAAAATATAATTTTGCTTGAAAAGCATGAATGCCAATAAATCCCTTATTAACAATAACGTCAGTTTATATAAACAAAGTTAATTTAAATTCCTCCAAAAATAGACTTCTCACATACTATAAAATGGATCTGTTAATTTTTTTTGTACATTGAATTTTTATAATATTTTCTTTTTAAAAATGTCGCATTTATTACCACAATTAACCACACGTGTCTATATAAACATATACACAATACATACTAAAAATGCACTTTTGGAATTCACACTGTAACTTCTTCGGAACTTATAATTCAACTTATTCCAAAAACAGGATATTTGGCGCTTAAACCCTAGAAATATCGAGTGGGGATGAAATATTATTAAATATATATATGTATAAAAATACCAATGAATACACAAAACATAAGTTTTATAAATAGTTCCAAACACTTTGTATAGAAAATATAATTCATATAAACTGACTTAATTAGAAACACTAGAAATTAGTAAAAATAAACATTGTCATAATATTATAAATGAACAACTAGAGCTAAATAACTTACCACTGTTAAATTTATTTCATCCCCCACCGATATTTCTAGGGTTTAAAGCGCCAAATATCTTGTTTTTAGATTCAGTTTAGTTATAACTTTCGAAAAAGTCACAGAGTGACGAAAAAAATGTCAAGTTTTTGTTAATAAACTTAATTAACATTTTGTACTAGGTATGGAGTTTCATCATATAACAGTAGACAAAATCAATTATTATTATAAGCATTTTGTATTAATTATTTTCATATTTACAGTCTACTCCTTTTTATTTCGAATTTCGAAATGTCAGTAGTCTCCTGCTCTTGGGAGAACTTTAGAAACAAGATTGGACTTATGTACAGGGTGATTCATTATAATGTCGCCCCCCATTAACTTTGTTACTTCGAGTGTCCCAAAAAAATTAAAAGGGTGGTTATGTAGATGCTAAAAAATACTTTTTTTTACTTAAAACAAAAATTTGAAAAATGATCGGTATACAGGGGAAACCAGAAAGTTCGTTTTTTTTTAAATGGATCACCCTATATAAGAATTTATTTTTCGATTCCTCTTAAAATACATAAACATACCGTATACCTAAATTCAATAGTTTCTGAAATATTCGCATTTGAGACGTTATCATCAAATATTTTATTAAAACAACAAACCAAGAAATATAACCATAAATAATATAACAAAAACAATTGTTAGTTAAATATAAAGATGCTCTATCGGGCCTCCATTTTCTTCAACACATTGTATAAGGGCTCTTCGCATTTTCTCTAATGAATCTGTTATGAATGCTGGGTTATTTTCATTTAGGTTATTAATTTATCCGTATCAAATCTTTAAAATGATTGAGGTGTTTTAATTTGGTGGTCGTATACACGTTTTTAGGGTTCCGCACCTCAAAAGGAAAAAGCGGAACCCTTATAGTATCACTTCGTTGTCCGTCCGTCCGTCTGTCTGTCAAGACCCTTTTTCTCAGGAACGCGAGAAGGTATCAAGCTAAAATTTATACTAAATACTCAGGTCTATTGTCCCTTGGAGCTGTGAAAAAATCAAACTTCTAAGCCAACGCAATCAAAAGATACAGCCGTTTATGCCGCAAATTTCCGAAAATTTTCGAATCAAAACCTACAGGGTACTTCCCGTGAACTCAGAATCTTGACATTTGGTACGAAGCAACGTCTTATAGCACAGATAAAGGAAAAATTGCGAAAATCGTAAATTTTTAGTTACATCATATAATAAAAATATTTTTAATAATTTTAAAGTTACTACCCCTTTCCTCATGAACGCGTAGAGGTATTAAATTGAAATTCATATCAAATACTCAGGTCTATAATACCTTTAAGCTGTAACAAAATCAAACTTCTATGTCAACGCAATAAAAGAAACAGCAATTTAAGCCGCATATTTTCAAAACTCGCAACTACTCGCAAGGGAATCAAAACCTAAAGGGTACTTCCAGTCGATTTAGAATCTTAAAATTTGGCATGAAGCAATGTTTTATAGCACATATAAAGGAAAAATTCCGAAAACCTTAAATTTTTAGTTACATCACATATATACAGGTTTGTACGAGTTCGACTCGCACTTGGCCGCTATTTTTTATATAACCCCAAAGAAACGCATCATAGGTGTCAAATCGGGGCTTCTTGATTTGTAACAATTGTTTAATAAAATATTTGATGATAACGTTTCAAATGCGAATATTTCAGAAACTATTGAATTTAGGTAAGCGGTATGTTTATGTATTTTAAGAGGAATCGAAAAATAAATTCTTATATAGGGTGATCCATTAAAAAAAAAACGAACTTTCTGGTTTCCCCTGTATACCGATCATTTTTCAAATTTTTGTTTCAAGTAAAAAAAAAGTATCTTTTAGCATCTACATAACCATCCTTTTAATTGATTTGGGACACTCGAAAAAACAAAGTTAAAGGGGGGCGACATTATAATGAATCACCCTGTACGTATCTTGAAGAGAAATGGGGCTACTGTAGAATATTTACAATTTGTAATTTTTTGACCAGATAATTATATGATACGCTAGAACTTGCATGTACTTAAAAAATGTGTATTTAATAAATTCATTCCCAAAATACTACTACTCAGTGTCTATATTTACGCCCATGCTTTTATTTTATTTTATTTCTTTCTAGGTATTATTCTGTAGGCAGTAGTACCTTTTCTATATTAAATTAAAAAAGTCTATTAAATAACAGCATGTAGACGTGGATCTTGGATTGTTAGACGCACTGTGTGGAAACGCTCTATTTTGTCCCGCATTCGTCCAGCCTATTTCGAGTAGGTACCTAAAACGAATTGGCATGTCCGATGCTGCTCGGTTGTTCCCTACACCATCCACAGGAGAGACAACAGTCCACCAAGTGCCGGTGACAAGGTCGGCAACGGCTCAGCAGCCGTCGGCCCCAAAATAAAGTGCAATTAATTTTTTAATAAACGCAACCATTACTACCCCAACGAAGTTCACCTGTTCCGGAAATTGGAAGTTTCTGTAAGTCTCTGATGTTCATCAGTTTGTTGATAAACTTCACGATTGGACTTTAAAAATAGTCAATTGGCTGACATAATAAGAGCTGTATGAATGCAGAGCACTGGGACTATTTTGGACGCTACTTTAGGGCTCCCGAATGTGATAATTAGTGGCTTGTTAAGTACATTAATACCAATTAAAGGCCTATTCCTATCAAGTATACCTATACACATTATTTTGCTGAGAATTTGTGTTTGACATAGTTTCTAATAAACACTTGTGACTAAGAATGCACTTTTATTTTATATTAATACTAACGTTTGCATTGCTTAATTACTCCAAGCACCACTGTATACGTACTGTTTGAGTGCAGTTTTTAATTTTCACTTTTATTTAATTAACAAAAAGAAAACAATTTGATTTTATTAAATGTGTACCTCCTTCAACTCCTACATTCCTTCGTCATTAATATAATAAATTCTGAATACTTTTTAACAAATTTCTAAATTTTTTTTTTAATAACTTTTAATGGAACCGCCTAATAAGTGGCAATTTTTATTTATACTTCTTACATCGTTTTGCCAAACAACAGTTCATTATATCAATGTCATAAATATTTTTTTACCACAACACACTTACCATATTTACGACAGATTTGAATCATCATTTTTGAAAAGCATTTAATGATGAAATAACCAAAAATACAATTTGGACGTGATAATGTGATTGTTAATCATTTTATATCATATTAATTTAACCTTTAGTTTTAAATTCCAGAAAGTTTTCTCAATTAGTTGAACAAATTGCTTGTGATTTCAAAGCGAGCGAGATATGGTGTTTATAATTTTAAAAATTTAAGGCATCCAAAAATAACTCAAAGAAAATAAGTAGGTGAAAACGGAGGAAATATCTGCATGATGTGTAATAATACCCGATTTAGCGCCTGTTTTACTCAAACTTTGGCATTCATTAGCGAACAGTGACGCAAATTCGATAAAACCACATGATCAAAATTGCTTCAAAACTAAAAATTATTACGACTAATTTATATTTTCAAAAGAAGTTCTTTCGACAAAATTGACAAATTTTAATTGACGTATAAGAGAGAAAAATAGAAAAACCTTGACAGAACTAGTACACTTAAATCTTAAATCAAAACGTGTTTTCAATGTTAAAGCAAAGTGGATGATGTTTATTTATTTTTAAACTTGAACAAATATCGTGTTGAACGTTCAGGCTTTCAAACCTGTCAAACTATTTATCTATTTCCTAATGGGAAGTATTTTAGTCTTCAAATTAATTTCAATTATGCATTCAAGCTACTCTATCTATAGATAGGTACTATTACATAAAGGGTTAAAAGGGTGACGGTCCATAAGGTTATTTTTCGGAAATACTGAATATGAAAGTTTTGGATTTAAGTATTTTAAAATGACATAAAGTTTTAAAGAAAAAAATGAAAAGAAAACTTTTTATTGCTTTATAATCAAACCAAAAACTTGTGATTTGTGTATTTTAAATTTTATCAATAATATTAGTACTATTACTACGTATATTGTGTCTTCCAATAGTAACACTTTACAAATCCACTGTTTTCCATTAATTTAAATTTTTCCAATTCAATAAATATTATCAAAAACGATGTCAGTTTAGACAACCAAAGTTAGAGTTGTTGAGAAAAGGTTGTCTATGTAATAAAGTCTATTATAGTTAATTTCATCAGCTTATAAAGTGATTGTCTACCAAATAAACAATTAATCAAATAGGGGTAGGTAAAGATAATTGTTTCTTTATGTTGTTGAAGAAGTTGTCTGGTAATAATCCAATTTTGACAAGTTCTTTTAAATTAAATTTTGTTAGAACAACTACAAAGTAGATACTGTTAACAGCTTATCTACTGAGTTGAATTGTAAGATTAGATACTAAATTCAGCTGATGTGCTGACTTAAAAAAGTGAGATCGTCTAGACTCTAAAAACTAGTTAGGAAAAAGATTATCCTTAATCCTTAAGGTGCGGCTGTGCATTACTTGGATTCAAGGATAATGTAACAATATTTTTTTTGTATAAATGTAATAAGCAGGTAATTAAGGGTTCGAGAAAAAAAAATAGTTATCTTGGACTTTATGGTTATAATAATAATTAATTTTATGAACACAAAATGGTGTAGAGGGGAAGAGTTCAAAATTATTTTTCAAATCTCTCTTAAAGAGGGAACAGTTATTCAAAATCGTACGACTACTTTTTAATTCAAGGGGTTGTTATATTTTCCTTTAATTTTACAATTAAAAACTTTTATTATATTATGTAAACCTTACTGAGGGTTATTGAGGGATACTACAAAATCTAACTAAAGGGGGTAGATAGATTCATATTGAATAAAAACATCTTATGTGTTAGAGGACGCCCCACAAACAAAAGTCTCTCTCCTGACCAAAACCTACATCAAAAACTAAACATTGGGGTAAAAAATTTGGCATTCCACTGCAATTTTTTTTAGTAACACTATAACTAGTTAAATGGCGAAATATCATCGAAGTTCTCACGTCAACTGTTTAATTCAAAGAATTGTCATTTTTCAATTCAATACTCATTGTAACAATAAAAATCTTACAAGGGGGTGACTGGGAAGTCTCACCAAATCTCACTAAAAGCGAAAAAAAGACTCATATTAAAATAAAACCACTTCACGAATATAATGGACGTCCACTAATCAATACTCTCTATCCTAACAAAAAAAATATTTTGCATTACCTACTGTAATTAGCAAATAATTAAATTTCTTTAAACAAATAATTATGGACATATAGATACTTGATGTAATATCAGGATGGAGAAGAATGTGATAAAATAATTAATACAACGTTACAATACGGGGATTTATTAGATCAATTTATTTTTATTTTGTTACTAATATATCTCACTTGGTTAATTAAGTTGCTTTTGTGTGCCTGGCTAGCACAGTCGCATTAATTACACCGAATAGGAATAACGATAATTACGAAGCGAGATTACAATCGCTTTATGCAAGAAATTTATTCGTAGCATGCTGGGCTAATAAACAAAGAGGATACCCGACGCAATAACTTTGTTTTCATTAAACTATTTCGGCTAATAACCGTTTTACCATGTGCAAATAGAGAGACTAATTAGATTTTAATCTAGATACAATTTTGGGAATTATTTCAAAACAAAATGCAGGACAGCTTTTGGTTGAGGTTCCATAGAGATATTAACATCTTATCCTTGAAAAAATGACACCTAAATAACGCGAAGAAGATTAAATTTTGTTTACTCATTTCGCTTCTCATATCATCTAATTTAGCAGAAAATTCAATCTTCTACGTTGTTTGTTACAAACAAAGGACCTTACTAATATTAGCATTAATCTTCCTTGTGGGATAACACTACTCTTAAATACATATATTAACTGCATATGTAGCTACGCATTTTAATGTTTTCAGTTTTATATTTTTAATTAACTTCAACGATAAAATAATACTCAAGTCCTTAAGCAAATTTGTATGATAATTTTTTGTTCTTTATTCATCTAACGTGCAACTTTTGTTTTGGAGGGGTGTAATTGCTCAGTTGCTCTAATTAGAGGGCCGTTACTGATAGACTATGATTAACATCAACATTTCATATATCCAATTATCTAACACGTACCAAAAGAATGGATTTTCTCTGCTTTATTCTGCCTACGTGCATACGTGTTTGTAGTGGCTTAACTATAAAATTTATAGTAGATCCGGATGAGCAAATGGTAGAAAGCTGTTACGAAAATTTCATTGTCTCTGATCGTTACCGTAATAATTAACGTACTAGAAGGTAATCCCTATCGCTCTATCTGTTAACCGCTAACATGAATAAGTAAGCCAACGACGCCTCTATACTTCGGTAATGGTGTGCTAAAATAGCGTTACTCGAAATTCCTAGTATTAAGTTAACAAGGGGCTCTTTCGGAGTTGCAGAACCATACAACACGGTCACTAATGCATATATCCGTGCATACATATGCACACATTGCTTGTAAATGCAAATAAAACGGAATCTTTAATCACAAGAAGCTAATAGGAAAGCCATGATCAAAACTGAACTCTCATTCCCCTTACATAAAATTTACCCTATACTGTTTTTTTAACTATAATGAATTTTTACTTAAAAATGAAAAAGAAAAGATAACAATTCCATAAAAAGATTTTCTATTAAAAATACTTTTCCACCATTTTGAGCTCACGCAATTAACAGATGTTTTTACATGATGGTACAAAGCAAGCTACCTACCAAAAGTTCTACCTACAGAACAAGGAAGATAATAGAGTTCTGACAACTGCCTGTAGTCTGTAGGTTTAGTTCAAGTTGATAACAAGTTTTCAGTCCTCGTTTGTAGAACTGCCCACGAACTAAATATCTGCCTAACGAGTATAAGATTATAAAACGTAATTAAATAAGTATGAGAAGCAAGAAAATAACTTCCTAATTAGGAACTTGTCGAGGCCAGGAGATGTGAATTGGATAGGTATATCTAAAATGTAATTAGGGCTCAACGAACACGAAATGTAGCGTACTTACACATACCCATAATAAATGTCATTTTCTTATATCATGAAATGAAAGGGACCGTGGTAGGTACAAGCGAAAAAAGAAACGCCATTCGTACATTTCGAACAGAGACGTCTCTAACGAGCTTTATTATATTTCAGACTAAACGCGACCTAAAGGAAGTCCCGAAAAGGTTCCGCCCTAAAAGGGCCTCGGAGAAAAGTACCCTGATCCCAAAGCGCAGTTAGCAAGACCCCGTCAAAAATAAATAAGGTGAGTTTTTGTCCACAGTTTTCGCTTTCCTTTCTGTCCTACCACCTACCCCGCGGTGCGTGGTCTGTGATAAATTATTTAGCCGTCTTTGTGCTCCTGACACTTGGGGATCGTGGTCGTCGGCGCCGACGTTACAACTTCCTACTCCAATTAAAAAAACACTTTTTAAAGTTGTCGCACGACGTTGAAAACGGGCACGCAGAAGCGACAATAATGTGATAACATAATTTTTAGGGGGAAAAAGGCACACGACAACTTTCAACTTTGAATGTAGCAATTGCAAGACCATTAAAATGGTCTTAAACTAACTATGTACCTACTTAAAGAACTTTCAACTAAAATTATTTTCTTTCTTTTAGCTTTATGATTTTAGAAGTACACAACGTAAATATTTATGTAAAATTTTACAAGTACAGTAGGTAACTGTTTCAGACAAAAATCTCAATTAGGGAAAGAATTGTAATTAAACACTAAACGTTAAGACAGCAAATTCATTAATTTTAATACAATTTCAAAATTGTTACCGAAAGTTCATTTAATTTTTTTTTCGAAGAACCTACTTGTCTGCCCGATGTTTACATTAGGTATACAATTAGGTCATACACACAATATAAATTTATCAATTTCGTAAACTTTTTCTTTTTTAGAGACCCATAATGGAGTTGAGAGATATTTAAAAACTATTTGGTTTCTATATCAATAAAAATAACTAAAAAGGGAGACTACTACGTTAGTAAATTTTCGTAAAGGGATAATTAGGTAAAAATTAATGTAGGGCTCCATAATTTAAAATAAGTCATGAACCTTGAGCAAAAAGTTCGCACTTGACATCAGTTACACTTCGTCACGAGTGACTGTTCTACTAATGCACATTATTATTGTGTGCACCATTCCAAGTAATTAAAAAATGTCACGTTTTCTGCTTTAAAATCTTTACCATTAAAAAAATACATGAATTTCTACTACGTAATAATGGAAAAATGGTTATATGAATTAATTCTTTTCAACTATCGCCTTTGTTACAAATTTCTTTTTCAATATTGAGTGAATTCATACTTTTGGCAAATTCTCAAAAGCGAATATGCAAATGATTCAATTTGTAAGATTTAACTAAATGATAAATCGTTAATTACTGAATAATTCGTACAGTACGGGTTAAAGCAATTTCATGTTTAATTTTTTTTTCAATCATGACGTTTAAGCAGATTTAAATTCGATTCGAAATTCAATTAATGGAAACTGTCGGTAACCAAGCTCGATTTTATTTTTTGTTTTGTTAACGTCCCTGCTTCGGATTTAGGCACGATTGGATGACTTCAAATGACTGTTTCGAAACTGTATTTATTTTTTCCACGTTGACTTTTAAAGGCCTAATGGCCCGGTGCACACGACTTTTCGTTAAAGTACCTTAATTTTCACTCTGCTGTCAAAGAATTCTGAGTGAAAAAAACAAAGGAAAATGTTTTTCTTTTTTCTCTACACAAGCCATCAATCATTTGCTGAATGAAATCTTTTAAAGGCGAAGTTGCCAGTATAGGTGATTTAGTCATTGATCACTAAAGACAAATAAAATACCGGTAAGAAAATTGGAATCCCTAGTTAAGAGATTGTGTAAACAAATTTCAGGATCTCAATAATATCTAACTATACCTTCAATAAATATATTTCTAACGAAGTTTTCTCCTAAATGGTCCATCTGAGATTACTGCATAAATCAGTAAAAGTGTTTCAAAGGGATGTTCTTCTATTTTTTTGGCTAGAAGAGAAGTTAAAATTAACAAATAGTTATATTTAATTTTAAATCTGGCTAATTTATTCATGTTAAATTCAAATATTATATTTATATTTTTATTTCAAATGCTATTGCGAAAATTCTTCTATATTAATCATGGTAGAATGAATAGAAATATACTTTTCAATCATCAAAATAATTTGAAAATTATTCATAATAGCCAAAACCCCAATGATCAACTTTGGCGCTCCTTGAATGAAAAACTAATCACAAAATCTAAAAGCGTTTCATGAAAACTCTACTCATAGACATTTTTTCTTTTGGATTCAGCAATAATTTTAATCACCTCAAAGAACAAATTCTCACTGGGGTGATTTCCTTCTTTTATGAATGTATTCCAAATTCTTGCTCGAGCAAATTAGACACTGCATGCAGTATTCGCATGATTACAGGCTGTTTATTATAGATAACATAGTTACAGATAACAAAAAATATGTCGTATAAATGTAGTCGACAAAAGGCTGGGCTTTTTTAATTTTACTTCTCATTGTATTGAAACTAAGAAAGAAATTAAGAAAAACACAAAATGGTTGTTTTACACAAAATTTATTCGAAAACTAATAAATTTTGTGTAAAACAACCATTTTGTGTTTTTCTTATTAAAAATGTTTTACAAATATCCCACCATAACATCTACCAATATTATTAAGAAAGAAATGTACACGTGTGTTGCACCCAGGGTTCGAAAAAAATGTTTTTTTATTAAATTTTTGAAACAAACAGGTAGAGCAAAACGTTCACCGATTGTAGATTCTTCGTCGACGTATTGTTTATTATAATGCATCATTCCATAATTTGATATGAAACATATTTTTTTTCAGTTACGTTCATCTGAGAATATCTCCTACTTCTTTGAAAACTATTCTTAACTAATTGAATTCTGAAAATCTTTTGGACAAAGCATAATACCCCTCGAAAGTTATAAACTGCATATATTGCACCTACTTTCTTTATTTTCTACATGAAGACATTATTGAAAATATTTGTACGAATTTAACTATACCACGCGGTGTTTTTTATGAGAACCAAGAAATCTTGATCCAAAAACAACTTAGCTCCCTCGTTTAAAAATACTTTATGGGTAGAATTATCCGGAGTAATAACTAAATGAGATTGCTTCTAGTAACGAATGATGTTTTCCTTATTTCGTACCTATTACCAATAATTCTTCTCTTGCCAAATAAATTTAAAGAATGTTTAATTTGCTATGTTTTATCTTTGTTCTAAAAACAGTTTGAAACACTTTAATTCAAAACATGCTTTATTTAGATTGTGTTTTCAACAGTTTTTTAAAGAACTTTGTTTTAAACATGCCAACCCTGGTTGCACCCTAAAAACGACTCACAGAAAAGTCATTGAACCTCCCGAAAATAGTACTTAGTCAGAGTGAAATTAAAAGGAATTGGTTTATTACATTTTTGGGAATGAAAATATTTTTTTATATTGGACTTGAAGTTTGAATTTGTTATTAACAAAAAAATTGCATAAGCAAAACACAACTAAAAATTGCTTTGAAAATACTTAGGTTGTACAAAATCGTTTACAACGACAATTCGGATATAACGCCAGTCCCGATAATTTACCATTCAAACAAAGTCAGATATAACGTTATATTTTTAGTGCTATAGACTCTTAAACTCTTTCGCTAAGCCATTAGTTAATATGAAAAACATCTCCCTAATTTTCTTTGTAAGATTTTATTATAGAGGCCAGTGATCCATCCCTTATCAGGAATATAAAGTCAAATAAAACAACTATATAACTTATTGTTTCAACTATAATTCCAAAAAACTCTTACAATTGTTTCGACCGATAGGTCATTATCAAAGAGACATTCAAGTAGAAGTGCTATTTATAAATTATTTTGCAAAAATTGTAATGCCACATATATAGGCCAGTCGGGGTGGGCTATAAAAAAAATCGTATCCGAGAACACAACCATTCAATAAAAAAAAAAGATTACCTCGGGTTTCTCGGAACATTGTGTTACTCATAGTCATACAATGGATGAGGACAACACCAAGGTACTCCATTTTCTCAATAAAGGCAAATTATTAAACCTTTATGAGAACTTAGAAATTAAAAAGGCTTTAGAAAACAAAAATGAAAACTTAGTAAATAATCAAATTCAGTTGCACTCGTATAATACACCCTTGTTGTTGTCGTCATTGTAAGCAGATTCTATAATTTAAGGTTTTTCCCTAACTTGCAAGTCCCAACCAGATGTACGAACAACTATTTATATCTCTGTAAATAATATAATCTTAGCACTTCTACTTGAATGTCTCTTTGATAATGACCTATCGGTCGAAACAATTGTAAGAGTTTTTTGGAATTATAGTTGAAACAATAAGTTATACAGGGTTTTTCAAGTTGATGGGCTATTAGAAGTATATGAATTAGTAGAAGGAATTAAATTCTGAAACTTGGGCTCATTTGGTTATTGTTTATGCCGCTTCTTTTAAAAATATTTTCAAGTTCGATTTACATCCGGTTATACCGGAAGTCGATACCAACTCTGTTATTTTAAATTGAATGGTATATTTTTTACGCTGAATTCGAATAAAACGTGTAATTCTAAGGTAAGTTTGATAACCAACTTGTACACCTATGACGATCGGTTTTTGAGTTAATTTAATTTATAGAAAAAAAATCGCTACCGCAACCCAAATTATAAAAAATCATAACTTCCACAAAATACGACTTTTTACTAGTAATAACTGAATATTAGTGCTAACGCCTTGACAAAATTGAATTAAATAATTTATACAGGGCGTTCAAAATAAAATTCTAAAATTGAAAAACTTCAAACACGAATTACCTCGTTTTTTCAAATGGCACCTACTATTTTTTATTTTTTCAATTGATTCCTTCTTTTATATGGATACTTCCTATTTTATTTGAAAATTTTGGAATAATTTTGAATTATTACTTAAAATAGGAAGTATCCATATAGATCAAAAGAGGATAAAAAAAAAAAAAATTAATTCCTTCTAATAGCCCATCAACTTGAAAAACCCTGTATAGTTGTTTTATTTGCCTATTAAAAATGTTTCATCAAGAATGCACCGTAAATAGCCTGTCAAATATAAAGTCAGTTTAAAATATTTGTTATACAAATAAAGCAATTTTCTTTTATCCAATATTCAGAAAGTTACTTTTTCAACCAAATTGCAATAAAAGTTGTGTAAATGATTTTATCTTTGTAATTTATTTAGAATATTCTCACTCATGATGAAACTGCGTGTACAGTTTTTCTTTCATCTCTTGGCTATATAAGGGTGCATTTTTCGATAAAGTTCCAAAAGGCGAAAATTGCTTACTTTTTACAGTCAGGCTCTTATTAAACATGACCCTAAATAGGGGTTACCTAATTATTTTTTTCAAATTTTAATTGCTACCTATTAAATTAGGGTCTAGAAATTCTCACAATTTTATTTTAAATGCGGTTTCAGCTTCCATTTGTACATCTGTACTGTTAGAAATAAGAAGGTAAAGTTTCGTGCCCGTTATAAATCTTAAACTTCTTAACTATTTGTAATCTTAGACGTGTTAAATGAACCTGCAGGAATTAATTAAAACTTTTGAGCTCATGATGCCGAAGTTCACGATCGTTTCTTTAGCTCCTTGAAAATTAGCTCCACTTGCAGTTACGGCCGACGCAAACCGGTAATATGCTGACATCTATAATGTAAATTGTTCGAAAACTTTGCCACAAACCACGTTAATGGCGTAATACAGGAAGGGTCTCTGGTTTTCAAAAGCAAACGACAAGTGTATTTCTCGAGACAAGTTTTAAAAGTTCTTAAGAAGCAATTTATTGAATTAATTACCCAACTTCTACTCTACAACTCGTAATGTATCAATCTGGAATCCTTAGACAAATATAAATACCAAACTAAATGAAACAACTCGTTTCACGCCACTACATATTTGAAGTTTAGGAATAATTAGCAGAAACTTCTTTAAAAGAATCATTAATTAGAATACATATTTCTTGCAGCTTACCCCAGGAGTTTCAGTGACAATAATTGTATTATCTTACCATTAATTCCATACAGTCGGATCTTCATCCTGCAACATTTAATTAAATAAGTGTATTGTTTATTTGTTCAAACTAATACAAAATTCAAAATTAGTATTGAACCCAATTGAGTATTAGAGGAGTAACAGACTAAGAGATATCTCAACCTATTCATTTTTGCGGCACATAATTAGTTTCCCTTTAAATTAGTATGAGGTAATAAACAAAATAAGGAAATCTTCTGCACTCTTCTCCTTCCTTTTAAATAAGTTACACCAATCTTTAATGTTAACTGTTAGAAACATGGCAGAAAACATAATGCTCTCAATTTTTTCTTTACGTACATAAGGAAATTAATGTTAATCGTATGATAAATGATTCGGTGCGTCTCTAAACAAGAAACGTCAAAGAAAACTATTATACAGAAGTTTCGCTATTGACATCTTTATTTTTAGAAATAATTCCAAAATTTGTTTTGTATGAAATTATATCGTTTTTCTTTCACTGAGTCATATATTTACCATTTTGTCCTATTTTTACAAATTCGCTTTTATAAAACTAGTGTAACATGCAAATTTATTTATGTAATCGATATTTTTTATCTGCTTAAAAACATTGTGTATTTAACCTGTTTCTGTAAAACAAATAATGATTGAAATTTATGACATCATTTGTATAAAGCTTTATAGCAACTAAATCGACCTGCAGTTAGTACCCAGCCCAGCCCTGCCCTGCATGTCATTATAATCACTCACCCTTCAAAAAGTTATCCCATTGCTCTGATACAATTAATGAAAACAACTCCAATCTACCAATCCATTATTCGGAAGCCATATAATGCGAAATGGCATTAATAAGCGCGAATTAATCAAATGTCAATATTGTAGATACGTTTAGAAATAATAATTTTCGAATTATGGTAACTATTATGCTGTTTTAAACTTTACAACAGTGTAGGGTAATTTGGTCAACTGCAGTTAACAAAATCTGAATAAAAAATTAGAAAATAAAATGCAACCATGCAGTGGCGACTCGTAATGGTAAAGGGGGTTGAATACAGCTCCTTTGCTGCAGGTCGACAACTAACAACCCAACTCTATAATACGAAAATCATTTTCTTTAGATTCTTTAAATATTCGGTTTTAGAGCCAAATTCCAAAAATACTTTTATATTCTTAACTAAATAAATTAAAGTAGGTACACAGATATCATAAGAAAATTTAGTATCAATTAAGTATTTTAAGTATGTTACCATCTTACATTTATAGAAATACGTAAATATTTCAAATATTTGAAAATTTTGTAAAACCAAAAGGACAGTAAACTGCGATATTTTGTCTGAACAAGTTTTGGAAACAATTGTCATTTTATAACCTCGAACTTAATCAAAAAGTTGATAACTGCAGTTGCCTGGAGCTCCCAGCGCAGTTGTTAATTCCAATTCTTGGGTCCTTCGGAATAAAAAAGTCTAGAATTACTTTTTGAAACACTTAAAAGTTAACAAGCAACGCGAAGTTGCTTCATAGTGGCGTTGGCTAAATGCCCAGTGCGATACTGCCTTCCGAGCTATTATTATCACGAGAGAAAAAAAGAGAAATATGTCTGCGACTTCGCAAATTGTCCATGTTCACGGTGCACAGATAAATTCCAACGAAAATCCCGCGGAAAATACACAATCTCTTTGTTCCAGTTCAGAAATCTTCCTATTCACAAAATATATAAATGGCATACAAAAACAAAGTGTGCACAGTGCAAAATACGTATATACGTAGTGGCCTTATTAACAGAAAACTTAAAATAACAAGTACTCAACTTCCCTCTTTATATTCAATAATACTTACCCCATTTTCTTTAAAGAATTTACTAAGGGGTAGTTTAAACATACAAGGGTGCTGCACAGCAGCATACTTGCCAAGAAATTACTTTTTTATTTGAATGATTAACTGAATACACCTAAATCACTTGAAAAAACTACAGTGTAGCGAAACTATAGTTGTGATAACAATAAAAATTTGTGAAAAGTATTGGGTATTTAATTATATCCGTAAATTAGACCAAAAAATAAGAGTAAAACTACATAAATTCCCACCAAGCTGAAAATCAGTGAGATTGTTTAAATATGATTAAAAATAAAATTTGAAAGTTCCCCATCTTTCCCCTGTATGGAAAAATTTTTATTCCAGGTTAAAGGTCCAAAAAATGAGTTTTTCATGATTTTCAGAAAAACGGTAAATTTTATCATAAAATTACCCCAGACAAAAATTGTAGATCATAAAATTATCTATAAAATATGTATCTCTAAAATACCCTAAAATAAGCTATGTGAAAAATAAATCCCCAAGAACTAGAAAATATTTAGTGCAAATAGAAAAAATATTGTAGATGAAAATTTTTTCCCAAATAAATTCCCCTGAAAAATATATCCCCAAAAAATACCCCAAAGGAAAAAAAACCCTATTTTTTGGGGAAAATTCCCTAATCTGACAACCCTGTGACTAACATTATTTCATTTATTGGGCACACTGACATAAAGCAGGTATAGACCCTAGCCACGCATAGAATTGAACAGGAGACAGATGTTGTCTCGAGGTTACACTGGCGTATAAAATAAGGGACTGGGTTTCATTTAACCTGATATCTCAAAATATTCAGACATATTTTATAGATAATTTTATGATCTACAATTTTTGTCTGAAGTATTTTTATGACAAAACTTACCGTTTTGCTGAAAATCTCGAAAAACTCATTTTTTTGACTTTTGACCTTGAATAAAAAATTTTCCATACAGGAGAAAGATGGGGAACTTTCAAATTTTATTTTTAATCATATTTTAAACAATCTTACTGATTTTCAGCTTGGTGAGAATTTATGTAGCTTCGAATGTCTAAATTGACCGGACTATTATATAAACTTAGTCTGACGAAAAATATGGAAATCAACTAATATAACTATAAAAATGAAATTTAACAATTTTCCCATACTGAGCCCGATTTTAAGACCTAGTGTAAATTCTGAATAGATAAGATTAATAAAAGTTTGTGGAAGTTTAAACAATTATATATTTGTGTATTTTTACGACCAAAAAGATTTCTCGGTCTGTTGTGAATATGTCGATGAATTCTTTACATTATTAAATTGGACCATACAATTAGTTCTGTGCACATTATTTTGCATAAGACAAATAATTTCCAAAGTGAGCATGTTTATTTCACCTTCTCATGGTCTGTGAAACTAGTTATCAACATTTGCAAAAGAATTGATTTAATTTGTCATGAGCCGCCATTGTTTCACCTCAACAGATGCTAAGTTCTGATCTGAGAAAAGTAATTTTGATTTTTCATTATTTTCTGTATAAATTAATAATTTTAAGCTAAATAATTATTTTTTGCAAATTGTTAAATTACCAATAGCAGTTTAAATAATGTTGGATAATAGACCGATTGGATGAAAGATACTTCAAACAAAAAAGAAGCTTCTTTTGGTGTAAACAAATATTTCATATCAATTTCACAACTTTATTCAAAAGTTTTAAAAATTACGCCATTCCCAAAAATAACTATTTTATTTCTACATAATAATTTTATGTTTGTAACTTCCGTTGATGGTACCTATATTTGCCAAACTAACAGAAAGAGAATATCTTCTTGTCATTCTACTTAACGACCTTTTTTCCACTTTTAATAATTAAATACCAGTGATAAGATTAATTCCTAGTCATATGAACCATCAATGACGTGTATTTATCACGAAAAAAAACATTATATCTTTTAGTGGGGGGTAACATTGTTTATTAGTTTTTCAGTATATGACCCACGCGTCCGTAGGTATATTTCTGTTGTTTTGCTGCCAATTTTAATTCGTCCCACTCAATTGAATGTTGCCAACGTGACAGGCTAATCAGTGGGAAATTTAGTCGAGTAGCAATTGTCTATTGTTCGAAGGCAGGAGGTTTGCCATCCTGAGAAAAGGATAATTTTAGATCGTCAATGACCGCATTTCGCTTATAGAATTTTGTCGCGTTAATTCAGTTAAAGACTAGTTTTATCACTGTTGGGACAGTGTAATGTTCATTTTCGTATCATTCCTTAAATATTTGTACGTAAGTTTGATGCAAATAAAAATAATTTGTGTTAGCTTTGCTTCCAAATATGACGATGCATTTGCACTAATCGCAATATACAAACTTTCGATAAATAATTTATATCCAGTTTGAAACTATTGATCCATTGATTCACTGCTTTAATAATGAACTTTGTCCTTTGATTTTATTTCGAGAATTCCATTAAAATTCAAATTGGTTTAATAATTACTTTCTCTGAAGTTTTACGCTTATATAGTAAAGCTCCGGAATTAAAACTTATTGGACATTAAATTTTAACCGATGGATGGTTATTCACTCACTCAAGTTTGAGTTTTAATTTTAAAAATAAATTTTGCTTTATCGAGCGAACTATTCATTTAGGTACATCGTTTTTCCTTGCTATCAGTAAATGTTTTGCTATATTTTTATTCTAAAATATTATAGAAATGTGTATTGTTCTAAATACTGCATGTAAGTTTACTTGAGAACATTATTTTTTTGCATGTAGACATCTGAAACGCGAGTTTACTTAAATCGGACAAAAGAAAGTTTCTTGCCATTTCTCTTTGTTCTTATCTGAAAATGAAACAGCTTAGTAGTGGTGTGAACTGTTTGCGCCTCATTTATTTACCAGTATACATATGTACATAAATACATACCTACGACTCCGAAAATACAAATAGGTACATTTCTCTTTGTCTTCAGCAACCTGAATATTAAACACCCCAAACAGTTATATTTAATATCTTCACATTTTAAAAAACAATAAAAATTTACTGATAATTTTATTTGTTCATATAAAAACAAAGTTAGGGAATCAAAGTAATCTTTAGATTGCCAAAATGATAATAAATTTGATATCGTCACGTACACGAAACTTTAATTAGTAAGTATCAACTTGAACTCCTCATTACCACTTTAATCCTCCTTCGCTATAACCTTTTCAAGAAATAACAGGAGAGAATCTGAGCATTACATCTAACAATTTGGTCGGATTATGTGGTTTATAAATAGCTATGATAACCAGAGACGAGAGTATCGACATTTCAGAAAGGTTGAAAGGTCACAATAAAACCAGCAGTTAAACACCCCTGCCTGTTTCTTAACTTCCATTATCACTGCTGTGGTGTTTTTTTAACAAATTTTTAAAATGCCGGAATAATAAATCAAAAAGAAAGGATCTCCATTTCTTATTTTCCTTTATAGCATAAAATGATTTTAAAAATCGATTATCAATTCCTTCTGTAGGAACCATAACCAATAATTGTGATATTAAAAATATATTTGGTAATTATTTTCTGCACAAATAACAAGTGTCTGTCTAAGGACAAAACAACCATATCTGAAAATAATTTTTAGCAAACTTTTGAAAATACAAAAGTCTCGATCAAAGAGCTACTCTTTAAAAGGATTCACATGTGTCCCTTGATTCTTCCCAAAAAACCCTTTCCGTTTTTATTGACCAACATCAACAGATAAAGTAATCATACTTGATAATAATTTTTGGCAAACTTCTGATAATACAAAAGTTTCGTTCAAGGGACTACTCTCTACTGCAAAAGGATCCAAATGTGTCTCTTGGCCCTTCCTACAAGCATTCTGTTTTGCATTGACCAATAGCAACAGATATAACCTGCTTACCCACTTGATCCTTTAATGATTTATCAAAGAAAACAATTCCTGCATACTTTTCTATAATTGTATCAAGTTCCTATACAAAGAATTGTTAACCTCCGCGTCATGCGCAACGCACATGCGATGGCCACTAAGTAGTACATGTTTAAAATTAACCTCTGACGTCACATTCGACGCTCGCACTGTAATCAAATCCGACGTCGACGTCGCAAGTAAACCAAACCTGCAATTGTGGACAACCAATAAGAAAGCCCAAGTTATTTTAACAAATTCAACCCAAGAGACGACCGTTTCTAACACTGTCCAAAAATGCTTTTGCTTTCGTGACCGTTTTTGTAAATAGCTTTTTGGAATACGAAAAAAAATACATAAATCCCTTTTTAGAAAGTAAAAAGTTAGAAAATTATTGAAAAGTGTATTTTTCGTTGTCGCAGGTAACATGGAGCAGTTCGAACAACTGTTAACATGTGCTATCTGCCTGGACCGCTACAGGAATCCGAAATTACTGCCATGTCAACACAGCTTTTGCATGGAACCATGTCTGGAAGGACTGGTTGATTACGTTAGGAGACAGGTAAATGCACATTCAGAAAATCATATTTCTTATCATTGAACTTTTTTCCATAATGATATATCGGGTTTTAGGGTTTTAGGGTTTGTTCATTCCCACAAACTATTTTACTTCGGGTATAAAAAGCAGCATAATAAAATTATGAAATTTTAGAAAATTACTTCAACAAACAAGGTCCATAATTGCGTTGTTATATTCAAACAAAGAGAATTGATGTTGCATTGTGTAAAATGAATTATCAGAAAAATATTTTTTTGAAGTTTAATATTAACTAAAGAAATAATTTCAAATCAGCATTCCATCCTAAAAATAAACAGCGTTTAAAAATGGTTTATTTGTCAACAACTGTGTAATCTATTATTGGAACTGTTGCTAGCAGCATCAGGCGTCCGGTATTTTTGAAAATTCTACATTATAGTCTACTTTTTTTAGAGAAATTGTTCTGTTCAGAAGATATACTAACTTATTAAGAGTCTTATGACAATAAAAGGCAAAGAGAGTTGTTATTTAGGGTGTTAGAGTAGTAGATACTTATGTAGAAAGAAAAAATACAATAACGTAAATTTTTAAATTACTGTTTGTACTAGGTGGTTGTTGTAAAAAATTTAATTCACCAACTAACATCCATATTTTGCATGCTACTTACTAGAACTTACTTTATGTACCATTTATATTACGTTGAGATTCTATTTTATAAAATGAAAAAAAAAAATTAAATACCTAAAGACAATTATAGCGAGGCACGTAAACGTAAACTTTTTATTCATTTACCAGGTTTACTTTATGAAGTTAAAAACTAAGTAAGTTTTTATGTGAAAAGAGCTAAAATGGCTAAACATTTTAGACGAGCACGGTAAGTAAAAAAGCAGCATAAAAATGCTTCAGTATTGCTCCAACACAACTTAATTTAACGCTTTTCCACGCAAGCAATTTATAACAAATATCGCACTGTAATTTTTCTATTTCAAGGGAATAACTTTTTTGTGGTTCCCTTCTACTTTTTTGTTATTTCGTAGAGGTAAATATTTTGTGGGAATAAGCAAATGCAATGGACGTCTTATTTGTTTTTTTAAGACGTTTCTACTTTTTATTAAAGCAAAGAAAGCTCTTAAACAGCACATACATTTTTTTTTTTAATAAAGAGGAGCAGATATTTTCATACCTATTTTTAGATTTAATATTTTTTTTTTTATGAAAACTACCTACCTACTCACAATTGCAATACTATAAGCAAAACATGACCACTGAAACGACAAAAGCTATTTCATATATATTCTGTTTCAGGTGAAATGTCCAGAATGCAGAGCGGAACACAGAATACCTTATCAAGGAATCCAAGGATTTCCTACAAATGTAACGCTTCAACGCTTTTTGGAACTTCATATCGAAATTACGGGCGAACTACCTGACCCGACGAGTGGTCAGGTAATGGAAAGATGTAACGTATGCTCAGAAAAAGCGTACTGCAGTTATTGTCACCACTGCGAAAAGAAAGTTTGCCCGGATTGCAAAGGGGCTCACATGGACATATTACGCAGAGAAATAACAAGAATAAACAATCAAATTCGAAGAAGTATTCACCGCTTACAAGATTCACTTTCATTGGTTGAAAAGAATACACAGAATATCCAAGTAAATTGTCTTTCAGTTAGTGAGGAAGTAGAAGAAATCTATAGGCGCCTATCAAAGGCTCTGAAAGACAGAACAGATTACTTAAGGGGTGAAATAGATAGGTATTTAGGAACTGAACTGCGCGGTCTTACTGGCCTTAAAGATAATTTAGAACAAGAAATATCTAATATTTTAAGCAACTGTGATCTAGCTGACAAGCACATAACCGAAAACGCGGATTGGGATGACTGTGAATTAATGGATGCCAAAGAGATATTCCTAAGAACTGTAGAATTTATTAGAAATTTCGAATACGAAAATTCTGACTATAGCAGAAAAGTTAGATTAATATTGGCACATGATCCTAATCAGTTGGTGCTGCATGTTGCTGGTTTTGGTGATCTTAACATAGCTAATTTACCTTCATTTGGACAAACGTCAAGTGCTCTTCAACCATCAACACCAGGATTGATGAGGTCCAAAAGCGATCACAGACTCGCAACGCAGTTCCGACAACAAGAGGAACGAAGCGGGTATGATAAAGGTTACGGTGAAGGAGCGCAAGAAGAACTGCCTTTAGGTGGTAGAAAGTTTGGAGAGAGGCATATTAAACCTGCTGTTGATAAATACGATCGCTACACCCGAAGTGGCGCTGCAGATTATGGCGATGATTACGAAGAGGGCGTAAGGCCAAGTAGAAATAGATATCGTTCGAGATTCACTCGCCATGCCACCGGAGATAATGATTCAGATGCTGAACAGAGTAGCAGAGGAGTCAGATTTTCCGAACATCAACATAAAGAAAGAGAACGCTCATTAGATACTGAAGAAGTAACGCGTGGACCACTCAGTGGAATCCAAAGATTAGCAGACTCTCCGAGAGTAATGAAGAAGTTGCAAGATTTCGACACTAATAAGAAAAAGGAAAAAGATGCTCCACCGCCAACTCAGCCTGCAGTTCAACCTAAAGTTGCTCCAAAGAAGCCTCCTGCAACAACCAGACAAGTAAGCGAAGAAGACGAAATATCAAAAATAAAGAAACAAAACAAAGGAGCAACCACATCTACAACAGAAACGACGGAGACACGACCTCCGGCACCAGAACGCGTGGCTGCTTTAAAAAGGGAGGAAACAGAGGATAGGCATGGAAATAGGAAAACTCCCGCTTCAGAGGTGAGTGATGAGCCGTAACCTCTACAGTACCTGATTAGATGTAGTAGAATGAATATTTTTTGTTATTTACCTATTGTTATTGCTTGCTGTATTTTAAATAACCTTCTGACCTGACAAATTAAAAACATATATTATACGTTTTGATCACACGTTGGCATATTTCCACTCTGACTCTGTAAAATGCACTCTGTTGATACAAACACCGAAATTCAAAACTTGTCTTGGAGCCTCCCTCTGCCCTCTTTGTTTGTGTGTGAAGCATGAAGATCGAATGTCCATCTAATACACTGTTTTCTTCAGGCGGTAACGAGCGAAGAAGAATCCGACGTGTCTGTTAGCACTTTGCAGGCGCGTAAACAAGCGCAGCAACAAACGAAAACAGCAACTCCTCCAGGAAGAAGACCATCGGTCGAAACACCTCCGGTTGTTCACAAGAAAACACGATCAACTAGCTCGGATTCGAGTGCATCTACCGAATCGTCCGGATCATCCAGCGCTGTACGAAACACTGGCGCTGCTTACACTACAGAAGAAGTTAAACAAAAAATTCTTTCGAAAGGTGGAACTGGCGAAAATGTGACTGAAAGTCACAAAACAAAAACTGCGGCACCAACTGCAACAACACAAAAACCCTTCCAAAGCAGATTTTTACCAAACAGACAACCTACTACTCCAGCAACTGTAACTAAAGAGGAAGAAGATGAAAGTGAAACATCATCAGAAGAAGAAACGGAAACTGAAGAGGAAACGGACAACGAAACAACATCTAAACCGCCTGATAAGTCAATGGCCAATACGGATATAGGAGCCCTACTAGCAAGAAGCGCTCAAGCACGCGACAACACTTCAGAAGCGTCAATACGAAATGTTAGCAGAGATTCACCAACTGGAAGATATCGTTCCAAACCAGCTGAAGAGGACTACAGCTACAGTAGTAGAGCACTTAACAAAAGTAAGACCACGCCAGGAGTTCAACATGATGACGATTCAAAATACGGTTCCACATACTCAACTCCAGATGATGATAAATATTCAAGCAGCAGATCTAGGTATGCAGCATTAAAAGACAGACGGCAACGACTAGCTCGCAGTCGAAGTACACATACTTTTGGAGACGATGATGAAGTGGACGAACCTATTTCACCGACTACAGCCAATCCAACCGCGTACCTGACTTCCAGAGGATACGGTTCCTCAACATCATCCGGAAATGATATTGCAAGGAGCCGTTCGTCACACGCGCTCAAATCGCGAGAAAGTTCTCCAGATAGAAGTATCGGTACCGAAAAGGATGGAGCTGCCATGAGCTCTTGGGCTAGATATCTCAAAAACAAATACGGAAATAGAAGTGGAACGAAGGATAAAGATAGTGGAGCTAGCGGTGTTGGTTCATCGTCATCTTCTTCAGCGGCAGCAAGGCGATTGTCCTTAGGATTACCCCTTAGATCGTCAACAGACTTAGGGAGCTCTGATGACGATCAAAAAAACACGGAAGGCTCCCCCACTACCCCTACAGCAGCTACGGTGGCAGCAGCCGGTAAGTTTTTTAATTACTTTAATTATTCCATTGATTTCATGGTCATTTTAATTTAGGTACCATCGCAGCGGCAGGTACCTCCCCTAGGAGTCAGTACCTACAAAAATGTCACTTGCTGTTCAAAATAGGGGGGCGGGGGAGCGAGCCCGGATTATTTACTTGGCCCCGCGGTGTAGCCGTGGGTCCTGACAACACAATTGTGGTCGCAGATTCATCAAACCACAGAGTTCAGGTCTTCGATGCTAACGGTAACTTCCTGAAGGAGTTTGGACAATACGGCAACGCAGAGGGTGAATTTGACTGTTTGGCTGGAGTAGCGGTTAATAGAATAGGCCAATACATTATTGCAGATCGTTACAATCACAGAATTCAGGTAAAAATAGATTAGATTTTTAAACAAGGGAAAATATATATATACTAATATGATTTCTATTATAGGTATTCGATCCATCAGGACGATTTTTGAGAGCCTTTGGCAGTCAAGGTACTGCTGATGGACGTTTCAATTATCCATGGGGCATAACAACTGACGCCTTAGGTTTCATCTACGTTTGCGACAAAGAGAACCACAGAGTACAGGTAAATATTCACTTTTTAAATCCACAATTTCAAATATGAATTTCAATCAATATTTTATTTTTAGGTTTTTCAATCGGATGGAACCTTCGTGGGAAAATTCGGAACCATGGGTAATAAACCTGGCCAATTAGAACATCCGCATTACATAGCCGTTTCTAATACAAATCGAGTTATTGTATCAGATTCAAATAATCATAGGATACAAATATTCGACGTAAATGGCAGAGTACTATCTTCATTTGGAAGCGAAGGTGCTAATGATGGACAATTTAAATTCCCAAGGCAAGTGCTTAATTTTCTTAATATCTACATATTATTTTTAAATCTAATATAAACTTCGTTACAGGGGTGTTGCTGTTGACGATCAAGGATATATAATAGTAGCCGATTCAGGAAATAACAGAATTCAAGTGTTCAACCCTGACGGAAGTTTCTTGAGGACGTTTGGATGTTGGGGTGCGCGAGATGGAGAGTTCAAAGGACTGGAGGGAGTTGCTGTAACTTCGAGTGGAAATATACTTGTTTGTGATCGCGAGAACCACAGGATTCAAGTTTTCTGATTTGTTATATTAACACATTTGTTATAACACATTTGCATTTTTGATAAGCAGTGTGTGGATATTGAGTTTTCGAATAAATTTACTTACTACTTTCAGGTTTACTATTGAACACAATAATATTAAAAAAATAAAACTATTAACACTAAATAGAATATAAATAATAATCGTCAATCAGTTCAACATAAAAAAAAAACACTCATCAAAAGAGCTCCAATACCTAGGACGAAAGCCCTTAGTTAAAGTTGTTGATAATCCTTGAAGCCTCAATTACGTTTCTTCAATTCTTCAAAAATAATGTGAAAAATTTTAAACCACATTAAAAAACCTAAAATTATTTTTTAATGTACAAATTGTAAATGAAATTGTTTACTTATTATTACTAAAATCCAACTGCTTGGTAGTGCAAGGAATTAAAGTAGTTGCAATGTTTCCTAAAATCACTGAAAGCACAAAGCATTAAAAGTTTGCCCAGCTCTTTCAGGAGTAATGTGCATTTGCTTTAGGGTTAATGAATAAGATTTTTATTAACGTATTTTAATTATATGTATGTAATTACGTGAGCCTGAATATCTTCTTAAAATAATCTATACCACCAGGTGGCTAAAAATAGTAAACTACTATTATAAAGTAATAAAATATGAATTAAAGTAAAGGTCCTCGTTTTGTTACGTTCAAAACAAAACGCAAAACTTAGTTACATACTCTTTTATTACAGTTCAAGTTTGACAAAAATGTAACAAAACTAAGTGTATAATTTCCAAAATGGAATAACGGATGTATTTCTACTGTTCCTTTTAAATGACCTAACATAATTAAACAGTTACTTTAGTAACTATAATCTTATAATACAGAACCAGAGTAAAATTCACAACCATTTTCAGTGATAAGATTATTTGTTTATTCAAAATTCTGCTTATTCAAAGCAGTTTTATTTTATAAAATATAACATTTCACAACCATCTTCTTATAAAAAAAGATAGCGTATAATTTCAGAATCAGTTCTTTACATTTTAGTTTGTATACATGTCCATTTCATGGTAAACATTAGTTCACTGATAAAATTGAAATATTTATTCTACGAGCACCACGGAGGTTTCTTTAATGCTTGTAACAATTTTCGTACAATATCAATTTACAAATAAAACATATTTATATTCAAATTGCGTTACTCAAAAAATAGTTTTTAAACCTCCGCCAGAAATGTATAACATTATAATTTGATCGAAATTGTTATTAATATTTTGCACCCATAAAAATAAAAACACTTCATGGTCCAAGAACCAATGACATTCAACAATCTAACCCTGTACAATAATAATAAACCCATTTAGAAACTCTGAAAAATATTATAGTTAAAGGTTTCTTTAATATAGTTAAATGGCTTTAAACTGGGTTTGAATGTTATTAGTCCTCTTCCTATAGGGAATGTTTAATTGTTTAAAATGCACATAATAGGATTTCAACATATAGGCCAAAATATAAAGAAACTAATAATATTGTATTGAGCAATGACCCTTATGATTTTTGCAACAACTTTCTTTTTGAATTGATTAAACATTGCATTTATGAATAGAACTTTCTACCACTTCTCGAAGACCTGCTATAACAGATCTCTGGTCTCTAGAATTAATTACTGCTGTACCAGATACAATCATATTTGCCCCAGCCTAAAATTAATTAAAATTGAGCATGAAATATTAAAATACTTGATTAAGATTGTATTTCTACCTCAGCACATGCTGTAATTGTATTAGGCCCTACACCCCCATCAACTTCGACATCTAAAAGTGGATAATTATGCCTCAACCACTGTACTTTTGGCATCATATCTTTCATAAATTTTTGTCCTCCAAATCCTGGCTCAACAGTCATTATCAATATTACATCAGCTAAGTCTATAAACTGCCTAACATCCTCAATACCAGTTGCTGGCTTTAATGCCAATCCAACTTTCATTCCAGCTTCCCTTACTTTTCTGCAAGTCTTTGGTATTTCTTTTACAGGTTCTATATGGAATGTGTATAAATTAACCCCTGCATCTGCCATAGGTTCAATCCACTACAAATACAACATGGTTACATAACAGAAAAAGAACACTATGTCTACTTTTACCTGTTCAGGGTTGGAGACCATCATATGGGTTTCAAAAAATGCTGTTTTAATTTTATTTCTTAAACACTTAACTATTGGATGTCCGAATGTTAAGTTAGGTACGAAATTGCCATCCATAACGTCCAAATGCAAGTAATCTGCTCCATTATCCAGCAGTCTTTGTGATTCCACATACAATTGAGATAAATCCGAATTTAAAATTGAAGGACCAATTTTACATCTTAGAGGTTGTCTTGCCATCATTTTAACTCAATGTGAATAACAAATTATAAGGAACATGACCTTCTAAAACATTTCAGTTGAAACGTCCGCTCTTGACCTTTAAACTTTACCGTAATTGGCAAAACTTTTCCATAATATTTTAAGATTTTATTTGTTCCGCTTTAAAGCACTTTCAATGCTTCAAGTAATTCTCTCTTAAAAATATTAAAAAGAAAATAATTATTACTTAAAAACAGATTTGTGCTTATGTTAGAATAAATAACTACGAAAGTAAGGTTATGTTATTTTGACGTTTACAAGTTGTCGATGAAAACAGTGGCGGCTCGTATCTGCATCTACTTATCTACTTATTCACTTCCGTAAATTTATTAAAAAAATAATAAATGTATCTCGATTAGATTCGATTTAAAAACATAATTGTATTATCCAATATCTAAAAGGCAGTTCAATTTAATGTAAACAGTTATAGAGAACACGAACGTATGAGAAAATTGACGTTTATATTAATTGGATGTATTATTCGACAACGACGACCTTCAACATTGACAAATAATAATAACTTATTTATTTATAACCTACAATTTAACTGTCAAGAATTATTAAATAAATGGATAAAAGTGATTTTATTTTAAAGTTAATGAAATTATTTTAATTCTCAAAACAATTTTGATATGAAATTATGGCTGGATTTTTCATAGGAGTCTGGGAGGTAATTTGTTTCTTATTTTTGGGTCTAAAATTATAAATAATATATTTGTTTATTTTACTTTGTTGCTAGATAAGTGAATACAGCGAAATCCGCACAAGTCAAAACGAGTGTCTTTCTGTAAAAGGGTAAGAAAATTATTAAAAAAATGGAAACAAAAGTTGATCAATTCATTTCAGGGTAACATTTAAACTAGATGATTCTGGAGACGTAACTTGGACTGTTCCAGAGGAACTTAACCCAGTGCCCCTTTTTAGCTGTGAAACATTTGAAGTTCATAAAAGTTTTGACAATCTTATATTGTGTTTTGGAGTATATTCAGGGCATATTATTGAATTTAATGTTAGTATTCTGATGTTGCATGCTCTATTGCAATCACAAGATAATTTATTTATAGTGTGAATGGAATAAAGATAAAGATGAAATGACCCTTACATGTCAAAATTGGGGTGTGTTGCTCAAATGTAAAAGAATTGCAGATGAGTCTACTGATCACTTTCCAAAGTTTCCTTTCTCTTTATTACCAGCTTTAGAAGATGGCTACTTTTCTGATATGACCATAGTTGCATCTAATAAGAAAGAGGTATGATATTCTTAATATTATATAATCAACAGGTACATAATTTCATATATGTTATACTAGTTTAAGGTACATTCCGTTGTATTAAAATTGTTTGGAAAAGATTTAAGCTGGGATGGGATTCCTATTCCATTTACCGGGCTTCCTGAAGATGTGTTAGGAACAATACTGCATTTCTTTTATGCAGAATGCTTGCCATATTCTGTAGGCGAAGCAACAGTTCAAAAAGTTATAGATGTCAGTAAACAGCACCCTTGCCTTAGCAAACTTGTCTCTATGTGTGAACTGTATTTGAAAAATATGGCATTAAAAGGGCGTAAGTTAATTAATATTGTGTTGTAAACTAGAAGGGATTGAGTACAGAAAATGTAAATATGCAATTGTCTGATAGCATTCATTTTCTTAAGTTAAGCCTACAAAAATTAGTTTTTGTTGGCAGAATCCATTACTCATTTTCTATTCTTGGTTTATTGTTCTTAAAAATAATTTAATGTTTCAGAAATAATTAGCCTGGTAAATGATATGCATCAAAGCATAAACCAGATGATTGGACATTTCAATGCATGCCATGGTTCAACTGAAAATATTACCTCAAATCCGTCAAAATTATGTTTTATTGTAAAACAGTCAATAAGGGATGCAGCTGTCGGTAATTAACTAAAATTGTTGAAAAAATAGATTTTATAAATATATGATTTTAAATTTTATAGCGGCAGTGAAGTTGCTCTTGCTTTGTGATTTATTTACAAAACGAAAAGGAGAATTGTCGAAAGAAGAGCGTCATGAAATCATTCAATACGCAAAGTCGCGGTTACCTATATTTATGTCTCAATTACAAAACTTTTTACATATTGTTAAGTCTACCTTCAATGGTATGACATCAACTCAGCGACACGAAATTGCTGCTTACATTGTACCTGAGGTAAAGCAGAAATTGTCAATTTTTTCAACAAATTTGTATTCTTTTCTTGTTAGGTTGAAGTGATATTGGATACTATTTCATCTGTCGTGGTAGAAATTGAAAAGGCTTTACAACAAATATTACAAGTAATTTCACCTCAAGATGAACCCAAGAAGCGTTCAGGAGTAGATTTACTTTTACTGGGCAGATCCTTAAAAAATGTTTTACATATTCGAGAATTAAATAAAATAAAAGACGTTTACGAGTATGTTACATTTGGTATAAGTCTGCTGTTACACAAAAAGTAAGCTTAATGTACAAAAGTGCTATCTGTAACTTTTTTGAAAACAAATAATTTTTTAGAGAAACATTTAAAGAATTGTCTCAGTCGCAAAAAGTACGATCAGTAGCACGAAATTTAGAGCAAGTTTTTGAAGAGTTACCGTTCTTTCTTTTACGTTTAGAGGAGATTTCTGTAATGCTTGATGACAAATTAGACTGGAGGGAATTCAAATTCTGTTTTAAAGTCGGCACCAGCAAAGTGGTTTGTAAACTAATCTTTTAGACTTTTCATTTAGAAACTTTCTAAAATTATATATGTTTGCAGGCCGGTGTTCTTCAGAGGCTGGTAGCACATCGCGAAATGATGCAAGACGTTATGATGCAATTGTGCGATTTAATTCAAAGGGATGCATTTACTCAATCTTTACAAATTTTAGGATTGTTGGACAATAACAAGGAAACTACTAGCAGTGATAACTGCCAAAAAACATTGAATTCTCCAAGTCAAACACAAAACTCTCAAGGCTGTATGGTACGTATGCACTTTGTTATATTTCTAAAGAAATTTCTTGAATTATAATACTTTGGATTTTAATAAAACTCCTCCACAGCAAAACAGCGTTTTATTGAAATCCAAAGCATATTAAATATGTTTTACGAAATTAGTGCAATTAGCAGTAATATACTTTCCATAACATAATGTTTCAAATTTTGTTGCTAACAAGTAACATAATGAACATACAGCTCAATTTGGTGGAATCTTTATGTGTTCCTCCTTCACCTTCCGAAAGTGACCTTTCAAAACTTGCTGCTAAACTAATGGAAGAGGAAGAAAGTACTGATATGGAGTTTAAAGTGGTAGTTGGTATAAACGCCCAGGACACCGCCGAAAAAGAACCCGGTGCCACTGATCAAAATGTTTGTACTCTAAAGGCCCATCGAGTTATAGTGGCAGCACGATGTGATTGGTTCAGAAGAGCTTTACTATCAGGCATGAAAGAAGCTATCGATAGGTATGTTTATGTTAACTTCAATGGGAAAAATTATTCCTTAGTGGACTGTTAATTTGCAGAAAAATTCACATATACGACACCAATGATTTCCTGTTTAAAATTTTCTTGGAGTATTTGTATAGTGGAAGACTAAAACAGTCTCTTTCTACAGAGCAGTTGTGCGAATTGTTGCTATTAAGTGACAGATACGAGTGTGATTCATTAAAGCAAATGTGTGAGAGCGCCTTGGAAACAAACATAGATGAAGATTCAGTTATATACCTGCTAAGTGTTGCCGATCAGTATAACGCCAACAATTTGAAGGTAAATAAGAAAAAAATTGTTATCGGTCCTATTTCAGCTAAATGTAATGATTGGGTTTTTTTTTCTTTCAGAAAGCATGTCTGTTCTTCATATTTCAACATAATGATTTGACCGAGAGCGAAGTTTTTTATGAACTGCCCGTGTCTTTGCAGGCAGAAGTTTTCGATTGCGTGTGGACGCAAACGGAAAAGAAAAATGTCACAGGCTATAATTACAAATACTGCGAGACCGAACCTGACTTCGGCGATTACGTAAATGAAGTAAGCAATTTTTTTATCTTTTGTAGATAAAATATATATATAATAACTTTTAACTTGCTATTTATATTCGGAAATGGGTGGTTTGCTAAAACCCAACTTATTGATCAATTATTGATCACGTCGTTTGGGGCGGCCACACCCTGTATATTTGTTGATAATATTTACATTGGCGTTTTTGGTATCAATAAACAATACCTTATTTTTAACTAAAGGGTGCCTGTTCTCGAATGGATGATTTCGTTGCACAGTTACGAGACATTTGCGGTGACGTTGTTAGTACCGATAAATTGGTCGAAATAGCCCTAGCAGCTGATTTCGACATCAGTAGAGCTGTGAACTACATCTTTTCCAGTACCGAGGATTAATTAATAATTTAATGTAGTAGTTATTTATTATTACTGTATCATTATTCCTATCCGTTTATTCGATGCATGGGATGTATAGAGTACGCAACCAATTACTATTTTATTATTATTAATATTACTTAGAGTACTTATTATTATTTTTTCCAATAGGCTAAGATTTTGATTAATATCTAGTTGTTGAATGCGTTGTTTACATAAAAATGCCATCTGTATATATTACCAATTCAGTTATTTTCATTTTGTGATCTCTTTAAAGTATTTTACGTCTGGGCTCTTCGGTTGTATTAATTCTTTCTGGTTTGTTTAGTTGCAGCTTTCTGTTAATAAGAACTCCTCTTATTATTAGTAGTTTTTCATTCTTGACATGCAAAAATGTTAATTTAAAATAATACTATGCAAATGTTCAACTATGTTGTATTCGAAATTTTTTCAAAACTTCACGTAGTTTTCAACCCACTATTTTTTGAGCAATTACAATAAGAAATGGGTTGTTAAGTATACGTGTAAAGATTTAAGTACTTAGTATAGGTACTCGTAGTTGCCTACCCATCACATATTTTTAAGGCAGTTCCTCCATTTAAAACAAGGTGACTGCTTTAAAAATATGAAACCATAGTAAGTACACAATTTTATGTATACCACCCAATGATTGATAATGATCTATTTCCACAGAATTTCTTCTACAATGCTTTTTTCTAATTATTAAAAATTAATAAAAATATTTTAATGATTTGACATACCTTCTGGCTTTATACAGTGAATAAGTTGCTCTTTTTTTATTATTTATATCTAGTCATAGTTTTAACTTATATCATTTCCAATGAGAATAATTACCATTGCATATTTATCTATATTATACAGATATTAACTTTTTTTGCAAAATATTTGCTTCTTTTAAGTACCAAACATTTTTTGGAATTGATAAGCGGTTATTTCTATTACAGTTTTATATTACATAAATTTTTTCCTCGATTTTTATAACAGTTCTAAAAAAATCATAAATTTCTAAAATGTTTATTCCATTACCTACTATAATATTATATAGGAACACTTATTGAAGATACTGTTAAACCAAAAGTGTTTTAAATTTTAAAAGTCTTTCTCTGTTTTCGTATTTATTGTATTTCCAATCTGTATATGAATGTATTTATTATTATTAGCACACTTTTTACTATGTGGTACCTCCATTATAAAAACGATATGTTGAATGAATATATTTGAATAATAAATCTTTAAGGAAGATAAATGTTGTTGTTTTTTTTTCAAACCTATAAACTTACTGATTAAAAAATTTATACATCTATCAAGAAAAGTACGAAAAATATTAAGCGTGTCGTCTTCTATCTATTGATTATTATTTTTATTTTGGATTTGGTCAGTTGATGAGTTCATCAAAGTGCCATAGTCGGATTTTGGGTGTATCTCAATGTTTATTTTCTTTGGTCCTTTGTGTATTGTTGTTAGATTACATACATTTGTCGTGATGGCAAACAAACACTTTCCATTTAACTACAAACGACGATAACCTTTGGCCACAAATATCACCAGGACATTTTAAATATAAGTAATACTCTTAGTTTAATTTGGTAATGAAAATGGAGTAACTTTCTTTCCCCTCGAAGTCTTCTAGATTTTTTTTATTTCTATTAAGGTAGTAAATTCTGCATTTACTACAATAAATAAGATGCATTACAATGGATATCGTCAGTTGGTAAATTCATCAAACGCTTATAAATTGAAGAACATCATTATCGGTTTGCCAACTAACCCTCTGTAATAGTAGTAAAGTAGTGTATGTGACTTTGGTCATGCGAACGAAAATATTTCGGAAGTTTTGATTACATCGCTATCATAAACAGAGGTAGGACTGATATTTTTGTTTCGTTGACGAACAAACCTTTGTCTTCCACGTACATTATGTTTCTATTTATACCTATTTCGTAGTGTAACATATCAATAATAAATTTTCAATATAAACAGTCGCAAATAACAATCTCATACAGGTTTCCCCAAACCAGTAATGTCTATTCTAATAATAAATAGTTAAACACTTAAATCATTGATTTATTTTTGAAAGCTTTGCCTAAACGTTAACGATAAAAATTTCCGAAAACCCTAAATTACTCTGTAGTATTCCAACCTCGCTACTGGAAATATAAGACAGTTTTATAATATCTGATTAAGCATTCGATCGGGAAGCAATTGAGGGTGATTGTACCCCGCGAGCGGCACGTGTTTAAAATCGGACTTTATCTTGAAATATCGTTTCCTCGACTTTCAACTAAAAGGAATAACAAAATTGAAATCACATTATATTTCTTGACGAAGCGGAAAACAATTTACGCCGTATTTTCTAATTGACTACAAAAGGAAACGAGATCGAAAAATATAAGCAGCAACGCAGTTTTTTCCGAATAAGTAAAAATGATACGATGGTACAATGAAAAAAGTTGGGAATTCAATTTGCTTTTTGGCAACGATCGATGTGCAAAAAAGAGGAAGGAGCTGAAGAAATTGCTACTTTCTCATCACAAAGTGATTAGGCACATGTAACTAAAAAGAGTTTCTTTAAGATGATTTAGATTTTCCAGAAAAGTCAACCAATTGATCCAATAAAACTTCTATTTGTTTACCTTCAAAATTTAAGAGTTAACAACATATTATTTTCAATCAACTAAAAATATTTTTTAGAGGGAAAGAGGAGGTCGGGCAGAAGTCGGGGGCGTACAGTTTTAATAAGCGTGCCAGAAGTCACGCATCTGGAAATCATTTTTTTGTTGCTCTAGAGTTAAAAGAGTGCCTACGGAAATTTAACAAGGCAATTTGTATCCACAGATATTAAATAACATATTCAAATTGAATCCTATTTTTTTCTTTTTTTAAACCTTGAAACTCTAACCCTAATAAACAAAGGGCACTATAAATTGCTCACAGGCACCAGAAAAGCTAAATCCGGCACTGTATTTACGTATAATTCAATCAAGGAATTGCAATAAACAAATATGTAATTTTTTGTAAGATTACTACTATCTATAAACGAATGACTATAATTTTCAAATTTGTTAATTACACGATATTTAAGCTAATGACCTGTTCCCAACTTCGCATGTTACACATACATAATAGAAACCCCTTGGGATAGACCTATCGAGGCCCTTAATTTCGAGGATGAGCCCAAGCAATTTCATATAAAAATTTCACCAGTTTACACGCGCTAATTAGAGTTCACGAACTTTAGGTACTATTTTCCACATGAACAAAACAAATTCCAAATGCAAAGGAAGAACTTTCATAATAATAAACATTGAGGAACAGAAAAATGTTCTCATTTTGCTAGGAATTATTCCTACACTGCATTAAAAAAGTATCTATTGCTTACCTATATATAAATAATCGGTAAGGCATATTCAGAAATTAAAAATTATATAATATAAGAAGGGTAATTTTAATTAGTGCTTTTGTTATTTCTTATTACCGTAAACCAAATATCTAGAATAAACTTTTTTGATATTCTGTCATCACGTTTTCAAGCAAAATCAGAAACGCTTTTAGAATTTGGACAGAGTCCAATTATCGATCCCAAATGATTCTAAAGAGTAGGATAAGTGCATTAAGACCGACATGAATAAAATAAAAGGGAAGTTAAAAGCGTAACATGTGCTTTTGTTGGGTGTGTTAAAAATTCTACCCTCATAAAACGGTCTTCCTTTCGTATAAATCACGTTAACTGAACCTGTTTAATGGTTTTCCGAGAAAATCGTTACAAACTTCATAACAACAAGTTACAGGACGGTAATTACAGGTCGGTAATTGATTTAATACTAATAAATCTAATGTTGAATGATTAAAAGTGAAGGTTGTGATATTTGGTAAACACATGCACCTAAAAGGGTTCAAAAATTACACAGGCGATGATATTTACCGCAATGTATTATGTAGAAGTTAATTGAAATTTTACTAGGAGTACAATTATAAAAGGACTCGAGAAATTACTGAAATTAACAAAGAAACGAGAAATAATCATTAAATTATATCATGTATGAGATAGAGCGACATTCAATAAAGTATGATATATTTAAATATCAACTAACAACTAACATAAAAGTACTTAAAACTTTGTTGTTTCATTCCCACCACCAACAATTAGCTATCGGTGGGCAAGCTGTACAATCGACTAATATAAGTGGGTAGAGCAGAAAACCCTTCTCATTGCGAATCCTGAGAATGAGTGGGTGATAGTTACGGAAATAAGAAATAAAGATAGTAGACGAATGGGAAGCTATTTACTGCCCCAACTTATATATAATATTATCCTCGAATACCACATAAAAATTGGACAAAAGTAAATAGACAAAGATTCGAAGCTGTAGCAACAACTTCGCATAGTTGGGCAGAGCTTTAGTTATTTGTGTTTGAAAATGTGCTTCAAGTACATTAAGGGCTTAGAAGCACCATATTTCATTTAATTCCTTTTTCGAACTTGTAGTTAATCGAATAACTTAATAAAAGTGTTTTGTAAAAAGGACTTCAAACACTTTCAAAGTGCTTAATGACCTTTTATAGTGCTCAAATCCAATTTAAAGTGCTGCTAGCTCTATCAATGAGCTTCAAGCTCTTTTAAATTGCTTGAGGCCCGAATAAAGTGTTCGAAAGGAACTACCAAACGAGCTTTAAACTTTTTAATGTAATTGAGCCCCCTTAATTTAATTTAACTTTTACAGTGTACTCAACGTATTTTTAAAGTCTTTTGATGTATTCGAAGCACTTTTAATGTAATTCAAGTGCTTAGGGCTTTGAATATACAGGGTTTTTCAAGTTGATGGGCTATTAGAAGTATATGAATTAGTAGAAGGAATTCAATTCTGAAACTTGGGCTCATTTGGTTATTGTTTATGCAGCTTCTTTTAAAAATATATTCAAGTTCGATTTACATCCGGTTATACCGGAAGTCGATACCAACTTTGTTATTTTAAATGGAATGGTATATTTTTCACGCTGAATTCGAATAAAACGTGTAATTCTAAGGTAAGTTTGATAACCAACTTGTACACCTATGACGATCGGTTTCTGAGTTAATTTAATTTATAGAAAAAAAATCGCTACCGCAACCCAAATTATAAAAAATCATAACTTCCACAAAATACGACTTAGAGTGTTGAAATTTTTACTAGTAATAGCTGAATAGTAGTGCTAACGCCTTGACAAAATTAAATTAAATAATTTATAGGGAACACGAATTACCTCGTTTTTTCAAATGGCACCTACTATTTTTTATTTTTTCAATCGATTCCTTTTTTTATCCTCTTTCGATCCATATGGACACTTCCTATTTTATTTAAAAATTTTGGATTAATTTTGAATTATTACATAAAATAGGAAGTATCCATATGGATCGAAAGAGGATAAAAAAAGGAATCGATTGAAAAAATCAAAAATAGTAAGTGCTATTTGAAAAAACGAGGTAATTCGTGTTTGAAGTTTTTTAATTTTAGAATTTTATTTTGAACGCCCTGTATAAATTATTTTATTTAATTTTGTCAAGGCGTTAGCACTACTATTCAGCTATTACTAGTAAAAATTTCAACACTCTAAGTCGTATTTTGTGGAAGTTATGATTTTTTATAATTTGGGTTGCGGTAGCGATTTTTTTTTATAAATTAAATTAACTCAGAAACCGATCGTCATAGGTGTACAAGTTGGTTATCAAACTTACCTTAGAATTACACGTTTTATTCGAATTCAGCGTGAAAAATATACCATTCCATTTAAAATAACAAAGTTGGTATCGACTTCCGGTATAACCGGATATAAATCGAACTTGAAAATATTTTTAAAAGAAGCGGCATAAACAATAACCAAATGAGCCCAAGTTTCAGAATTGAATTCCTTCTACTAATTCATATACTTCTAATAGCCCATCAACTTGAAAAACCCTGTATGTAGTTACTTTTCGATTTTTGAACTAAAGCGCTTTCTTTCAGCTTATGACTTGAAGTCATTATAGTGAGGACTTCGCCCAGTTCTTCAATTTCGATTCCAGAATATAAATAATGCTGCTTGAGCAAAACACCAAGATGAAAATGATTCCACAAGAAATGTTCAATACTAGAAATAAGGACGCTTGATTTGAAATAAGCTATGTACCTACTACAGTATACTTCAGCCTCCACTAAATTTCGAATGTTTTGAATATTTGTCTATTTATAAATTTATACAGGGTTAAAAAATTCTACGACATAATTAAAATGCTCACATACTTATGTTACTATCCACTCAGTTTTGATTAACTTTTACGTACGCAAAAATAAAAGAGCTGAAAGTTTCGAACAATAAAAATGTGCTAAATTTACTCCGGAATACTGGCAACCATTCACTTAAAGTTTAATAACCGTAAACTTGTTTAAAGTTAATGACTGCCTTTAAAATTTAAAGAAAAGGTTTTACCGCTGTATTTAATGTCGGCATGTCCGCGGAGAAAATTTTCATTATACCTATATATAACTTTCCCAAAGGTGCATTAATATTTATCTCCCTTTTTTTTACAAGACGAAAACAAATGTAACCAGCAAAATATTGCTACAAGAATAGAAATAAGACCGTAATCGAAACGGACGAATTTTCGAGATGAAATTGGAAACAATAAATATTTAAGACCTTTGCATGTAGGAAACTCATTACAGAAGGAACGTTCTACCTTAGATTAATATCGATATCGTTTCTTTTTTATAGAATGAGGTACTCTGGTGATGAGAAGTACACAAATCTTTTAAATTTGCAGAAAAAATCTAAGAATACCTTGTTTATAAGTATCTGACATCCAATTTTAGAGGGTGCAAGGACATTTTGTAAACTATCCTGATATTAGTTAAATAACATTGTTGAAGTTACGTAATAAAATATATTAAAGCTGTTGAAAAATGTTCTAATTATACACTTTTATGGTAATTTAATGATAAAACTCTTAAAATGTTAATTCACAGAAGATTTCTGAATAAAATAGTAAAAATATCTGAATTTAAAATTCATGATAGTTTTATAGCGTTGAACTATAAAAAAATATCGGCCAAGTGCGAGTCGAACTCGCGCACCGAGGGTTCCGTACAAACATGTACTTATACATGTGATGTAACTAAAAATTTAAGGTTTTCGGAATTTTCCTTTATATGTGCTATAAAACATTGCTTCATGCCAAATTTCAAGATTCTAAATCGACTGGAAGTACCCTTTAGGTTTTGATTCCCTTGCGAGTAGTTGCGAGTTTGAAAATATGCGGCTTAAATTGCTGTTTCTTTTTATTGCGTTGACATAGAAGTTTGATTTTATTACATCTTAAAGGTATTATAGACCTGAGTATTTGACATGAATTTCAATTTAATGCCTCTACGCGTTCATGAGCAAAGGGGTAGAAACCCTTTGTAATTATTAAAAATATTTTTATTATATGATGTAACTAAAAATTTACGGTTTTCGCAATTTTCCTTTATCTGTGCTATAAGACGTTGCTTCGTACCAAATTTCAAGATTCTGAGGTTACGGGAAGTACCCTGTAGGTTTTGATTCGGAAATTTGCGGCATAAACGGCTGTATCTTTTGATTGCATTGGCTTAGAAGTTTGATTTTTTCACAGCTCCAAGGGAAAAGTAGATCTGAGTATTTGGTTTAAATTTTAGCTTGATACCTCAACGCGTTCCTGAGAAAAAGGGTCTTGACAGACGGACGGACGGACGGACGGACAAGGGAAGTGATCTTTTAAGGGTTCCGCTTTTTCCTTTTGAGGTGCGGAACCCTAAAAAACGAGCCTTTTTAAATAATCCTCGACAAAAATATTTCTCGTTAACAACTCTAATTTGTTTTTTGAATTCTACATGAAAAAACAAACAATTAAAAAACAAAAACGTAAAAAATAAGTTTTCTTAGTTTTTACAGTTTTTTTATGGATAATTTGGTTTAAAAAAAACGAAATTAAACTTCCTTCTTCCTTCCCTTTTATCCCAACGGTATTTATTTAAAAAAATGTTTTTATTGCAATTTGGATTAAACTCAATCAAATCCATATTTGATTAAATTCCAAAAAAAATGCATTTTTCTAATTAATGTGTCGATTAGTGGGAGGGCCGAAGTGAGGGACCTTTACTCACCATAACCTAACTCATACATTATAAATCGAATAAAACTTCAAAAAACAATACATATTTTTAAATAATTTTGATTGAGAAAACGGGGGATACACACGCCATAAAGTGAAAGAAAGTGGTTTGAATAACAAACATGTTGATTTTTCGGTTTATATAATTATAAAAAGAATTATCCTCATAGTGTTTCATTGCCAATGTTTATTGGATACATTTGACCGAAACTTGATGAAAATCCATTATCACAATAAAACACAAGACTTGAGATTTTCACAAAACTACTAGTAATAAGTACCTACTTTGGGAAATGATGAAGCCAATGTTTGGCAAAACAATTGTTAGTTTAATAAAGTTTTGTGATAATCTCAAGTCTTGTGTTTTATTGTACCAATGTTTATTCTATTTTGGGGATGCTACTGTTATGTACTTTCGGAAGTGCATACTGTTGGTATAAAAGCTTTAATTTTCAATTCAGACTGAAAATTAAATGGTAGAAATTAGAAAAGAAATCGAATTGTTTAAATTATGGGAGTAACAATACAACTCTTTTTATATTTTTTAAAATTGAAAATTGTATCGCGAAAATTTAGCAAATAATCACAGTGAAGGAATAGTATCATCTCAAAGTGCATTTATTTTATGAAGTAATAGTAACGTGACTAAAGAACTATTTCAGACTGTAAAGGGGTAGTTGAAGTGAATCAGTGTTATAAAACGGTTCGGAGAGGTCATTTCATATAACAAAATTGAAAAAGAATTAATTAATATTTTCAGTCTCAATTCAGACTTGAAATCAAGTGGTAAAATTAGAAAAGAAATTCAATGGTTTAAGTAATGGGAATAAGTAGATAATCCTTTTTCTATTTTTAAAACTCGAATGAATTTTGAATTAGTTCGTGAAAAAAATAGAAAATAATCACAGTAAAGGAATATGATTTTCCTAAAATGCATTCATTATACTTATGAAAGGAAAGTAACATGACTAAAGAACCATTTCAGACTTTAAAGGAGGAGTTGAAGTGCATCAGTGTTATAAAACGGTTCGGAAGGGTCATTTCGAATAATGAGACTGAGCTAATAGAATTGTAAAAGCCGATCCTTACGGGGGACCTGGCCTCGTATCACAATGGAGAGGAGCGATGGAAAAATCCCTGTTGTTCGTGGAGTTAGCGATCGGTGGGTGTCATTTCAGGGAATCCTGCACCAAAAGAAGGAGCAGCAGCATACGATGAAGAGCATGTTGCATTCGGCGGTTGCAATAATGGCGAGAAAAGATATTTTCGTCTGTGCTTTTCGAAGATCAATAGCGGTTCGTGTCATGCCCGGACCCACGCGCATGCTACCGTGCTCGCCACTTTGGATCTAACCATCTTTAATATTATTATTCCCGTCCCAGATACAGAGTCGTCGAGTGGTTGTTCGCCACGAGCGACGAATCTGTCGGCGGTTTATATTTTGAATGCGGGTTTGGCGCGAAAGAAAACCCTAGTGTCGACCACCACCTGCACACCCTCGGTACACCCGATCTCATTTCGTTCCATTTAACACACTTACCAAAACACTGACATACGTACGTGCACGCTCTAAAACCCAGTGTGTTCTATGGTGTAAGTTATAGTGGCCTCGGATGAAACCTCAAAGTTTTCTCATTGGTAAGAGATTTGTTCGATTGATCTATTGTGTGCCGTTTACTGCCTAGAACACCCCTGCCTGCCGTTTTCCCTATTAGGATCGGATCGGACTTTTATTAACCTGAACCCCGTTCCGGCCCAACGGGTTAATTAATGTGATAGAAGAAATTAATTGGATCTGATTCAGAGAATTTATTTCTAATAAATATTTTTTTTTTCGCAATGTGTTTCCTTAGTTTGCACGCTTGTTGTGAGCTTTTGTTTTTCCCGAATGGCTTGATAAATCAATTCCAAATCCAATTTAAAATTCTAATTAAATCTGTCCATAAAATTGATTGAACCAAAGATAAGTGCTTATTTGTTATTCATGTATGGAGCGATGGTATTCTCCTTTCGGGTACAATCTCTAAACGTATTCTGCACTTTTCCGTAAACCGTCGTTGAAAAAACGTCAGTGGCCTCAAGTCACGTACGATAATTTGAGACAATGGGGAACTTTAATACAATTATTAAGAATTATTATTGATGTAAATTTAAATTAAAATTGCGGTAGGTTAGCTACTACCGTTCTTTAAGGAACAAATTCAAGGTATATAGAAAAGGGCGAGGATTCATCAACTAAAAAATTACACAACACATTAAATAGTAAAATTTCCGTTCCTTTCTTGATTAAGTACCAACTACAAATTTATACAATACTTTAAAAAGATAACAGGAACAATGGCTTTAATGTTATGAAGGGCACCCCTAAAACATGGCAACGATTATTGTTACACAAGAATATAACAAATGGCTTTTATTGCCTTTACTCCTTACTTTAATATATTCAAATAAAATTGAATAACAAACCGTTTTTAATGAACTTTGCACTTTGTTGAATAAAATTTTACAAATTGTGAATAAAAATGTAAAGGTACCAACCCAAAAAGTAGTTAATGTTAAGATTAGATAAACGGAATCCACCTAAACGTTTACAAACGGTAGCGAATATAATTCCATGTCATTCATCGTTATGTGTAAATATTTTTATCTACTAAAGAATGTTTATTTTTATTTGTGCCGGTTACCGTTTCCTTCAAAATACGCATGTTTTCGATTAACGAAATTGTTTCAGGTGGACATACACATAACGCATACGTAGGTACCTATGTACTTTATTTCCTAAAATTAAGGGGTCAGTTGTTTATTTCATTTCTGAGTTAAATCGTCAAAACGTGTTGATCTAAACCCACAAGAGATACCTTAATGAAAAGTATAACGAAATTAAAAGTTTCCTCTTTATGTGACATCACCAGTGATGAAAAATACGCTCGAAGAAACTCCGAAGTTAATTAACCCGGTGCCAGTGAGATTTCAACAATATATCTGGCTGAAGATGACGATGAGAAATACGCCGGAACATTTTTAATTTTGAAAATTTTAAACTCGTTATCTTCTGCAAGCATAATGCGCAAATTCAATTTGTTAGTCAAATTTGAAAACATTCTCATTGAAATCGTGGTGATAATTATATAGAAATTTATTTCTACAAAGCTATAGCGTACAAAGATGGTTCTAGCAAATTTAGTTAGTAGGTAATAAATTCTTTTAATGTAAACGCAATGAATTTATAAAACAACCGTTTGTAAATTAAGTTTTGTATGAGTATTTTACATACGGATTTAAAAATAAGCTTAAAAAATTGTCTTCACATCAGAACGTATCTAAAGAAGATGCGTTATTGAAAGCTTTTTGGCACTGTGCACATCCTTTGTAAAGTTTTTATCCCCGCACAACAAATAGGTACGCGCCCCCAATGAATCTTTTGATAGGAGTGTTTGCGTAGTACTCATGAGACCATGGGGTTATAAGATAAGCAATTTTTCTTTGTCATGGAACATGTATTTTGTTGCTGGAAAGTATTAATATGCAACCAAAACTTTTAGAGGATGACGACACACTTCCGTATATTCAAGATCTAAGCCAAAATTTGTTGTTGTTATAAACTTTTTGACGGTAATAGACTTTCTAGAAAAGATTTGTCTTCCGAAGTTCTTGAACATACGAAATTTCTTACAGTTTAAGAAACAACTTGCATTCTTTATATAAATAATCCCCATATATTTCCAGCTGAGACGTAAATAACCTTAACATCAAACAGCTCAAAATTTTGCTGTTGGATTTGTCAACATAAATATGCATTTGTAAGGGTGGGCACTTGTCTCATTAAGTTGAAATTAATTGAACGTCTAAAAGTAGTTGATATGATGATATACAATTTATTCTTTGGTGCCAGATTACTCTTACACCTTGTAGGTGCCGTAATAAAGCAAAGAAAAGTATAATAAATAAAAAAAATACTTAAATCATTTTATGTCATAATAATTATATGTATTACAACCTAATTTCCATACCTACTGTTCCAAAATTTCTGGAAAAATCGGTATTGTAAAGGTACCATTTGAATTTTAATAAAGTCGAATGTAAGTAGCTATTTTTAACCTCATAAATTATTTAAAATGCGTGATTTAGAAGATCGTACCTACCTACATGAACTTATAAGCCAGCAACGAATAAATTTTGGTGAATGCTCATTAGTCAAGTTTTACTGTATTTATCTTTAACTGCAAATGATATTTTACGATATAGCAAATTTATTAAATCGATAAACCGTCTTTCAATTTGTGAATTAAACGTAGATAGATACCTAATAGTTGAAACATCCAATGAGTAAATTAAATTGTAGCTATCTCAATTTATCTTGTATGAATGGTATCATAAAATCCATGGGTGGAAGTTATCATATGTGTGTGAAGCATATTCCCTTGACGTGTCTTGTTTTACATTACGCACATACCCATTAATTTAAAATTAAGGTATACAAAAAGCAAAAATACGGAATCGTCGAGATTTGAAAAACATATACAATTTCCATTTGTCATAGGAAAATTTTGTGGCCTAAAACAAAATAACTCGACATTTTTAGGGTTCCGCACCTCGAAAGGAAAAAGCGGAACCCTTATAGGATCACTTCGTTGTCCGTCCGTCCGTCTGTCTGTCAAGACCCTTTTTATCAGGAACGCGTGGAGGTATCAAGCTAAAATTTATACCAAATACTTAGGTCCATTGTCCCTTGGAGCTGTAAAAAAATCAAACTTCTAAGCCAACGCAATCAAAAGATACAGCCGCTTATGCCGCAAATTTCCGCAAATTTTCGAATCAAAACCTACAGGGTACTTCCCGTGAACTCAGAATCTTGATATTCGGTACGAAGCAACGTCTTATAGTACAGATAAAGGAAAAATTGCGAAAACCGTAAATTTTTAGTTACATCATATAATAAAAATATTTTTATTAATTTTAAAGTTACTACCCCTTTCCTCATGAACGCGTAGAGGTATTAAATTGAAATTCATATCAAATACTCAAGTCTATAATACCTTTAAGCTGTTACAAAATCAAACTTCTATGTCAACGCAATCAAAAGAAACAGCAATTTAAGCCGCATATTTTCAAACTCGCAACTACTCGCAAGGGAATCAAAACCTAAAGGGTACTTCCAGTCGATTTAGAATCTTGAAATTTGGCATGAAGCAGTGCTTTGTAGCACATATAAGTAAAGGAAAACTTCCGAAAACCTTAAATTTTTAGTTACATCACATATATACAGGTTTGTACGGAACCCTCGGTGCGCGAGTTCGACTCGCACTTGGCCGGTATTTTTTTATTATGTATCTCCTGATGTCCCCCAAAGATCAGCATATAAAAATAATTCCCTAACAATTCATTTACACTGAAAAATCCTTAATTTTTAGTGCTGATACTTTGGACTGCTTACCATATAAATAACCTTAAATCACCAAAGAATTTTTGGCATCCTAAACAATGACTTAACCGCTCCAGCCCCTGAAATGATTTAAATAAATTTACCCAGTCGAAACTTTTTTCATTAGGGTCTCCTCTAAAAAGATCCTTTTGATATGCGTTGCCTGAAACCCTTCGCCTATAAAACTTATTTTATCTCCGTTCCGTTCACACGTGTGGCTCTGCTTATTGAGACGCATCCCTCTTTCCGCGAAAAATTACGCACGCTTTGGTGGAAAAAAAACCCTTTAACCACAGCCATTTGTCTTGAAATATAAAGGATTACGGCATTCTAGTTTGATGAGGAACTCGGCGGAAACTTTCCACTTCATCGGCAACGTAAAGACGAATGGCAGATTAGAGAAGTTTCTGGGAGGTAAAAATGAAGGGGAACGAGCTGTCTTCTGTAGTATATCGAAAACAAGGAGACTTAACAAGAAAGATCCGTATAGCGTTAATGATCCCTTAATGGGGAACAAGGACTTCACCAACAACGAAACAAAAGGAGTAAATTACTTTCTATGGCTTTTTTTACATTATTTTTTTGATAATGTAGCTAATGTATATGCAGTAGATAATGATGCGAGCATATATAATGAAACATTTAATTTAGAGAAGTTTCGAAAACATAAAAGATAAGTACCTAAGCTAATTAGAATGTGAAACTCAAAAAAAAAATTAGAAACTATGAATCTTGAAGCGGGTTCACCACTATCTATATTTAAATACACAAATCTCTCAACGAAACGTGGAATTAACTTTTATTGAACCTCGTTGAAGGAATTAAGAACAAAAAATACAAATGTTTTTAAATATTTAAATTTGTGAAACGTAATAATAGCATATTACGATATTAATTTCGCATCTTTACAACACTATTAAAAGTATAAATGAGGATGAATAATTTTGCCTTGATCCCAATGCCGTTTCCTTATTATTCTTCCATTAAAATGACTATCAATAACGTTAAATTACCTCTTACAAACTTATGACCGTTTGCCACTGTAAAATAATTGTTATTATAACGATAATAAAAGTTTTACAACCTCCTTTACTACACAAAGTTTGTTTAAGCGGCGAAGTTTGCAAACTCACTACTACTATCGTATAAAACTACGTTCCATTCAATTTAAAGAAAAAAAAATGTTTTGTCTCTTTCTCTCTTTCGTGTTATGAAACTTAATTAAGGATTTGTTTCGGGCTAGAACTGCATGTCTTCCATTCCTTTTATTGTTATATGTGCTTTGATTTTGCAATTTAAAGTCCTTTTCAGTTCAATTTAATTCAAAATACCTACCATGCAATGTTTTTAAAACTACTAGGTATAATGAAAAATTTTTAGAATACCCAATCTTTAGAAAGGAAGATCGTAGATAAATAACAAATTCGGGGATCAAAAAGAAAAGAAACTGTAGGGTGCTTAGTCAGAGGGGATGTATAATGATATGAAGAAAATGTTCTGTAAATATCGTTAACCACCCTCGCAGAGCAAAATAAATAAATACGTACGTTTGCAAATTTAAATGTTTCAAATTTTGAATTTGCTAGAGCAATTTTTGAGGTACATTCGACACAGTTCAGGATCGAGAAATTTACCGAATATTATTACTACCCTATTTTTTGTTCAGCCAGATTCGGACTTAAGGGCATAAAGTAGGGCTTTTATTACAGTTGTTCTATTCAAAATTTTCGTTTCGGTATTTTTTAAATTAAATTAAATTAAAGCTTTAGAATTAGTGACGTCTAAAAAAGGTAATGCATAATACTGTATGAAAAACATTTTTACTTATTCATAATTAACTTCTTTAATTAATTGTTTTGTTAATTAAGTGATGAATTTTCTGTTTTTGTTTACTTTTACTACAAATTATACATATATATACCTTTGAAAATTTAATGTGGATAATGTAAAACAATGACTGTTGATAATTACTCTCTCAAAAGTGTCTCAAAATGATACATGAGCCTGAGTATATATTCTATTGTTTTAGCATAGAAGAAGAAGTTTGCCCTTTCGCTAGGATTGATGATGTTGTTTGGTAGTGACGTACTATAAAAAAAACTCAAAGAAACGTTTCTTTAGACGTTTATAGTCCTCTCACATCTTTTCCGCCTTTCCCTATTTTGAAGAAACTTAACGCCATCGTTGGCTCGTAACGTGTTGAAATAATTTTGAGTGAACCACATTTATCTTTTTATTTTGTTAGAGTCGCTGACGCTAAATTCGTTTCGGTTTTTAACACAATTTTTGCCATTCACAAATTTCATTTTTCTCACAATCAGTAAGATTGAATATTTAATTTACCCTAAAATAGAAATAATGTTAGTAACTTACCTGACTCAGAAAAAGACTGCTCACAATCTGTAAATCAAAAACAGAATAAAAAAATTTTATATCACGTTAAAAGTTGATTCATTGAATTTTATGGCGATAAAACCGCAGTATACCATTATGACGCAAAAGCATCGAAATTAATTTGTCCTCCTTTTGTAATTGATTCAAATATTAATTAAAAGTGCAATTAAACAAATTTCAAAGCTCGACGGTAACAATTTCCCGAACCTTTACTCTTTACTACAATAATCTGAATTGTAGTAGGTACATTTCAATTTATTGATATTTAATATCGGGAAGGGCATTTGAAATGTAAAAACGAACTTTACATACATTAATTGTTGAATATTTTAATAATTCATACCGAATGTAATTATCAGTCTACTTTATTTCAAATTGATACGTGATAAAAATGCTTTGTCAACGTTTTAATAAGGAAATTAAATAAAAATAAAACCAATTGTATCTATAATAAGTGGAAATGTACCTACTGTATAAGACGTAATGTGAAATATCAACGTATTTATGCATTTCAAAAGTATATTTTCATTCAAGTCAAAGAAAGAAGTGTGAAGTTAATTTCTCAAAACCAGTACCTATTCATAACTTTTAGCAACTATTACGTAGGTATAAGAAAAATCATTCGTTTTGTGACGGAAAAGAAAAAAACTCGCCATAAAAATTTTTATATACTATTTTATTATTATTTTGTCTCTTTCGTACCTTCTCCAATTTTATTCTTTATTCTCATCAATTGTGTAAATATCTTTATTACTTGTACTTTCCTATAATCCCTTTAACATTTCAATTTCATTTACTAACTGCATGACGTCTGTAATTCTTCGCCTCGCTTAATTGCATTTTAATATTCTGTTTCTTCGAGGTAGTTTAAGTTCAAAAATCTGTTGCTTCTTAATTTTCTATACCTACTCAAAAGTTTCCAAATTTCTTTGATTTTAATTGGCTTACTACTTTAACTACTCCTCCCTAACTGTTATCCAAAATCTAATCACTTCTAATCTGCAATTTCAACTTCCAACTTAACTTTCAATTCGTTTCTGTCTTCTGTATTTGTAAATATATATTATCACTAATCTGCGTGTAATTTCATTTATTATTTTATCCAATAAATCCAAAAGTTTCATAAACTTATTTTTGCATATATTTTTGTTAAAATAAAAGTTTTGAAATGATAATATTTTTTAAGTAGATCACTTCAACAAAAAAAAACCTGACTACATTCTCGTTTGTATTTGAAGAGAAAATTTCGGCAAAGTATTTTAGCATGTACTATTTAACCGATTTTATGGTAGATTGACATGAAAAAATTGCTCCACTGAATTAGAAATAAATACTGTTATAGAAACAAATTAATACTTCGTCATCATAAAGTTTATTGACTGTGCGTGACTTAATAACTGAAATCTGGCATGAAATGTGTTTTCTAAAAGTAAAAACGAATCTACCAGCTGCAGTTTAAAGGCCCTCAAATATACGATGCAAAAATAAAAACAAACAAACACGCTAACTGATTTATTATATGCCATGTACAACCGGTGGAAACTATAAAAACGAAATTTATAGAAATCTCATAAATTTTTCTATTACGTATACAATAAACCCAAATATCGCCAATGTTCATAAAAAAAACATTGTCATTTTAACGGCTAATAGGTAACCCAAAGAATAATGTATGTGTTTTGAAAAAACGATTCTTTCCCTTAGCTTTCAACTTTTTTTAAAATCGAATGTACTGCAAGACCTTTTGGTGAAAGATTTTTCATTTTTTCTTCTATATGTGATGATAAATATCAAGCAAGTTGCAATTAAAAAGAAAAAAGTTTATAAAAATTGGTTCCCTATGATTTCTTGTAATATACTAAAAATAATTTTATTTTCTATTTGTGTTTTCTAAATTTAAAAATATAACTAGCTATCCAGATGCTTCTATCTTTTCTTCGTTTTGCTGTTAGACGAAATCGAACTTAAAGTTAATTCTCCGATGAAAGTTATTGGAACGAAAAGATTAAAGTCGTCTTTTGGCTCCTCTATCGATTACCTACAATCGTAGCACTAAAGAACAAATATTACACCCAGATAATTCTGATAAGATAGCGTGTTATCATGGCTCCTATTCACGGCGCAATGTTTACTATAACGTGTAATAAATACGAAATGAAGTAACAAAGGCACTATCACGAACCTATTTGTTTGACATCCAAAATTCTTTATCTTTTAGAAAAACAACTATTGATTCAATTGATTATTTAAAAAAATGTTACCATTAAACGTTTTGTCGTCAGACCCATTATTTATTGATGTTATAAATGTAGCAGAGAATGGAGATGTGAAGAGAGCTAAAAACTGGGATGTGCTCAATCGATTTTCACTAAACATATATGCTATAGCAGTAATATTTTCAAAGAAAAAAGACATCACAACTGGATTAATTCTTGATGTGATACAACTCCAACAATAAACACACAAATACATACGTGTTATTTCTCCTTTTTTGTCTGGAAAAATTGGATAACCATAGATAGTAGAGAACCAAAAAAGATTACTGCAATAATCAATATCATCTATCGGGGAAAACAAAGGAAAGGAAATAAAATTATGATAATATTTGTATTATGTTCTGTCACGAATATCGGTAACTAACTCATTATGTAAAAAACCATGACCCTAAAAATTCCATTTGGCATCTGTCGATTTTTGGTTTTTTCGAAACACTGGGAAAGCATGCGAAGGGAAATTTGTTTTTCTTTTAATTTACTTTGTAGTAGGTAGAGTAGGTATATGGTGATTGTTTATCTGTGTACGCAGGGTTTTTTCCAGTACCTAATATTGTTTACCCTCCTCTCCTCTTAGTAAGATTTGGAAAAATAGGGTGGAACCATCCAATCCTCCTTACATGAGATCAATTCTGGTATAATTTCCTAAATAATATATTAACTAGGTAATTAAACAAATTACATGAGATTTCAATAACCCTCTCCCGTTTTAAATGAAGTCTAAAGGAGCTTTTACTAAATCCCTCCTTTAGTACAAACATTATAATGACAACTTAAGGCACACTTGAGAAGCAACAGTAATTGTAGATCTTTAAGATACAGACAAACAGCTCAGGATGGAAAAATAACAAAATATATCAGTTCTATGCTCTCACATTGTTACTTTTAAAATGTATGTGGGGATGAAGAGTACCAAGAAGAGTCTTTCAGTATGTACGTGGTTGACGAATCTTCATAAAAAATTCAAATATAAGATCTCGTGCTGATGATTTCCAAAACTCTAAGTTTAATTTCAGTTGCAATAAAATTATTAGACACCCTGTATCTCTCTAGTCATCATCATCAGTATCCTACTAAAGTTTGTTTAGCTGTATCTTCTTATTTTAATGATCAGTTACCTACCTACAATTGTATTGTATCATATTTCAAAGAACAACATCACAATTCCTCAGTATTAGTGACCCTATTATTTGTGTGAAATTTGTAATAGTTTTTATTTTTAGATAATCGTAGTAGTAAGCACATACATACATCCGTTTTGTAGCAGTTCGTTGTAATTATTTTTTCAAGGAAAGAATATTTATACAAAACGAGTGCAGCTGGTCAAAATGAAAATAAACTGTGAGCAAACTATTTTTCTTTACAAAGGCGAACTATAAAAGAAGAGAATAAAAACTTTTTGAGTTATATAGCGGCACGCATATAATACAAAAGCACTTCTTTTGATTGAAACTGTCTGTTTACGATTTATGTTCCATTTTCAATTTCGAATACATGGTTTCATTCCGTTTGACTTTATGTTTGGAAAGAAAACGTATTAGTAGGTGGATAAGTGTCGTTTTCAAAATGCTATCTCAGCTTATAAAATAAATGTTATCCTGGAGTGCGGTATGTACTTATGGTAGTTAGACGACCAGATACGTTTTCCTTTCACTCGCGGAAATGAAATACAAACAAATGATATCACTTTGTGGATCGCCGTTTTGCGTTACAGTCCAAGATCAAAGAGACGAAAATGTTCTAAACCTTCCACAGAACTTAATTAAATCCAACTGACCCGCAGACAAGCAAAAAAAATTATGTTCAGAAATTCCAAAAAATTTTCTATTCTATGTTTCGTTACGATAAGTAAATTTATGTTATTTTCCTAACTCCTTTTAACAAGCCACAGAGAGATAATAAAAGGCATTAAGGTTAGTCGGGAGTAGTTTTGGTTCACGCTTAAAGGAAACAATGTTTTCGTTGTTTTTAGGTAAGTTCCGCTATGATAATGAATCCAGGAAATGTAGGTACCTACTTTTCGGTTATGTAATTAAAATATTTTCTGTTTACGTTTACATATTACAATGCTTACACATTCTTTAATATAGATATAAGCTTTATTGAATTAAAATAGTTGTTCTTACAACACACAAAAGACATTCTTCTTCACCGTTACATTAACTAATACTACACTAAACTAATACTATATACAGGGTTTTTCAAGTTGATGGGCTATTAGAAGTATATGAATTAGTAGAAGGAATTCGATTCTGAGACTTGGGCTCGTTTGGTTATTGTTAAGGCCGCTTCTTTTAAAAATATTTTCAAGTTCGATTTACATCCGGTTATACCGGAAGTCGATATCAACTTTGTTATTTTAAATGGAATGATATATTTTTTATGCTGAATTCGAATAAAACGTGTAATTCTAAGGTAAGTTTCATAACCAAATTGTTCGATCGGTTTCTGAGTTAATTTAATTTATAGAAAAAAAATCGCTACCGCAACCCAAATTATAAAAAATCATAACTTCTACAAAATACGACTTAGAGTGTTGAAATGTTTACTAGTAATAACTGAATATTAGTGTTAACGCCTTGACAAAATTGAATTAAATTTCCTATTTTAAGTGATAATTCAAGATTATTCCGAAATTTTCAAATAAAATAGGAAGTATCTATATAGATCGAAAGAGGATAAAAAAAGGAATCGACTGAAAAAATAAAAAATAGTAGGTGCCATTTGAAAAAACGTAGTAATTCGTGTTTGAAGTTTTTCAATTTTAGAATTTAATTTTGAACGCCCTGTATAAATTATTTAATTCAATTTTGTCAAGGCGTTAGCACTAATATTCAGTTATTACTAGTAAACATTTCAACACTCTAAGTCGTATTTTGTAGAAGTTATGATTTTTTATAATTTGGGTTGCGGTAGCGATTTTTTTTCTATAAATTAAATTAACTCAGAAACCGATCGTCATAGGTGTACAAGTTGGTTATCAAACTTACCTTAGAATTACACGTTTTATTCGAATTCAGTGTAAAAAATATACCATTCATAAAAAATATTTTAAGTAAATTCTTTTATAATTATATATAGGCGAAAGATATCCTTGCCCTATAAGTCCTACTGCTTTGAAGCATTTGTCAGTCTTCCTGTCTGTCCATAAATGCAGTCCAACAAGTAGAAAATCAATTCCACTGCAGTTAGTTACGTTTGTAAATGTGTATTTGCGAGATGATTCCTAATTCAATTTAGTTGAAATTGGTTCAGGCGTATAACAGGATCGTTAGTCCTTACTATTTTGAAGGAATCTCAACCAAAACTAACCTTATCATTAGAATTACAAACATCGGGTTTTAGCTCAAATTTGTACAGCTCTAATAACCATCAAAGACATTTATTGTTGTCATCGAACATTAATCTTTCTTTTGGTGCAATGTACTCTCTATACCAAAATCTGATCTTAACGTGTGTACGTGCTGTACGATTTATCAGCGACAAACTTTCAATTTTATTTCTCTTTCACGGTAGCTAATCAACCCCTTAATTAAAAACCGTAGGATATTTGAGTTTAGCATGAGAAAAGAGGATATTACACAGAGAATTTCCAGCGTTTCTTAAAAGCTTTAAATAATAATTGTGAGTGACAAATTTGAGAATATGAATATTAATTGAAATTTATATTAGCACCACATCTGTAATAAATAACCGTTATAAAATAAATTTTGATAGTCGCAACTCTACGTAAAATAAAATAATTCTCCTGGTTTTCAAGGGAATTAAATTTTTTGTAATAAGACAACATTTTTTCTGTCTTTATTTATATACCTAGCTAGTGACCGTTAAGAACATATTCGACTTTAGTAAGTAAAAGTAAATATGCCGGAGAAAAAATATTGTTTTTAGGGTTCCGTACCTCAAAAGTAAAAAGCGGAACCCTTATAGGATCACTTCGTTGTCCGTCCGTCCGTCTGTCAAGACCCTCTTTCTCAGGAATGCGTGGAGATATCAAGCTAAAATTTATACCAAATCCTCAGGTCTATTGTCCCTTGGAGCTGTAAAAAAATCAAACTTCTAAGCCAACGCAATCAAAAGATACAGCAGTTTATGCCGCAAACTTCCGCAAATTTTCGAATCAAAACCTACAGGGTACTTCCCGTGAACTCAGAATCTTGAAATTTGGTACGAAGCAGCGTCTTATAGCACAGATAAAGGAAAAATTGCGAAAACCGTAAATTTTTAGTTACATCATATAATAAAAATATTTTTAATAATTTTAAAGTTACTACCCCTTTGCTCATTAACGCGTAGAGGTTTTAAATTGAAATTCATATCAAATACTCGGGTCTATAATACCTTTAAGCTGTTACAAAATCAAACTTCTATGTCAACGCAATTAAAAGAAACAGCAATTTAAGCCGCATATTTTCAAACTCGCAACTACTCGCAAGGGAATCAAAACCTAAAGGGTACTTCCAGTCGATTTAGAATCTTGAACTTTGTGATGAAGCAATGTTTTATAGCACATATAAGTAAAGGAAAAATTCGGAAAACCTTAAATTTTTAGTTACATCACATATATTTTTTTAAATAATTATAAACTTATTATTACCATTTTCCTCATGAACGCGTAAAGATATCAAGTTACGGAACTCTCGGTGCACGAGGTTGGATTTCTGTCTAAAGTATAGCAGAAAAATGTATACAGAACTATAAAGTGTAATTGTTATCATTTCTGGTGTATGCGCCAGGAAGTTTTATTCGTTTTGAACAGGAATGATGATGTTTTAGAATATTGTCAATATAGCTCTAGTCGGAGTTTTAGATCCATAAAATTGAGAATTTCATTTAGGTAGCACATGAACAGAAGCTTTAATTATAAATGAAACATTTTCTTTCCATTCAGTCTAAAACTGATGTAGACCTACAATATAAACTAATAAATTGTTTCACAATAAAATTGTTCTAATTTATTACTGCTGTATCCACTAAATATTTTTAGTTTTGGACACGACTAAGTCATGTAAAACATTTTAAAAAGGACATTAGTTACACAAATGTAAAAAGGTTCTCCATCCCCAGTCTAGAATTTCTGAGTCCGCTGTCATGTCACCGTTACCCGACCCATATCAAGGGATGCCTTCCGTACTAGTTAGTCAGCACACACGAGCCTTAATATAGTATAATATGTGTAGGGAATGATATTCAATAATGGATCGGTAAAGGAACTTCTAACATTACACAAGTGGACAGAAGGGAAAATTCAACAAATGCTTTGCTATTATAGAATACTTTTAATGTCATATTAGTTATTAATCGCTTTAATCAGCAAACACCGGCGACCGCCAAGATTAGAGACAATGTTTCGGATCTTGTAACTTCGAATCTTCGTTATCTACTAAAACTTTACTCTCAACACCCCGAAAGCATAATTATTACTTCAAAAAAATAAAATTGAAAGTAACAGTCCACTCTGACAATGAATATTTTGTTAATTTATAAATCTTCGCCCACTCGCTTAGGTATAGAGCAGGGATGGCGAACCTTTTTTGATGTCCGTGCCACAAAGTCATAAAAATTCATTTTTAAATAGGTAACGTGCCACAATAAAATTTCATTCGAAATGTTAGCGTGGTGAAACTATACGTAAATATAATTAAACACACAAACAAAAGCAATTCTTCTTTAAACAATTTTTTATTAATCAATGTTTTACAAAAAGCAATATGCTAGAAACAAAATTCACGTTAAAAAAAATTGTTTTTAATGTGATTTTTGTTGCTGTACACAAGATGATAAAGATTTAATATCTGGTTCATATTTAGTTAATTTCAACAGTACGCATGCAGAGCTCGACTCATCCGTTATTCTATTCCTATATTTATTTTTTATGAAATTTAATTCTGAAAATAGAGATTCACATGCCCACGTCGATGAAAATATTGATAAAATTGCCTTTGCTAATATTTTTAAAGTTTTAAACAATTAAACGTGTCAGGAACTAAATTCCATGTATAGTTAGAATTTCATCTTCTGCAGTTTTATTTATTTTATCTAATAATCGATTACTTTCAATAATATCTAAATCATTTCTTAAATCAACAAATTTTTGGTTTATATGGTACTTGACTGAAATTCAACTAATTCCATTTCTAATTCATTAAAATTTAACCACTCAAGGACTTTTAAATTTAATTTTTCAAATGGTATTGTATCAGGATATAAAATAAATTTTGATTCGAGCGCTGCGACAGCAACAACATTCAAATACCTTAAGAAGGCGAAACTGGATACGAAAAATTTTTTTAAATCTAATGCGCATCTGTATAAAACTTCGAAAGAATTCATGTGATATTTTAATAATAAAATGTATAATTTGACGGTTCTAGTTAACATACTAAGACAGGTATTCAGTACTACAAATTTATATCATAAACTAAAAATTAAGTGTAGATTACTAATTTTTAATTCATTTCTATTAAAAAGGATAACTTAAAAAAAAATAGTTTTTGTGCGTGCCATCAAAATTTTTTTGTGGCACGAGTGCCAATGGTTCGCCATCCCTGGTATAGAGCATTATTTTTATTTTCGTGGGAAATAACTCAGCTACCCACCAACTTATCCGGCACTGGCATAAATTCATTTGAATTACCAGAAATGTCCTAATTGTCAGACCGTGAGCAAAGCGGTTAAGCAATGGATGCTGCAGTTCCTGTCAGATCTGATTAATGTAATTTCACGTTCGGTAGATGCATTTAAATTTCTATTTACGTGTTGTGGCGATTATGATGAATGTGCCAGATCGGTTGCACTGTTTTAACAGATAACAATATCTAGATTAACTTCTGCTCTGCATTGCGTGTTAGATTATATTTGTTTAAAATGCTGAAGTATTATCAATACACCCCAAGAACAAAAATGTTCACAGAGTTTATTAGGAATGAGGGCTAAGAAAACCTGCATGAGTATTATCTTATATATGTAAACGTTTATTAATGTAAGTGGGAATCCTACAAGTTTTAAAAAATATTGTATATTAGTGGTGGCTCGTGATGTAATGAAGTGGGCATATTCAATTCAACAGTTCGTTTCAACAAGACTTAATTTTATTTTAAATAATACTGTATAGTTGCAATTATAAAAATAACAACTTATTTATTTAACATCTTTAATAAGTGAAAAAAGTAAATATTAGTTATTACTTTTATAATTTTGTAAGCTTTTGCATGAAGTAAAGGCTTAAACAATCCAATACTGTGTAGCTGATTTATAAGTTTAATTACCTAGTGGAGAAATAAGATTTACAAGTAAAGCTTTTTTAGTTATCTATCGAAATATGACAAATATAATAATTCCTAGATAGATCTCAAGCTCTCTTTAAATTAATATTAACGTAATCTTCTACTACTGAACCAAGCGAAATGATGATAAAATTGCTCCTTTTAGTGCATGAAAGAACCAGAAGAAGGAAACCTATTATAGCAAAAGACCAGGAGCTCCAATTTTAAATCCACCTCTTTATATCAACGAAAGGTAGGGTTTCAATCTTACTTTATTGCCGTAATTATTTTTCATTGTAAAGGCGCACTGTACTGTTATAAAGTAATGACACGGCTGTTGAGCTTTTTATAGAAGAAATAAAAGTAATAACGAGACAGTAATCCTACAGTTGGTAACGTTAACGATTGTGCTTCTGCCTTAGGTAATATAAAATAAAATATATAAAGTGGGGACAGTCATAAAGTCTTCTGATTCAACAATAAAAAATTTGAATGTACCTATGAACATAACATACAGTGTAACAAATTGTTTAGTTAAGGGATTGTCCTCAATGTTTTGTTTGACAAAGAACAGTTTAAGTTCTTGAACAGTAACTTATCGAAATTACCAGATATAGATCCTGAACTTTTATTCTTATAAACACGCCATAGGCCACAGACAGACAGAAGCTGTTCCATACAAAGATATTGGTAGACCTTGTTCAAACTTTGTTGACAGGGAGTCCGTATACAAGATACCGCCGCATCGAAAAAAATGTCAAAATATTTTCTAATACTCATGTGGGTTGCAATTCTTTATCTACCCAACAAAGTTTCAATTACTACGAAGACTTAAATATACGCCACAGCATGTAGGAGGTAAAAGCCTGGACGGACCCTTGGGTTCTGAGAAATTTACGTCAACAAAATGTGAACGGGGATAATATGTAGTTATGGAAGTAAATCGCCATGTACCTAATACTGCTACTAATTAAAATGATACTTTAGAGCTAATTTGTATGTACCTATAGATATGTAAAAACTTCATTATTCCTGTAAAATTTGAATTCACAATAACTAATTACATGTAAATATTAAAAAATATAATAAAAAATCGTAGATATAGGAAGTTGGTTGTAAATATGCACCTTTATGGTTTCTTATGTAGGTCACAATTAATAAAATGCTCCTGTATATTTACTAATTACTCCAATAAAATATATTTAAGTGCTAACTATTGAAAAATTGTATTTTTTTCTTCAGTACCTACATGTGAAGTATAATTCAATTGCCCATCAGAAAATATTCCGTTTTTTAACGATTTTTAAGTCCATACTTTTTAATGGATTTTTTCTTATTCATTACGTTTCGCGTTAGCTGTAGGTAGGTATGCACCTCTACCTCATCACCCCGTTAGTAGCTCGACTCGTATTCCACTCCTTCCCTATTACTTTAATGAATGCTCCATTATTAAAGCACCTGTTAAAAGAGATATGAATGCAAGAAGCAGAACGTCTAAAAATAGAAGCTAAAGAGAAAAGTCCGTAGCGTACGTTCTAATTTCGAAACGTCAACTTGGTCGGCTTTTTCTCGTGGTTATGTGTAGTCACTGATCATGCGGGCGTCACTTTTCCCACAAACTCTTACATCCCTTGCATCGTTGTTCACAAAAAAGCGTGTCAGGAATGGTCCTTTGTACGAAATTGTCAGCACATTACGAACAAGGGGTGCATTTCTTCGTTCTTTTTTTGTGCATACTTACTTACCTGATACCCACACCACCCCCACCACTGTAGCATGTCAGAACACCAGTAGGTAGATGCAACGAAAGCTGCTTTTTAATTAACCACTTGACGGTCTTTGTAGTTGCTTCTAACGATTATAAACGTTCCCGTCAGCGAGAATTCGTGATGTTTATCCCAAGAGAAGCGACTTTAATTAAAACATTGTCTCTTTGGCGGACGATGACAAGGAGCGCATTTTATACATAGGTACATACATACATACATTTTTAGAGATACATAAGTATATAGGGTAGTTACTATTCAATGAGACCAGCCGGTTTACCACAGGAGAAATGTTTTTTGTTTTCTTGTAATTTTAAAGTAGGTATGTACTTTTAATTTAAAGGGGTAATTACCGAAACGTGGGGAATCACAGAAAAATGTTATATTAGGGTGGGAGAAAACAGTTACCCATATCACTACCCTAACACGCTTCTGACTGACTTCTAACCTGACCCATGCCGTTTAACTGATATGTTAAGTAGATACAGTTTTTCGTTTCCAGTTACTTTCCTGATTCCTTTCTTTATGGACATAGACATGTGAATTATGTAAATATGAACTATACGTATGCTAAAGTAACTTTTGATTTCATTAACGCTAAAGACGCTCTAGCATTAGATTCCCTACTCGCGAGACGACGTCAGGTGGCAAAATTTAATAGACGCAAATTGCTCCACGATGCACAACACCGTAACGAAAGGTCGCAGCTCCTAATAAGTACGGATTAGCAAGGAGCAATTTAATTAAAAATTTTTAATTGACGTATTAGGAGTATCTAATTGTAAGAGTTTATACATATATTTTCTATAAGGGTGTATTTAAAATTAGATTTTTGATTCACCCTGTTGAAAGTGTCAGCATTCTTTTTAAACTTTTTTGCAAATATTTTTTCTCATATTCGCCTTTTAATTTAATGTGTCCGCTATTTAAAGCCGTATTTTGTAGCCCTTTTGCCCTTCGACGAATAATTATGAAATTATCTGCATCACCGGCGTTTGCCTGTAAATTCAAACGAATAAGCCAGTCAATTCCCATTCTGGTAGAGCCGTATTCATCCCATCATACACCCACGTTTGGTACAATAAGTTATACCTACTATAAACGAGGGGAGGAAGAACATTTTCGTTTAAAATAAGTTGTAAATATTAAATTTTCAGTGCTTTGAAATGGATCCTAAAGAGTATTGTCTGGTTAACGTCATATGAGTACATATTTCAAGTCCTTCTTACAACAACAGACCGTTTAAACTCTTAAGGATGTGGCGTCGCGACGTTGACGTCAAGTTTGTCTACGTGCACGACGTGTTCTGTTTGTAAAAAGCAAGCGCAAAGCAGTGCCGTCGCCCGACACGTCATATTATATAATACGATATATGGCTCTACATTCTTATATACTCGATTCGGTAGTTCCTGCCGTGAAGCAACGTCAACAACAAATGATGCCTGTAAAGCAATTTGTTACTATTTTCCTTTTTGCTACTTTTGCCGCGGTTTCTGTTCCCTCAAAGAAATCCAAGAGACGAATTGGTTCCGAAGGAGTATTGCTTTTGTTCGCGATTTATCACAATCATCCGTTTTGCGAGCAGCAACTAATGAATGAAACTTTTTTATCACTTCTTCTTTTCTGTCCAGTTTGCGACCTCTTCGTTAACGACATTTATTCTACTTTTAGCCATTACCCTTAAAAGTAAATTTACTGGAAAATGTTGGTACTTTGTAACACATTAAACTACTCCGCACTCCCATTAGCCTTTTGTTAGATAGCTAAATAGTTTACTCAAATATTTCAAAAGAAGCTCATCCATAAATGGCTTTGTTACTTAGTTATTTATCATACAATTAATCAACAGTTGGATATTTCCGTATTTATTATTGTGAGAAAATTTTAGCAATACAATTAAAATAGCATCAGAGATTCTTGTTACTTATGACTTGCTTAACATCCAAATAAAAAATGAAAAGGAGAAACGCGGAATGTTTTTACCAAGTTCCTTTAAACGTTTGCTTTTGTTCAGGATGATAAAACGGGACATAAATATCGTTTTTCTCATTTATCTAAATATATCGTTCTGAAAATAATCCTTTTCCTCGTCCAAAAAAGACTTGTTCAATCTTATGACTAAAGCTAAAAATATTTCGTCTGGAAAAAACGCCTTTAATATAAATATTTTCATTACTTTGTAGGGGGTGGCTTTGATCCTTAGCGAATCTTGGGAGAGCTGCAAAATGTTCGCAATTTATAGTAAATAGGTATTAGTATAATGTTTTAAAGATGATGACAATTAAATAATGACCGCACATCAAGTAATTTTGAGCACACCCCCAATACTGAAAGTAAAAGATTTTTGGAATAATAGAAACAATCTAGTACAGGGTCCGGCAAAATTATTTTAAGCTTTAATATTTAAATTTTTTTTTTTTTTAGATTACGGAATCCAAGTGGTGAGCATTTTTTTCGATGCACATTCAATTTCTGAAGGTTTCCAACACTTGAGCATTCATTTGGGGCGAGATTGCTGTATTCATACGCCATTAGTTTGAAGAACTGTTTAAAGCCCATTACCTTTAGGTAGCCCCAAAGGGAGAAGTCGCATTGGGCTAAATCATGTTTTAAAAGGAAATGTTTCCAGGACACGTAGTCTCATTACGCGAACACCTTTGATGACCTGCGCGTTTGTCCGATCTTCATCTTTCAGGGTTATCTGAAGGCGAAGGTCTTTCAACACCATCCCCGAACCGTTGACGAATTGAAAGGAGCAATACGCCAATAAATCGTAGGCATATCGCCTCACATAACTGCTCGAGTGATGGAAACCCTCAGAAATGAGCTTCGAATGTGTGTCATTTTCAAAACTTAATTTAAAAAATGACATAGGTAGTATTAATTTTCGTACAATAAAATGAAGTTCCAAATAGCATTTAAAAGGGAGTTTTTAAATCATTATGCCGGACTCCATACTGGGACACCAGTTCCCTTTTTGTGTACATAAGTCTAATCATACCTTTACATAATATAATAAGTACCTACATAGGTACTCCTGAAAACAAATATTTTATTGGTGTCAAATGGTAGGTTCCAGAAGAAATATGGCTATTACAGTGTAATGAGTAATTAATTAAGACAGAGAATGTGATACGCTGTATACTACAATCTCTATCGTTAATCAAATTTATGCGGTCTTTAATTAATTTTAGGCCATGCTCCGGCTGGCTGGCTTATAGCAAAACTTGTCTCGTTTATCTAACCTCAAGCCACAGCCATTCTCATAATTCATTGAACTTTCGTTAAACTGAATAATATACCTACGTGCAACACAATACCAAAAATTTCATACTTCTAAAATCTATTGTGTCCAATAACTCATCCTCCAATAGTATGTGGGTATGTACCTAATATTTAATCATAAATTTTCGTACTTCCAAAACTACGAGGCGTAGATCCCGATTTCAAGCTGTTTGTGGTTCTCCTCAGCACGCCGCGGGTACCTATATGTAATTTGTCGTCATTATGTCATTTGTAGTTTTTCGTTAAAAATTTTTAACTCATCATTAGAATGAATATATTGCAAGTTAACGAAAGTTAGTCCTATTTTCCCAGAAGAAATTTATATACACCACATTTGAAGTGATTTTAATTATTCCCCAGATTTATTATTATTTTGTTTGGAGATACATCAACTGGTAATAATGAACAAATAACTGTTAACAAAAGTGTAGATTATAAACAGTAATAATCACTATGTAATATAAACAAACATCACATAAAATTTGTAAATAAACTAAAAAGTTATTAATAAATAGAAACTTGTCTTGACAAAGCCACGTAACATAGAAAGAAACGTTAGCAATAAAAAAGCTTGCTTCTCCGACGAACAGAATTATAATATCCAACGTTGTAAAACTACCCCCAGAACAAACTGCAAAGTGATACAAGTGTAATTAACTATATAGATCTTAAGAATAATTAAAACACAAAAACATATAACATTCTAAATATCCGAGAGGTCTGATAATGTTTTTCGAACATTAAATAAATTTAGTTTCCATGTTAACTATAAAAATTAATCATAACGTTAAATATTATTAAGTAGACCCTCCCTCCAGCCTCCACTACAACAGCATAACTGTTATAACGAGCGTTTTCTATTTGAATTTATTAAACTATGGTACCTCTTAGAAAGGAATAAATCAGAAAGCGGTTTCAATTCACCTAATGTAATTCACATTCTACGATAAATGTCTTAATTCCTTTACGATTCAGTTCGTTAAAGTTTGACGGGTTATATTAATTTTCCGCGCGTTTACCAATGTTCTTTCCCTTGATATACTCACATGTATAGGTAATTAGACCCAGTCTCAAAACACTATTCCATAATATCAACACTAAACGACAAGTAACAAATTCTTTGTTCTTATTTTGAGTTACCACAAAAGGAACACATGAAAAAACACTAAACACACTAAAAAAGTTAATTATACGCTCTTTACTACAGATGGACAATCAATTTCAAGTTAATTTAAATACGTATCCTTAAATTTTTCAGTTGGAATATAGACAACAATTATTTGATGGGGAAACAAATATGTACTTTAGATAAATCGTGTCCTAAAACATTTTTCCACCCCTGTCTTTTTTTACTATATGATTTGGGCGATCGAATGGTGGTAACACTTTTGAAATCCGACGTTTCGTTTTACAGGGACCACCATATCTATCTTAATGTTTAAATTTCTTCGCCCACTTCTACATATTGCTCTCATACCTTATCGTTATCCATCCCCTGGTAAACTCGTCTCATTATTTTAATATTTTATAAATATTTGAATTTAAAAAAAGGTCACACGTATTAGTTTATGGGCACCTTAATTTATATTCAGTAAAATTTTCTGTTAATAAATTAGTTCTTATGTAATATTTTATTGGTAACGATTATAAAGTAAACTCGTTTCAATAAATATTTAATGTAACACCCAACTGTTACGTAACTACTTACTTGGTTGCTCGGTTGATTGTAATTAAAATCTGTTTTAACAAAGGTTGTCTGCAACAATTGCATCCGACAGATTGTAAGTTCGCACAATTCTGTTACAACACGACCGTTTTGAATGTCAATTAGTTGAATTTGGTGTTACATCTGTCTTACGCACGCCATCGCTGATTCCATTAATGTACATTTTGAAACATATGCAGGGTTTTTCAAGTTGATGGACTATTAGAAGTATATGAATTAGTAGAAGGAGTTAAATTCTGATACTCGGGCTCATTTGGTTATTGTTTATGCCGCTTCTTTTAAAAATATTTTCAAGTTCGATTTACATCCGGTTATACCGGAAGTCGATACCAACTTTGTTATTTTAAATGGAATGGTATATTTTTTACGCTGAATTCGAATAAAACGTGTAATTCTAGGGTAAGTTTGATAACCAACTTGTACACCTATGACGATCGGTTTCTGAGTAAATTTAATTTATAGAAAAAAAATCGCTACCGCAACCCAAATTTTAAAAAATCATAACTTCCACAAAATACGACTTAGAGTGTTGAAATTTTTACTAGTAATAGCTGAATATTAGTGCTAACGCCTTAACAAAATTGAATTAAATAATTTATACAGGGCGTTCAAAATAAAATTCTAAAATTGAAAAACTACAAACACGAATTACTTTGTTTTTTCAAATACCACCTACTATTTTTAATTTTTTCAATCGATTCCTTTTTTTATCCTCTTTCGATCTATATGGATACTTCCTATTTTAAGGAATAATTCAAAATTATTCCAAAATTTTTGAATAAAATAGGAAGTATCCATATGGATGGAAAGAGGATAAAAAATCGATTGAAAAAATTAAAAATAGTAGGTGCTATTTGAAAAAACAAAGTAATTCGTGTTTGTAGTTTTTCAATTTTAGAATTTTATTTTGAACGCCCTGTATAAATTATTTAATTCAATTTTGTCAAGGCGTTAGAACTAATATTCAGCTATTACTAGTAAAAATTTCAACACTCTAAGTCGTATTTTGTGGAAGTTATGATTTTTTATAATTTGGGTTGCGGTAGCGATTTTTTTTCTATAAATTAAATTAACTCAGAAACCGATCGTCATAGGTGTACAAGTTGGTTATCAAACTTACCCTAGAATTACACGTTTTATTCGAATTCAGCGTAAAAAATATACCATTCCATTTAAAATAACAAAGTTGGTATCGACTTCCGGTATAACCGGATGTAAATCGAACTTGAAAATATTTTTAAAAGAAGCGACATAAACAATAACCAAATGAGCCCAAGTTTCAGAATTTAGTTCCTTCTACTAATTCATTAACTTCTAATAGCCCATCAACTTGAAAAACCCTGTATACCTACATGGGTAGTACACGTGCACGAAAAGGGAAACTTTCTATTCATTTCCACTTTGGGAATATTCCATTTTGTGGGGTAGTAGCTGTTTAATATTTCATCCCTTGTTAATGGATACTTACAACGCTAATTGTACTTGTCAATTTAATAAAAATACCTATGTATAAAATATTTGCACTGAATTGTATAAAAGGTGAAGGTACAAGGAAAAGCCCAAGATATTTTTATAACTCCCCACTTCAAAATGATTAAAAAATGTATTATCGTTCACTTCATCTGTTTGTCTGTACCAGTGTTTTTCAATCTTTTTGAGTACACAACCCCAATAAGTTAAAAAATCCCTATGGTGCATAGTGATATGAAAGACAATGTTTATAGTTTTCTATCTTTTGGGGCCTTTAGGTAATGATTAAAACATTCACTCTGCATAATTTGGAGGAGAAACTATTCGTTTACTTTCCAGGACCGGACTCTGAAGCTAACAATGGGCGTAGATAGATACTAAACCCTTTTCTCGATAGGTCAATAGAGTTGACTGATCTTGCGGATTTAGCTACTAACGGCATCCTTAAGATAGATTCACAAAGTATTGACGCATTCTGAAGGAAGAGAAAACAAGAATATTCAGAGTTGGCAAGGATGCTTCCAAATTATTAGTATTTAACCGATGTGAACCGACGTTCTCTTCAGTAGCAGACTTACAACTAAAATAAAATGAAGAATTCAACTGGAAAATGTCCTGATTAATAACGTCTCAAGAATAAAACCGCATAGGGGTCGCCACTCCCAGTTTGAAAAACATTAATTAATATTTATCATTTCTCAGCAACAGGTGTATTAGGTGTCAATTATTTTAAAAATAAAACATCATAAATATCCTTCAAAAACAATAAATTTTCTAACTTAGTGCAATAGAACGATATTAGGGCATATATTTCTTTACTTTCTTACTAATGAGCTAACTGACCCACTGCTATCTATGTAAAAATACAAGTACGTAGTACATTCCTTTGGTCAAAAATCATGAAATTAGGCCAAACCGTCATATTAAATTTTATAAATAGCCTCTACAAGAATACAGAACCCTTAGAATGCAACTGAGAGCCTGGTATAAGTAACAACTTGGTATTTGGGAGGTCATTGGTTTAATTTCTGGTGGAATTGCTCCAGTTTAAGTTTTTCTAAGGTTTCATTAAATAAAAATTTCATCAAATAACAGGAGTATTAACTGCTTCTGTCTTTAGTTCGTCCATCTACATGTGTCTCCCTATTTCTCCTGTCACTTTTGTCAGAGTGACTTCAGCATCGTTAGAAGCTTGCAGGAATGAGATACATACATCTATGTTTTTTTTACAATATGTGACCTACTCGAGCTTCTTATCGATGTTTTTCAAAAATTGCAACTCCAGTCCTTTCGGCCTATTACAATTTCTACAAATTTTGCATTGCATTAATATTCTATCGTAATTATCTAGCCATGTGAAAACATTAGAACAAATAAAGATTTTGGAACTCCACCAAGAATTTTCTTACTTTATGAAATTAAACTCAAATATCTGTTTAAGGGATTAAAATGTTTATTAGTCTAAAACCAACAGCGACGTTTCGCCTTATGGTGTAACGTGTAAGGCTTCTTGAGGGATAGGTTTTATAATTGCAAATGATTACAAAACTATAAAATCTATCCTTGAAAAAGTCCTAGTTTTGAGTTTTGATTTATTGAGAAATAGGGGTAGAGTAAATAATTATTTTCTCACTTCGGCAACTGCAGTTTGTTAATGTAGGTGCATAATCCCTTCTTGCTATTTGAAGAGGATTGTATTTCATTATTTTCTTTGTTTTAGTTCGAATGTGGGGCTGACTACAGGCGTGATGGGGCGGGGGCAAAGCCCCATGGAGCTCGGCTAGAGGAGTGAGTCCGGCTGCCCGGCCCCTCTGCTCTCACGCCGAGCCCGGCCGTCGCATGGAGCCGGACCGGGAGCAGCGATGCCACAGGCCCATGGCCTTTGACAAGGTACGTATTTATTCATATAATTGCAATACTGCAAGAGGTCACCGGTTCGATTCCGGGGCTGACTACTCTGGCCCAAGTTTTTCTGTGATTTCCTTGGTTGATTTAGGCAAATACTGGGGTAGTAATATTCCACAGTTGGTCTTTCACTTCTCTTCTGTCTTCATTTCGTCCGTCTCATCTTTCGTCCCCCACACCACCACCCACCCATTCCCACGATTCCTGAAGGAGGCTGAAGAGGACCTTCCGCCTTTCCCCTCCGACTTTGCATGAGAGAGTAAGGCGAGGGGGGGGAATGAAACACCCAAAAGTTTTTTTTTTCAGGATTATTTTAGTATCTCATGAACTGTGACACTGAGGTGTGCAGATGCGTAACTTCTATTCACGTATTTTTATGGCTCACGTGATTTCGAAATACCTCTAGAAAGGGACAGTCTTTTGTTAATTGCCCGAATTGCCATTTTGTTGGACACGGATCTCGGACTATTAATATTTCGTGTAAACGAGTTTTCCCGAAATAGCTCCTGTTAAATCGAATTATCGGTCCAAAAATTTCGTTGGATAGTTAGAGGCATTTTCGGAAACTCATTTATATATTTACATACAAACAAGAATTGCTCAAATTATCTATATTATATTGTAGGATATTCTAGTTTAGCGACCAACATACCCATTTCTTTCCTCGATGGTATAGTGCCGACCTGCGCAGGCTGACTATCGAGAAAAAGTGCGCTCACAGACGGTGGAAGTGTACTGGTCTTCTTGATGATTACATAGCGTTCCAACACTTACGAACACGGTGTAAACGGGATGCAAGAAATTGCTATGATAAATATATTCGCCAAGTTGAAGACAACATCCCATCAAATCTTAAATCTTTTTTCGTATTCGTTAATAATAATAAAAAGACCAGAGGCCTTCCATCGTCTATGCATCTTGATGGCTCTACGGTCAGCTCGGGACAGGACATTGTCAATTTATTTGCTTGTTATTTTTCTTCAGTTTTCTCTGTGTCCGGTCTGAATGAGCCTCGTGTGGAGTCATCACCATGTATCCTAAGCGAAATCAGGGTCACACTGGCTGACGTTGTAAAGGCGATTGACTCCTTGAGCTCCGGGAATAGTATTGGTCCGGATTCGATTCCTTCTACCATTGTGAAGGGTTGCTGCCCTTCCATTGCTCGACCCTTGTTAGCATTATTTAATCTCTCTCTGACCACGAGTGTTGTTCCAACACTTTGGAAGCACTCATTCATTACTCCAATATTTAAAGATGGTGATAGGTCGTCTGTTCGTAACTATAGGCCTATCTCGATTATAAGTTGCATTCCAAAATTGCTCGACTCACTGGTCACTGACAAACTGACTTCAGTACTCAGCGATCTCATTACCGCACGACAGCATGGGTTCATACGTGGAAGGTCGGCTCTCTCAAGCAACATGTCTTTCTTAAGCGTGGCGCTGCGTACCGTTGAGTCTGGCCGCAGGCTCGATACAATTTACCTTGATCTATCTAAGGCATTTGATAGTGTCGACTTATGCTTACTTTCAGACAGACTATACAACATAGGCGTTCGAGGCGGGGCTTTGGCGTGGATTGAATCTTATACTAGTCATAGAATGCAGTCAGTGCGTTCCTTAGGTTCAGTTTCTAGTTCTTATGATGCCAAGTCCGGAGTGCCGCAAGGCTCTCATATCGGCCCGCTCTTGTTCCTCGTATTCGTCAATGGTGTCGCAGATGTCCCTATGAATTCATATATCGACCTCTATGCGGATGACATTAAGTTGTATAAGCCTATCGGCTCGGCGTACGACTGCGAGGACCTACAACGCGACCTTTCCTTAGTAACCTCATGGACGGATAGTTGTGGACTATCTATCAACCCTTTAAAAAGCAAATTTGTTGCCTTTGGTGCACGCGAAAACGTCTTTACCTATAAAATCAACAACTGTCCAATTATAAGAACAGATGTCGTGCGTGACCTCGGCGTACTCTTTGACGATGGTCTGACCTTCAATCAACACGTCGATTGGGTCGTTGCCAGAGCGAGCAAGACTCTTGGCTTCATTAAGAGAACCGCGAGTGGTTTTGGCTCGTCCGCGGCTATCCTGTATCTTTTCCGAGCACTAGTCATGCCCATACTGACCTACAACTCTCCAGTATGGTCTCCCTTTCTTGGCTACAGGATTGACCAGCTTGAGAGTATACAACGAAGATTTCTTCGATTTCTGTCATCAAGACTAGGTGAGACAATGCCGTGGACTAGCCATAATTACTCGCCCATCTCTAAGCGCTTTAGTGTACATACTATCAAGTCCATACATGAGGTGGGTGACATGATTGCAGCATATAAAATCATGAATGGCCTTGCTTACTCCTTACCGTTCAGTGTAGAATTCAGCCCCAGGGCTGACCTATACAACTTCCGTGATCCCGGTAAATTGGTTGAACGCAGGCATGCCACGGACCTCATGTACTATTCCACTTTCGCGCGACTTACCAGAGGCTGGAATAGCCTGTCCGTAACCGTCAGGTCCTCTCCATCACTACCCATTTTTAAATCATCTGTGAAATCTATATTTCACAGATTTTATTAAGTTCGTCTTATTACTAACTATTAATAATTATCATAATTTTAACTTTATTTCTAAAAGTTCTTTTTGCTTTAGTTCTCCTCAACTACTATTAACTACTTTTGTTTAATTCACTTTACCTTATAATTACAATTCTCTACATTTACTATTATGTTGCTGCTCCAGCGCCTTTTGTATTTTCTATTATTAAGTTATTTTGTAAAGGGTTCATCCCGTTAGTTTAATTAATAAATAAATAAATAAATAAATATGTACCTACCTACTGCTATTCCACAAACATCATTAATTAGCAAATAGTTTCATAAATCAATAATTCCTCATTATTGACATTTCGAATACCTCCATGGATGTAGGTACCTACTAACTACTAACAGTCATACCATTAACATAAAAACAGCTAATATACGTAATATTACTACCCCTGTCCGTCGTTTTTTCCTTTGATATGCATGTAAAATTTTCATAAAAGAGCTATGTACTACAATAGCCACTTTCCGACTAGAATGAAATTCTTGTTTAATGGGCTTTCCGAGCTCTATATCGGCTTTCGACGAACAGGAACGTCCGCTAGCGACGCTTAATCTTTAAATCCTCTCAGTATCCTTCGCAGTTGCTAGAAAACTTTTAGGTGAAACAATAAATAATAAAATTAATCCTGAAAATAGCAAGTACCCTACCGTATACGTCATGAACACTGGTCTAATTTTGGCTACTATAAAAATAATGGGACCTTGCATTTCCCTTTAAAGCTGCAGTAACGAAAAGGTTTAAATCGGATTAAATAAACAAACAGAAATTACCACAAAACTATGGTAATATTATGCATTTTCTCATGTTCCAGAATTTATAAGAGGTCTTTTATATATTTAGAAATTAATATTTTTATTGCTTTAACTTCTCTAAAGTAATTAACTTATAACATATCACCTTTGAATATTCGAATATTTTAGTATCCAAATACATTGAAAAATAAAATATAATCCACATAATGTATTCGATTATTTTAAATACTTATATGGATACTCAAATATTTATTTAAATGTTAGTCTGAGATTCCATGGGTCACATACTTGAAGAAAGGGAAAATTTCGACTCCACAATTTGCTTTTCGTCAGTATTTTACGAAAGATTTTATATATTCGAGTATTTGAATAATGCAATATTTGATTGAATATTTCGATATTCAAATATAAAATTTTGTGACTATTAAATTATTTAGATGTTAAAATATCTAATAATTTAATAAAAAATATTTGAACACTCAAAAAGGAAAAATTACGACCCTTAGCCCAATTTAAAATCTGCTCACCAATAACTTATGCAACAGGAAATATTCTTATTATTATGTATTATGTATATTGCAAGGAGATGATGTATACGACATTCAATCAAATCTAAATATGTATCTACTTATTTGAAATTCAAATTATTCCACTTAAATATTTCGAATCACTTCTTCTTCAATATAGATAACATAGATACGAACGTAATTTTCTGTTTTTCACTACTGAGAAGAAAGTAATGCAAAGACGGCAAAATATGGAAATAAATTTAGAATTTTTAGTGTTCAACAAACAAAGTGAAATAGCTCTCTCTCTCTCTCTCTATTATAAATTCATGTAAATCATCCCTAAATGAATAAAGAAAACGTAAACAAGATCAGCACTTAGATAAAAAGCATCAACTTTGCTGAATATTATATAAGGATTGGATCAAAACAAATCGTATGGAAAATAGGTAGGTACAACATAACTAACTAATCAAAGCTTATGGAATCAAGCAAGCAAAAATAAGGCAGAATATTAGAATCAAAGATAAACAAAGCAATCTGATAACAAATAAATAGTTAGCCAATACGCCCAGTTACAAATATGTAAAAACAATTTGTTTTAGTCTACAGGATTGTTAAATGCTCCAGGATCTCTTGATATCGTTCTCGTTCCAGTTCTAGATCAAGTAGAAATTTTAGTGATACGGCTTTGAGGAAAATGAAATGTGATTTCTGTATCTGTACTCTGTCACAATTTTGAACTTCTCTAAATTTATTTTCCAAAATCACTGACGAACTTAGGCTTACATTCGCAAGGTTAAAATTGATCGCCATAATTTGAAAATGAATATAAAAAGTATTTCTAATCTTGCCCCTCAGAATCTTCTTCTTTTCGTTCACAATTATTCATATCAAAAGTTTTTCAAATCACTTTCATTTTGCTTCATAGCATAGCTTTTCATTTAATTTAACTCAACAAAATCAACACGAATTATTTAAAAAAAAATATCTATCTATACGTAAATTCCATTAAATTAAAAATATTGTGCAAAAGATTAAACAATTTCTGTTTTATTAGTAAAATTTATAAATATGTCAGTTGTATTTAAGTGTAAACTACTAAAATCCAAAAATTGTGACTATTTTAATCCATTAATTCGTATCGTTAATACCGTTGATATGTTTATTGTTGTAGGCAACACATTATTAAGAATTACAAGCAATACACGAATATTTACTTACAACAAAATTAATTCCATATGCCAACAGGGACCGACCGCCCTTTAGAATTAATTCAAGATATAGCACGAGCTATCTCTCGAGTATAGCAGCTCTGCCATTAACATGAAGCATATCATTTTATTTAGATTCTACTTATTGTAGATGCTTTTTTGTAAATAGGATAGTTAATGCCTACTAAAGGCATAATCTATTTTTGCTTTCAGAGATTCTTTCTTTCTAGGTCTTTGTTTAATTTATGGTAAATCTATTGATTTGTAGCATTTAAGTAATTAACGAATAAAGGCAGAAGTTTTACGACGTGGTAATAAAATGTGGTTAACGATGTTCAATGAATAAATAAAACTAGTTAAGTTGATTTCATTACTGAAGAACATTATGTCTCATGGTTATTGGAAACTTCTGACTTGGATAAACACATAAATTATATAAATATACCATGGAATATATACAACAAATCGTTAAATTTTAATCGAGTATCAACAAAAATTATAAATTGAATTATATTTACATACTTAGCTAGATAATAAAATTTTATCCAACTAAGCATATGAAACGTTTGTAAATGTATTCAGCAATATGAAATACAAAAACAGAGTTAAATATATTGTAGGATTCTCTAGAAATTTTATTTATAGACTTTGTGGCTGACTAAAACAAAGCCCCATGGAATTTGATATTAATTCACACGATCATACTTAATCGATTTATTGGAAAATCTTCTAATATATATAATTCTCGTGTCACGGAGTTTGTAATTAAACTCTTCCGAAATGGCTCGACCGATTTTCGTGAAATTTCGTGTGCATATTGGTTAGATCTGCGAATCGGACGACATTTATTTTTTATCCCCCTAAATGTTAAGGGTGGTCCACCCCTAAATTTTCTTTTTCTTTTTTAGACAAAATTTTTTGTTCTTATTTTTTTATGAGACAGCATACAAAAATACATACAACCCTTAATTTTCATACTTCTACCACCAACCCCCATTTTTTAATAGCGATATTAGTACTGTAATAATCATCAACTCTCAGTGGTCGATAACTGATCAATTATTATCAATCGATTAGTCATCCCCGCCAGGCGTCTACTGATGTCACTACTCACCCAGCAAACAGCACGGAGTGGGGATGAGAATGAAGCAGATTTTTTTAGAATGTTACAGGGTTAGTGCAAATATATTCTAAAAATAAAAAGAATGTTTTATTATAACATTTCAGAATGATTTGGCAATGTTCAAGAATGTTCCAGAATCTTGAAGATCATTCAAGAATGTTCCAGAGTGTTAAAAACAGTTAGAGAATGTTTTAAATCATTATGGGATGTTCTGGATAGTTCTAAATTCGCGAATATTCTAGAATGTTCCATCAAACGTGTACCCGGGCAAATGGATCATTATTAATACGTTCCGGTGGTGAATGTAGTAATTCGTGCGCCATCAATACCTCACAGTATGAGCAAACGTTATAGTTTGCTCACTATCTACTGCACAGTGATCAATTTTCGAATAGGAAAGCCATAAGTATATTAAAACTGGAAACTGAAAAAATGATGCAAGATTTGTAGATACAATGTTGCAAATTATTTTTGATTCCATGACTTCTATATTAAAACCATCTGAGAAATTTCAGGAATTGCAAATTTGACGGAAGATATTTATGTGTATTGTATCTAGAGAAATCGAACTTTGCCAGGTGCAGTCGGATGCAAAAGTTAATCTCTTATTCGCATAATTAAACAGGCGAGTAATAAGAACTGGGACGCTCGCAGGAGCGCTCTTCATAAATTCAAGTTCCCAGCGGATCGAGAACGAATAGTTCTAAACGCCGCCGCCACCATTAAGTCATTTCCAACAATCGCTCCATCAATATTCCATTGCCACCGAAGATAAGGCGAATAATTGGCATTGAGGGTAACATTACTTGAATAATAAAACACATCCGAGCGTAACACACCGCATCCCCTAATTAATTACCTACAACCAAGGGGTAGGTACATTCTGACGCTAGAAATAATCGGGTACGGCGGATGCTGGGTCGGGGTGCTTCCGTTCCGTCATACAGAAACGCACTTAAAATACGGTTCAATAACGTAACAAGCAGTTTTAATCTCTCATCAGGATTATGGAATGTTATGAAAACTGGAAGTATAGACCTACGTGTGGAAATAAACCGAACTCGATAAAAAGTTTGCAACGTACGAAAATAAACACGAAAAAAGATCCGCCCACTGCATCATAAAGCTTAAGAGGTTTATAAAGTTTAATAACTCTGAATAAATAATCATAAAAAACAAACTCTCATTTGAATTTGTGTGTGTATTTATTTTTATGAATAAATGATATTTCAACTTTTATAAAGGTTTTTGAGTGAAACATGCGAAGCGTTTTCTTCAATCAAAAAATCAAAAGTGTCAATTGATAATGCTACGTACAATTTGACGTTATACATAAAATTGCTTTTTCCTCATTTTTTTAATTAATACTTGAGTAGGTAGTTAACTCAGCTCATGTATTTAAATAACTTTTGATATTAAAAATATTGGTTTGAAAATATAATTTTTCACTAACAAATGATTTAATAAAATTGCATGTTACAAATAATAATTTATTAAAAATTGTATCAAACGCTTGTTAAGCTTGCTTTGTAGATAGATTTAATATATTCGACAGTAGTAAACACTTGCCATTAATTACAAGGAAATATATGGGGATATATTTTGAAATGGTTCACCAAATTTTTTCATTTCGGTTGCCTAGACGAGGATTTTGAAATGTCATCTACATGGCTCAATAGCAGGAGGGTCAAGTAATGTTTTTATAGGTATATTTGTTCAAAATGTATTCATGAAGCATTCAATAAAATTATGCATCTAATTGGCTGTTACGGCCGTTATTTCGACACCAATTTATGATTCTGATTTTATACAATTAGAAAGTAACAACTAGATTTGTTTATATTAATTTTATTTAAGGAAAAAAATGAAAACAGAATATAAAGCATAATTTTTAGGGTTCCGCACCTCAAAAGGAATAAGCGGAACCCTTATAGGATCACTTCGTTGTCTGTCCGTCCGTCTGTCAAGACCCTTTTTTTATCAGGAACGCGTGGAGGTATCAAGCTAAAATTTATACCAAATACTCAGATCTATTGTCCCTTGGAGCTGTAAAAAAATAAAACTTCTAAGCCAACGCAATCAAAAGATACAGCCGTTTATGCCGCAAATATCCGCAAATTTTCGAATCAAAACCTACAGGGTACTTCCCGTGAACTCAGAATCTTGAAATTTGGTACGAAGCAACGTCTTATAGCACAGATAAAGGAAAAATTGCGAAAACCGTAAATTTTTAGTTACATCATATAATAAAAATATTTTTAATAATTTTAAAGTTACTACCCCTTTCCTCATGAACGCGTAGAGGTATTATATTGAAATTCATATCAAATACTCAGGTCTATAATACCTTTAAGTTGTAACAAAATCAAACTTCTATGTCAACGCAATCAAAAGAAACAGCAATTTTAGCCGCATATTTTCAAACTCGCAACTACTCGCAAGGGAATCAAAACCTACAGGGTACTTCCAGTCGATTTAGAATCTTGAAATTTGGCATGAAGCAATGTTTTATAGCACATATAAAGGAAAAATTCCGAAAACCTTAAATTTTTAGTTACATCACATATATACAGGTTTGTACGGAACCCTCGGTGCGCGAGTTCGACTCGCACTTGGCCGGTATTTTTAATATTACTGTATATACGATATTACGAAATATTCTCAAAATAACTTCCTTTTGCTGCTGCCCTTTCTCTTACAATTTACATAATACGTAGAGAAGTTTTTGTTATAGAGAGACTGTTTTCTTTTATGTCAAAGTAGATGTATTTGCTTACTAAAAGCAAAGTTAATTAAATTGTATCTCAATAAAATAGTAGAGCTGACTTCCTGTTTACTTTAGAGATCTTAAATTTAACGTAAGAAGACTAAATGCAATAAAAATATGGTTTTTGCGCTGTTGGTGGTAATGGTAGTAAAGGTTTCCTTACTAAATGTCGGTGCTTTTAACAAAAAAGCTTTTCATCGATTGAATTTCTTCGTTCATGGACGCAAGCTACAGATGCATAAGGAAATTGAATTATTGACGCTGAATAACGCAGAGCGAGATTCGAAGCAACACAATCTTTCCTTGCCACGGCTACAAATATTAACACTTAAATAAAATACGTTACAAGATCTGTTTAACCAGATGCGAGTTAGTTACTTAAATTCCAGGATATTGCGGAGGACGATTTTACCAATTCTAATTTCGAAAACATCCACGTATTTCACGTCAGCATATTCGATTACTACGAGTACATACATCTGTTGATACAATTCTCTGTGAATATTTAAAACATATAATAAAGACCAAGACCAATAAATACTACAATTAGAGGAGATCATTCTTACGTTAAGTAACCACATTCAATTGAAATTAGAAAACGCCAATAACCAAGAAGCATTCACTTCTAATTATATTGGTATTCCATCAGGGCTAACTGCATATGTCTGCAAACAATGTAGAGATGATATTAACACAAAAGGACCAATAACCTGCTAAATCCCCACCATTGTTTAGATTTCAGCTTTATGACAATGGCCAACTGGTATGAAAACCAATCATCCCCAACGTCCCAAAGGTAAAGCTCCAGCAAAGTTAGTAATTATTATTGCAGCAAAGGTTAACACAATACGCAACTATTTATAGAACAGCATAATACGCAACAACAATAAAATTCTGATTTCACTTACTGCCAAACAGAAGCATCACAACGAAATTCTATCAAAAAGAAGAGACCGGTGATAGAATAAGTATTGCTTTCGTAAATCCTTTCGAATAACGACATCCCAACAAATAAGTGGAAACGAAAACAAAGACATAAATTAGATTTACATCCCAATAGAATTGTCTGCAAAAAAAATTGGAACTGACGAAAACAAGAAAATAAAAAAACGTAATTACGATGCTGTTTCTACAAATTACAGATATACTTAATCAAAAATGTAGAAACACACATTTACCTACTTATGGTAATTATTGATTAAAATACACCCGAACGATAAATAGAAGTGCCTTCGTCAAAGTGTGAAATCAAAATTACCATCCCTTTGTGTTGACGCCACTAAAAGTCATAACACTATTTCTTTACGGTTAATTAAACTCCAACAACCGTAACTCAGGTGTGAGCATCACCTACACCTTTAAAGGATTGCCAATCGATGAATTGGAGCAAAATCATGTACCTCTAACTCTAACAGTATAAGGCATCAGGTTTTATAGCATAAAAATCCTTGAACAACTGAATTTATACGCACATTTGAAATTGAAATACGCAACAGAAAGGAACTTCGATATTTTTATGTAGGGTTAGCAAAAGGCAGTAAAAGCAAAATAAATCAAGCTAAACAATGATTCACGCTACACCATTTCGCATCCGAGCAGGGTACGTGACGAAACCGTGCCAATAATTTGGGTTGGCACAAAAGGCTATGCATAACCTATTTTTCGAAGCTCAGACTGTGACATAAGTACTGTAAAAAATATTTCATAATTTGTGTCAGTATCTATTCCTAAATTCTGTTCGAACCTCAAACGATGTAGCGTAAATCGTCCCGAATCCTTGCTGTAATTTATCCATTGAATTCCACTACCACTCGTACATCGTTTTGATACTACCTACGTACCCGTTTCGTCGAAATATCCTTTAATGAATATACCATCAAAACATCCCTAGAACACTCTTTCTGTTATAACGCAATACAAGGATTCAAGGAATGAGACAATAAAAAAAAAAATTTTTGGAAAATAGCAATTGTGTTTCAGTTCAGTTCCTTTAACCTTTCTACGAAATTCAAATTTATTTGGTCATAGGGAAAGGGGATTTTACAGGAAATTACACATCATTTACAATTAAGCAGAAATATAGGTAGTAGAAAAGAGGGAGAAGCCCCAGAAAAGGCTTCGAATAAATTTTCAGTGTGGCGTTAATTACCGATCAAACACGGACTTCGCCTCTATTTCTTCAAAATTATCGTGACCCAGATTAAGGCGAAATGCAATTAAATACGACAAAAAGTCAATCTAAATTATTTTCGCGTTAGACCCCAAATAACATTACCGCTGTTTACGTTCAATTCGTCTTTTTTTATAACAATTTCGTTAGTACGTATATAGTAGTTTACCATCCATTTCAGCTTCATTCATGTTTAAGATTTAAAATTTGTTCTCTTCTATATACAGGGTTTTTCAAGTTTATGGGCTATTAGAAGTATATGAATTAGTAGAAGGAATTCAATTGTGAAACTTGGGCTCATTTGGTGATTGTTTATGCCGCTTCTTTAAAAAATATTTTCAAGTTCGATTTACATCCGGCTATACCGGAAGTCGATACCAACTTTGTTATTTCAAATGGAATGGTATATTTTTTACGCTGAATTCGAATAAAACGTGTAATTCTAAGTTCTAAGGTAAGTTTGATAACCAACTTGTACACCTATGACGATCGCTACCGCAACCCAAATTATAAAAAATCATAACTTCCACAAAATACGACTAACAGTGTTGAAATTTTTACTAGTAATAGCTGGATATTAGTGCTAACGTCTTGACAAAATTGAATTAAATAATTTATACAGGGCGTTCAAAATAAAATTCTAAAATTGAAAAACTTCAAACACGAATTAGGGTAAGTGCACCAGTGAATGAACAGTTAAGGCATTTACAGAATTTGGATAATCTTTATAAATTAATTATGTTATATTAAAATATCATCTTAGTTTATACATACATCTTATTTAATCATGATTAGGATTACGGTTAAAGAATTCACTTACGTTTAATCTTGAATTGAAAGGGAATATAACTATTTAATTCTGCATAAAACCCCAATAAATGAACAAGCAATACCAGTAAATGAACACCATTGTTCCAATAAATGAACTAAGAAAGTAAATGGTAAAATTTATTAGAACAATTGAAAAAATTGAAAATATAATACGAATAAAGGACATTTTGCGTGTAAATGTAAATATAAAACTAAGGAATCGCCTTAAAAGACGATTACTTAAAGACGAAAATGTGCTCAAACGCGTATTCACACTAGTTTTCAATGAATGAACATATTGTTCATTTACTGGGAATACTACGCGACCCAGTGAATGAACAATACTTTTGCCGGTTTTTGCGATGATAATTTGTATTTTCAGGTTATGTTAGCAGTTATTATAACGAGAAATATAACAGTGTATTAAAATTATCAAAAATTATTAGGCGACCAAGTCTAGTACTCTTATTATACACTGCTGTTACTTACATGCTCGCTTATTAACTCTTAGGGAACACCTTGGTTAGCTAAAACAGTTGTCAACAAAATGCTCTTGTCTTCAATCGGTGGAATGGAACTTAATACTGTTTGAGACAACAATAAAACAGAGTAAGAGGGATTTATAGGAAGTTAGAGAAATGCGACAGAAGCTTAAGAATCGTATATTAGTTCAGAATTGTTCATTTACTGGTACTGTTCATTCACTGGTACTCTTACCCTACCTCGTTTTTTCAAATGGCACCTGCTATTTTACATTTTTTCAATCGATTCCCTTTTTTATCCTCTTTCGATCTAAATGGATATTATTACATAAAATAGGAAGTATCCATATAAATCGAAAGAGGATAAAAAAAGGAATCGATTGAAAAAATAAAAAATAGTATGTGCCATTTGAAAAAACGAGGTAATTCGTGTTTGAAGTTTTTCAATTTTAGAATTTTATTTTGAACGCCCTGTATACATTATTTAATTCAATTTTGTTAAGGCGTTAGCACTAATATTCAGCTATTACTAGTAAAAATTTCAACACTCTAAGTCGTATTTTATGGAAGTTATGATGTTTTATAATTTGGGTTGCGGTAGCGATTTTTTTTCTATAAATTAAATTAACTCAGAAACCTATCGTCATAGGTGTACAAGTTGGTTATCAAACTTACCTTAGAATTACACGTTTTATTCGAATTCAGCGTAAAAAATATACCATTTCATTTAAAATAACAAAGTTGGTATCGACTTCCGGTATAACCGGATGTAAATCGAACTTGAAAATATTTTTAGAAGAAGCGGCATAAACAATAACTAAATGAGCCCAAGTTTCAGAATTGAATTCCTTCTACTAATTCATATACTTCTAATAGCCCGTCAACTTGAAAAACCCTGTATATATTTGTATATAGGTATGTATCTTTATTTGAATAAATTAACACAATGAATACTAAAATACAAATCAATTAACATCTGTATTTCCTGAACAGAAAATGAGTAACGAAAGTAATCTATCAACAAGGAATATGTTGACAGGATACCTTCTGAGTAGGTTATGACAAATTAGAAGCAGAAACAAAAGTTAAAATGTGAATCAGTAGTATAACATTTGAAAAAATTTTGAAAAAATAAATAAGTACGACAGTTGTAAGACTATTTCTGCATTTCTCAAATTCAGTAGGTATAAACTTCCATTTTCATTCATTCGCTTCACTAAGAGGTAAAGTATGATTTATACAGAAATTTTAGCAAATTAATTAAGGGGTTGTTTCGAAAAGTAGTGGTCTGTTTCGTTGGGCAGATTATTCATAAAGTTTCAGTCCCCGATCACTTATGTGCCAGACCAGAAAATTGCCTATTTAAATACAAACAACTTTGAAGCGGTTCTAAGCTGTATTCATAATTAAAATCGAGTTCTCCACTTTGGCTACAGTCACGCTACTACGTAAACACCAGCGCGTCGTAGGCACCAACCTTTCAGTAGGTAACTAAAAGGATAAAAAAAACTCCCTAAGTAAATTGTCGAATACACGCAGAATAAATGTTAAACAATTATCGTATAACATAAAACTTCTTAAAAGTATTTAAAGTATAAATAAGTAAGAATGTATTAAATTGTGTTTTTTTAAACGTTAGAAAATAATTCATTTCGATGTCACAATCGTCATCACTTGTGTGCGGTTGAAGCGTACAGATTTGTAATAAATAATATTAGAAAAAAATCTCCTCTTAGGTACTATGTACTTTATAGAATTAGATGTACCCTGTAACTGTATTGAAACGTCTAATCAAAAAATAAATCTGTGCATTAATTATTAGTTTCATTGAACTAAATTAAATTTTTTAATAGAAGTTTTGAACCAAATCTAAATAAAACCAGGATATGTCTTTAGAGTGAAATAAACTAACTAAACCTGTATAAATAGTTTCTTCAACTACCTATATAGGTACACTTCTAGATACAAATATGCTAGACATTCAACTACGTATTTAGTAACTTTATTGTTACTAGAATGAAATTTATTTCGCTATTTGAAGTCATAATGAAGATTATAAGTTAAACTAATTGTCTCATTTCTTGGTAAACGAGATAATCCTATCCTTAATACCTTTTAAATGACTTTTACTACAAGTTAGCGTAAAAGACGAGATAAGTTTGGTGAAATTGGATAAGCTAACGTGCCGCCTAATGTAATATGTATGTTAAATGTGTATTTACTTATATAAATAAAAGCTATGTTAATTTTTTACTTTCTTTAAAGCAATTTTATGATTGAAAATTTATTGTTGTTATTTTTATTACAGTTGCACGTTAGAAATGAAATAGAATCCAATTTCATATTGAAATTAATTAACAGAGTTCCGGTTCAAATACTGTTGCATTGTTGGCCATTTTTTAATGTATATACGTATTTCAATGTGGCCACTCCATTTAAAAAACCTAATAATGCAAGCATTGAATCTCAACCGTTTCAGTACCTATCTACTCTCTTTGTTACGGATTTCCTCACCTTTTCAGTATTAACTCTGTTCCCATCACTGAAAATCTGCTTTCCTAGATAAAAAGTAAATTTGCAAAAGTATTCTCGAGTGAACCTAGTCAGTACTCTGAGCAGGTATTCTCTCTTATGCATTCAATAATCCCAATAGGTGCTCACGGAACGTTTAAATCCTCAAGAGTAGTCACTTATAAATGATTGAGCAGTAACTGTACAGAAGGTTGATGCTTATATGCCCAAGTCAACCACTGGAGAAATCCCTTTTTCTTGAAAGAACTCCATATGAGTAGGGTATTCATGAATCTGAACCTATACTCAAGGAGCGAGTGAGTCGTCAATAATGAAGATTAGTCACTCATACTATTGAGCAGTAATTCTGGAGGTCTAAATGCTTGAGTTAACCACTGAAAAATTCTTTATTATTGAAAACGAGTAGATCCTTAAGAGTAGATCCTTAAGAGAAGAGATCTATATAAAATTGTACTGACATTTTTATTATACATCCCAAATGAAATGACTATTAAAAAGTGTGAGGCTGTGATGAGCACTCAATTTTATACATATTCAATATTTCCTATTTTAGCATACTTCGACTTCCACGCACGTATATGCACTTCAAATAATAACTTCCGGGCATAGGAAGAAACTTCCTGACTGCTCATTACAAATACTCTATTGTAAGTAGCTGAAGGCAAGTCTCGCAAGTCTTCCCACTTCAGGACTTGTTTTCAAGCTGTTTTCATTATTAAGTCGGATAACATTTTCTTTTTTATTTTTTTCATCCTGAATAATTAATCAAAGAATGGTTTTGTTTGATTACTTAGTATGACAAGGACGAAGTGAGTGCTGTGTTGGTCTTGTCATTCCTTTATACGTAACGTTTTATATACGTATCTCTAACTTACTTTTAATATATCTAACAATTCAAGTACATTAAGGCTCGTAGCTGGAAGTACATAAATTAAGTTATCTATATATGTAGTAAGTCCCGAACTAGGAATTAAAACTGTGCAGGTTAATGGCAATTAAGATGCAGTTTCCGAAGGGAGATGTCCCGAAGTGGAAAAGATCCCTCGCAATATTCTATATGAAGGTAGTGTAGCGACCAGTGACACTGTACGTGTGTGCGATAACAATTTGTATGCATGTACTTCTTATCGCTAACTTGTTTACGACACAGCCACAGCGTACGACTTCCCTTTATCAACGTAAACTTACAAGCTCCAGCGACAAGTAGATAACAAGATCAATTTTGGAATCATCGACGACATTTCTAATTATTATTTATCATTCGGGAATAATCAGGATTTCCTTTTCGAATCATCCAGAAAGTTCTAAAGGTGTATATAAAGTGATCGTCTTTGGGCCAGAGGACAGTAGTTGTGATAAAGCATCAATGCGCGAAACAAACCGATAAATAATAGACAAAATCGTTTTCTTCTAATATAAATAGTAGTTCTAAGTTAGTGTTTAAGTGTTATATAAATAGTGTTAAATAAATAATTGTTTAAATAAATATCTTTGACTAGAAAATTAGTTACAGTAGTTTTTAATACATAATCTGTCGGAAACAGAGACAGCTTTTAACTTTCCAACATACGTAGATGCGGTTCATATTGTTAGATCAGGAATACTTTCAATCTCAATCGACCTATCTATTTTCCTAAAATTACAAAAGGGTGGGAAACCGTTTTCCACTGGAGCCGATCGTGACACGTCTTCGGTTACACCCTTCTCATTTTTTTTTTCATTTGAAACGTTCCGTAAGCTATTTTCGGCAAAGTGGTAAAGTTAGTGACTCGCAAGTCGATCGTTTTGGTCGTTAGTCAATGTAGCTGTAACTGCCTGCCTGTCGCTGCCCAACAGACATCCGACATGCAAATCAATCGAGGATGAACTACCTAAGTCGACATGACGGAAACTTTGCATTTACATAGATGGATCTGAAAGGTGAATGGCGTTATGTTGGAAGGAAAGAGCAATTTGAAGTCTTCGCCTTTGGAATACATGTTAATTAACTGCGAGTAAATACCAACCATCCCTTTAATTCGGCCCTTTCAAAATTAATTTCGTGTTCCTCTAGGTCTATAACCGCCCGTTTATCCCTCGTACAAATGTCAATATTTTTCGGATTCCATCCAAAGGACTATGTTAGAATTCCTCAAGTGCTTATTGAATGTTTCATTTAAAAGAGCTGAATAACTCAAGATAAATGTAAACATTTTTGGCAGGAAAATATACATAGGTGTGCCATATCGAAAACGTTTAATGTCAGAGGAAATCCCAATATTTGTTGAGAAGGAGCTTAAAAGCTACTTCACTATCCTTCGAGAAGTGGAAAATTAGTTTGCAAATTCAAAAATCATATTTAAATTTTATTGGTTCATTAGGTTTTAAAAGGCAATACCCGTACTGTTATAAACGATAGCAGCCCCATTAGAAAAACCCTCTAAACCTTTGTGTACATATTTCTACAAGAAAAGCGACAAGTGCATAAATATTTGTTACTATAAGGATCTCGGTGGGATTTATGTAGAAATTTTGCCTTTACGTTATATTTTTTATGAGCACGAATCCTAACGACATTTCAATCGAATAGATCTTGTTATAAATACAATTATTGGATTCTCTAATTCTTCTCAACGGGATCTTGTCGGTACGTCCGTTTAATACGAAAAGAAATTTCTCACCTTGTGCCCAATGAATTCGGAAAGGATCTTTCTCAATCCAGTGAACTGTTAAGTTTATTTCAAACGATTGATTGAAGCTGTGACCACAGAGGAGTTTGAGATGCGGGGCGTTGCCATCACCGTCATCATCCCCAACGACGACGACGTCGCTGTCTTGGTTTCCAAGTAGGAGTCACAGGAGCAGCAGCGGCATCACAGGACGCGAATCGATCCGCAAATGCGCCCTCCACTGTTGCCAATGCGATAATAAATACACATATTTGACATACGTACAAGTGCTACTGACTGGATAGTAGCCACCCTAAGCCACGTCAAACTTGTCTCTCATTCGAAGCCTCACCAATACAAACACACAGAGTGAAGTTTATTTGCGTCAAACGATTTATCTTTCCGCGAGAATTAACTGACCGGCACGGAACGAGATAAAAAAGGGAACCAATGAAAAAACCCTAAAGAATAAATAAAAGTTTCAACCACTGAATTCGCTGAAATGGCATATATGTGACAGCGAAAAGTAATACAATAAATTCCACCCCCATTTTTAGATCGTAGGTGCAACGATTTAGTAGACCTAGTTTTCTATTTAACCGATCATACATTATTACAACAATTTTATTAAATTAATAAATTTTTACGCTAAAACATTTTGCATTCAGTCGTCGAATTCAAAATATTTTCTCATTTTTACACACATCTACAAAGTAAAAACCTAACAGTAACGTGGAATATACATCACAATAGGCACTTTAAAACTGCATTTCCATAAAAAAGACACCAGTGAAAAGAGCAAATCCGTTTTCACAAAACCGTTCTTCTCAATTTCAATTTAGGGACGAAATCTGGTTCCAAACTTCATTTTTATAAGAAATATGGGTGACTTTTGAAAAGTTTAATAAACTAATAGCGAATTAAATATTGATGCATGCAAAAAGGCGAGCAAGGGCATATTTCATCAAAGATACTAAAAGATGTACTGGAAGGATTAGGTAGGTACACACTCCTCTGATAGTTCGCGACGTCAAGTGTCCGCAAAGGGGGCGTGTCGAATATTCAAACACCATATGAGCTTTTAAATTGCTCGAGAAATCCGCAAAAATTAACTGACCATCACAAAACGAGAAAAAAAGGAAGCCAATGAAAAACTCAAAGTATAAGTAAATCGTAGATCGTCTACTGATATAAACTTTTTCCCTAAAAATCTTGCATTCAAACTTCGAATTTCGAATATTTTCCCATTTTCGCACACATCTATAGAGAGGAAGCCTAAGATTAACATGAAATAGGCACTTTAAGACGGCATTTGCATAAAAAAGACACCACCGATAAGAGCACAAATCCATTCTTCTCAAATTCAATTCAGGGATAAACTCTGGATCCTAAATTATGGGTGACTTATGGAAAGATTGTTAAACTTAAGCCGAATAAAAGACTAATACGTATAAAAAGGCGAGTAAGGGCATGTATAATCAAGGATACTAATTTATATACTGCATGGATTGCACACTCCTTTAATAGTTTGCGCTGTCTCGAATGTTTAGATAGCGCCACCTCATGAACTGCAAAATGTACGAGAAATCCGCAAGAATTAACTGACCAACACGGAATGAGACAAAAAGGAAACAAATTTAAAACCCCTAAAGAATAAATAAAAGTTTCAACCACTGAATTCGCTTAAATAGCACTTTTTATTCGTTTAATATCTGTGACAGCAAAACAGTAACACAACAAATTCCAGCTCACTTTTTAGTACGACGGTGCTATGATTTGGTAAACCTAGTTTTGCATTCTACTTACCGTATACTGTTGTGATTTTATTAACATTGGGGTAGAGATCTTCCACTGATAGGTATATATAAACTTTTTTTCTTCAAAATCCGAATGGGATCGATAAACTACTTTTAACTTATTTTTCTTCCATTCAAACCTCGAATTCCAAATATTTTCCAAATTTTACGTACATCTATAGAAACATAAAGAGGACGCCAACGATAAGAGCAAATCGAATTTCGTAAACCAATTCTTCTCGATTTCAATTCATAAATAAAATCTGGATCTAAAATTATTTTTTTTTTTAAATTGTGGGTTATTTTGGAAAGATAACATCGAAGGTACTAAGCAGTATATAATACTGAAAGGTTAACACGCTTTTATGATAGCCTAGCTGTCAAGTATCCGCAAAAGGGGCGTGTCGAGGGTTCACATGACGACACTACGTGAAAATGCACCTTGACAACAGAACTTATTACGCATGCTACCAAAACTATATCTACCTAATATGCAACCCTTAGTCTTTATTAATGACTTATGTTTTTTACAAATCGAAAGAAGATACAGTTTAAGTAAAGGGACTCTCCCAGTGTATTTGATTTCTCAATTTTTTTTCGTTCCCAGTGACATAAGCGAAGTTATGTATCGATTTGTTTATTTTTTTGCGTAACTAGATAAATGGCCCCCGGTGCTGTTTGCTAAGGGCCACTTATTTACTGCACGAACGAAGTTTTATTACATGCAGAAAACAGCTAAGTAGCATTGTCACTAAAGGAAAATACTAATGATATATTAGCCACTGGTTTTATAATTCAAAAGGAGTAAAATCTTTGTAATATATATATGTATTTAATAACCTCAATCAATAGCCTGTGACGTTTTTCCATTTACAAGATAAAATGTTGTCAAAGTTTATTATGCACAAAATCTTCCTTTAAGCCGGAATATCAGAACATTTTAACTCGAGATAAATTGCATAATTAATCAAGGCTTTCGAAATTTTCCACCGTTTTACGATTACACAAAATTGAAGTTCATTTTTTATACGCATATAATTGCAGCAATTAAAACAGAACGTTTCTCTTACCAAATTAGTTACAAAGTATTCTTTGCTTTATTAATTATTCAAGAGAATTTAATTATAACTTGTAATTGTCAGAATTTCTCAATTATATTTTACAATTTGCTTTACATCTTATTGGATACGTACGTACGTATTACGTTTGATTTTGTCAGGTTTGAAATTTTCATTTTTTTGACTACAGATACAAAACCAAAAATTGCTTATCATTATAGTTTTCTTAATTATGCAAGTGTTGTTTTGTCAAAATCTAGTCAGTATTAATTATTTTTATTGCATTTAAAGCAAATTATTATTTGTCAAATGTAGGTAGGTACTTCTAAATATATAAAATCCTCGTGTCACGGTGTTTGTAATTAAACTCCTCCGAAATGGCTCGAACGATTTTCCTGAAATTTTGTGTGCATATCGGTTAGGTCTGCGAATCGACCAACATTTATTTTTTATCCCCCTAAATGTTAAAGGTGGTCCACCCCTAAATTTTTTTTTTGACAAAATTTTTTGTTTTTATTTTTTTATGATACAGCATAAAAAAATACATACAATCCTAAATTTTCACCCTTCTACTACCAACCCCCAATTTTTAATAGTAACTACTGTAATAATCATCAACTCTCAGTGGTCGATAACTGATCAATTATTATCAATCGATTAGTCATCCCCGCCAGTCGTCTACTGATGTCACACTCACCCAGCAAACAGCACGGAGTGGGGATGAGAATGAAGCAGATTTTTTTAGAATGTTACAGACAGTTCAAATATGTTCTAAGAAGTATAATAATGTTTTGATTATAACATTTCAGAATGATTTGGCAATGTTCAAGAATGTTCCAGAATCTTGAAGATCATTCAAAAATGTTTCAGAATGTTAGAAAATGTTCTTATTTTGCGAATATTCTAGAATGTTCCATCAAACGTGTAACATATTCTTACCCGTGCAACGGTGGGTATTGCTGCTAGTAATTAATAAAATTATTTATACGATGATAGATACCTACTACGTTAGACCTCTTTAACTACGGAATTTATAATGATAAGACATGTAAGTTAATTTATACTGTAAATAATGAGTTGCATGTTAAAACGTCATATTTTATCTAAAGTACCTACCTACCTACAGGATACCTACAGGAACACCGCTATACGACAGGAACTGTTGCACATGGATATTTATCAACAAAATCTTTATTCAAATTTTTATGACAGCTGCAACAGTTACGTCGTAAATAATAAGTTTACTTATTATTTTTGCAGACTATACGATAGGTTCGCCTTTTTACTGTAATGCATCTGTTATGAATTAAATTATATATGAGGATTTTTTTTAATCTCTCACCGGAATGGGGAAACCCCCTTTTTTGTTTTTTCATGATATATCTTTAAAAATGATTGATAATGATTTAGGTAAAAGTACCGTATATCTTAAGGGGAGATCAGAATAATTTTGTATTTTAACATTAAAATAGTGGTGGAGGCGCAAGGAAATGACTTAAAAAAATTAAAACAAACGTAAACCTAACCTTGGGTTTGACCCAAGTGAACTTAATCTAACCAATGCATTGTTTTTATTTTTTCATTTCCCTTCCATCCATTAAGACTGTACCTCTCCTATCAACATCCAGATACTTTTTTCAGACACGAGAAGAATTAATGTAGCGTTGAAAGTTGCAAGAATTAGTCTAATTTACAATTACTTTTACATAAACTTTTTCTATCTAATCTTTATTTTAAGATTGTTATTTTCACAAAAAATAAAATAAACTCCCTTATTAATCAACACGTTTTCTAACTTCCACAATCTGCTGCCTTCATTTACTCACCTCTAGCAAATCTATTTACTGACCCCAAGCAAAAAGGGTTGAAAGTCATTATTATATATATTTTTTCGTGTTATATTTAGATTCAAATGGGTACTATTAGGATCATTGTTCCTTGCGCCTCCAACTACTTATTTAGACTGATGAAATGCCACTTTTCAGGATTAGTTTCTATTTCTGCTAAGTCCTTGTATCTGTATGTATAAGAAAGACCGTAATACGTAGCAACTTTTTTCGCGGTCGTTAATTTTTGTACTATAAGCCAAACGGAATAAAACATTTACCAAATTAAGCTATGTATAGACCCTAAATAATAAAAACAAACTGGTTTTATGGCATTATGTAGAGGATAGGGGATAAGACGGATTGAGTAAGAAATTACAATCTTTTCCCTCAAATAAATTAAGAGCGATTAAAAGAACCAACTCAAACCTTTTGCCCTTTTGTAATTCATCAAACACAGTAGTTCAGAACTTTTCCAGAACATCATCATTAATAACAACTGAGAAAAAATTAGCAAATTATCTTTGTAGGGCTACTTATGCATTAAATTCGTTATTCTGAAAAGGCACAACATAAATTTAAATGATTAATGAATACAAAAAAGAAAAAACATTTTGCGAACATTTATCTACCCTTCAAGATGCTAAATACCTACGTACGTACAATTTAACAGTTATCCTAAAAAAGGTATATAAGTATCTAATAGAATAGAACGTGAATTCAAATAAAGATTCCTTCTACGTACTTTAGATGAGACAGACACATGAAACTTTTCTCACACAAGTATTTAAATATGCATCATCAGAATTACAGTGGATTTCCCGATATTTAATCGAGAATAAATTGTAATATCAAGCAATCAATAAAGTCAGAAACTTGGTTAATTGTTTTTTAACGAAAGGCAATCCTTTCCGAATGGCCTTCCATTCATTTTTAATTATTCTTTGAGGAAGACTCGTTAAAGTGTTCTGGCTGTTACTGCTAAAAACGAAAAATTTTATATATATTTACAGAGATCAAGTTGGAGGAACATTTACTTCTATTTTAATTAACATCGACTTAAATTTGCCACTTAAAAAGTTCAAAGGTTAAAGATGTTCGCGATATTGTTTCATCTACCCAATACTTTGTATCTACTATCAAAACAACAAATTTAATTCCATGCCCTTGTGTGACGGAAAAACATTTTGAATTATACCCAACAAGAAAAAATTAATGTCTCATTAATTTAATTAATTTGTCTTAAAAGTTCATAAGTTTGTAAACTTACAGATAGAACTACCGGACTATTCAGGTTTTGCTCAATTGAATTTTATAACTGAAATGCCAATTTTATGGATATGTGGATAATGTAGTGACGCCAGTTGTTCTGGTCGTCCATGTAATTTATTTATGAGATAAACCCGCATAATGTCATTGCTGATTTTTTTGCAGCTTTTAACAATATGAGACCGTTGGACACATATATCAATAAAGTCACCTTATATGAACTATGAGGTTTCTTGTCGTGGTCCATTTACTGTTTGATTAAAAAGAGTTATTGTGATTAAAAATGTCCCAACGTGTTTCAAACGGCAGCCACAAAGCGTCATGGTGTATACTGCATAGTGCAGAAACTATAATTTATTGCAGTACTTTATAAAACAGAAGTATGTATATGTAGTACCTAATCAAAGTCCGCCCAAATAAATACATCACTAAAACACTTTTTGGATGGCTATGACGCATAATCGTAATCTAAATCCTAATGTTCGTACGTAAAGACAGGGTTTTCTCTATCTCTATCTCTACCTACTCCAATCAACTTCCTGTTGGAGTGGTAAATACCCCTTGGTCTCCAGGTGGGAGTAAGGGAGTTTGGTCGCGGTGGGTTGAAGTAGGTGATTGTAGGTGGCAGAAAGGTGAAACGAAATATTTCTGTCCTTTTTTAAGTCATAAGGACGTCCGGAAAGATCTCAAAATTTCTGAAAATTCTAAAATGAGCGCAAACTGTTATTATCGACTTAGAATGTTCGAGGAAGTTCTTAATATTTCTTGAATGATCTAGAATGTTTCAAAAAGTCTACATCTACGTTTCAAAGTGATGTACATACATCTAAATATTCTAGAGTGTTCTGGTACTACGAATTTCGATGTTCGATGATATATAAATCAACATTCAGTGACTTTTTGTCAGTTAAATTGTGTTTGCAGTCGAATGAAGATCAATTGGAAAAAAGAGCGAACAGTGACCAAAAAAATTGAAGTGATTTCGACAAATGGAAAAGAACAGACTATTTGAATGTTCTAGAGTGTTCTAATACTAGAAATTTCGATGTCTGATGGTATATAAACTGAAATTCAGTAACTTTTAGTCAGTGTTATCATCGTAACAATCAAAAGATTAATTTAAGGATTTAGCAATGCTCAAGAATGTTCTTGAAGAGCATTGAAGAATGTTTCAGAGTGATAAAAAAGTTAAAAAATGTTTTTAATCATTATGGGATGTTCTGGATAGTTTTAAATTCGCGAATATTCCAGAATGTTCCATCAAACGTGTAATATATTCTTACCCGGGCAACGCCGGGTTTTGCTGCTAGTATTATTTATAAAAATAACCAAAAAAAACTGGGCTATTAAGTTATAAATCGTGTTTGGTGTATTTTAGACAAAAAAAACGAAATTCTAGATGTGAACTGGTTATCACTGCCAGTTAAATACTTTCTAGATCTACCAAAATATACTGATGTAGAGTAAAGTATGTGCCACTAAAGATTAGATGTACATACATATAATTACCAACTGTTGAGTTATTTTGTAGAAGATTAATGAATTTTAATAAGGTGGTCTACTTTAATGTAAGGATACAAAATATTCTTACGCCGGGTTACTAAGCCTTTAGGACGTATCGAAAGAACTTAAAACTTATTTAATACTGTAAAGTAATTGGATCCTCATCTGCTAGTCTAGAAATTTTAATAATCTCGAATTTTTGAAAAGATATCCGGATAAATGAAAATTATTAGTCAGGTAAACTGAACGGAAGAATTTTTGACTTATTACTAATTCAGAGAGTTTTATATGAAACACTTTCACAAGGACCGAAATAAGATCAAATGGCAATTAAAGAGGAACATCAGAAACCTCCCCTTTGTAAAAGCCTCTTTTCTATTGGAGTTGTCAGAGCGCTAAGGCAATTAATTAGACGGCAGAACAAATTTTACCCAGATTCATTAATCACTAAGTAGAATTTCAATCACACCGAAATGACCATTCCCAAAGATAAACAAATGTCAACTAACAATTTATGAAGCATTTTCCTTACGTTAAGTGCACTTTTCTTGAAAATCCGATATAATGGAGTAAATCCGTTTAATAGGATAAGCTTTTTAAGCCAATAAGCAAATAATTGAAAATACAGTGTCTACATAATAAAATCTAAGAGACAAAGTGTATTGCTTCGTTATGGGGAATTCTTATTATGTAAGATGGAACGTAAAAGAAACAACACAATTATCCAAATGAAACTTTTTATGTGCAACACTGTCATAAAAATAAAATAAAGACAACGTCTGTCGACAGCACTTTATCCCGCACGTATTTAAGTACCCTTTTTATCTACACACAAAGATTTTTACTAACTTATAATATGTTTTCACACGTAGAATGTTATTTCGCTACGGAAAATCATCATTTCGTTTTAAAGAGTTAATCAAGCTCAAATAACTGCAGTTATTTTCAATATAGAAAGATGATTCGAGGGCTTCCAAACTATGAGTACTAGTTGAGCTAAATTAGGAAGGTAAAATCACTAATAATTTATTACTAGTTTGAAAATAGACACTTTATTATTAAATCCAGGTACTTAATTACCTTTATTATCTATGCCCAGTAGACAACTTCACCCTGTTTGAAATTATTACAGGTTATTACAGTTATAAATCCGGTATCTTAAGATATTAATTAGATAACGTAACTAATAGTAACGTTCGTGGTTGACAAGAATATAAGACTTATTTTCTTCCAGAAATACCGATTATCCTAATTTAGTAAACCAGGGCGTCATGACATTTATTTATTTAACTATTTCGTATGCTACTGAATGGCACAATTCAAACAATAATGCAATTTTTCTTGTGTTATTATGGTTGTGTATACGTAATATCAGTACATTTATATTTTGGCAGTTAAATAAATTAACAGTACCCGTTTGATTTCACTTACTTATTTGTACGCGGATTACGTTCTGTTGGACGAGAGGGTTGCAACATCAGAATGTAGCTATGAGAGTGTATCAGGTGGATCTCCACTCGATTCACTTTACATTAACATTTTTCATTTTACTTGCCAATATCACGATTATAATCAATTTTTTGACTCATAAAGAAATAAACGTTGTCAAAAGTTTGGGGAAATCTAACTGGGTAGTTTGTCAATAAAGCCATAAGATGATATAAGAAAATCTAAAATAATGTCTATCAGAGTTCCTGAGCAAGATGAGATTTTCCAATCGGAAAGGTCTGTCTTATATTGACAATATCAGGTCCTAAACTCTTATTAGCTTCGAAAATCTAGGATTTATCACAGAATTAATAAGAACACCGTCATACAACCCCTCTTTTATCGTATACACTAAAAAAAGAAATTTAAAGATACAAATTCGGTAATGGTAATGATATTTTCCTGATGGAAACATTTGGCTGATGAAAAAAGTTGTTTAGAAAATTATGAAAAAAGATACTTAAAATTGCATTTTCTGTAAAAGTTTTAAAATAAACTTCCGCTTCAAATTTGAGCCACTTTATCACTCAATTTTTCTAAACTTCACTAAACTATTTTCATATTTCTTACTTCTTTTTTTGTTTCTCAGTACCGAAATCTTGTTTTATAAGCATTAGTTAAAGCATATACTCAAATCTTTTTGTTATAAATACACGCCAATGTAATTACTTCAAGTAAATGGGAAAAGTCTAACAGTGAGAGAAGGAGAAAAGATTAGACGACAGACGAATCCGCAACATAACAAAAAGTAATTTCATAAAGCTAACATTGCAGAGGTGCTAAAAGTATTATTTAAATGAAATTTTCCCCTTCAGAAAGAACGGCGAAGTTTCGCCTACAGAGAAAAAACCGACGTGGCTGTAAATTATGTGGGGTGAAAACTAGAGCACCGAATTTAGGAGTGCTCAAAGCTACACACTGGGGAAGAACAAGGCGTGGGGAGTTTGTTCTGAGCGATTCGTGTGAGACGTGATAAGCATTTATTAAATACATGCTAAATGGCTAAAATGACAAGCACATAAACATATTTGTATGGGTACAATGTTCTTTTTTGGCGTTTTTAAAATTTATATGCAGTGAAGTAAATAATCAGGTTTCGATAGTTTTTTAATTAATTTGAAAATCGTTATAATGCAGGACATATTTAATGTATTAACTATAAAAATGTGAAGGAGTGTCGATAGATAAGCTAAGAAAATTGAATCTGACATGATAAAAAAAGCAATTATGTATTTTTTATATACTATGTTATCGCTTTAGTAACTACGTTTTCTTCAAGAGAAAAATCGATAATGTTTTTTTTATTATAGCTTTTTTACTGTAACGATTTTTTTAGATATGAACGCATTTTTTAGTAATTAGTCCGGTCAATTTAGACATTCGAAGCTACATAAATTCCCACCAAGCTGAAAATCAGTGAGATTGTTTAAAATGTGATTAAAAATAAAATTTGAAAGTTCTCCAATTTTCCCCTGTATGGAAAAAATTTTATTCAAGGTTAAAAATCAAAAAAATTAGTTTTTCGCGATTTTCAGCAAAACGGTAAGTTTTATCATAAAAATACTTCAGACGAAAATTGTAGATCATAAAATTATCTATGAAATATGTATCAATATTTTTTTTCCTAAGAGCCCACCGTTTTTGAGATATCAGGTAAACTGAAACCCAGTCCCTTATTTTATACGCCAGTGTAACCTCGAGACAACACAAAACATCTGTCTCCTGTTCAATTGTATGCGTGGCTACCTGCTTTATGGCAGAGTGCCTAAGTAATGAAATACTGTTAGTCTCAGGGTTGCCAGATTAGGGGATTTTCCCCAAAACATAGGCGATTTTTTTTCATTTGGGGTATTTTTTGGGGATATATTTTTCAGGGGAATTCTTCTGGGGAAAAATTTTCCTCTACAATCTTTTTTCTATTTGCACTAAATATTTTCTAGTTCTTGGGGATTTATTTGTCATATAGCTTATTTTGGGGTATTTTAGAGATACATATTTTATAGATAATTTTATGATCTACAATTTTTGTCTGGGGTAATTTTATAATAAAACTTACCGTTTTGCTGAAAATCGCGAAAAACTCATTTTTTTGGCCTTTGACCTTGAATAAATTTTTTTCCATACAGGGGAATGATGGGGAACTTTCAAATTTTATTTTTAATCATATTTTAAACAATCTCACTGATTTTCAGCTTGGTGGGAATTTATCTAGCTTTACTCTTATTTTTTGGTCAAATTTGACCGTACTAAGTATAGTTAGAAAATGGTACAACATTGCAAAATAAAAGCAATTTCAACCTCAATTTGAGCGTATTAAAGGAAATTTTGTGAAGAAGGAAGCGGTGAAAATGAAGTAACAGAGAAGGGGAGTTTTAAGAAAAGACCCAGTTGGGTTGTAAAGCCTTTATAGAAAATAATTAAATAATTATATTGGGGATTACTGGGAAGTGATTTGCATTGGAGCGGGTTTAAAGGGAGGTAGAAATGACCTTATGGTTCTTTATATGTAATTTTTGATGGATGCAATTTGTTTTGTTTTTTGTGACTATTGTAATTGTTCTTTGTAAGTATCAGAATTGATGGTGATTTATGTTTATTTTTTTTTACTTGTATATAACTTTTTGTTAATAAACTACTACTACAACCTCAATTTTTCTAGTTACTGACTTTTAGTTTATTGTAGCATTAAATGCGTCCTGTATTGTACTCATATATTGAGAAATATAAAAAAATACTTAATTTTTTTTGTTAGTTATTGGTAATTTTTCTTAGCTTATCCATACCTCCTTTCTAATGAATTTTATCTGTATAAAAATAATGATAATGTTTGGCTCCATGTTTACTCATTAAATTTTTTTTAATTATACATTTATCCAATATTACCCAAAATGGGACCATTGCAATCCATAAAAATTTGAAGCTCGTATTCAAGTTTTGGTATTTTTTTATTTAATTTGAGCATTAATTTTTTCTAACAACATCTACATAGATTGCTCATACTCAGGTTTTGAAATTTTTTTATATCATATAAAACTAGTAAAAAGGGAAGTTTATACTCAGGTTTCGTTTTTTATGCAATTTAACAATTATTTTATTTAACAACACATCTAATGTATAAACTACAAAAACGCGAAGCGTATATTCAGCTTTTACTGATATTTTATGTTAATTGAGAATTCTTTAACAGCATATCTAATATAGGACATATAAACTACAAAAATATTTTGCTAATTTTTCATGCGGATAATTTCAAAATCTTTATATATTCAAAAACATATTTAATGTACCTATAACTATAAAAACGTGAAGCTATGCCTGCTCATTTTGGTTACCTATTCATTATGTACTGGACAAGACCTTGTCCTGCTTTGATTAAAAAGACTTTTATAGCCACATACCTAATAAATACGTATATAATATGGTTGCTTTTCATTTAATCCGGAAAATGTGTATAAATAAATATATGCTTATCTACAGAAAGGCAGTTTTAATGTTTGCCACAATAGCATTCATCCCACGAGAACTTCGCGATTCTCGACATCGCCACCAAAGAATTATCGCGTCGAAGATAATAACGAACAGTTCGCACGTTTTCACAAACACAAAGATCCTGATGGTGTTTTATTTCACTTTAAGCTCTGTACTTGACCTAAATTAAACACAAGCTGCAATACCGCACGTGTTTTGAAATTTTATTAACTATATAGAAGACTTACTCTATCAGCTACTGTACCAGCAAATCCTTCATTAATTTATTTGATGTGATAAAAGCCAGATCACTATTTAAAATTTAAAAAACAAAATCATCAGAAAATATCGAAATTATATAAGAAGAACAAAATATTAAATACTGAAAGTAACATTGGTGCATTTCGAAAGGACGTAAACTCTAAAATTAATTTCAACTACAGCAATAATGGCAATAAATAAATAAGTGGTCAGTGGTTAGTACCCCTTTTGCCATAAACCGTATAGATAACCAAATGGTTACAGCATTCCTGCTGTTACAACTTCATTTTATGATATTTGAGCGAAATTGCATTCTCCAGTCAATTATTTACAAGTAACAAAGTTCAAAGTGGAATACAGTCAGCAATGTTCTATTGGACATCTATTATTCAGTTGGTATTTACTATTATGTACATGTGTGTATGTGTATATGCTTATGTGTATGTACCTACTTCAAAGAAGAAGTGGCATTATTAAACAACACGACATAACTATGGAGTCGCCATCATAAATCCCAAGGATGAAGCTGGATCAAAGGATCCTTATTACAGCAGGGGTTCAAACAAACAGCTGCACGAAAATTCCACGTCGCATTAAATACCCTCGTATAGCAACGAATTACATACTTGACATATTTTAGGATTTATATGTCCAAAATAATTTCTAGACTCTGCGTAAATTTGATATAATACAAAGAAACAACAAGTTTTCGGAAAATTATAATAAGATTATAACAAGAAAGGAGGGGTGTCGATAAGCTAGGGAAAGTGACCCCTTTAGGAGAATTTTAAAAATATATTTTTTGAATAGCATGAGCCTTATACGTAATGAAAATACAATTTATTCTCCAAAAATATCTTTAATTATTTTTAAAATACTATTTAAATAAATATGCATTCTTCTAAAATATTTTGAATTAAACATACATTTGTTAGTTTGGCATGCAATTAATTATAAATAATACAAGTGACTACGTTTACTTCACAGGAAAATCGATAGTTATATGGATAATTATACCTTTTTTACTGTATCAAGTTTTTTAGACATGAGCGCATTTTTTTAGCATTTTAATTTCTGTATTTTTATGTTCGCTGACGTGTAAAGAACAACATATAAAAAAATCACGATGCTAAAAAAATGCGCTCATTGTAAAATAAAACTTTTTTTATGCATGAGCATTTGTCATATCAAATACATGAAACCAACGTACAGCGCGTCATCAATTATAGTCAGTTTGTGCAAAATGCAACAGCGAACTCCTCTGAGTGCGAATGGATACAGAATACATATATTATTATGAGTATATTTTATTTCATTTTATTATAACTTATGATTTCTTGTACATGCTAAACCTACAAATGTAAGTTTAATTTAATATATTTTAGAATAATGCATATTTATTTAAATATTATTTTAAAAATAATTAATTAACATTTTTGAAGAATAAATTGTATTTTCATTACGTATGAGGCTCATACTGTTCAAAAAACTTTTTTTTAATTTTCTAATGGGGTCACTTTTCCTAGCTTATCGATACCCCTCCTTTTGACTAAACAGTTATAAATTTTATATGTACCTACATCTAAATTGTTTCTACGAACGGATGGAAGGAACAGCAATGGGGAACACTTTACCACCCTTTGTAGAAACGTTGTACGTTGCACGCCAATTTTAATTTTTATGCAACTAATTATTCGGATCGGGAAATATATGTTTAAGAATAAAATTCACTGTTTTAATTTAAAAACATTTACTTCTATTCCAAACACTAAAAAACTAGGTTTCAACGTCTTAAATGAAATGTAAATTACATTCGTCCAAGAAAGAATAATAAATCAATGATGCGACTGATTTAGCTGAATGCTTATTTTTGACTGTCTAAGTTACCTACCTGAGGGTGACAATCGGACCCATTGGGCAGTCGGGGTATTTTGGCTGAGTTATTGACCCTGAATTGTTCAATTCTATTGTAGGGTATATTTATTTTTATCTTTATACTGGTCTTTCCAAATTACCCCGAACGTGCTCCAACAATAGACATCGTCCAGTATATAATAAAATTGTTTTGAATAGAATTGAAATAACCCCGGTAGGTAATATACACAAAAATAATAAATTTAAATTTAAAAATATTTCATGTATAGAAAAAACAAAAAACTTAAAGGACCTAACACCCTTCGCAGCTAATATTTTCATGAGCCGCTTTGATTCACCTAAAGTACTTTCCCCGAATATGACTAAATTCTTTTTTTTTTCCTTTCTGTGGGACCACTCAGGGTTAATCATATTAATCAGCATTCTAATCATTTATCAAACTTTTCTGTATTGATCATTATCTGCTACCTCTTAATTATTTATTATTATTATTACTAAAAATCTACATTTATCTGTAAAATCTAAAAATTGGGTAATTCACACAGTTCAGTTTTTTAGGGTTTGACCTTCTTAATAATTTAATAATATATCATTCAAATCGAATTCGAAGGCAACTAATGAGTCTACTCTTATTATAAAAGAAGCTACTATTCTCGCTCGTTATTTGAAAGTGGCACAAAATCAAGATATTTACCCTCATAGAGGGTGTCTTTAACGGTATTGACCTTACAGTGCTCCCAATGGTAGCAATATGTAAACAACAGCTCTCCTTTTCGTTTTTGTAAGTGCCCAATATGTGTCCCAACAAACACATAACTATTCACCCCTAATTACCAATTCAAAATCAAACTCGAATTTTTTTCAAAGAAGCCTTTAAACAAGGCGAAACGTCAGATGCTGATTTCTTCATAATAAAACCTTTAACCCTTTTGTGTGCCAAGTTAAAGCGCGCATACTGTAGGTTAATTTTACTTGACAGTTCTATTAGTACTTGATACAAATAAGGCCTATGCTCAAATAAGGCCTGTAGTGCGGAAAAGTCATTTAAAATATATTTACATGAAAAATACTTCAAACACGGATAGACGACAGTCCCACGACTCAGCAAACAGTGCGCGAGAGGCCCGCTCGCGCTCGCAGCGACCTCGTGGCCGGTCGTTTGTGACGGACGAGCGTTTTCATTGCGCGTTATTAATTTGTCGTAATTTCTATCGAATTTTAATACGTTATTCTTTGAAGTATTGCTTCAAGTAATGTATACGGATCACAATATAACTCATCAAAAAGATAACTAAAACTTTAAATTGTAATTTTTAAAATATGCGAATTAAATACTGCTTATAACATTTATGAAATACAATGTACTAAATAAAGCCTACTATTAAAATAGGCTTTATTTGCTGACCCTAGGCCTTAATAGGAATTCTGAAATATTGAAACAGATACTGACTCACGTCATTCCTATCTCCCGCCACACCTGACCATCGAGTATTTTCATCTGCCTCCCCCATATAATACGTACACCACCTCGAATAAATATTAATAACCAATATTGTCTCGAAAATTATGGTACTTATTAAGTTCCAAGGCCTTATTTAGTTACCTTGTTTAATTAAGACCTGTGAAAAAAAATATATTCTTCAATATCTAATAATATTTTTGAGAAGATATGTTAATTTTCTAATTTTTGTTTGTTTGGATACCTTTTTTTATATATTATTCTCTATTTCTTGTTAATATGGGACTTTAAGTCTGACTAACAATTTAAGCATAGATAATATTTAGTAAAATAACTTACAAAGTTGTTCAAGGATCTCATGGAAACACTTGATAAAAGGCTCAGAAATATATATTTTTATAGATTAATACTCTAATAACAATATTCCTATAATTTAAGGATATAGGCTTTGTTCAATCACTATGTTTTAAAAAGGCCCAAGGCTATGGTTCCAGAATTACCTCTTTTTGAGTAATTTCTGATAAAAGATTACAATATGTTTTGTTAATTACTTAAAATATATGAACTAAAGAATAATGCCTCGCTTTTATTTATCACCTTTTCCAATAATTTATCAAGATTTGAGCGTTTGAAATTAGGTAGGCCTTATTTGTATCACTTACCTTATTCAAAATTTTATGCCCCAAAAGGAAACATAGGCCCACATATTTATAAAACAATTTACTTTGACATTTGTAAACTTTACTTTAACAATGTTCATATCCTGCATCCCTTGATGAAATTAACGTATTTTAATACCATAGGGTTTTGTGTTTAATATTCATTTTCATTGCCACAGTACCATCACATTGTGATTTTATTAATCAATCTCCTATCTAAATTTTTCGAAATTAAATCATAAATTGGTTCTCCAACTCTGTTATTCAATTACTAACAAAACTGATAAAACTTTAGCGACGTTGCTCTACAGACTTTACACGTTTTAGGATCGAATATTAATAAAAAATTAAAACTTTATCGCTAGTAAATACCGAAGAAGCTTTCAATTTACTAAAAAATTCACAAACGGTTACAGCTGAATAATACACAAACTCGTTTTCCACGTGGAAACATGGAACAATAAAATTTAAATAGTCTATATAATCCTAACAAAAATAAATAGTGATGAGCGACTTGAAGTGAATAAAAAGCTGTAATATAAACTGCTATTACGCCAGTTACTAAATAAAAACTAATCAGCTAAAATGTACCTATTAATACTAATCTTTCCAAATTGGAAAATATATATTTATATGGTTTCATAAAAAAACGTTATTTTGGTAGCTCAAATACTTCTTCTGGGAGGTTATCTAAAATCGCTTTGAGCGTTTTATAAATTGCCTAGCACTTGGCAGGAAGGATATTACCGGAAACATTAATCATCTCACTGATATATTACAGGACAAAGATTTAACGTGCCTATATGAAAGGATTACGTATAAAAGCTGGAAGCCTTGCGAGTGTATCGTGAAGCGATTAAATTGAGAAAAGCGCCCTCCGAAATAACTCCACTTTAGTTCCGTACTAGTTCAAGAAATTAAAGCTCAACTTTATTTGATTTCTAACTCCGATTTGCGCAAGCTAATCACTCTTCACCAGTGACTGGCGAAGTAAATGTGGAACTTGATTGTATGATTAATTTGCATACGTCTCTCCCGTTTAAATGTTTAATTAAAATTCAAACAGGTCCCGGTTAACTATATAGATAGAGAATTAGTTAAAATTATTCAAGTGTTATACGCAGATTTCTTGTGCAAATGAAGAAAACTTTGACATCGGCGAGATCCTCCAAAGCCCGCATAAATTTTGTATAAATCATCATGGTTTATACAAGGCTCCAGAGTTAAGTGAACTGCAGTATGCCGTAGGATTATATTCAACAATAAACAATATTAAACTTTTTGGTTGATAACTCAACAGATGTGGAATTTAATTCAATAAGTAGTTAATATGTGAAAGGTCTGCCTAAAGTACCTAACAGAGTAATAAAATTTGCAATTTTCATATAAATGCATTTTTTTAAGAATAATTATTATGTACCGAAGGCTGTTTAAAGAAGTCTTATGTTCTGGAATATTCCAGAATATTTCAAAATGTTCTAAAATGTTCTGGAATATTCTAGAATGTTGTGTAATATTCTAGAAGGTTCGGGAATGTAATAGAAAAGAAGTTGAACGTTTCAGAAACCTTCAAAATGCTTTTGAACGTTATTGTATCTACCACACTGATAGAAAAATAACTAATATTTTCTTGGTGTTGATTTTGGCAATAGTTAACCGTGTATGATTTTTAAATATTTAATAAAAATGTGGTAAGTCAGCTCAAACCTTTTGGGAAACTCTACAACCTTTAGGAAAATTCTAGAACATTCTTGAACCTTTTGAAAAACTCTAAACCTCTGGAAATTTTCATTTTATTCTCTTATATAAAGTAGTTTAGGGAGGTACTCTTTGCCACCATATCTTCGACACTAACCCTGCAGCTGATGAAAACCAAAACCTTCTTCATGGATGTGATATAGAAAGCTACAATACCAAATATGAAATCATCAAGGGCCTGTGGGGTATTGTTGTGGAGCTTTTATTTATTGATTAAATGGATTGTTTCAAAAAGTAGGATGATTGATTAAGAATAATTATTATGTACCAAAGGCTGTTTAAAGAAGTCTTATTCTTTTCAGTATTAACTCCTTTAATCTATCGTAAGAATTTGTGAATATCGTACATAAACTAAATTCCATATCGGCACTTATGAGTCATAATTTGACTTAAAAGTCAATTAAGAGCTGCGTTGGCGTAACCCGTCCCCGTAATTTTAGCGATTATTAATTAACTCTTGATATATATTTCAGATGGAGGGGCTGGTGCGGGAAATGCAAGACCCGGAACACGGAGTGCCAGTGCGAAGCCAGAAGCTTTTTCTGACATCTATACCCTCCGCCTTCATGGGTAAGTAGCGCGACCCTAAAATTGTGCCTACATTAAGGCAAAATTAACTAAAGCCGACTAAATCACTTATAGTTCAATGTAACATACGAGGATTGCGCAAACAATGAAAATGTAGGAATTTTATTGGTAGGCACAAATTGAATTACTTCGAGTACTGTTTCTTCGAAAAACTTAGATAGTTATTTACTGTTCCTTAACTTTTCGAGAACTGTGTTACTCTCTTCTACAAAAGATACAATATGCCCTTTCAAAATCATCTAGAATATTCTTTACTTTTATAAAAAAAGCCATTTTGTCGTTAATGGTTTAAATTTCATGAACAAATCGAAACTTTAAAGCAGCCTCAATAAATGAAGACCGCAAGTAGATCTACGATCTTGATGATCTGATGATCTACTGACGTGTATTAATTTCTTGAAAAGGTCCATGTAAAGACATCAAGTAGCACAAATATGGAATTTAGTGTCGCCCACAGTGAAGTTCAGAATTCTGACTTACATGAACCTCAATTTAAACTTCTGTTATGAATCCTCCATTTTAGACAGTGAATCGAGCAGAACTTAATGATTGAACAGAATACGTTTTTGTTAAACAAATACATTCACGTAAGATGACCTTCTAAATGTTGTTCCTTTAATAATGACAAACATTTAACCTTACTAAAAGTAGTTAAAAATTCATACCAGAAGTAAGTTCAATTGTAAAATCTTTTCTCTGAAACTAAAGGGTAAAAATTTATCGATCCGAGGTTTGCACCATTCTAAAGGAGGTGAAATTTTCTCCTTTCATACACCCTTTTACATCGACATGTCACTCGCCAGATACTTTCAACGTACATCCTGAACTCGTTCAATATCGTCGTTGTCACTGGCTAAAAGAACTCTGATTTTGCGATGAAAGCCTCAGCCTTATGAAATATGAATATGTGAAGAAAAAAGATAGCAAAGGGCATGGGATTATTTTTTTTTGTAAATGTTGGTTGCAGGATTAATAACAGCGTGAAAACAATTTTCAAAAACTAAATTAGTAAATTTTTTTATTAATAAAAAAGTCTCTCCGTATGGTTCCCGTCGTCGACTGAAATGTTAATGTAGGTACTCTACTCCCTTATCAAACTACAACACTCTTCCAAAAATCGAGTCACTGCCCTTGCCCCATAAATCGCTGTGCACGGGTCAAATTTCATTTTTCACTCATCGCGTGATCTGGAAAATTGAAAAATCTTGTCAGAGCACATATCCTCGATTGGTATTGTCACAAAGAAGTGCGAATTTTATATAGTGTTTTGAAAAATATTTAATAAATTTTATATAAGGTTTAACACAACAAATAACACTTAAACTACTTGCAAAATTATCAAATATTACTTCCCTTATTAACACTATCTAGGGCTTTGAAAATTATAGGGACTTTAGAGTGAGTGACAGCGATCACCCGCTACACCACCCTAACCCTTCCGACACGCTTATTTCTGATTCACTTATGCCCCGTTGCCTACCAAAGTTGATTATTTTTACTGACCTAAATAGTGCTCTTTTATGATAGTTACCTCCAAACGGCACTTTAAAAGTTGATCGATATGAATATTTATTATTGAATATTTTGCAGGCAGTTTCGAAGTTACCCTCTGTCAACTAATACGAAATCTTTCATTTCTTCACACATTTAAAACGGTGCTTCAAGCATTTTACGAATAAAGTATTTCGAGGACAAGAGTTGAAAGCTTCGCTTCTAAAGTGGAATTTTGTATTGTTTGAAAACCGCCTTGAGCTACTTATTCCAATAATTATTACGAAGATACGTTCGGTTCGAAACTGTTCCAGGGTGCGAACTAAGGACCCACAATGACACGGAAAGGCAAATGCAATATAGTAGCTACAAGCACAAACTTTAGTATTAAGTGAACAAAGTTTACTATTTGACTGAACATCTTCGTAGCAGTAATTAAAACTTTTCGGAAATTACTTTTAAAAATATACTAGACACTACATTTTAAATTAATTCATTTGCTGTAAAACATTTTATGAACCTATACCTTTTTCATATAACTTACTTGATGTCATTTTTAATAATTTGTTTCCCAGAAGGTTTGAGCTAAATCAGCAGATTTTTATTAAATATTTAAAAATCATACAGGGTTATCATTGGATTCAAAAACTATTGCCAAAATCAACACCAAGAAAATATTAGTTATTTTTCTATCAGTGTGGTAGATACAATAACGTTGAAAAGCATTTTGAAGGTTTCTGGAACGTTCAACTTCTTTTCTATTACATTCCCGAACCTTCTAGAATTTTCTGGAATATTCTAGAATATTACAGAACATTCTAGAGTATTACAGAACATTCTAGAATATTTTAAAAATGTTCTAAAATGTTCTGTAATATTCTTGAATGTTCTGTAATACTCTAGAATGTTCTGTAATATTCTAGAATATTCCAGAATGTTCTAGAAAATTCTAGAAGGTTCGGGCATGCTTTTGAACGTTATTGTATCTACCACACTGATAGAAAAATAACTAATATTTTCTTGGTGTTGATTTTGGCAATAGTTTTTGAATCCAATGATAACCATGTATGATTTTTAAATATTTAATAAAAATCTGCTGATTTAGCTCAAACCTTCTGGGAAACTCTACAACCTTTAGGAAAATTCTAGAACATTCTTGAACATTTTGGAAAATTCTGGAACCGTCTGGAAATTTTCATTTTATTTTCTCATATAAAGTCGTTTAGGGAGGTACTCTTTGACCACCATATCTTCGACACCAACCCTGCAGCTGATGAAAACCGAAACCTTCTTCATGGATGTGATATAGAAAGCTACAATACCAAATATGAAATCATCAAGGGCCTGTGGGGTATTGTTGTGGAGCTTTTATTTATTGATTAAATGGATTGTTTAAAAAAGTAGAATGATAAAAGACCCCAAGAGCTATTTTGAAAATTTTTGTTTATTGTAACTAAACTTTTTGTTTGATAAGTACCCAATCCTTTTATGGTAACGTAAATAACTGCGATAGAGATTTGAATCCTTTGATGAAATGATATTTATAGTCGCAGGATTGAGAGTACGGTGCCAAAAACAATCGAGCAGATATTTCAAAACTGATAGTGAAAATAGCAATATCTAAAGAAAATAAATAGAGCAACATAAATTTAATTACAATCGCTATTTATGCAAAGGATTGACGAAATAATTGAAGAGCCCCTGTTACACAAATTTTGAACGTATTTACATTGAAAAAATATTAACAACAAATAAATATTAGTTTATTAACAACAAATTTATAGCCACGACTTATCTAACATTCTAATGGAAAAATTGAATCGATTAATACACATGTAGATTATTTATAACGGAGGCATGTATTTCAATAGATTCCAAAGGAGCTTTTCTCCTATTGTATTTGCTTTTCCGTTAAAATGTGTATTATGCTCCAATAAACTTAATCATATATTATGGATCGTCTGTCTGTCTAAAAGATAACGAATAGTAGTTAGTTATTACGGCCGTGAAGAAATAATCGTTCGAATGCTTCTAATTTAACTTCGACCTTAGGTATTGACCCAACTGAAGGGAAACGGAAATGTTAACTTGGCCTCCTTTGTTCATTATACAATTACCGAGTTGAGCGAGCATTTAAAATCATTGTGTTCTTTGAAAATTGAAATCCATTGTCTTCTGACAAAAGAAACGTTCTAAAATTTTACGATTAAGTTAAGACCTGTGATACAAAAAAAAGCGGTACAAAAACAGTGAAATTGGGGTATTGTAATAAAACAAGTTGGGTAAACAAAATTAAATTAAGCTTTATCTAAATACAGAATGGAAATAAACTGATTAAAAATTTCCATTCCAGGTTATGATCTAATAGAATGGCTGATGGAACGCCTTGAAATAGAGGAATCTGGTATGTTCAATATTATACGTAGTTACTGTAAAATATTGTTAGCATAAATATAGGAATACAGGAAGGAATGGAACACAAAATAGCTTTGTGGAGGGTGTCAAGGAGATAAGAGTGAGTTTGAAGGTGCCTATATTTTATTGGCAAGCTATACCTCACACTCGTAGAAGTATTTCGAAATATCTCGAAGCACAAGAGATACAACCTTAATACCAGAACATTTCACGGTTCACAAGATTACGAAATATATCTCATATTTTACTCAGCGTCTAGCTAACAATTATTATCAGTTGACGCAGAGGTGCAGTCAATAAAATTTAGGCTGAGTGGTGCCTTTTCTCTGAGAAACTCCGTTCCTATATTCCTATAAATAATGATGTATCTATTTTTTTTTGTTACGGTTCGTAGTAAAAGTTTTCCTTTTTCCACAGAGGCACTCAATCTAGCGAATCAGATGTGCCAGTATGGATACTTTTTTCCAGTTAGCGATTCCAAGAACCTGGTTGTTAAGGATGACAGCTCTCTCTATAGGTTTCAGGTAGATCTTCTTTCCTGTTTACATGAACCTCTTTTGTTTTTTTTCTTTTTGCAAACAAATTCTCAGAAAATAGTATCACATTCTAAATAAAAAATATTCAGTAGATAAAACCATATTGCAAATTATAAAAATATCGTTCAGTACATTTGTGATAAATAATTCTCTTTTTATTTTTACGTATGTTATAGTCAGCGTATTATTGGCCATGGCAAAATAAACCACCCGACAATATTGAATACGCAATTTACCTCGCGAAAAGAACACTTAGGAATAAGCAACGGCATGGTTTAGAAGAATATGAACTAGAAAACCTGGGAAATCTGAGGAAAAACTTGGCAAATAAATGGGATTTTATTACTCTGCAGGCGGAGGAACAGGTAACCAAAGGTCACATGCTTCTAGAAATTAATATGTGTCGAATATTTCGAGAACACCACAACATATTTTTACTACAAATATGGAATAAAAATCGATCATACAAACTAATCATATAGTATATGTTATTAAAGGAACGAAACATTATTAATACAATTTACAGGTCAAAAGGGCGAAGAGTTATAAAAAAGGTGAAAAGATAGTGACAGATTCACAAGAAAGAGCGTACTGGCGTGTGCACAGGCCACCACCGGGAATGGTCAGCTCCTTAGAACAATGTCCCGTACCCACCAGATGTAGAAATGGGACCAGATTACGAAAGAAAACAATAGATGATTGCAAAAGAGAGGTAAACAACAAATTCAATTTTTACTACCATTACAGAAAAGTTGTTTTAATAATAATTATATGATTACATTTTCGTTAAAGGTTGAATTACTCAAAAATAGTTTGCTGCGAACCCGCATAAAGACTTCGCAAGCTTTAGAAAATATGGTGCAATATGTTGAGACATTCGCGGAGTACGATCCCATGGTGACTGGAATACACCCATCAAATCCATGGGTCAGTGATGACATCACTTATTGGCAACTAAATAGTCCATGGTAAGCATATTTTCCTTCTTATCTTACATTCTTCAATTCATTTATATTTCAATCAAACAATGTCTCTATTTCCATAACTATTTTATCCTTAGGGCTCAAGGATCACATTAATTAAATTTAAAACGAAAAAAAAAAATATTATTAATCGTTTTACTAAAAATAAGAAAATGAAAATTTGGGCCTTTAAATCGTTGTAGTTTTTAAAGAATTTTTTTAGATCAACACAGTTAACAGTTTTTATCCAATTTTCCTTTTTCTGATTCGCGGTTCACAATTTAGTCAAATGAAAGGTGCTTCAAAACGAATCATGGAAGTGGATTACCGTCTCTAATGAGGACTTGACGATGATAAGAGTTATATTAAATTCCTCGCTTATATCAATTTAGGTTTGTAACAGGAATTTTCAACGAGGCTAGGAGAATGAAAAAATCGAACAACCGTTTCAGTATTACTACCCTATATTTGACAACCCTTATAATAGTGTCTAAAATTTTAAATTTATGAAAAAGGTTCTTCCACCAGTACGATTTATATTCTAATGTTGAGAATATTTAATCTGTCAGGTTGAAAAGAAATATGTTTACCAAGGATTTCAAACTCTACGTTTACTATTTTCATTACGTATTCTAGTAGACATGAGAAATTAATGAAAAAGTTCATTAAAATTTCAGTCAGGAGCCTCGCCTATCACAAAAGTTAAAAATAATTAAAAATTTAAATTTTAAATCAGCTCTACAATCGCTCCGCTGTTTGCTCATTTCCACAATAAAAATTTAAACTTAGGTACCTATTTTTATTTATTCACAAGCCTTTAAAGTTTAATTACTCGCAACGGATATGAAGATATTTTAGAGAGTTGAACCTTCGTGTGCGAAATTTTGCTTTTGCTGTGTAACGGTAGGTATGTACATAAAAAGTTCAACACGTACTTTTTACCTTCATTAGGGTGGAAGCTCCGACTGAAAAAAGGATAAAAAGGTGGGCAATTTCGATCGAAGAATTAATATCGGATCCGACGGGCGTTCAGGAGTTCACCAACTATCTACGGAAGGAATATAGTCACGAGAATATTAGATTCTGGATGGCTGTCAACGATCTAAGGAGGTCAGCTCAGTCGCAGATACAACGAAAAGTGAACGAAATATTTGAGTAAGTAATAATCAACCTCATGCATAGGTGTAACAACCACTGTCAAGAATAATTTTTATTAAGAAATTTTATCATTTGATTAAAAATGTAATAATGGGTACAATTTGAGTCGACTGCTGCCTACAATAATTATACTAGCTAGTGGCGGCTCGTGAATCCCATAACTTCATTCCACATTAATTCTCTGCGCACTTCTTGACTAAAGCTCTCAAATTCTGAAATATTTATAACTTTTTTTAAATAATTAAAAATTCAATTAAATTTAAAGTTCAAATCGTTTTATTAAATAAACAATAATTGAATTGACGGATGTACATTTACAAAAAAAATAACTATACAAAATTGGTGCCCTCAAAGTTATACAAACTTTGTCGTCAGGCTTTTGTTGACATAATTTTCAAGACGAGGCAAAAAAGGAAATGAAGAGCAAAGAAAACAATGAAAGAATTATGAGATACAGTCGTAACCGTGTTCCTTGTCTTTTTATTGTATTTTTCACCTAAATATCTTCTTAATAAGATTTTCGTTTTATAGTGACAAGCGTATAAAATGATAAAATATTTTTCTCATGCTCGACAACTGACAAAGAGTCAACATTATGTTTAAACTCATAAGATGCCAAAAAAATATGCTAAAAAATAAATCAGAATCGTTGTACTTTTCAAAATCCGTAAAAATTGCAGAACATTAAGCAAATAAATAAAACAACTGAGTTAAAAGCAGGAAAGAAACAATTTTTCTTTAAATGGACGTAAAACTGAAAATAATATGAAAAATAATTTGATTCTTATCTCTACAAAACGCTATTTTTTGGTAATTTATTTAGAATACACACAAAATTTATTAAGTTTTGTAAAATTTCAGTTGGAATGTATACTAAAAAAACTCAATCAATTTAAATTATTGCTAATTAATCCCTAATATGGTACAAGGTACAAAATTTGAGTTAATTGCGAATTGTTTTTAACCTGATGACTTATCACCTATTATTGATCGTCTGTGTCGAAATGTAAAGGTCAATCAAATATGCGCTTGATTGAACGCTCATTTCATTTCTAATTTTCCGATGTTGTTCCAGAACAAATAGTACATACACTGGAGATAATGAAAAATTGAGCTAGGCGTTTTCGTTTCCGCAAATTCGTACATTAATAACGTAGATTGACAAATGTACATTATGTTCTAACCCAAGCGAAAACTTTTTCTCTTTTACAGTTGCAACACAAACTAATTTTAGGTGAAAATTTAGTTTTATTAATCCGATTTAATTTTACGACACGTAAACTCTATCACGTTTCCAACAAATTGAAATTAACGAGTCTCCTCGTAAAATCGCCTATCAACGTTTCTATCTATCTACCCTCAACAGGTCAAGACTACTGTTTTTTAAATAATGAAACATCTAAAAATATTTTGACAGAATTCTAAATTGATTCTACAGCGAAAACATTTTACGCCTCTATAAAAGAATTCAAAACATAAAAATTCAATAAAACCTAAATCTTTTTCAGATTACTTACATAAAAAATAATTTGTTGAAACTTCTTGGAAATATGAAGAAATTTAAGGGATATATTAATTTTCAAAGTGGCTACAAACGATAATACGAAAACAATTTTCGTCGACATGCCCTATTTCTCGAAAACGAAATTCACATTTTAGCTGGCGAATTCATAAAGAATTTAGTAGTTATTTGTGCCATTCTCGTCTCCGCTTGCTTCGTAAAATCCCCAATTGTGCCATTCCTTCGCTTCACTAACCGATAAAAGTTTCAAATCAGAGATCTCAGTTAGTAATGTAAAACGATCTGATTTTACAAAAGACGAGCAATTAAGATAAAGATATTTGTACGAAAACTTTTTTGATAGGTTTGTGTAACTGGAAACAGGACGTTTAAAAGCGACCCTCGGAAACTCCTAACAGAATTTACTTCCATATCAATTTTCCCATTGACAGAACAAAAATATCTTGTAATGTAAACAAGGCTAGCAGAACCAATTTTTAAGGAAGGATCAACGTCGATTACTGAGAAAAATGTTTTTCTTTGAATACAGAATATCGGTACGAAATTTTTCTCGGAATAACAAAAACATATAAAGTACTTCTGCTCTGATGAATAATAAAATCTATTAAGGAGCAAAACCAGTGGAAAGTTTTTGTTTCCAAGAAAGTTGTTTAAATCCACTACAACAGTCTTCTTTGAAGCTGAAAAGTCTTTTGGTTCAATAAAATTATTTATATTATAATAGCCTCTTTTCTTCACAAGGTGGGTCAAGTGAAGAGTCAGAGGTCAAACGTATAGTAGACACAAAAAAGCTACTTTAATACTTTCCCAATACCTCGCAAAATAAAAGTTATCCTCTATAATAAATATTTCGAAACTACTTTACAATTTAAAGGTGTTGGTAAAACATTACCACCAATTCCTTTTGAAAAAAATACTCTTCGTTATTTTTTCAATACATTTTATCCATTAGAGGACGTTTCTGCTTTGTCAGGTCCATTTTCGAACAAAGATGCGACAAGGCACCTGACTCGAATAATGTTTCCCTTTTGCAGTACTATCAAGTGTCACAAATTGCTTGCAACAAGCAACAAGTCATTCGGTGCATTTGTGCAGCCTCGGGAAGTGTTTTCTAGCACTTGTGTGAAGCTTACTTTTTTCACGTTAATAGATAATCACAAATGTTTCCGCTCGTGATACCCGGCGATAGATATTGTTAACAGATTTTCTACTTCAATACATAAGTTGCTTTGACCAATTCCCTTCTGAATCAAGGAGATCGAAAGGGGTATTTTTTTGTAAGGCTTTGGAGAACTCTAATCCAGATTCGTCTACACCTATTGACTGGTGGATTCGCAAGACATACACTGATTTATACTTTAACTGATTGACTCATGAGCCGCCACTGCTAAACTATTATTTCCAGTTTTGATGAAATGTTTAATTTTCTTTTATTTAGAGAATTTTTGGCACCTGGCGCCCCTTGTGAAATAAACATAGATGGAAAAACGATGGAAAAGGTTCATCAAGAAATGAGGAATCCGAGCAGGTTCACGTTCGACGCGGCACAGGAGCACGTGTACACGTTGCTATTGAAAAAGGATTGTTATCCAAGATTCATTCGTTCCGAACATTTCAAAGGCCTTTTGGCCGCCGGTGTACAGCCTCTTCAGAAAAAACGGTAAGTGACAGAACAAAGCTCTCGCAACTAATCCGCCTACGAAGCGGGTATCGCATAAATGGGGAAGCTGAACCGCAAACTAAATTTAAATTATTTCAAAGGAACATTGTTGATGAGACAATAGCAAACCACTTCATGCTTACACACATCATATAAGTACAAATGTATGTGACAACCCATACATGTACAAACTTCAAATCTATTTTAACAAAGTTAAAGCAATGTGGCTACACCTAATTAGTGAAATCCTACACAAAAGGGCTGTCATTATCATTGTAATCTAAAACTATACGAGTTTCCTGACGATTGAAACTTCTCGTAGGTTTTTCGGGTTTGGTCAAACGAAAAAGAAGGCATCGACCAGCACCACTCCAAATACTTCGCTGCTCCAACAGCAGCAGAATCCCCAAGGGAGTAGCATCACGTGCGGCAGTTTATCAAAAAGACGCGGCAGTGACCGAAGCCTGTCTGGATCGGCACATGAGCTTGCAATTTCTGGGGTAAAGGACACGAGAGTTGCCCATTCTCATTCCCAAAGTAACCTCAGCGATATTCCGTACAGGTAAAAGGTTGAACCACCAGCAAGCTCTTGGTGGGAAATAACACAAAAACTTGACAACCAATTGAACAAGCTCAGAAAATATTTATTCACCATAACAGAGATACGTATATTTCACAAGAACTAAGAGAATGTTTAAAAAGAAAAGTCGTTGTCACCATATGTTTGTTATAGTTTCAAAAAAAAAAATGATTTCTATTCAAAAAAACATCATATTTCTTACACGATGTAGATAATGTAGGTTGTGGAGTGTTGAAAAGGATATCATTCTGGCTCGGCTCATTTCCGTCTAACGATCTGTTTACGTTCAATTGTGCGATAATATTGTCAAGTTTTCTGTGAAATTTCCCGCACTGAAATCACTGCCGCAGTGCATGAAGTGCTTCGTTCTCGCGCTAGATGTACCGCAATCACGAACAAAACTACAACCGTAAAACGACGTTGACGATAAGCACGTTCGTCATGATAGTTTATTATACATAGTTGTCCTGAACCCCTTTTACCATAAGTGTTAGTCAAGACCTCTTCGCTTTCAGGGGTGACCTACCCTGCCAGTCCAAGAGCCAGGCGACGCCAACCAACGCGTAAGTCCGACTGTGTACCGGTTTTGTTTTCTTTTTCCGTGTCTTTTTTTAGGTGTTGTAAATACTATTTATAAAACGTAATCGTCGATGTAATCCTTGACTGTGCCTGCTGGATTAGAATCGCTGTTAACAAAGTTTCTTCTGTGTGTCGCTGTCTAATTCTTCGTGCACCATCTAATACTGCATTGTTTATTGCTTATGTTGTCCAATTTATTGATAGTTGTAAATAGTAGTTTATGGGACTCACGAAGGCCAACTAACTGGAGATCATCTTTTTAATACAGTAAATTTCGTGTTGAACATACGTAGTCTGTCCAATAAATACGTGAACTAAGGTTTTATAATCTTCATTCATCAATCCAATCTTATCAATTTCAAAATATTCCCCATTTGTGGTAATGTACTTGTCCAAACTCCATCTTCATTCTTCAAAATATCCTTGTAGTCCTCTTAAGAAGTCAGGATTTCAGGTAGTTTCTCCTGTAGGAAGAACCTCAAAATAAACGTTGCATGAATATGAAAAAATGAGCAACTTTAGATCTACATTATTATCATAATATCTTTTTATTTTCGCCCTGAATTTACTGTTATTTTTCGCTCAACAAATTTTGTAATTTAATTCTCTAATCTTAATTTACCGTTCATAATCAGTGATCAACTTCTTAGGTAAATCAGAAGATCGAGCAGAATTCTTCAAGTTTATGCAAAATTCTATCATCTTCTCAGCCATTGCTCAATAGTTAAAAGTTAAGAAACAGTTTTGCACATAACTCTAAATATTAATAAATAGAATCATCTACCTTCAGCATGGATGATTTTCCCAAATTTGCTCACCAGTAATACATAATTCAGTCAGTGAATCAATGATTGGAAAACACGAGAGGCCACACAATGTCTTTTTCAATCAAAGAGGTCGAGAATCGTTTATATAATTTTCAATTCTCCTCTTGAAACATAATTCACATGGAAAAAATTATTGTTGTTGCATAAACAATTTTCAGCCTATCCCCAATTTGTTAAAAATGATGTCACCTTGATATTGAATCGTAAGTGGATCTATAGGGAAATTCCCTTGGCCAGCAAGAGTAGAAGAAGAAAAGAAAATATTCTTTTAGCTACCTATCCCTTTCCGCTTCAAAAGGTTCATTGTCTATGTTACAGCCGGTGCGCATGCCCATACGTCATCATCGCCCAGCCCTAGAAGCTTAGTTCGCATATTTATTGGACACGATTAGTGTTTTTAAATATTAGAAAATTCGAATACTTTCCACGTTTGAGTTTGCATAAAAACCATTTGCTACAAATGTTGTTCCTAATGTATGAAGCAATATTACAATTTTTGAGTTGAAAATTCTGAAACTTTCTTATGAATACTTATTCCTGCAAAGTTCTGGTATTTCTAAGACATCTCGTATCCTGCTTCGGGTTAATTAAAATTTATAATCCGCTCTTAATTAGTCAAATTATTTCGCTATACGCAAAGACACGTTTAATAGAAGCCTATATTCATATTCCATTAATTATATTGAAGTAGAGATTCCTGGAATTGATATACTTACGTATTAATTAGTCAAGTGTTAACATACCCATCTATTTTCAAAATTGAATCGAAAACAACGCGGGAATTAGATTGTGTACGAGTTTTAGATAAACAGGTATATTCGAAGTCTCTTCTCTCTCCGTACACATTACGTTATGTAAGGAACTAAGTTTTTGTTGTGTACATAAAACTTTCTGAGTACCTATTCGTACATTTGGATGTTGATGAAATCCTACATACATGTCAAACAACAGTCTAAATGCAGGTGCCGCTATTGTTACACTATATGCACACGATGAACTTTTAGAGCACGCTCTTTACTTCACCTCTCTTATTATTTTTTATCTTGATGATGAACAGTTTCAAGTAAATAAGCACAAACTGTAGTAATCCCAACATCACAAAGCTGTACTTATATGTAGTGATTTAAAAGTGAAGCGGATAATAGACGTCAGTTCTAAGAATATACAAACATAGTAACTTATGAACGGAATATGTTCTGCTAGTTCGGTTCAAAAGTTGCCAAATTTGTATATTAAACGAAAAGAAATGAAACGATCATATCCGCTTCGCCAAACCACATGTTTTTTTCCCTTTTTATCTATCCGCACTTCACACTGTACCTAACGGCTAAAATAAGATCCCAACACTACCTACGTATTTACAAACAAATTACATATGTAATCACAGTCCTCCTAGCGTACTTCCTATAGTATATCATTTCAATCGATCTCGAAAATGATTTCTGCTGTGTTACATGTCAGGATGGAAGTAAGTGACGAACCGACTCACGAAGACCCCGACGTCAGCTCAGCCAACGTTAACCCCATCGCTGGTCGTAGTATAAAAAAGCCAAGTATTGCGGTAGCCGGAGCATCTACATCCGAAGATGTATGCCCGTGGGATGTTTTTTCATCTTCGGCCACTGACCAACAGTCCAGATCGAGAAAGAATTCTACACAAATGGAATCGGGTAGCTCCTCGTCAGATCTGAGTACCGCTCTTACGGATGTTGGTGATCGGATGCGGAAATCTTGCGTCCTTACGCAACAATTTACCGTCGATTGTGATCGAAGGTAAGCTCTCGTTAAACTGTTTTGAAATTCCTTAACATCTTATTTATAATCAAATGATAACTTTTACTGTTTTTATTTTCATTTAAATTACGACTACGCCAAAATGTGATACTAGTATCTAGTTAAGGCTACGGTTACTTCAATTTGATATTCGCAACCAAACGATTATTTGTGACAATAAAATCCATTAAAAAATATTGTTTTGTAAGAATAATTAATCGATGATCTGTTTATATAATCGAACAATGGGTATTTTAGAATAAAAACCAATCAATGATCTTGAATTGATATATTTCTTATATTTTTTGTGTTTTCGTAGTTCGCCTCATGCATGGTATTTTTAATTAGCGTGTATAAGATGCAACTATGGGAGGTGAAAAATCAAAAATTTTAAATTATGGGAGTAGTGTAAAAACAGCCCTCGTCAAGCAGTTTCCCAATGTATCTAGGAATATTCAGTTTCATATATTTTGTTATTTCACTAAATTCCGTCATTGAATTCTTTACAGATCTGTTGATATGGTCGATTAACGTTTGAAACTGTTAGTATTTCTTTTAGACCACCTTCAAAAATACTGACGGCGACAGGCACAGAGCAACGTCGTGCTTCAGTTTCCGTGCCAATTAGATTTACGGAAAGCAGTAACAGGCCCTCATTGTCGTCATTCGAAGAATCAGCTCCATCATCTGCAGCGTCTCCATTGTTTAGTGATACAGACAATAATAATAAGCGCGAAGGAGGATCCGCCTCCAAGACATTGCGAAAAAGCTCCAGTTTGACGAAAACGTGTTCAGTGAGTGGCATCAATCCACCCATTATCAGCGTCAGTTCCGTGATCGACGACGTGGCTAACGTCGCGACGCCATCGGCCGAAACTTTGAGTCGGAAGAGCGACGAAAGTCCGGTATCTCCCTTGATGGAAGTTCCGTGTACCAGTCAACAGCAAAAGCCGCAGCAACCTCTGGCGCCTTTAGCGGAACCTGACGCCGAATCACCCATAAGCGAAATTGTTGAATTCGAAACCGTCACTTCAAAAGAAATAGAAGCCAAAAGTAATGATGTGTGTCCTTGGGAAGATGAGTAAGTACTCAAATACATTACTCACTGACCACAAAGTTACAAAATGAGTTAAAGCTTAAGCCCGATCCCACTATCGTACCGGTCAAAATACTCTCACCCACAAGTAGATAATTTAACAGAAGCACAATAATCTCCAAGATACATTCCTGCACGAACTAGAGAAAGTAAAGTTTTTTGAAGCACATTCCTATTACCTTTATGACATCCTATATTAAGTTAATAATCAGTGAAAAATATTCAAAGAAACAGTTAAAAAAATGCTTGCCTTCAAGGAACCCCCATAGCTCAGAAGCTTCTCATAATCGGAAGTCCTCACTGTTGGGGACTCCAGTACCCCTCATTGTCGGGTACATGGGCCCAACTTGAAAACATCGCTGTGCTTCCTCAGTCGTTTATAGACGGGAATATATTACTTATCATATTTTTTCATTGCATGCTTGTGTGCAAGAACCAGAACTTTTCATAGCAAAACTTTTATTGAATATTCGTGTGACAAGTCATCCCTCACTCTTTGACAAAAAAAAGCGTTATAGATAATTGGACTGGTATTATACTGAAGATCGTAAATCGTTACGAAAGTACAATTGTGTGATTTTCTGGTGTGCAAAATAAGATATAAATTGTATAATAAAATGCCCATTCGCCCTCCTCTTGATATACATTAAAGCACTTGTTATTGATTATATTTACTCACATTTAATTATTTGGTAAAATTTTGGACGACTTTAAAAATAATTCATTGATACATTTGTTACAGAGAAACATGCAGAACAGATGCCCCGTTCGTAAAGACTTACGTCACATTCGGGCATCTCTAAAATGCGCTACTTTGTAATTCATCGTCCTTTGTTTTTATCTCAATCAATTGAAAAGTATAAATGTTGCAAATCCTCAGAGATATTACAGTTTTTCACGTACTTTCAAATAAGTACGACAATGGTCACTCCCTACCTAGTAAATTTTAAATAAATAAAATGTCAAAATAAATCAGTTTCGTCCAAAGACCCATATTAATTAATGTTATTGTCCTTTGAAAAATATTGTACATTAACTGATTGCTTTCTGCAATTGAGCCCTGTAGGTTGCAACCAGCGTTACTTTATTTTTTTCAAGGACACCCCTTTTCTAGAAACGCTGGTAGTATCGGTTTAGGATCGTTTTAATAATTATTAATAATAAAACTTTTACGTGTCGATGTTACTATCTGATGTTCATGTTCGTCTATCACTATTCGATTTCGATGTATGTTCTATGAATGTTACAAATATTCTAAAAAATAAAAAAATATTATGCAAGGTCTCTTTGGTTAAAACGGTGCAGTTTCCAAAGGGTCTCTTTAAATAATACAAAAAATAGATGTTACATGTATTTAAATGTACTTATTGCTGTGCTGTGCTGTGATGTGAGCCAATCGTACGTATACATTTTTGTCTACCCAAATATCACATACGTATTATATCTATTATTTATCGTAATATCTAACAGAGCACATTTTAAAAAGATTTTTCTGCACAATTTACTTATAGCTACTTTTAGACAAGTAATTTCCTCAATAAGCGGTGTCAATGTCTATTTTAGTAAAATGGTTGTCTAGATGTCACATACTTAATTTTATGTATAGGTGTTGTACTAGTAAGGCATACATAATACGACAACGATCCTTACACTACTATCAGTAAAAAATAAAACAGTTAACACAACTTAATTTTTTCGCAACAGTAAATCAGGAATATAAAAATTATAATATCAGCATTTAAAATACTTACATACAAATGGAAAATCTGTTACTTGCACATTTATCATTTTTCTTGATAAAAAAGCCGACACAATGTAAGTACCTATCTGATTAAAGAATAAATTTAATAAATAATAATCAATCTTATACTGAGGTTTCTCTAAAATGAGACTTGTTATGGTATCTCTGAGGATTTGAAGTAATAAACAAGTAGGTTACAGCTTCAAAACTCGTGATTTTTGTTTTTATTAAAACATGTCTTGCCATTCTGTAACAGTTTCCTTTAAAAAAGGCAAAATATTGTTAAACGAACGATGGTTTTGAACCGATAAACTTGACAGGGCCCTAATCTTATAATAAATTAGACTAAAGACAGATTGAAATCCAATTATTGTACGTTATTGCGCCAATAAATGTATTAATAGCCAAGGTAACGTGCAAATTTAGAACACAATGTTAAATTTTATAAATCTTATGAATCCGTTGGTAAACTCCATTATCCTCATTTTAATGTGTTACCTATTGAGGTAAGCACTGTTATAGATTATAGAACATTATTATCTATTTATGTAACATTTCTCGCTTATCATGTACTGATTGTAATTATCCGTTCTTGAATATGTAGCAAAAGTACGTAATATTTTACAAAATTAAGAAAAAGAAGAAAACTTTTACGTTTTTGATCCAAATAATAAATAACTGAACCTTTTTGAACTAATTAGATATATTTATTCAAAAACCTTAATAACAATCATATCATGATTAAGATGAAAACTTATTAATGAGAACAGAAATTATTCAACAATTAACTTTAAAAATATCTTGATGTGAAAATCATTTACTTTTTGAAAATTTCAGGAAAAAAGACACCAAAGTATTGGCGCTAAAAAAAATGCAGTATCCTATCACCTAATCTTTCGAAAATCGATAGATTCAGGTAATAATTTTGTTAGTGGCGAACATTTGCTTATCCGCCGTAAAAAGTAAATCTTACAGATTACAAAGGTGATAATACGTGCTTATTTTTTCTTAGAATGTAGAATTATTAAGTAATTAAATAAAATTATGATTAAGTGGAATTGTTATTAGAAAATGCTTAAGAGGTTTTAATATAATCGGCATACCTAAATGTTAAACTGTGGCCTAATATTATTATTATATTGTATGGCACTTAAACAAGATATTTCTTTTAATAATGATCATTTTAACTAATTGAGTTACTATTACAGTAAAAGGATCAAACGTAGACTTTAGGGATGAAATATGGAAAGTAGCCTCTTAATTTTTGGAATGTTTAAAAAAAATCTTCTACTTAAATCAATCCTGAAATCATCCTGTGGAATCAATGACAAATTGTCATACTTACATTCTACCAATCAGGACAATACATTAAGAAGATAAGTATACATTATATTATTTGATAAATTTATTAGCAATGGTTGATGGTTACTTTTGATAAGAATTTAGTTGAAGTAGTTATATTAATGTTATTGGAAGGAGTATCTTACTAGTCCATTTGCTATAGGTAGGTACTATTTCGAAATATTATCCATTTCGAAAGAAACAGAAGTTACCATTATGTCTAATGTTAAAGTTAATAGTGTTATTTTTTTGTAATGTGTATACCTAGTTTTAAAAAAAATAATAAAATAAAGCAGTAAGTATTCTAGAACTGATACGACCTCTATTGTAACGTGTGGTACAGATGATAATAAATAATAGTTAACAATAAACACTGCAAAAATTAACAAGTTTTGCTTAAGTAACTAAATTTTTGTTCATGTATGTTCCAATACTCACTCAAAAAAAAAATTGAGAAACTGAAAAATAATCTCACATAGGAGGCCGTTCATAAAATACGTTCGCATACAAGGGGGTGGGGGAGGGGTCTTGATGAGTGTGACAAGATGTGGCAAGGGGAGACAGGGAGTCTACGGCAACGTGACGTTCGCCGTTCATCAAAAAATTTTACTTCTGATAAATGGAAATATTATTTATTTGATCGTTACAAAAGATATTTATTAATTTATTTAAATTTTATTATTAAAATAAAATAAATATTTTTGACTATCACAATTTGTGTATTATCAATCAAAATTTATCATGTTCAGAATGACGTAATATTTACAGGGAGTGACACAGTGTGACAACCGGGGGGCAGGGGATCAAAAAAGGCTAATTTTTAGTGTGACGTATTTTATTAACAGCCCCTAGGTAAAAATTATTATGTGATCTAATAACGTACGTACCTACTTAAAAATATGTAATAATCACAATTAAACATTATAAGCTTCAAAAATGTTAGACCAGCAGTTGTTCTACTACCACATTATTATCAAAAGATGGCAACAGTGAGAACATAGTGATGTGTATATAGTTTTATATTTGTAAGTAGAATATTATTACTGTTACGTTGTAATTTTGTCTGAAATGAAACATTGTTGACAGATAATTAAACTTAAGTAATTGTAGTGTAAATAAATATACAAAAAGTATAACGTATTTTATTTAATATCCATCTCTTTATCTTAGCCGCGGAAACCGGCGTTGCCCGGGTTAAAAAACATCCCACATACAAATATTCAATATTTCATTTTTTTTCTTGAGATACGATTTTTTTTCCAAAATAAAAGTAGCCTAAGTTACTCCTTATTACATAAGCTATCTGCCAGTGAAAGTTCCGTCAAAATCAGTCCAGCCCTTTCAGAGATTAGCCGGAACAAACAGACAGACAGACCGACAAAAATGTTATTTTAGTATATGTACCGTGTATACATGCATATGCATTTAGTAAAAAGCAGTTATTTTAGTATTACAAACAGACACTCCAATTTTATTTAATTGTATTGATGTCGATTAAGATATTGTCACCAAGTCCAGCTAATATTTATTTATTGTGACGCCTTTTACAGAAAAAAATTACAATCTTTATTACATGACGAAATAAAATATTAATTTTAAGTGGTATCTAACTACATTCTAACCAAAATACATCAATATCAGATAAATCAGTTGTTTGTAGTGTTTCACTACTTTTATTTTGAATTTGAGACTGAATACCGTTTTTTAGTTTAGTTAATGTCGACTCCTCCCAAATTTTTAATTATAACACAAAAACCTTTAAAGTGTTTTTCAGTTACATTCTTCCTGGATAATTAGGTTCAATTAAACTTTTTAATTATTATGGGTTTGCTTCTGCTATTTAAAAAATTTATTGCTGAATAATTTTTGTTTGCCTTATAAATTGTCTTAACAATTATCTGAATATTTTCATCTTGGTCCAACCCATTTTGACTTAGTATCTGCTTTACCAGTTGGTCATTGTTAACTTGTTCTTCAAGCCCCACAATTTTTAACTGTGGGCTCCTTTCTTTGGTTTCGTACATATTAATTTCACTTGGTATTTTTGTTTCTATTTCATGTTTTAACTTAATTCTATCCTCTTCATTATCACAAACTATTGCAGGTCTCCCATTACTTATATTTTTAACTTTGTTTACTCCAATTTTAATTTCTTCTGGTTTAATCAACTGTTTGATTCTCTCTTCTATCTCCTTGGCATTATTTACCCCGTTCTTTGCTTCTATAATGAGTGCACATTCAAGTTGTTGCTTACTTTGACTTCTTTGATTGGTTTTTAGTTGTTTGTCTATGGTTTTTAGTTTTACCACCTCAGCATAACTACCGAATTCATTACTTTCCATGTTTAATTCTGGATTGCTTTTATCTCCACTGTTTCTCATTATTATTCCTTGTTCATTATCTTTCAATCTTTTAATCTCCTCCTGTGTCTTTTTAATTTCATTTATAATTTTTGTGACACTGTTATTGTCTGTTATAACCTCACTATTAGGGTAGCACTTTTCACAGTACCATTTCACTCCTTTACATGCTTTTAAGACATTATATTGTTTAGATCATTAAGTGAATTCAACAAAACTCCAATTAGAACAATATCAATAAAATTTTAGTTTTTCTAGTGCAAAAATACTTTTCTCACGTTTATTTAACATTTCAAATTTTATTTTCAATTAAAAATAATTAAAACCTTCAAAAACCCTATTACTTTCTGATCACACCTCGTATATTGTCATCGCTTAGTTTGCCATCTAGGTACATTAAATTATTTCGGAACAAATAAAACAGAAACCATCAATTATATTAGTCATCTGTTAATGTTTCTGAATACAAAAAATAGTTTACAAATAAAAAGATTGTTTATAAAAAAATATTAACAATATGGATGATACAATATTTTTTATTAAAAAGCAGTTTATGTGTTGTGTCCCACTAAACAAATTTGATTGGAAGGTACCTAAATAAAAAACACGTGGTAAGTGGAAAGTTAACTTATTTTTTTTTTTAGAATTTCTTTGAAAATGCCTCCACAGACATTCAAGAACTTCTAGTCAATAACACAGTTAGTAATTCAATCTTAAATAAGTATCCTATTAAAAAAAGCTATCAGATTGCTTTTTTGAAATTTGCTATAAACAATTTAGAGAAGAAGGAGACTGAAATCCACGATTATTTATTTAATGCCTTGGGACAAACGATGGCGCTGTCTGTCCCATCTCCATACCATTTTAAACATTTTATATTTCAAAACTTTGAACCCATTACAATACAAGAAAACACAAATATTATTTCAGGTGGAACCACAGGGCTTAGTGTTTGGGAAGTAAGGAAAATTTTTTTCATTCATTTTAGTGAATACTATTATTTTTTTATTTAATTATAAAATTAAAATGGTACCTTTAATTAGGCGTCTATTGTTCTATCGGAATGGTGTGTGGCAAACAGGGAAAAATTGAAGGGAAAACGAATATTGGAATTAGGATCTGGATTGGGATTAACAGGAATTACAATTTTTCGATTCTGCAATCCAAAAATAGTACGACTCAGCGATTGTCATCAACAAGTTCTCGAAATTTTATCACATAACGTAAAATTAAATTCACAAAGTACTTTATTAACTCCCGACAAATCTCTTACTGATTCTTCAGTAATTCAAAAGTTTGTCAGTGACAATCAAATCGTAGAGGTGCTAAAATTATCTTGGGAAGAAATTGACGATGACTTCTGCAAAAATTTAGAAACTGACTATGTTCTTGCAGCTGATGTCGTTTACGATTCGTCACTATTTCCAGTTCTTGTAAAAGCCCTAAAACATCTTATCAATTGTTGTAACGCAACAGTAATTTTTTCTTGCACCCAACGAAATCCAGAAACTTTGGAATCATTTCTAAAATTCATTGGTAAGTATAACTTTTACTTTTTGGATACTTAACACTTGTTTTCCCCGCCATAGAAAAAGAAAAAAATAACTGTACGATACTATCTAATTTACATTTTTATCTAATAATCGCACTTCGTTAATAAAACGATTATTTTAGTCGACAATTCACTTTCACTGACTAAATTAAACGTCCCCGAACAAAAAGAGTTCATCTGGCCGAATGACGTTCCAGTGAAGATCTTTTGTATTCATCGCAACGAAGTGAAAGGTAAAGTAAATATCATTCGTATTAATTCTAATGCTTAATTAACTCTCAAAGGCAAAAGTAATTAACCGGTTTTTGTAAGCGGAACTAAACTTTTACACATTTTTTAATTATGTGTTTATTCATCCAACATAATAGATAAACCCCTATAATTCTATTACATTTTTGCTATTAAAACTGGACGATCCCATTTCACACAGTCAGTTTTGATCAATATTTTAATGTTTTGTGACCAGTTGTCCCATACTATTTTTTAAAGAACGTAGAGCTCCCAGGGGCGGATACAAAGTAGACAACAGAGGTTGATTGCCCCAGCACCCTCCCCCATTTCACTCCGGAGCAGTGCTTATAAATACTGTCCTGAAGGGTTATTCCCATAATTCCCAGTTCGGGACCTCTACATACCTATGCACTACATATATATAGTTTAATTTATATACTTCTATATACCTATGAGCCCTAACGCACTTCAATTGTACCAAATATGTTAGATGCATTAAAAGGAAGTTGGAAATTTATAAATCATTATGTATAAGGGAATGACAAGACCACGACAACACTCACTTCGTTCATGTTCTCTTTACATACCGTAACCTTATGATCATAAGGAACCAAACAAAATCTTTCTTTGATTAATTAGTCAAGATGGATAAAAAAAGGAAATGTCACCCAACCTAAAAATGAAAACAGGCTGAAAAAAATAGATAAAAATTTAATTTCAAAACAATAGTCTAATTCAATCCGTAGATAATATGTCTATGGAATAGGTGAAAACCTTGGTGTTGCTATTATTAAGAATTACTGATAATATTTAGTTTTTGTTTCCCTTTTTCTTGTTTTATCCTCATTATAAAAATACATAATTATAGATAGTTTTATAACTTTTTAACAAAATCAATTAAGAAACTTGTTATGTGTAAAATAGAAAAAAGAAACCATCTAGTTTGGTTTTAAGTAAAATTATTGAACTAGATTTAGAGTGTGTTCATAAAAAAAATCAAATGCCATACTTTTTTCTGGATGAGATAGAGCACCCCGTTTGAAAATTTTTATCGATAATTTTTCCTGTATCGTTAAATCGAGGATACCTTATATATATTGATATGTTTTGTACTTCAACTATTAATCAACAATAATAATTATTTATACCGTTAGATTTTACGTTTTCGAAGGGGGATGAAATGAAATTACCTACTAACATTTCACTAACACGAATGATTTAATTTTTTATTAATATTTTTTTTTCTCTAAAGGTTTTATATATAATATATTTTTCAGATGCCAATCAATCATGTTGAATACCAATACCTACATTGTACATAAAAATATAAAAAGTTATAAAAACTCGTTTGTAATTTTTCCATAATTGATCGTAATAATATTTAATTGAAACTTAGGTTCATTATATATTTAATTATGTAGGTTAAATAAATTTGTCTTTTAATGAGTACTTATTTCGAAATGATTTAAGGATAATTTTAAAAATTATTATTGCTAAAAGTGCTATTTCTAATGTACATATGTACGTAGATAGGAAAACGATTTGACGACTTTTAACCGATGGGTCTGTTGATTTAAAGAGAAATTACTTTTATGAAGGCCTATTAATATTCATAACGTAGGCTACAAAAATTTTACTGCTTAAAGACGACCGCTTATTGGTAATCCAAATGAATTTGCATACGAATTATTGGTCGTAATTTATTTTCGAATATCATACAAATTTCTCTTTATTATCATATTCATACATAAATACACACTATACTTTATCAATTGCTAAACTTTTCATTGTGCTGTACAAACAAGATTTATCGCCACAAGGTCTTTAATTTCAAGACGCACCTTCATTATTCTTCTTCCTATTTGAAGATCATTCTCGCCTTTCCCGAAAGCTACAACTTCCCACATAGTCAAGTAAATTTGAAACCGGTTATCAATTTAAACATTCGTTTGCCCTTCCTTATTCCTGTTTCTTTACTAAAAAGTTTCTCTCTTTTATTTTATTTAGTTGCCTAGCACATTTTTGAAAGTGTTGAAAAAAATGCAATCCACATAAACCAGAGTAGAGTTCATTGTGACTTCACTTGGATAACAACAATTATTTGCTGGAGAAGAAGAAAGATCTGAAGATATCTCAAGCTGCCAATGGCAAAATTTCTTTGCACAATAACCTTCTGTTTTTTAAACACAAAAAATTAGGTACCTAAAATGTCTGGTACATTACAAGAAGTAAGTAGTCCAACAACATTTTGTTTTCATGCTCACAATGACTCAAAAATAGCTCTTATTAAGTTTTTACTTCAAATGATTTCTGGGGGAAATGATCAAGAAGAGGAAGGGCAAAACAGTCTTAGTCCAGAATCTGCCCAAACTTTTTCAGTGCAATTTAATTTTCACTGATTTTGTTATTCGTAAATGAAATCTCGACTTAAATGATCAATTCCAGTCTAAAATCTCATATTTTCCAGTCACGAAAATCAACTCTATTTTAATTATTTTATTAATACATAATGAAGCAGTACACCTTAATAAGTCTGCAGTATTGCGGCTCGTGCGGAATTTTCTGTTCCGCATATGTGGTACACATCCTCTTGCATGGTGCATTTGAACAACAACAACAACAGCAAAAACTATGGCCTGCCCCACTAATATACCGTTAATAATTAATTAACTGATGAAATAAGCACGGATGGCAGCAAATGCCTTGCCAACCGACCAGGCCACAAAATGGTATTAAGACGAGTCGAAAAAAAGGGAATATCTTCAACGAAGCGCTAAGACTATAACGCGAATGATGTGGTGTATTTAATAGCTAATGATCGATTAATTAAACGACTGAAAAAGGCAGTTAGTGGCACGAGGCAAACTCAAACAAAGATAGAAAAAAGGATATACGTACAAGAAGAGGAGATGGTGCTAATAAATGTTGTACATACTAGAAACATGACGTAAGTATTAATAGAGCAATTTGTAGTATACGGTAATTACACAATCATGTCAGTATTTTACAAGAAATTCCTAGCACACGTACACGAAAAGTGCAATTTGAGATAAAATCACGCAGTTGTGGTTGAACTTTTTTTATTTTAGCCATAGACACAAAAACCATAGCTTTTATAATTAACATAATTTAGATGTAAATAATTTCAAAATTTTACATAAGTAATGTCAGTAAAATTAAAGCTACTTGAAAGTTTAGAGATAACAAAAGCCGTAAAGAAAAACCTCAATGTTACCAACGAAAAAATTGATTATTCCTTATCCTCTTTCCTAAAAACCACGCTCTAGGGCAGGGATGGCGAACCTTTTTTGATGTCCGTGCCACAAGTCATAAAAATTCTTTTTTAAATAAGTAACGTGCCACAATAAAATTTCATTCGAAATGTTAGCGTGGTGAAACTATACGTAAGTATAATTAAACACACAAACCAAAGCAATTCATCTTTAAACAATTTTACAAAAAGCAATATGCTAGAAACAAAATTCACGTTAAAAAAATTGTTTTTAATGTGATTTTTGTTGCTGTACACAAGATGATAAAGATTTAATATCTGGTTCATATTTAGTTAATTTCAACAGTACGCATGCAGAGCTCGACTCATCCGTCATTCTATTCCTATATGTATTTATTTTTTATAAAATTTAATTCTGAAAATTGAGATTCACATGCCCACGTCGATGAAAATATTGATAAAATTGCCTTTGCTAATATTTTTAAAGTTTTAAACAATTAAACGTGTCAGGAACTGAATTCCATGTATAGTTAGAATTTCATCTTCTGCAATTTTATTTATTTTATCCAATAATCGATTACTTTCAATGATTTCTAAATCATTTCTTAAATCAACAAGTTTTTGGTTATATATGGTACTTGACTGAAATTCAACTAATCCCATTTCTAATTCATTATAATTTAACCACTCAAGGACTTTTAAATTTAATTTTTCCAATGGTATTGTATCAGGATATAAAATACATTTTGATTCGACCGCTGCGACAGCAACAACATTAAGAAGGCGAAACTGGATACGCAAATTTTTTTATCTAATGCGCATCTGTATATACTTCGAAAGAATTCATGCGATATTTTAATAATAAAATGTATAATTTGACGGTTCTATTATAGTTAAGATACTAAGACAGGTATTCAGTACTACAAATTTATATCATAAACTATAAATTAAGTGCAGATTAATAATTTTTAATTCATTTCTATTAAAAAAAATAACTTAAAAAATTTTTGTGCGTGCCATCAAAATTTTCAAACGTGCCACTTGTGGCACGAGTGCCAATGGTTCGCCATCCCTGCTCTAGGGCATTAAGATAAATTAAACAAGTAGCTTTTAGTTATGTAAAAACGAGAAAACTTCACTTGCGGAGCAAAAGGTACCGATGAAAAGGAAGTACATAATAGATATTTAAAGTTAGAAAACCCATGACATTTGGGATTATATGAACCTTAAAACCTACATCGACATGGTCTGCCCTTCGTGGCTCAGGTAAATAAGAATGCTGGCTACGTTCCTGTTCATGTACCAAACCTTAGAAGAAAACCAAAAACAATTACAAAAATTTAAATTTCAAACGGGTTTTGCAGGTGTAGATCATAATCTAACCGTATATTCCATTATGGTCATAATTGCATTTACAACAACAAAATAAGTCCTTTTTATTCCATTTCGCGTGAAACTGGAGCAAAGTTGCGGTAAGCCAGAAAACTGTTTTGCAAGCTAGAACCACTAGAACACAACACAAAATAGGTAGGTATGTATAATAATATAATTTCGCATAAACGTGTGAACGTGATCCGGCAACGGTAAGATATAACTAGCGGACACTTTGGTCAGTAACTGTACCTACCTTTTGTATAATAGATACGCTCGTATGTAAGTACACATTAGTATTTGTATATATGGCACATATGTCTTCACCTAGTTATTAGAATAATGTCACATTCGTGGACACAAACGTAGATGTCGTGTTGATAACGAAATGGCTCTACTTACAACTTACAACACACCAGTTCGTCATTATTTATTGTTTTTCATAGCATTAACCGTTATTAAGAATTTTACTCGACGATAATAAATTATACGATAGGTACCTAATAATCTACCAGCAATTTTACCGTAGGAAGACATGAAAAGGTCATGAGAATGAAAAAACTAATTAGCATTGATAAAAAACAAGAAAATAGATAAATGAGGATATAAGTAAAACACTAAAAAAGTGCAAATCCTCTACAAATATTTCAGCCGATGAGACTACGTACCTACTAGGTATAAACAATTAACGAATTTATAAAAAGAGGACTTTATAAACTTGCACCTCAAAAAGTCTAAGGTGACGGAAGTCCAATGTAATTAATTGTAAAACTACACTTTGTCAAAATCAATTAAATTTATAATTATAGTAATAGTATTAAAACAAAAAATATTAAACATGGTATACTTTCACGTCTTTTATAAAATCGTTGTAGTTGTAGGCTTTAAAATAGTCTAGGTATTAAGTTTGCTTTAATTCTATTTTAGATTTATAATAAAATCTATTCCACCCAAAAACCAGAAGAACAAAAAGAAGACAGGACACGGGAAAGTAGAAATTATATGTTTTTGTGAAATCTGCTAATATTGCCGTTATCCATCTTCATGTGCTTACAATTAGTAGGTAAATAAAAAGTGGAACTGTTTGTATTCAATATTTGCAGCTCATATAAAAAAGCCATTAAATACATAACTTTCTAATTACCCATTGTTGAAATTTTGTGGTCCTTTAAATGAGCACATATTTGTGAAGAATACGACATAAAGCGTTAATATAATCAAGGAAAGTAAAATAAGTAAATGAAAAAAATTGAACTACAAAAATACATATAGGTATACTTCTTTAATTTACTTCCCAAAGTAATCATGTCTCCGTTAGGTTTACTTTCGCTGTGGATAATTGATTATTCAAAGTAATGGTAATGTTATTTGGAATAAATACAATTTTAAATAATACAGCTACTACTGTGTTTACAAATAAAGTAGTTAATTATTTTAAATCGATAAGCAAGTATTTAATATTCCTAACAAGAAAAAGAAACCTTATTACTTTAGTTAAATATACCTACACATTCACCGCAATAAATAATTTCGGAGCGGCTTTCTAATGAGAGCTAGTGAGCAATTACACCCCTTTCAATTTATAAATTAAACAAGCGCCACGCAGCGGTTCACTGTAAATATTTAAAATATATTTTTAATTAGTATATTTATATTTATAATTTGTTAAACCAACGAATATAGTATTAAAATCGATCGATAATTGTCAGTTATCATAATCGTTATCAATCCTACGTAACTTCATGCAATGTAGAAAATCTCCTTGCTAGCTCACTCGCCGATCATTTAGTCACTACGGTTCAGTTGAGCGAACACGCCCGTCACGACAATGGCAATGGAGAAACCTGTTGTTCTAAGAGCAGACGTCCAGATTGCTCGTGACCGGTAGCGACTTAAGTAACAAACATTGTCCCAGTCAAAATTAATTCCGTCATTATTTTAGTGATCAATGCGTTTTCGTGGTTAAAATAAATGAATTTGGGAACGCGACGTTAAAAATACTTCCTAAACCAGAAATTATTTGTCGTGCGACGTAATAAAATGTAACAACAAACAAACAAACTGTTAGTGAACAGTGTCTCGACTAAATTGGTGTAGGTAAGCGTTTCTTCTTTCTTTATTTACTAGTGTAAACTTCCACTAAATCACTAAAGTAACCTATTATGTATAGTAAAATAAATCAATTTAGTCACCGAAAAAATATATTTAAAGGAAACAGTCGAAAACAGTGACAAAACGTAAGTGACAGACCAAAGCATCTACTTAAAACTAAAGAGTAGGACCCCCTCTCCTTCTCAGAAGGCGTCTTAAGTTGTCACACTTAACTACCCCTCCGGCCACAGGTAACTGGCATCATCAAAAAAGGTCATCGTTTACACTAGTTTTGAAATTGTATGTGCCCCTACTAATTTATATAAATTACCCTGAACCGTTACTACAGTAAATATATATTTAGTTACGAAATTTATCTAAAAGTTAATGCAAAATAAAACTTTATAACCTATACTTACTTTATCACGATAACAAAGTGACCATTCTTTGTAACGAAACAATACATCACATGGGAATAAGTAGTAGACATGGGCTAATGCAACAAAAACAAAATTACAATCATACGTGCGATTAAAAATATGATATTACATGAAACACCCTGTACATTCACTCGTACATCATACGACCTTTTTTCAATATTTGCTTTTAACTCTAATAAGAGTAACAAGAAGAGAACAATTTCCACAATTAGTAAAAGTTTAGGGTTAGGTATCTGATATAAATTAATAAAATGTACACAAACGTACAAAAATTTTAAATCGTAAAGGAATTTTTAAATCTACAAATTGGAACATTACAATTTATTTATGGAAATCGTAAATCGTCCAACGTTATTAGTGGGATAAATTTGAAAGATATTATATTGTTTACCTTTTTTTTCACCTTTTTTTCCCTAAATGCCCTTATTTTTTGTAATTTTAATTTTGTATCAGCCTCTGCTGCTATAGGCGTAGTTTGTATGTCTTAAGGACTAATGAAAGCAGAGCAAAAGTTTCTCAATTGTAAAAGTAACCTACTGTACTTAAAATACTATATATGTATGCTGGTATGGTATCTGTATTATGTTGTAATTCGATCAATAAAAACACAAGAAACAATAATACCTAGATGTACATATATGAACCGTACATAACCTATACCTGCATCGATCGAGCGATTGCTACATTATTGAGTTAATTGAGGAGTATATGTACAAACACCGATGGACGTTTTTAATGCAAATTTTGTTGCGAAGTATCACAGGAAAAGAGCTATTTTCAATTTTATAACGTAATAATTCACTGCAACTATCGTGCTATCGATTTCGATTTCTCACCAACAGTGCTATAAATCTCAAAATGAGAACATGTTATGTTTGATTAAAAAAAAAACATTTTCACCTAATAGAAAGAACCGCATGCGTATTGCAGATGCAATAAAATATTCTTTAACAGAAATGTGAAAGCATTTCTCTATGTCAATTATAGCGAAATGTTGATACATTAATGTAATTAATTACAAGTCGATGTATCATTTAAAGCTGTGTGTCTGTGCAGGACTAAAATTTCATAGTGTTTTAATAAAGGTCTAATATTTCTTTTAAACCAGGCTCTTTTATGGGTTTAACCACTTCATTTCCCTCTTCGGGAGAGCATAAGGCTTCCTGTAAATCGGTTGGAAATTGTATACCTACTTCCTCTTTTATAAGTACATAAAGTACGTACCCACAGATTAATATGGATATCCTGAACGAACAGGAAATGAAATATTATAAGCATCAGACTTATAAGGAATCAATAGAAATGACACATAAAAATAATAGTGTAATAATTTCAGATTCGTTTTTTGAAATTTTCTCATGAGAAATAGGAACTGTAGAAATCGGATATAACGAATTCGAACGGGCTTTAAATTAAAGGTCATTAATGTACATCGTTCACTATATTTAAATCCAACATATTTTTGTTTGTTTTGTTTTCATTTGTTAAAACCAAAAACAGAAATTAAATGTGATCCCTCTCTATTTCTCTACTTGGATCCGGTTAAGTGATATACAGGGTTTTTCAAGTGGATGGGCTATTAGAAGTATATAAATTAGTAGAAGGAATTCAACTCTGAAACTTGGGCTCATTTGGTTATTGTTTATGCCGCTTCTTTTAAAAATATTTTCAAGTTCGATTTACATCCGGTTATACCGGAAGTCGATACCAACTTTGTTATTTTAAATAAAATGGTATATTTTTCACGCTGAATTCGAATAAAACGTGTAATTCTAAGGTAAGTTTGATAACCAACTTGTACACCTATGACGATCGGTTTCTGGGTTAATTTAAATTATAGAAAAAAAATCGCTACCGCAACTCAAATTATAAAAGATTATAACTTCCACAAAATACGACTTAGAGTGTTGAAATTTTTACTAGTAATAGCTGAATATTAGTGCGAACGCCTTGACAAAATTGAATTCAATAATTTATACAGGGCGTTCAAAATAAAATTCTAAAATTGAAAAACTTCAAACACGAATTACTTCGTTTTTTCAAATGGCATCTACTATTTTTTATTTTTTCAATCGATTCATTTTTTTATCCTTTTTGGAATACTTTTGAATTATTACTCAAAATAGGAAATAGCTTTTTTTGACCCCCTTCCCCGCGATTGTCACGCTGTGACACACTTTCTGTGACCCCCCTGTACATATTACGTCACAAAACTTAACCCCCCCCCTGAACATGATAAATTCCAAGGATCGTCACACTCAGCAAGACCCCCCCCCCCCCCGTTGTATGCGAACGTATTTTATGAACTGCTCCTAAGAGTAAATAATAATTTTTAAATTTTGATGGTAATTTATTTTTATCAGATCAAAATTCAATTGTTAATCACGTACATATTTAATTTTAATCTTTCCAATGATTGACTATAGTTATAGTTCGGATTTTTTTAAAATTATCTTTTTATAATCTCGCGTTATGACCATGAATTTTGGTCCATCTTCATATTAAGTAAATAAATTTAAATTTTATACAGGGTGACTTAAAGTTAGAAGTTTAACTAATATCTACTAGAAGAATTCCAAAAATAAAATAATGTGGTTGGTACCTAGTTAAGACAAATATTTGCAATTTTACAGTCATTAATATCAACTTCCATATTTTAAATGAAACACCTTATTTGTTATTGCACTATTGAATATAATTCTCCAGAGCACAATGAGATCAGTTTTGTCAGCAACGAAATATTATTTTTCATAAAAATTCTCAATAATTCCGAAAATATTAAGTTAACGTTTACTAATGCAATACATCAAACGATTCAGAATTTAGTTTTGCTTCGGAATATGTAAAAGAAATATGGGATGTTCCATTTAAGACATAAAATTTAATGTAGTGTAGAATTCATTATTTTTAAAAACCTTTTCTGAACACTCTGTACAAACATCAGCAAAAATAACTACGTGGTTTCAAATACCATCAAGTAATTAAGTTCATTTTCGTCTTTTGGTATTGGCAGAACAAAGCCTTTTTTAGAACTTATTTTTCAAACATAAATTGAAGGTATAGACGAATTAAACCGGATAATGTTTGTATAGGTGCCTATATGTGCCTGATGGCTCATTTAATTAATCCCTGTTAGTCCCATATACCAAAAGAAAACACCACAAATATGGCTTATACAACAAAAAAAATTTTTAACACTTACCACCACCGCCTTCTTCACTTTTCTTCGTTCTTCTTCTAATTAAAAAGTCACAAATGCACAATCACTGAACACCCTATAATACAAAGAAACAAAATATTAAAACAAATACTAGAACACTCGTTCATGTTCATGATATTATAGAATTATAAAACTACAAATATTTAAATATTATTACATGGGATTGACTACAATAGTCTGTATAATATACTAAAGATATTGATAGTAGCCCAAAAAAATATTTCAAAATTATAGTCGAAACAAACAAAAAAAAACCTTTAAAAACTTTAGAATTCCTGAAATTTAAACTTAAACGATAATTAAAATTAGTAGGTACTTTAGCACGTTTTTGCATAGTACAGTAAGTATTTACGATTAATAATGAAATTTTATACCACTCCGATAATGTCTTATTTCAAGCAGTTCTTTCGTCATATTTCATTCATCACATTTATGCTTCTATTAATCACCTATTATACCGTTTACAATTTGCCTGTGTACTTGAATTATTTTTATTTTTCATATCTTCCGCCTTGTGAAATATTATTGCTAAGAGAATTTCTTTCGAGTTATTGTACGCATTCCGCAGTTTCTTCAGCGTTAAGAGATACTTTTAAATGGCCTAGGCAGTGTTATCAGGGTTTTGCATCATACTGCACTTTCTGAAATTGCTTCAACCGCTTCCAGCTGATGCACCTGATAAACCTAACTGTTAAGACATTATAAATTCTAAGAAATGATAAAAAATCTCATATTTATACCACTTGCAAGTGAAATTTATTACGTTATGTTTACATTTTATGTGACTTTATAGCTAGTAACACTTGTTGATCTGATAACTCTTTAAATTTAAGTAAAAAATAATATATAATAATATCCTTTTACTATTCTATATTAGGATAGCCCATAACATAGGCGAATAATGTAGTATTAATTGCAACAAGTTGGAGGGTTTAAAATAAATGGTAAAAAAACAGGAAAGTATTTATTGAGGAAGGGTCTGCAATTTAACAGCCAGAAATCGGAATTTATGGAATTTAGCGAAAAACTGGGTAGGAGAGGAAGAGAAAAGAAAGAAATAATATGGTAGGGAGTAGTAATAAAAGTAGTTACGGGCTATTTATATTTGGGATATATGATAAGGGATAATAATAAGGACGATTGGCATATTTCCAACAAAATAGTGATAGGTACAGCAATCAAAGGAAGTACAGAAACCATGTATGGAAAATTGGATGAGAATGATGTTGATTAATGTGGTAGTAAGAAGAATAGTAATTTATGGGGTGGAGATTTGGGTATGGGAAGAAAAAATAGATACAGGTAGAATCTATATACAAAAAATACATAAAGTTGATTTTGCAATTAGAACGAAGCACACCAGATTAGGTAATAAAGAGGAAAACTAAATGTGGGAAGATGTGGGGGGAAACAATAGAAAAAGTAATTAAATATGAAGAAAGGTTGGGAAAATTAGAAAAGGCGGATATTAAAAATGAAATATGGAAAAGAAGGAGGATATCATAAATTGCACAAAAAACTAATATGATAGAGAGAGGATGCAGGATTTAAAAATCAATCAAGAACAACTGGTAGAGTGGAGAAAACAGGGTAAAAATATTATGGGAAACGGTGAGAAAAATATGTAACGAAATAATAAGAGATGTTTTAAAAAGAATTGGGGAATCAGGATACGCGACAGGGCTAAGAAAAATCATGTGGAGGAACTAGTAAGGGGAATGGATGCCAAAGTCTTAGAAATACGAAAGGATATAAGCATATTACCTAAGTGTAGGGGATATAAATATTAGAGAAGGGAAGAGGACAGAAGATGTAGAGTATGTGACAGGGAGTGAGAGAATGTAGCAGCATTGTTAAAGTTTAATTACTCCAGAGCAAACTCCAGAGATAATTACTGCCATAAATCTACAAATTTTATGTTTTAAACAGTAATTACAGGTGGATACTTTTGTGTACACACATATTCTTTTCTATGAAAATAATGATTTATATTATTTATTATGTACCTGTATGTAACTATCTGCATACTTTATTACGTATTTATCGACCGATGTACCACACTACTATTCAATGCATATCAATTAATAGTTGTCGTACCGCAACAATGAACTTCCAGGAAAAACTGTTTATTATAGATGCTTTTCATTTACGAAACGTTTCAAAGCGGATATTAAAAATTATACCTAGAAAATAACCAAGCTATCTACATATAAATCACAAAGACATACGTGTGTTACTTACTAAGATAGTTAGATACTTCTGGTTTAATTCTTTTCATATGTCTTTTTTAGTTATCGTTACGTGCATAGTTACCTACCTACAAGAGAAACTTTTGTTTTCCATTGCATTTAAATGCGGTTTAACATCTGTCCACAACATATTAAATTGATTACTGTTTATCACGTGCAATAATGAAACGTGAATTTCATATTATGTATATTGCCAATTACCAGAAAATGAAACAATAAATACATATGCAAGGAGTAGGTATCTATGTTTTATAAAGGGGTATATGTTAATTAAAGGCGCAGAAAGGGGTATAGGTATAATACAGCATTATCAAATATTATTTAAAAAGGAGTGGGGTCGTTAAAAAGTCTCATTTTAATTATTCAAAGAACTGTTAAAATTTTTTTCTTCTTTTAATTGAAAACAGAGAGGGAATCTCAACACATCACACCACACTAATATTATAAAGGCGAAAGTTTGTGAGTGTGTGAGTGTGCATGTTTGTTACTTCTTCACGTCTAAACGGCGGGAGCGATTTTAATAAAATTTGGTATGGAGTTAGCTGACACCCTGGATTAACACGTAGGCAACGTTTTACTGCGGGAAAATATCTTATTCCCTTGGGAAAATCGATGGAAATGAATTTGCAGAATATTATAATACGAATGTATGTCTGTATGCTACACAATCTCGCCTAAAATACTGAACCGATTTAAATGAAATTTGGTACAGAGATAGTCTAGAGCCTGAAAAAGGACATAGGCTACTTTTTAATGCGAAAAAAGGGTTGTAAGGGGGTTGAAATAGGAAAGTTTGTGCGGAAATTCCGTAATTTTTAAAGATAGAAGCTTGAAACTTATTTTTTAAGGTTTTGATTAGATATAAATAAATACGACATTCAAAATTTGTAAAAATTTTACCCTAAAGGGGATGAAATTAGCCGATGAAAGTTTTTGTGTAATGACGTCGTCCAAAAAGCTTACGGCCCAGAAAATTAAAATATTAAGTGTAAAAAGTTATAGAGGTTTTGTTTATTTGGATCAATAAAAGTAGTTGAATACTAAGCTATATAAACTATTTTAAACTATAATTAAACTATATTAATCTATAATATTATAAATGCGAAAGTAACTCTGTCTGTCTGTGTGTTACGCAATCACGCCCAAACTACTGAACCGATTTAAATGAGAATTTGGTACAGAGATAGATAAGTAAATATAAAGCTAGAGGCTTGAAACTCATTTATTAGGCTTTTGATTAAAAATAAGGAATGAAAGTTTTTGTATAATGACGTCGGCAAAAAGGCTTACGGCCCAGAAAATAAAAATATAGCAAAAAAAATTTTAAATGCTGCCGAAAATCACTATTTCACGCGGACGAAGTCGCGGGCATAGCTAGTAAATAATAAACGTCCTCTTATCGTATTAATAAAAATTAACTAATTTACCTAACAACTGTGACACAATGGCAAATGTCCTAAATTAACTACATAATCACGTTTATTTTGTCGAACAATTAGAATGTTATATTATAGACTTGATACACCACAAAACCATCACTTCGATCCAATATAGAATGTTGTAATGGGAAAAAAATAATCCCAATACATAACAAACAGGTGATTTTCTCCAGATCAGTATTTGTTATAAAATTTAAGCTTTACCGTTTGGCTTTTGTTATTTGTTAAGACTGTGTTTGCTCAATTTAGTATTTTTCGTAACTTTAAAATTTATCAAATTATTTAAATAAATAACTAGGCATCGGCAAAGAAAAACTAACTTAAGGTTATTCGTGACCTGCAGCGACAAAATATCCAATTTCGGTCAAATAAAATTGATAATTTGAAATTAACGGATACCTACATCGGACTATTAACTTTGCTCAATTTATCTCTTTAGCAATAAACCTGGATTTTCTATGTATTGTTAAATGTACATGTCAGTTTTTTACTGAACATTCAACTTTCTCGCCATAAAACCGTGTGTCCATGTATTATTTCCTCATTAAAACCCTAATCGAGTAATTAACCGGAGTGCCCCTAACAACATATAGAAGTAATTACGTTAATTAAATTTCTGCAATATTAATAGAAAAACGGACAATTAAATTTAGCTGTGTCTAGAAAAAATTGTTATTCGTAAATTATAGAAGCTGTTTACTTTCCAAATAAAGCGAAACAGAAATATATTTTTTCTTTAGAGTAAGTGCCTTACCGACATAAAAACAACAACTTTTAATCATTACGACAAACTTTTTTTGTTTTCGCTTTCTAATTTTGTTATTAGCAGTAGTTTTTGCTCTTAAAAGCGAAAACGTAATACCTATCTATGGTATATAATCTAATTTATGACGTGAAAGTATCGACCATGTGTTAATGTGAATAAAAAAAGAACGATCTTCTGGACATTTGATTTATTGTTATTCATTTAAACACCTTCAAATTGCACATTAGAATCTTTAAAGCTTTATTTATGAAAGACGTGAGATGTTATTAGATTTATGTATATATGAAATTCTTTAAAATGATAACTTAATTATTTTTAACACCATTAACACCTGGAGATAAACCAACTTTGGAAAATAAAAATTGCTAATAAATAGACAGAAAGTTTGAGAACCTCTGATATGAAATGTTAACCTTTGGACTAGGCTGCTCCATTATTTGAGATAAAAATATGTAATTATTTAAATTGAACAGAAAAAAAAACGTCTTACAACATGCAATTAATTTTAACTATTATAAAGGAGAATTTGAAAGAGACTGAGGAAACCGATCCTGAACCAGATTCCAAATCAAAACTTTTCAAACCTTGTTGTAGTCCTGAAGTAAAAAAAAAAAAAATTCTGGCTATGAGAGCAGGTTACTTTTTAATGACTCCAACTAGTATTACATATAATGAATAGACGTCTTTTTCCTTTGTTATTTTATTAAAATTAAGTTAATTACTAACGATAATTCCTTATTGCATAACTAATTTACGAGATACAAATTATGTGCTGTTCGTATCATTTTTTTTACCTGACGTGCAAAATTAGCGATATTCATCAAATTTATTCAATAAAAAGGATACCTACATGGGCACTATAAAGTAAAGAACCCAACAACATGCATATGCATGTGGGTAAAATAGTTATGAATAAATCCCACGATAAATTAAAGACATCAGACAGGCATCTACCCGTTAGCAAGTGATGTAATTGGCAGAACTTATAAAGTTCCTTTTTTGCAAGAGATAAGTACGTAGATACATGAACCGAATACGGAGCAAACTTCTCAAAGTTCCTGTACGTATGTAATGTAATATAATAAGTTTAAAGGCACTTGTATGCATCGTTGCTTGTTTATTAATCACACGCCTAAAACGACCTGATCAATAACTTACCTTCGATTAATAACTGCCTCAATTTATTAAATAGGTACGGGCATTATTATAGTAAATTTTATCACACGAATTAGTTAACTAATGAGGTGTTAAATATGCGATAGTTATCTACTAGTTTAAAGTAAATTGATAGGGAATTAATGAGATGCGTAGAAAAGTGGCTTTCTAAAAAAATAATTAAAAAGGACATTTTATACTGTTAATTATTGAGTAAATAGGTACAGCATCACTTTTATTTTCATCATATTACATTATTTACGAATTAGGATTTTTGAAAATCATCTAAAATGCCTCTACTACACAGATCAGTTAGAAAAGAAGAAAAACTATATGACTTTTCAACGAAATTAATTCAACATATGAAACTATTAAAGGTGCTGCAATAAAAGACAGGACCTACGAAATTTTCCAAAAATCGTTCTTGCACGGAGAAAACAATCATGAAAACATTGCTAGAATTCTAGTAAACATGACTAAAAAATCAGTCAATTATATGGACGACCAGACGCTCAAGCTCAAGGAGATTTTACTAGAAATGTCTAGTCAATCTACGATCGGTGTTGAGACTGAATTCTAGTAAAATTTACTTGATTAGAAAACATTTTTTACAATTCTTTTCACTAATTTTACTAAACTATTCTCATTCTAGTATTTTTTTCTTTACGACACGATAAAATAATCGAGAGGTAGAGAAAAAAAGTCTAGACTTATTTATTATGTTAATGAATAGAGAAACACTTTGAGTTTAGTTTCACAAATATTTTTATTAAGACTTTACAAATTTGTTTCGGCATTTACGCCAAATACAGAAACCAATACTTTTGAATAATGGCGTAAATGCCGAAACAAATTTGTAAAGTCTTAATAAAAATATTTGTGAAACTAAACTCAAAGTGTTTCTATATTCATTAACATAATATTAATCATGTTCCACAATGAGTGCGACACGCAATCTATTAATTATAGACTTATTTAGCTTGATTACTATAATACTAATTATTAGAAAGAATAAAAAATTGTTTTATACCACCAAGTACATTTTATGAGAATTCTAGTATTATTTATTAAAAAAATTTTGCTTGACTCATCAAGTAATAAAATCATGATTATTTTTCTCCGTGTGTTATCAAAAAAGAAACGAAGATTACCTATTTTTGCATTATTTTTCATTTCCTCTTTCACAATCTTATCTTATGTACTTCAATCCTCAATTTCCCTCACCTAACAGTAGCCCAAATAATATTACATTCTTCCTTGTTTCTATCTAATTTTTTCTCTCCAGCTCTACTTAATATCACCACACCTTTTCTAATTTACCAATGTCTTCTTTGTTACGTTCTTCTTCCCATCTGCATCATTTTTAGGGTTCCGCACCTCAAAAGAGAAAAAGCGGAACCCTTATAGGATCACTTCGTTGTCCGTCCGTCCGTCCGTCCGTCTGTCTGTCAAGACCCTTTTTCTCAGGAACGCGTGGAGGTATCAAGCTAAAATTTATACCAAATACTTAGGTCTATTGTCCCTTGAAGCTGTGACAAAATCAAACTTCTAAACCAACGCAATCAAAAGATACAGCCGTTTATGACGCAAATTTCCGCAAATTTTCGAATCAAAACCTACAGGGTACTTCCCGTGAACTTAGAATCTTGAAATTTGGTACAAAGCAACGTCTTATAGCACAGATAAAGGAAAAATTGGGAAAACCGCACATTTTTAGTTATATAATAAAAATATTTTTAATAATTTTAAAGTTACTCCCCTTTCCTCATGAACGTGTAGAGGTATTAAATTGAAATTCATATCAAATACTCAGGTCTATAATACCTTTAAGCTGTAACAAAATCAAACTTCTATGTCAACGCAATAAAAATAAACAGCAATTTAAGCCGCATATTTTCAAACTCGCAACTACTCGCAAGGGAATCAAAACCTAAAGGGTACTTCCAGTCGATTTAGAATCTTGAAATTTGGCATGAAGCAATGTTTTATAGCACATATAAAGGAAAAATTCCGAAAACCTTAAATTTTTAGTTACATCACGTATATACAGGTTTGTACGAAACCCTCGGTGCGCGAGTTCGACTCGCACTTGGCCGGTATTTTTTTTATACACCAAATGCATCATTTCTTATACACCTAAATTCTTCTTTCGTTTTATTAATTTCCTCGTCTAGCGTTTCTTCAATCCTTCATATCTTTCATTTTATATTTTTTTTTGTATAATTTTGGTAACAGAACTTTCACTGGTTCTTTTTCTCACATTTCTTTTCTCTATGTGTGTCGTATTTAATTTTAGATTTCCCTTTAGTTCCTGATTTTGATTCAACTCTGCCTTTCTTTTCGTATCCTCCCATATTTCGGACTTTTTGTTTCACCGTGATAATTCAAACGCAGAAAGCTTAATTAAACAAAAAGGAAGATGACAAAAAACAAGCTTCAATCTTCTCCACGTGTAGCCAAAATCCTTTAAAAATTGAACTTCTCTCAAAGTACACAAGCCTTCCTCAATAAACTCTGCCAATTGTACCAGTAGTCTGTAAAATGCAGCAAAATATTTTTAGCTTTCTCATTTAAATCTCTCAAAAACTCGGAGCTCTCAAACACATATCTACTCAGCCTCAGCTATTAACCAAAACCCGCTAAATCGCTACCATTCTACTTGTAATCCTAGCCGATGTTATATCGAAGGATATTTAAATATGTGCTTATATGTGTAATTCAAATTTATTAACATAATTCTGTCCTCACCAATAAGTTGTATCATCTCTTTACTAAAATGTGCAGTGAAAATATTTATTTTGTCATATGGTAGCAGTAGTTCGAATCCACTTCAAAAAAGTGGAAACATTTTCGATGTATTTGTTAATCTTTTGAAAAAGATTACGTAGGTACAATAAACATTTCCATTTGATTATGTTATTTACATTTTTTTGTAAATGCAATCCTTGGAATTACGGTGCGCCCCTGGTCATTAACCAGTCGACTAAACGGCTCCGATAAAGACAAGTCGAATCAATTCAACACGCTGCACCGCCTTCATTATCTTACCGTTAGATTCTCCATAATAGATCTATTCGACTAGAAAATACGTTCGTTTATTTCTTTCTGTAATTTTATGACTTAGTTCTCTTTTATTATCATGAGAAACTTATTACACAGTTATTTACCTATAGTGCTACTCAAAAAACTAGTAACTAATGTAATTATTTTTTCCCTCGGAATATGACATCGCTTCCTCTATAAAAAGGCCTAACTTTTATTATCGTCATACACTTTTTAACCTACTTAGGCAAGGGTGTAAACAATGAGTCTACATCCCTACCGAAAATAATAAAGTAAAAGTAACGTATTAAATCTGGAGTTGATAAGAAAAATCAAGTGGTAACGTAACGTAACGCTCAGAATTAAGATATTTTTACCAACACATTTAAATAAAGGTTTTTTAAAAATCAGGAGGTAAAAATTTTAACCCCAGTTAAATTAAAATCCTCAATACGTATCCCACCACATTAAAATTTGAAATACATCAAAATCCAAATGATATTAATTTAGTCTGTTGGGGTTTGAGATTGTAATATCTACTTCCACTTCTATCAGAAAGAATTCAATTTTGAAGCCACGGCAAAGTGCATGAATTCATGAATATATTGAATAAAAATATCGGCCAAGTGCGAGTCGAACTCGCGCACCGAGGGTTCCGTACAAACCTGTATATATGTGATGTAACTAAAAATTTAAGGTTTTCGGAATTCTTTCTTTTTATTTGTGCTATAAAACATTGCTTCATGCCAAATTTCAAGATTCTAAATCGACTGGAAGTACCCTTTAGGTTTTGATTCCCTTGCGAGTAGTTGCGAGTTTGAAAATATGCGGCTTAAATTGCTGTTTCTTTTGATTGCGTTGAAAATAGAAGTTTGATTTTGTTACAGCTTAAAGGTATTATAGACCTGAGTATTTGATATGAATTTCAATTTAATACCTTTACGCGTTCATGAGGAAAGGGGTAGTAACTTTAAAATTATTAAAAATATTTTTATTATATGATGTAACTAAAAATTAACGGTTTTCGCAATTTTTCCTTTATCTGTGCTAAAAGACGTTGCTTCGTACCAAATTTCAAGATTCTGAGTTCACGGGAAGTACCCTGTAGGTTTTGATTCGAAAATTTGCGTAAATTTGCGGCATAAACGGCTGTATCTTTTGATTGCGTTGGCTTAGAAGTTTGATTTTTTCACAACCTCAAGGGACAATAGGCCTGAGTATTTGGTATAAATTTTAGCTTGATACTTCAACGCGTTCCTGAGAAAAATGGTCTTGACAGACGGACGAACGGACGGACGGACAACGAAGGGTTCCGCTTTTTTCCTTTTGAGGTGCTGAACCCTAAAAAGGGCATCTTCGTCAAAAACCATTTATAGGATAAATATGTAGATAATATAAGATTAAAATATTTATGAAAAAATTAAAAAAAGACAAGACTTAAAAGGGCTCTTGATATCTTTGAAGGCTTTTTTGTTAAATTTAAGACCACCCTTACAGCATGGAACCCTTTTTACAATCACTTTGAGCATATTTGATGTACTTAAATCTTCTGGATTTACTAAGACCCCTATAGTATACCCAAGGCTCTTTTTATAAACGCTTTAAACTTGATTTTGCTTTTCGATACAGTTACTAATTCACACATTCACAGTCCTTGAATTTTAAAATATAATTAGGACTTCAAGGACCGAAGCACTTTAATAAGGGCATTTGGCTTAGGGCATAGAGCCCTTTTGATAAAATGATTCAGTATAAAAAAATACAAAATTTCTTACCACATGAGTTATTTTTGCAATAAATTTTATATTTAGATATCTACTCCAAAAAATCTTTTATTGCTAATTCAATGTAAGTTATAATTATCAGGTCAGGTATAACACACCAATAAAATTTAAAACATTAAATAAGTGTATATATATTCACCTTCAGTTTAACCTTATTTATCGCGTAACGAAATAAAAAGCAGTCATATATCAGAATCTATAGATGGTATCAGAAGAACGTAAGGTAAACAAGAGATTTATATTTTTCAAATACGTATATAGATATCTCTCTTTACTTACAATAAATTCATGCTTACCTGATTACTGTGTTAAGTATAACGTGCATGACAATTTTTTGTTTTTTTTTTATGTAAGGTCAATGAAATTACTTTACAACATTTGGCGAATTTGTAAAATTTTACTAGGCACATAATATAACAAAATTCTTTTATCGGAATCGAGCACGAGGTAACGAATAGACCATATACATAAAGCACGCGGTTTTTAGAGACTGATAATATTCTTTGACGATCAGCCTAATAAAGAAAACGCTTGTATATAAAAGCTTATTTTAAAAGTAGGTAATTTCGCAGTCGACCACCCGATGGGTGTAGCAGTCACTATTATAATAAAATTATTTACCAGGATAGCAGCAGAATTTCCTTCAGAGGCTATCTAGGGAAAATTACACAGGTGATTATCACAATCCAATCTCAAAAAAGAAATAATTAATTACTTCTATTTTGGGTAATTACATCATTGTACTTTTGTGCATAAAAAAGTTTATATAAGTGCAAGTTAAATGAAAAATATCCTTCGCGTAGTTGTTAAGAGTACAAAAAAATATCGAAAACAAGTAAATCAACTCAAATATTCCAAAAAGAATACGATAATATTTTTCCATGTCGTGCATAGCTACGACAACACCCTTTTCGGTATTCGTTGTCTTCTCATACCGTACCGTAACTTTGGCCCACTCAGAACGGCAAGGTTACGGTAGGAAAAGGCAACACAAATAGAGTAAGCGTTGTCACAGTATCGTCCTGTACTTTTGTTTACAGCAACGTTTGTTTGATAGATTCGGCTAAAATTAGATGAAAAATTCAAGATGTTGTTGATGATATTGCTTATTTTACATATTCTTTTAAAACTAACTGAAGGAGTGAATGGTTTCTGTGCCCAACACATTGATGTATTTATGTTCGTTCAGTATCCTAAATTAAATTAAATATTAGATAAAATTTTAGTTAGGTTTTCCACGATAATAGCGAATCAACCATATTGTAAAATAAATAAAGATTTTGATTTTGATTTTGAACCCACGATTTGCAAGACGACCTCCGTGGTAGTTAGTCTGTTCGGCATGACATTCTTCATAATTATTTGATTAGTTCTTTTCAGTAGACTATTGCGGACAGACAATTAGCAGTTTATCGTCTAGAACAGACAACTGGGCCGTCACTAAAGGCTAGTGAACCCCAAGAAAGTTTTGTTTATTCTATCCACGATGACGTGACCAACACGTGTGTATAAAAACAATATCGTGCAATGCGTTGATTGACTATCACTGACGTGTGTCATAACAAAAAGATAGCCTTACCTTTGCATATTCTTAAAAATCAGGCATGTACACTGATTTTTTTACATGTTATTTAACTTTATTTAATATGATTATTTAACGTGGAGAAGGTTCTGTTAGAATGTTGAAACCCTCAAATCATCCTTTAATACTTGAGTAGAAACTCATTGCTTGATTAATTTTTCTTACTTCCAATTAACTTCTCGGTAACTACTTTAATTACTCCAATTTTATCTGCATAATTAAATCCATCTATCTAACGGTACATTCTCGTCTTTTTTTTTAATTAATAAGCGGATTAAGGATATTAATATTCGAAGGAATTTTCCCTAGTAATATTTGAAATGAAGATAGGTATCTACATCTAATCCGAATGAATCAGTGTGCATTTTATGTTTATTACAAATTACATCTAAATACTAATTAAATTAGTAGCATTATACACATTTACAGATACACGATAGATGTGTTCATTCCTATTTTAAAGAACATGGATTTAATAATTTATACGCGAAATATGAAGAAAAACAGTTACCTACGTGAGTTTTAAAAGAAGTTCATGTGAAATAGCTATGCTGCAAAATTCTCATTAAACGTGAACATTTATTAATTAACAGAAACGTAAAAACAGGATATTTATTTTGTAGTTCGTAGATATTATTAATTTAATCCTTTTGGCCTATCTCCTAAACGTACCTCTAGACTGAATTGGAATATCGTTTTGAAATTAAATTTTAACAAAAGGTTTCAATCTGTTTTCATTTTTTGGTAGGGCGACATTTCCTTTTTTTTATTCATCTTGACTAATTAATTAAAGAAAGACTTTGTTTGATTATTTAGGATCAGATTAAGGTTGCGGTATGTAAAGACAACCCGTACTGTGTGAGTGTTGTCATGGTCTTGTCAATTTCCAAATTACTTTTAATATATCTAATATGTTTGTCCCAATTAAAAATGCATTAGGGCTCGGAGGTACAGAGAATTACAAAAATTAAGCTATGTAATAAGTCGTAGGTCCGGAATGGAGAATTAAAAATGTGCCAGTTAATGCCAATTAAGATGTAGGTCCCAAAGTGTGGGGATAACCCGTTTAAAAAATAGCTTGAAATAAGATTATTTATAATTTGGCGACTTTTATACGCAATAAGTGCGTTTTTGCTAAATTCATTAGAAAACCTGATTGCACTGTTAGTACGGGCCTTGAATGGTGAAGAAATTAATTAGACTAGGAAAATTTTAATTGCCAAGAGTTAAGTAAATAAAAAATGTCAGCTTTAGGTGTTATTTCGAGAAAAAGTAACACACTTGTATTTGGATGTGTAAATAGGTAGGTGAGCTTGTTCCATGTTTTGCAATAAACATAATTGGTCGCAGAAGCTGAATCGAGGTAAGTATGTAAGTCATTTATTCGTTTTATTGAGGTTTATGGCATGTACAGGTTCTTTCGAGTACATCCACATTAAAATGAATAAAAAATACGCAAATACTGCGAAATGGAGAGGCTTTAAACAATAGTTTGTTTACTCTTACTCTGTTTTAGTTTACATGCAAAACATTATCGATAATCAAACAATTATAATTAATTTGTAAATGCACATTATCCAGTATTGGATTTAAATATGCATATTTAATATTCTTACCTAGAAAGGCAACGACATCCTTTAAAATATAAAACAAAAATTTTTATATAACTAGCAGCAATACCCGGCGTTGCCTGGGTAAGAATATATTACACGTTCGATCGAACATTCTACGATATTCGCGAATTTAGAACTATCCAGAACATCCCATAATTATTCAAAACATTTTCTTACTTTTTTTAACATTCTGAAACATTCTTGAATGATATCCAAGATTCTGGAACATTCTTGAACATTGCCAAATCATTAAATTAATCTCTTGATTGTTGTGATGATAATACTGACGAAAAGTCACTGAATTTCGGTTTATATACCATCAGACATCGAAATTTCTAGTATTAGAACACTCTAGAACAATCAAATAGTCTGTTCTTCTCCATTTGTCAAAATCACTTAAATTTTTTTGGTCACTGTTCGCTCTTGTTTCCAACTGATCTTAACTCGACTGCAAACACAATTTAGCTGACAAAAAGTCACTGAATGTTGATTTATGTATCATCGAGCATCGAAATTCCTAGTACCAGAACGCTCTAGAATATTTAGATGTACCTACATCACTTTGAAACGTAGATGTACACTTTTTGAAACTTTCTAGATCATTCAAGAAATTTTTAGAACTTTCTCGAACATTCTAAGTCGATAATAACAACAATATTTTAGAATTTTTTAGATCATTTCAGAAAATTTGAGATCTTTGCGGAAGTCCTTATGACTTAAAAAAGGACAGAAATATTTCTTTTCACCTTTATGCCACCTACAATCACCCACTTCAACCCACCGCGACCAAACTCCTTTACTCCCACCTGGAGACCAAGGGGTATTTACCACCCCAACAGGATGTTGATTGGAGTAGGTAGAGATAGAGAAAACCCTGTCTTTAAGTACGATCATTAGGATTTTATATATGTATTTAGATTAGATTTAGATTTTATCCAATGATATTTCCTTTCAAGGTTTGATCATTCAACATCTTATCATTTTAGTCGTTTAACACCCTAAATTTCACCAAGTTAAAAAATGTGTTTATTTGATCCCTAATATGCAAAATAACTTTGTAAACGTTTGGAAACAGAACTTGACACTTTCTCATCATTCCCATTAATACTTAAAGACAAAGGATATAAAACTACCGTAAATATGAAACGAATCGGTGATTTTAAGTGCATTCATTTCACCTTCATTTTCCAATCTATAGCATTGAAGGATGCATTTAATTTCCCTTATTATACAGAACTATAATCATAAACTTAAAACACACATACATGTGTGAAAAAATGCGTTTTACATACAACACGGTACGTATATTACAAGATAATCGCGATCTGCATCCTTCAACGCGTATTCTTGATATAGTTGCCGCGCTTTTAATTACGCCAATAAATTGCTACTTTATCTCTTAATGTAACCTTCTGTATCTTACTTATTATTCATTGGAATGAAGGGTTCTGGTGTAAATATAACTGGCCTTCCATCCTAATCACGGTTAATACATGTTAATGACGCTTACTAGGTCAATGGAGTGGTCAATGATTATTGTTATTATGACAAGATCAATGTAATTGATACCAATTCAAGCTCTGAATTGGACAGTTGTTGAATGAAGGATAAAATATTTATGTTGATTGTGAGAGCACAGCAACAAAAATTTTTTATTTATTAATTTTTTAATGTTAAGTCTACTGGTTTTAACACGAATTTAGGTTATTCCTGAAAGATTTCTGATGTGATGCTAAAAATTACTTTCACGTAAGAAATTTAAATCTAGAACCGGAAAAAAAAGTACATTAGATGAATATGAATATTAAACCTAATTGAAAATTAAATAATGCCTTTACACGAGGAAATGCAAAAAGATAAATACTGTAGAAGTAGAAATAAAAGTAAAAATATCATGAGATAGATAAGCACAAGTGGATGCAAACACGATGAATTAAAAATAATAAATTTTATAAAATAAAACAAGAAAACAGTCAGTAAAGAATGAGTGGACAAAAATTGATATAGTAAAGAAAAATACATTAATAGGGTGGAAGTACCAAAAACAGATTAAACGTAAGAGGAACCCCTCAAATTGTAATCCAAAAAGAAATATCAAAAAGCTGGAAAAAATAGTAAAAAAAATTTTAAAAAAATGAAAAAAATAGAAGAAGAAACAGTTTGTTCTTATTTCAGCTTCCAATAACGTAAAATTTTGCATCTACTATTTATTAACCCTGGAGACAATTCTTTGTCCGGAATTTTTTATCCTAGGGGGGGGTTAACCTATTAATTGATTCTTAGTAGATTGCATGCTTGTCAATAATAATAAGAGAATGACATACACAGGTTGGTTGAAGGATTAAAATAAATAGTGAGAGCAATCCTTCATGTGATAAAACGATATTTTATAGATCTCTCCGAAGATAATTTTGATATACTTATATGAAAAGAGAAAACGAAGTAAATACTTACATTATTTTCTTATGCTAGTTGCTGTCAGAATAACAGTTTCTAATGAAGTCCGTTTAACGTCATAAGAGATTAATTACAGGAGAACATTTTCATATAAGGCATTTCATAAGACAACAAGGTTACAATCCAAGAAAGGAAATGCTCTTTTCTTTACCATATAACCTCTGCGCAACTAGTTTTTTATGTACTAAAATTTTATACAACAATTACAATTGCTGTAAGTACGAGTATCATACTTCTATATATTCATAAAGGTCAATTTGTTTATTATTACCTTTCCTTAATAAAAGTGAACAAGAAACATATAAAGGGGACATTTATGATCTTCACAAAATTGTGATTCACATTACACATTGATGCACAACAACAAACAACAGAAGGCAAAACGTTAAAAAAACCCTGAGTTGTAATGTGGGAATTTTTGGTGCAACAATGCCCTATACTGAATAATAATTAACATGGATAGCAAACTTTAAAATCTATAAATTTTTCCCGTTCTTCCCTATTATTTTCATACGTTATTCCACTGATTTACTTTCCATACATCCTCCCAGCACATGCTCACAGAGAAAAATAATCATGATTTTATTACTTGATTAGTCAAGCAAAATATTTCTAGTAAATAATACTAAAATTCTCATAAAATGTACTCGGTGGTATAAAACAATTTTTCATTCTTTCTAATAATTATATAGAATTAGAATAATCAAGCTAAATAGGTGTAGACTTTCTTCTCTACCTCTCGATTATTTTATCGTGTCGTAAAGAATAAAATACTAGAATGAGAATAGTTTAGTAAAATTAGTGATAAGAAGTGTAAAAAATGTTTTCTAATCAAGTCAATTTTACTAGAATTCAGTCTCAACACCGAACGTAGATTGACTAGACATTTCTAGTAAAATCTCCTTGAGCGTCTGGTCGTTCAAATAATTGACAGATTTTTTAGTCATGTTTGCTAACACAATAAATAAAAACCTTACGTTTACTTATACAGGAAATCCATTTGTATAGGTTTTGCCGACAAATGTGACAAATCCGCAACCCCTGTCTTTGTCCACTCAACACTTTCATTAGGATTACCGGCAAAAATCAGGAAACGGAAAGGAAAATAATGGGTTTAATTTATTACACCCACACAACCACGAAGTTTTTTTATACTGTTCTACTTTAAACACACGTTTGAACTTTTTATTTTTTAAGGTACACTCTTGTGTCAGCTGTAGTTTTGGGCGAGGTGGACCCCTTTTCTTTATTTCGAAACGATTTTGAAAATTATTTGAATTTTCTTTAATATATTTTACCGAACACGACTCCATCATTTACGTAATATTTTAATTAACAAGTATTGTGCAATAAATTGTGCGTCATTTACAATTAGTCGACTTTGAACTTTGAAATCTGAACATGCTTCTGAACATAATTTTTTTACTATCGGTTCCTACCAACACTAGCTTCCAGAGGCTTTAAAAATGACTCGTACTGGACATTTTCACCAGGTGGCCTAACCGAAGTTGCAAAACCCTGGCAGACTGTCGGGTACCCGTGCCGACGTAGCACGACATTATTCCGGCTGATTCCGGCTTCTTGTGCAGTGCACCTAAACGGTGTATGTTGAGTGTATTTTGTCTTCCATTTCACGCGTCCGACGCCTCTCTCTCTAACATATGGACATCACACGGAGTATCGCTCTCGTGATATGTTCAGAATCAAACTTGAACCAAAAAAGTTAGGTAAAGTCGTCAGCGACAAAACAAAAATTTAAATATTTTCTATGGGTTACGGGTTGGTGTTTTGTAACTATGAACTATGAAATTGTAAAAGAGATGTATATTATACGATAATCATCAATAATATAATAAATATTAAAGGATTAAATTATATGGTGTAACTAGTTCAATTTTTAAGGGAGTTCACTAAACAAATGCACCTACAGTAAAACCGCCACTGATCATATGTTTGTTTCCCATTCTAAATCTTACTATTACATTCGTACTTATTTTTTCCCATAAATATTTTGGTACCATTTCTCATTGCCATGATTCCCACAAAAGCGTATAGCTTGATTTTGGTATCTTTCTCAAGTGCTCATCATTACATCTTATTCACACTATCTCTTCTGCATTCACCCCCATTCAAACATTTATTTCTGGCTTATATTATTTTCCCGCAATGCTTTTTCTTTTTCCTTCTCGTATCTATCCGTTTTTCCAATCTTTAACTTCCTCCTTTTCCATACTTCTTTTCTTATATCTCCAACTTGAAGTGTTTTAATTTAATTGGTATAGTATCACGTATTTTATCATTCCGTATATTTATCTTTAGCAAGTTAGTTCAATTTCTTTATCGTTGCAAAACTCCATGTTGATATTGTGAAAATATCTGTAATCGTCTTTATAAATTCGATACGTGGGTTGGCAAGTGTTAAATTTAACATTTCAATCAGTGGTATTAATAACGTGGACATTAGGTGCGCTGACCGTTTCATTTTACCCGCAATGAAATTCCATCGTGGCCAGTCTATCGGATCCAGTTTTATATTTAGTATTGAATTTCTGCACAAGTATCGTGTGATTATTTTATACGATTTTATGTTTTGCGTCGGTTTGTACGTAATATTCTTCATTTACTCGACTTCGTTTAATATCAACTGATCTCGAAAGTACAACAACGCAGAAAATAAAACGCATACTCGCCAGAGAAATAAAAAAATATATTTCTGATTATTATTCGATTAAAAATTGGAAATAGTAATTAATCTAAACAGTATCAGGAATCTAAAAGTGAATTTTAAATACACATGTATGTATACAAAATAATAAAATATTAATTAATTCAGGCACAGCAATAATACGATCACCCGGTTGTGTAACGTTGCTGGTTTTGTATCGGGCATTATTGGCAAGGCAAATTTTTAAATTATTCATAGCGGCGTAGGAAATAAAAGGGCAGCGATTGGAAAGCATTAATTTCGACCTCAGATTCACTTGTTATTTTGCTTCGGCAATTGATGCAAGGCAACAAGACGAGTTTTTGATAAATATTATGGTACAGAGATCGACGCACTTAAATTATCGCTCCCAAATATGTATCTTTCAGGCCCGACTGATTCCACTCCGCCCAGTGCCGATTGCAAATCTTCAGTTCCCTTACGTATATAATCACGAATTATTTTACCAGAACGCATTAATAAAAGATTAGTACCATCAACAGTACAATTTTCATAAGTAAGATACAAATTACAATTATACAGCACACTAATAATTGAAAGAAAGAAAATATAACAAAGTTTTTCCAATAACATTAACTAATCTAAATCTAAATACATATATAAAATATAATGTTCGTACGAAAAGGGGTTTTCTCTATCTCTACCTACTCCAATTAACTTCCTGTTGGGGTGGTAAATACCCCTTGGTCTCCAGGTGGGAGTAAGGGAGTTTGGTCGCGGTGGGTGGAAGTGGGTGGTTGTAGGTGGCAGAAAGGTGAAAAGAAATATTTCTGTCCTTTTTTAAGTCAAAAAGGATTTCTGAAAAAAAAATTCTAAAATTTGCGAAATGTCTTAAAATTTTAAAGAATGTTCGAGAAAGTTAAAAATTTCCCTTGAATGTTCTAGAAATTTTCAAAAAGTGTCTTGAATGATGTAGGTAATTCTAAATATTCTAGAGTGTTCTGGTACCTACTAGGAATTTCGATGTTCGATGATATATAAATCAACATTCAGTGACTTTTTGTCAGTTAAATTGTGTTTGCAGTCGAGTGAATATCAATTGGAAACAAGAGCGAACAGTGATCAGAAAAATTTAAGTGATTTTGACAAATGGAAAAGAACAGAACTATTTGAATGTTCTAGAGTATTCTAATACTAGAAATTTCGATGTCTGATGGTATATAAACCGACATTCAGTGACTTTTCGTCAGTATTATCATCATAACAATCAATAGATTAATTTAATGATTTGGCAATGTTCAAGAATTTATTTCAAAAATGTTTAAAAAAAGTTAGAAAATGTTTTGAATCATTATGGGATGTTCTGGATAGTTATAAATTCGCGAATCTTCTAGAATGTTCCATCATCAAACGTATAATTTATTCTTACCCGGGCAACGCCTGGTATTGCTGTATAATGATATAAATTGAAAAGGTAATTAGATCAATAAGTTAAAAAATTAAGTGTACGCCTCTGGATAAAATTGGTAAATTCGACTGATGGCCTGAGGTACTATATGGGCTAGTCATTTTCGCAATATTTCAGCCTTACGATATATGATTTGATGTTGGCGTTAACAATACTTTCCAATTTGTAAGGATGGGCAATAGGCATGATGGATAAATATTATAATCCAATAGGTACTACATTCAGTGTTTCACTTTATTCACCTACATATTTAATGAAACCTTCTTATTTTTTATATCTTTGTCATTAAAATCAATCAAACCTATTAATAGATATTGATCGCTTTATTGATCAATTAGATAACGAACCTAGTATCAAAAAACTTCTACTTACAACATATAACGCTTACAAAAAAAAATTTTTTGCCCAATTTTCAACCCTATCCATGCCAATTGAAGTTTTTACTGTTATGTTATATGTAACTGTAATCGAGACAGTAGTTTCTTGACCCCATTGCGTCCCGACGTCACTAATTACACTCATTTAAACACAATTAACAGTAAATCAGCTCCTCAATTAAGAAAAATAAGACCAGCCAAACTCTTTCAGATTACAATTAAAAAACGAATTGTTTATTTCTTCAGACGTTAATAACAGTTTTAACGGCAGATTGGATTTCAATTGAAAATGATAAATAGCTTTTAATGTTAATTAACCGTGGCATAATTTTATGCAAGCAGTAAATATTAAGAAACCGAAGTGTTAACGTTATTAGCTATTATTGCACTATATAATTCCATTTTATATTTATGTAGATATTTGTTATAAGGTACCTACAGGAAGAAAGATAGACATACATAGTTATGTATGTATACTTAATTGAAATGACAAAACAGTTTAATTTAGGCCACTGTTACTTTTTCAAGTAAATGATTTACTTCATTATTTTATAAAGGAAAGTGTGAAAAATTTTGGTTGACTTACCTTCTTTAATTTCTCCTCAACTTTCAATCAATCAAAAGTAGCAATTGTCTTCTTTTGAAATGACGAATATACAGTAGAACCTCGATAAGATAAAGACCAAGGGAAACGTTGAAAAATTTGAGTTATTGAGGTTTTTACTTACTAAGGGTTTAAGTTAAGGAGTTTTTATTGGTTTATATTTTTACTTACAGAGGTCCGTTTATGAGCGTTGTTTAAGAATTATAGAGATAGACGAGCTAGTTTCAATGTAAATGAAACTTCGAAATGTTATTATGCACATACATACTTTATTTTAGGGTTAAAGGTACGTTTATTCAAGTTTATTTTATTCTACTTAAAAAAGTCGGTTATAATTTTTTTTTGTTTCAAACAATTCGCACTTTCTACATCAATTTTATTACTTACTGAGGTCCGATGCCCAAATTATTCGTTTAAGTTATAGAGGGTTCGTATTTTAAGTAAAAGAGGTTTTGGACTCCGAGGGGAAGGGAACACAAAATTTTATGAAATTATAGAGGTTTTTACGTTGTCGAGGTTTAAGTTATCAAGGTTCTACTGTATCTTGAATTTAAAAGGTTTGCAACGGGAAAATATAGTTGCACGAACCAAAACATAGACAATAAAACCTAAGTAAGGATAATTGGAATGAGGTAACCCAAAAACATAGTTAAATCGTTAGAAAAGTCTAAATATCGAAAAGAAATAGGTATATAACCTAACCTACCCCCGCTCCCCCCTGCGGGACAAGAAAACCCAGACTTTTGCTCAATATTTGATACGCCTACAATTCCGGGATCTGAAAACGAATTTTAGTGAATACCTCTCTCGAACTTTTAGATTCGCCCCTGATGTATTGTACATACACAAAAAATTATTCATGCACCGCCACTGGGTTTATTAGTTGGTATATATTCAATTTATCCTTCTCTTCGTGCAGCCATTTATTAAAACAGGAAAAAAGAAGTAGATAATTAAATGTAGATGCGAACAAAGGCAATAAACCAATTTACATACATATGTGGGCAAAGTTAAAGTTCACGGTATGGGAATTGTTTTGTTTTCCATCATATAAATTAATAATGGGTTGGTATTGGTTTGCTGTGCTGACCGTTGGTCACGATAGGAAGTTGTCGGTTTCGGCTTAATGATAATTAAAGACCATAGCGAGATTAATTTCAAGTTTTACCTTGTTTGGTGTGGTTCTCAATACTTTGGGGCGGTTATTTGCTTTATTATTTTTTATTTGGTTCTAATTTTATTAAATTATAAGTCCTTTTATTAACTAATATTAAATTAGGAGCAGTTGCGAACAGAACTCAAAGTTAACTCTCATAGTCCTCTGTTGGCTTTTATACAATTCAGGACTGAGTGAAAATGTAACAGATAGTAAAAGAAATATGTATGGTCCATCGAGCCGGATAAATACGAAAAATTTCACAAGGTTTAATGTTCAATAAAAATGATTAACATCTTTCTGAGGTATCACAAAGGTGAGATGAAGAAACGATTTCTATTCACAAAGTACATAATAAGATTAAATTTAGTAAAAGAAAATGAACAAATAGTATTTGATTGTTGTAAAAGAGTTGTTTGAGTTAAAGTAAAAACAGATTGTTTAGTTTCAATTCAATTAACATGTAATTTGTCTATTCACCGCATGACTTGTCTTGAAAACGTCGGGTCAGTAGGTCAATTTCTATTGTGACATGCTGCATGTCAATAGTGATCAACAAACAGTAACAAAAGTTTAACAATTTACACACAATATTGTTTATAAACCAGTAGTTCTTATTTAAAACGTCACATGACAGAAATTTGTGAAATTATTAAATTAATATCTACATAATTTATTATTTGTTATTATAGTAATTATTAGCAAATGAAAAGTTAGGGTTCAAAACCCAGAAAAATTAATGGTAAAACTAATTCTAAAGTTTTTCGTTGCCAAGAAATTTATTTTAATAATTGTGTCACGCAATGTTAAGAAATATCCCACAGGTTATTGAACTTGGAAATTCATCTTAATTGCTTCCCATTTACTAACACGAATACTTTATATAATCTTAGGTTTATGCTGCAAATTGGCGCATTTGCTTTTATTTCTTTTTTCTTTATTCTATATTATGCAGAATAATGAACTTAATGTTTGTAATGCTTTGGTGAAAAGCAGCAGCGCGTCTTTCATAAGAGCCCATGGAATATTGCACTTAACCTTTTTGTTGACCTTTCGCTCTTTCTCAGCAATTGCAGCTGCAGATCTTCGGGGTGTAGGTTCTGGAAGTAGAAAGATGAATTACTAAATAATTTTTGGATAAAACAATATCTACTTATAGTAAACTATTGTACATTAGGTACTATAATACCAATCGATGTAAAGATCATAAGTTAAATACACGGAAAAAACAAAAGATATTCTAGTCTAAAAGTTATGGAGCAAGATTTTTCGATAAACTCTAAAAATGTTCCAAAATTTCGTTAAAAACTCAGTGATTATACTTTTAACCAGATTTTAGAGGATAAATGAAAGTGATTCAGTGATAAATATGTATTAAAGAAACAAAAAGCATACATGTCGATTACAAGCCCGAATCTGGCCTAAGAATGTTAAAATTTTGAAATATTTTAACCCCAATATATTCAGATTAAAATGATGAGGAGCTTATTTAGTTTAACTTTAGAATTCTCAAAATTTCAGTGTATAGTCATAAACAGAAAAGAAGTTATCAATTTTCAGGTTTGTTTGACGGTTGACTTGAATTTTGTACCAGAATCACGTTAAAATTACTAGATACTTCTATTTTATTTTGTAAAACGAAAGAGTACTTTCAAATTTCAATTTTTTTACCTGAAATAAATGGGTATTGTTTTGGGTATTTCTTTCACGTTGTGACTAATGTTTCAAAAAAGACTACTGAATTTTCTAAAATTTAACGTTTGGGTAACTCTAAATCTTGATAAGTAAACAGAGACGTAATGACACTAAATATCAAACTATTCCTGAGTCAGTTTCCGTCAGAAAATTATGAAATTACTAATGACTGAGATGAAATCTACATCTAAATCTAAATACATATATAAAATGCTAATGTTCGTACGTAAAGACAGGGTTTTCTCTATCTCTACCTACTCCTATCAACTTCCTGTTGGGGTGGTAAATACCCCTTGGTCTCCAGGTGAGAATAAGGGAGTTTGGTCGCGGTGGGTGGAAGTGGGTGGTTGTAAGTGGCAGAAAGGTGAAAAGAAATATTTATGTCCTTTTTTAAGTCATAAGAACTTCCGGAAAAAACTCAAAATTTCTGAAATGATCTAAAAAATTCTAAAATGAACGCAAAATGTTATTATCAACTTAGAATGTTTGAGAAAGTTCTAAAAATTTCTTGAATGATCTAGAAAGTTTTAAAGAGTGTACATCTACGTTTCAAAGTGATGTACATCTAAATATTCTAGTGTTCTGGTACTAGGAATTTCGATGTTCGATGATATATAAATCAACATTCAGTGACTTTTTGTTAGTTATTAAATTGTGTTTGCAGTCGAGTGAAGATCAATTGGGAACAAGAGCGAACAGTGACCAAAATAATTGAAGTGATTTCGACAAATGGAAATGAACAGACTATTTGAATGTTCTAGAGTGTTATAATACTAGAAATTTCGATGTCTGATGGTATATAAACCGAAATTCAGTGACTTTTCGTCAGTGTTGTCATCGTAACAATCAAGAGATTAATTTAATGATTTGCCAATGTTCAAGAATGTTCCAGAATCTTGAAGATCATTCAAGAATGTTTCAGAGTGTTAAAAAACGTTAGAAAATGTTTTGAATCATTATGGGATGTTCTGGATTGTTCTAAATTCGCGAATATTCTAGAATGTTCCATCAAACGTGTAATATGTATATTCTTCCCCGGGCAACGCCGGGTATTGCTGCTAGTTTTCTTATAAAAGCATGAACCATCATAAGCGAACATAAATATAGTGAATTAGGGTTCTCCTTGAGTAACAAAAATGTCCCTGAACTACCTATACTGGGAAAGCCTAGAGAGTAACTAGCGATTAGGTGATCTAATCTACTCAATTCGAAAATCTTAAAAACTATTAGACTTTGCACTAAACTAAAAATAGCTAAAAATGCTTATTGGGACCTCAGCTTTCACCTCCAAAATTTCCTACATCCCTCTGCCTAACACCCTGTATATACTCTAATTTTTTAAGCAACTAGTTGTTACTCGTTCAGATTTTTTGATTTAAAAATTAAGGTCTTTTTAGTAGCAGATAATTTTTAAGAAAGCCTGCTAATAACTCTATGCGACACTCAAATGGGACTTATGGAAAAAAAACCCCCAAAAAAAAACGCCCAAAAATCCCCTAAGATAAAAATTTATCTGGTTCTAGATAAATTTCAATTACTTATATTAACTGTACCTGCTAATAACTCTATGAGACACTCCAATGGGGCTTATGAAAAACAACCGCCTAAAAATCCCCTAAGATAAAAATTTACTTAGTTCTAGATAAATTTCAATTATACTATATACTAACTGTACCAGCTAATAATTCTAAGAGTCATTAACTAAAGCAAACTTACCTACAATTATTGCTTATAGAGTCTAAGAAATTTATTTAACCCGCATCGAAAGCCCAATTTTATCAAATTCATCTTCAAATTATAAGCTTACTAGGTACTTAATATCTTGTTAAATAAAACACACTAACACTAATTATTTTACTAAATATTATTCAAACACCTATCAATATTTTTTGAATTTTGTGGTATCGTAGTAAATAAAATTTATGAACCGAGTCGTTATTCTTAAAAAAGGTCAAAGCTAAATTGACATTTTTTAACCGGAGTAAGTACCTACAGTAGTTGTTAAATTACTCTTTTATCAATCATATTGAGATTTTAAACATTCAAATAATTGTAACAACTGGGCTAGGTACGAAACTAAACCATTCATTTTTTTAAAATAGAATTATACGTTTCGGTACTTTGTAGAATGAATGAATGATGCACCTCTTGGGGTTCTCAGGTAGACAAACAGGTAAAGAAAGAACTGAGCCCCATCAATAGCAAAGGAGTCATAATAACATAAAGTAAACTACATGCTCCCGACTGATACAACAACCGAGTCTCACACTTCCCCTTGCTTTCAGACTGAACTGCCTATGTCTAGTATATCAAGTGGTCGAGGTCATATCGACTGGTAGTTGTCGACGAGTTTCAACGTCGTGTTGTATTATTCTCGTGCTCGCGCTGCTCAGTTCGTTCGTTCGTTCGTTCGATAAATAATTTTATACCTACGTGTTACGTACCAATTTTGCTTTTTTTATTATTTATTGATTGATGTACTTGCAGTATTGTTTAACTATTTAATCGTTTAGTGTTTACGTGTTCACATATATCCAAGAATTGAAGTCGCCTTATTAACTACCCACACATATCATTTACTTTTTGGTAAGACTTTATATTATTATTAACTTTAGTGACTACAAATGGTATATGTATCTATTAGGCAGGTACTTACTGTGTTTCTAAAAAATTTCTGCTGTCTATTACAGAATTAAACAGGGAGATCCCTACATATACTAATATTTTGTTATAAAAATGAAATAAGAATAGGTGATAACAATTTATTGATTGAATGCACATAGGTAATCTGTTATCATGCTGATAGAACGATAATGTTACCTACCTACATACAGATATGTGTGGTTTTATCAAGTTCAGTGCTCATACTTATGTTTTTTAATTTAATTATTGCATTGTTTACAAAATAAAAAATTAATAACAATTCTTTGCACCTCATTAAATTTATTATTTTACCTTCTTAGCGGTTTTTAAAGTTGAACCAACGAATGTGCCTTTTAAAAGAAGTTCTCCTTGAGAGTTATTGATTATTTTCTGTCCTTGACACCGCACACAAAATCTAGAAACGATGAAAACCAAGACTCGTCGTTAGAAAATTTAAATATTTATTAATTATTTTCTTTTACATTTTTACTTAACCTCGATAATGATCAATCAAGATATTTTGAAAATGTGTACGTTAGTAGAATTCTACACAGTAAGTAATTTGTTCTCGATTTATTTTTTCATAAAGTAATTTAACGTAATCAAACACTAACTTAACCTAACCTTACACAGCTTAACAGGTCTAGTCCTTTTTCTTAAAAAACCTCTGGTAAAAATAGGTAACTAGAAAATTTTGGTGAACCCCAAAGTAATTACAGCCAAAACCGGTTACAACATCATATTTGGTCGTAAAAACCGATAGTCGTAATAACATTCAGTCGGGACCTTTGATTTTGGTCAATATATCCGGTGTGTTGTTCTAAACGATGTAGTTATAAACGGTTTTTACTATAGGTAGCTGCATATAATTTTTAGTGTTTTATTTTTAAGAAAATACTGAAATATTGAGTTGTTAATAGATTTGCTTTCCAAGTACTTATTGAATAAAATAATGGAAATTTGTATTTAACAGAAGTCTCATAAGAAATTCTGTTGTTTACTTAACTACTGAAATCCATAAAATTTATAAACTAACGTTTTCAAACAAATAAAAACAAATTTTTTTTTAAGTCTAGTGAGTGAACAATTAAAAAAGGATTGAACCTAATAATACATAAATGACTGCAATCAGAGATTTGGGAAATTGCATGTCATTCTGAAAATAAATTTGTTCAGTTTGGCCGTTTTCCAACACATATTTTTAAAAATCGTTCAAGCAACCGTTGCTAAATACGAATGTACCAAAATATCACTTTCATCTTCCTTTCAGAAGATACCTATACCAACGTATATCAAGCTAGCACGACAAAGTTATTTTTCCGATTTCTAACTTGCACTATAATTTGTCGCTAATTTGTTGCCGTTTAGCCATAATCAGCTGTAGTGCTTGCTTGATATCAAGCTAGCTCTACATATAGCGTATCTCGAAAACGAAATGTCGTAGGATATTATTGTGAAATGCCATAATTTGTCGCTGAAAGGTGACACATTCAAACGAATTTGTCGCTAGTCTTATCTTCAACTGATAAGCGAAAAACTACGGGAAAAACCCATCAAACCCTCAAAAAAGGAAATGTCGTAGGATATTACAGTGAATGCCATAATTTGTCGCTGAAAGATGACACATTCAAAGAATTTGTCGCTAGTCTTATCGCCAACTGATAAGCAAAAAACTACTGGAAACCCATCAAACCCTCAAAAGGTAACGTGTTGCCCATCTTGAGGGAAACAGGGAAAACCTAATTTTAAAAAAGTTGTTAAATAAATCCGGTCTCTTAAAACAAATGTAACAAAGACCTCCTTGATTAATTGTTTGATGTTTTCCAGCAGTTTTTCGCTTATCAGTTGAAGGTAAGACTAGCGACAAATTCGTTGAATGTTTTATCTTTCAGCGACAAATTAGCGACAAATTGTGGCCCTTACAGTAATATCCTACGACATTTCCTTCTCGAGATATGCTATATGTAGTGCCAGTTTGATGGTTTTCCAGTAGTTTTTCGCTTATCAGTTGAAGATAAGACTAGCGACAAATTCGTTGAATGTTTTATCTTTCCCAAAACGACAAATTGTGGCCCTTTTCAGTAATATCCTACGACATTTCCTTCTCGAGATATGCCATATGTAGTACCAGTTTGATGGTTTTACCCGTAGTTTTTCGCTTATCAGTTGAAGATAAGACTAGCGACAAATTCTTTGAATGTGTCATCTTTCAGCGACAAATTATGGCCTTTACAATAATATCCTACGACATTTCGTTTTCGAGATACGCTATATGTAGTGCTAGCTTGATATCAAGCTAGCACTACAGCTGATTATGGCTAAACGGCACGAGCGACAAATTTTTGGATTTGGTAACAAATTAGCGACAAATTATAGTGCAAGTTAGAAATCGGAAAAATAACTTTGTCGTGCTAGCTTGGTATACGTCCTATACCATAAATTCTTTCGCGAGTATTTTTATATTCTTTTCAAAAGTTTACTACATAATTAGGAACCTAATAATTTTAGAAATGTGTTATTATTGTATTGCACGATCATCTTCAACTGCTTATTAATAAGCCATTTGAAGGCTAAAATATTGAGGTTGTTGTATTGAGTTCCTGTATACATTAAAAAAAAAGCAGGAAATTACTGATTTTGATTCATTAGTAATTATTGATATAACAAAGAAAAACCATGAAATATTAGGTATTACAAACAGAGTTTACTAAAAAACTACACATTAACTTCCACTTTTTATTACTTATCAGTAATCACGACTATGTAATAACTACTGTATTGATTTGTTGAATGAGGTGATATCACATATTTGTACATGCGTATGATAATGTTGAAATAATGTTATCAGTTATCTTAAAAATAATTCCGTCACTCTTTGATACTTTAATTTTTGAACATTCATTGATGAAAACTTTTCCGATGATTTATACCAACTGCATATTAAATTTGTAATGACAAAAATGAAAGAATTCCGTTGCGACATTGAGATAAATTAAATTTTTGCCATTAATTTTGCAAACGATGACCATAACAAATGTTTTCTGAATCATCATCTGAATTGTAAAACGAATTCCCATCGTTCCAGAATAAGTAATCACATGTAATTCAATTGAGCAAGTTTTTTTTAGAAGATCGTTTTACTTTATTCTTTGAATTAAAAAAAAAAAAAATCGTTAAGTTGAGCGTGTATGATATGGAATCAAATTCAAAGCTTTTAAGGGATTGAAAATCTCTATTCAAAATAAACCTCCGGCTTTTTGCCTTGTGGGGTAAATATTTTTCAAGTATAGGTACTTTTATTTACTAATATCTAACCTAAAAACCTATCCTTGAAAAAAGACTTAGGTACATCATAAGGCGAAACGTCGGAGGCTGATTTTGAATAATTAAAATTTTTTAACCCCTAGGCAACTTTTAGTTTGGTTCCATGTTGACAATTTAGGGAATGAATAAGTAATTATGAACCAGTGTAATTTTACCAAGTAAATAAGATAATTTTTTACAATAATTATAAAAGTTAACAACTGTAATAAGGAGTAATGATCATAAAAAGGTTAAAAACCTCTAACAAAAAGTACAATAAAACGTACAAATAATACCTAATGTCACTTACTGAATTTACGTAGGTACAACAATAGAGACAGCACTTTAAAACAACTTGAAGACTTGTTAACGTATTTAGTTACTAAAGTACATACATTCAACATTTTAATAGTTTAATTGTAGGAACTGCATGTGCTTTTGGCGTAAACGTGACCTTAATACCCAAACCTCCAGTACAATTAATGAATGGCCTTCTTTAAGTATCTATTTATCTGTATGTTATTCCCTACTCTCCCCCATTGCGATAAATCATCCACTCTTCACCTTAGATTGGGTATATTATAATGATTACATTAGTAAAAGAGGAAAAGGAATTATGGCACTGTTTTAAATTAAAAAGTTGACAAGAGACTCAATTTTAGTGAGATTTTATTGTATTCCTCCTCCTTTCTTCAAGTAAGATTTGATGAGATTCCTCCTCCTCCCTTGCGAGCACACGTAGATAATTCATCGATGTTCCCTAAAAATAGGCATTTGTTTGTATAACTTTTGTATCATTTAATTAATTTGGAAAGTCCTGAATGAATACATTATCATATCTTTCGTGAAATTACCCAATTGTTTTCCATTTTCGGGCAGCAGATGCTACGAAAAGAAAAAAGCGTTAATTGAACATAAAAGGCGGTTTACAACTTATAAATTCATTTCATATAATTACCTTTAATTGACATCTGCCTGTGCCACGGTAATAATAATTGAAGCATTTCGAAAAGTTTTATTAGTCAAGCGATACTTATTAACAATCATCACTCGCTGACTGCACTTTAACACCTGCTGTATCTAATAATAAGTACGAGTATGTATATTATAGAGAACTCTCTCTGCGTTGTTAATGGCAATTACATTAATTCGATTTGTTTTTGTATCCTTTCTTTTTGCTCCGTACATCAGCTCGTCACTTCTACTTGAGTCGTATGAATGAATGTAAGTCATAATGTAAAGTAAACATCAATGGGCAATTATTTATTTATTATTGTTGGGTACGTACTTTCTTACTTACGACCTACATAGATCTGGTTTATTGTGTTTAGAGAGTTCATTGTGACACATACGCGTAGTACATTTAATACAATGTGCATTTTGTCGCGGTGTAAATTTCATTGCCAATGTATGAGCTCTGCTATTTTTAAAACTTACCTCACTTGACTCGTGTCAGTTTAATGGATATTGAAAATCCTGTGTGTGTCTCTTTATCGCCTTTATTGCCTACCGCGACTCTTATTAGCGTTTATAAACGAGTACGAATTATTAACGAGATGAACGGGTGATAATGCTAAAACAAACAAGTGTCTTTTACACTATTACGAACTGGTTAAATAAAAAATCTGGCGTCAGTAGTTACAGTACCTTCAGCACGTATATGAATCTGTGTTTATACATTTACATGTACTTTTAATAAAAATATTTGTGTAAGTACTTACATATGTACCTAATCTACTATCTTTCAGAAGGTGGGTTGTTACAAAAATAAATATACAAGTTAATAGGCCAAGGAAAACTAAAGTGCTATGTTTGGTGAAACAAGACGTAATCACATATATAATCATACTGAAAGTTTGCTGATGATTGCAGTTAAAATTTGAGCAGGTAAACCTTATTTACCAAAGAGTTTGTGGTGCCTTAGATTTCAATAGGGTCCATAATAATTTTGTGCTAAATCAAATAATTTATTAAGCTCAACACATCCTTACGCCAAAAGCTCGATATACATCAATGGCTCAGATGTAGCTAATCGTCTTGTGAACTGTTATTGAGAGAGATTATATTAAGTCAGTGGCGTTACCAAAGGTGGGCGTGAGTGGAACCTTGCTCTTTTGTTTACAAAAAAAACCCTCAACTTTTTGTAAACCAGTCAATATTAATGTTTCAATATTCACATGCATTCTACTTTCCCCCAGAAAAATTTAACTATTGTCTGTGTAATAGACACGATTTAAGAAATAATAATGGTGTGTAGGCTGGACAGTGGGGCATTCAAAGGAAGTTTGTTGCCTGAGAAAAAGACGTGTCTAGTCATTCGTTACGCCTTATAATCAGTGACCATTCCGGTTCGTTTTGGTTAGGCAATGGAAGAATTTAAATGTCTATAGCTATAGTACGTATTTTTGGTGTAGATGTATATGAATGTGGGTGAGTCACATAACAACAAAAAAAAAAGTGGCCTGAGCAAGGAAGAATAATAGAACCACCGCCTCAATGGTTGATGGGCTCTCATTCATTTGTTTCAGCTTTCGGCAGTCTAGGTATATGTAGGTCTAGGAATCGAAGCGACGTTGGAGGTTGTTTTTATTTAATACACAAACTTAACATAGGATCGCTAATAGAAAATGGTAGAGACAAAACGATTCTCTCATGGGTTGAATGAATGAATGAATGAATGGAAATAACCATGAAATTACGTGTAGGTACCTAAAGGTTCTTGTAACCGAGTGGATAGAAGAAAACAAGGCTTTCCGAAATAATTTTTAAAACTCACATGCCCAATTGTCAGTATCAAGACCATTTGTGTTAAAAGCACGTAATAATATAATAATAAAGTCATAATAGAAAGTACATAAGCAAAAAGTCAGTCAAATCGTTTTCATTATTTAGGCACCTGTTATAAAAAAGTTTTGAGATATTTTTTGATAAAATACTACCTACACAAATATTTTTTGAAACGAAATTGTCATTTTTAAGAAATGCTAAAAGTATGGGCTTTTTTTTTAAAAAAAAAGGACTAATAAACCGATTTTTTAAGTAATTTATTGTATCTTGATAAAATCGGTATCATTATATTCAGGGTTTTATAAGATTAAAAATAAATATTATGTTGTAAATAATTTTCAAAAGTACCAAACTGTTATATAAAACCACAAAAATGTGAGTAATTTTATATCTACATATAGGTAATTTACAACGCATATATGTAATAATAATACCCTTCTTTTATCAACCACCTTATCTGCATACACATAATGATTCACTTGAAGCTGTCGCTGGCAAATATTTTGTGTTTGAGTCTACAGACGAATCAACAATAACCCTGAAATGTTATTTATTTATCCTTTTTGGCGAAATATTGAAATCTATTTATGATGAACTTAAAAACTGATCAATGTATGAGTGATATGTTTGTCAATTTATTAATTGCAATTGATTATAAAACCATAAAATGGTTCAAATTGCAAAATTTAAGATACTCATTATGATTTTGATGAAATGGTTAAGGATAGGGATAGGGGTTAGGTTCCAAGGTTGAAAAATTAAATAAAATAAATAAAAATAATATCTGTTTAATTACAAATAACAGGTAGATACATATTTAAAGCATAAAACTATTCTAAAAATATTATAATTATGAATTATTTGTTTTAAAATATGGGTAATCGTAATTTACGTATCCGTGAATTATGAAAATTTCCGACGTGAATACAGGAAGTGGTCTCAATTTTTTCTTTCGCGAATACTGAAACCGCGAATAAGGAACGTGTATCAAGCTAGCGCGACAAAGTTATTTTTCCGATTTCTGGCTTGCACTATAATTTGTCGCTAATTTGTTAACAAATCCAAAAATTTGTCGCTCGTGCCGTTTAGCCATAATCAGCTGGTATGCTAGCTTGATATCAAGCTAGCACTACACATAGCGTATCTCGAAAGGGAAATGTCGTAGGATATTACTGTAAAGATCATAATTAGTCGCTAAGTCGCTGAAAAATGACACATTCAACGAATTTGTCGCTGGTATTATTTCCAACTGATAAGCGAAAAACTGTTGGAAAGCCATCAAACTCTCGAATGGTAACGTGTTGCCCAACTTGGGGAAACAGGGAAAACCTAATTTTAAAACTTTGGTAAATAAATCTCTTAAAACAAACGTAACAAGGAACTCCTTGATTAATCTTGTGATGGTTTTCCAGCAGTTTTTGGCTTATCAGCTGGAGATAAGACTAGCGACAAATTCGTTAAATTTTTCATCTTTCAGCGACAAATTATGGTCTTTACAGGACTTTATGTGTAGTTCTAGCTTGATACAAACTAGCACCCAGCTGATTATGGCTAAACGGCACAAGCGACAAATTTGTGGATTTGTTAACAAATTAGCGACAAATTATAGCGCAAGTCAGAAATCGGGAAAATAACTTTGTCGTGTTAGCTTGATATACGTGAGTAAGGAGATTTTACTGTATATCTAACCTATATAAAATATGTATAATGTTGAAACACAACGTTATTATATCAATTAAGAAGAAAATTATTTAGTTGAATACGTTGTTGATACAAAAATTATACCCACAGCCACAAAAAACACCATTCTCTATGGGTGTTCTTATATCGTATCAAATCATTTTGAATCCATACCTCGGAGCGGTTGGGTTGGTTTTAGTGTGTGGTCGTCGCACAAGAGAATAAAGAACTGTGAACGTTCCGACTACATAATAATCCCAATGATTTATTTATCATTAAGTACAGATCGATTAAAGATGATTGTAGCTTTAAGACAACTTTCTATTCCATTCTTCGGCTTTTACCAATCTTTAATAAGCCTTGTTGAATGTGTACTTAATTGGAACAGGAGGAAAAAAACATGATTATTATTATATTTTGTCTGCATATAAAACGTTGGTCTAATTCGGTCATTGATTCCTCTTTATATTATGTACTTGGAACGGACGAACAAACTTCGAAGGTGCGGCTGCATTTAGAATTTCATTAATGATAATTATACCTACTGTTTTTATTTGGAGAATTACAGCCACATAATAGAAACAGATTTATCTGCATTTAAAAATTATTGGCATATAATTAGAATATCATCAAATAACTACTTATATGTAGAATCGTTCATGTATTTAATTATTTCAGTTGTTCAATTTTATTTCTCGTAGATAAATTCTTGCTCATTTCTACTTCCGTAAAAGTAATAAGAAATGCCCGAGAATGTTGTACATACTATTATTCTCTTTCATTTATGTAATAGATGAAACCTAATCTGAGGCATTTGTTTATTCACTCTGGGAGAAATTTGTCGCCAGTTTCCGGTATTTCTATAGTAAAGAAACGGAACATTCTTTGTTGACTAATTGTTCCGCTTCTTCTACAGAAAACAATGATAGGTAAGGTAGGCGAAATGTTAATCGGAGGGAAAGTTGACCAACAATCTTATTTTTAATGCGACAAAACAATAACAGTTTCTTTTGTAAAACCACCTCATCATTCACTTTAAGTCTGCAACATGTGACCGAATTTTGCTATGTCTAACAACGTAGACTGTAGTGTAAAAGATTTTCAATTTGTTACGCTTTTATGGACACTCACTTTCATTGATACAGAGTAAAACTATGTAGACTGTGTTATGTAACACTTAAAAATAACAGGTTGCTAGTATGTAAAACGATTTAATGTGAAATTATAACGGCTCACAAAAGTACACAGCAAAAAATTATGTAATTAATAATTAATAAATCATTTTACTATAAAAACGTCTCATTGACTGTATTTGCAATTTTCGTGAAGTCAAACTTTATTATTCCATTTTAAAGATTACTAAGTAACGACGGGAGAAACTATTAGAAGTCTCTGATCTATTGTCTAATTTTTTTAAAGTGACAGCTCAGGCAATAAAACTACTAACTGCTAAGTTATGAAACAATTCAAACGAAGAACCTTTTGGATTTTTAACGGCTTCTGTTTACAATAAGGATTATTGTCCATTAACATTGTGACTATATAGGGTTTGAGCTGTCCTCTTTTTAAATACTGATGAACTATTTAATAGAACTTTTAAACGTTTTATAGCATGAACCCCACCTTATTGAGCTAGCATCAGGACACCATTACATTTTAATTGCTTGTCTTTCAGCATCATACCACTTGTGTGTACGTATATTAATATAGCACGACAAAGTTATTTTTCCAATTTCTGACTTGCATTATAATTTGTCGCTAATTTGTTACCAAATCCAAAAATTTGTCGCTCGTGCCGTTTAGCAATGATCCGCTGATATGTTAGCTTGATATCAAGCTGGCACTACACATAGCGTATCTCGAAAAGAAAATGTCGTAGGCTATATATCTACAGGTAAAGACCATAATTTGTCGCTAAAAGGTGACACATTCAACGAATTTGTCGCTAGTCTTGTCTCCAGCTAATAAGCTGACACTGCATATGACATATTTCCAAATATAAATATAACAGAAACATGCTGTAAAGACCAAAATTTGCTGTAATGTTTCGCTTATCAGCTAGAGATAAAACTAGCGACAAATTCGTTGAATGTGTCACCCTCCAGCGACAAATTATGGTCGGAAGGGTAATAAACTACGACATTTCCTTTTCGAAATACGCTATGTGTAGTGCCAGCTTGATATCAAGCTAACATATCAGTGGATCATTGCTAAACGGCACGAGCGACAAATTTTTGGATTTGGTAACAAATTAGCGACAAATTATAGTGCAAGTCAGAAATCGGAAAAATAATTTTGTCGTGCTAGCTTGACATATGTCTTGTGAGCTTCATGATGCTTTCAATGTCATTCTTCAGCTGAAGAAGTTAGACCACGTCCCTTTTTGAAATAAATTTTGAAATATTGGAAGCCGAAGAGTGATTTAATTGATGAGTCTGTACCTGACGATATACCTTTTGTATCTACTAGATTTCTACATAGTTTTTTTGTGCACTTTAAGGTTTGTGGTGTGAAATTTACCTATGGGATTCTAAAGTTTTTCAATTCTTTAACACCTTTTATACTAAAAATTAGGTCTGAGCCTAATAGTACAGATGATGGCATTACAAAAACTACACCTGTAGTGTAGATTTTTTTTAAAATAAATATGAGTTCGTTACTGTTTGACACGGTTCTGTTTGTTATTATTTGTGTTTAAAATCACCATCCACAAAAGTTTACTCTAGAATATTAAAACCAAAATTGCGACAATGTATCTAATATATGCCAGGCCCATTTTTCGAACAAATTTTATTATTGCCGTCCTTCATCATTGTTAATATACTTACATACATACATACATAACATTCACAGCTATATACATTTTTTGAAAAAACCTGAATCTTTACGATAAAATAAGAACCAGTTTAGTGAGTCATAGAGAAGCTTTCTTGCGGCGACTGCAATGGTGTAGAATAACATCGACCTCAACATATTTTACACGGTTAATTCTTCCTCCCATCATCATCATTAGTTCTCAGATAAGGACACAGATTTTAAAACCGGTGGATATTCTGTGTATAAACAATACATATTATTTGTGTACGGTTTAAATTGATGTTATTTTATGCACTTTTATTAGTCCTTTTTTCATCAAGAAGGTCGCGGAAAAATAAATACGTATGCATTTAACCTACATACGGTATACTTATAAAGGGAAGGACAAACAATCAATTTCTCATGTTTCTGTATATCATATAAATTTAATTATAAATGCGGCTTTTATTTTAACTTTTGAAGAATATGCGTGGAGTTCCTAATAAGATTATTTAATTCCTACTCAAACTATTTTTTATTTAATGTAAAATTGGTAAAAGAACAAAAGAAAATGAAAAAGCCTGTGTAGCAGAACTTTTTATCCCCTGATAGAGGCACTGATTGTAATGTTCGGATTTTTCTAAACCGTCTACTACACTTAAAAATTCGATTCGATTGGTTAAAACATGTATGTACAAGAAATTGAAATCAATAATAATGAGCAATTTGAAAAACAAGGATGAAATTTTATACACACACCTATAAATGAGTAGGTAAATGGAATTTATTGGTTTTCATTTAATGTAAGACAATACATGTTATTTGTCTATATGTGTTTGTGCAACACGGCCTTCCACCTACCTACTGGAGGTCGAGTATCATCGTCATCTCCCAAACAACATTTTCTCTTGTGCTGGTTTTTAGTTCAGTTTTAACGAGATGCACACAGCATCATAACAGCCACTCCTGCCATTGTTATTTGAATATTGTAACCCATATGTCAGTGTTCTTTTGTTAAAAAGTGTACCGTATCGTCTGATTTAATGCAAATAGCTTAAAATATGATGACACAGTTAGGTACATGAAAAAAATTCAAGATATGTATCTAATCGAAAATAACGCACGAGATTATAATTAAAATAATTAAGAACTATGTCTAGAGTAAATTGATAATAATTGGCTCAAATCGAGCGTGTATACGACCCAATTTTTTACTGGGGGTCATATACAAAAATAAAATGATATATTTTATGAACGTAAAAAATAGATAAAAATAAAATATGTACATTCATTTGTAATTGTATTCAAGTTTGTTACTTCATTTTTTAATGACGTTATTTAACATTATGCAGTACGTAATCTTAAAATTTAAACAACGCCTTCATAATATAAGGTAAAACTCAACCGAGCTAGCACGACAGTTATTTTTCCGATTTCCGACTTGCACTATAATTTGTCGCTAATTTGTTACCAAATCAAAAAATTTGTCGCTCGAACCGTTTAGCCATAATCAGCTGGTATGTTAGCTTGATATCAAGCTAGCACTACACATAGCGTATATCGATAAGGAAATATCGTTGGATATTACTGTAAAGACCATAATTTGTCGCTAAAAGATGACACAGTCAACGAATTTGTCGCTAGTCTTATTTCCAACTGATGAGCGAAAAACTGTTGGAAAGCCATCAAACTCTCGAAAGGTAACGTGTTGCCCAACTTGGAGGAAACAAGGAAAACCTAATTTAAAAAATTTGGTAAATAAATCCGATCTCTTAAAACAAATGTAACAAAGAACTCCTTGATTAATTGCTTGATAGATTTCCAGCAGTTTTTCGCTTATCAGCTGGAGACAAGACTAGCGACAAATTCGTTGAATTTGTGTCATCTTTGAGCGACAAATTATGGCCTTTACAGTAATATCCTACATTTCACTTTCGAGATAGCTAGATATCAACCTAGCATACCAGTTAATTATGGTAACAAATTAACCACAAATTATAGTGCAAGTCCGAAATCGAAAAAAATAACTTTATCGTGCTAGCTTGATATAGGTACGTGTGGCTCTCGACTTTTTCTTTTTGAGTGTAGAAAACAAACAAAGAAGGCATTCGACTAGACGAAGATACCGTTCGCGTTCGGGAGAAATATTCAAATACACAAGGAGGTGCTTAATAGGATCACTCTATTTGCTCCAACTTTATGTATTTTTAAATAATATTATGTATAAAATTTTTATGATGTTTCAATCATGCCTGGTTATGAATTTCCATACCATATCGGAAGGGAGTTGTTTTGTTTTAAATTTGACTCTTCACCCTTCTTAACAAGACTTGGAATGAAATGTAGGACCCACCATCCTTCTCACGTGAACTTTACCATATAACTAGTATTTAATTAAAAGAGGAAAGGAAATTATAAAAAAAAATTGAATTAAGCAGTCGACATGAAATTTTTCATGACTCCTTCTCCCTTTAAATGTGATCTTTCTTGGTGGACCTCTCATCCCATTTTGAACTCACTTATTGATGGGTATGCTCTAGGCTTATGCTTGTAATATTGTCCTGAAAAAAACCTTATAGAGAGACATTTCCCTTTTTTTCCCTTTTTCAAAAGTTTGGGAAAAATTTTAAATGACGTCCCTTTCATACATATATCTTATTCAATATTATATCGATAAGCTTTTGTGTAATATCGATTAAATAGTTCTCTACCGTTCACACATTCGTTATAAAAATTTGGAAAAAATTATAATTCCTTTGAATAGTGTTTTGTTTTTTTTTTTTTAAGTGTAATTGTATACATTGCAGTGCATTGAACATGACTCAAAGTTCAAAGTCAAAGGCGTGTATACCCGATTAAATTAATATTATTGTTGTTAACATTTCTGATTGAACCATGACAGTAATTTTAAAACGTGATGCATTGTTTTGAGGAATTAAGTGTAAGCTTTTTGACGTGGTCGTCGTGGTTGTATTGTTTGTTCGTTGTGCAACTTTTGTTCGCGTTTTATTGACGCGTAATGTTCGATTTCGTTTCGCAACAATTGCAAAAAGATGCGCCGCATTCTTCGAATGATTTGCACAATCAAATGTGCACGCTAAGCTGGTTTGGTTCTTCACGTATTTTCACTGTAACTAATAATATAACTCGAGTTGTGTGTATATTTAATATAGTACGTACCTACTTTGTATTCTACGTGAAATGGCACACCCTATTTACGTACATATATCTATTTCTTGTTCGTATCTATAAAATTGCCGTGTTATGTAATACATTTTTGGTTTAAGGGCAATTATTATTTAGGTTTTGGATAAAGTCGTATGCGTATCTACTTATACAGGGTGATTCAACAAAATCAATTCATGAATTATTGTTCTTTACTTAACATTGTTTAAGCCTTCCTCTTTTGAGTCCCGGAGTATGTTTCATTGAGTACTTACCCAACGAAATTTAAATGTACGCCACTGCATCTAGGCAAAAACCTGGTGAAACCCTTGCGTTCCGAGAATTGACCTGCCTCGTCGTTTCTGAGAATTGTACATCAACAAAATTTGAACAGGGTCTACCTATAGCAAAAATACCTACTCATTTTAAGTTGGCAACCATATCGAGAATGCTCGCAAGATTCTATTTCCGCTCAAAACAATTCCTTTATTTTTCTTAATTTATATATTTTTTTATTTCTTTTTCCTCTTTCTTCCTGGATACTCCGGGCATTACCTCACCGCTAGTCGAACATTTGCGCATTGTCCTGCCTTACAGCGTCAGCGCAGATTACAACAAAATCTACAAATAATTTTGTCAATGTCGCTAGACGACTCTTGTATTGATTTTTAACATTTCTAGTAATAGATTTTCTCTATTCGCAGTCCGCAATTACCGTTTGACGCATTCTACAATATTTACGTAAACGTTTATGACCATTAAAGAGATTCCGTGAAGTTAACGGATACTGTAAAAAGTTATTAATGGTTTTCAGTAGATAAATATTTGTTTGCCATATCATCTTTTAAAAACTCATTTGAAGACGGCCGTAATGTGATTTATCGGACTTTTAATTAGCGCCGTTTTTTGATGCATAATTAAGATAATCTTGTGGTCAGTTTTAACAAGCGGCTTTAATTTAATTCCGGTAAATCCTCTCATAAATAATTACTTCAAAACAAAGTCAACTTGGGTCGCCTTTTTAATTTGATATTACTTTTTAGGCGGAAATTTTTAAACCCGGAGTTTATCTTGAAATCATTACCAATTCCTGATGTTCTGCTTTACAAAAGGTGGCTAAACTGTGCCAAAATAATAATCTAAATAACAGGGTGGTTATTTTATATCCTAACTTTAACATTGCAGTAAGTGAAACTGCTTCCAAGAAAAATTCAAAGAAACATGTCAGTTGTAGTATCTAGCATTATAACCCATCGTTAACTTCAGGCATTAGTAACAATTTACGGTTTGTGTTAATGTTCCTTATTCCACTAATAGCCACACAAAGCAATATTGTTCGTAACATAAAGCTGTCAACTGCTTATGGCCATGTGGTCACACGTATCCCATAAGTAATGAATGTGTGTTACGAGATTATTGCACATATGGTTCAACCAATATTTGAAGAACAAAGGCTCTACCTCCCGCAATACACATTTTATTTATAATTTTTTATACATCTAGGAATATAAAAATAGACAACTTATAATTAGTGCCAACACGCTGAGGATGAGAAGGTTTATTGTTCTATTCTCTGACTCGGTGTATTTCCTCTTAAATAATTAATAACATATGTTTTTAATTGTATGACATTAATCAAAGATTGCATGTGAACTAATTAATCATCGACATACGGTTTGCATTCGTCTTTGTGTCTTATATTAACTACAATAATTAACGTACAAAGCAAAGCAAAGTTTATGCATATCAGTAACGCATTCTTATGTACTCAGAAATTCTTAAATTATAGGTTTTACATAAGACATGTGTAGGTACTTGTTAATTTATTAGTCTTTTTGTCGCTTTGAACATCGTGCATATAAAAGATTAACCTACTTGAACACATGATTTTCAAGCGGATAACATGTACTTGCCATCAGTATTCCAAACTTTCGTTTTTAATTGGCATCAAAAAACCACAGTTCTTATCTGACAGTGTGCGGAATTTACCTTAGGGTAGGTTGTTTGGCCTACACAGTTTGCTTATTATGTGTTGTTCGCAATTAAAATTATTATCTGAAACCATTGCAAAATGACCTGACCTGAAAAATTAAAATTTTTGGCGTTGGCGTTCAAATATTAAATACATTAGATAAGATACAGAGTACAAGTTGCAAGAGATTTAATGAATGTCATTTTTACTTTACTCTGCTGGATTTGAATCGTTAATTAGTATCTACATAACTTCCATTGAAATTGAATTACAGTAAAGGTAAATCCTTATAATTTGTCAATACACATTTTGAGACTTTTACTGTAAAAAGTGCCAACAGAAAACATTACTCATTATATTATTTATTCCTAGATGTACATATCGATCAAAATGTACGTTGGTGCCCTGTATCGATAAGCATTCAATATGCAAATCGATATGGTTGAAGCTGTTGTCTAATTAAATTTTTGCCCGGAGCTAAACACCAAACAGGGCGTTGATGCATCGACTTGTTGACAGAGTTTGATTCAGATAAATTGCCCAGTGATCTATTGGGACACTCGGTTTAAGGTTTTTAAAGAACTAATCAGCTGAGAGAACAGTTATACGAACCAAAACAACACTTACCTACATAGTGTAACAATTTAGCTACACTGTTAGAAATTTCTATGGTAATTTTACAAAACAATTATTGGAAGTTGTGACGCACCACGATATAGTAAAAGTAAAATCCAGTTTTGTAAATTTACTACACAATTAATTCAAATTAATTTGGGAAAAATACAAAACGTTTGTAGTAATTTTACTAAAAAGTTCCCTTATAATCTGTTTAGTAATATTACAATACAAATATTGTAATTTTGTTAAACAAATTATACTGAAAATGTTTAGTAATTTTAGTATACTTTATTGTAATTATACTACACAATTCATTTCAACTAAGTTTAGGAATATTACAAAATATTCGTAGCAATTTTACTACAGTTACCAATAATCTTGTTAGTAATAAAAAAAAGAAAAAAAACCGAGAAAAAACGCGAGTGACAAAATAAAAAAAAAATGACATTTTAAACCCATCAAGAAAAAACATTAATTGATACACCTTATGTTAAGAAAGTATAGAATGATATTCCAAACATATTTAAGCATGATATGATATATCAACACTCACCGTTGAATTGCTTTTATTTATTAACTACCCGGAATTGATATCTTTGGCTTCATAAATATTGGAATACAAATGTCCTGCAAACAGGGGACAAGGGAAATAGCACAAAAAAGCGGTTTCTAATAACTTCGTTTATGATGTGAATAGATAATCATAGAAAGGGTGGTTCAATGGATGTATTAATTTTGAATTTTATTTATTATTTTTTTCTTTTTATAGATCATTTTTATTTTGTGTCAAAAATTCATCACATTTCCAGAATGTGTAAAAAATTCTATTGATGATTTAGTTCTGCTACAGCAGATTTATTTTTAGTAAAATTACAATACACTTGGAATCCTATAATCAAGACTGTAAAAATAAGAAAAAGAGTTAAACTTTCATTGACTTCATTGTAATTTCAATTACTTTTAATTTTGTAATCTTTCTTAAAAATAATAAATAAATTACAAAAAATGTTTGTAAATTCGAAATGCTTTCTATTGCAAGCTGATAAACGTTTCAGTAAAATAACAATGTGTGTAGAATTTATACATAAAGATTGTAAAATTACAACTGGTAGTAGTAGATTTCCTCATGTATCTTAGAAGATTACTTAAATTGTATTTTAATTTTGTATTGCCATACACTGATTTGTAATGTTACTTATCTTTTGTTTTGTAAAACAATTTTAATTTTACTAAAAATTTTAACAGTGTACAGAAGGCATTTAGATTTGAGAGTGAGTTAATAACGGAAAATGAGAGAAACTTGTGATAAATAATAAAGTAGTGGGGCACTAAAAAAATTGAATAGTTTTGAAAATTAAAAATTAGAAAAGGGCTTGCTTGTCCTATTTTAATTGCCGCAAGGGTATTTTGAATTTTATTGACTATAGAGCATGTAACTGAAATATTGGCGGTCACCTACATCGCGACCTTTTGCCCCAACCGCCATAGTTACAGAATATAAGTAAGTATCCGTGAATTCCAAGCGGTTTTTGTAACATTTTTATTATAAGTAAGAAAGATTAATGGAAATGAAACGCTAAATGGTGACCGCAGTGCTTTTAAAAACGCAAATAAGAAGTTTACCGCACACTGTGAACAGTTATTACTTACTATGTACACCTGCCTTATATATTGTGCATAGAAAATCGAGCTAGTATATATTTGTTTATACTTTAATCAGCACAGAATAAATTAACACCTGTCTGTGAAAATTCAAGCACTAGGCACAATTCTGAAAGTTTACTTTTGTAGTTGGCACAGTACGTGTGTAATTGTGATAATTATATAAATGCACTATCAATCCATAAAACCTTTATATGTAGGACCTAATTCAACTTCCGCTTTAAAGTATGGAAAACTTTTATTTACTTCCTAATTCCGATATTAACTAACCGCAAACAACAGGAAACGTTTTATAAACAAAAAATTGCAATTTGCAATGCTGTTGTGCGCGGGAAAGCAATAAATATGGAGTGAAAGGAATAATTATGTAAATTTTCTAGCTTGTTTATAAAAAAAACTGTAAAACGTATAAATAACAAATTTCGTGAATATCGATTAGTAAAGCACTATGTAATCACTTACAGGATGATTTAAATATGCACAGCAGTAAATTTGATTAGACATATCTAATATAATATCAGTTGGATACCTATTTTGATTTGAAGTTAAGGAAATTGAAACGATTAATTATTCAAATCGATTTTCTCGATTTGTACACATAGAAGCTGTATGAATCGGTACAATAATTTATACAATTAAAGTGCGAACTATTGAATAAAGTTAAAGTAAGAGATAGAGTTATTTGTTACCAATCTCCCATTAATTATGGGATAACTAGAAGTACAACCTATTATAGTTTTTCATTATCTAATTCTAATTTCGAGTAAGACAAAATTCGTTTTTGTTTTTTCCCAGCCATAAAAATCTTTTAAATCGAAATGTGATAATTTCACAAACAACGAATTGTTACGACTGTTTATTATACGGTTATTATTTGACTATATAACCAACCATAAGTACATTATATTGAATTTTTACGGTTTTTTACAAAGATTATGTAATGTGACGGTATAAAACCTGTAGTGAGGCTGGTTTCAACAGACCATAATAGTTACCTAGTATAATTTCGTTTTTAGTGATCGGAAAAACTTTTATATTCATATGCACATTTTTAAGCGTTAAGGGTTCAGTTAATAATTTTTATCTCCACAATTATAAATGTCAGAAATATTATTGTCTGCAATATATTTGTGCAAATTTTTAAACTTATTAATTTTTAAATGCCTGCAACAAAAAGAGGGAGAAAAGCACTAATCCTTTCTCTCTTTAAGTCATCTACTTTGACACCCCATCAACATGTGAGCATATAGACACAGAGATGCCAAATCTATTTTTTTTTTTCTTAATTATTTTACAATTGATTTTCCCAACATATCTTAAGTAGTATTTCAGATATAAATAATCAGATATTGGTCTTTATTTATTATATTTACTTATTGGTAGGCACTTATCTTGAGATAAAATCTTAAAGGCTATAGAGATAAGAATGGGTAGGAAACAAAATTTAGAAAAAATTTTATACAACGTCAAATACATTTGGAAATCTACAAAAAAAATTACTTGACTGTACATAAAGCCTAACCTAAAAAAAAAACAAAATTTTTTGACATTTTATTTTTTTCAACTATGACGCACCCAGAAAAAAATTTTTGAAAAAATCATATTGTAACGAATTTTCTAGTTAAACTATTTATTTAACACTATTTATAACACTTAAACACTAACTTAGAACTACCATTCATATCACAACAATTCACTTATTTATATAACAATTTATTTATATCACTTTGTCTATTATCGGTTTTAATTCGCGCACTGATGCTTTCTTCAACTAACTGTTTTTCGGTCCAAAGATGATCACTTTATATACACCTTTCGAACTTTCCGGACAATTCGAAAAGGAAGTCCTGACGATTCTCGAATGACGAGTAATAATTAGAAAGTCCTCGATTATTCCAGAATTTAGCTTGTTACTTGTCGCCGGAGAATGATTTACATCTTGTAAGTTGATAACACGAAAAGTACCGTGTGCGGTGTTTATGCCGTAAGCATGTTAGTGATAACAAGTACATGCCACAAATTGTTATCGCACACACGTACTGTGTCACTGGTCGCTACAATATGTTGTGAAAAATAGTGTTAGAAAAATAAAAAAAAATTTTAGTAATTGTACCAAGACCAAGTTTATAAAAAAAAAATTTTTTTATGGAATAATTTTTTAGGAATGTTAAAATTTTCTTTTCATATTAATAATTTTTTCTTCTTTATGTTATAAAAATATGCTAAAATTTCAGCCAAATCGATCGAACCGTTGAAAAGATGAATTTTTTTCGATTTTTTTTCAATTAATCCTCACTTTCCAACGGTACAATATTAAGAGCTAAAACTTGGCAAATCTTAATCTTATGTTGGTAGTAATCACCAGAAAAAAAATCAGCACAATCCGGTTGGGGGCATCCTACCCATTCTTATCTCGCTATAGCCGTTACTTACAAAGTTGTTTGTACAAAGATAAAGTGTTTACATGTTCAGATTTTTTACGGGTTGCATTAATTAATTCTTGTTCGTTTCTTGCTCCAGATTGTTTGTTGTCTGTCAGTCAACATGAGCGAAAGGCGTGGAACCAAGGGGTTGGAACTGTGGTGCAGACGTATGACAGAAGGTTATCCTGGCGTCAAAGTTGAGAACATGACAACGTCCTGGAGGGATGGCCTTGCATTCTGTGCCATCATCCACCATTTCAGACCAGACTTAATGTAAGTAACAGAACATAAATATTTGTGTATTGCTTACGGTTAGATATAATAAACACTTGGTGGTTTAAAATTCGAAAAAACGAATATACAGTGTTTAATTTGCTAGTTTCGTACCTAATTTGAATCCTGTGTAATATCCACTTTTAAAATTGCGAAAATGCAAAATAACATGCAGATAGATAATATTACAATTCGTAACATTAAATTCTTTTCAGAATTGTACTCCTCAAATAATTAAAAAAGGCTTAGGTGCCGATGTTCTACTTAAAAAATATTTTTAACTTGTTGTTTCGCCTCTAATTCTTAAACTTTTGGACAAGTCATTGTCGTTCATTCTTAAGAACATTCTTTTATTCTTTTCATTTGTGTCCGTCCGTCATCTCCTGTGTGGCGCTTCATTGTACAAAATCAGTCTGCCCATGTAATGTTCGTATCCTCCCAAAAAGTATCAGTTGAAGATGACTTGCTCTTTACACGACCTTTCGATACGCCACAGACCCACTGGCTTAAATATCGTAATATAATAATTTGAAAGTAATTCTGTTCGACTGTGCCTGATACGGATGGGAATCGCAGACAGTATTTACTTTAGTAAAGATAATTATGTTAGTTAATCAATTTAAAAAGTTTTAGAACGACTTTTGATGGATTTTTTAACAGTATTAGGTATTCAATTAAAAGTGGTTGGTTACTTAATAATAATTTGTATGGAAATTGTTCCGGTTGCAAGAATGCGTGTTGGTCAGGATTGAAAAGTAGCTCTTACCTAATATAAATTACGAGTTCACATCTCTGACATGACATAACAAAAACGACCAAGAGCGAAGTAAACTTTCGAGTAAAGTTCTGTATGTACATAATTATGTTTCTGGAACGATGTGGTAGAAAAATTGGAGAGGAGTTTTTCAAATAGAACCTGGAATATCATTCTTCCCAGAATGTCAGTTTAATTAGCAGTGCAACAAATTTTCTAAAATGTTAATTTAAATTTCTTAGTCTACCCGGAAACTCCTTTTTTGCCAGTAGGTATTTTTTCATCCTCTGGATTGGCTCTCGGATGCCGCCAGTATTTATTACAGCCTAATGTATTCATCCACGGTAGCAGAATAAGAAATTAAAAGAAAAATAGAGCACCTGATTTTTTAGTCATATTTAGAGATATTTTTCAAAAAATTCCATTTGTAGGAATTTAAAAAAAAGGCCCTTTACAACAAACCTATTAAACAAATTATGAACAAATTAACAGACATACAGTCAATTTGAATGAAAACTAACAGTTTTTTTCATTTTTAAATCAACATTCAAAGCTGTTTAAGGGGCTAAAATGTTAACCTAAAAGGCTAAAAAACATTCATTCATACTATGTTTTAATAGAGCTGTTTTGTATATTGTATTAGAAATAATTTCATTTGAATGGTCTTATTTATGCTTCCTTACTCTAATGCTTAGTAGTCTTTTTGCTTGCCATCTGACAATTGTTGCATGGAATTTTGTAAATGGTGATAGTTTAGCTGTTTTATTTTTATGTTTGGTAAATATCTTGTTAAATATATGGAGTAAATATGATTCCTTAATTATTAAAATTTTTATTTTTAAATATAATTTTTAGTAAAAAATTAAGTTGAGTATGTTCCTAAATGTAGCCACGTGCCTTTTAATTATTTAGTATTTTATTTTATTTATATTAAGTACTAGCTATGCCCGCGACTTCCTCCGCGTGGAATAGTGACTTTCGGCAGCATTTAAAATTTTTTTCTTCTTTATTTTTATTTTCTGGGCCGTAAGCCTTTTTGTCTACGTCCTTACACAAAAACTTTCATACCTTATTTTTGCCCCCTTTAGGGTAAAATGTTAAATGTCGTATTTATATCTAATCAAAAGCCTAAAAAATAAGTTTCAAGCCTCTAGCTTTATATCTACTTATCTAACTCTGTACCAAATTCTCATTTAAATCGGTTCAGTAGTTTGAGCGTTATTGCGTAACACACAGACAGACATAGTTACTTTCGCATTTATAATATTATAGTTTAATATAGTTTTATTATAGTTTAAAGTAGTTTATATAGCTTAGTATTCAACTACTTTTATTGCTCCAAATAAAAAAAACCTCTACCTATAACTTTTTACACTTAATATTTTAATTTTCTGGGCCGTAAGCTTTTTGGACGACGTCATTACACAAAAACTTTCATCGGCAAATTTTATCCCCTTTAGGGTAAAATTTTTACAAACATTGAATGTCGTATTTATTTATATCTAATCAAAAACCCAAAAAAATAAGTTTCAAGCTTCTATCCTTAAAAAGTTAATATTTCCGCACAAACTTTCCTATTTCAACCCCTTACGACCCATTTTTCGCATTAAAAAGTAGCCTATGTCCTTTCTCAGGCTCTAGACTATCTCTGTACCAAAGTTCATTTAAATCGGTTCAATAAATTTTAGGCGAGATTGTGTAGCATACAGACAGAGTTACTTTCGCATTTATAATATTCCGCGAATTCATTTTCATCGATTTTCCCGTGGGAATAAGATATTTTCCCGCAGTAAAACGTAGCCTATGTGTTAATCCAGGGTGTCAGCTAACTCAATACCAAATTTTATTAAAATCGCTCCAGCCGTTTAGACGTCAAAAAGTAACAAACATACACACACACTCACAAACTTTAGCCTTTATAATATCAGGGTGATTGTGCTGAGTTTGTTTATATTATCATTTAATTAACTAACATGTACCTGATACTAGTTCCATATATGCAATTTTGTAACCTTTTCTAACTAAAAAGCCTATGTTCGTACAACTTCTTAAAAAAAATTTTGGAATGTATTTTTTAGCCTCGAAGAAAGCTTATACCACAAGGCGAAACGTCGGTAATAAACATTTTAGGCCTTAAACAGCGTAGGGTTTTGATTTATTGAGCAATAGGGATAGAATAAGTAATTATGTTCTCATTTTTGCTTTAGAATAAGATAATTTAACAGCAACGTTAACACATATTTAAATAACCCAACAACTAGTTACTATTTACATTCGAAAAGTAATTTCAATTTTTCAATTTCAGCTATTAGTTCGTAACAAAAGTAAATGTTCATTTATTTATCAGACAGATCTAGGTATTGTAAAACGATATAATAGGTTTATGTTTGATATTTGTCTTTAGCAAACAATTTGCATACAATTGAACTTTAAAATATTTTGAATAAGATTGCCAAATCGTGTGTACAACAGAGTTGTTTTGTGTAGTTTCCGCATCCAACACGAATCGAGAGACAGTCGTCCTTGGCGTCCTTCGTTTTTCCGTTATCTTGATTGATGTATATTTTTTAACCATTTAGCAACGACCTCTGTCAGTTCCTTGTATTTGTGTGTTTTACACCTGACCCACTAAAGCTGAACACATGCTGTTAAAAACCGAGTAAAATTAATATTGTCTGTGGATAACTTTTTTAGTGAGGAAATTCACTAGCAGCTTAACGTGACAAGTCAATCAGTGAAATCAAACAAATCTAATCGACTGTCAGCATAAACATTTAAATTAAAAATGATTTCCTTAATACATGTGTTGCTAATTGATATAATTTTTTATAATGTCAAAAGATTCGGGTTTTGTTTATATAGGCTTGATAGACACATTAAATATTAAATATCCGAGAAGTAAAATTAACATTTTATAGCTTTAAGGGATTTATGCAATTATTGTGAATGTAATGTGAAAGGTTTTTAATACCTACAACGTACATAATTTTTATATTTAAAATTAATAGATATGTACTAAAATTATGATAAACTGAAGGTTTCAAATTTAAAAAATCTGATATACTTATTTTTGTGGTACCTACTTTGGAAATGACTAAAGTAAGAATTACATAAAATATTAGCAATAAAAAAAGGTCCTGTGGTCGAAGTCTCGTCGATTTAATAGATTTAAAAATTTATCCTGTCCAAATTTAAAGGGTTCACATTTTCTAAACCCATATATGTAGGTACTTATACACACTTTTTATTAGTACGAAGGGTTAACAAGGCGTTTATTTATTGTTTAAATTTTGTCACTGTCGATAATTGTTATTTGATTTTATTGATACAGATATGCATCACATTAACTGGATCCAAATTAAAAATCGTAAACAATTATCACCAATGATAGACATAACATAGGTTAAAAATCAGCTATTGTCATTGAACTTAATTGATAGTTGATATCCTTAAATTTATTGGTTTAAATTGGCGAAAATTGGGGCACGAAAACGGGAACAAATTAAGCGTGAATCCAGTGCAGTTATTTGTCATTTTAAATGATTTCATAAGTAGTTAATTATAATTACCGGAAGGCATTCATTGTATAATTGTTTATCTTTAAAATGAATATTATTTATAATTATAGTAATTATTAGAATATTCTGTCAAGTTTGATAGCATAAAAGCTACGCTACTACGATTTCTAGAAATTTGCTCTTTTAAAAAAGCCAGATTTAGTAACTTTTAATAGGAACCTTGTCGAGATATTTACTCTGTAATATAACAGAGAAAAGAAAAATACCGGCCAAGTGCGAGTCGAACTCGCGCACCGAGGGTTCCGTACAAACCTGTATATATGTGATGTAACTAAAAATTTAAGGTTTTCGGAAATTTTCCTTTATATGTGCTATAAAACATTGCTTCATGCCAAATTTCAAGATTCTAAATCGACTGGAAGTACCCTTTAGGTTTTGATTCCCTTGCGAGTAGTTGCGAGTTTGAAAATATGCGGCTTAAATTGCTGTTTCTTTTGATTGCGTTGACATAGAAGTTTGATTTTGTTACAGCTTAAAGGTATTATAGACCTGAGTATTTGACATGAATTTCAATTTAATACCTCAACGCGTTCATGAGCAAAGGGGTAGTAACTTTAAAATTATTAAAAATATTTTTATGATATGATGTAACTAAAAATTTACGGTTTTCGCAATTTTTCCTTTATCTGTGCTATAAGACGTTGCTTCGTACCTAATTTCAAGATTCTGAGTTCACGGGAAGTACCCTGTAGGTTTTGATTCGAAAATTTGCGGAAATTTGCGGCATAAACGTCTGTATCTTTTGATTGCGTTGGCTTAGAAGTTTGATTTTTTCACAGCTCCAAGGGACAATAGACCTGAGTATTTAGTATCAATTTTAGCTTGATACCTCCACGCGTTCCTGAGAAAAAGGGTCTTGACAGACAGACAGACGGACAACGAAGTGATCCTATAAGGGTTCCGCTTTTTCCTTTTGAGATGCGGAACCCTAAAAATGAGATTTTCATAATCCTTACTGTTTAAATTAAATTTGATGAGATTTTGCTGAACTTTTCCTCCCCAATATTATCTTACGTTAGAAATAGATTTCCCTTAACATTGAGAACGTTTCAGCATGATTTATAATAAATTAAGTCCTGTAGTATATTAATTATATTAAGAAAATCAAAACACTTGGTATTTTTGTTCCACAATTTTGATTTTCTTAATATTCAACATGTTCCACCAAGAGCCAAGCCACAAGTCAATTTCGTTAATATTAATTATATATTTCTCATGTCTGTAAATTTTTGCTTAAATGAAAATTGTTTTTGTTAGAATATGAGTATTAAGGCCATAAGGGGTATATTTTATGATCTATTCTAATCAGTTGAGTAATTTCGTTTTTTAAAACGTATCTAATGGTCATATTCATTTATACCAAAGAATGTATATTTTTGTGAAATTCGGTTCTAAAAATGATAAATAACGTGACGTATTATATAATATTATGATATTTAAAGTTTTGAAACAAACACAATAGGTGCTGAAATGTGTTTAAAAAGTGAACCGTTATGCCGCATTAAAAAATCATTAAGTCATTCATAACTGCAGAAAATACAAAACAGTTATCATTCATTTATCGTAATTTTAAGGTCTTCAGGAAGTACGCTTCTGATTTCGTGGCGAATTTCCTGTGGCATAGGCGTGTGCGTATCACGACAATTTCAAATACAGTATATTTAATAAACAAAAAATTTCATAAATGGCTTTTCATCGTTACTTATGTATGTTCTCATGTAAGTCAACCAACAATTACTCTTTGTTATGTTTTGTGACAATTCTAACTATTTTTAAGAAAGCTACGTATAGTAAATATTTTCACTTATTGTTTAGTTAGTTTGTTTCCAATCAAAGGTTATCAGTTACGATATATCGTATTAATTGCTATTTTTACTGCTAAATTATTCAATAAGTAAATATAATGTCAAGAAAATTACGTTCAGCATGTATTACGTTAAATATTAGCCCTTGAAAGGAAAGTATTTATATCAGCACAATTTTTTCTCATAAAAGAGATTTACAAAATGTAATAAAATTTTTCTAAATACTTGATAAACCATTTTATCGATTGTTTTTAATGTACTCGTAGTTAAAGTTAAACGGGAAACACTGCTCTACAAAAATAAGAAACGTTTGGGTGTTTCATTCCCACCAATATTGGTGGGCGGGCTGTCCCCCCGGCCCAAAGTATAGTGCAAAGCCGGAGGTTAGGGCGGAAGGCCTTCTTCCATCGTGGGAATTAGTAGGCGATGATGAAATGAAGACAGAAGAGAAGTGAAAAACTATCTATCTGTCGAATATTTGGCTAAATGATCCAAGGAAACTATAGAAAAACTTGAACCAGAGTAGCTGGCCCTGAATCGAACCGGTGACCTCCCGAATGCTAAGCAATATTCTAAACGATTTTATTGGATTCTGATGACGATAAGTTTATCCTAAAGCTGTACTTACCTTCTGCATAATTTTACCTTATGAAGAACGTGACATTTAAAAAGTCTTTAAACTTGCAAAGTAGTTAAAAACTTTGAAAAGTAAATGAAAACGATCGGCTTTTATATTATAGAGCTGCTTAAAATAAAACGTCCGAACGAACGTTAAAGATACCTGTTTAGCCTGATTTAATCATCACGTCTTTATAATGACGGTATGGAAATGATTATGATTGTAAAAAAGATTTATTATTAAGCTAAAAATTTTAATTATCCAACAATTGGACGCTATGATCTGTAATAACCTTTGCTGTCATATGTTCATTAATTAAGTTTCTATGGCACAAGAGGCATTCATTGCTTTTTGATTTAGCTACATAAATATTACAGGTAGAAGTTATTTTAAAAATTTCGCGGTGGTGATAATTGTCGCACTATCACCATATATAACAATTTAACGTTAACTTAATGAATTCTTTGATACGTGTTTTTCACGAAAACTAATTAGGAAAGTGACCAAGTCGAATTTTTTAAATTAAATGCGACACACGTGAAGTAACAATATATCTACGTAGTTACATAGGTACATCGGTAATCATAATAAAAAATACACACTGCTACAGAAATTTAACGTGTAATGTAAGATGCTAGTGTTACTACAAGTACAAGTACCTTATTTAATTTTTCCTGATTCATATATGTATTACAGAAAAGAAATTGGACTGTTTTAGTTTCGCACAGTTTAATGACCCGTAATAATCCGTAAGACAATGGTTTCTGACTTAAATAAAACAACAGGAAGAGCACACGTGTCTACCAACACTGTTCGTGGGAACGAAACGCCCAACCTGTTCGTTTTTTTTTTGTTTCCTTCTTTTTCGAAATGCAGTAATTTTTTGGCGGATGTTGCCACTTATTTACGACACCATAAATATCGTCAACTTTGGTAACAAATTAATGGATATGTAATGACATAAATGTAGTGCAAGATTGCGTGCGAATTAGTTGACTTCGAATACGTTCCCACAATTTCATTTAACGGATGCAACATGCAAAGATACCGATCGATGCCCATTACATTCATCCTAAACATTTAACCATAAAAAATACCCAATAGAGTATATATGCTAATCTAATAGATAATAAATCTATCTATCATGCAGTCAGTGGCTTCACCTTATTTTTAAATCAACTAATCCTTAAGTTAGGATTTTCAAGCTTCACACTCCCTTATATTTTGTTTGTTCTTAAAAATATGCTTAAAGTCCTTTGAGAGCTTAAAAGTACTGTATTTAAAACCTTTTCTAGAACAAGTTATGGCTTTGGAAATTTAATTACTTTATTAAAATTTGTAATTGTACCTAATTGAAAAAAGGACTTCAAACGCTTTCAAAGTGCTCAAAACCCTTTCAATATGTGCTTGAAGCCCTCTAAGTTTTCTTGAAACTATATCAAAATACTCGAAAGGAAGGCAAAACAACCTAAAATACTTAAGCTTTCGATGTACAGTGGATTTCATTTATAACGACTTCGGTTGTAACGACCTTTTCGTGATAACGACATAACACATAAGTCCTTTGAATTTAAGGAGTAATTTAAGAAGAAAATTTGGCTGTAACGACTTCGGATGTAACGTCGATTTCGGTTTTAGCGACTAATTTTAATAAAATACTAGCAGCAATACCCGGCGTGCCCGGGTAAGAATATATTACACGTTTGATGGAACATTCTAGAATATTCGCGAATTGAAAACTATCCAGAACATCCCATAATGATTCAAAACATTTTATAACTTTTTTTAAAACTCTGAATTATTCTTGAATGATCTTCAAGATTCTGGAACATTCTTGAACATTGCCAAATCATTAAATTAATCTCTTGATTGTTACGATGATAACACTGACGAAAAGTCACTGCATTTCGGTTTATATACCATCCGACATCGAAATTTCTAGTATTAGAACACTCTAGAACATTTAAATAGTCTGTTCTTTCCCATTTGTCGAAATCACTTCAATTTTTTTGGTCACTGTTCGCTCTTGTTTCCAATTAATCTTCACTCGACTGCAAACACAATTTAACTGACAAAAAGTCACTGAATGTTGATTTATATATCATCGAACATCCAAATTCCTAGTATGTACCAGAACACTCTATAATATTTAGATGTACCTACATCACTTTGAAACGTAAATGTACACTTTTTGAAACTTTCTAGATCATTCAAGAAATTTTTAGAACATTCTCGAACATTCTAAGTCGATAATAACATTTTGCGCTCATTTTAGAAATTTTTAGATCATTTCAGAAATTTTGAGATCTTTCCGGAAGTCCTTATGACTTAAAAAAGGATAGAAATATTTCTTTTCACTTTTCTGCTACCTACAACCACCCACTTCCGCCCACCGCGCCCAAACTCCCTTACTCCCACCTGGAGACCAAAGGTTATTTACCACCCCAACAGGAAGTTGATTGGAGTAGGTGTAGAGATGGAGGAAACCCTGTTTTTACGTACGAACATTAGCATTTTATGTATGTATTCAGATTTAGATTTACGTATATCAAGCTAGCACGACAATGTTATTTTTCCGATTGCTAACTTGCACTATAATTTGTCGCTAATTTGTTACCAAATCCAAAAATTTGTCGCTCGTGCCGTTTAGCCATAATCAGCTGTAGTGCTAGCTTGATATCAAGCTAGCACTACACATAGCATATCTCGAGAAGGAAATGTCGTAGGATATTACAGTGAAGGCCATAATTTGTCGCTAATTTGTCGGTGAAAGATGACACATTCAACGAATTTGTCGCTAGTCTTATCTTCAACTGATAAGCGAAAAACTACTGGAAAACCATCAAACTGGCACTACATATGGCATATCTCGAGAAGGAAATGTCGTAGGATATTACAGTGAAGGCCATAATTTGTCGCTAATTTGTCGCTGAAAGATGACACATTCAAAGAATTTGTCGCTAGTCTTATCTTCAACTGATAAGCAAAAAACTACTGGAAACCCATCAAAGCTTCAAAAGGTAACGTGTTGCCCATCTTGGGGGAAACAGGGAAAACCTAATTTTAAAAAAATGTTAAATAAATCCGGTCTCTTAAAACAAATGTAACAAAGAACTCCTTGATTAATTGTTTGATGTTTTCCAGCAGTTTTTCGCTTATCAGTTGAGGATAAAACTAGCGACAAATTCGTTGAATGTGTCATCTTTCAGCGACAAATTAGCGACAAATTATTGCCTTCACTGTAATATCCTACGACATTTCCTTCTCGAGATATGCCATATGTAGTGCCAGTTTGATGGTTTTCCAGTAGTTTTTCGCTTATCAGTTGAAGGTAAGACTAGCGACAAATTCGTTGAATGTGTCACCTTTCAGCGACAAATTAGCGACAAATCATGGCCTTTACAATAATATCCTACGACATTTCGTTTTCGAGGTACGCTGTGTGTAGTGCTAGCTTGATATCAAGCTAGCACTACAGCAGATTATGGCTAAACGGCACGAGCGACAAATTTTTGGATTTGGTAACAAATTAGCGACAAATTATAGTGCAAGTTAGCAATCGGAAAAATAACTTTGTCGTGCTAGCTTGATATACGTTTTAGATTTAGATTAATTAGAAGATGCTACAAATCTCATACTGACATTGCGACCACCGAGTCTAAACACAAAACTTTTTTATCTTTTGATTACATTCACAAATAGTCAGCAGTTGTACTTAGTAATTGTTTATAATTGTTTAGGTTGATAAAGTTAAATATAAGAATCAGTTACTACTGGGTAGTACTTTTCTTGCTGCCTAATTTTCTTCTTCTTCCTTATAATGTATTCGAAGCCCATTTCACAGCAACAATTTGTAGCCGTTTGATGTCCTTTGAAGTTAAAACGTAATGTGGACTTAAAGAATATTAAGTAAGAACTTTGGGTTTAGGGCTTGAAGCCAATTTAGAGAGAGATTTGCCCAACCATGCCCTATGATAATTTGTAGATTTACACAGATTTCATAAGTGACTACCCTCCTGAATAAAATAAATACACGGACCAGTGGCGATTTTTACTTTTATGGTGAATTTGTTAAGGATCCGTAATCTGTAATTTTTTATAAATTTTAGATTGACCGTACTGTTCGAAACATATTATTTATCAATAAAAGTACTTATGTACACCAACATACGTTCTTTTTACCTAATTTTTTTATTTTATTTTGTCGATTACGCATTTTATAAATAATAAATAATCTGTCCGCGATTCTTTCGTGTTAATTGGCGCAATAATCTGTCAGTCAGTTGTGAGATGATGGATCGCTTTCTCTATCGAGCTTTAGCCTAATGGGTTGCTGTAATACTTTTATGCAATTAATTTTATCCTGACTCACTTAGACTATACCTACGTCAACGTCAGTGGCGGGGGCGCAATCTCGTCCTTGATGAGATCGAAGTCACGAAGCGAATAATCGACATAAAAGTAAATATGTAAAACAATTGGCCATTGTTGCCCACGACCTCTGTAGCAAGAGGAACTACTTTTTTTTTTCAAGTGTATGACCTTAAGCAACCGTGAAAAATTCTCTATAAGATCATATACCTACCATAGATTCGTACTGTCTACGGTCGCATACTAATTCACAACGCCGCGCCGGCTAATTACAGTTTAGTGACGGAATTACAGAATTGAAAATTTAACAATCAAAATTTCCGTACTGTTAAACAATGCCTTTTACCCATAGAAAGATTATAGGGATATGGTATCATTTACTGAGCTAATGTCTAATTCTTCTAATGTGATGGCTCTGGAAAAAACCCTTTTTTATAATACTATTTGAAAGTAAGTAAAAAATGGTTGAAAAGAAGTTGGAATTAATAAGGATTATTGTCCTTAAACATTGTCACTATTTGTACGAGGATGGATCAAATATAAACGAGCCTTTGCTCATAAAACATTTATTGTGAAAATTTTCACAAAAACACAAATTTCTCTATTTTTCGACATATCCCCCTTGTTTGATTATACATTTTTCCCAACGGATTGGTAGTTTTTCATTCGTTTTCATAAAAAGGGAAGAAGGGCGATGAGACTATCCAGTTGCGCACAAACGCTCCACATGTTCATTTGAAATCGCTCGCCTTCTACCCCCCCCCCCCCCCTCAGCAACTTTGGGACTCAACGATCTGAAATTTTTCGGAATCCTCAGTTTTTCTTTGTGATTATGTGGACACTCCCATAGCTGATCGGCAACAGATATCTGAAGCCCAGTGGCGTGGTGGTCTCCTTCAATAAGGTTTCTAACGCGTGCAATGTTAATTGGCGATATGCTGGTCTGCGGACGACGAGGATGATTTACATTTTCGACACGGTTACGCCCTTCGTTAAATTCTTTGCACCAAACTTTTACCCGTTGCCACGAAAGCGTTTTATTTCTGAACTGTGCTACCAATCCGCGCAAAATTTCAGCTAGTTTCACGTTTTCACGTGTAAGAAACTTAATGCTATGCATCTCTTTCTCACTTATTATGATAGCTGCTAACTAAGCAAACACAGCAAAATTTTCCCCCCTTTCCCAAAGTTGCTAACGCCTCTATGCGGCTTGAACAACCATCCGGCGCTCAATTTAAAAAGACTCGTTTATATTTGATCCGCACTCGTATTAGGTTTGTACCGTCGTCGATATCAGTCAAGTAAATCTCTGGAAAGGTTTACTGCCTAAGTTGCTACTTTAATAAAATTACAAAATAGGTGAAAGATATACATGTTTGGCAAAAAAATCGAATCCGGATCAGATGTGGATATAGGTACTGAAAACTATCGGAAATTTTGACGAATTCCCAAGAATGTTGTTTAATAACTAGATACTATAAATAGTCTTTTTCTGCTTAATGTTGTTCTGCTGTTATTTATTAAGTGCTTGGAAAAACCTTTCATTATTTTTGTGCGCTAAAACTGAGAAAACCAATAGATACAAAGAATTGTTTTCGACTAATACGCCTATAATACACAACAACAATGTGATTCCATATTATGTAATTGCGTCGTATTACTAATTCTTACATCGATTATAATTAGAACACAAAATATACTCGAAGTGATTCAAGTGATTGGGTAAGTCACAGATTTATCCAAACCTAATTAAATTAATTGATCAACGATTTTATCGAAATGATCTGTGATGATTAATGATCCGACACCTACTGTTTAAAAATAATAAATAATTTTGAAAAAATTAGAGCTTAGGTACATCAAATCATTTTAACAAAAAAATGTTAAGTCAAAAAGATGTCAGGATCAAGAAAATAATATAAAATCTTGATTGAAGGATAACACCTTTTGTATGAGTTTTTATGTACCTACGACATTAAATCTTTAAGTAATTTAATATAATATTGTTTTATACGAGATGGTCGTGAAATCAAAAACAGCCTTAAGCTTTCAACTTCATTATTACGTGAAGGAGAACATTAATTGATATTAATGGAAAATCCTTTTGTAGACATTGTTCAACTTCAGACCAAATACAGTAAGGCCCCGCTTAACGCTGTTTCGTTTAGCGCTGTTTCGGTTTAGCGCTCTTTTTTTTCAACCCGGGGATTCTCCGAAATTGTGTTGAAAGGAGCATGGAAGAAGATTTGGCCAGATTTAAGTAAGAGCGAAGACATTGGACACTGTGTCAATATGGATTAAATAGTGGAAGAAATAGTGGAATTAGCAAAACAAACCGGTTTAGATGAGGTAAATGTGGAAGATGTCGAAGAAATAGTTCAAGGAACAGCAGCTAGTCTTTCTAATGATAAGCTCTCGGAATTAACTTAGCAAGACGAAAGCAAAAATATTGATAGTAGTGATTTCGAAGAAGAGCAAAAAGAACTTCGATGGCGTTTGTAAAAAGGAGTTTGACCACTATAACTGAAATTATGGACCAATTTGTTGAAAATGATCCAAATTTTGACAGGAGTTCAAAAGCAAAACGGGGTGTTATAGATGCTTTATCCACTTATAAACAACTTCTAACAGGACGCAAAAGGAAAACGCAATCTACATTAGATGCCTTCATGACAAAAAAGCAGAAAATTGCAAACACAAAATAGACTGAATAATCTGACTGACTTAGAATTTTATTTGTTTTTATAAGTATATTCGTTTATATTGTTTTTATTTTGTAAGAAATAAATGTTTAGTTTTATTTTTATTAAAAAAAAAACAATTATTAAATTTAATACCTAACCAATTTTCTATCCATCCTCCCCTAACCCCATTATTTACATGTTACGATAGCCTCATTTAGCGCTGTTTCGCATTACGCTCTACTCTGATGGAACGTATCCCCCGCGTTAAGCGGGGTCTTACTGTAAGTACCTACGCGAAGGTTGTATTGAAATGTCGAATGTTCATCCTGACTGAGTATAATGTTTGTTTCTCGAACATCTGTAAATTATTGTATAAAATGATGCGAGCTGGTATGCGCCTGATCGAAGCAGATAACCGTTTTGTTTGCCGCTGTTATAGCAAAAGTCGAAACGCTATGTAAACAGCCTTGCTTTCACAACCGCGAGTTATCCAGATACGTTAGGTAATAAAGTCTCTTTAACACGGAAAAGGTTGTAAGTACATTCTCGTTGCACACTCGACTGGACATTAAATCAATAATTGCCCCAAAATGGTAATCGCCAATATTCAGAACGTACTTGTGGAGGACGTGAATGAATAATGTGCCGTTCTGTGTTGTTGTTCCGTTACACAAAGGCGGTTTGGCACACAAATTCTCTCTCGTACATGAGTAAAGAGAATATTAAAAGCGGTATTTAATTAATTACACGTGTTAAATGCGTACGTACCATGGACCATTTAACCAGGGAACCAGTTATTGAACAACATTATCTTTATGTTCCTTAGATTTTATTAGGTAGTCAGGTTCGTAATCAATCAGGATTGCAAGCTTGAAGGATTCAACAAAACGCGTGCCATTGTGTCAACGTTATCCAATCGTATGTCAATGGCTTTTAGTAAATACAAAAAGTTGGACGTATGTAAACTTGAAATTCACACATTTTTTTAAATTTTTGGTCCAGAAGTGTAAGAACATTTTTAAACTCAAAATAGCTTCAAAAGAGGATGGTGGCATTTTATACCACACTTACCCCTACAAATCAGTAAGGGAAGTCCCGTGACCAAAGCTTTCCCCTCCCTTGCAGAAAAATATAATACACCTGAGGCTAGAAAATCCACCGAAAATGTGTTTAAACCAAATATAGCGATCAAATGGAAAGAAGAACGGCTCTTATAGCCACTCTTACCCCTTCTATCCTATTAGTCAGGAAAGTCCTTTCCTTTCTATCCCATAGAATAATGTAATGCTATTAGGGCTTACCCAAAGCTAGAAACGTCAGTAAAAATTCGAATATTGATAAGCCTAACCAAATTGGTTGGCATTAGCATCAACTATGACAAGTTATTTTTATGTGGTATTCGAATATCTTGATAACTCGAAGATAATATTTGGCTCCAACTTCGATAAGTCGAGCTTTCTGGGTGTATCCCTTAATAATGTACGATTTTAACGTTTCTTTTTAATTGCGGTACTAAGCAAGCAAGTAAGGCAGTTCAGCTTCTACGATTATTTGTCAATTGAAAGCTGTCTTTTAATTAAATCTTATAAAAAATTGGAAAGTGCATTGAAAAAAGACATATACATACGTGTATGCATTATTATTTAATAGTTCGAAGTCTTGTTACCTCGAAATTTTTTTGCGACTGTATTTAAACTCAAAATAGCGACCAAATAGAAGTCACCTTTATCATCAACCCTTCTGTCCTAACTGTCAAGGAATTCCTCACCCTTCCTATAAACATTGACCAGATAGGTACGCCACTGGTTGGCAGAACACACACATACACATATGTCGATAATCATAATTTACTTTTGTTTCTATTTCTCTTGTTTGCAAATCTACTGACTGTTTACTGCTCATTTGTTGCTATAGTCGGATCTGGTGCGGGTTCAAAGGTCACTAGCTATCAAAAAATAAAAAACTACAATAATGTCTCATTATAAAAAAGTAATTACCTGGAAAAAGGGAGAATTCTTTTATTTTACACAGGGAGGGTTGTATTGATCATTTATTTCTTTTCTTTAACAGTTATGTATTCTAAATGTGTTGCTAGATAGGTAGTTACAATAATATAAATTTCAATCAATATTCATATTCTCAAATTTGTCATTTTGTCATAAATTATTCAAAGCTTGCATGCAGAACTTGTCTAGATCTGTCTCAAATAGCCTACGGTTTTTAATTTAGGGGTTTGATTAGATGCAAGACCAGATTTCGGTATACGATTACTGTGTTGGAACAATATTAATTAATTTACTTAATTTAATTTAATGGTCATTGACTGCTCTCAGATGCACGTGTATTGTGATATTGCAGTCAACACAACGTAAACATAAACCCGATCATAAAGCTTCTTCGTGCTCTTTATTCTCCTTATTTTTTCACGTACCTTTTAATGTCTGACAATAAAATTTAAAGCGAGATGGCTACGAAATAAATGCTTTGACTGTATAAATAAAAGGGTGTTACTATAATAAAATATCGCTTCCTATATTATTACCGTTGCTAGAACTGTATTTAAACATCTCAGTGAACGCGCTTTATGTGTGTAATTTTCGTTTCTAAACAAATTATTTTTTGTCTATTTTTGTAAATATGCTTCTTAATAATCTGAGATACCTAGGTGCTACCGTAAATGGTTTGGATATGATTTTGTGCGGTCGTAAAATGCAAGGTTCAACAGAACAGCATTTTTAAATGTTCTTCCAATATATCATTACTCTAGTCACTTCCTTATTAATAGCTTCCCTTAATTGTTTATGTTCTTGTAATGCCAAGAAAGGTACTTAATTAATTAAACTAAATGAACTAAAATTTAGAAAAACTATCAGCTTTAAGGCTGATAGTGAATGTCCTCGCCTTTAGGAGACATACATTAATTTCGTGAGGTATTCTGCGTTTAATTAGCACCCCCCACCATAGTGAGATTAAGAACGATATTGAAATATCTCCATTCGTCCCCCTTTGTAAAATTTATCTTAAAATGAATTTTTAATTAAAATAGAAAAATAAACAAAAAATTTTTAAAATGACTTCCTCCCATAAATCCCACTTTGAGCAATTAATTATTAACCAAAAGCCTGTTATATTGGCAAATAAAATGAGTAGCCTCTTTTTAAAACAACAAACAAAATTTTTAAAGAATTCTGACCACATCTTTTAAATTTTTGTAAATATGTATATTAAAAAAAAAATTTGATTGTGAAATTAAATAACAATAAAATGCGTTACACTTTCAGAATTGTGAATACCTAGTGAATAAGAGTTTTATTTTTGTTTTAAAATTAAATAGGTGGGTACTTCTTGTTACACAAAAAGCTATTATTTCACCTTTATTCAGTCGTGTCTCCTATTCCGGTGACCCACTGGCTTAATCACCTGACAATTATTTAAATTACATCCGTTTTAGTAAATGTGCAGGTATGGTATATGACGTAATTATATTAGTGCGCGCCTAAATACGGTTCTAATTTATAATATGAAAATTGGACAAGAATAGAATTAAAATACAATTTTTTTTTACAGAGACTTCTCTAAGCTTAACAAAGACGACATTTACTACAATAATGAGCTTGCGTTCAGGACAGCTGAGCGTCATTTGGGTATTCCAGCCCTTCTAGAACCGGAAGACATGGTAGAATGCTCCGTCCCCGATCGCCTTTCCATTCTCACATATCTCTCACAATTCTATCAAACGTTTGTAGCATCTCAAGGTAAGATTATTGTCCATTTTATAGTTTTAGTTGTCACAAAGCACGAATTTGATATACGAGCTCGTTTAGGCAATTAAATCGTTCTGATATTCGTTCCCATGCATGAATTCTAACAAGCAACGTATCTGTTTATACGACATCAAATTTCCGTCTATAGTGTATCATGCAAAGTGGTAAATGCAGTAATAAAGCTTTCAAGACATTTATATTCTATTCTTTTTTCGTCACATAATTGATCCCATACACCTAGGAGGATGTCGATTAAAACTTTATTTGGTGACATTATTAAAAGTCAATAATCCTTATTGAGTCTATATTAGAATTGAGATACAAAGATGCTGTAGGTATCTCTCGTTACCTCTCTAGAAGATTTTAAAACTAACTTAAGTTGGCAGAATACAAATGGCACATTGTAAATAGGAGCAATAATTTGTTGACAGTTTTAGTGCCTGAGCGTAAACTTTACATGACTCAGGCTGTAATAATGGTAGGATTATACATGGGCAATTGAAAAAATCAATAAATAATAATAAATTACTTGACTCAGAATATAAGAAAAAATCATTCTTGTGGCCATCTACCAACACCATTTCTTTTGTGAAAAGTAGTTGTTTTATGTTGCAATGTGTATTGATTAAATTAGTCCAAAAGTTCTCTTCTTGGCAAATATTTTATTGTGAACTATACTGCACTAAATTTATTCAAATGCAGATCACATTTTTACATAATATACACATATGGAATTTTCGGACCCGATTACACGTATTTCAAATGCACTGAATATTGTGGTAGGATTGATCACAGACGGGGCTTGTCTTCCCCTTATCGCTTTAATCAACGTTTAGTATTTTATTTACATATTTCGCCTCAGACAGCAAAAGATACTGAAATAAACCACTAGACAAAAAGAACATGACAATTTTATGTTCATCGAAATAGCGTGTTATCAGTCCTAAAGACGGGCAACTGAGTAATACTGATAAGTGGAAGACAACCCCATCTGTCTTCATCAACCCTACCACAATATTCCGTGCATTTGAAATACATGTAATGAAATCCCTACGTTCGGATCAGCATATTCCATATGTGTATACTAAGTCCTTTTGTTTTCTGTTCTAACAAGTAGGCACATTAGAAAAGTTAGCAAGTCATTCTCAGGCTACAAAAGTGTAAATAGTTACGAAAATGTAACATTAAGTAGGTTGCTTAACTCATTCAGGTGTAAATTGTTCTTTTTTTTTTTTTGGAGTGATGAAAGTGAGTAACAATAATGACGGAAATTGCTCGCAATGAAGAATAAAGAGGCAGGATCAAGACTAGTGTCTCTGATCACTATTACTCACCTGCATTCTTTGGTCATATCGGAGTATAATTTACTGACATTATACTAGCAATTGTTGACCTTTTTCTAACATTTTAAATTCATGTTTTAAATATTATCAAAAGTAAATTCAGTTTGCAATACCATTTACAACCCTTGTCTAAATTAGGTACCTTACTATCTGTCCCAGTTTTATTCAGCAAACTGTAGGCACATTTAATTTGTCAATTTTCGTACCTTTATATGGCACGTATATGAACAGTTATAATAAAAGCGCACATTGAAAACTATTAAATATGACGTATATATGGCATAGGTCAACCGCGGACGGCTCTTTCTTCGCCACACATGACTACGTATGAATAACGAGTTCTTTACTTAAGTGGAAAGTTAACGCCATCAGGAACTGCCGGGGCAGGGGTCAAATATTGTATTACATTATGAGTGTTGCATCTAAGCTCTTGTACCTACATATAAGGTGCTGTTGTTAACGTCGTAATCTGTGATGATTTCACTTTTACGACAAACTGTGTTTACATTTACATTAATATCATATATGTGTGTTATTCATATATGTGGTGTCATCAAAAAGTTTGTATGCTATTATAGAATTCAAAGACCACCTAGGGGTAAATTAATATCACCTTTAACGAAGCTTCCTCAAACCAAATTTAGGTGTTCGTTTTGATAATAAACAATTTTTTTACCACACAACTTAGTTTTTAATTACAGGTAGGTACGGGACGAAATATTATGGTCACAATACGAGACCTTCAAAAACTTATGGGTTATATGGGGTCTATTAAGGTTACTTTTTAAAATTATTTTTGTGTTATACGTGGTGTTCCAAATCCCCTTAAAGTATCAAAGTTATGTTTTCCTTTTAATGGAACCTCTGCATATTATTGCATTTTTGTATTCTCCCATACGGAGAAAACAATCATGAAAATATTGCTAGAATTCTAGCAAACATGACTAAAAACTCTGACAAGACCAGACGCTCAAGAAGATTTTACTAGAAATGTCTAGTCAATCTACGTTCGATGTTGAGACTAAATTCTAGTAAAATTGACTTGATTAGAAAACATATTTTTACAGTTCTTATGACTAATTTTACTAAACTATTCTCATTCTAGTATTTTTTTTTACGATACGATAAAATAATCGATAGGTAGAGAAAAAGTCTAGACTTATTTAGCTTGATTATTCTAATAGTAATTATTAGAAAGAATGAAAAATTGTTTTATACCACCAAGTACATTTTATGAGAATTCTAATATTATTTACTAGAAAAGTTTTGCTTGACTCATCAAGTGCATCAAAATAGGTGTCTGTTTTAATATGGTTGATAATACCTAAACCTTAAGGTTTTTTAAATAATTTGAATTTTATCAAAATCTAACCTAATTTTCATGTTTGTATTTAAGTTAAGTAAGCAAAATTTACAGTAAAGTGTAACAATATACATATCAGATTTTATGTCCCAGTTATAATAAACTCGTCATCTTATACAGGGTGTCCAAAAATTAATACTACTTAAGTAAGAACTTTAAGGGGTTGCAGCTTGATTAACTTAAATGGAACTCATATTTTTTAAACATACCAGGAAATGTATGTATTTTTTAATTACCTATCGATTGGTATTTGGGTGTTCATAATGTAAGTCTTCGAGTTTTTCCAGGAAACGCTAAATAATTGTTTTTTGCGCCATTTGGAGTTTTTTAATTAAAAGTTCCCTGTATAATATGTATATGTATATAATAATGTCTTGTAATTGTAATAAGGCAGCACTAATAGTTAGTCCTCATGAGATGAACCGTCACTGTATCGGTATTTCTTTTTCTTTTTAGTATAACTCTTTTTTCGTTTCAAATAGTAAAATTTTTAAACGTCACATTTCCTATAGACTAAAACCTGTTTTCCACTCTTTTTTTTTTTAGTTTCTTGTGTAGGTAACTCATAAATTGTTTATTTGTTTACGAAGAACCCGCGTAAACGATCCAACAGGTGTGTTAATTAATTCGCTAGCACTGGTAATAGGTAAAAATAACGAACCAGCGGTTGTGCAAGAAAGCCCCAAGTTCAATTCTCAAGGTTTGCGATCTTGATCTCCACACATCGGCCGGATTCACATTTATTACATTGCCATTACTAGCAACTAATTGTGAATTTATGAAGTTCATTAAAATCAGAGATGGTAATCTTTCTGTTGCGTAAACATATCTGACATTATGACGACCGTTTTTAACTTCTGTTAGTATATTTTCAAGATACTACGACGACTCCTACTTACATTTACCTATCTGTATAGCAAAGTATAATCGGAAATGTCAGAAGCATGATCCTCAAACCGCAGTTGGCATTTTATCGTGGGTAGAAATCGGAAAAATGTTGAATTTGTGAGCATGAATAACTAACATTTCGTTCAAAGTTGGGAAACAAGTAAGATTCTTTTCGCGTGTTTAAAACAACAAAATATATGTATTGTGCACAAAAAAAAGTTTAATGAGGATTTGGCAGTGAAAAATCTTGGATGTTAGAGATAATAAAGAATACTCAAATCGACAATTTAATATTATTTAATGAAAAACTATTATTGTTACAAAGAAGGTTTTAACTTAACGCAAGTATATTTCAGACTGACTTTATTTCTTTATTCTTAAATCTAATCGTGAATATTGTGAGTAAACATTTCAGATGCTGCGTGATCGGATTGAGTTCCCCGAAAGCATTGTAGTCTAAATAATGTTTGATTTATTTTCTTACACGCGCTGTGTCGCATGAAGACTGACCTTGATTTCTAATAAAATAATTATTGTTGTATTTGACTTGTTACACTATTTCATTATTATATTATTTCAACACCCCCCCTCAACTATAATTATTTTTTTAATTACTCAATCAGACCGGCTTTAACGCATAAATATTGCAATTTTATTTTATTTAGTGGCTTGGTTAACATATCAGCTATCATATCTTCAGTTGGGCAATACTTGAACGTAATAATCTGTTTTTCGTACAAGTCCTTTACAAAATGATATTTTGTGTCAATATGCTTTGTTCTGTTACTAAATTTATGATTTGCCAATTGCTTTAAACAACTTTGATTATCTTCGTATATAACTGTTGTTGGTTCTTTAATGATAAATTCCTTTATTACTTGCTTTAGCCAAATTGCTTCTTGACATGCTTCGGCTAGTGCTATGTACTCCGCTTCGGTTGAAGAAAGTGAAACACAGCTCTGCTTCCTGCATCCCCAACTAATAGGTGCACCCCGTAGAATGAATATGTATCCACTATTTGTTTTTCTGTTATCTTTATCTTCTGCCCAATCGGCGTCTGCATATCCATATAATATATTATCTGCATCGTTTTTGCCTAATACAAGTCTTTTATGTTTTGTTTTCTTTAAATATCTCAATACTCTTTTTGCTTCGTTCCAATCTATTTCTCTTGGTTCTTTGTTGTGTTGGCTTAATATGGTTACACTGGTTAATATATCTGGTCTTGTATTTACCGCAATATACAATAATCCTCCAATTAGTTGTTGGTATAATTCAGTATTTTTCATGAGTTCTTTTCCATTCAGTTTATAATATCCAACATCTAACGGTATATTTGATTCTTTTGAATCCTTCATCCCAAATTTATTCAACAGCTTGTCTATGTATTCTTTTTGATTCAAACTGTATATTCCTTGATTATTTCTGACAATATTGATACCTAAATAGTTTTTTAGTAAACCCAAATTTGTTATTTCGAAATGAAGTTTTAATTTTTCTTCAAAACATTTAATTATTTGAATATCCTTTGCTGCAACTAGTATGTCATCTACATATATTACAACATAAATTCTTTGTTCATCAACAATTTTGATATATAAACATGTATCAATATTACTTTTACGAAATTTATATTTTGTTAAGATTTCATCAAGTTTTTGGTTCCATGTTCTGGCAGATTGTTTTAAGCCATATAAGCATTTGTTTAATTTGCAAACAAAATTCTTATCTTTTTCTATAAATCCTTCTGGTTGTTCCATAAAGATTTCTTCTGTCAGCTCTCCATTCAGAAATGCTGTTTTTGCATCTAGATGTACTATTTTCAAATTTTTATTCCATGCTTCTGTCAACAGTATTCGGAGAGTTGCTTGTCTCACTACAGGAGCAAATACCTCGTCATAATCCACACCAAATTTTTGGCTGAACCCTCTAGCCACTAATCGTGCTTTATATTTGTTCAAATTTTTGTCTTCAGCTTTCATAGCTGTCTTCCATTTTTCGCATTCTTTACTAGCTATGGCTTCCTTAAAACTTTTCGGCTCCATCTCCAGGTGTTCAACAAAATTTGCCATGTAGCGTTCAGGTGGAACTCCTTTATTTATTCTGCTTGACTGTCTGCGATCATCCATTTGATCAACATTCTCGTCTTGTATGTCAGGTTCAATTTCGCTCGGTTCATAGCTATGATCGCTTTCATGAAATTGTTCTGTAAATGAACTTTCATCTGTAATATATTCTTCCGTTGAACTTTCTATTTCCTCAGTATTTTCAAAATCTGTTTCTTCTTGTTTCTTCTTGAATTCAATCATTTCTTGTTCACCTTCAAACTTCTTTTCTTTGACTTGAATGTTTTGTTTTGGAAATACCACACTACGACTAATTTTTAAACGCCCTGTATTTACATCTAACAATCTATATGCTTTAGATTCAGAAGAATATCCTACAAAAATTAGTAACTCTGCTTTTTCATCAAATTTATTTTTAATTTGTTCCTTTGGAATATGACTATAAACTTTAGACCCAAATATTTGCAAATTTGACACGTCAGGTTTAACTTTATGCCATAATTCAAATGGTGTCTTGTGTTTTGACATGGTAGGTAATCGATTTTGAAGATAATTGGCTGTAACCACTGCCTCACCCCAAAATTTCTTGTTTAAATCCGCATCGATTAACATACATCTAGTCATTTCCACTAACGACCTATTTTTTCTCTCTGCAACCCCGTTTTGCTCTGGAGAGTATCCTGCTGTGTACTGTATTTTTATGCCCTTACTGCTTAGATATTCCCTTAAAGTATTATTTACATACTCCCCGCCCCTGTCTGATCTAATAATTTTCGGAACCCTCCCAAACTGGTTACTCATTAACTGAATAAACTCTTTAATATATTTTACAGTTTCACTCTTATGTTTTAATAAATATATTGTCGTATACTTCGAAAAATCATCTATTAAAGTAAGAATGTAACGTTTACCCCCTGGAGTAACAGTCTTCATGGGACCACAAACATCCGTATGTATTAAATCAAGTACATTAAATGTGTTGCTTTGAGAAAATTTCGGGAAACTCTTACGAGTAATCTTACCTTTCACACAGCAACTGCAAGTTTCCCTAATCATGCAATCTTTAATTTTAATTCCAATTGCCATTTTTCTTTCCATCAAGTGTTTGACTGCCTGTATATCCCGGTGTCCAAATCGTCGATGCCACGTATGCTGACAATCGCTCGTGTGTTCATGAACAACGTTCAGCGCTGCCCCGTCGTCGGCTCCGTCCACGGTTGAGAGTTTGTACAGATCGGGTGCTGGTCTCGCACTCGCTATCACTTTTCCGTTCCCGACGATTTTACATTCACCGTTGTCGAACTCCACGTTATATCCCGCACTTGTTAGTTTTTTAACAGAAATTAGATTTGAATCTAACTGCGGCACATATAACACATCATTTATTTTGAGTTCGTTCACTCCCGCACTGTTTGCGCACCTGATGATTCCTGTTCCTATACCCTGAATCTTGGAGTAAAGCCCTTTCTCCGCTAACCTAACAGCACCTTTTCTGCTACCGTCAAATTGGGTATAAAATTCTTTAAAGTTTACCATGTGGCTCGAAGCTCCTGAATCCACATACCACGAAGCAGAATCCTTTTTGACATCATTACAGCTTAGTCGTTTACCGTTTACCATAAAACATATGTCATCAGTATTACTTTCAGTAACCTTATTGGCCCTTTCTTTTTTAAACTTTTTGTATTTGAAACAGTCACGTTTAAAGTGACCTTTCTTTTTACAAAAATAACACTGCTTTAAATCTGCACTTGCAGTAGATTTATTTCCGTCACCTTTGTACACTGATTTCATTACTGATTCATCTTGACTTTTTGAAGCTTCTCGACGTCTTCTATATTCATCGATTAATTTACCTTTTACGAATTCAAGCGTGAATTCATTCGATGGTTTACTTTCCAGTGCTGTTATTAAAAAACTGTATGAGTCTGGAAGGCTTCCCAGCAAAATTCCTGCTGCAAATCTGTCTTCAATTTCTTCTCCTAATGCGGCTAGTTTATTCAATAAATCCAGAAATAAACTTATGTGCGACTCCATATCACCATTTTCTTCTAGCGATAGTCTGCAGATTTGTTTCAGTATAAACACCATACTAGATAAACTCGATTTCTGGTGATACTCCTTTAGTGCTTCCCACGCATCACGCGCGTATTCTTTATTTCTGATATGCACTAACTGATTAACATCGACAAGCAAAGCTATGGTTGATAAGGCTTTGTCATTCTTCTTTTTCCAGGTTTTATCCTGAGCCTCCTGTGTTGGTAATTCAGTCGAAATTACGTCCCATAAATCAGCATTTATTAGTAGCATTTTTACTAAATAGTTCCACGACTGATAATTCTGTCCATTTAGCTTTTCGACATTATATTTCGCACTTTCCGCCATTGCACCAGTTTTTCAGAAAATAAATTTCACTCGCGATTAAGTCTTTTATTTATTATCTTTCACAGATGAGTCACGCCACGTATCTCTGGGCCCATAACCTCTTGGATGTTAGAGATAATAAAGAATACTCAAATCGACAATTTAATATTATTTAATGAAAAACTATTATTGTTACAAAGAAGGTTTTAACTTAACGCAAGTATATTTCAGACTGACTTTATTTCTTTATTCTTAAATCTAATCGTGAATATTGTGAGTAAACATTTCAGATGCTGCGTGATCGGATTGAGTTCCCCGAAAGCATTGTAGTCTAAATAATGTTTGATTTATTTTCTTACACGCGCTGTGTCGCATGAAGACTGACCTTGATTTCTAATAAAATAATTATTGTTGTATTTGACTTGTTACACTATTTCATTATTATATTATTTCAACAAAAAATTCAACAATTTGCGTAATAGCCACCTGACGCACAAACACTAACTTAGTAGGTAAGTTTAAAATTTTAAATATTATAAATATTCACTCGTAAAAATGGTTCAGCTTTTATCGGTCGTTAAATAATTATTTATCTATATATAATATAATAAAGTGAAAGTTGAAGAGGAATAGTACATACTCTAACACTATTAGCTACATTAAACACTTCGTATGCAACCTAAATTCGAACTTCTGTATAGTTTTATGATGGTTTTTTTGAGGGCCTAGGAAAGTAAAATTTCAAATGAAATTGGCCGATTCATCTAGAGCATAAACTAATGGGTCAGAACGGCACATTTCCTTTTAAAATCACTCGTGCGAATAGGACGTACTTATTTTTGTCGATACTTTGACTCTCGTTATACACACCAACTAACTAAGTACTGTAGGTATCCATTTGCCGAACGTACAAACCAATTAGTGTGAAAATTAACCGGTCCAAAACACGATACTTTTTACCGAATCGCTTTTACGAATTTCTAACCCACAAGTACAATCATTACCAACAACAAAGGCTTTTATTTATATTTTAAAAACGTAAATAAATTGAAACGGTGACTGTAGGTACATACTGTAGAAGCATGCATGCAATAATCTTTTTTGACTTCCTGTCACGTCATTGTCTGTTAATGTAATCAATTTGTGCCACTTATCAAACCAAAAGAGCTCTACAAGCTTTCACGATTAAAGAAATCGAGTAAAATCGACTACAGCACATTTGTTTGTTAAGTAAAATTTTTAATAAAATAAAACCTATTTCTAATAAATTTCATTTTGTAACTAACTGGTGAAACCTTTTTAAATAAAGTGTATTTTAAAAAATTTTTTGTCCAAAAAAATAAAGCAAGTAAAATCGATAATTTTGTTAAAAAACTACAAAACTAAATTAATAAAATGTCACATAATTTTCAACTTATTCTACGGATTATTGCAAAATCTGGATCCTTTTTGTTATAATTGTAAAATTTAGCAAAAATTCTCTGAAAATCCAAATATTACACAAATAAATTTCCCAAAATACAAATATCTAATCAAAGGGTGCAGGTACCTATGTTTTATGTCTACTGGGTGTTGTTTTTGTGTAATTTTCCCTAAAGACACTGTATATTTTTTAAGGAACAGGTGACCTGCACCTGGGTCAAGATTTTTGCCTTAACTGTACATGTTCACCAACATTGTATCAGTAGGAAAGAAAATCCCATATAATTTCATAATTTTCCTTGTAAATAATTACAGTTATCAAATACCTTGGTACATTAACAGTGAAGTCAATAAAAAAAATATTAACACGCTTTTTTTTATTTGCATCGTTTTAATGGTAGAAAGGATTTTGCATAGCTACAATGTATTTTATGGTATTCGTGATTACTTCACCCATGTCATTAAGAGATTTATAATTGTGCTGTCTTACGTGTAGTGCCATATTTATATCCAATACAATCGTTCGTAATTAGACTCTTTGTAGTTAATGTGAAGACGTATTTATTTTGATATAGGTACCGCGGGCTCGATATTACGTAACATCGACAATCGTGAGGAACATCCTCTATTATGTACAAGCTGGCACGAAACACACGACTACGTGATCTCACAAAGTGTGTCAAAGACACTGATTGTGAATAATTTTCCTATTATAATAAATTAATAAACAGAAAAGGAATGAACGTTTCAAAACTTTTATTCTCACAGTGAATCTATAATTAAGTTGATGTACATAGGCACCCACCAAATTAATGTGATAAAAACGTGTTGGAATGCTGAAAGTGGAAAATGTTGAAGAAAATGTGAGAATAAAGCAGTGCGAAGGTGGATGACTCAGGGTTCACTTTTTAGGAAGTTGTCACTAAAGACAACTGATAAAAAGAACCAGACATTTATATTGGTAATAAGTCTGGGATTAGACTTCTTCAATCCTCAAAAGCCTGAAAAAACCCTTAGCTTTCACTTTCTACATACATTTCTTGGTTACGCTTCAAAGGAAGCTTTTCAGAAAGAGGGGCATCCTTTTCAGCTTTCCACTCGTTTGTCGGAAAAGAATCTGCAAGAACTGGTTATTAGTCAGGGTTTAGGCTTATTCAATGCTCAAAAGTTTGAAGAAACTCTTGGCTTACACTTTTTAATTACCTTTTCTGGCTAAGCTTCAAAGGAAGATAACTTTTGAAAAGATGAGGCATCCTTTTCAACTTTCCACTTCTTTACCGGAAAAGAATCTGCAAGAACTGGTTATTAGTCTGGATTTAGGCTTATTCAATCCTCAAAAGCTTGAAGGAACTCTTGGCTTTCACTTTTTAGATACTTTATCTGGTTAAGCTTCAAGGGAAGATAGCTTTCGAGAAGAAGAGGCATCCATTTCAACTTTCTACTTCTTTACCGGAAAAGAATCTGCAAGAACTGGTTATTAGTCTGGATTTAGGCTTATTCAATCCTCAAAAGCTTGAAGGAACTCTTGGCTTTCACTTTTAAGATACTTTATCTGGTTAAGCTTCAAGGGAAGATAGCTTTCGAGAAGAAGAGGCATCCATTTCAAATTTCTACTTCTTTACCGGAAAAGAATCTGCAAGAACTGGTTATTAGTCTGGATTTAGGCTTATTCAATCCTCAAAAGCTTGAAGGAACTCTTGGCTTTCACTTTTAAGATACTTTATCTGGTTAAGCTTCAAGGGAAGATAGCTTTCGAGAAGAAGAGGCATCCATTTCAAATTTCTACTTCTTTACCGGAAAAGAATCTGCAAGAACTGGTTATTAGTCTGGATTTAGGCTTATTCAATCCTCAAAAGCTTGAAGGAACTCTTGGCTTTCACTTTTTAAGATACTTTATCTGGTTAAGCTTCAAGGGAAGATAGCTTTCGAGAAGAAGAGGCATCCATTTCAAATTTCTACTTCTTTACCGGAAAAGAATCTGCAAGAACTGGTTATTAGTCTGGATTTAGGCTTATTCAATCCTCAAAAGCTTGAAGGAACTCTTGGCTTTGACTTTTAAGATACTTTATCTGGTTAAGCTTCAAGGGAAGATAGCTTTCGAGAAGAAGAGGCATCCATTTCAACTTTCTACTTCTTTACCGGAAAAGCATCTGCAAGAATTGGTTATTGGTCTAGATTTAGGCTTACTCAATCCTCAAAAGCTTTAAGGAACTCTTGGCTTTCACCTTTGTTACCTTTTCTGGTTAAGTTTCAAAGGAATATTACTTTTGAAAAGAAGAGGCATCCTTTTCAACTTTACACTTCTTTACCGGAAAAGAATTTGCAAGAACTGGTTATTAGTCTGGATTTAGGCTTATTCAATCCTCAAAAACTTGAAGGAACTCTTGGCTTTCACTTTTTAGATACCTTATCTGGTTAAGCATCAAAGGAAGATAACTTTTGAGAAAAACAGGCATCCTTTTCAACTTTCCACTTTACCGGAAAGGAATCTACAAGAACTGGTTATTACTCTGGGTTTAGGCTTATTTAATTCTCAAAAGCTTGAAGGAACTCTTGGCTTTCACTTTTTAGATACCTTTACTGGCTAAGCTTCATAGAAAGATAGCTTTTCAGACGAAGAGGCATCCTTTTCAACTTTACACTTCTTTATCGAAAAAGAAACTGGAAAGGCTGATAATTAGTCTGGGTTTAGCCTTATACAATCCTTAAAAGCTTGAAGGCATCCTTGATCTTCACTTTCTAGATACCTTTTCTGTTTGGTATTCAACGGAAGCTTTTTGGAAGGAGAAGCAGTCTTCTCAACTTTCCACTTCATTAAAAAAAACCTTGTAGAACTAGTAATAAGCCATTTGCAGCGCGGTTTTCTGTAGCCTGTGGGGGCAAGTCGGTTGTAGATTCTAATCCTTGCACAATTCTTAGCTTATTTTTTTATCTTAAGTAGTTCGGTTTACCTAAACGCATTTTTCTACGAATATAATGACTTGTCCATTATTGATACAACTTCGTAAATTAATAGAAATATTTACAGTTGCTTTTTTACGTTGTTCAATATTGAAAACTAATTTAACCAGACTGCTTTTTACGATCATCATTAAGTTCTCTTAAGAATCTCTATGACATTCGTGATTGTTTCTTCAGAGATATAGCAACATTAGTACTTAAGTTCAACATACCTAATTAATCTTAATGAACCCTTGAATAACGAGAATTATGATAATAAAAGTGTTTGTCGTAGTTTTAAGATAATTGCTCGTAATAGATTGTATACTTCGTGTAGATTTTGTTGGAATAGGAATAGTAGCATGCCACGTGTTCTTATATGAACAAAGAAAATCGCAGAACGAGCGTTAAACGCCTTGTGTTTACAACCTTTTCCTGCATTCTTAAAATACGAATATATTTGTATTCAAAAAGGCTTCTGTTGTCTCCACACCGAAATGAGTCGTGACTGAAATAATTCGTTTTTCCACAAGCGTGAAGATTATCTGACCTTCCATAGGTGTGTAGGTACCTGGGAGGCTACGCTACAGTGTTTTTTACGCTCTGGGTACTACTACTACTACTATATATGAGGTACCAATATACACATGCATATAATATACGTGTATTCAGTTGTACATACTTGTAGATACTACTTGCGACGCAAAAGTAATTTTATGTGTATTCCAGCAGAATTCCGCTGGCGTGTTAATTGGTGTTTTTCCATCATTTACCAGAGGTTGCCAAATCCAACTATTTTAATGCTCAGTACCAAATAAAATACAGAGAGCCCTTATTAAAACTACTGTTTTTGTTTCAAAATATATTAATTAATATTTGTCATGAAGGACCTCTCAATACCAAAAAGGGTTACTTCACAAGAAAAATCGACAAACCGATGTCAAAATAGCATTTTTGTCAGTATTGATTGCTAATGACCAGATTAAACATTTATTTGTTTGTTTTATATAAAATTTATTTTATTGTTAAATTATTTTCATTGATAGGCGTATCAGTTGAAAACGGATTGCCAATTTGATTATAATTTTTAATATTCATAATAGTTTGAGTAAGATTTGTAGGGAAAGAAAAATTACCATGCAAACTGAAGAAATTTCATATTTGGCTAATCTCATATCAAAGTTTAAGATGTTTCAAAAATTATTTATTGACATGGACAATATTGTTTCGACCCACATGTTTCATTTTCAAGAATAAACAACTAAACAAAATTGTCGAGGTAAACAAAAATTGTTGAAACACATTAAACTTTAGTTTTATTTATTACATTTAAAAATGTTTAATCAAATGGTCACTATCGATGTATCGATAGTTTGAATTAATCTCATATCTCAAAAAAATTGGGGAAGAATTAATTCGTTTTATGACAGAATGCTTTTATGTATTGTACATATTTTTACAATTCTAATCGTTCAGATGTGAATAAAAGAAAATTAACACATCTATGTAGAAAAAAGTTATGGTATATATTTACCTAGCTTGCATGAATTTCAGCAGCCTTGCTCGTATTAGATAGATCTAATCCTTATTAGATTTTTAGAGATGGACTTAAAATCGATGTCTTTCATATATATTTTGTTAAATGGTGTCACACCCTCTTATTTGCAAGAGACAATTGAATAAATACGAATAAAATTTACTTGAATATACTATAATTACAAATTACAGTAAATCAATAAAAAAATCTGTCTTTTGATGGATTTTTATCTTATTATGTATTGCACATAATCATGCTACACCCATTTTCCAAAGAGTAACACACATAAGCTGACTTTTGAAGAGCATTATTAAACATGAAATAAATATTTAGTTTATAATCCTTTACATACATACTACATCTACAGTAATTTTAAGTAAAAATAGAAACTTTTACTAATAAGTTGTTTATTCCTAGGGGTTGTTGTTCTTATTCCTAGGCGTGGTTACATATTTCCAGCTCAAGTATTAATGCGTGTATAGTAATTAGTTGTAGCAACAGATGGTAGTTGTTCTTTGTGTTGTAATGAAGTTCCAAAGTGGTGGTTGTCTTAAGAAACACGATGTTACGCCCCTGTAAAGTCTTAATTAAAAGGCCGGGTGGTTTGTATGTCAAGGAGCCTTTAAATTGACGTTTTTGCAATCCCGAAAACGCCGTAACTTGCTTGCATAATAACTGATATCGTTCTATTGTTATGTTGCATCACAAAGTTAAACATAATAGCCTGTTCCCTTAGTAAATAGTAAATAGATGATAAATTTAAACTTTTTTCTAATAACGGTGTGCTTCCGTTGTTGCCCTGTTTGCGGACTACCCGATTTTTTTATAATGGTCTAATTAGCGGGAAACTTAGACTATTATGTCTCAGGCCCACCTACTACTTTGTCGATACCACGTTCGATATGACGTTTTGTTTACGGGTGATTAGGACGAGAAATGAACCGTGTCTTTTCCGATATAATTACATGGTTACCGTCATAAACAGCAAGGTCGTATTAAACATTTAATTATTTATTATTAACCATACCTCATCGATGGGCAACATCAACATCGTGCAAGTATATTATGATCTATTGTTTTTTCTCTGCATACATTACTACTATATAGGAAGTTGCTGTTGTTTCATTTCATTGTTTTATAAACGGTTTATTAAATGATTTTCCATATAATAATAAAAGTAAAATGATGGCTTTCGTAACAAAGCGGCCTTGTCCCTAGGCAAAATTTACTTCCATTCATTTTACTTTCAACCAGTTGATGGTTCTGTGTATCAATGTTATTTCTAAATGCTACCAACGAGTACGGCATTATACAATCAATACATTAATTTCCTCTGTAATTATTTTTAATGCTTATTTTTTGTTGTCCAGGTGGTTCATGCATGACAAAACCGTTTAAATCCTCTTGTAGCTAAAAAAAGAGATTAAATATATATGGAATTACATATATACGGCCATTGCAGCTCCATAAATCCAAGGGAATAATTACACCCTCTTATAATTAAATATAAACATACGTCTTGTTAACGGATTGTTCAATCGATCGAACAATAATGAGCAAGGACAAATTACGACATTATCTTGGAGGGGGAGATGCTGCTTTTCGGTCGTTATCAATACCACATAATTTTTAATAACTGAGCAAGTATTTTAGTTTGCTCTGCGGCATTGTGTACTGTAGCAAAATAAATTCTATCGGTATTTTAGTGGACAGTTCATTTTCGCATCATTAGATATAATTAGGTAAAATGTAAAGTGTAGTGTTTCTAATTTCCTCAAAACAAACTGAACATTACCTAATAGAATTCCGATTAAATGTAGGTAGGTGTAAGGATTGTGTGTATGTTTTTTACTTTCTTTAAAGATCACTAAAATCACCACAGAAAACTACAGTAGCGCCTTTCAGCATTTACTACTTTAATTACAATTGCAAACTTCAGTTTTTCCATTTTAAAAATCCTCCTATTTTTAGTTAAAATAAAAAAAAAATTGACGTATCTAATCTGCTTAGAGTGTCTCCTGGCGTTTGGGGTTCTAATAACGATTTATGATATTTGTAACAGTTAGTTATTAAAAGGAAACCTGAAATAGATATTCCAATAATAAAAAGGACGGTCGTAAATATTTTACGAGATTTTGAAATTTATTTCCTAAACATCCAGAGCATGATTTTAATTGGAGAACTGTCAAGATTCTTATGTAGGTCCTTACGGTGCAAGGCGTTTTACAATGGTTATTAAAACAAACAATTTATGACATTTCCTTCAAATATATAGCTACATAGGTGAATAGTGGTAGAAAATTTTGAAATAGATGCATAAAAGTGATGCTGTATTTTTTTTAATTCAACTTTTATAGCTCACAGTCAGTTTTACAAGAGAAAATATGAAGCATCGTGTGATGCAAGTTGTTTCATAGGTGATAGTAAAATAAAAGGTTTGAACTTAAGTTAAAAAATATATGTTTAATATACAGGGTTTTTCAAGTTGATGGGCTATTAGAAGTATATGAATTAGTAGAAGGAATTCAATTCTGAAACTTGGGCTCATTTGGTTATTGTTTATGCCGCTTCTTCTAAAAATATTTTCAAGTTCGATTTACATCCGGTTATACCGGAAGTCGATACCAACTTTGTTATTTTAAATGGAATGGTATATTTTTTACGCTGAATTCGAATAAAACGTGTAATTCTAATGTTAGTTTGATAACCAACTTGTACCTACACCTATGACGATCGGTTTCTGAGTTATTTTAACTTATAGAAAAAAAATCGCTACCGCAACCCAAATTATAAAAAATCATAACTTCCACAAAATACGACTTAGAGTGTTGAAATTTTTACTAGTAATAGCTGAATATTAGTGCTAACGCCTTGACAAAATTGAATTAAATAATTTATACAGGGCGTTCAAAATAAAATTCTAAAATTGAAAAACTTCAAACACGAATTACCTCGTTTTTTCAAATGGCACCTACTATTTTTTATTTTTTCAATCGATTCCATTTTTTATCCTCTTTCGATATATATGGATACTTCCTATAATAAGTAATAATTCCAAATTATTCCAAAATTTTCAAATAAAATAGGAAAACGAGGTAATTCGTGTTTGAAGTTTTTCAATTTTAGAATTTTATTTTGAACGCCCTGTATAAATTATTTAATTCAATTTTGTCAAGGCGTTAGCACTAATATTCAGCTATTACTAGCAAAAATTTCAACACTCTAAGTCGTATTTTGTGGAAGTTATGATTTTTTATAATTTGGGTTGCGGTAGCGATTTTTTTTCTATAAGTTAAAATAACTCAGAAACCGATCGTCATAGGTGTACAAGTTGGTTATCAAACTTACCTTAGAACTTAGAATTACATGTTTTATTCGAATTCAGCGTAAAAAATATACCATTCCATTTAAAATAACAAAGTTGGTATCGACTTCCGGTATAACCGGATGTAAATCGAACTTGAAAATATTTTTAAAAGAAGCGGCATAAACAATAACCAAATGAGCCCAAGTTTCAGAATTGAATTCCTTCTACTAATTCATATACTTCTAATAGCCCATCAACTTGAAAAACCCTGTATACTATGACTATGCTAACGTGAAAGAAAATAGGTACATATGTATTTGCTTGAAAAACCGTCAACTATAATTTATATATTAGTACCTTTCGCAAATATTTAATAGAAGTGTCTTTTGGGTTATGTCATACCATACGATTACCTGTGTATTTAGGGTTCATGTATGTCGTGCATGGGTGTTGACTGAACAAGACATATCCAATGGAATGTGGTGTGCAAACTCATGAAATGTTTTGTGTTGGTACACATATGCAGTGTTTAGTTATTAGTTTAATATTGTCGAAAGAAGCGTTATCTAAATGTTGAATGAAACAAGTATATGAAAGATACACGTACCTTTGCACCATCTATGGACATCTACTCAAAGTTTACAAAAATTGTCGCCATTTTACAAGGTGATTGCAAAAACTGCTATGATCCTCAATATCTGCTTAATATGTACATAATTGTGTGTAACTATGCAAATTTAAAAGCGTAACGAATTATTACAAAATTATATTGGAAGAAAATCATTATCAGTTTTCAAAATTTTAAGGAAAATATGTTTGTCTTCGTAATTTTTCAACTCTACGTTTAATATTATGTTAATAAGAAAAATTATGAATAAGTTAATTCCTCAAAAGTTTCTTTATAAAAGGTTTAAATTTAAATAGGCCATCTCATTATTCTAAACAATTTTTGCAATAACGTCTGACTCTCGATAAACTACCCATTAGGGGATTAAGTTCTAGGGAATGAACGAATTGAGATTAAGGAGCGTCCATTAATTACGTTAGTTCAAAATGACGTTGGAGGGGTCCAGAAAAGTTTCATCAAATAATATTTAAAGAGAAGGGGGAATCATTGATAGTCTCAGAAAGTCAAATTTTTTATTTAAAAAACCACCTACTTAAATCTCACATCAGAAGGAGTGGATCTCACCATGTTTTAGCAAATCCCAGTAACGATGAGGAATATTAAAATTAGAACATCTCATGTAACTAACAGACATATGTATCTTTATTAGCATTGTGATACTCAGTATACTTAACCATTATCTTGTGGAAGGGTTAACATTTTACATGGTCGATTAAATTTATATAGAGATGCTGTATAATAGTACAATTGTTGTACAATTACTACTGATTGTGAGTGTATTTCTGTCTTTGCATTCATCATAATAAATCTGTTTAATGAAACTTTAATAACAACAACGTATTGACGACTTATAAATAGCATTAAAACAACGGTCGCACCTGTTCTAAACCTACTCATAAGTTGTACTTTTTTCTGAAGAATGCATACTTCATGAATCACATTTGTATGGCATGTTTAATGTTTACATCTACATACTTATAAATAATGCGTGAAAATGATGTTGACGATTTGTAGTGAAAATGTAAATAGGCCGCTCACGTGTATAGAAATCCGTTTTTTCTGCGGTTAATTGCAATTATGGTGTGATTGTATCAAGGTCGAAGAATCGCTTCAGGAACAGCTAACTAACTATAATAGTCAACGTGAGCTTTTCCATTAAATGTGATTAAGTACATATGTTATCTACATACATCTACATGTGTGCATCAATTATTCGTAATATATTTATTAAGCACACTACGAGAAACACAGTCCATGAAATGTAAAGTAGTAGGAAAAAGCGATTGTTTTGTCGCTGATTTAGTTTTTTAGTTTATTTAAATCAACGACGGTGTACTAAGTACCACATGAAATAATAAAGTAGCAACAATTTTTTTGAATATTTAGGAACACATAACTACTTACACTGACTAATTTAATTACAAAAGAAAATATTGTATTATGGAACGTTTTTACTCCAGCGAATCTATATCAGAACTGATACATACATATTTACAAAAAAATCGTATTTATAGAATGTTTTGAGATTTGTATTTCTGTATATTCACATCTTTATGTGTACATGTAACACTCTTTAGATTATAATAATTGAGTTTTTCTTTTCATTGTTTATGCGGGCGGCAGATTATATTTTATTGTATGTTTCTCTATTCAAGATATTGTTTTGTCCTCCTTTTTATTCATTGTCTGGTTTTTATGAAGTAGCGAACAAATGAGTTCTTTCAATTGATAATCAGTAAGCAACCTCTGTAGAGATCGGATGTACTTAATGTTCAATATTTAAAACAACAAAATAAATGCATGCAAACAGACTATTATTCACAGATCACAAAGGATAAATACTTAACAGCGATAGAATAGAGGTAGGTACCTACTTAAAATGGAAAACGAATTAATCTTATGATTACCATCACATTCGCTAACTAACGATAATAATAATCACATTTATAGATAGTTAAAAAGGAAAAGCGTAATGTACAAGAATTATACATTCTTAATTTGAAAAAACGAAACAAAACGAAAAATCTAGATCCACATCCAGATTTAAATGTCTTGAAGAAGGTGATCTCAATTTAGAAGATATTGTGGAGTTTGCAAAAAGATTGCAAATAATTTTTGGAGTTGAATGAATCCATATAGAAAAAGTTTTTAAATATGTAATAATGTGCCCAACAAGAAAACGAACAAGATGAACCGGTTGAACTCAAGTATTTCGTGGTTCCATCGCAAATTACAAGAAATCGCTTGATACCTATCCACTGGTATTGAAATACATGTCGAGGGCTGAAATTTGTACTTACTCGTATTTTTAGTAGGTAGTCCTTAAACTACCCTCCAAAATTTAATCGCATGTACCATGTATGTAGTTTTTTGCAATCCGTTACTTTTTAACAAAATAGTCTTTATGTTTCATTCAATTTGTGACCATCTTCTTCCAGATGTCGCCATCGTTAGGTCGTTTTTTGTTTGAACTTTAAAGGTAAAATTGATAACAATTTTCCTGCACTAGATCTAATTATTTACGAATAATGTGTATCTACCCCTGTCATCTTTTTCAGAAGTCATTCAAATAAGTAAACGATTGTCGTAAGAAACTGCGTCTAAAAATTGGCACCAAAGCCATGGATGACACCCCTTGACCTTCGATTTAAAATACACATTAAGGGCTAAAATTTGCAATCGATGTAATATTTAGAATCGTCACTTTTTACAATAAATTTACCTCTAAAGTTTAGAAGGATATTAAGAAATACTGCACGTCTTTATTATTTTAATTTCAGAAATAAAGTTAATAAGCCTAATATTTTTGGAAAATATAAAAATTTAAGAATTAGGTACATTAAGAACAAATCTATTCTAATGATCACATCACTTGATTGAAACAATAAACTAACTTTAGAAATTGAAATATATCAATAAAACTTCAAGCATAAGTTAATCAATAAATGAAAGATTATAAAAGGTGTTTCTAGAGTAAACGCGACTTTTTAATAGATATCTTTTTTTAATATTGCCAGAGAATTAATAACAATTTTCAACACTTCATCTCCGTTTTAATTTCAATTTCGCTGAACTGAACCGCAAAATTTAAAATCTCTTCCTAGAATTTAATTTTACTCGAGCGAATAACCCCAATGCAGTACCTAGTCATTGACGTCATCAAATCGTAAACTTCGTCTTTAAATAAACGTTTCGGATTCGCAATAATGAACTTATATTCCTAATAAACAAAAAAAGTATATACAATTTGCTTTATTTCTTCTTCAGTGAGTAAAAATATATGTAAAGATACAAATTCTGTTGTATCTCGGTGAAAGTTTATCTAGTAAGTGTAGTAATGATAGATGTTATATACAGTAATTATTCTAGGTCTGAAACAAATGAATGCCATTAATGTCCTACATGGGAAAATGTAACAAATTAGCGCTCTGTATAAAAGTTTCGAGAAAGTTGTTTCCGCAACCACAATATAATAGGATTTGTTTTGTACCAGAGCGCAACTGCAACATAATTAATCGTATCTATAAACGGCAATGTAGTTTTGCACTTTTTTTATGTTATTACGGCGTAATTAGTAAACAGTAAATTAACCTTGATGTCGGAATTTTTAGAATTTCGAAAAAGGTTAACTAGCTGGTTACTGTTCCACATTACCGCTTAACTAAATTAAATAATTGCGGATTTGGTCCAAATAAAAGTGGAAATTGTGTTGTCGTAGTTTCCATTTAGAACCACAAAACTTCCGTTTTAATTCAACGAACATGAAAAATATAAATTTTGTTCACCTACTCACTAATTGATATATGTGGTATCTGGTCAGGTTTACCAAATTAAAAAAGGTGCATATAAAAACGACCTTCACCTTGAAGGATTTTAATTAAATATATTATATTTTAATGACACAACAACAAACAATGTTAAGTTACATTTCTCTTTTATAAAATGTCCACAATAAATATTTCACTACAAGTAACGTCTTTAAATGAAAAAGTGATACTCTGTAATCAATTTTCCATCTTGGTTTTGCCTATTCATTTTATTCAACACTGAAGCGTACTTTTTTCACATGGGTATGAGTTCACTTTTGTTTGCATTAATTATATCACCTGCCTTATATCGGCCATATTCCGTCTGTCACATGTGAACTATTTATATGTTATATACCGTAATAGAATGTCCCTGAATAGTTCCAGAAACTTCATAAAGGTAAATATTTAAATTTCTTATGAATATGTTACCGGCAATCTGTATAATCCGGTATTCTATACATACCTAGGCAATGTATAGAATACCTAAAACGTGCAGGTAATGTATGAAATATTATTTATTTCATACTTTGCCTAGGTATTCTATACAATACCGGATGCACAGCCGGTAATGTGTGTAAAAGACTTGAGCGGGAAAACTTATTATTAAGACATTGTATTCAAGACAGCAATTTACAGTTTGTCAAAATTACTTAAAAAAGATGTCCCTCATCTAGAAACGACCCTCTGTACAGTAGCGACTCTGCAATCTACGGGGACAGGTCAGGAATTTGTCAAATGTAGTTGCCAAAAATACTGTGATACTAAAAAGTGTTCTTGTCTTAAAAGTAAGATTTTATGCACTTCAAAATGTCATAAAAGTTCCTCATGCAAGAATAAATAATTAGTTTTTACTTACTTGATTTTGATTAGGACGTAGACCTACTTATTATTTTGACAGAATTGTTTTGTTTCTTAAATTATTAATAATTATTACTTACCTGAGTACTTCTCAGCAAATTGTTGTTAATGTTACTTTTAGTCAGAAGATTTTTTTAAGTTTCACGTTAATTTTATTGTGATTTTACTGTAGTAACACAAAGGTAATACTTAAGTGTTTTTTTAAAGAATATTTTATTGTTTACAAAAGTTTATTAGAACTTAACGGTATTCAAGTCTTAATACAATTTTAATAAAATTAATTTTAAGTAATAGAACATGTTTCTTTGGCCGTCATTTTATATGTTTTGCACTTTGCCGGTGGACCAGCAGGTACTCCATACAATCCCTAGGAATTGTATACATTGCCTAGGTAAAGTATATAATAGACAATAATATTCATAGTATTTTATACATTGCCTGGACGCTCTAGGTATTCTATACATTTCCTAGGTATTGTATAGAATACCTGAATTATACAGATTGCCGGTAACAAATACATATATATGAAAAAATTTTTTTTTAATTTCGTGACTATGATGGGCGAAAATGACTAGGAATTTAACCCACCTCCTTCCTCTCTCCATGTGAAAAATTTATGAAAGACAAAATTGCCGCTACACATAATGCCTATGCCATTAACATTAAATGGCGATAATAGTATTAAGTTTTTTTTTACTTATAGAAACTATGTCTTTTTAATATACATAGAAAGTTAATGCTTGAAGGATTCAATACATTATACTTTAGTAGAGAGGTTGTCCATCTAATCTCTTCTTCTGATTACGTAAAATCGGTTTAATTATTTACCGTTAATAACTTGCTGCAATTTTAATTTCGATCAAAAGTTAATTACAACGGTTACCATCCCGTTTATTTATAAACTAACAGTTTGCATTTTTTTTTCCATAACATGCACATGTTTCAAAATCAACTTCCTAAACAAACAAGCAGCTCTAAAAGGTTTTAACTGGATGGTTAATTAAGCATGAAAAGTAAATTATACCTAGAAGATCTTAAATGTGTTTACCATACCTGTTCAATGAAATAATAAATGGCAAGATGATCTAAAAGTTCGATTTTATTTTTGTCTTATTAGCTTATAATTTACCTATCTGTTATGTATACCTACCAGACATTTTTCTAAATAAACTCCAAGTAAATGGTACATCTACCCACGCAGATATTAATATACCGTTATGAGTGTAAATTATAAACGAAAATATTGTTAAAACTGTTTAATGTTAGTGTGTAAATTTCTCGTGAATTGTAAAAGAAAAGTTGAGAAAGAATGTTTTCGTTACCAGTACTTTTTAAAGTAAGGTTAATTGTACAGTTCATCTTGTTTGTAAGTTTAAATTTTTACATAGGTACATACAACAATTGTAGAAATATTTTAAAATTCCATAAGCTGTGGAGAGCAGCAAGAGGCGGAACATATACTTGAGCCCTTGAGCGTTTAGTTAACAACTGGCGAAGTTCCTGGGCACCCGAGATCAAAACTTATAAGAATTAAAAATACCTGTATACCTACTTAAAAATTAGCGATAAATAAAGCACGTTAAATAGGTCTAACTCTTCCTATATTATGAAAAGGAAAAATACTCTTAAGGTTATAAAATCGCCTTCATCTATTTAAATATTACAAATAAATAAAGAATGTCAAAACTATTTTCACGAGCAAAGAAAAACTAATTCTTCGTGCACTATGAAAAGAAAAGGCTCATGAGATTCCGAAATATCTGCATTTAAATAAAAATTATAAATAAATAAATTTAAAAATATTTTCATGTGCAAGAAATACCTACCTATGTTGAACCCATCCATGAAGAAGAAGGGGGGCAGGGAAGTCTGAAATACCTTCCACACCTACATTTTCATGATCTGTTAATACTTCTAATTATTATTATTATGAAAAGGAAGAAGCTCATGAGTTTCTCAAATCCTCTAATACGTCTGTTTAAATAGGTATGTACAAATAAAGTCAAAGAAATTTTCTAATAAATAATAAAAAGGCTCATGAGATTCTAAAATGCTCTACATTTGAATAAAAATTATCAATTAATGAAGTAAGTTAAAAGTATTTTCATGAGCGAAACATTAGTCTAACTTTTCATGGACCATAAAGTTTACAAAAATGCTTAAAGTTGAGTTTTTTGGAACCGGTATAATAAATCATCGGTCAAAACAAAAGAAGTTTTTATGATACACGGCACTTTTTATTTCGGTAAATGTCAATTGCAAAATATTGACATCTTTTAATACCTTTTAAAAAGGCACCTGCGGTTCACACGATTTCCCACAAACGAGAGAGTCATACTTCAGAACACAACTGTCTTCTGCAACAGTAACGTGCCTTCAAGTTTCTCAAAATGCCAAAAATTTTATTTCCTTGATTTTCAAGTTAGGATGTTCGGAAATTTTGACGTTTCTGGGGCCAAACAACGGCTTAGCGCCCCAAATGGCAAAAGGTTTGGTTTCTTGTTCCTTGGTGAATCCTATCACTTTTACCAAAAGTTTCCAAATAAATGGTACCCATGTGAAGTTGGTAGTAAAAAAATATGACGAGGAATCATTTCAAAATTCATAACAATACTTTTCTACTCTTGTTTATTATCTGACAATGCATTTCATGTTTTAAATTCATACCCATGTAACGTAAACTAATTGATCCTTTGCGGTGGCCAGAACATTTCAAGGTGGTCAGTGACCGGAACATACGTTTTCGGTGGTCCAGTCGAGCTGTCTGACAAGATCAATTTTACTTCTTCGAAGCTTTGCGGTGGCGACGGTGCCGACAGGCTACGTAACATACAAATAAATTACGTATATGTTCACTGCTTTTATTTGGGTATGTATACAGACTGTTGTTGCCATTAAAACGTGGTGGTCCAGTTCGTGGGCTTTATCGACGTAATCAGCTTAGTAAACCATAATAACGCACCTGTGCTTCAGTGACGATCAGCCAAGTGTGATTACTGGCAGTCTCGGTCGGCGCTTTCCCTTTCAATTCAGTATTTCCATCTGTTTCTGTAAATATTGGAAACGACAGTCAGCTACAGGACAAGAAAATTAAAAAAAATCTCACCAATTGGGACAACTCATTTTCTATTTTTTTGTGTATTTCTTCTTGTCTAATACAAGGATGTTTTGCGATTTTTATTATTTTTACATTATTCTGAATTAATGAGCATAAAAAAGTCCTGTACGTAATACGTAAACAGTATGTTTTCATATGTGAAACTAAATAATTATCGGTTTTTACATAATTATTTTTTGAAATAAGTAAGTGTAAGAGTAGTTTTCAGTTATTTAAACTTAAAAGTAACTTTGGTATAACACTACATTTTTGTTAATGTACTTGTCCAATTTGAAAACCTGCACGTAAAACTTCAAGTAAAAATTTTGTTGCGATTTTTCCACTTCTCCGTTGAAGTTTCCCTTCTACTATGTATGCGAGCACACATTCTTTTTTTTACTAAGATCATTTATTTCTTTCCATTGTTAAGTGGCGTTAAATATTCTAAATTTTAGTGAAAACCGCATTCAAATCGATCAAGAAATAACGGAGTCGTCTTTTTTTAAAGTTTATTATAGCAAGTGGCGCCTATTAATTATTTACTTCCGTTGCACGTGTTGAACTTGACCTAGTTACAATCCCTGACCTACATCTATATATTGACTGATAAAAAGATGGCCGCCGGTGTATCAGCCAATGAGGTGCATCGCGTCCTATATAACAATTGCACCTGTATGCTTATGCTCAGTAAACCTCGATGCTACTGAAGGGTGTACATCGTTGCGTCATATTATAGGTTATATTTACGTAAACAGTTGTAATTATTATACTGATTGCTAAAATTATGACATTTTAACAGTAACAAATGTTTTGATTCGTTTATAAAACTATAAAAATAAGTAAATCGCTTTAAACTTTATTTGTGTTTTCAATATAATAACTAAAAATCCGAATTCCATTATATCAACTCAAATTTTGAAATATTAGTAATGTAACAAACAAATGGCAAGCTAATATTCTTTATTTAGATATTAAAGCAACGTATTAAAGAATTTTTCGATAGAAAATTACTACAAAATGGCCTCCTTCAATTGCTTAATCGAGTAATATAAATCTATAGTAAATATTAACGCGTTTTGAATTCGAGTATTTGACAATTAAAGTAATTTATTTCTTACTAGCGTTAAGTTGCATTAAATTTTCTAAATCTTAGTGAAAACCGTATTTAAACTTGGTATGAAATAACCGAATTATCCCTTTTTAAAGTTCATTATAAGTGGCGCGTATTGATTGTTTACATTTGCTGTACGTGATGAACTTGATCTACTTATGATCGATAAAAAGATGGCCGCCGGCGTATCAGCCAATCAGGTGCATTGCGTCCTATATAACAATTGCACCTGTATGCTTAAGCTCAGTAACCCTCGATGCTATAGAAGGGTGTGCATCGTTGGGTAATATTGTAGGTTATATTTACGCAGACAGTTGTAATTGATTGTTAAAATTATAATGTTGTAACAGTAATAAATGTTTTAATTCGTTAAAAAAGTGAACGACAACGAATTACACATAAATCTTAGTTTTAAATTTTTTTACACATATTTAAGTACTCATTTGCCTTAGGTAATTATGGATAGATACAATATATTCATGGTAGTTAGCATACAAAACTAATTATTCTATACTTATGTTCTGCATAGGTTTATTAAGCATCATTATGTTAATAAACTATACGCTTTTCTTCTTGTCCAGCAGTTCTTTCAAAATTAACTATAATAATTCATTACGGTATGCTACACGTTGTAAAATTTAAATTTATGGCGTTTATTACTATCTTGGAATTTCAGACCATATTTTCACTCAAAAAAAATGCCCAGTAGAAATGATCGGTAAACTGGTGGGTAATAAAATACCCATATTTTACTAACTACTCAGTTACTCGTTTATTTAACGGATTTTATGATGTTCCCCCATATTTTAACATGTTTTTATTGAATAAGAAGAATTGAATTCGACTATAATTTTTTTGAATCAAAATTTTATTGAAAGGACAAAAACTAACACCAATTAAAAATTGTTATGAAGAAATCAAGTCAAAGAAACTCACCCTGCGAGATCTAACAACCTTTTTGTTGTTTTTGGTGATCATTTACATAATTATAAGTAATTATATCAGACTATTGCAATTTCTCTTGTTAAATTATAATTTAAAAAAATATCTCTTTAAAATTGCGTGGGACAGTCGCAGTTCTGCATTTATCTCCCATGAATCTTGTGGCAATCCATTAAAGATCGTCTTATCTAAATTTTAAATTACGAGCATGTTTAAATTTATTTTTAATGTTTTCCTTTTGAGCCGAAGACTTTCTCCAGTCAAGACAAATGATTATGGTAATTTTTTGAAAAGATTACGTCACGGAGTTGAATATCTGTATGGACGGTTAGCTTTCAGACACCCAGAATATCTTTTCATTCTTCTTTGAATGAAAGTGACGTAACTTTCTCCGGTAACGGACGCTTTTTTTTTTCGTTTCATTATTCTTCCTTTGCCATATATAAGAAAGTTGTTTCCAGTTATTACTTAGTATTAGTTATATAGTTATTAGATGCCCACACGTAGGCAAGCAAAAACATCGAGAAAATTTCTATCGGAAAGATGGCATTAAAAAAGAAATGTTACAGGAATTCGAAGAAATGTTTACTTATAAGGAATAAATACATTCCAAAGGTGGATTTCAGGGTAAGAATATAATAGTTTCTCTTTTTACATGCTGTTTTCGCAACAAAAAAAATTGAGAAAGAAATAACCAAACGGTTGATATTTCCGAAATATTTTTGAGTGTAAAGGGCAAGTCTTTCAAAACTCAAGAACAAAATGTTTTGACCTTTTTAAGAGCGTTACTTCGTGAAATAAACTAAGAACCAGGGTAATTTTAGCATATAAAGGTTTTGAAATATTTTAATCTCAAAATCCAAATAATTCTATTATTAGAGATTCTTGACATGGCTTTAGTTGACTATAAGAATTCTCGATAACTACCCCGAACTGTTTTATTGAAGTGCTGTACGATGGCTCACTATTTTAGAAAGAATCCCGGTTGATTTCCAGGCCCACTCATGGCCGTAGCTAGGGGGGGCATTGTGGGGCAATGCCCTACCTTGAAATCACAATGCCCTACTTTAAAAATACCAAAAACTAAGATAAATTATTATAATTAAACTGTTTGTGCATACTTTGAGATAAAAAAAATTGTAGCGATAGATATCTAAACTTTTCCGAACATACCACAGTTTGTGACATTCATTTCATATTATAATAATTCTTTGTTCTGTGTATAGACGGTATTTGAAGCGCCATCACATGAAGCGATGGGTCTATTTAATTATAATATCTGTAATGCAGAGGGGATTCCCCGTAGCGTATATTGCAATATGGGCTATATTGCAATCTATGGTACGGAGAATCCCTCTTTAAATTAAAAAAAACTAAACTAGAGATTTTTATGGTTGTTTGTAATTTGGTTAAGATTCATTGATTTAGCGATGTATATACGGGCTTTCTTTGGAAAAAAACGAAGAGTTGAAGAGGAAATTGACCATGAAGAACCTCACTGCTCAAAACAGGGGGAAGCACAAAATACAATCGCTACTCCTAGGTGCATGGCAATAGGTTGGTCAACACATCTTGATAATGTTAGCCATAGTATTCCTTCTGATATTGCACAAAGTTTGCAGAAACAATATGATCTAAATGGTATTTTTGGTCGTATCTATTTACTGGTATCACCCCACACAACAATTAATTATTACCTCACTCTCACTCAGACGTGGATCTCTATGTCTAAATTTGGAAGTTCAACCATCTTGTTCGCTTGTTCTTCATCATTGAGGATTTAATAGTTCTTAGATACATGCTCATGCTCTGTCACAGAAATTATTTGTTTACGAATAGCTATTGAATGTACATCACTGACCTAGAGGTCAGTGATATACATGGTGATTGATTTAGGAGCCCGTGCTTCGAGAGCAGATCAATTATGATCAATTTTTTACTTCCGCCCTACCTGTAACCAATGCTGCCCTACCTCAAATTCGACTCTAGCTACAGCCCTGGGCCCACTTAGTTTGGTCCAGGTTTTACTATTTTTTTTTTTATTATTTAGACAATTTCTCATACTAATTTCCTAACTATTATTCGTCCATTCCCGCGATTTCTAAGAGTCTCAATAGAATTTACCATTCACTCCGACTTTAAACTAGAATGAAGATTAAAAGGATGTATTCCACCTAAGTTTAAAACAACTACCTCACCAAAAACTTCAATATTACGATATCCTTAACCAAATTTCTTGGTTGATATAAGTAACTTCACTTTGGCGTAGAGGTTCAGCAATATCTTGATGATACATTTCTTGAAAGATGGATATAGTAAAGGGGGTTTCTAAAGTAGGCCCCGCATACTCTCGAGTCTTGAGTCCTCAACAATTTTTTCTATGGGGTTATTTAAAAATCTCAGGTATATTTCAATCAACCAAAAGATTTAGCAGACTTACAATTGAGAATTCGTGCTCAAATGAAAAGAATTAGCCCAGAAATTATTGGGCGTAGTGTGCAAAGCGTTTACACTTGCACGGGCCAGTTCCAAATTGTTGATGGGAGACAATTTTACCATTTAAATTAATTTTTTTGCATTTGTTTCGTTTCCAATTAATTTAAAGACGATATTTCGTTTGTTCTTTGAGATAGACTCACCAAACTTTACATCACTGTAATCATAAGAAAAATATAAATAATAAAAAAAAATCCGAATATAAAAAATATACAAGGCGTTCCAAGGCAAGAAAAAATGTTGACCGTCCAGCTCTTCTTGGTCACCCTGTACACAACTAAATCATCTTGATACCGAAATCGACCTTTTTTTTTTCAAAAACTCTTTATGAACATTATTATCACGCTGTACTGGAATTTCTTTGATAGGTTCATATCCATTTATTGTTTGGATGTAGCTACATCATTTATTGTTAATTATACAGGGTTTTTCAAATTGATGGGCTATTAGAAGTATATGAATTAGTAGAAGGAATTCAATTCTGAAACTTGGGCTCGTTTGGTTATTGTGTATGCCGCTTCTTTTAAAAATATTTTCAAGTTCGATTTACATCCGGTTATACCGGAAGTCGATACTAACTTTGTTATTTTCAATGGAATGGTATATTTTTTACGCTGAATTCGATTAAACGTGTAATTCTAAGGTAAGTTTGATAACCAACTTGTACACCTATGACGATCGGTTTCTGAGTTAATTTAATTTATAGAAAAAAAATCGCTACCGCAACCCAAATTATAAAAAATCATAACTTCCACAAAATCCCGACTTAGAGTGTTGAAATTTTTACTAGTAATAGCTGAATATTAGTGCAAACGCCTTGACAAAATTGAATTAAATCATTTATACAGGGCGTTCAAAATAAAATTCTAAAATTGAAAAACTTCAAACACGAATTACCTCTTTTTTTCAAATAGCACCTACTATTTTTTATTTTTTCAATCGATCCTTTTTTTGGAATAATTTTGAATTTTTACTTAAAATAGGAAGTATCCATATAGATCGAAAGAGGATAAAAAAGGAATCGACTGAAAAAATAAAAAATAGTAGGTGCCATTTGAAAAAATGAGGTAATTCGTGTTTGAAGTTTTTCAATTTTAGAATTTTATTTTGAACGCCCTGTATAAATTATTTAATTCAATTTTGTCAAGGCGTTAGCACTAATATTCAGCTATTACTAGTAAAAATTTCAACACTCTAAGTCGTATTTTGTGGAAGTTATAATTTTTTATAATTTGGGTTGCGGTAGCGATTTTTTTTCTATAAATTAAATTAACTCAGAAACCGATCGTCATAGGTGTACATGTTGGTTATCAAACACACCTTAGAATTACACGTTTTATTCGAATTCAGCGTAAAAAATATACCATTCCATTTAAAATAACAAAGTTGGTATCGACTTCCGGTATAACCGGATGTAAATCGAACTTGAAAATATTTTTAAAAGAAGCCAAACGAGCCCGAGTTTCAGAATTGAATTACTTCTACTAATTCATATACTTCTAATAGCCCATCAACTTGAAAAACCCTGTATAACAAGTTGAAAACTCTATTTTCGTTCGTTAACCTCGTATGTGTACATACGTACAGTATAGTTAAGTATATTTTCATTAAAATAGATTTTACCGATAAGAGGTCTTGTAAGTCAGTTAACTGTTTTACCTAAATCATGATGTCGACAACGAGCTTGCTATCTATGTCAGATCAGTTATCTTGACGGTTAATTAGCTTGAAATGTTTATGATTAGCTGGTGCGAACTTTATTTACTTGAAGTAGCAAAAATGTAGTTACACTTGGTTTCATGTCAGAAATAATTAGATGGTGTTGATTATAGTTTAAGGTTGATCAATTTATCTACTCTTATTTATTACTTTGAAATTTTCTGAACAAGTCTCGCGACTTTTCATGATGTTACTACCAACCGAAATATTATCAGTAGGTATCAATTTCTTTTTAAGAATAATTTAAATTGGAGCTATGATTAACGATGCACCGGGAAAACAAATATGCGGTCGGGGAACTCCCGTTAGGAACGAAGTTCCTTGCGCTGTTTTTTCAACTCCTTATTCTTATTTTATTTAAAACCAGAATCGGTTGTTTAATTTTTTTTAACGTTGTTTTTGTTTGTTTCAGGATCTCCTTCAAGAATCGTACCAAAAAGACCGACAACATCCACTGAGCGGCCCATAGTTTCGCCTGGCTCCACCGGTCCCAGTTCAAAGGTATCAGATGAACGTTTTCGATCCCTTCCTTTGAATTGTAGATTAATGTAGATTGTGTGCAATGTGCTTTTGAAAATACAATGGGACATATCGTTGTGCTCGCGTCTCTACCGAAAAGTTCTCATTTTTTTTTCTTGTATTTTTCATTTTGCTTGTTGTTGTTCATCCTTTTGTTTGGCATTATTTGGTTGGTTCCTTTTTTGGTGTGTAGTTTGGATCCCTGTAGATGCTTTTTTGCAAAATGGTTTCTTCATGTGTAAAATTTCTATGCATATCCAAAGGAATATACCTACCGATTTACTTTCAAAAGGGCAACAATAGCAAATAGGTGTATGGTATAATGGGTTATCGGATGTTCAGAAATATCCGTTGGAGCAATAGTAATGTAACTTTTTACATAAAAGTAAAAACCAAGTTCAAAATATTGCTAAATATATATATAGATACTTAAACTAGAAAAATTTATTAACGGCAATCATTTTGTAATTTTTTACTGTTGGGGTTTAAATATTTTCTCCAAATTTAAATAGGATCACCTTTTTTTCTCATTTCATCCCATTAATTTGAAAACAAAATTAAAAATATAATAATTTGTCTGTTTAAAATTTAGAAACAAAGAAAATGAAGTACTTAGGTATGGGGTGCTATATATAACAGTGCAATTAATTAAAATAAAAATACTATAAGCTTATGACTGTTACAAATACTTAATTTTTAATTAGACATACTTATCGGGCTTAAATTTTACGTAAATTATACAAAATGTAGTTTTAATTTTATTAGTGTTAGTTAGTCGACTACAATTTAAAAAGAAATTAGTCGTAGGTTTAAACATTTAGTTGCTGTATTAAACTTTCGTTTTTGATTGCCACGCCTTGTCTGGAACAAAAAAAGACCGATGAAAGAGGTCATCTTGATAAGTATAACGCAGCCTCTTTAACTCAGATATGTGGTGTTAAGTTCTTTGTTGCCATCAGTTTTTATTAACACGTTCAGTGTTAAGTAGACCGTAATTGTAAAATAATAGATTATACTTACAGCGGTCAGATGCGTTACCAGATAAGTGATATTGATGGATTGGATTAAGTCCTGATTCACACAAAAAAGGGCCTCAATAAGCTTTGCTGCGGTTTAAACAAACTTTTTGGGCGTATACCTTTTTATTTTTTAATCGAAAATCAGTTGTATTGAACGAATTATAAATTAAAGCCAATTTTCAGATCGATTTAAAATGGTGCTGGTGCTGTAATTTATCATTTAAAAATGAGGGATAATATTATTACTCATTTTGGGGTTTACATCGCCATGAGATTGATAAACAATTCCCTGTAGTAATTTCGTAGGAAAGGTTTCGGCAGGATAATAACAGAAATTATCAATAAATAAGGACAATACTTCTAAATTAATAGCAACTGTTGAATGGTGTGTTGCTAGATGCTATCGTTGAACAGTAGTTTGTTATTTTCATGCTACAATTTCGTAATATGCCCCTACATAGTTCACAGGACACATTTTTGATTAATTGACATGCGTCAGAATAATTTTATGTGTAATGAAGCGGACAGTCGAGCATAGGTAGTAAGAGAAAAGTTATTTCTTTGCAATTTGATGACGTAATTTTATTATTAGCAAACAATAAGTAGCATAATACGAATCGATTTAACACGGTAACAATTATTATAAATCGCGCTCTTACGAGTTTTATAAAATATATCTATAGGTATGTCCAAATGCTTATACATGTGTTCAGCTGTATCAATAGAATTTCTATTAGGTAATGTTGCTCAAACCCTATTGAATTCAGTAGCAAATATTGCACAAAGTAGATATATTTATGAATTCCTCGATGGCATATGTGTAACCGGTACAATGTAAGGAAAGGATTTATTATATCTCTAAATGGATAATAAACATTTGCTTGACAATAAGATAACGTAGCTTTTGCATAACGTAACATTACTTTAAGTTACACTGATAAACACTTAACAATAAAGATGCAAAAATCAAGGTATGCGAAAGGGATAAAAGCGTTTTTATTTGAATCAAGGCGAGGAGATATAATAACGGAAAAATTAGGGGAAAAACGGTTAAGGATATAATAGCAGGATTTAGAATGAGAAACGAACATAAGGGGCGGATGTATAGACGATGAAATAAAATATAGGATATGTGAAAGGAAAGAAGAATCGATTATGCATAAGCTGGGAGGATTTTTGAAAAGTAAATCAGTGGAAGAATGTATGGGAATGATAGGAGAGAACGGGAAAGGCCTGATACGATTAAAAGAAAGTATAAAGGCAATAGAATATAATAAACAATTAATCGGAGAAGGGCAGAATGTACAATAGTACGGGAAAATAAAAAGGGGGTTTCTCCTTTTAAGTATTACTATACAGAGTGACGCGGAGTGGCTTATTAGACATTTATGGTAAACGAATAGTAGGAAAATTTTGAAGAAAATTTTCGTGTGTTGGTGTTATGGCCGATACAGAACCATTTTTCAGAACTATTTTCTAAAACAAAACGAACTTGATCTATTTCTAAAATGGTTCAGTTTTCGAGTAGGATCATGTCATTATCTTTACATAAGTAAAATCAACGGTGCAATAAAATACAGGGTGTTTCATTTAAAATAAGGAAGTTATAATCGGAAGTAGTATGTAATTAAAAATAATAATTTGTAAATGACGATTAAGTGGCGTAACTGCTAACAAGTTTTTGTAAATTTTTCCTACCATTAGTTTTCCATAAACGTTTAATGGGCCACTGACTTTGTGTAACCCTGTGAAGTATGGGAGCGGTTTAATATGTTTTATAGCTTATTTTTTTTTTAAATTATTGTAGAAATAAAGTTGTGTTTAAATGTAGCGATAAGTAAAATATCCACAATCAAAAACTAAATATTTTTATTAAATAATTACTTCTCAAAAATATTATGAAATAAAATATTACTGTTTAATTTAATTTAAAATGTTGGCCTGGCCATAATATTTACATTAATATGTAAAATAACAGGTGATGTCCTTATTTGCTCTTCCTTATGGTTAATATAAATGTACATAATAAAAATGAAATGGGTGTAGTTTTATGTTGTGTTTTTATTTTGAAACTGGATTTAGTTTACTTTGGCTTTTCTTTATTTCAAAAAATTACTGATTCTAAAACTTTTCTTTAAATTACGGGCTTTTTACTGCTTTATAAGCTTTTGGTTTTGCTTTCTTTAATTTCCCCCTTTTTGTGTTTGAGTTATTTGATGCTTATAATAGGGCTTAGCAAAAAATATTAATAGTTAGGGAGGAGAAAAGTATCAAAATCATTTATTCATTTTCTAGCCTACATATTTTCCTCTTATAAAAAAATAAATGGAGTGTGTTTTGGGCAAAAAAAGAAATAAAAGCATATTTTGAGGAACCTACTCAAATTATTTTGTATAAATTAGTAACTGTTTTATAAATCAGAAGCAGAATAAGTATATTAAATTTATTTACTTATTTATTTATATATTGCATAAAGTATACTTAGTATATTTTGCAAGGGGGAGCCACTGATGAAATCTACTTTTAGTCTACAAAAATCCAAATGTTATTCTTGAAAACCTGGTTTTGTTATTAATTCACAAATACATTTCCTCTTCCGCAAAACTTTCTTACTCTTTGATGTTTGCTTAGATATATTTTGAAAAAGTATGACTGTTAATAAATAATCCACTTTTTAAGTTTATGTAAAATCCAATATAAAATATCACACGAAGTCAATATGAGATCCACTGAAATCTGTATGAGATGTAATGAAATTAAAGGAAATGTGAAATCCTATAATGATATCAATGAATTGTAAACGAAATAGGTACATACAATAAAATCCACATAAAATGCAATCTAATTTTAAATGAAATATGTGAATCATTTTTTTTCCAGTGGTTACCCCTTTGATATTTAATTGTCCAAATAATCCAAAGTTAGGAAAATAATTAGAGGTTCGAATTTTAACGTTAGATAAAGATTAAGTGTAACAATAGTTATCCAGTAAAAAATAATTTTATTTTTACATTTTGGTTAATTGGTAAAAAACTGTTGAATTCCGTGCTTTTGTTTCGTGGTGCATGCGTAGTTTCTCTATTTGTATATCTTAAGTTATACCTACATAATGTACTTAGTATTTGAATAAGCACAATTAAATAATATTAGAACAGCTTCTTCAGCATTTCCGTATGTCCTTGTGTCTTACGTACTTACATACCTATTTTTATCTTACGTTTTTTTGTCTCGTTTTCGGTAAAAGCAGCACATTGCACATAAATTATTTAGTACTATTACATAGTTTTCTGTTACTATTTATTATCGTTTCGAAAAACAACTTTACTATTAATTTCATTATATACCTAGCTCTAAATAATAATTATGCTTTATACCGTGCCCTAACCCACGCTGTTTATTTTACTATAGGAGGAAAGCATGGACATAATGGGACAATACAAGCCTGAAATTTTCTGCTAAAGGTAAATTTCTCTGTTGATTTTATTATTCTACATTTCTTACTAATACATACTTTCCGAAATATATATTTTATGAAAATTTTCTTCGTAAACGAATTCAATTCGTAATCTAATTCTTTTCAATGTTTTGCTTTACAAGGTGCTATAGATCGCTTTCATTTCCGTTAGATTGCTTTATATTCATATCGTATACGGAATAGTTATTTACTAGAATAAACCTCCATGTAAAGACCTTTCATTTTTTGTTTTATATTTTTACAGGTAGGTAAGTACAAACATACCTAAATGAAAAAGTTACTGATTCATATTTTACTGACAAAAAAAATAGATAAGTGTAAAACTAGTATTGAACAGAATTTTTAGACAAAATAAATTACGGCTATTTGTCATGTTGACAACTAAGTATTATACAAAAATTTTATAAAACTGAAATCTTGTAAGTTGTTAAATTTCCCTCATTATTTGTAAGAACTTCTTTTGTTTTATTTCTTTTATCAGTTTCCTCTTACATTTTTATCTAATAGCTACGTTTTATATCGAAATGTATTATAACGACAGTGACTTTCCAATTACCCCGCGTTCTTGGGTTAACCAAATTGAGTTGAAACTAAGCATGTTGAGTGATCCAACTCCATTTTTAACAACTATCGTAGTATGTAAATATTAATCAAAGAGGCATAACCAATTCATTCTGTAAATGAAATAAATTTCGTGTTTTTCAGGTGCCGAAAACCAAATTTGGTGTAGTTCGTAGAGATCCTTGTGCAAAATGCGATTTACCAGTATTCATAGCGGAAAGACTCAGTGTCGGGAAACTTCTGTTTCATCGAACATGTTTTCGTTGCGCCCGTTGCAACAGCCAATTAACTTTAGCCAACTATTATGAGACTGAATCTGACCAGTTTTGTTGTGAGACTTGTCCCGATGAAGAAGCCAAAGAACCAAAGAATACCGATCCGGAAATAGATGATCAAAAACCGGATGTTTTAAGCCGTTCTTTAAGTGATGAAGAAAAATCAGCAAATTTAAAAAAACAAGATGAACACGACACACCTAGTAATCGTTTTGAAAATACTTTAGAATACAATTCCGATTCTGGAAGTCAACAAAGCTTACAGTTCTCAAAAGCAAGATCATTTTTCATGAATAGTCAAATAGAAAGCGAAAAAGATGAAAGTATGGAGGAAGAAAAGCTTCCTGATTTACCCAAAAGTCAACCTCCTGATATTTTAATAACGCACGACATCGGCACAAGTCATACCATAAGTGAAAACATGTCCAACTTTCCTAGTGAACAAACTCTTGCAAATAGTGCTTCACAATTAGAGTCTTATGACAGTTGTTTCCCGCACGCGTCTATAGATTTAACTGTAAATAATAATAAAAGTATAGTTTATAATGAAGATAAAAAGGACCAGCAGAAAGCTGCCGAAATTCAGCTGGATACCGACAAAGTTACTGTTACCAAAGAAAACGAACCGAATACTTCACTTGTTAAAGCTCGAATGCAATTGTTTGAGTCTGCTATTTCACTTACTGGTTCCAATAGTACAGATAAACTGAAAAAGCTCTCTGAAAAATCACCAGAAAAAACTGTTCCAGACGGTTTTATTAAAGACAAACCTACTGAGTCACAACCTGACCACAAAATAGAAATGACAAGCACAATAATTGAAAAAACACAAAAAGATGCATCACCTTTAGTTGTAAGAGAAGGTATTAATTTAGGATCTGATAATGAAGATAGTGATAATTTAGCGGTAGAAGATAACGAAAGAAATCATTCCATAATATACTCAGATGATCTTTCTCTAAACAATATGTCTAATATTGATGACAATAATAGTATTAACGACGCAGATTACCTTAACGTTAAGGATGTAATTAAAACTGAAGATGCTTCCGTTAGTGTCGACACTTCAACTGATTTGAAGGGACCAAACGATTCGTCGGTTATTACGCTTAGTAGTAAGGATGATTCAGTAATAGTTATATCTGATAGTATTGATAACTCTAGTATAAGAAAAGAACCCGAAGATTATCCGCAAGATCTCAATCCGTTTGGAAGTGATGACGAGAATGATGCTCTGAATCCTTTCAACACCGACAATGATGATGATGATGATGATGACAAGGAATTCGTCCACAAAAATGAGATAAAAGAAGATATATCACCCCCTAAACCAGCTGCTCGAAAGAAAATAATTCCTACGAAAGTTTTTAGTAAACAACGAATCTCTAACGTTCCAGAACAACTTAGTGGCATTTACGTAAAACGCATCAGCGAAAATCCATTTGAGGAAGACGAAAATGATAATGAAAAAGGCGAAGAAATAATGTCAAACACTCTAGGAACTATCAATGAAACAGGAGACTCAAAGGATAATACAGTGCCTAAAGCAAATCTTAATCCTTTTATGAGTGACGATGAAGAATCTGAAGATGATGTGGATGTTCAAAAACCAGTTCCAAAACCGAGAAGTATAAAGTAAGTGTTTCTAATGAATTTCACACGATTAAAATAAATCATATTTTGTACTAATTACTACTTATTTACACAGGGCGAAAGAACATGAAAAATTCGATTTAACCGCTTTTCATATTGTTATACCAAATTGAAAAAACAAATTGTTTTTCTTTTTTGATTAATTAAAATTACTTCGTTTGATTTTAATAAAATTCGGCTTTTTTAAAATCTGAAGGGATGTAAACTATCCCCACTTTCAGATATAATTGTTCTAAGCTGTCTTTGAGGGTTGAATAAGTGAAACGAAGACATGTATCCTTCTTAAAAGAAATTGTTGGTTGTTATTCAGCGCTCCAAAAAAATTAGAATATTTATATCTGAGGGTAAGGATAGTTTACACCCTTGTCGTATTTTAAAAAAAATTGAAGTATACTTCAGAAAGACGTCTCTATGTACCAAATTTTATTAAAATCGTACGAAGCGTTTTTGATTGATATAGTAAAAAATTTTTTTAGCCTTTTTACCCTATAAAGCAATTTGGTAATACGCGGTTAAATCGATTTATTTTTATTCAAGGAATCTGTTGAGTTCTGAGACACCCTGTATAATGCTGCCAATCTTCTCGTTCGTATTTTATATTGTAAGCCGAGTATGTATCATCGACGTGTGGTTTAATACTTATCAACTGCCAGCAGCAAGCTTCTACTTTTTATTTTAATTGGCTTAATATGTTGTTTTATAATTGTGTACAGCTAAATTTTTGCGACATTACTCAATTCTTTTCATTAGAAAAAAAACTTAAAAAGTATTTTTATTTGGTTCAGTTTCGACTTAAAAACTGCATTTTGGTTTTTGCTAATTACGACAACCTTAACAATTGCAACGTACCGTAACAGTTTCTTTAACACCTGCGGTTAATGAAGTGATTCATTCATTGTCTCCTTAATATTCCTGTTGCCAGTATTAACTGTGTATTCTCTTTCATAACGTATTTCGTGGGTGGAATGTCCTTAGCCGATTCCTTATTATGTATGCAACGTAGCATGCATTTTCCATTAGTTAGTTTTACTTGTGAACGCGAACACTAGAAGACTTTTTAGAAAGAGAAAATGCTAAAGTATTGTGTTACCAGGACATCGTCGACGAATTTACAACCAACACTTTCGTCTCTTGATGTTAATGAAGAAAGTATAGATTCGTATGGTTCCATGTCCAGCACTGCGTCCAGCTTCGGCACCAATAGAAAGAAAAAAATTGCACCACCACCACCCAGTTCTTTCAATGACTCTGATCAAAGTTCCATTACCTCAAGTGCCGTAAGTACAGCTACTATTTAAAAAACAATTTAAATATATTTGGATCAGATATATCCGTATATTTTTGTCCTTGTTTTGATTAATTTAATGAGTGAAAAATAGTAAGTGTATATGTCTTCATAATTGTTTTTTTTTTACATTAGCCCCACTCTCCTCGAATGACGCCCCGCTCTCGAAAAAACAAGAAAGCACCTCTTCCCCCAACAGCATCATCCTCAACGCCTTTCAATTATGGTAAAGTTTCACAACGTTTTGAGTCAGGCATTTCTCCATTGTCTGAGAAAGATTATCAACTTCCTCCTCCAGAGATACGTATAGGCGACTATGAGACTGAAAAGACGAATAAAGACAAGGAAAACAGGAACAGGCAAAGTCAAATTTACGACAGTAAGTGTTTGCAGTTGATCTTTACTTTAAATACCAAAAATTTCATAATATTAAGATTAAATAATACGCTGCGTAACTTTTAAGCTTCCTCAAATCTGTCATCCATTACTGATAAAAGCACCCACGGCAAATGGAAGAGGCGAAAAGGTCCAGCACCTGCTCGTCCTATACCTCAAAGGAGACAGATTAAACCATTACCTATTGCAGAAATCAAAAGGGAGCTAGATTTCATCGAAATTCAACAGCAAGGACTTGAAAGACAAGGGGTGCGATTGGAACAGATTATCAGGGAAAAATGCGAAGGGCCAAACAGCGATCCCGAAGGCAACATGTCTCCTGAAGTGGAAGAGTTAATTCTGCAACTGTTTGAATTGGTTAACGAGAAAAATGAATTGTTCAGAAAGCAAGCTGAATTAATGTATTTGTAAGTAACTTTTTTTGTTATCAAATTGCTATAAAATGTTGGTAAAACCTTTTGTTTCAGACGTAGACAGCAAAGATTAGAAGAAGAATATGCAGATCTGGAGTATCAAATACGATGCTTAATGTTAAAACCGGAAATGAATCAGACAGATAGTGATAAAGCAAAAAAAGAGGAAGAGCTCATTAATAGATTGTTGGAAGTAGTAGAAAGACGAAATGAAATAGTTGAATGTTTGGAAATGGACCGAATAAGAGAAGCTGAGGAAGACACAAGCATCACAAATCAAATGACTCTATATACCAGCAAAGTGAAAGACGAAGTTATACCATTAAATGTAGAAGACAAAAAAGAGTGGAAACAAAAAATAAAGAAGAAACTAAAGCTAAGTAAGTCTCCTAAAGTTGACGCTGATAAAGATATTGACGAATCAGAAGTGAGTTCGAGTTCTACGCCATCATCTAAAAAGGAGAAGAAAAAGAAAAAATTTAATTTGTTTTGAAGAGAGTTATATTAGTTTTTTATAATTTTAACTCAGCCATATCATTGTTAATATATATACTATCATCTGTGTGATTTTCTTGTACTTCATAGAATAATAAATATTTTTGTTTTTTTTTTATTATACACATTTTTTATACTTCTAGTAAAACGCAATTTACATTTTCAGTGTTAATGTAAACATTATCGAATTTATTTAACAATTTAAAATTATATAATTGAATCATTATTCGCTTATAACAAAGAAAATTATACTGATATTTTTTGAATATTGATTACAACATAAAGCAAAAACATTAATTATAATAGCATACATTACGAATTAATATGCAAATTTCGTTACTATCTTTTCTTACAAATTGCAATTTAAACAATATTTTGTATTTTCTATTACAAATAAAAATTACATTGTTACGTTATACATATTTGGCTTAATAAGTCATTAATGCAAGCAATACAAAGTACTAATGATTTATATAACTAAGACCAATTCATTATAAATACCATACAGGCTACAGAATAGAAAAAAGTACAAAATATTTATTAAAAATTATTGTAGTGCCGTAAATCTGTAAATAATGGCCTCGTTTCAAGTTTCTTAAATTTTGTGTCGAGAGGTAACATTATATGTATATTCTTCTTTATTGAAACACACAAAATGTCAGTGTATTAAAGAAATTTAATGTTATAAATTACCGTAGTGTACTCCCAACCCCTAATTTAAATAAATAATTTTATTCTTTTTTCATAAATTAATTTTAAATATGCGCGCGCGTCTGGCGCCTACAGCGCACCCTTCCGTCAATTACGGTAATTTTCAGATAGCCTCGTTACCAGTTGCACTTTTTGGCAATTATTTAAATTCAATAATGCATTGGTTCATCTAATTATCGTGATAATAAGTTGCAATATATGTCTTTTTAAATTTATTTTATAAGAAAATGTCTTTAAAACGTCATTTGCAGCAACCAAAAAGAAGAGTGTGATAGATATTTTATTTATTATAATCTCGTCAATAACGTAGTTCCTTCCTGTTCGTTGTCTCTTATCTATGGTTGTCTCAGTTTGTTAATTCTGAGGTGTGGTTATGATATTTGTCTTCGTTTTTAATAAAAATTTAAAAGGAAGATTTACAGTACATGTGTAATTTATATCACAATAGATTCCGGAATTTCAGATTAATACGTGGTACGTATTTTATTATTCATACGATTTATATAAATTAAGTAAATGTGTGTTAGATAGTTGAGGCATCCATTTTTGATATATAATTTACGAAAAGCTTGAATGAAGACTTAATTTCGATCGATTTTATGAAAAATAATATTTATCGATTTATTACAGATAAAGTGATTGTGACGAATTAATTTATGATTTCATACATTTACTTTATTTTTCTAGAAGGTTGGGTAGTATCTTTGATGTTTTTGGTTTTTAGTGAAACATGAATTGTGTTTGGTGTAATTTGTGTGGCACAACAGTTTTATGTATGTGTTTCTTTTTTACAGATGCATTTGGGAATGCACTTATTTTCCTGCCTTTACCAAGCGGGATAATTCTCTCTTCAAGAGTTCCCATTTACATAGAGGTTTCCCTAATTAAATGTTAATGGGCTTTTTAAACATTAGAAGGTAAGATACCTACCTACCTTTGAAAATAAATGCATGAATATGTAAAGTTATTTGGGTGACTGACATCATAGACTGCTTTATAAAGTTAAAGTGCAATAAGTACATCCACGTTTGATGTACTGATCAAAGTATTTTTTTTACAGGCTTCTGAATAAGGCAAGAGCACTACAGTCTTCTGTGTAGAATATTACGAGGAAGTCTTAGAAGACTGTGAATACTTACCTTTTGACAAGATACAATTTGGGGTCTTTGAATTTATTGGGTAAGTTTTATTTTAAAACTGGCTTTCAATTATCTTAATACATAATATAAAAATATAGTATGTTATATTAAAGACAAGGAATTATGGTTGTTATTTTTCCATCTCCATTTACTTTCAGTGAAGAGTGATAAGGATGACTTTATTCCCTGAAAAGAAGAAATGATGAAGACAAGAAATTCACTTCTAAAGCAAATTTCTGCATGGAGTTGATTACTTTTTGGATATGTTGGTCATTTGGTAAGAAAAATTATTTAAAAATATATTTGTGTCTTTAAATTTGTTCTTGAAACAATTCTAAGTAATTATTAGTTTAATGTTTATATTCATATTTGCTTGTTAATAGATACCTTAAAAGGTTAGAAGATAAATTCGGTTTATTGATTTTTAGAAAAATCATGTTAGGGAATTTGCCATTAAAAGATAAATAAATATTAATTTTTACAGTGGTGTTGATAATAAAGGGTTAATAATTTATACAATTAGCTGCTCTTTGAAAATAAACTTTTATTAGAAAGAAATAACAATTAATGCTTTTTATTCATCTTCTGGAAAGAAAGGATGACGAGCATTTTCCTAAATTACTGTCTTAAATAAAATAATAATGTTGAGTTCAGTTTGTCCTATTTTAGTTCTTGTGTAAGTAATAGTTTTAAATTTAGTTGGTTGTTTTATATTATGGCAGTAGAAAATAAATTAATATAAATTAACCTTATTAGAAACACCAGAAATTTACACAAACGAAAATAGTCAGAATCTCATCGATGAATAACTATCTGTAAATAACTCATCGCTGTTAAATTTATTTTAACACTCACCTGGAACTTCTAACATTTAAGCGCCAAATATTAATAATAATAATTAGCACAGAATAAGCTTAGTTATAACTTATACTACGAACGGGAAATAAGACAGTAATGAATTAATATAGTGAAGGAGCGTTGCAGATAGTGCAACGTGAGGGGGTGAAAAATTCAGTAGCAGTTTGTAAAATTGAACAAATAATAAATAATTTTTTTTTATGTATACCCGTGAAGGAGTCTATCTATGAATATTTTTCTAATTTTGTATAAGACCATAGTGTCTGTTCAATGAAAATAAATAAATAAAATTAATAAATAATAATTGTTTGTGTATTTGAATCAATACATATAACATGCAATATTAAATTTTGATAGTACCCACTTAAGTACCTACCCCCTTGGGTAATTAGCACCTCTTGTTTGTTTAAATTACTTGGATTTCTAATATTAATCTAACTAGCATGTAATTTCTTATGGAAAATCCTCCTCCTACTTTAAAATGACGAAGGATAATTTCTTCCATAAAAATAGACGCCTACTTGAAACAAATAAATTAAAAATACGAAAAGTAAGCTACGAACAGACAATTTTTGTTATTAAATGTTTTGAAACGTCGAATGTAAATGCCAAAACATGCCAAATTGGCAACTGCAAGAGATACAAAAAATACATTGTAAATTTCGGGGTTTTGCTACACGTCCACATCTTATGTGCAACAGAGTGGCGTCAGAAAAATCATAAAAAGAAAATTATCACTTTTCAAGATACATTGTGTATTTATTTATTTAAATAAAACTTAGAAGACAATATTTTCAATATTTATTAATTTCACTTTACAATTGTTTCGCCTTGTGATAAAGCCTTACACAGGGCAAAACAATTGTGAAGTAAAATTAATTACATTGTGTAAATTAATTTCTAAGATTTATTTAAATAAACTGAAACTCTCCGTAGTGCAACTTTTGTGGAACATATTAACACTTATTTAAAAAATTGAATAAAACAATGCAGTTCATTATCAAGAGTAACAATTATACAAGTACAATTGCTACTCTTGATAATGATCGCCATAATCGAAACAATATTCTCGAGTTTTCGAAATAAGTAATCAAGTTAAACTACCTACATTGTTTTATTCAATTCTTTAAATAATTCGAAATGGATTTCCATCGAGGAAATGTAGAAACAATTAATGATGTATTTATTTGCTTCTGTAACAATTGTTTCGGTTATTACATCATTCCAAATAATAAGTTGATACTATGAAAATGGTGTGATAATTGAAGCAATTGTTGGTGAATCAAGCAAATATATTGTTAAAACTTACTAAGTGTTTTTAATTTAACTTAACAGTTCTCATTAGTCGCTTATGCTTTAGTTAAAAAGATAATCGTTTCTTTTTAAATAAAACATAGGTAATTATAATCACTATTTAAAAAAACGAAACTTTATGTATTGAACATTTGATATAAAAATAGATTTAAAATATATTAGTACATTATATAGTACATGTCATTAACATTTTATTCTTCCATTACCAAAACAGATACCCCCATTTACATTCGAGAGCAGTTCCAACGATTATTTGCTCTTCAACATGACGTCTTCCTCCAACTTATCGAACTTATCGACGAGGGAGGCTCTAATTCTGACGACGCTTATACCTTCTGTTAACAACAATTTCAAGCGGGGGATCCAAGTGAATGGCTGAGGGAAGGTGATCTGGACTATAGAAAGTTTACTTCTGTGACACTTCGTTGGACAATTTCTTTGGAACATTACATTCTGCACATTATTGAGGTGAGAATAACTTAAAGTTAATTAAATATTGCTCGTTATTAATCAATTGCCACCGTATTTGTTTCAGGTCGTCGCGGGAGAAGAAAAGAAGATCCCGTAGTTAGAACTTTTTTATTTTTGTTTATTAGATTTTATTTGTTCATCCATATTTTATTTTGCATGCTTATCATTCAATTCATTCATTTGTTTGTTGTTTTTTAGAATTAATATTTTATTTTGCATGTTCTCTTGCTTATCTATTCGCTTTGCTTACTGCAATTCTTACTATCACGCTTCGCATTTACCCTACAAGATCCGCAGGATTCAACGTTTCGTTATCTTGCTTGTTCCTTCTCATCTATGGTGCGAAACGGAGGCCTCCCCGAGTGACTTGCCATAGACTTTGCTTTTTAGTTGTTCTTTGAAGTGTCTTATACACTTCTCGCGGTCTACTCGAACGTTACTTCCTTTCAGACTGATTGGTGTGGGTTATCTGGAATAGAAGCAATAGGCGACTGCCCAGCTCTCTCAGACGACATCTGTCCGATCTTTTCTACCAATTCTATTAGTTTTTGTCGTTAGTCCTTTGTAGTTTAGTTGGTTAATACACTGCACTATTCGCTTACAAGTAAAGGACATCGATCGAAGACTGAAGACATCATACTTAATTTGTTTTCATTTGTTTTCTTATATTTTTCTCTTACAGGTATTTATTTGTATTTATAAACTATTATGGTAATATTTAAAAGATACATTTGTAACAAAAAAAGTCCCTCTGATACTCAAAACTTTTCTAAATTGTCTTTTTGGTAAAATTATTAAAACTAAATTAAATTTTAATCATAAGAAATAAATTGGCGGATAAGGGTTGGCTGTAAGGGGTGATTGTGGAGGCCACGGAGTATTAGAGGGGCTTTCTTATTCCAAATATGACGTTTAAATCTTAATATAAAAGTTCATAATTTTTTCGTGAAAATACTAGAAAAGAGCGGATGTTATTGGTACTTGTACTGTATTAACGTTTTCGTATTGTACATGTAGCAGTATTAAGTTAACTCATTTTAATATACCTACAAATACAATAATATGAGAAGATCAATTAAGTGCCACAAACAACAACTTGGTGGTGTCATTTGTTTGTAACTTTTTATTACAACATGAACGACATAAACTTTTATAATGCTGTAATTGAATTTAATTTCTTGTGTATTTTCTCCTTCAGGTATTTTATTTTATTGTTGTTAAATATTAATATAATGACATTAACTTAATTTCAATCAACATTAACAAAAGTTCGTAATTGTAATTTTTTTTTTATGTTTTGTACGTCCATGAGACTACTAAAATGTTTATGTAACTGTAACTAAATGTGTTGGGGATAATTGATCACCCTTCATTTTGAACTTGAAATTTTATCATTTTTAATTGTCAAAGTTTAGAGTGCTGTAGCACCTTCATTTTTTAAGATTTATATGCCAAATCTTCAAAATTTTGTCTGTAGATGCTAGGAACAAACTCTACATAGTCACATTTGTTGGGGATAATTTTCCAAACCTCATTTTGAACTTGAAATTTTGTCATTTTTAATTGTCAAAGTTTAGAGTGCTGTAGCACCTTCATTTTTTAAGATTCATATACCAAATCTTCAAAATTTTGTCTGTAGATGCTAGGAACAAAATTTACTTGTAAAATTTGGTGGGGATAATTATTCACCCTTCATTTTGAACTTGAAATTTTGTCATTTTTAATTGTCAAAGTTGAGAGTGCTGTAGCACCTTCATTTTTTAAGATTCATATACCAAATCTTCAAAATTTTGTCTGTAGATGCTAGGAACAAAATCTACTTAGTAAAATTTGTTGCGGATAATTATTCGCCCCTCATTTTGAACCTCAAATTTTGTCATTTTTAATTGTCAAAGTTTAGAGTGCTGTAGCACCTTCAATTTTGAAGATTCATTTACCAAATCTTCAAAATTTTGTCTGTAGATGCTAGGAACAAAATCTTCTTAGTAAAATTTGGTGGGGATAATTATTCACCCCTCATTTTGAACTTGAAATTTTGTCATTTTTAATTGTCAAAGTTTAGAGTGCTGTAGCACCTTCATTTTTTAAGATTCATATACCAAATCTTCAAAATTTTATCTGTAGATGCTAGGAACAAAACTTACTTAGTAAAATTTGGTGGGGATAATTATTCACCCTTCATTTTGAATTTGAAATTTTGTCATTTTTAATTGTCAAAGTTTAGAGTACTGTAGCACCTTCAATTTTGAAGATCCATTTACCAAATCTTTAAAATTTTGTCTGTAGATGCTAGGAACAAATTGTACTTAGTAAAATTTGTTGCGGATAATTATTAACCCCTGATTTTGAACCTCAAATTTTGTCATAGGAAAAAATTGTTGGGGGTGATAATTGTTTGGACTTAAAATAAAAATGTTCAGCTTCTGAAACATCTACAATTTCAAGATTTAATTGCCGAACTTTAATTTTTTTATTTTGAAATTTGTGTAATGATATCAAAATTACAGGTGTTGAAACTTTTACCTTTTTCATATTTAATGAAAAATGTGATGTTACATTTTCTTATAGGGGTTATTTTACAACCCCTTCTGTACTTAATAATAATAATTTTCAATTATCAAAATTCATTCCAGATATTAATTATTTTGTCTATAGAGGAACGAAAAGAAAAAGTCATATTTTTAATTGCTATTTTATTAAGTAAATGTTTATGTACATCAATAACAACAGTATATAATACTTAGGTATTTATTTAAGTATCTAGGATAAAATAATTTTGTAAATAATATTAACATAAATTATAGGACATCTTTGAACACATAGTATAAAATATACCCGAGACTACTAAAACATTTTTGTAACTTAATAGAATTTTCAATTTGAACCTACTTTACTTCCTATCCATAGATGGCGCTGTGGAAATTGTTTGAAGCAGTTTCATAATCGTGATATTATGGACTAGTCGCAAAACACTATAGGGTTGGAGGTCGGGGCCGGTGGGGGTCTCCCCTTGCAATATGAAAGGCGCCTGCGGCGCCTTTCATATTGCAAGGTGGGGAACCCCCACCGTCCCCGACCTCCAACCCTATAGTGTTTTGCGACTAGTCCATAATATCACGATTATGAAACTGCTTCAAACAATTTCCACAGCGCCATCTATGGATAGGAAGTAAACTAGGTTCAAATTGAAAATTCTACTAAGTTTAATTATTATGAAGTGTTTTATGTCTTGATGATGTTTTTCTATCTATATACAAATATTAATTTGTTTGAAATAAATGGCTGAAATATATACGTATTTGTTTTTTGTAATAAGTGACCAAATGAAGTGCTTCTGAAATAATTGAGTAATATAAATAAGTCATTAAGAAAATTATAAGAAAAAAGATAAAATTATTATTACAGACTTGGTGTTCTTCTAGAAAAGTGACGAAGTGAAAAGTTTCTGAAACAGCTGTATGTGGAGTAAGTTAATTAATTAAATGTATTTGAGAATAAACAAAAGTTTAAAGAAATTAATTTATTGAATGCGTAAAAGATACAAAATTTTTCTAAAGCAGATACTGTGAAAAAAGATATAATTTAATTTAGAAAGTCTATATCAACTGATTGTACCTACATATAAACAAATTTAACTTTACAATTTTGAGAAATATTAGGAAGTGATTTTGTATTTTCAAGAACTTTACAAAATAATAAGAACACACAACGAGGAATGTCGCTTCCGATTTTTTTATTGCTGCTGCACAATTTGCAATTTAATTCACACGCTGTATTCACTCAGTGGCGTGTAAATTACTATTTCGTTCGTTGTATAAGTTATAACTAAACTTATTCTATATATATTTGGCACTTAAATGCTTAGAAGTTCTAGGTGGGTGTTAAAATAAATTTAACAGTGGGGAGTTGGAGTTATTTACCGATAGTTATTCATCGATGAGATTCTGACCATTTTCGTTTGTGTTAATTTCTGGTGTTTCTAATAAGATCAATTTCTATTAACAGTTTTCTACTGCCTTAATATAAAACAACCAACGAAATTTAAAATTATTACTTACACAAAAACTAAAAATAGGACTTAAATTCAACTCTACATTATTGTTTTAATTATGATAGTAATTTAGGAAAACTTAATTAAGATAATAAAGGTAAAGTCAGTAGCAGGTACATATAAATTATTTTGTAAGTTGTGCGACAAATTTTACTTTCTAAAAGCTAAAACAAATTTTAAAAGCAAAAATAAGGTAGAATTCAGTTATGCTAAGAATTTAATTGTAAACAAACATATGTCTGTCAAGTTTCGCTTAATAAATAGTGAAAACTAAACGTGCCTTTTTTATTATTGTGTATTACGGGGTTTCATCAATATCGATAGTAATAAATAAACAATATCAAACTATTATGATTACGAATCGTGCAAGTCATTCTACATCTATTCATATGCACGTAGTTTTCATTGTACTAGTGCCTAGCAATATTTAATTAACCTTAATTTATTATCACCTCAATAATGTGCAGAATGTGATGCTCCAAAGAAATTGTCCAACGAAGTGTCACAGTAGTAAACTTTCTATAATCTAGATCACCTCTGCTCAGCCAACCAATCACTTGGATACCTACTTTCAAATTGTTGTTAACAGAAGGTAGAACTCTTCGGTATAAGGGCCCTCAGAATTAGAGAGCCTTCTTCGTCGATGAGTTGGAGGAAGACGTCTGTTGTTGAAGACCAAATAACCGTTGGAACTGCTCTCAAATGTAAATGTAGGTATCTGTTTTGGTAAATAGAAGAATAAAATATTAATAACATGTACAATATAATATACTTAAATCTATTTTTATTTCAAATGTTCAATACAAACAATGGACCACGACCAATTAGCTCGGAAAATAGTACTCCATTAGAACGTTCTTTAATTAACGTTAGGCAGCAATTTTTGAACAAAAAGTTAGATTATTGCAATCGAATAAATTTATTGATTTACTACCGTTTAAGGTACAAACATAAACACCCTGTAGTCTTTCACTCTATTTTACAATGAACAAATGTGTAAAAATTGAAACGGAATCGTTTAACGAAGCAACTGAAAGCCATAAAAATATTCTTAAATCATTTTTCTTACCCTCTATATTGGCCAGCAGACTCCCAAAGTGCCCAAAAATCTATCAATTTCATTCAGAAAACTTCTTTAGCAATAGACATCATGTTGTGTTCGTCATCCTTTCTTTCCAGAAGGGAAAATGTCATTCTCAGCATTCTTCATTGAAACTAAATAGAGATGAAAAAATAACATTAATTTTATTTCTTTACAATAAAGAGTTTATTATTTTGAAAACACCGACGAATTTATCTCAAAACCAGAGATCCAGAAGTTTCCATTATTTTTTTTGTATCTCTCATTACAGTTACTGATTGGTCCTATACAAAAATTTGATATTCGCCAACCGCTTACATTACTAAAAAATTGTTAGCAACAAAATCCTTAGATTATTTACTTTTCAGACATTAAAAACTTTGTGCAGGTTTTTTAAGTTAAAGTTAAAACTTCGTAATAAGTGTTATTTATTGAAAACATTTAATCAAAACAGTTATTTAATTCTAAGTAGCAATCTTTGAGCGAACAAATTGATAACGACCAAACATTCACGTTAATAATTACACTTTTTATAATTAATTGCAGAAGTTAATATTTCGTGATTTGTTAAAATATCACCGTAGTAGTTATTCTTATAGAACACAACAAAAAACACCCTGCAGTCTTTCGCTCTATTTTACAATGAACAAATGTGTAAAAATTGAAACGACTATTTAGAATCGTTTAACGAACCAACTGAATGTCATTAAAATATCCTTAAATCATTTTTCTTACCCTCTATATTGTCCAGCAGACTACCATAGTGTCCAAAAATCAATCAATTCCATTCAGAAAACTTCTTTAGCAATAGACATCATGTTGTGCTCGTCATCCTTTCTTTCCAGAAGAAAAAATGTCATCCTCAGCATTCTTCATTGAAACTAAATAGAGATGAAAAAAAAAAACATATTTCCTTATAATAAAAGTTTATTTTCAAAGAGCAGCTAATTGTATAAATTATTAACCCTCTATTATCAACACCACTGTCAAAATTAATATTTATTAATCTTTTAATGGCAAATTCCCTAACATGATTTTTTTTTCTAAATATCAATAAACAGAATTTATCTTCTAATCTTTCAAGGTATCTATTAACAAGTAAATATGAATTTAAACATTAAAACTAATAATTAGTTAGAATTGTTTCAAGAACAAATTTAAAGACAAACATATTTTTAAATAATTTTTACCATCCATATTGCCCTGGAAATGACCAACATATCCAAAAAGTAATCAACTCCATGCAGAAATTTGCTTTAGAAGTGAATTTCTTGTTGTCTTCATCATTCCTTCTTTTCAGGGAAGAGTCATCCTTATCGCTCTTCACTGAAAGTAAATGGAGATGAAAAAATAACAACCATAATTCTACTATATTTTTATATTATGTATTAAGTTATAATTGAAAGCCAGTTTTTAAATAAAACTTACCCAATAAATTCCAAGACCCCAAATTGTATCATGTCAAAAGGTAAGTATTCACAGTTAGCTAAGACTTCCTCATAATATTCTACACAGAAGACTGTAGTGCTCTTGCCATCTTTATAAAGCAGTCTATGATGCACCTATCACAGTTTTAAAGTCACTCAAATAACTTTACATATTCATGCATTTGTTTTCAAAGGTAGGTAGGTATCTTACCTTCTAATGTTTAAAAAGCCCATTAACATTTAATTAGGAAAACCTCTATGTAAATGGGAACTCTTGATGAGAGAATTATCTCGCTTGGTAAAGGCAGGATAAGTGCATTCCCAAATGCATCTGTAAAAAAGAAACACATAAATAAAACTGTTGTGCCACACAAATTACACCAAACACAATTCATGTTTCACTAAAAACCAAAAACATCAAAGATACTACCCAACCTTCTAGAAAAATAAAGTAAATGTATGAAATCATAAATTAATTCGTCACAATCACTTTATCTGTAATAAATAGATAAAAATTATTTTTCATAAAATCGATCGAAATTAAGTCTTCATTCAAGCTTTTCGTAAATTATATATCAAAAATGGATGCCTCAACTATCTAACACACATTTACTTAATTTATAAAAATCGTATGAATAATAAAATATGTACCACATATTAAGTTTGATTTCCGGAATCTATTGTGATATAAATTGCACATGTACTGTAAATCTTCCTTTTAAATTTGTATTAAAAACGAAGACAAATATCACAACCACACCTCAGAATTAACAAACTGAGACAACCATAGATAAGAGACAACGAACAGGAAAGAACTACGTTATTGATGAGATTATAATAAATAAAATATCTATCACACTCTTCTTTTTGGTTGCTGCAAATGCCGATTTAAAGACATTTTTTTATAAAATAAATTTCAAAATACATATATTGCAACTTATTATCACGATAATTAGATGAAGTAGTGCATTATTGAATTTTAATAATTGTCAAAAAGTGCAACTGGTAACGAGGCTATCTGAAAATTACCGTAATTGACGGAAGGGTGCGCTGTAGGCGCCTGACGCGCTCGAATATTTAAAATTAATTTATGAAAAAAATCTTTATAACTATTCTTTTGCAGCAAATTATAAAAATATATAAATCCTCAGGGTTGATAAAAATGTAGAACTCTTTCAACTACACTTTGGATCATTTAGATACTATCAAGAAAAGTTTTGACATAAGTTTGACATTATGACGTTTCTACTGTCTAACCTTACTTTTTATGAAGGTGAAGGTTTGATTTACCAGCCATAATAACATTTGCAGCAATTGCAACTATAATGTACAACACTTATAGTACACAGTTGGATATAAGTCAAACTATATTTTATTTCCACCATTTTTAAATGTATAAAATGTAGGCTTTCAAGAATTGCCATTAGTGAACTTTGCTTTAAAATTTAATTACGAAGTGGAAGTCTTTTGGAATGGCTAAAATTAATTTGGAAGATTTATTTCAGTTAAAATGTTTATTAAACAATTTAGACATAAAGCTAGCAACAAGAGTAGAAAATGGTGTTAAACAGCTAGTAGCATTGGTATTAAAGTATGTATTTATAAAAAGTTATATATTTTGTTGAATAATTTGTTATCATTATATTAACTTATTTAAGAAATGGAGACATAGTTCTTTACTATACATATGGAGAATTACCATCAGTTGTAAGAAGGATACCATGGTTTACTGGAAAAACTAAAGAGGTTCAGGCAATTTGTTTTGATAACACAGCTACATGGTTGCTAACAGTATGTAAGTAAAATAGAAAAACTAATACAGATAAGTCAATTCAAAATATTTTTTTTGTAGCTCTAGATGGTTCATTGTATATTTTACCTGCATTAAGCTTAGTTGATAGAAAACAGAAAGTTGATTGTAAGTGGTCTTTAAATGACATAACACATTTTCCTAAACATCCTCAAACACCAGAATCTAAACCCCAGTGTATTGTTTGGTGGCAAACACTTGACTGTAATCAAAATGCTCTTGTTGGTTATGAAAATGGAGCTATTGGTTTAATAAGCTTAACTGATGGACGTTGTTTGGGTATTTGCAGTGTTAGTGAAGAGATAACGAAGTTGTACTTATGCCAAGATAACAGTTTGGACTGTGTTTCATTGCTGGTGGGTTGTAATAATCAAATAACTTTTTCTGCAAATTTATTCTTTTTTTAGATAAATGGAATAAGTGGTCAGCAGTGGCGACTAATTCTTGAACAACATTCAACTGGATATGTTTGGCCACCAGAAAATAATTCAAACACTCATGAAAGCATGACTTCAAGACTTCAAAGTCTGAAGCAGATGAGTGTTGACAAATTTGTATCGTTTAAACAGAGATTATCAGAAGCTAGAGGTGGACAAAGAAGAGATAGCCAAACTAGTGATTCTACAAGTGAATCATCACACTCAGAACGTTCAGAATATTCTCATAGTGGACCTGAATTGCTGCCACACCTTTGTGACACCTTCTTTGCACCTCAATATGCAAGAAACAGATATTTATTTTCTGCATTTTACAGGCCCACAAGCTTGTTGACAGTAATGTAATGTTTTTATATTTTTTACTTATCATTAACATAAATATTTGTAGATACATGGTGTTGATATTGAGTCTGCACCTTTGTTTGTTCACAGACTGTTACCTAATGTTGGTTATTTACTTTTAACAGATAGATTTATTTATTGTGTTAGTGAAGACTCCAGAACATTATCTGTTATTAGTTCACAATTATCAGAATGCCATCTTGAAGGCGATGCTGTAATGTTACTCAGTAAATTATTGTTGCTACTCTCAATATTTCATGTTTTAGGAATTCAATAGTGAATCACTTATAGGACAATTTAGTTTGAATAAGGATGAAAAAATTCTTAACATTTTCAAACTGACTGATATAACGTTTGTGCATGACAGGAGACATAAAGAAGAAAAAAGAAAAGAAAAAGAAAAATCTATGAATCTCCCCAAAAACGTTAATGATGTGAATATGGCTAAACCAAAAACCGATACTTGTATAGTAATTAGTAATCGAGCTATATATAGATTAATTGTAAAGTATGTTAGATATGCTTCTTTAATGTCTATTATCTTAATTTTGTCTTTGTTTTTAGAGCTACCCCTATACGTAAGTTTGTCGAGTTAGTAATAGAAGAAAATGATCTAGAAAAAGCTGAAAAAATTGCCGTAATTTTCTCACTTAATTTGCAACAGTTATTAGAAAATTGTGGCGATATCTTAATTTCTAATGGTTCATTTCATCAAGGTCTAGTTATGTATAAACAAGCAAAATCACATCTTCTTAAACGGGTTCTTAAACTTGCGATTTGTGGAGATTCTCAAGCTTTGCTTAAATTTGTGCATTTGTGTTTAAGTGTGAGCAAAGTTGACATGTCAACTCCAACGAAAATTCACATGGGAAATTTGGCTGTTATGGCTTTTATTGAACAAATATTGAGATTTGGAGGAGAAAAGAGGCTTGAAAATACAAAAAATTTTATGTAAGGAAATAATAAATAAATAGAATAGGTGGATTTTGTTTTATACTCATCATTTTTCGTTTTCAGGAATTTTTTAAAACACGAAGAATTTTACGATCAAGTTCTCGCAGTAAACGTAGCTTGTCAGGCGGGTCAGTGGAATGTGGTGTCTTTATTGGCGAAATCGCGTGGTTTACAACCTGAAGTAGTGGCCGCAATTAGTCAAATAATTCTTTCCGCTTCTGTACACCATGAGTACACCTATAACTTCCTTCTTACACTTTCTGAACCTTGTCTTGCACAAAGTTTGCTTATTTTTCCAAGTTGTAGTCAAATTCTATTGAATTTCATTCGCACAAACGTTGATTCATTTCCCGTCTTTGTGTTGCAAAGACTAATTCTCCAATTAGACCCTAGTCAACCTACTGCTTTGCCATTAATTAGTAGGGTATTTCAGAATAGAGAAAATTCTACAAGTGTGGAATCCATGATTGATTCATTAGAAATAGAAAATTTTGACAAAGGGTCAACTATTGTTAAAGAGTTTATTGAAACGTTTATAGTAGTTCTTATTTGCTTAGTGGCTAAAACCAATAATTTTGGGTAAGATTTTAAACTCTACTTATATCTGAATATTTTAATTAATAAAACAGATTTAAATCCATTCTTTGTGAAGATTTCATTAAAAAAATAAAGGGATTTTTGGTTATTATTATATTAAATGGATCTAATTATTAGAAGAGAAATTTCATTCCTGTTATAGAATTCCTTTAATTATTCTTTTATATACTTTGATTAATTTTAACTGAATAGTAAATATAAAATTCATTTTTCAGATATAGTATAGATCTTTTGGAGAAAATTGAACTACCTGAAATGCCTTTGGAACAAAACTTTATCAAAAAAATGCCAAATGTCCAACCTTTAGGATGTGGTTTTGAACACGCAGCTATTATTCGCAATGGGCAGATTTATTCAATGGGTGTAGCGAGTTCAGGATGTCTTGGATTTGGCCCTCTGCTTATCCAGAGTAGCCCTCCAAGAATAGTTCAAACCCTCTTTGAACTTAAAGTAAATGCAATCAGTGTTAGCTGTGGGAGAAAGCACACACTGGCACTAACAGATTATGGAGTAAGTAGTCATTCATTTATTTGTTAAATTGTTATATAATTAAAATGCCATTTTTAACCTTTAGGTCTATTGTTGGGGATCTAATACTTTAGGACAGTTGGGTCTCGGCCAGGATGTACATGAAAGTCCTTATCCTCAAGTAATATCTGCATTATCTACTGTTAAGATTGTGGATGTTGCAGCTGGACAATATCATAGCATAGCCCTTACTGCATGTGGTAAAGTGTACACTTGGGGTTGGGGTATTCACGGTCAATTAGGACATGGATCTTGTGACAATCAGTACATTCCAAAATTACTTAGTTTACCCCATATTATAGTTCAAATTGCTGCGGGACATGCACATAGTCTAGTATTAACAAAAGATGGAAAACTGTTTGGTTTTGGATCAAATGCATTCGGTCAATTGGAATGCAATAATCTTGAAATTACAAAAACTAGCCATCCAATTCCCATTTTCCTTTTGCCAGATATTTATATGCCTATAGAGAAAATTTCATCAGCTTATTTTCACAATGTAAGTAACGTCATTTTTTTTTGGACGCATTTAAAGAATTAATTTCTAATAACCGTTTTTTTATTTTTTTTTTCAGGTTGCAGTTCGAGTAGATCAGGAAGTTTTTACATGGGGAGCAAGTCCCCAAGAAATGAGACTCTCTCAATCAAAACAAAGTCAAAAAGGACCTGACTCTGGTATAAATAAACCATCTGAACCCTGGAGAGCAACAATGCATGTATATTCTGGGTCCACTCAGAAACCTATTGAACAGGTGGCTGTTGGTTTTCGACATACTGCTGTTCTGCACAATGGAAAGCTTCTTATTGGAAAGAATTTAAATGAAGAACTATCACCTCCAAAAATAAGCGAAAAGGATATGGGAATTTTTGACCAGAGATTTATGAATGTTGGTTGTGGTTCTGATTATACAATGGCCATTGACCATTCTGGAAAAGTTTTGGCGTGGGGAAGTTATTCAATGGCGCAAGTCAGTAAAAAAAAATGTTTTACCAATTCCACTAATTTTAATAATAACTCTTTATTGCAGACGTTAACTGGAAAATTTAGTGAAGATGAGGCAAAAAGAACTGACGGGAGGTTAGTTATTTTTAAAAATACGAAACGCGTAATACGCTTACCCCATGGTTTCCATAGTAACTGCGATTCGCCTCCTGTTGAAGTTCCAGGTTTACCCTCAATGGCAATTACCTTTACTCCAGTTAATCATCAAACGATCTTATCAAAAACAACTCCTATTTTTGTACATTCAATTGAAAACAAGGGATCATCCAACATTCATTATGTAGACCCTAATTATTCTTTTAAGTGCGGAGCAAAAACGTTGCATTACGTTCTTGAGACTTATCACGGTTTATATGACACAGAAACGATACTTTCTAAGTGCATACAGACGAAGAATTATCAAGCTGCTAGTAAAATTGCTTTAATAGAAGGTCATTATAGCGACAGTTTTTCATTTCAACTCATGGCCTTTAAAGAACATTGTACGAAGTTCAATCTGAACTTTGAAGTTACTAATAACTCTGTAGAAAAAGATAAATCTTGTGACTCAATAATAGATTCCAATAAACAGAGCGAAATGGATACAATACCAACAAACAATAAAATAACCAATTCTCCTGCAAGGATATTAAGTTCAAGTTCTTCTTTGGATAGTTTAAAACAGTGGACTGATGAAGCCGAAAATCAAGGTGGAAGAGAAAGTCCTTGTAGTATGTCAGAGTTTGGGGAAATGAAGCAAACAATGGCCCAATTTCTTAATTCAATTAAATGCGAAAGTTCTCCTCCAATATCGAGTATTTCTAAATTGATGTCACACTCAAAACCTTCTGATGGTGAACTGAATAAGGATAATGAAGTCTATGCACAAATAAAAGATGAAAACACTAAGGAAGTTATTAAACAAGCATTTCATTTAATCGAGTTTTATATCCAGAAGATACACATGTCTGAAAATCACATTTTAATGCAGAATATCTTGTTGAAAAGTATCGAGTTTTGGCTTGCTAATAACTTGCCAGTTTCTGTTCTAGAAAATATTTTATTAAAGAATATGGATAAATATTTTTATCCGTTATCTATATTACTATTCTGTAAGAATTTTAACAACAATTTGGGAGAAGAAATTGTGAAAAAGGATATTGATGAAAAAGATAGAATTTCAGCTAATTTTTTAAAAGAGTTTTCCACCAAGTTCTGTTTGCAACTGTGCTACATGGTGTTAGAAAACGTTAACAAAGCTTAAAATAGGGAAGTAACAGTCAAAACACGTACAAACCGCCAAGTAATTGCTTAAATCGATTATAAAAAAATATTTTTAGGTATAAAAAATTTGCTTTGCGGTTTTGATAATATCCAAACTGTATTCGAATTTTGATTATTCACAGAAGAGGTGAAGATGCATTTAATTTTTCGCTAAACGTATATATCTTGCACTAAATGATATTTTATAACGTACGTACACTGTGCATTTTTTTACACTTTGACAATTTTTTCACATTACTACTAATATGTATATATATATACCTATATATATATATATTGCCAATATACCAATGCATGTTTGTTTGTTCAACCATTAAAATAGGAAATTTTACTTTTTAGAAATCTCATTTTTAATTTTTAATCTGTGATATAATTAAAACACATAAAACAATGGTTTTTTAAGTGAGTCAGCTTTTAATAAGAAAATTATCTATTTAATTTCCTTAAAATAACTTATTCTATTAATCATGTAGACTTTGTCAATGAAATTATAGTAAAAAAAAGTAGTAGTGCCAATAGCTTAGAACAGACTTCAAGTAGAGAACAATAGGAATTTTAAGGTTTTACTACAAAGGAAACACTATAAACAATAATCTCAACATTTCAAATGTTTTAAAATATAAAATTTTTGTTCTTTTCGCTGTAGTTAAACACAATGAGGAAAGAAAAGGTTTAATAATTAATTCTTTGCGTTACTTTCTTTTTTGGTATTTAAAATTGTTATATTTTCAATTTTTAAAATTAGAAAGCCATATTTCATGTAGGTAAATGTTGATTATAAATTCTCCATTTTTTGTGCAATAGTTAAAAAATCAAAAGGAATTACTGTTTTAGTTATGAAACATTTGTTAGCAATTTTCTAATGTGAAGAAAAAAACAATTACAAAAATATCTGTGTTTATTAGTTAAGTTGTTAAGATGAATGAGTGCATGCAATGTGGCCTTAAATAACTTGTAAAATAATTTCACGTTTGTTAAACATTGGAACTAGTCGTTTGATCTCAAATTACAATTAGTTTTAGTTAAATTATTTATGTCCATGTCCACACAAACTGTGTTTAAAATTATATTTTATCAGTACCAAATAAGGCAGTTATTTGGAATGGATCTTTTTACACTGTAATCTATTATGTAGGCAAAATAAAGTGAATAAATACATTTCAAATGACTGAATTTATTATAAAATAGAAATATTAATGCAAGACAAAATGTAAATTTAATAACCAGAACTAAAGGTGGGAGAATAAAATCAATTTGGCTCGTGTTGAATATTTACTACCTCCAGTCTGTTGTTAATGACTAAAACGTAAAAAGTACAAAAATAAATTAGTTTTGTGGAGTTCCTTAAATCCTAATCCTTGTTTTAAAGGATGCGTTACACTAAAGATTTACACATGATGGCCATTATTAAAAAAATAGGAAATATCAGGGAAACAGAAAGCTGTATTGAAAATATTCACAAGTACCTACATTTTCATATAAATAAGCTCTCAAAAAGAAATACTGTATTATTGAAAGTCTCAGAGAAATGACACTGTAGGTACAACAAAAAGTGTAAATAACAGTGAAATAATTAAAGTAAAATAAGGCCCTGTTCCTAGAGCCTAAATAGTGGTAATTTCGAAACAATATTAAGCGTTATACTTTTGTGTTGAACTTAAATAAATTTCAGCCAATGTACAAATTCTTTCATTTACAAAAAGAAAATTCAAGTTACAAAATTAAATATTGGGGAAGTAATGGCCAATAAAATCTATATTTTTAGCAAAACAAAATGAAAAAGTAAAACTAAACTTAATTAATACTCATAAAAAATTAAAATTCAATGTCATCAATGCAAAAATCTGGTACAGAGACATCACTGCCTTCAATCATACTAATATTAAATTCATCGTCATCCTCAGCAATCCCAGAATCATTGATTGGTAATTTTTCAAATGTATAAATTTCTTTAGGCAGTTCTTCTAATAATGGAGGTGTTTCTGATCTATACTTTTCTGCAAATGCTTTCACTATTGAATTAATATCTGATTCATTTAAACGTTCCTCTTTAGCCCAAATGTCTTCATAAGAATCTATAATTGCAGTACAAGTTAAATGCCTATGTTAAAATATTAAAATTGCAGAAATTGTATAATTGTTCTGTTTAAATTATTTTATATATATCTTAATATAAATAGCTCAAACATTAAGGGTACTTTTTTAATTATGGTAAATAAAAATTTTAACAGTTTGAAAAATAAAATTGTTGGTTTTTTGATATGGCTTATAAAACTGACATATGATAAGAAAAGATAAGTCAGTTATAGTATGGTTATAGTTAAAAAGAAAAATTTACCTATAAATGTCTTTAACACTGATAACAAAATGAGTGCTTCTTTATTATTATATATTGTGATTAATTGCCAAAAAATTCAATAAACAAAGCTATTTTCTCGTATAGTTAAAGATGAATATATAAAATAAAAAGAAAAATAATGAAAAATTTCATTCAGTTGTATTTTTCAGAAAGTTTTAGCTGTTGACACCCAAAAGTAATAAAAATTATTGGTCAAACCTCAAGGAGAGAATTTGTTATAAATGTATAATAATTTGGTTCTTACCATCAGTTTCATTATAAATAATTTCGTCAAAAAGACATTCAAATTCTTCAGGGTCTTCAATTTTGGCTTCCAACAGCTTGCATTCATAAGGAAGCTTTTGCTTTAGTTCTTGTGGTTTTAAGCTGCTATTAGTATTGGTGTGATTGTTAGAACGATCAGCCAAAGGTTTTCTTTTAGAAGAATTTATAGAACTAGCTTTTTTCGCCATTAAAGAACTGGTATCTAAAAAAAAACGTTAATTTAAAAGATGTATAATAATAAATAATAATTGAATTTTCACTTACTTTCTTGGTTTTGCTGAGAATGAACACGAATATTCGGCGTGGCAAACATTGTAAAATGACACAGATTTCACTTCTCTTATTAACACAAATTATAATTTTATTTTAAATCGTCCTTTTTATCGCTTCTTTAACGAATTTTAGGATTTGAAATATTATTTGACAACTATCAGATGATGTCGGTATAGTAGGAAACTATTACAATTATAATAACTTGTAGCACTATCTATGAGCAGCATGTGAAACTATTGCGAAATGCTAGCAAGTAATTTTGTCATTGCATTACAGATGTCAGGGTCTAACTTACGATGTTGAGAAGGAAATTTAAAATTGTTAATCTAAATAGTTATTAATATTTATAATAACCAAGAATTTATTATTGTTTTGTAATTATAATTAAAACTTTATATGTAAATTTCGAAAAAAATACGCTGTAATTATAGTGACCATATTAAAGAATACTAACCATAAGGTGGTTCTTTCTACAAAAAAGAGTAAAGGAAAGTGACCCCAATATAAAAACAAAAACTGTATGTATATACTTTTTTGTATACAGATATCAAAATCAGACGAAATGAAATACCATTTTTCTTTTACTATACCGGGTTTTTTAAACAGGAGTGTATCGTTTAGTAGTTTATTTCTTTTTAAATTGATATATTTTTGACGCCAAAAGAAAAATAAAAGGTCACCATGCTAATAAAATGCGCTTATGTCTAAAAAAACAATATAGTAAACAAAGGATATCATTTTCTAAAACAAAAGCGATTTTGATCCCAGTTTGTCAATTTTCTTATGAACAAAATAGTCATTTTTATTCTATATGTATTTCCTATATTTTATTAAATTATACAAAAAAGATATACGTATGAACCTAATTGAATTTTTTGTTTAATTGGCGTCACTTTCATTAGTTTATCGAAACCTCTTCTTTTGTTATTTGGATTGAATAGGTAATTGAGAAGTTAATTTGTGAAATATGAAAAAGCAGCATGTAAAATATCATTTGACACAATACATTTGCAATTAATAAATCTTGGAGTTCAAGCGTTTTTTCAATGTGAATTTGTAAATATTCTAATGTTGAACTTATATGCATACGAATTGAAATATACGTAACACACTGCATTTAATTAGTTTAAGTACTAACTAAATTACTTAAAAAAAATCGGTAGCCAATAAAATACTGTTACATACTTCCAAATTATAGAAAAACGAAAAAACAAATACAGCTACATAATTAATTTCATAAAACCTTCTTCATGTTTCACCACCTATTTATTAAACAAGTTAAATATTTTGTAGCCTGTAGTTTGCTAACAAGAAAAATAAATTTTATGTACTTATGGACAATAATGTTTTTTTTTAATTACGTTATTTTAAAATTGTAATAAAGGCTGTGTAATACAACAAAGGTTTTAATTCAGGCAAATCTTCAAATTAGAAAAGTTCGCTTTATATGTAAATAGTTAAGAAAACAAAAAAAAAAAGATAACTAACTATTAAGAACAGATTTTACCATTAAATATGCATTTACGAGCATATGGAAATCTGAAGAGCATTTTCTATAAAGGGAATTCTAAATTTTTTTAATTTTCTTTTATGAATTACATCAAATTTAATTTTTACTGTTAGGTATATTGCTTCTGGTCTCTCAATTTGTCTTTGACCATGGATGAAAGTAATCTTGATCTTATATCTAGTTCTAGTTTCACACAAAGAGGTAACTTTTTTTATTAACAAGATCAAGATTTAATTTGTAAGGACACGACGATTAACTTTGATCCTTGTAAAATATTTGATTTATATTATAATATATTATGGATTCTTTCGCATTATCCTCTATTTTGAACCCACGGGGCCCTGGGCTGAAGCCCAAAAAGCTATATGGTAGATCCGGCCCTGATTATAAGCTTTTTAATTCTCATGAAATTTCCATCAAATAAGGATAGATTCAAATTAATTATTGTTTAATTTATCCGTTTTAACAGAACGTTATTCAAAAGAAAAAGGTAAATGTTGTAGGTATCCGATACCCACACATATATCCAAAATAAAAATACAGCCGAACTGCGATAACTCGAATGTTTTGATAAGTTGAAATAAATTGGTTAATCGAATATCTTGATAGTTGGCACAATATTTGGCGTCAACTTCAATAAGTCGAATTTTCTGGAAGAATCTCTTATTAATGTACGATTTTAACGTTTCGTTTTAATAGTTGTTCTACTACTACTACTTACATATAGTGAGGCAGTTCAGTTTCTGGGATTATTTGTCATCAAAACATACTTTAAAAACTATGTCTTTTGTCCCAAAAGTAATGCACTGAAAAAAGATATTATCTATATCTATCCACCATTTACAAAAAAATAGGCACATATATATTATGAACATGGCATTATTATTTAATAACTCGATATCTCGAAGTTTTCTTGCGTCACATGGTGATTCGAGTTATCGAAATTAGACTGTATTTCCTAACATAAGTTGAGCCTTAATATCTGATTAAAATAAATTAAAAAAAAAAAGAATAGAAACTTTAGCAATTAAGTCTATTTTATGATTATAAAATAGTATCTATAATTTTACAATGTAAAACACAGTATTATTTAGAGTTTTACCAATTTATTGTTTTAAGCTATAAGAACATTTTCAAGGGTTCTTAAATTATTAAATACAAGACAGTGAAGTCAAAAAGTGTCCCTACTGCACCAGTTTTTCAACCAAATCACCCAAAACCTTTGGCTCCATTAATTTCATTTATAACGTATGCTATAGGTATACAGAAATTCCATTAAAAATTTCAATTTTTCAATCATTGAGAAGAATAAAGTCAAATTCATACAGTTACTAGTTGATAATGTATAAAACCCAAAAAAATAAATAAATTCAAGAAAAGTGGCATTTACAAAAGCTATTGTAACTTGTAACCGTTGTAATGCAAGTTATATTGGTCAAACTAGAAGAGCTATTGAAATTAGACTTTTTGAAGAACGAACAAAATAGCTCAAACCCCAATACCAAGACACGACACTTTAGTTGTCCGAAGCACTTTTCGGTAACAAAGTTACCTTCTTCAGGGACTGAAGTGAACTAAACCTAAAAGAGAACTAATCCTAATATGTATACTGAAAGTTGTTAAGGTTCAGTGAACATGGTTCAGCAGCAATAGCGATGATGTTCAATGGACCTTGACAATAACAAAAAATAATAATTAAACTAGACTAAATAGATCCAGGGATAGGACCCTTGTCATTGTTAAGTAAAATTTGGTTATTTTTACAAATGTATAAACTATCTAGTAGACAATTATTTCTAACTTCCTTAATTAATTTAAGATTATTAATATTAATATTATGTTCTTCAGTAAGAATATGTTGGGCAGCACTAGATTTTTCGGCTCTACCAAACCGTGCATGAGCTAAATGCTCCTTGAACCTGGCTTGGATCGAGCGTCTAGTTTGTCCAATATATTTTTTACTACAGTCATTACAGCTAATTTCATATATCCCCGACTTTTCTAAGAAACGAATTTTATCCTTGGGGTTACCGAGGAGAGTTTGAAGGGAGTTACCACTTGAACTGTAGGCAATGCGAAAACCAAGTTTACGAAAAATGCCTTCGAATACTCGAGTAAATCTTGGCTCGTATGGCATAGTAATAAACTTGGTCCTACTGGTGTCTGTTTTTAAAGTCGAAGATCTTGAAACAGAATTCTTAAATTTAATCTTATTAACTTATTTATCAATGATGTTGCACGGTTTGGTAGAGCCAAAAATATATATTTTGTTCGTTCTACAACAACCGCTAAAGTTTTTCCAGTCTTCATTAGACTTTTTGAACATGTTAGTTGTATTTTGAGAAAATAGTTTGAAAGACTGTTTGTTCAGAACATTGTATTGTAAAATATGATATAGATATTGATAATATTATGATTCTCCATACCAATGTAAGTAAGGGTAAACTATTTCGAACACTTAATGCAAAATTAATTAACTACTTAAGTATTGTTTCCATCCTTTTTTTAGATAATCTATCAATATTTGAACCTGAAATGTTTGTTTTATAATCTAGGAACTCTTGAGATTTGCCACGTTAAGACCAAAACAATTGTTGAAATGATAACAATAAAATGGTTAAACTTTTTCAAAGATACGTAGTAACTCCACTGTTCAGGGGGAATTTCAGTTTCTCAAACTTTTAGAAAGCACAATAAAAGATCTATACTGGGATGGTACCTATTGGATCGAATAAAATTCGAGAAGGTAGGTACCTACATATAAATAGATGAAGACAATTGTGACGAGTTGAAGAAGGAAAAGATTAATAACAGATGTAAGGTTGTATATCAAGAAATAGAAAACGTTCCCACTTATGACACGGCTGTATCACATCCGCGGTTCCTGTATACGACATAAATCTTTCACGTGGAAAGACAATGGTCGTTTCTTCGAATTCCGACTGTTCGCTTTGTTTTATTTAAAAATCGTTAAGGTGCTTGACACCCATTTTTCATCGGACGCAGTGAAGAATAAAAAAAGAGCAAGCAAAGCAAAGCAAAGGATAGTGCACCATCCCCGGGTGGTGGCGTTGTATATAATTACGGGCGCGGGAGATATCATGTCACGATTGTGCTAAGTATAGTGTTTGGTGCACCAATAACCAGCCCAGCGGACCAACCCATCTGATCGATGTGATCGAGAACCAAACTTGGACTCTTGGTACCGTCGGTCCGCTGCCCAGCCAATTGGTACTTTATTAACGATGCCTGCCTGATCGGAATATGGAATTTAATATAGATGGCTAGTCAGAACCATCGATATTTTTCCCTATACAGGGCATTTCATCTTTACTACATTTTAAGCGGACCAAAAATCGGAACAACCTTCCTTTTGAGACCCTGTCCCCAGTATGATCTTATTTGGTCAAAAGTTCACATAGAGGACCATTTAATTTGAGTATTATCAAATGGAAGCATGTTCAAGCAAAAATTGAAGCAGTAGATTATTATGATATACCCATTAATTATTAAGCAAGCATCACCTTGAGAAACTTGGTCAGGAAATGTAAATTATGTATCTACTGTTTAAGTTATATTGAAAAAATTAATTCTTTGATTTTTAGTGGCATTATTCTAGATAATTGCAGATTTGAGATTCTTGTAGGTAAACTAAAAAGCTAAACTAGTTCAAATGGTAAATTTATAATTGCACAGATTCCAACAGATTCAGTAAACAAATAAGACAATTAACCAAAACATTTAAAAAAATAATTTGTTTAAAAAACTTGCTGACAAATTAAAAATCATGTCAAGTTTATCTAAAGGATTATTATGAAGAACAGGGTTAGAGAGGCTTGATTTCTGGTTACTTTTAATCGTGTATTTAATATTGACATAACATTGGACTAAAAAGGCAATCGATATATTATTTACTGAGGATGAGGACATTTGCATTTTCTTTTTTCCAAATTTTCGCTTATTTTAAAGTTTACATCAACAAAGAGTGACTATTACAGAAAATTTACACAATTTTGTCAACCAAATTTTATTTTATTTTAACATCTTCAACATTTTTATTTCTAGTAAGACTATTTACACGCTTTACATTTACCTTTTTGTTTTCTTGAACCAATTTTCACGTTTACCGAAGGCCCTATTCTGCTTCTAAGCATCTCTAACTTGTCCTCCTTCTTTCAGAAAGTATTTTATAACCCTATCTCGCTTATTTCTTTTTGATTTGTATAGCACTCTTGTATGTTCTTATTTTTTTATATTAACGTTTAATTTTTAACCCTTTCCATCTGCGAACAGTAATGTAGTTTCAGTTTTATTAAGCTGTTTCGGCTTCTGAGATGCCTCTAAAGCTAATCTTTTTTCTTTCAGAATGTCACCTACAATTCCATCCCACTTATTCCTCATTCATTTCTATAGTCCTCTTTTTCCTGTTTTCTGTGATATCTTCTAATTGGTAACCTTTTCTATCCGAGAACAGTAATCTAATGTCGCCTATAATTCTATCCTACCTGCTCCTTATTATTTTCTATTGTCCTCTCTTCTCCTTTTTTCTATTATATCTCCTCATTTTTAACCTTTTCTATCTGCGAACGGTACTCAAATTTAAATTTTCATCTACCTTATTCCGGTTTTTAAGATGCTTCAAAAGCTAATCCATCCCCTTTCAAAATTCCGCCTATAATTACATCCCACCAAGTCCTTTCTCTAATTTAAGTTCATATTTACCCTATTTCCGTTTCAAAAATGCTCCTAAAGCTAATTTCTCCTTTTTCAGAACGTTGTCTATAAATTCCATCCCACCTACTCCTCATTAATCTTTATAAAGTCCTATCTTCTCCTATTTTCTGTAATAAAGTTTTCGTTTACCCCTATCTCTGTTTCCAAGGTTTCCTTATTAATTTCCCTAAGGTCCTCCATTGTCCTACTTTTGTAATACCTTCTAATTTTTAATACCTATATGGATTCCTCTAAAGGAATGCTCTGTATATGAGATTGACTTGAAATTCCCGACTCTTGCTTCGAATATTGCAAATGTTGATCTACGAAGATTTCTCGTTTTTTTTGTTGCACCCGATACCTATACATAGTCGTTCGCTTCTTTTAAATTACAACCGGTAAGTTACGTCGAATTATAGTGGTGTTCCGCTCCTCTGAAACGTCCGTTTATTGTAGATGAAGTGCTAAAGGTTAATTCCATCAGATAGACCGTGGGTAGCAATTAAATTTCGATGTATATGGGCTCCTAGCTCCTAGACGTAATAACACATCTAGGAGCTTTTCGTATTTACGGAAGAAATTGCAAGGAAAGGGGATCCGTTAAAGTATTTAGGTAGTGTTAATGGTTTAATATTTCATAAAAACCAAAAAATAGTGGACAATAAAAAATCCAATCTTAAACATGAAATATTGAATAAAACCATTAGGTAAGCATAAAATAGTTTTTGAACTCATCCAGTATATTAAGTAAAGTTTGAGCTTCAGTACTTAACGGTCCTGTTGTTTGGAAATATCAGAATTTATAATTTTAAAAAATTTTTGTTATCAACAAGCAACAAAGTGTATTACCATATATCTGTCTAATAAAATTAAGAACATCTTTGATACTTCAATAATATTAGCATGTTTATAACAGTAGCAAAACAGTTAGTCAGCAACCATCTGTAATTACGTGGAAGAATAGCATTTTACCATCAGGGGTGAATTTTATGTAGGAATTATTGATAACCTAAACACTCCTTTAGCTTTTCCAAATAATACGAAAAACCAATACATTTCGTAGCTTTGAGTTTCGCTATTTTGACAATAAACGGCATTTCATCAATGCTCATCATGCACAAAAAAAATGGAAATGAAATTATTACTCACCAGCGAAGAATCAATTTCTGCTGTTGGCCAATGGATTAGTAAAGATTCGCTTCAAATTTCCCTGATAAACTGTAAATAATTTTCATAATTAGTATAGTAGGAAATTAACATTTAAAAAGAATTAAAACATGTCCACAGATTTTGAAAAGCTTGATAGAATAAATTGAAAATGATAACATACATGTGATTTTTGTTTTCCAATAATTATAAAGATTAAAAAAGTGATTTAAATTGTAATGGATGACAAAATACATAGGTAATAAAAATAACAGTAAAAAATCACTCACTCTAAGTGAAGTGTTTAATATTTTATTAGAAGGACTCGAACAGGGTGGTAAAAAAAAGTAATTAGAAGTTCAAGATATTTTTACAAATTTCTTACTCAAAAATTGTTTTTGGATTTTATGACGAGATCACATTGTTTTTGGAAATTAATATTAAACGCAAAGCCGTCACTTCGTTTGTGTTGAATTGTGGTCACCTTTTTATATTTTTGTTTTCGTTGAGATATTATTTTTGAATTTTTTTTCTTTCTTCGAATCAAAAGAAGAAGTACTTATAATATTTATTATTTTTAACAACACAGGGGCGTCGAATATCTTGGAATTGCCCTGAGAGTAGATACTAAAAATACATGGAAATTTCACAACATGATATAAGGTACATTTTATACCAAGAGATTATTTCAGATCGACATGTATGTATTTGCTCTGATATTTTTTCTTTTGAATTTTCTTGGATCTGCAAACTGAAGTACCTTCAGTTCGATGTTTCTGCTCGGTAAAAAGCAAGGTTAAGGGTTTGTTATAGTAGATAGGTAGGTAGGTAGGTAGGTAGGTAGGTATGTGTAATGTGAATATGAGCATCATGTCCACGGTTCAGAGCCACGTTTCAGCTCGATGTGATCGGATATGGCATGGCATAATAACGAGATGAGAGGAGTGTTGTTCGGGCCTCTTCATTACTCGGTGGGTAGAGATGATCACGACTCGGTAATGTGTGTACACATACCAGAAGATAATCACTTTTATTACGAGCCATCTTAAGTATTGTACATCTTGTTTTAGCTTCGCACTTTTTTCGCGACTCCTCTCCTCCTTTTATTATTCGACCGGATGGCTGTGTTCCTATGTCGATATTGCTGTTTCGATGTTATTATCCTCGAGCCAGAGAACATTACCGAACCAAACGAAGAAGAAAGGATCATCACTATTTTTACAGAATAATAAGCGCAGATTTACATGCACTATGGAGCAAGGCATTTATGGACAATGAATGAAAATGAAGTGTTAATTTTTGTGTCCAGTGTTAAAATTATTTTAGTAATTTAAATGGTTTCCAAATGACTGTTTCATCGTAATTTTCTGTTGATTCTGAGTCATGTACCTACAGCTACTTAGGCAATAAAATAGTCACCAAGTGTTTGCTCTTATTTACGTCTTCGTGCAACTGTAATGCTCAACATACCTATAGTCTAATTTTTGTAAAGTGACAGTTCAGGCAATAAAACGTTTTAGGATTCGCTAGTTTAGTTGGTCAAAGATATCAGCACTCAAAGGACATCTCCTTATTCTATTGTTGTAAATATTCGTTGTTTTTATGATAATTGCCCTCCAGGATTCGTAACCGTTTTCTGAGCTCTGCAGACACAAATGCTTCATTATTAGAATCTAAATCATTTCAGTTAGACACTGACAAGAGCGTTCACTTGGTGGAATTTATATTCTCTGCGATTAAAACAAAATAGACAATAGTTTGAAAGCATTTACAGGGACTCTTAATTTTAGTGGTGCAGATGTCACTTATTCTAAAAGTAACCTTATATCTACTTTTTTCTTTTATTTTGTTACCACCTGCAACACTTTACTTGATACAGATTTACAGCTTTAAGATAATAAAAATAGATAAATAAAAAATAAACACATGGTATTTAAATATGAATCAAATGAATGACCTCTTTGGTTTCTGTATCCCGTAAGTATATTTTTAATGGATATCTGGAGCTAGTTTGTTGCTCTATATTATAACATCTCAGTAGAATGAGAGCAAAATGAAATAAGGAAGACGTAATGGGGATTTCGCTTCTTCAGGTTCGTCGCGGTCATCGTTACGTTCGTTCTCGTTTGCCGCAATATTTATTGCAACGAGAAAGCCATTAACATGAAATATTTGATGATATTTAAGCAAAATTGCTTTCCGATTATTAATTTCAAGTGGGAGTTTGTTTCGCGGAATAGCAGATATACGCCGCGAAATTAAAAACGGAAAATGAATAATGGTAATTAATACTTGTTCCATTAAGAACGCTGTTATTACGGCCGCTACGGTTCGCATGCTTCGATCGGGGAGAAGATTTCACCCCGCGATATTTAAAATTTGGACAAAGCTCCTCCTTCCCGCCACCTCCACCATCACTTCATTAACGCCGACACTCGTAACTATTACACTCAAATAAGTTATTAATACATTTAAGATTATACCTAAGGTGGCACACCACATTAACAATACGATGCTTCATTAAAAAAAATAATAATAAAATGGTTTAGATAGATATAGGTATATTATTTAATAAAATTGACCTCAAAGACGCATTATCTCATTCGTAAGTTGTTCCAACAGTTTTCCTATGCAATGTAGATATCTATATGAAAATTCTCTTGGTGATTTTCTTAGTTCATGAACAGTCTTACTAGAAATTTTAATTTGAATTTGTAGTAGATTGAAAAGTTAGCTAAGAAAAATTATTCTGAGTTGAACACGTATAGGTGTATGGGTAAAATAAACAGTTTTTTTTTATTTTTAAATTTATCTCTACACATTTGGACGAGTCGTATATGTAAAGAGGTACACCTCTCAGTGGGAGGTAGTTGATTAGTTTACACACGTTTTCTTCACCTCTTAAAATTAAGGAGGTAAGGTCAAATATTTTTCATTTTTATAATGAACTAACTGGATTATATAGGTACGTATTTGATAGAAGTACAAAATAATGATCGAATCCATTCAAACAGCTATAAATTTTCTAATTTTCCAATAATCTAAATACATATATAAAATGCTAATGTTCGTACCTAAAGACAGGGTTTTCTCTATTTCTACCTACTCCAATAAACTTCCTTTTGGGGTGGTAAATACCCTTTGGTCTCCAGGTGGGAGTAAGGGAGTTTGGTCGCGGTGAGTGGAAGTGGGTGGTTGTAGGTAGCAGAAAGGTGAAAAGAAATATTTATGTCCTTTTTTAAGTCATAAGGACTTCCGGAAAGATCTCAAAATTTCTGAAATGATCTAAAAAATTCTAAAATGAGCGCAACATGTTATTATCGACTTAGAATGTTCGAGAAAGTTCTAAATATTTCTTGAATGATCTAGAAAGTTTCAAAAAGTGTACATCTACGTTTCAAAGTGATGTAAATCTAAATATTCTAGAGTGTTCTGGTACTAGGAATTTCGATGTTCGATGATATATAAATCAACATTTAGTGACTTTTTGTCAGTTAAATTGTGTTTGCAGCCGAGTGAAGATCAATTGGAAACAAGAGCGAACAGTGACCAGAAAAATTGAAGTGATTTTGACAAATGGAAAAGAACAGACTATTTGAATGTTCTAGAGTATTCTTATACTAGACATTTCGATGTCTCATGGTATATAAACCGAAATTCAGTGACTTTTCGTCAGTGTTATCATTGTAACAATCCAGAGATTAATTTAATGATTTGGCTATGTTCAAAAATGTTCCAGAATCTTGAAGATCATTCAAGAATGTTCCAGAGTGTTAAAAAAAGTTAGAGAATGGGATGTTCTGGATAGTTTTAAATTCGCGAATATTCTAGAATGTTCCATCAAACGTGTAATTTATTCTTACTTCGGGCAACGCCGGGTATTGCTGCTAGTTTTATAATAATATGAATATAACATACTGAATAATAAAAGTAAAGGAAATAAGCGGATGGCTTTTCATTATTATTGTTTAGATCCATAATGTGATCAAGGAGATGTTTACAAATTACTTACGTGAGATTTATGACCACCTCTCCCCTTTGGGGAAACTTGGCAAGACTTCCTGGAACTCTCCGCTTAATTAAAAGAGGAAAAGAAATTACAGATAACAGTTCGTTGAATTTAAAAGTAGACGTGAAACTTTCAATGAGCATCCCCTCCCATTCAATAAGATGTGACGAGATTTTGCTAGATCCCTCCTACCCTCATCTAATCACTAGAAATTCCGTAAGATTTAGCTAATATTTTGAGAATTAGGTACCAAATCAAGCCGTAAATTGGTGAAACTGTAATTGCGAAAACTTACAGTGTCATTGCTGAAAGGATAATCAGTTTCACATATCTGATCTACTTATTGCAAAAATCTACCAGGAAGCCCCCACTTAAATCAAACACTATACTTTTAAATACTAAGAAGCAATGTTTTATATACTTCCAAAACCTTTAAATGTGCATACGGTATGTATAATGGGCCCAAGACCTTTTCTCATTCCTGTAGCAGTAGAATAAATAATAATTTAATATCTATTAAAATGTGATGTTTATTGATTAGTTTGATACTACTTATATAGGCATTTGTTCGATGAAGTAATGAACCTTTCGTCAGGTTATTTGTTGTTATTTATTATTATTGAAAGAAATCGTTGCCGTTAGAGTAGAAGTAAATTGGTTTAGCGGGAGGTCGGCTTTCGCACCTCGAAAAAGTAATGAGGCTCATTAAAGTCCATTGTTGCAGATTGTCTCCATAAAGGCACTCCTAGGCTGCTGGGCCACAAATTGATTTCCAGTGATTAATGCTAACCTACTGAACCATCCATCACAATCTTAAACAGGAACAATTACCGACTGTAGAATGAATAAGAATAAGCGGCACAAGCGGCTCGTCCATCAAACTAACTCAACTAAAATAAGTATTAGGTAGTGTAAAAATGGGTATATAGAAATTGCTTTCATCTACAATACGAGCATAGTCGGTACGCACTCACTTCGTTTAAGTTGTCTTTCCCTGTCCTGTCATAACCTTTTGGTTTTAGTATCAAATAGTAATGTCCCTAGCATATGGTGCGAAACGAAAACTTATTATTGCACTTTACCTTCATGGTTGGAAAGAGAACAAAAATTGATGAGGTTCTTCTTTAACACTTCTTGGTCGATTTTTTGTAATGTTGCCGTCGTTTTACCCTCCACAGTTGACAAATAAAACAGTTACTTTTGTAACCAGTTACATTAACATAAAACAACTATTACGTAATTTAAAAAAGAATGATCAATATTAGTCAACTGGCTCTCGTTTCTTATTCCGGTTGTACAGTTCGAAAAATCGCCTCGGTTTTTTTCTCTCACGCTTGTTCCGAGTTAAGATATTGCCATGAGTAGGCAATCGAAGTTGAAGACAACATGAATCTGATTCCTTCAAAACACTTCTGTTTCAGATAACGAAACTTGTTTTCGGAGAGTAAAAGAGATAATGGAATGTTTTCTGATTGTGTGACGCCTGCTTTTTACGAATCCAAATTAGGACAAGCACTGATCTAAATGACGGTAACCGTGTAATATGATTAGGAAAGATCGAATGTGAATAAATTAAAATTGTATAGTACAACTTTATTTAGTGTAGAAAATGCGTTAGCATTAATTAAAATCGTAACTTTAAGGCAATGAATAACTGGAAATTTTCCGGGACTGAAAAATTAATTAAAGGAAAGTGCACGGTATCTTTAAATATTATATAATTAGTGATGCCATAATAATGTAAGGAATATACAGGTCTATATAATAAAATATCAATAAAAAGGTGCGCAGATTTGAGCAAAGTTCTGGTTGGTAGAACTACCTTAAAAGAACAATTTTCGTTAGGGAAAGTTCTATTTGGTCAACATTCTATTTATGCTTTTTAATTTTTTTGATAAATTAGATTTTGGCTGCCGTTTGTTGTAAGTAGATCTATAAATTGTTACTTTTTTGTTCTTCTTTTTAAAGTTATTTGGCATTATAAAGGGTTTTTCAAATTGATGGGCTATTAGAAGTATATTAATTAGTAGAAGGAATTCAATTCTAAAACTTGGGCTCATTTGGTTATTGTTTATGCCGCTTCTTTTAAAAATATTTTCAAGTTCGATTTATATCCGGTTATACCGGAAGTCGATACCAACTTTGTTATTTTAAATGGAATGGTATATTCTTCACGCTGAATTCGAATAAAACGTGTAATTCTAAGGTAAGTTTGATAACCAACTTGTACACCTATGACGATCGGTTTCTGAGTTAATTTAATTTATAGAAAAAAAATCGCTACCGCAACCCAAATTATAAAACATCATAACTTCCACAAAATACGACTTAGAGTGTTGAAATTTTTACCAGTAATAGCTGAATATTAGTGCTAACGCCTTGACAAAATTGAATTAAATAATTTATACAGGCCGTTCAAAATAAAATTCTAAAATTGAAAAACTTCAAACACGAATTACTTCGTTTTTTCAAATGGCACCTACTATTTTTTATTTTTTCCATCAATTCCTTTTTTTATCCTCTTTCGATCTATATGGATACTTTCTATTTTAAGTAATAATTCAAAATTATTCCAAAATTTTCAAATAAAATAGGAAGTATCCATATAGATCGAAAGAGGATACAAAAGGAATTGATGGAAAAAATAAAAAATAGTAGGTGCCATTTGAAAAAACGAAGTAATTCGTGTTTGAAGTGTTTCAATTTTAGAATTTTATTTTGAACGCCCTGTATAAATTATTTAATTCAATTTTGTCAAGGCGTTAGCAGTAATATGCAGCTATTACTGGTAAAAATTTCAACAATCGAAGTCGTATTTTGTGGAAGTTATGATTTTTTATAATTTGGGTTGCGGTAGCGATTTTTTTTCTATAAATTAAATTAACTCAGAAACCGATCGTCATAGGTGTACAAGTTGGTTATCAAACTTACCTTAGAATTACACGTTTTATTCGAATTCAGCGTAAAAAATATACCATTCCATTTAAAATAACAAAGTTTGTATCGACTTCCGGTATAACCGGATATAAATCGAACTTGAAAATATTTTTAAAAGAAGCGGCATAAACAATAACCAAATGAGCCCAAGTTTCAGAATTGAATTCCTGTTACTAATTCATATACTTCTAATAGCCCATCAACTTGAAAAACCCTGTATAAATATAAACTTATACGATTTAAATTGTTAATTGATCCTTCCTTTTTGTCCAACTACATATAGTACTTTTGCCTTTATTAATGCCTATTATCAAAATATGTTAAATTAAGAACCTCAATCATGATGAATGGTGTACTTAATGTATTCTATAAAAGGCAAACATGTTTTTTAGGGTTTAATTTTTAATTTTAGTTTGTTTTTTTTGTTAACATCAAGAACATTGGTTTTATTTCTTAAACAGATACCTCAAAGTATACTTACTGTAGATATAAAACAGAGGCTTGTTAGTTTGACAAGACAGTCAGATGATCTTGATTTTACTATTTTTTAAAGCAGTTCTTCGACTAGTAATCTTGAGCCACAGATGAAGATAAGGCAGAGGATTATTAATTTAGTGTGCCTTCAGTATGCGCGGTAGCAACCACTGCTTTAGATTACAAGAAAAATATCTACATACGTCTGAACCATTCATTAATAAAATAAATAGCAGTAATGCTTTTAATAATAATGGTAATTACCAATTTAATGACATATTTATATATATACCTATTTAGTTATTAACGTCTGTAACGAATTATGAAAGAAATTCTATGCATTGACAAATTAGGTCCAACACCAACAAAAATTTCTGATAATTGTATTAATAAAATGCCAATAATAACCGTTAGTTCAACATTTATTAAAAAAAGATATTTTTTATGCAATTCTATCCATAAGGTGCTTATACCATTTTGTCTTTTTAAAAAATAGAAATTTTTATTTTGTAAAATTTATGTAAAAATTATTTGTGTACTTTTTTTTACACCTACTAAAGTTTTTTTTTTAGTTTAATCATCAATTTGTATAACATGTAAAATACAAGACTTAACGATGAGAAATATTCGCTGAAATTTTGTTTTCATGTCAACGAATAGGACTACAAATATCGTTTGATTGTTTATCTAACACAAATTAAAGAATCTCATAAGTATCGATAAAATAAATAAAAACGTTAAACGGCCAGGCCATTAAGCGCATTTTATGAGACCCATGAGGCAGTTCCCATACCAGTTGGGGTCCAAATTTTAGTTTCGGTAGCCACCAATAAATCAAATTTTATGTTGATGAGTTTTGACTAACACTTTTTTTAAAACGAGATGGTTTTCGGAAGGAGATTTTTATGAATAGGTAGAATATACTAAAAATGTAAGTTTGTAGTACCCCCATCAATTATCTATTTGAGTTTTGTATAGATATTAAATTTTAATGAGCATAGGTTTTATTTATCAGACAGTTCTAATATAGCGATATTTATTAAAAACATCCAAATATGGTTTTGAAGAGAAAAACAAACTCAAAAAATCTGCAACATCTTGTAAAAATTTAAAAATTGTTTAAAATTAAGATTAAAAATACAATTGATAAAAATTAATAATCTTTGAGCTTCTGTGGGTGCTATTTGAATATCGTATACAAAAGAGAAGAAAAAAATACAAAAAGCTTATGTGATCTACATAAGAGAGAGAGAAAGACTGATAGAAAATATATGAGTGGAAGTAATAAAAAGAAAAGTGTAATGTAAGAAAGAAATAAAGAGCAACTCGATCTTTGTTCTAAAAGTTAACAAATGAATCGACGTTCTTCGCGCAACTTCTCACTTTACATATCAACTCGTTGGTTAATTTATGGTGAGTTTAAAGTCTACAAATTTATTGCCTTCGCGTAGGTGCGTGGAAGGTGGTCAGTACAAGTTGTTGTAACTACTACACACAGTTTACCATCTACTACCAACGTAGGGTTTCGTCGACTGTGATGAACGATTTAATTTGAAAATACTCCTCCTTATAATCCTTTCAACATTTAAGTAATAGACATCATAATACTTCTACAGAGAAGGGTTTTATTTCATTTCTTATTTTTGAATACCAACTTCAAATTCGATGGTCTTTGCTTTCTGAAAAGTTCTGTATGCAATCAAGTCTATTATTCCCATAATTAGCTTTCAGTTAATATGTTTGGATAATAAAAATGAAGTTTTAAGGATTATCAACCTATGAACCTCCTGAACTTTAGAGTCTTCAAGAACTGTCTCATTATCCCATTTTTCTAGGATACATATGACAATGATTAAGTCTTAAAGAAATAGCCCTTTTGGCAAAAATAACTAAAAGTTTTTCTTGGAGCTGTTTTGTAACAGACGAACTTAAATCAGAATTAATCTTGTATTATTTTCCAGCCTTTATTCCTATTCTTTTTATTTCATTTCGTATGTTTGAATATGGACTTTGAATTCAATGGTCTTTTCTTCCTTAAATGTTCTGTATGCAATTAATCAATTTTTTTGGATTATAAAAATAAGGATTTGGCGCATAAACCACCAAAAGAACATCTTTAGCTGTAGGGCTTTCAATAACTGTCCAATTGTCCAATTTTTCCAGGATAAATAAAACGCTGGTTAACAAAAAGTTCTTCTTTTGGCTGTAGTAAAACTGACGAACCTAAATCATACTTAATTATATAATTTCCATAAATTCCAGCAATTTTTTATTTTTTTAGGAGATAATTCAGCTAAAAGCCTCCCGAACTTCAGAGTATTCAATAAGTGCCCCATTGTACCTGAATATGCTTCTGATATAGCCTCATATAGGAAAAGGCTTTCTAGAAAGGAAAACAAAAGGTTTTATTGCATTTTCTTTATAAGATAATTAGCTCTGACAGACGAGGATGCAGTAATTTGTAGCTTCTGTGCTAATTTAGAAGACAAGAAGTGTTGACAATGTCGGAGACATGAAGTTATTAAGCAGTTGGTTAATTGTTTCGTAAATTTTTTGTGTCGAGAATAATTTCAACAAAATCGGAGACAAAAGAAGAAGAAAACAGCAACCAGCAAGTTACAATACTAAAAGAGGGCTGCAGTAAGTAACAACTGGTCCGAAAACAATCGTCATAAGTCACACGGTTCGAGGTCTAAGTTGGCGTGGTCGTGAGAGAGCCTACCTGGCAAGGCCCACAGGTTGACATTTTTTGTGCGCCTTTTTCTGTCCCAAAACGTATAGGTAGGGGCGAGCAATACATTTCGTTTCGTGTCCAAAACATTTTAAACTGTTTGGGAATTTAAAATTCCTAGAATTGAAACTACTTGTTAGCGATTGTTTTATGTTTAACACAGCGGTGACTTGAAGTTTCCTTTTATTTTATTTTCTGCTCTCGTCCACGAAGGGTCCTCCTCTGCTCGTTGACCCGTCGCCATCCAGATCGTTCTTCTTTTAATTGTCTCTTCTAAATCACATTCGGGAATGCCAAACACGACCACGTACGAATTCTCAACTCCGTAGATTTATTATAAACCATTCACAGAATTTAATATCGTAATCGTCCCATTTATGTGTCACTAAGACTAAGGGTACGATAGGAATAAACAAGAAACAAAACAAAAATAATCGTAATTATTTAAAAAAAAGAATTAAGTTCATTGCTACGCCTTTTACTGGTTAGGAAATCACCTATTTAATTAAATGATTTTGCCGACATTAAAATTTATATCTTCTAATTACAGTTGAAAGAAAAACTGTGAACTTGGAGCGAATCAATTAAAAACCGATTATTAAATACGAATGTTAACTTTTATTCGTCAGGGTTCGTATTTTATACCTTTTGGTGCAATTATGAGAAGAAGAAGAAGAAGAAGAACGGACGCAAAGTAAGGACGATTTGCGAACCACTTACAAGTCTTTGATTAACTCGAATGCGTAACCAGCTCATGTTGTAATTTTATTTACCGTTTAAAAGCTATCACTGTCACCTTTCGCTCCGAGCAAACAAGACAAGCTCCTCAACTTCTTCTTTTTTAAACTACTCCGAAGGTCTCCTCCCATTTAATTTGCTGTTATCAGATGCATCATCGGGTATTAACATTGATGAAAATCCATGGGACATTGAGCTTCTGTGGAATAAACTGCAATTCCGAACCGTTCACATGCCAAGCCACACATGGCGGCGGTGCGGTCAAAATGTAATCTTACAGTAAACAACCGCGCAAATTGCACTTGATCCGTACCATACAAGGGTATAACAGAATTGCAGTTAAAAAAGTTTTTGTAGTTGTTTGTTTCTGTATTGTAATTAGTAACTGATTTATTCAAGTTTGCAGAACATAAGTAGAAGTTGATGATAGTTATTATGTATCAGACCATTATTATTCATTAGAAATAGGCCTGAAGTTGTTCCCTCTAATAAAGCACGAAACGTACCTAAATATATCCATAACAGTAACTCTAAATTCCATTATATAAAGGAAAAGGGGTTAGAGGAGTTACTGAAAATCTCACGTCAACTTTCTAATTCAAACGATTTCCTTTACCTAATCCTTAAATTAAAATTAAAGAGGAGGAGGGTTGAAACTAATAGAAAGATATCTCATGTAATTAGTGGAAGTGTTAGTCACCATACAATCAAATTAAATAATTGACAATTCAGTTTTTTTAATTTCCTAGCTGTATTCCAAAATGCCGAATTTTACAGATCCACTTCGACATGCATATCAGAATGTTTATATTTTTCCGGACGATCGTTGCAGAATAACCCAAATCAAAAATGGCTCATCACGTGAATAATTAAGCAAAACTAATGCAGACGACAGTCATTTAAACGACATCGTGAATGCTTGTGCCACATGTACCAAAACCATAAAGAAAAGGACATGCATCGTTAAGAGACAAGATTTACCGACGAAAAGAAATATTCGGAATCCTGTAACGCCGTTGAATTTATACATTTTATATTTCGGTGGCTAAGTTTTTATGACGGGATATTTTGTGATCAATTTATTTAACAGTACGCGGGTTTTATGTTTTTTATGTTAATTAACCCGTTTTTCAGTCTGGTCGGCTTCTTGGAATTTGTCGCGCTAAGTTCGTCGAATCGTTAATTTGTTCGAATTCGTTGCCATTAGCTTAGTGTTAGTTGAACCGCTCATTTGCCCTCTATGGCAACTATATTTTCACTTTTACCCATTAATGTTATCGAACCTTCTCAACAGTTCATCCCAATTATTTAAATACACCAAGTGCTACCACATAAACTCCTTCGTTTTCATCAGAAATATAAATATGTATTGAATCGAGGAAACTTTTATTTATTTTATCTCCATACCATAAATAAAACAAACAAAGTATCTATTTTGGTTACAAAATTATTTATTGAAGACCACAATGTTAATGGGCTTCTTCAGGTGGTAAATGTTACTACACTTAGTCTAATGCAAAATCACTTATATACTGACTTAAATCTAAAATTGAGGGGTTTAACTGTATAACCACAATTTAATGGTTTAAAAGGAGCGAATTATTCACAACATTTATTGATTTCTAATGCCTTTAATAAGTTTAGTTTAGTACTTTCGTTTTCTAAATGCATTACCTCAAACTCGTCATTAAATCTATGTGTTTCTTGTAACAGGTGTTGGGCAAAGGTGAAATTAGAAGTTTTATTTTTACAGCTTTTTCTGTGTTCATTTATTTTCTCCTTGAAACTTCCCCCTGTCTGTCTGTCCTGTATAAGCTTTGTTACAGGAGCCATAATTTATTTTTAAATGAGCTCCGGGAGTTTGTAATTTTTAATTTGTGTTTCCCAATATTACCAGAAATGTTCATTATACATGTTAATGACTTATAAGACAAATTATTGTTATTAATAACCTTAATGCAAGGGTAAAACACTGTGTAGCGAAATAATCATTGTGGTCTTCAATAAATTATTTTGTAACCAAAATACTGTTTGTCTTATTTGAAAAATACAAATATTCCCATTTTTTTATCAGAGCTTTTACGACAGGACATTCTCGTTTTAGTAGTAGAAGAAAAGCCTACTTTTTATTATCGTATAATCCACATACAGAAGAAAATAAAGTACACCTACGACAATCATTCAAGATTTTTCAAATCAAAAAAAATACCGATTCAATCAAAATATATTTTTATAGATCAATTCAAATGTAAAAGTCCATTTAAAGTATATCTATACATTACTTACAGTCTGAATCGCGTAAAGTGGCAGTTGAAGCAATAGAACTGTCACCATATGATCGCCCTATAACTTGAATTGTCTATTATGGCACCATTAACACAAAATACCTTCGTTTTAGATTATGCTAACTACTTGTTTCTCCAAAGCCCATAAAATTTTAAATGATTGTATGGATTTTAAGTAAAAAAACGTTTGCAAATATTGATCATAATGACAGTTTAGTTCTTTTCAAGTGCAAAGGCTCAATAAAGATTATTGTTCTTTAACATTGCCACTAAATCAGTATGTACTAGGTAATCCTTTTTATGAATGGGAATGTACCAATTTATTATCTGAGCAGTCACTTTGCATGATTCAGACTATATACGTAATAAAATGAAGAATTATACATTTTCGTCTTTGCCGTAATAAAATAAGTGACAGTAAAATAACAGTACCTATTTAAAAGTGGCAAAATATTAATGAGTAGGTTGTGGGTGACGAATAAACATCGTGAACCGGAAAGTTTATTATAAACTAGAAGAGAGTGGACAAGGTCAAAGTCGAAACCAAAATTGGGTCTAATTCAAATGCAGCATCATCCATCATCTCACCTGTTCTTGTACAACGGATACTCGTCACTCTAAAATACTCGTACATCATATTTACCTCTAATTAACCTTTCCTGGGAAGATGAAGGATGGAAAAACAAACAGTAAATTAAATATTATTTTGCGTAGGTGCCGATTATAGTAGTTAACTGGGAGTAATTTTCTACGCATATATCTGACTATGTTTATCATAATTAATTAACATTCGCCTACCCATATCTACATTTTATGTAGTTAAAATTAAACTTATACGACTATTTATAATTTTATTTATTTAGTAGTTGATGATACTAAAAATCGGTGTGACAACATTTAAATGCTTTGCACTTATATAATTACTGAGGAATCTTTTAATTAAATGAAATTTTGACGTTCTATGGCTTTAGTAGTTTAGTGATGTTATTTTTCTTTATTAATTAAGACACGCAGAAACGATTATACGCCACCAAAAGAATTTTTATGCGGAATATGTTATTTCAGAACACGTGGTATTTTATATAGTCGAATAAACGGTAGGCAAATCTTTAGATGTTGAAGATTTTAATTCCACTTTAATATTTAATGGTGCAACGGTTCGTCCTGAACAGGGAGAAGACAGATTTTAGGGGTTGTATTGGGAGGATTTTTTTTAATTTAAGAAAATCTCTTTACTCTTTTAAATAAGAACTCATTAGTGGATAAATCTCACGCGAGGGGATGGAGGGGTTCAAAACATTTTACCAAATCCAACCAAGGGGAAGGAAGAGATCTAAATTCAAAGAAAAAAACATAATTATAATATTTCATTTCATCAAGTGCTTATGCAATGAGTTAAGGTTAAATTTGATTTGATCTTGTTGGACCAAATATGTGATTAATAAAAAGAGTATCTTTAAAATAAAGCAAAAGAAGAAAAGAACTGATGGAAATTAAGTTATTAAAACGACGATTGGACGAGGAACGACGTACCTACGCGGTCCGTTGCTGGTCACCGAAATTAAAATTAATTAAAACATGTAGCTGCCCGGTGCCATTCCCAAAACGAAAGATTACGGTCCAGAACAATGAGTGATCAGTGGCCGGGTGACAATACATGATGGATAATCGCGATGCCATCTCCACTGCTGCCTGGTATACACACAATCCCGAGATAACAGATAGCACAAGGCAACAATGGACTCATTTATTCATAAGCGGGTTACTCGTTTGCTGTCGCAACTAAACTAATTACAGACTATTCCAGATATGATTTTTCAATCTGGATAATATTAGCCGTTTGTTACTCTTTACGTATGCATAGCTTGAGAGAGATGTATTATCGTTCCTTCGGAAATGTCATTTCGCTTCGGGGTTTTAAATCGCCCGCTCTGAAACAAAATCATTATCATTTGTTTTTAACGTTTTTACCGCCGACGTGAGTGACATACGTGAACAGTGGAAAGATTACCCGTTCATCCAGCAGCTAACTTAATTAGTTAATGGCAAAAAGACTTATGCTTATGAATCAAATGGAGCAAATCACTTTAACTCCTACCTACCATACATAATACAAAAGAGTATATACATTCCTTATGAATAGTCCACATAATTATAACATAAAAACTATAAAAGACTTATTATTTATTTTATTACGTTATCTTACAATTAGTAAATAATAATGGAAAATCGACCTTCGAATTGGGTCTGGAAGGGGATGAAGAGCGGTTATAAAATTATTTTAACCCACCATGGAATGAAGGAAGGAAGATCAGTTTGTGGCGTCATGACAGAAAATAAAAAAAATGAAGAAAGAAGCAAAAACAAATGAGGTTCCAATAAGCGAATGCAATTAAGAAATTTTATGGAAAATGAGAGACGACTGTGGGGATCAAAAGATGAAAAGAAGTATGCAGTAAAGAAGGAAATTAGTTTGAAATAACCTAATGATATATCCCCACTATATTAAAAATTAAAATTAGAACATTTAGTTCAAATTAGAGGTTGACATAATTATAGAAAAGGATATATGAAGACGAACGTAAAATTCGGGTGTTGTAACGAATAGTGGAGTGATATACATAGGAACAATAAAGAAAAAAGGGGTTGTGAAATATTTGAAAAAGAGAGATAATAAAACAAATGATAAGAAAATACCAAGAAACAAAGAAGAAAGAGGAAGGATTGGAAAGGACGAAGAGGAGGAAAGAAGAAGAAGAATTGAAAAAGGAATGGGGAAGTACGTTATGAAAAGAGTAGGAAAATAATGGATGTAATTGAAGTCAACAGGGAAAGCGAAGGGAGGCTTTCTAAGACATGAAATTAAACACATATTAGAGACGGAAGGAGTTTTAGAGGACAATAAAATAAACGGAAAAGACAGGAAAGGATTCAACGGAGGCAGTATTTGAAGACTCGAAATGGGAATAGGATGATCGTATACTGTACAGCTGCAATTGAACTTGATAAGCAAAAAAACAAATACGTATTAGAATGAAGCAAATAAAGAAAAGGAGAGGCAGGATGATAGGAGACATTCCGAGACATGACGTTATAGACATGTTACAAACTGAAGGGGACATCATAGACATTATTATAAATAATAAAAAATACGGAAAAAACAAAGAGGAAAGAGAAGAAGGATAGGGAACGATTCACTGAGGGAAGAAGGTGAAGAATTAAAACGGGAGTGGAATACGTACTAGAAAAGGTAGGACAACAACAGGTACACAAGGGTAGCATTGATTTGATGGTTAAAGTTGATGGATTATATAAAAAATATAAACATGAATGAAAGTATTTTTTAAAAGAAATTCTGTAATCGGTTCAATATTTACGAAAGTTTTAGGAAACTGTTTTTATCTTTGTCTTTATTACGTAATCCTGTGGCAAATCTGACAATTGACGTCACAATTCAGTTATACATTTTAGTTATTCTATGGGTATGACGTAGATAATACACTCGTCAGTGCTTATTTAATATAGTTAATAGAATCTACTCTTACTTGGTGGAAATTCATGTTAAACACAAAAACACAAACACTATTGTTAATTTCCACAGTTTTTTATTGTTCTTAACAATTGTTTCGCCGCTTTGCGGCTTCGTCAGAAGATACAAACAATTGTTAAGAAAAATAAAAAACTGTGGAAATTAACAATAGTGTTTGTGTTTTTATGTATAACATGAATTTCCACCAAGTAAGAGTAGATTTTATTAACTATATTCAATTTTCACTTTTACTGATCAATTTTCAACGTTCTATACGGAATTGATTTACAAAATAAACAAATGTTGGTCAAAACCCCATTCGGAGTCAGCAAGAACGATGAAAGATAGGATGATAGGAAATAATTCATTGAAAGAAGAAAACATTGAAATGGAAATGGGAAAATACGTATTAGAAAGATTAGTATAACATGCGCAGTTGAATTAACAACGAAATACAAAGGTACAATGGATGAAGATTTTCTCAGAAATGAGTTTAGAGAAATATTAGATTAGCAGCTGAAATACAGGAAGATTTAGATTAGACTATAGTTCAGAACTAGTTAATGGTGTGTCTAAGTTTTAGGGAAACGTGAAGTTTAGCATAGGTTACGAAATCTTGGAGTCTGACGACTATGTTTACAAAAATTATATGTTTTACACTGATTTTTGTAACGTTCACGGCAAATTTTATCTAATACTAAAATTCTTTATTTATATATACGTAGCTTATTTCTGGAAATGATTTGTGAGACTCCTTAATCTATATTTGATGTAATCAATAAATGTTGAAAAGTGCAATAGCAGTTACCATAATTACTCCTATCCATTTGAAAAGGATCTTTTCATATGTAAATTACCTAGTCTATATTTCATTGGAAAGAACGGCTTGCGATTTATTATAATTTATTATTGAAACGTAATCGTAACAGCATATTAATTAATTTCGTTGTATTTGACAAACGATATTATTTAGATGTCAAAAAATTATTTGTGGGCAGTCAAACGAAAGAAAATTAATTAAAACTGCTTTAGAAGTCTCTAAGATCTTAGAGACCATATAACAAAATGTCAAAGATATAGTTCGTGTTGTTCAATTCCGGTAGTTAGTCAGTTGTTAGTCGGTTGATAAAAGTGAGTCATCTGCTATCAGATTTGTAATAAATTGGTACAGTCCTTCCTTTCCAGCACGATTTTCATTCATGGCCGTAACCACGACAAATCGAAATTAAAAACAGACAACTGATGAATAGTAAAAACGAGGAAATAAAATATTTCAGTTATCTTAGTATTATAAAATATGTTTCTTAAAATTAGAGACTGTGAAGCGTGAACTATCTTTTAGGCAAAAGAAGAAAAAATTAAATTATCTTTTTCGATGTATTGTCAATTTTTTTTAAAGAGGCAGCTCCAGTAATAAAATTACCACAAAAAGACATTTTTGTTAAATATCCAGCTGGAATTGTCTACTATGAAACAATTCAAACTAAACTTTTTAGAAAACTTAATAGAGTCTACTAATACTTGGTTGAAATTCATAATTAAACAATTAATAACACATATAATTTTCAACAGGTTTATTTCTCTTGACAATTGTTTCGCCACAACTTTGGCTTCATCAGAACTTTTACATGAAACTTTTTAGGGCTGTTTTCAGAGAACTAATAAACAATTTTGGGGGTTATAATCGTAATGACCTTTCAGATACCTGAGAGATTCTATAATACTTTTTGAATCTCAGCTACAAAGACAGACTCAATAGAGATTATTATCCTCTTTTTGATTACCGATGTCACTCATTCAATCACATAAGTTAATAAATCTCCTGACAGTTTTATTACCGGAACGACATGTTAGAAAAATTTGACAATAATGTAATAAAATTGTACAAAAACACAAAGTTTCAAAGTTTGTTTAAAGGTATGTGAATTAATCTATGGATAAAAGCATAAAAAACGGCCAATTTATGTGACAAGGGGTGGAATGAATTTGCATGAATAACGGAGTCAGTGTGTGTGGGTTTGTGGAAAATATTAAATTCATGTTTTTGACCAGTACGTTGAATTGTTAAATCTAAAAAATTAACCAAAGAAGATTACGACCTAGAACTTAAGAGAATTTACACTATAGCTAACAATAACGGTTATTCATCTTCGGTGGTTGATAATATTGTAGCCAAAAAAACAAAACAAAAAACGCTTAATTACATATATCCACAAATTCAAGTCAAACCAATAAAATTCAATAGCCTTACTTATTTAGGAAATATCTCTACAATAATTGGCAATAACATAAAAAGAATAAATGATAGTTTCGTCTCCTTCAGAACTAACAATTCGTTAGGTAAACATATCCTTAACAATAAGTCAAAAACACATAAGGAACAAAAATCAGGAGTGTATGAGTTAAGTTGCATAGAATGTAATAAAGTTTATATTGGTCAGACAGGTAGATCTTTTAAAACTAGAATTAATGAACATTACCACAGTTATATCAATAAAAGATCAGATTCAACTTATGCTGAACATTTAAACAATAGTAATCATAATTTCAACTTGGACTTCAAAATTTTACATATCTGCAATAAAAGCTTAAGACTAAATTACTTAGAATGTTTAGAAATTAATAGATATTTTAAACAAAATGTTACTCTAAATGACCAAATCGATTGTAATAATTCACCTCTTTTAAATATTTTTTAGTTTAGTTTTGAAATGTTTCCTCCCCTCTTATATTCTCATATTAGTAGTAATATAAATAGCGTTGTAACTAAGTAGGGTTTGTTAATTCATCACCTGATGAAGCCACGGTGTGGTGAAACAATTGTAGTGATACAATAAAAATTTTTTCTTGAAACTTTGTGTTTTTGTACAATTTTATTACATTATGGATAAGTTTCAACAAGTGTTAGCTTCTACCATCAATAAAATTTGACAATATTTGGATTGCTTTAAATAATGAAGGTCTCAAGTAAAATCACTGTGACAATATTTTAGTTGGAAAACTTTTTGTATAACAGATATATATGCATTATTATATTTGGCAATTTAAAAATTTTTTACCGGTTGATTTGCGATACTTTCTTAAATACCGCTACAACTAATCACTACCCGTTTTTAAATTATTAATTAGAGTTCCGGCAATCAAAAAAAATATCGCAGTAGTACTATAATATAGAGAAGAAAAACGTGGGAAGGCGATTGTGTCAATTAATAACTATCTATTTGAAATGTTCCTAATTAAATTCTGTGCTAACATACGTCAAGATATTTGACTATGCTCTTCAATTCCAGTAGTCCTTTACTAATCAGATAATGTTTTGGTGTACCGGTTGGATAACCTTCGTTTTTTCTTAGATAACTACTTCGCCTTAGCAAACTTTTATTAATTAAAAAAATCAGATAACAATATTGTTAATACGCATGCAGGAACTAACTACCACTTTACCTATGGGGGGGGGGGGATGTCCTTTAAAACGAGGTAGGCAGATATCTGTTCTCTTATATCAACTACAGTAAAACTCTGTTTCAACATAAACAGTAGTTACTCATTGTATTTATCGTTTTCCTTTTTTAAGAGAATATTTGGTAATAATCGTGAAATGAGTATATATCTATGTTTTACTTGAATATTTTCCCTGATTGATGAGTTAGAAATAACTACCAATACACACACCGACAAATTTAAACGAACAAGAAGCTCAAATCTATGTCTATACATACCTGACTGATTCATTTACTCATCAACACCCAACACGCTGAAATTTTGCAAATCACCTACTATATGTACCTGTAAGCATGTACATTACACAACCCTTAAGTATAGTCATTATAATTATAATGTAACATAAAAACTTTAACTAATTGTTTATTTTATTACGTTATCTTAGTTAATAATAATGGAAATCTACCTTCAAATTGGGTCTGGAAGGGGATGAAGAGCGATTAAAAGTATTTTAACTCATCATAGAATGTCATGACGTCTCCTAAGATTTGATAAAGTCAGATAAGGTACTAAGAGAAAATAAAAAGGGATGCGGAAGAAAACCGAGGTATTGAAAGCAGCAAAAATAAATGGGAATGGGGTGCCTATAAAAGAATGCAATGAAGAAATTTTATGGAAAACGGGAGACGACTATGGGAAGTAATAGATGAACAGGGGTATGCAGTAAAGGAGAAAATTATTTTAAAAGGACCTAATGATATATCCTACCCTTACTGCTTTAAAAGTTAAAATTAGAACACCGAAACATTTACTTTATATTAGAGAATGGCATATAGAAAAATATATATGAAGACGAACGTAAAATTTAGGTGTTGTAACGAATGGTGGGATGGTAAATATATGAAAAACAAAGAAAATAGGGGTTGTGGAATATTAGAAAAAGCGACATAATAAAATAATAAATGATAAAAAAATACCAAGAAACAAAGAAGGGAGAGAGGAAGGAAGGGGCTGTGAAGATTTCTATTAGTATGTGGACAAGGCATTTTAAAATTCAATTTAATTCCCTAAGGGGGTAAAATGGAGTGGCTATTTTTTGCCTAAGTTTGTCAACCGATTTTATTATTTTTTTTTGTTTTTTTTTCAAAAAAAATATTGAGAAAAGCTTTTTTGATACATAAATAAGTAAAAACAAAATCGATTTTTTATGGTCACATTTTGATATAAGTAACTACAATAAAGTTATTCCGTTTAAAACCAGTATTTCAGCTGAATCACATCTTCGACATATTTATTCATCAACAGGTTGCATATGGTACAAATTTTATAAAACCCATTACAATTACTTCATCTAAGTTCGGTTCAAGAGATTATCTATGAAATATTAAAATATGTGTACCTAAAGGAAAAAATATAAAATCATAAAAACGTAATCGTAGCATAAATGAGCATCTTGTAAATTTAAAGTTTGTTCGTGAGTAATAATTATTTGTAGGTATATTATGCCCATCAAAATACAGAAAACTGCGTGATTCTACTTAAAGCACTTGGAAAGCAATGCTTCTATTTCAGTGATAATAACTGTCATACTGTCAAGATAGCACACGCAAGTAATTCATTATCTAATGTTATATAAGCTTCTACCAGTGTTATTACTATACGAATAATAATTTAATTTTAAGTCAGTTGAATGTTTTAATTATGAGTGTCTCGAATACTGCCAGGTAACTTTTGTGTTCATTAATTTATTTATTCATTGTTTTACTTTTCAGTGTCTATTTTAAAGTGCTTTCTATATTTTAATTAAGTAAATTACTAAAATATTATAACTGTAATACACAATCTCTGAATTTTCAACTGATCATCATATCTGTCCTGGAGAAGTGTATAATTATGTGAAATATTAAAGAGTATGTTTCACAGTTTGGAAGGAGTTGGTTTTGCTTTAAGTATAAATGTGTTAAACGAGTATTGCCGATTCTGAGTCTTCCTGACACCCTTTTAGAAAAAAAGAAGTTTCATTTGAAGCAACGTTTCATATTTGGAGAACTAGTACTATTTATGGTTAGGGTTGCCATACGTCCCGTATATACGGGACTGTCACCGTATTTAAGTATCACGTCCCGTTTTGTTACTTATCCCGTTTATCAATATTATGGTCCATCCTTTTCCCATAAATCAACAATCAAACTCTTCTTAGTCTTTTAGAACTTCTCTCTTACGTTAAAGGTTCATGACTGAAGATATTTCAAGAAATCACTTTTGACGTGTCTTAGTTTTTTTTTTGGGTCTTCTTGCCATTTTCTCTTCCATGTTGTAATAAGTAATCTGTTTCTCGAAAACTTGCTTAGCCTCTGTTTTGATAAGGGGGTTTATTTCAGGGTCTATTATATCTGTGGATAATTGTTTGGGTCAAAAGCCGGCATAATACTTTAATATTGTTTTACAAAGTACGTTTGCTTTTCATCACACAATTAATTCTGCTCATTTGTAGGAAGTTCTCGCGCAGTTCAGTACCTAAAGACCCTTCTACCACAACAGAAAATTTAATTTTAAGGAAAATAAGAGTTTTGTTTTATTTTCCCCTGTGTCGTTACTACAAAGCATCCACAACTCAGGAAGGTAGTCAAAATTTTTCATTTACATGTTCTAAAAGGGAGTCACACTCAGGATGTACCTTTTAAGGTCCATATATTTTTAAGATTTGAACGTAAGACACAGCAACATAACAGTTATTTCGATAAGGAAATATGAAAGTAAATGTGTCTTTCATGTAATATCTATATTTGTTTCATGTGGGGTTCAGGCCTCGTATTCATTTTCTTTCATATCAGGAGCTTAACAGCTACTACTAGGCGTGCGTATCATCAAGAGGTTGCCATAAAACTGTAGGTACCTACCATCGCGGTAAAACAAAGCAAACGCCGCCGTCGGTCTCATTTCGTGCAATAAACAATTCTAATGCACGTAATAACAATTCGCCACTCAAATTTTCGTCTAAACCTTGTGCACTGTTCGTCCGCGAGATGATAATCTCCAAGCAGGTAGGTATACGTATGTGATGAATATACGCGGAGTCCGAGTGAGAGTAAAGCTCAAAAGCACCGCTACCGTCGGTGCCTGCGACCAAAACATAATCCTAATAAATCCGTCATGTGTAGAACGCGCAGGACGTATTCGAAGCACGTCTGCTTCCTTCAGATAGCATCACCGACCGATGAACCTGGAGCACTATTTGTACGGATGAGAAACGTATCAGTGAATACACACATAGACAAAATTGCATACTCCGTTGCGACGTTACGTCATGAGTATGAAGATACCCTTCCGTCGTATGTGAACAGGAAGTCATGCGAGAGATCATCGTTCATGAGAACCCGACCGATGCGATGCTGAAGTTTCTGCTCGTCTTTCTGCAAACGACCGTTACAAAGATTCGTCTTTGTCCACACACAACTTTTAAAAATAATATGGGTAACTTAATTTATTTACAGACTCATCAATTCTGTTAGGGTTGCTGCAAGATTTACAAACATAACGATCTTATTTCTGTTGTCTCGGAAACTTAGATAAAATAAAGAAGAAGATTTAAATGCTGCTAAAAAATGAAACATTTAAAAACTTAGTTTTTCAAAATTGTTTGCCCAAAA